>CM072550.1:23501613-24784010 GCA_036898215.1 Platycarya strobilacea
AAAGACCATGTGTAACACCCCACTCCCCACGATTAATAATAAAATCACTTTTGAAATTCTCAAGAGCTGGGGTGCTACTACTTTTCTTGACTTAAAAATATGTTCTTTTATTCTGAAGGAAGCGCCAGGAACAAGGATTCTATAAATAAAATCATTTTTTATTAAAACATTGAGATCATAAGATAGAATGCAAAACATTTATTAAAACTTTTCAAAATCCGTGTCATAAAAATCATAACTTAAAATCTTTGCATATGATCTAGGCCATTGTCATGACTCCCTGGACTAAGTTCCATCTTGCAACTCTACCTTCATAAATATTCTAACCACAGTGGTTTAAAAACATTTTCTTTTTTATAAGTCTCAATGGTTTAAAAACATAAAACAGCTAAAATGAGTTGATGACTCAAAAAGAAACTATCATAACGTTAACATACTTAACATAAGCTTTTTCATAAAACATTTCATGTTGAGAACTTAAAATGATGATTGTTCGTACATATACTATGACATGCATGACTTATCTTGGCTTATCTAACTTCTCTTACTTATCATACCAGCCCAAACACTAAATCCTGCGTGTAAGGTTGTGCATTGAACCCACATCCCACAGCCACAAAAGGAGCCACTAATAGTATTCTAGCATACTATAGTGGACTACGCTTAGCTATGTGGCTTGCACATCCACCCATAAATCGCATTGATACAATGCATCTAAATGGTCATCTTATTAATTATTCTAATCTTATATTTTACTTGACCATAAGAAAGCTTACATGTCTTATGCAACGTTAGATGCATGAGATGCAAATACATACATAACTATAATATGTGGAATGAAATATGATCATGAAATATGATAAATGGCATGCTTGCAGATATGTCATGTGTAATACATAAACATTGACTTCCAAAGAACTGGCTTTTGTAATAATATATATAACTAGCTAATGTATGTTAATCCTAATTTATAATCAAACTACTTACCTCACAGCGCTACTCCAATATTTCCGGCATGAAATCAATCATGTGAACTAGAAGGAGAGAGAAAAAGTGAGGGATGTTGTGACAGGAATAAGGCAGTTGGTTATTGGCGTGGTAAATGTGGAAACGGTGCAAGACTGGGTATCTTGGGTTCAGCCATTGCACTTATGGAGGTTTATGGTTTTTCCTAATAACACATAATTGAGATAATTATAGAGAGATTAGCAAAGGGTGCCAATGAGTTCGAGTTGAACTCTGTCACAATCATTCAAGAAGAGAATTTGAATTTAAATACCTAATCTAGTAGTCCATTCAATGTAAGATTGATAGTGACTGAGACTGTGTAAGGGAATTTAATTAGTGATGATTTTAAATTGAAATAAATTTCTAATGGTCGATCTTTAAATTCTAAAAGGAGTCTAAATTGTTCAATATATAATAATTGGGATTTAACCTAGTTATTGAGCCTAATTAAAACTCTTAATTAACCTCAAAAATTTATCGCTCGTGTGCTCATCTAATATGGCCCATTGAATACAATTTAGGCCCAATAAAAAGTATCAATATTTTGACCTTAGAATAAATGGGCCGGGTCGTAACACCATGCAAAGAAGGAAAACAAACATTTTTTCTCCAAACCATTGCAATGGGACGGTTTTTTTCACACATGCCATATATTTGTGATTACATACCCTTAGTAAGATAAAAAAAATTTTTTTTACATAAAATCACTTGATGTTATAGCTCACTGGGGGGATGGAGAAAGCTACTGTTGTGTTAGGCCACCCATCATTTCTATACATGATAACAAGAAAACATAAATTTGTGTGTGCACATGTACAGAAAAGATTGCAATTGATTTAAAAATCAACAAAAAAACTAGCTTTATAGTTTCTATTGGATTGCACAAAAATCGTTCAAAGTAAATATAATGTTCTCTGCAGCATAATTTCATCCATGCATTGCATAGTAATTGCCAGTAAAAATCTAAAAAATGCATACAATTGTTATAGTTGAATGATTCTAATGATCAATTGATGTAGAGGGGGAGACAAAACCTGATCAACTGTTCGAATGTCAGGAGAAAGACCACCATGGACACAAAGCACCTGTGACAGCATATCAAATTAAATTTAAAATTCCCAAAGCATGCAGTTATAATGAAAAATTTGTTTGATAAGTAATGAAAGATTTTATTCCAAAGAAATAGGCATAAGCCCTAGTACATAAGACTTATACAAAAGGAAATACCTACATCTTCCAAACAACAAAAAGAAAACAACCCCAGGAAACTAAAACAGATTCTGAAAATCATGTTGTAATGAATAACACAAAGAACGTATAAGTTTATACCTATATCTATAGATAGGCAGAGAGAGAGAAAGAGAGAGAGATTTACAGTTCCGTCAATAATTGCTGAGAGTGTCAAATAGTCAAAAACGTCTGTACAATACCGCCATGCATTAGCATTTCCATACTTCCTCTGGCACTCATCATAAAAACCATATACCTAGCCAAATTTGGGAATTTCACAATAATGTATTAGACCAAAAATGTTATTTCTTTCTTTAAATTAAATATATCAGACAAAACATCTTACTCTGTCATATGCAAGATGCCCTTCCTACAAACATAAGATCTTGACATGCATATCAAGATCACTTTTAACATAGCAAAGAAAACTAACAAAGTCAAACAAAGTTGAACCACTTTCATGAACAAAATAATTCTGTTAATAAGCATCCATCTAGTTAATAAAGCTCGTAATAACAATGATTTCACAACGAATATGATACAAGCTACAATGTGTAGATAATAAATACAAATTTTCCATTCAATATATCAACCTTAATAAAACTAAAAAAAATACCCTGAAAACCAAACCAATGTTGATGCCAAAAATGAAACAGGAAAAAGAAAATTGCTTCAAAAGTATCAATTTGGTTAGTGCTACATGTAATAAGAGTAGTAAAGGCATCAATGAGGTGGGGAGAGATCTTGAAATAAGAATTAAAAAGCACACCTGGGTTAGTTGCCTGCTTTCATGGTTTCCACGTAAAAGGGTAATATTTGCTGGGTATCTGTGACAAACGAAAGCACCATAAATAATAAGGCCAAACAAGCCTCTTGGGGAATGACATATACACCTAATAACTAGTGAGTGCACAAACAAACAGATAGATCATGAAAGCAATTGCACTACCATCCATACTCTTCACTATGTGAGCTCAAGGAGCCCATATAAGAAACCATGGGAGGTTCAAACCATAAAGAGGTCCCATTATATAGGCAGATGCTAATATGGTTCCATGTCTTCTACGACAAAAGAATGATGGGAAATTGAATTCTGATAATTAGGCCCCAACTAGGTCATAATGTGGCAAAAATGTTTTAAGATAATACTTTCTAAACAATGGACAAAAACTAAGCACCAAAAGAAGGAAGACATGGCAATAACAATCATTGTATCTTAATTTTTCTGCATCGGTACTTCCCATCTCTCTTGATGGCAACTGATGCATGCATTGATCCCTTTTACATTACTCCCTAGTGCCCAACGAGTTTTCTGATAACCTAAACAATCAATCACAGTACAGTCACCAACACTGAGGGTGGTTAAGACATCCTAAAAACCGTAATCCTTCATTTGCAAGCAGAGAAGACACGTGGATATATAATACTGAAACACCCCAAACTTTTGAGATTTCTAATTTAGGAAATTTGGGGTCTACAATATACTTAGGATTTCTATTTTTAGAGTGTGAAATAGGTTATATCAACGTTCATTCCTTGAGGTTATTTATTGAGCAGATAGGATTTTATTTTTTTATTGGCATCAGGTGTCCAAGAACATCCTGACTAATCCCGGGGGCGCACAGTCCCTTAGCAAGGAGTTTCCTGCAAGTGCACCTCGGATAGTTCAAGGGGAAAGCCCCCTGTCCGATTGCCCCTAGAGATTGTTTACACCCAAAGGATTTGAACCTTAAACTTGGGGGGAGCATACCCGCAAGCCCAAGACCTTTACCGCTTAAGCCAACCCCTAGGGCAGCTATGATTAAACTCTAGGATTATGAAGGATTAATTTTATGAAGATTTAGAAAACCCACAAGCCCCTAGGCCAAAGCCCACTAGGCCCATGTAACAATGAGTAAGCCCCAGTATTATCCTTGCCAAGCCCATAGATAGATAGCCCATGAAAGTGAGCCCACATAGGATATACCTAAAACCTACTTGTACTACACTTCTAGTCACAAGCACAAGTCGATTTCTACTCCAACTTGTCGCCTATTCCAACTCCAACCACAACTCCTACGGAAAACAAAACTTCAAGTCAACTATTGACTCCAAATCACATTCAAGCACTCCAGTAAACCCACAACACTAGGACCACCACACCCTCCAAACTCCATTTATAGACCCCATATGAGAACCTACATACCATAACATGAGACCTAAGAATGACCCCCTCCAAGGCCACGAAATTCCCTTAAATTTTGTGGTAAAACCAAAATTTCTTAAAGGCCCCTACAACATTCACCCCCTAAGCAAGAAGATCAAGATTCAAACCACTTAGGCCTTGTTTGTTTTCGCAGATGAGATGAGATGAAAATTTAATAAAATATTGTTAGAATGATTTTATTAATATTATTTTATTTTGAGATTTGAAAATATTAAATTGTTTCTTTTATTTTGTGTGGGAATCTGAAAAAGTTGTAATAATTTGATGAGATGATGAGAGATAAGTTGAGAAAAGTTGTGAAAACAAACAAGGCCTTGGCCAATCTGTGTTCTCCAACCCAACCTTTGGATCAAGCTCTTCTTTAGGTAACTCTCTCTTTTATGATAGGAATGTTAGACTAATGCCATGAGATCATATGAAATTATTGAAATTCGGATTTCATAAAGGGCTAGAAAATACCCGTGCTAGAATTAGGTTTATGGCATTAGAATGCATGTTTATACACGGGATTGGACAGGCCTACATATAGGAAGATTATTTTAATGAAATCATGCATATTTGAGGACTTAGCCACACGATTTTGATGGTTTAAACATTAGAAGAGATTTTACAAACAGAGATCATGAGCAATTGGATGACATATAGTATATAATTGAACGTGGATGGATGCATTAAGGATAGGGTCATGTGAACTCAAATGACTAAGTGCTAATAGCATGCAAAGTCACAAGTTTGCTAAGACAAGATTAGGTTTGAAGATCTTAGAGTGCATAGGTATGAATTGTGATGGAAGATGACGGACTAAAATGATTAAAGTGATCGAGAAAAAGTTAAGGGCTAATTGAATGTTTAGGAACTCAATAGGCATTTGGGTACTCCAACTAAGAGTAGTTTTAGTCTTTAAAGTATTGATATACGAGATTATAAATTACGTGATCACATATTTACAAGATAGATGATTATCGATGCACTAATTGATGTCCAAAGTTGTGAGGTGAGAAATATGATCGCGTCCATAGTCACACATTTTTATAAATTACGTAAGTAGCATGATCATACCCTTATGTATATGGTAAACAATGTTTTAAAGTATTATGGACATGTGGCCTTTTATTGAAAGCCCCTTTTCACATACCAAGCTATGACATGATGAAAGAGAGTTTCAATGTCATGTTATTATATGTTCTAAATGCACCATAGTAAGAAAGATAAAAGACTAGTTATGAAAGAAACTTTAAGTTTGGCCATAAGAGATGCATGGTACCAATGTAGTTATGGTGATGTGTAAGACACGAACCTAAGCGTGGTCCACCATAGTAAGTTATAATAAGTTAAGCAGTCCCCCTTGTGGCCATAGGCAGTGGAATCAGGGCACAACCCTGCACATGGGGTTAAGGTGCAATGGCCATTAAAGAAAAGGAAAGACAAGTTTAATTAGCTATGCATATTACATGTTACATGTTTATTTTGGTATAAGTATTACGTATGCAAAGAGAAAACTCTACGGAGAGAGAAAACCTTAAACACCCAAACCCCACCACCCTTCACCCACCCTAGACTGGCGAGTGACACTTCACCACTAGCACAAACAGGGCCTACGGGCCCCGGCAACCTTGCCAAAGGCTGTCCGGTGTAAGTCCTCCCTCTGGCGACTTGGTTTTTCACAAGCCTTGATCTCTGTCATTTTTTGGAGCGACATCGACCATCGAACCTCTGCTTCTGCCACCACCAGAGACAAGGCCGACGTGCTTTGGAGACTCCATTAAGGGCCCTCTGACGTCGATCCCACTTCGGCGACCGGAATTTTTTATCAGCATTTCATCTTCACTGGCGGATTTGGTGTACCTTTTCTGCTCTATTTTTTATTTTTGTGGAGATGATTTGGGTTGTTCCTAGGTTGAGATGATCTGTTTTGATATGGTTTTTTCCTTGGGATGAACTTGTGACTAGGGATCAAAAGATGATGGTATGTGATGTAGATTCGTCTCATATGGAAGGTGAGAGGTGATTGAAGATGGAAAAAAACTTCCATTTTTACAAAAGATGGAGGAAATAGTTTTTGTATCACTGAACATAGTAAAAGGATGGTTAAGTTCACGTGTCTAGGTTGAACGGCAACTTTGTGGGTTGCTAAGGGGATAAAGGGATTGTTTATAGCTCAATTGTCAGGAAGGATTCTTCAGGGAGATAATGATGGGTATTGGAGCTCTCATCATTCAATATCTTATTAATGCAACGGGCAACTTTCAGCAACTCTCAGAATTCTGTAATGGAAGGAGGAAAGGTTTGTTGGTGATTCCAGAAGGCATAAATGGCATTGGATGACAAGGTTTTCTACAATCCATTTGAAGCGTTACTGGGTCCAAAGCCAATATTCTAAAGCATGCAAACAAAGGGAAGTTTGCTTATGGAAAGACAATGGGAAGGCCCTCCTCGAGCAAACTGTGCTTTGTACACTTCGGTATTGAGGTCACTAGTGAGTCCAACCGAGAATAGCTCCGCAACAAAAGGAAATAGTAAGGTACTTGTAGGAAAAAAAGGTTGTCATGTGACATTGGGAGAAGTGGAAGGGATCTTGTGGGTTGTCAAACCTCAATTGACAGGAATCATGGAGCATGTGAGTGATCTCGTGCTTAAAGTAGATAGGGGAATGGACCTAATCGTGGGTTTGGGTGGTGGGTCGAAAACGGACAAGGGGGGCAGGGGGTAGATCCTACGGGTTTAAAGGCTTCAATTGTACCGACAAAGGGCGTTTTGATGCTGGTGCCTCTTAAGACATCAATAGCTTGTCATCTGACTGTCCTCAGTCACCAATTGCTAATGGGGTTGGTGCTTTGTTCCAGGGTTCACTTTCAGTTGAGGATGGGGGGTTCTTCCAGGGTCTTGAGTACTTTGGAAGAAACAGAGCCTATTTTAGAATATACCAATGGGGTAACAGAAGGTAATGCTTCCCCTACCTTTTATATGCCTCCTAAGGGAGTAGTAGGGTTGGACAAAGTGGCACATAAAGGCAACGACCTCGTCTATGGAGGGAATGAACCTTTAATGGTAATAGCAATGATGGACAGCAACCATATAGTTGTTGAGGAGGTTCGGGATTTGAATGCAAGATAGAGCGGGGAGGAATTTATGGGTTTGTCATTAGTGCCTTGTTAAGAGGAATGTCTAAGGTTGGGAGCGCAATCAGGTACTGTGTCTGGGCTCTGTCCCACCATCACCCTTCAACCTAGGCTCTCTCCGGCACCACCCTTCACCGCCGCCAAAAACATAGTCAACGGACTCTGGTGTCTTTGTTGAGGGTACTTCCAGTGCCAGCCCTCCCTCTGGCAACCCGAAAAGTTCCCTTTTTTTTCTCGGAGTCGTTGGAGTTTCTCTCTCATAGGCATCTCCGATCATCGCACATGTGCCTTATCAACATAGACTAGATCGATAGGCTCCAGCAACCCATTTGAGGGCACTTCGACATTAGTTCTCCCTTCAGCAACGAGACAGTAAGGAAAAGAGATATGTAGGACCGTCGTTTCGCGAGATCCGTTGCTTCCACCACCACAGACTTTACCGTTGGTCTCAGGCGAGTCCTCGAAGGACACTCCAACAACGGCCCTACCTTCGACAATCGTATTTTCTTGAGGAAATCATCATTCTTCATTAGGAATGAAGATTGGAAATATATGATAAAAAGCTTTGCAACTAATATGGGGGAGGTGGTTCATTTTTGGGTGGAATCTAAGACTTTTGAGCTTTTACCAGAAGCATGGAAGTCCTCTTTCAGAATTGTGGAGAGGAGCAGAAGGGTTTGGAGGTCTCTAGCTATGGATCGTAGTGGTATAGGATGGCTGGTTGCTACGGTGGAAGCAGTTCTAAAGGCAGGAAAAAAATTTGGAATTCTCGAAATACTTGCACGAAAAGGATCGAGCATTCGTGGCTCAATGATGCTCCAATATTCATGGTAGGTATCTAATTGTCACTGAACATGGTGGAGGAGGCCAACGGAATGTTGTAGTCATTTTGGAAGAGTATGAAGGTCAGGGTTGGGAGAAGTTTGCTGTTGAGTTACACAAAGCTGCAGATATATTTTTTACCTTTGGGTCAAGGAAAGAAAGGCAGAAGAGGACATCTGATCATGAACACATCAACTTGGAGTTGAAACAAAACGAACCAAGCACAACCAAGGTGGCAATGCAATCATATGCGGCTATTTTGAAGTCGGGTCAGGCTTCGATGACTCGGTATGAGGGGAACTGTGTAAGTGGTATGCAGATCACGCAAGCTTAAAACCAGCTAGTTGGGATGCATAAACATTAAAAGAGATGGAAAACCAGCTTATCGAGGTAAAGGCAATGATCGCATTCTTGACTAAGAAGATAGATTTGCTTTCAGTTAGAGGCAACATGGTCGTAAGAAACAAATCTAAGATAGACCCGAATCCTTTAAGCTCAGATAAAGGGAAATGGAAAATTGGATTTAGCCCTATCCATATACCAGATCTAGGAAATTGTGGCAAGTCAAGAGGAAAAGCAGGTTATTTGAAGTGGGTTCTACGCCAGGTATTGGTGTTAAGACATCCGTAATGGAATGCCCTTCGTCACAGGTGATTCAGGAAAGATCGATAGTCGGTGTTACACCCTTGGTCAGCCTCGAAAAAACTATGACTGCCACGTCAGAGTTGAAAGATAATGGTTTAATGTCGAGGTCTAAAAGAGATGTAGCGTCCGTTGAAGTTGCTCATATAGGGTCGCCAAAGATGAAGGGACTTGCTGCCAAACCAGAATCTGCAATGGAGAGTACCATTGGAGTTGTTGAGGAGGCTCAGGATTTGACTAAGGGTTTGTCATTAGTGCCTTGCGAGGACAAAGGCTTAGGCCCCGATGTTTCGGGAGAAGACGTCCCATTGGTATCTCTTCCTCCCTTAAACAATATAATTGGATCATCATCAAATTGGGTTCTGCCAAACGTTAATGAGATTCAGTATGACGTGGGAATCTCACGTAGAGGATGTAAAGATCAATTTAAAGCACTACTCACTGTGATTGAAGTGAGTCACTCGTTTGACTCCAAATCAAAGTTTGAGAAATGCAGGGAGTTGGAATGTCTTTCTTGGGGAATCAACTACAATGCTTTGGGTGGTAGCTCAAGTCGAGGGAAGACTAAAGGAATGGCATTATAAAGATTGGGTTGGGATTGGGGTTTTATTCCTACTCGGGCTTGATGTTTTGTGGGTAGTTTTTCACGGGCTTTTTGGGGTCATTAGGAACTCTCTAGTATGGGATAGGTGTTTTCTTGTATACATCATGTGTACTTGGTTACTTCTATTGATATATATAATATTTTTACTCATAAAAAAAAGGTACTATGTCTAGGGATAATGTTGTTACCTTAGTTTCTCTTCCTCCGATGAAAAATATAGTGGATTCACCATCGAATTGGGTTCTGCATAAGGTTAAAGAGATTCAACATATCGTGGAACTCTCACATGGAGGATGTGAAGATCAATTTAAAGCACTACTCAATGTGATTGAGATGAGCCACTTGCTTGAAACCAAATCAAGTTTGAAGAAAAACAAGGAGTTAAAGCATCTTTCTTGGGCAATCAACTACAACGCTAATGGTGGTAGCTCAAGTCGAGAAAAGACTAAGGGTAGGTTTAGGTACTAAAGTATTATGAGAATACTTCACTGCTACTCATTATCTTATAATTACTTTTTACTTACTTTTGATTACTTTCTGCTACTATCCATTACTATTCAATATTTTATCATTACTTTTCATTATTATTCACAGAATATCTAAAACCACCTCAATACCCAAATGCAACCTAAAGGGAGGGCATTATAAAGATGTTCTCATAGAGGGAGTTTCAGGTGAAGAATTAGTCTTCTAAGAAATAAGGGGTTGGGGCTGGAGAGGTGTATTTTATTTCAACTTAGGCTTAGTGTGTTTTGGGTAGTTTTTCATGGGCTTTTGGGTCATTAGAAGCTCTCTAATATAAGCTAAGTGTTTTCATCTATACATCCATTGTACTTGGTTACTCCTATTGTGTGTGTGTATATATATATATTTGATAAGTAATAAGAGATTTTATTACAGTAAATAGGTAAAAATCAAGTACACATGGAGTGTACAAGATTAAAACCTACATACAAGCTAGATGAAGAGAAAATTAAAACAAAAGATTACAAGAAATCTCATCCCTTACAAGATTTAGCACCCCAAAACTGAGAGAACTATAGAAAAAGACCCTAAAATCCCTCAAAGAACATTCACAATCGTCAAAACACCTCCCATTTCTCTCAGACCATAAACACCAAAACAAACATAAAAAGACCACCCTCCAAAAATCTGCATTGCTTCCACGAACCATAGAGCCATTCCAACTTGTCAAGAAATCCACCACATGCGATGGCATAACCCAGGCAATGCCAACCTTACTAAATATCTCAGTCCACAAGGCTGATCCCATCTCATGATGAAGAAAAAGATGATTGACAGATTCGCCATTTTTTTTTTTGCACATGTAGCACCAATCAATAATGAAGAGCCATTTTTTCCTTAAATTATCGGTGGTTAAGATTTTTTCTAGAGAAACCCGCCAGCAGAAAAAAGCCACTTTAGATGGGACTTTTGGTTTCCAAATACATTTTCAAGGAAAAACAGTGTCACCATGACAATTCAGCACTTTGTAATAAGATCTCACAGAAAATTTGGACTTGAATCATGTTTCCACAGCACCTTATCCTCCCTATTAAAGTCCAGCTTCAACTCATATAATTTAGTGAAGAAATCAAAAGCTGTATGTTTTACTTATATAAAAAAAGTATTAAGTATGCAAGTCTTTCAAAGAGACCCTATTTTGTATTATTTTTACTATATTGCTTATTGCTTATTTGCCTCATTTTTTGTATGTTTTAAAAGTTTTGACCACCCCAGGTTATGGTTATTGTGAGAAAAATGCAGCAAGACGGGACTTGACTCAAGGAGATGAGGCCTAGGCAGTTTAATAGATATTTAGTTATATGTTTTCAGTCATTAAGGGCTTGTTTGGAAAAAGTTTCCATCCCAAAATTCCATCTCATCTCACCTCCTTCCCAAACACAACACAAATACTTTCAAACTAATCATTACAACTTTTTCAAACTAATCATTACAAAATTTTCAATCTAATCATTACAACTTTCTCAAACTTTTAAACAAATAATAAAAAATCATTCATCTTTTTCAAATTCCCAAACAAAAATAATATTAAAAATATATTCCAACAATATTTTAACTTTATAATATTTTTTATTCAACTTTTTCTCTATCCTTTCTCAAAACTTCATAGAACATTAACAAACTATCTCACTACTATTCACAAATTATCTTACTACTTTTTACAAAATTCTCATCTCATCTCACTCCCCAAGCTTGTCTAAAGTTTATTTTGTTACACACATGAGACTTGAATGAGTTTAAATAAGTGCTTCCATAGACTCTCCTTTATTTATTTATTTATTTTTTTGATAGATAACTCTCCTTTAAATTTTAATGGAGTATGCTTCATTTTAAACTATAAATTTTTTTATACCTGGTACTTCATTAAGAAGAAATCTTTTCAAGGCGATCAGTAGCATTCCGGGTTCCCTAGGTTTCTATAAATGGCATTAGAAAGGGTGTTTAGTCATCCTAACTTCATTGTTGAGGGGAAAAAAAGGCACAAGTCACCAAGTTCTTTTCCTCTAACATAGTTATAACTTAGTACTGGCCAGTAAACTACATGTACAAACCTAAAATAACTTGCATATGGCATTGGGAGGCCCAAAATGTTAAGTAACGACGTGATGCAAAGAAGAATAAGGCTATATGAGGTAATATCTATAAGGAATAAACTTCATGTGGAAAATAACACTAGTTTTTTTAATAAGTACATGGAAAATAACACTAGTTTGTACAAATGGTGTTGTTCTTGTATATGTCCTTTTCCAACTAACCAATTCACACTCCATTTGGAATAGGATTATTCCAAATGACTTGCATATGGCATTGGGAGGCCCAAAATGTTAAGTAACGGCGTGATGCAAAGAAGAATGAGGCTATATGAGTTAATATCTATAAAGAATAAACAAATGTATCGTTAGATGCTCATGCATAGGTGTTGTTCTTGTATATGTCCTGTGTATTTGGCAATGCCCATCTTTAATAAAGCTCTTATTTAAGAATATTGAATAAAAAAATAACACAAATTTGTGAAGTGAAAGGTTATGCTAGGGAGGGTGGTGGATATTTTTGAGTGCTGGAGAGGTCTCATGGGTAACATCCATATAGCTGATGTGTAGGCAATGATTGCTCTTTGTATCATGCAGTGCCTTTGGACAAAGAGAAATGGTCGGTGTTCCAAAGGCTAGGAGTGTTCCTTGGATGAGCTTAAGAGATTCTTTCTTAACATGCTATTTCTTAGGCTTTTGTTATTGATTGTAATGGAACTAGCTTTTCTGATATGCTTGTATCAATGTCTAGTTCCTAACTGTTGTTAAAGTGTTTTCTATGCTCACCATGTACTTGGGTTACGCATACTTTTCTGTCAATAAAAATTTATTTTTCCTATAGAAAAAATATTCAAGAGCACCTAGAAAGAACATACCTAGCTTTAAGAAGCAATAGGATCGTGAAAACTTCAAGACTATTGTATCCTCGATCAACAAAATCCCCCTGATAATAATTTAGAAACATTTAACAATAAAGCAAATGAGCTAGTGACATGAGATGGTGCAATAAAAAGTCGACCCAATTTTCAACAAAAAGGAGGAACTATACCATAAATATGTAATTTGTTTCTGGTACATGACCTCCTGTCTGGAAAAGTTTCATTAGATCGTGAAACTGGCCATGAATATCACCACAAACAGTGACTGGACTATTGACAGGTTGCACATTGGACTCCTCAATAAGGATCTCTTTGACCTGATAATGGTAAAAACTATGAACTTCTACCATAAATGACAACATATAAAACAAACATAGGATGGTGACTACCATCTGAATGTTTGTTTCCATGAACACTCATATTTACCACAACTGAAAGAAACAAGATCAATTCAACAAATCCTTTCAATTAGGCAAACCATCTGTTTGTACATTTGTTTCATCATAAACACCAAGTAGATTATAGATTCACAAATATAATAAAAAAAAAGCATGGCATCCAATTACGCATGTTCAGATAGTAAATGAACACACAAAGTGACATTATCACGGAAGTATGATTTATATATGACAATAATTTCTAGTTTAATGCTTCACTGCTTTGAGAGAGCAGACAAAGATATGTGTGACGGATACATAAGAATTGGTAAGCACTTTATGCTATCAGTGAAGCCTCACATTATTTTTTTTTATAAGTAATAAACCTCTTTTTATTAATGAGAATATAACAAGGCATAGTCTGAGTATACGGGAAGTATACAATTTGAGTAAGAAAGAACTCTATGCTAATGACTTTGTAAGCAATCACACAACTGTCATAAGAGAAAGTCCGTTCTTGCCTACAAGAAAGCTTCCTTAAGACTTTACTAGGCAAGGATAAAGATTCACTTGATAGGAAGAAATCTTTGCGGCTCACAGTGATTACCTGGAGCCAGTTCATCTTTATTTTTAAACCTATATATCTCCATTTGTACGGGAAATAGGCATTCAAGAAATCAATGAAATGCAGATTGACTGTCCCTCTAAAAAACCAAGAATCAACTCAACGATTAAGGAGATATTTTATCACGTTAAGAATAAAAGGGGGGCACATTTAATTAATTAGCATGATGGACGTCAAATTTGCCAAAGCATTCGCAACCCATATTTACAGATAGAAATATGGGATTCTAAACCCAAACTCACTGTAGGCAAAAATATAGCCCTCGAATGATACCCATTTTCTTCTTTTTCTTTTCTTTTCTTTTCTTTTCTTTTAACAAGTAAGCGATACCTAGTTTGAGTTCATTCATTTCAAACTAATGTCGGATGCTTCACATAAGGCCGACAATTTGAATCGAACGACTATCTTCTAAGAAATGCGAGTATAAAATTGACAATAAAATATGTCCCCTTTTTCTTTCAGCAACCAAACATATTGTAAGGACTAAACTTTGCACGCTCAGTTTCTATGCTCAGTTTCTTCTCTTTAAAAGTGTAATACATGTCCATATACAGGTGGTTGGTGTGTGGGTGTGAGAGAGATAGAGGGGGAGAAAAAAATTGGGGAGGAGAGGAGAAGGGGGGGAATACGCACATATTCGCAGAGGAGCTGAAGTTCGTCTTCCAACAGATGCTGACCCTCTTTCACCTTCGAGATCCACTGGTCCAAGTCCATCTCCGATTCTCTCTCCTCTTCTTCTTCGTCTGTATTTCTTAACAAGGGGGCTTAGGTTTTTCTCGATGAAGCGAAAGCAAGAAGAGCCGCCCGAGATTGACAAGTTAATTTTCCAAATATACAGATCTGCCTCTACCTATAATGAGCTCTATATACTAAATATTTAATAAAAAATTAAAATAATAAATAGAAGTTTTCACCTCGTTTATTGGATGGATTTTAATTTCTTTGAATCACTATACGAATTTTAAGATTTTAAAATCATAAATACGAAATCAATTATCAAGCAATAATTTGACTAGATTTATATAAATTTGTATGAATTTAAATAATTTCTTATCTTTTATCATATTAATTTCAATTTGTTAACAAAAATATATTAAGTATAATAAGAAGAAAACACGTTTCTAATGCTATATACATTATTTGAATCCTAATTATGTACAAAAGATATTTCAAAAAAATTTAGACAGAATTGTATAATATAATAAAAGTATATATTTAAATTTAAATTAACTATCTATTTTATAAATAACACATGGGTTTTTGGTCCTCAACTGCATAATTACATTTTTATCCTCTAATTCATCATTAAAAATATAATTATTTTTTTTTATTTTAATATCATATTATTTTTCATTGTAATTTATAACAATAAATCATAGTCTTTGGACTATTAATATCTTCATTTTACAAAATGGAACTGTTATTGTAGGTTTCAATTTATGCATCAATTTAAATTTATCTTTAATTTATCACATACAACTTTATTTTTTTGTGGTAACATATTTCATATTAATTTATTGGTAATGCATGTTTTAAATTATTATTAAAAGAATCCATTACAATTTTTGTCCTTTAAACAGTTATTCTGTAAGAACATGTTTTTCTCTTTTAAGATCGATATTGACCCTAGTTCTTTATTTCTTTATGGACCCTTTTTCATTTCATTTTGTTCAGGAACTTGGTTTTGAGATTTTATTGTAACCACATGCTCCATTTATATGTAATATTCATTTATGATAAGTAAAAATTATCAATGCCAAGACTTGTTCGTTGATGACATACGATCCATCCTTTAAAATAGAGAATTTGGATTCAATCCCTCTCTTCTACTTCTAATGTATTAAAAAATAGTGAAAATTATGAATAAATTAGAATGTTATCATTTAAAAAAATATATTGATAATGCAATTCTAAATTTTAAAAGAATAATAAAATTATGTTTGATTTTTCTCATTTATTTTATAATTATTCTCTCATGCGATATTAAATAATTATATGTTATTTATAAGGAGACTTTTTCCCTTCTGCCTGAATGCTAAGATCAAGAGAGTCAACCAAGAAAGTAGGGTAAGGAGACTCAATCCAAAGCCAGCAGGCCCACTGGCCCAATCTATACAGGAGCAAGCGGAAGTTGAACTGTAGAACCAATGGACAAAAGCTTTAAACCTATAAAGGAATATCCTTTAATGCGATCCTTATGCGAGAACTTGAGAGGTGTAAGATATTGGTCTTACTACCTTGAAACTCCGTCGAACGACATCAGACACTCAAGTATTTCTCTAATCGGACGAATAGAAAGTAAGGAGAAATATTTAATCTTTTGACAATAGGACATTGATGATCGTCAAAAGAGCCTGCAAAATAAAGTAAATTGAAAAATCACGTCACATTGATGACACCATAATCGAAACTATACGATACATTAATGACGTTGTCGCACAAATCATTTTGTATTAAAAGATTATGATAAATGAATAATGAGAAGGACAATAATTCCACAGAGACAAACACAATTTGTCCTCTCAAATTTTAGATATAAATAATAATTTATCAACGGAGTTCCACCCCGTCTGCCTCGTCTTACTCCACTTCTAACCCTTCTAGAAGAGGTAAGAGATGGGAAGGGCCCAAGACATCCATGCCCTCTTTATATATTTATATGTATATGTTATATTTATATATGGACTTTATATATAATACATTTATATATATAATAGTGTTTATATATAAATATATACTATAATTTATTAGAATTACACAACAAATTTAAAATTATATATAATATACATTTAAAATTTAAATGTACATATATATAATATAGTGTTTATATTGTTCACAAAATATACACTAATAAATTTAAAATTACATAATTTAAAAACTACAATTTACACAAAATATGAACTAGTAAGTTTAAAAGCTACATAGTTTAAAAACTACTACATTACAACTTACATAAAATATGAACTAACATATTTAAAAACTACATAAATTTTAAACTATAATTATATTTACAAATTTTAAATTTCCAGTTTGGGTTTAAAAATGTGTTTTTTTAATCACTTTTATATTTAAAAATAATTTTTAAATCTAATGAAAGATAATTCACTTTTTAAGTAAACATGAGGCGAGACAAATTGAAAATCCGCACCACCCCATCCTATGCAAGATGGGGTGCAGTAAGGACTACCCTACATCATATAATGCGAGTAGCACCCCTACTAGGTGCGAGAAAACTCTTTAAATTCTTACTATTTATAAGCTTTTAAAAGGATTTTACTAAATCAAAAATAGAAGACTTCCCCAATCTCTCGTACTACCATTTTCTAGTCTTCAGCTTTTTCGTTTTTGCAGGCCAAACTAAAAGATTCGAGTCGCTGGAATTTGACCTAAAAGGTACCAAACATGACATTAATACTATTTATTATGTTTAGACCTATCATTTAATGACTTGTCAAGAAATATTGAGAAAATGATGACAAAAAAATACAAGATATAGATTTTAAAATGAGAATATTGTGTCTGAGTTTAAAGAATAATATTTCATAACTATAGGATATCATTTTAAAAAGATAATAATTGTCTTCATGTTATTTTTCACAGTAATCAACTAGAGATATAAATAATTCAAAATAATATTATTTTAATTTTATCACTTATAAGATTTTTTTTAATTATTTATATATTTAATTGATTTTATAACTATTGGAGCAATCGTGTCATATTAGGATTTTGTTATAATTACTTATAAGCATTTGATTTAACATTTGATTTGTTAACTGATTATATATGGTCTTTCCATCTGTACTCATCCTCCTGGCTAAAAAATTACAAGTAAAAGCAAAGTCAGGTCGATGGAAAAAATGATTTTATTTCATCTTATTTTATTTTATGTATGTCATTTCATAATGATAATTTTCTTATATTTTTATATAAATCATAATATATTTAATTTTTTAAAATTTTAAAATAATAATAATATTTAAAAATAATATTTTATTCAACTTCAATTTTTATCTAAAACCATCATCTCACTTTACTATCACACTTTATTTTTTTTGTAATGAAAGAGACGAAATTTTATTCAATCAGAAAAATCAACCATAGGGCCAATACAATTTGATACTTCTTCAAACTCTATAAAGACATCATCAATGTCAAGAGCATTCTTAGCTAGGACGTAAGCAATCTTTTTGAAAGCTCTTTTTACATGTTGGACAAACCAAGACTTAAAATTAGATAAAATTGTCTTTATATTCGTTGAGGTAAGACTTGTTTGACTCCAGTTCTTTCCAGCCTCCTTCAAATCATTCACCACTTGTTGAGCATCACCTTCTAAAATGATTTGTTTGGGGCCAATGTTGACAGCCAGTAAAATTTTCTGATGAGCAGCAGATTCCTTAACTAGGTGGGGATCCAGGAATACGGATTTGTTCATTCATATAGTAGTAATGAACATGCCTTGCTAGTATATGATGGTCATATCAACCCCAACTTTACAATCCTATTTTCTTATGCTATCATCCTAATTAATTTTGTAGAAATTGTGTGGGGAAGGCATCCATTGAGCCATAGCTTGGTTAATAACTTGAGGGGGATTAGGCTTCTTTTGATGCAGTAACCTCAGCTCTTCTAGTTTTTGTTTGAATTAATTCAAGAGCACCTTTAGACTGGTAAATGTCTGGTTGAAGATCACATCATTTCTCCTTTTTCAAAATTTCCAAGCCATCACTGCCAATTCTACTAGAAACCTTTCCTCTATATCAGTAAGCATGTAAGATGAACAAGTCTTTGAAAGAATGAAAACTATAATTCTTTCTCTGCAATTGTATAGAGCAGCAGCTCCACACATCACTTGCTAAGGGGCATTCACTTGAAGCATGTTCCACGGTTTCTTCTTCTAGGCAATAGATTGGACATATGGGATCATCTAATACTCTCTTCTTTAACAGATTTGCTCCAATAGGTAGAATATTCTGACAAGCCTTCCACAAGAACAACTTTTCAGCATTATTAATAGGCAACTTCCACAATCTATCCCACTTCCCTTCTTGGACCTTAGAGGAGGAAGGTTGGCCTTGAGAATTTTGCTAAATATCCACTTGTAAATGATAAACACTTTTTACAACCAATAAAAAAAGGCAATTCTCAGTGCTTCTCAAACAAGCTTATCTAGTCTATTACAGAAATTGATAGGGATTTGAGAAATAATGTTAACTTCATTTTCATAGAACAAATCCTTTAAAACTTCCATCTTCCAAGAATTGGTGGAATGATCAATTAAAGAAACCACAACTTTCTATGAGTCAAAACCTGTGATAGGACTTTGGATTTTAAATGAAGTTGGACAAGGCAACCACTTGTCCTGCCAGTTTCTAGCTTTGAGTCAATCCTTTATAAGCCATATCAAACCTGTCTCTAGAAGAGATTCTGCAGATATAATTATATAACACTCCTCCATATTAAAGATGAGTTCCTTCTCACCTTGGCTTGTAAAAAGTCCCCACTTGTAAAGTACTTAGCAGACACTGCCTTAGTTGTGAGAGAATCAAGATTTTGAATTAATCTTCATCCCTGTTTAGCTAGTATAGCCAAATTAAAAAATTCTGAATCCATAAATCTCAAACCACCATTAGATCCATGAACACTAATGGATTCTATGCTCCTCATCTTTTTGACCCCATCAATATTGCGTCGTCAACCAGTTCAACTCCACTACAATAGTTTTAGAATTTTTAAAACCTCATGCTATAAGTTGGGATTGCTTGGATGACTGTCTTGATACGTGTCACTCTTCTAGCTTGAAATAGATGTTGCATTTTTCACTTTGTTGAATCCAAGGTTTCAAGTTTCATGTAAATCTACAAATGGATTTTGATGATAACAAATGAATCCAAAGAATACAGGAGTCTCAAGCTCAAGTTGTCCACACAATATAATCAAGCACATCAAGGAAGCAAGCATGAGCAAGAAGGGAACAAGTTCACATTAAAATCATAGAGTAATGTTGTAAATCTCTTAAAAATTCAAAATTAGGATTAAGGCTCAAAATTAATATTTTATCATAAAACATTAAAATACATTTTCCACATAAGCATGAATATTTTGAAAATTAAATTTGAAAATTTTGAAAGATGATTGATTGTCATCTTTCACATGTGCATATTTTATTTGAAAATTTTCAAAAGTGGTGGATACTTTTCTTGACTTATGCAAAAGATAGATGTCTTTATTTGAAAATTTTGAAAAGTAAAGTGTGCTCCTTTTGTCATATGGAAAAAGTAAAAGATTATGTTTGAAATTTTTGAAAAGTAAAGTGTGCTCCTTTTGTCACATGCAAAAAGTAAAAATATTAGATTTGAAATTTTTGAAAAGTAAATGATGATGTTTTTGACATGGGAATCTTTTCAAATTTGAAATTGAAAAATCATTTGCCTATAAATAGCTCACTTGAGTTTTGCAAAATTCACAACAAGAGCTTACACATCTATTGCTAAGTTTTGCATCATTCCTTCAAAGCTCTCATTCTCTCTTTTCTAAAGTTTTGAGCCTTAATTCTTATTCTTGTTGAGAGAGATATAGGTTGCGCTGTATTGTTTCTATCTCACTCATTGAGGAGTGTACTTTGATAGTCTACCTACTATCAACTCTTGTATTTGTAAGAGGGTGCGTATAACCCTTGGGTGTGTAGAAGGTGTTCTACACGATGAATAGTTAAATCGCCAAGTGTGAGGTGATTGGAAGTGTAGAAGGTGTTCTACACGGGGAATAGTTAAATCACCAAGTGTGAGGTGATTGGAAGTGTAGAGGGTGTTCTACACGGATTCTTTGGAGCGGTGCTGCTCAAAGGTGTAATAGGTTTCTATCTCCACCTAAAAGAGATTGAATAGTGGATTTGGGGATCCTCAAGGGGTAGCTTGAGGCGAGGACGTAGGCAGTGGGGCCGAACCTCGTTAACATACTGAGTTTGCTTCTCTCTTACCTTTACTCTTTATATTTATTACTGTTTCATATTTTGTTTATATTTTATATTATATATTTGATTTATAATTGTTAATTTTTTAATACAACTCAATTCACCCCCCCTCTTGTGTTAGTCATCTGGGCAACAATTGGTATCAGAGCTAGTTGACCTGTACTGTTCATACAGACAGATCACTCATGGGAACTCTCGCTTGTGACTGTGTCACCGAAGCAAGACTCTCCGACCATGGCTGACGGTGCACCGGTAGAGACGGTGGCCGGCTAGTCTAGTAGGTACAGTTGTTAGGTGATATAGGTGCGGCCTATGATCAGTAACAATTGGTATCAGAGCTAGAACTCTATTATAAGATTAACTATCTTTTGAGTTAAGATCTTATGGCTAACATTGCAGCTTCATTTGGTAAAGGTCAATCTAGCAGTCGGCCTCCACTCTTTTGTGGAGACAATTACTCATTCTGGAAAGTTAGAATGAGAATATTCCTTCAGGCTCAAGGTCGAGAAATCTGGAAATGCATTGTAAATGGACCTTATATTCCAACAAAAGTAGTTGATGGAGTAAAGATAAAAAAGGAAGAAGAAGAGTTTGATCGTGAAGACGATAGACTTTATACTTTGAATTTAACAGTTATGAATTTATTATATAATGCTCTCAATGGTAATGAATTTAATAGAGTAACGACTTGTACTACAGCAAAGGAAATTTGGGATAACTTGGAAGTTACTTATGAATGAACTTCTCAAGTCAAGGAATCAAAAATTTATATTCTTACTCATGAATATGAAATGTTTAAGATGAATGATGATAAATCTATTTCTAGTATGCACACTCGTTTTACTAACATCATAAACAGCTTGATAGCTCTTGGCAAAGTTTATTCCAAAGTGGAGATAGTAAGAAAAATTCTCAACTCTCTATCAAAACGTTGGGAGTCAAAAGTGACAGCGATTCTTGAAGTTAGAGATCTCAAGAAGCTCGAAGTGAATGAACTCATCGGGTCACTTATCATCCATGAGTACACATTGAAAAGAGGAGAAGAAGAAGGAAATTCAAAGAAGAGTTTGGTACTTAAAGCTGTTCCACATGAAAGTGAAAGTGATGAGGATGAGGAAAATGACGACAAAGATGAAAAAGTTGCGATGATAATAAGAAGAATTCAGAAGTTCTTAAAGAAAAATAAAACTCCTCCAAGGAAATCCTTCAATAAGTTTTCCAAGAAATATTCAGGTAAAAATGACACTTTAATTTGTTATAAATGCAATAAACCTGGTCATATCAAGCCAGATTGTCCTCTACTAAAGAAAGATCGAAACAAAGGCAAAAAAATAATGAAAGCTACGTGAAATGATGATTCAAGTAGCTCAGATAGTGAAGCAAGCAATGGAGAATCAACAAATCTTTGTCTTATGGGTAAAGATGACATTGAGGTAACAAATTTTGATAATATTGAAGATCTTTCATATGAAGAATTGCAAAATATTTTAGAAGAAGTATATGAGGAATTTGAAAAATTGGGTATCAAGTATACTGTTTTGAAAAAGAAAAATTTTTCTTTAACAAACGAAATTGATATTTTAAGAAAAGAAAATATTGTTTTGAAAGATGAAAATTTTGAGTTGAAGAAAAAGAAAACTGATTTAGAAAATATTATTGAAAACTTTACGAATGTAAAAAGAAATTTTGAAAAACTTCTTGGTAGTCAAAGATGTGTTTTTGATAAGGCAGGTTTGGGATATATGCCAAAACAAAAATACAAACCTTATAAAAACTTATTTGATAATCCTTCTACATCAAAGTCCAATATTCAAAATTCTTTTCATAAAAATAATTTTGTTAAAAAAGGATAATATTATAATCACTCATGTTCTTCATATATGTCACATGCTATTTGCAATTTTTGTAATAGAAATGGTCATAATTATCTTGCTTGTCCTATTAGAGGAAAACATACAATGACTATTAGGGCCATATGGGTACCTAAATATCTTGTTTCTTCTAATACTAATAAATAAAGGACCCAAAGAACTTGGGTACTGGGAATTGTTTTTAATTGCTTTTGTAGGTATGCATGAAGTATTCTACAAGTAAAAATAAATGATTTTTAGACAACGGATGCTCAAGATACGTGATAGAAGACAAAACTAAATTCATTGACTTCACTTATAAAAAAAAAAAGATGTGTGATATTTGGAAATAATTCAAAATGAAAGATCATGGAAATAGAAGGAAAGATCATCAAGATTTAGTACAAGATGCAACCAAATAGTGGAAACATGTGAAAGATCATCCAGCAGAATAAATTCTAGGAGAACCTTCACGAGGTGTAAGTACTCGATCATCTCTTAGATATATTGCAATCATACTGCTTTTCTATCTCAGATTGAACCTAAAAATATTGATGAAGCACTTCTTGATGAATCTTAGATTCTAGCTATGTAAGAAGAGTTTAATCAATTTAAAAGAAATGATGTTTGAACACTTATTCCTAAACCCAAAAATCATACTATTATTGGAACAAAATTGGTTTTTATAAACAAGAAAGATGAGTCCGGAGTCATTACTAGAAATAAGGCTCGACTTGTAGCCCAAAGTTTCAATCAAGAAGAAGGAATCGATTATGATGAGACATATGCACCAGTCGCAAAATTAGAAGTTATTCGAATGCTACTTGCATATGCTTGTTATAAAGATTTCAAATTTTTTCAAATGGT
The DNA here is from genome assembly GCA_036898215.1 of Platycarya strobilacea. NCBI lineage: Eukaryota > Viridiplantae > Streptophyta > Magnoliopsida > Fagales > Juglandaceae > Platycarya > Platycarya strobilacea. The sequence continues at coordinate 23,525,370 of CM072550.1, forward strand.
TGTTAAAAGTGCTTTTTTAAACGGTTTTATAAATGAAGAAGTATATGCTGAGCAACCTCCAGGTTTTGAAAATCATATTTCTCTAAATTATGTTTTCAAACTCACAAAAGTACTATTTGGATTCAAACATGCTCCTAGAGCGTGGTACGAGAGATTCAGTAGTTTCTTGATTGAAAAGGTTTTTTAAGAGGAAAAATTGATACAACTCTTTTCATTATATACGAAAATGATGATATTCTTTTGATTGAAATTTATGTTGATGATATAATATTCGGTGCTACTAATGAAAATATGTGCCAAGTTTTTGCTAAGACTATGCAGGAAGAATTTGAAATGAGCATGATGGGAGAGCTTATATTCTTTCTCGGATTGCAAATTAAGCAAGTAAAAAGTGGGACATTCATCAATCAATCAAAATATATTAAGAAATTGTTGAAGAAGTTTGGGATGGAAGGTGCTAAAGAAACTGGAACACCAATGAGCCCATCCACTAAACTTGATAAAGATGAATCCGGTAAACTAGTTGATTCGAAGGTATATCGAGGTATGATTGGTAGTTTATTATATTTGATAGCCAGTAGACCAGATATTATGTTTAGTGTATGTTTATGTGCACGTTTTCAATCATTTCCAAAACAATCTCATTTGATTGCAGTCAAGCGGATTTTTAGATATTTTGCCAGTACCATTGACTTAGAGTTATGATATCCTAAACACACTTCTTTCGATCTTATTAGTTATTCAGGTACCGATTATACTGGTTGCAAAGATGATCAAAAAAGTTTTAGTAGAACATGTCATTTCTTAGGTCGTGCACTAATTTCCTGGTTTAGTAAAAATAAAAAAATAAAATTCTGTTGCACTATCTACTGCTGAGGCAGAATATGTTGCTGCGGGTGGTTGTTGTGCTCAAGTTCTTTACATGAAGCAACAACTTGAGGATTTTAAACTTATGTATAATCACATTCCAATCAAATGTGATAATACAAGTGCTATAAATCTTAAAAAAAAAACCCAATATAACATTTTAGAATTAAGCGTATTGAAATAAGATATCATTTTTTTTCGAGATCATGTGTAGAAAGGCGATATAGTACTGGAGTTCACAAACACACACGATCAGTTAGCAGATATATTCACAAAACCCTTACCAGAAGATAAATTATGTATGATTAGAAGAAAAATAGGTATGATGCATGTTATGAATATCTCTTGAAAGATAGATCAGAGTTCATAAAAATATAGAGATATTTTTTTAAATACTTTTACATAAACTTGAGGTTCTTAGCTTCATGTTTGAGACGCTCATTCTCTTCATACAATATCATGTCATCCCTATCCATGGGAACTGGCAAGCGGAATGAAGAATCCAATAGAGATTTTAACTTTTTATTCTTCTGCCGAAGGATTCACCCTTGTGTGAGACTCTTGAACAATTCGTTGAAGTACAACAATTTGTTTTTTAAGCTTTTCAACCTCATGATTTTTGACTTGTAGCCGCTGGGAAAAAACGACAATAGAGGATGAGTAGCGAGTCCCGAGACTCACCAAGTCGTAGATAGCATCGGAGTCTAGCTTATTAGCCAAACTATTGTTCTCTTGCTGCAACATAGCGCCAATGGTAGCTACAGAAAGGACATGAGATTGAGATGTAGAATACCTCATAGATGCATCTAGAGGAATGTTAGAAGAATGAGCCATTGAGAAAAGAATTGAAAACTTAAAGCGAGAATATTGAAGGAAAGCAGATAAGTTATAGAGATGAGAATAAGATTTGATGCAAATCGGATGAACTTTAAAACTGATTTTATAGAGATAGCATAAAGAACAAGACAAACTATTGTCTCTTCAAATCTTATTAGTCAAAAGAAATATAAGATATGCTGGACATACATTATCAAAAGTTTTCTTACTAGAAAAACGGTTCTCTGCTCCTATCATGGCATTGACGGCCTTAGGAGAGAAGATTGATGGTTGATGCATCAAGGGTTCCTGATTACGCCCAAAAAATAATGCGATCGTTTGCAGTATAGCTTTGGGGTGTCGATTCCACAGGAAGATGGATTGGGAAATTGAAGAACAGTAACGAAATTAACAAAAAGATCTAGATGTGTGCGAAAAGTAAATTTTAGAGTGTGACGTGAATTAAAACTAAATAAGTAATTTGAACAGTATAAAAATGAGACGAAAAATAGAGCGTAGGAAATTCCTTGTGTATTTGTGGTATTCAAATTTATTCTTAATTTATTGATAACTCAATTAAGAATTCTATGTCCAAATTCTTAATTGGAAGATATAACATTAATAACCAAAATTTAAATCACATATAACTCTTTGAAAAATCATTCTTCGTGCTTAACTCTCATAAATTGTTATCGACATTGAGAAAATCCAACGACGACAATATACCCAAGAGGCGATATTGCAGCAGAGAATTAAATCAATATAGACAATCAATTGCTCCAAACATAATTATAGAACTAATTCACTCAATAGAAAAAGCATGACTGAATCCATAAACGAAATAGATTCTATAATTATTTGAAGACGAAAAACATCACAAATAAATTGAAAATAATAGAACAAAAGAGTTTTAATATTTAAAGACCAAATACATGAATCAAAAATAAATTACAAATACCATCACACACATAAGTTCATCCCTAGCCCTCCTTGAGAATTTAGTTACACATATTGAAAATATGCAACAAAAATTCTCCAAGGGATAATATGGAAGAGCCAACCATTATTTTCTTCTCTCTTCTTTGGTTTTTCTTTTCTTTTCTCAAGCTCTCAAAATAATGGCTCTTCCAAAACATCCTCCCACTCTAAGCATTTTTTTAGAACACACACTCATTCCTTCTATTTATAAGCATCTTTCATGCAAGTTGTCATCACAAAATCATCACAATTTCAACTTGTTTTGCCATGTGCCATTCTTGAATCCAAGTGATTTGTGAGTTGTCATTTTGATCATTTGTTTTCCCACCATGCATGAGCTGGATTTTGCTTGTAGGTTGAGTGTTTCAATTTTGCTTCTCTATCTATTAGTTGTCTTGTATGATTTAATATATTGTGGTCAAATAATTTGTCTACAAGAAACTTGAGTGCACTTCATATTGCATATGAATTGATCATTGAATTTCCAAGTTGGTGTAGGAGTGCTTGCTGGAAAATATTATGATGACATTTGGATTTGATGCAAGTGGCTGAAAAATATCCAGGAACGTCAAGTGCAGGTGCGTCCACTTGATGGTCGATTTTGTCTTAGATTGAGTGGATATCTCTTCAAACATAAAACACAAAAGTTATAGATATTTCTCTTGCGGTTCTATTCATTTTGAATCAGCTCAATCTGAGATTGGATGAGAGAGTTAGGCCCATATTACGAAAAGATGTCAGAACTGTCTAAAATTCCGCAATTATCTTCATTTGCTCCTAATGTCTCCATTTGTGTCCTAAATCAAAATATAAGAATAATGAGTATATTTAGGCATCAAATAAGAATAAAGTATTAAACATTAAGAGAGGAAAATATGACATTTTATATTCTCATCAATATATTAAATCATGCTTATATCTATTTCAAAATAAATGACCATTAATTTTAATAACATGAGTTATATCCATTATTTTCTCATTTCTTTTAGTATTTAAATAGAGTATTTAGAGTGCATTTTTGTGCACTCATCACACTCCCCAACTTACTCATTGCTAGTCCCTAGCAATTTTCATACAAAATGATGAGAAAGACCAAATAAAATCACACATAGGGGCCATTAAGACACATTTTTCAAATTTACATATCAAAACAATCTTAGAAATTCAATAACCATTTCACAAGTAATTCATATATAGCAATCTACAGAGTGTGTATGTGTTCCAAACTATTTTTATCAAATCAGAGGTTTCGACACATGCAACATTAGAATATCTTAAGCAAAAAGGTTCAACTCCATAACTCACGGGTATAGAAGTGTTTCATGTATGGGTTCTCTCTATGGAGTTGACAAAGGTGTACATTTACTCTCATGGAAATTTAGCCAATTATATATAAGTAACAAGTAAACATTGATCTTATGATAGGAATACTAACAAATGAGATTTCCACCGTTCTTTTCACAAGCATACTTAGGATCGGAAAAATCAACACAAAGGGTTGTAATGTGGCTTAGGGTTGGGGTTCATAAGAAGAAAAGGTGAAGAGGTTTCAAAAATTTCCAAGTATACACAAAAGGGAATCTGTTAAATTTTTCAGTAGACTATACTTCCTTTTGATGTACTTTTCAATTTTTTAGATTTTTGACTAAGTACACTTTTCCATCTTCTTTTGCCACTGGTGTTTTTGCAATTTGATGAACTCTTTCATGAATAATTTGATGGACACATCTAGCACCATGCCATTTTTGTCATGGTTTTCTTTTTTTTTTTCTTTTTTTTTTCAAATGATAATTTCATACCTAGTACACACTTGGAAGTAAAATGGTAGGAAAATATAGTGTATAAGCTATACTCCAATGTGGAGAGGTATGGATGATACAGATATGAAAAGAAAAGGCCATATGTGTATATTGGCTCAAAATTGGCTGCTAGGGATCTATGATGAAAAAAGTCAGCTTGAAAGGCTCAGACGTTAATCCTAAGTTGACTTTCGTCATATCCCAAGTATATCTACCATCTTACCACAAACCATATAATGATATTCTCAAAAGAAGTGTCAAATTCAACAGATCAATGGATACTTATCACAATTTCTGTATTTGTAAGCTCTCAATTCTCACAAAATTCACATGAATACTTGAGCAAAATAATTCTTTAGTTACATGTGTCAAATCACCATATTACCACAAAGTTTGGATAAGTGCATAAAAAATTTTCTGCGGATGCTTTAGCAAAATGATTTAAGTTGGGTTTGTTGAATTCGCCAAAATGGTTATGAATGAGTATGAGTATCATGTGTGAAAAGATGCCTGTGTGAAAAAATTTGGCAATTTTTTATATATTGATTGAAATATGCCACAGAGTTTAAATAACAGATTTGTATTTCCACCCCCCAACTTAAATGAAGCATTGTCCTCAATGTTTAATAATCAAAATTAGATGGGGAGTAATTAAAAAGGGTAGGATACACCTGATGTGTGATGTAGATAGCTCGCTAAGCATCAAAAGTAGTGATCTGAAATGACAAAATGATACTATCCTGCAAACAAAAATAAATAAAACAGTAGTAAATAAAAACAAAACAAAACAAATAAGATGATAATAATAATAATAATAATGATGATGATAATAATTATAATAATAATAATAATTATTGTTGCATGCTGTGGTCAAAGTTGATAGACCAAGTCTACAACCGGACTATCTTCCACTCATAGAACTGTTCCTCCTGGGTCAAAAATAAAACGCTTATTTTTCCAATAATGTCGGTGCTCGAACTTCACAGATAGGTGGCAAGGTTTAAGATTAACTTTGGTTACTTGCCCACTTAAAGGAATTTGTTTTTCATTTTTCTCAAGAAACTCCTCAAACTTCGGTTGCCAAACCCGTGTGCTATAATCTTGAGTATTGTAAAAAATTGCACAAATATTAGCTACATCAGATGAATCACTGATAGGATTATACTCAAAATCAACAATAAAATTCTCAAGGGGATCAGAATCATAAGTTGTGAAAACTTCCCTGTCTATGAGTGAGTCAATCATATATATCTGCTGGCACTCGTGATTCTTCACAGTTTCTTGTGCCATATGTTGACCATGAGGTATAGATTGAGCTTGAGAAGGGAACTTACCTTGCTCATTTACACTCAAGAAACTTGTTATTTTAGATACCTGGCTCTTTATCTCCTTTTGTTCTTCAACAACCTGCATAATTAAAGACTCAAATTTTTTGTTAGTCTTACCCTGTACTTCAATAAATGCATGCAAAGTATCTTCTAAAGAATTTCTAGAAGATTGAGGTGCATGGTATGGTGCAGAATATGATCTAGAAGGTTGTGCAGGCTGTGCATGCTGTTGGTTTTCAGATTTCCAACTGAAGTTGGGGTGATTACGCCATTCTCTCATGTTAGCATGTGTAGGACAGTCTTGGGCATGATGATCTACCCCACTACAGACAACACATGGTTCAAAAGAGTCTGCATGATTAGCCATATGTGTTGACTTTGAGTTTTTCGTTTTCAATAACTCTAATTCTCTGGTGAGCATTTCAACCTTAACCTTAAGGTTATCCTCTTCCCTTAAATGGTAAATACCACCACTCGGGTTTCCTGTAGGTCGTGACCTGTTTGTGCTATCAGTAGCACTAGGTTCAGTCCAAGTATGAGCTTTTTCAGCAAGTTCATTGATGTACTCTATGGCCTCAACATGATTTTTCTGTAAAAATTCTCCATTGCACATCATTTCCACGAATTGATGTTCCCTGGGCATAAGCCCTTCATAAAAATAACTCACTAAGCGCCAATTCTCATATCCATGGTGGGGACACATACTCAGTAATTCTTTAAATCTTTCCCAAGACTGGTATAAAGTCTCACTATCCTTTTGTGCAAAGGTAGAGATTTGTCTTTTTAAAGCATTGGTCTTATGTTGGGGAAAGTATTTATTGAAAAACACTTGAGTCATCTCACTCCATGTTTCAATAGACCGTGCTCTTAGTGAGTACAACCAACTCTTAGCTTTATCTTTCAAAGAAAAAGGAAAGAACTTTAGCCTTACCGTGTCGTCAGTGGTATTTTGACTATGGAATGTTACAACTACTTCCTCAAATTCCCTAATATGAACATAGGGGTTTTCATTTTCTAGACCATGGAAAGTCGGAAGTAATTGTATCATTCCTGTTTTGAAATCTATATGACGAACATTAGGTGAGAACATAATACAGGATGGTGTGGCTGTTCGTGCGGGATGAAGATAATCTTGGAGGGTTCTAACAGGTTGGTCCACGTGTTCACTCATCGCGTCAGAATTGGAAGAATTATCAAACAAGCGATTAGAAAAATTAGATCTGAATCTGATTCTAGCAAGGGTCTACTAGCAAACTGTCCAAAAGCGTCTTTGTATCTGCGCATGCAAAGTAAAGAAAAGCATAATACTGAAAAAAAAATAATTACAAAAAGAAAAGTAAAATAAAATAAAGATGCAGAAAGCTAAAAAGAAAATGAACGAAGCTACCGCTCATTTTTTTTTTTTTACAAACTACTAAAAAAACTACAAATTCTTCTACCGTCTCCCCGGCAACGGCGCCAAAATTTGATTACGCCCAAAAAATAATGCGGTCATTTGCAGTATAGCTTTGGGGTGTCGATTCCACAGGGAGATGGATTGAGAAATTGAAGAACAGTAACGAAATTAACAAAAAGATATAAATGAGTGCGAAAAGTAAATTTTAGAGTGTGACGTGAATTAAAACTAAATAAGTAATTTGAACAGTATAAAAATGAGACGAAAAATAGAGCGTAGGAAATTTCTTGTGTATTTGTGGTATTCAAATTTATTCTTAATTTATTGATAACTCAATTAAGAATTCTATGTCCAAATTCTTAATCGGAAGATATAACATTAATAACCAAAATTTAAATCACATGTAACTCTTTGAAAAATCATTCTTCGTGCTTAACTCTCATAAATTGTTATCGACATTGAGAAAATCCAACGACGACAATATACCCAAGAGGCGATATTGCAGCAGAGAATTAAATCAATATAGACAATCAATTGCTCCAAACATAATTATAGAACTAATTCACTCAATAGAAAAAGCATGACTGAATCCATAAACGAAATAGATTCTATAATTATTTGAAGACGAAAAACATCACAAATAAATTGAGAATAATAGAACAAAAGAGTTTTAATATTTAAAGACCAAATACATGAATCAAAAATAAATTACAAATACCATCACACACACAAGTTCATCCCTAGCCCTCCTTGAGAATTTAGTTACACATATTGAAAATATGCAACAAAAATTCTCCAAGGGATAATATGGAAGAGCCAACCATTATTTTCTTCTCTCTTCTTTGGTTTTTCTTTTCTTTTCTCAAGCTCTCAAAATAATGGCTCTTCCAAAGCATCCTCCCACTCTAAGCATTTTTTTAGAACACACACCCCTTCCTTTTATTTATAAGCATCCTTCATGCAAGTTGTCATCACAAAATCATCACAATTTCAACTTGTTTTGCCATGTGCCATTCTTGAATCCAAGTGATTTGTGAGTTGTCATTTTGATCATTTGTTTTCCCACCATGCATGAGCTGGATTTTGCTTGTAGGTTGAGTGTTTCAATTTTGCTTCTCTATCTATTAGTTGTCTTGTATGATTTAATATATTGTGGTCAAATAATTTGTCTACAAGAAACTTGAGTGCACTTCATCTTGCATATGAATTGATCACTGAATTTCCAAGTTGGTGTAGGAGTGCTTGCTGGAAAATATTATGATGACATTTGGATTTGATGCAAGTGGCTGAAAAATATCCAAAAACGTCAAGTGCAGGTGCGTCCACTTGATGGTCAATTTTGTCTTAGATTGAGTGGATATCTCTTCAAAAATAAAACACAAAAGTTATAGATATTTCTCTTGCGGTTCTATATAATCTTGAATCAGCTAAATCTGAGATTGGATGAGAGAGTTAGACCCATATTACGAAAGATGTCAGAACTATCTAAAATTCCGCAATTATCTTCATTTGCTCCTAATGTCTCCATTTGTGTCCTAAATCAAAATATAAGAATAATGAGTATATTTAGGCATCAAATAAGAATAAAGTATTAAACATTAAGAGAGGAAAATATGACATTTTATATTCTCATCAATATATTAAATCATGCTTATATCTATTTCAAGATAAATGACCATTAATTTTAATAACATGAGTTATATCTATTATTTTCTCATTTCTTTTAGTATTTAAATAGAGTATTTAGAGTGCATTTTTGTGCACTCATCAGTTCCTGATTCAAGTCTGGAACATTAGTGGAAGAGAATTGTTCGGCCATTCTATCGTTATGGAGAAACAGAACTTAGGTCAAGAAGTAATGTTTTTTTTTTTGTATCCGATAGGTGAAAATGGTTTTTTTTATAGAAACTCAGAGCCTTCAAACCCGTTTGTCAACAACATCAGGCGATTGATCTGCTTTCGCACCGACTGCTAGAGCTAGGCCTCCAACCTTTACAGGTTTTGTCAGATACGCGTGGCTCCGCACCGAATTGCCAGAGTTAGACTTCCAACATTTGCAGGTTTTGTCGAACATGCATAACTCCGCACCGCATTGCCAGAGCTAGGCCTGCAGCTTTTGCTGTCTTTGTCGGACACGAATAATTTTAATTATTCAAATTCAAATCTCTGGAACATCTAATTCGTCAATAACATCAAGCGGATTTAAATCTTCTTCCGCACCGAATGATAAAATTCGGCTTCAACCTTTGCAGGTTTTGTCGGACATGGGTGGTTCTAACTTCTACAGTCTCTACTAACACAGCGTTTTATTTGTCTGTTAGTTATTGTAGGAATATATCTTATTGAGATAATAATGATTCCTTTTTAATGATTCCAAAAGGGGGAGAAGTTTTAGACTAGAACATTAATATTGTTTAAATCGCTAAACTTGTTATATATGCTTGGAATTATGTTTATATTTTTGCTTGAAAAACTAACGCACATTCTCAGGGGGAGCTTAAGTATTAATACAGGATTCAGGTTCTATCAAGCATTTGTCATCATCAAAAAGAGGGAGATTGTTGAATCCAAGGTTTTAAGTTTAATGTAAATCTACAAATGGATTTTGATGATAACAAATGAATCCAAAGAATAAAGGAGTCTCAAGCTCAAGTTGTCCACACAATATAATCAAGCACATCAAGGAAGAAAGTATGAGCAAGAAGGGAACAAGTTCACATTAAAATCATAGAGTAATGTTGTAAATCTCTTAAAAATTCAAAATTAGGATTAAGGCTCAAAATTAATATTTTATCATAAAACATTAAAATACATTTTCCACATATGCATGAATATTTTGAAAATTAAATTTGAAAATTTTGAAAAATGATTGATTGTCATCTTTCACATGTGCATGACATGATTAAAGGTTTGAATTTTGAAAATATTAAGATGATTGATTGTCATATTTCACATGTGCATATTTTATTTGAATATTTTCAAAAGTGGTGGATACTTTTCTTGACTTATGCAAAAGGTAGATGTTTTTATTTGAAAATTTTGAAAAGTAAAGTGTACTCCTTTTGTCATATGCAAAAAGTAAAAGATTATGTTTGAAATTTTTGAAAAGTAAAGTGTGCTCCTTTTGTCACATGCAAAAAGTAAAAATATTAGATTTGAAATTTTTGAAAAGTAAATGATGATGTTTTTTACATGGGAATCTTTTCAAATTTGAAATTAAAAAATCATTTGCCTATAAATAGCTCACTTAAGTTTTGCAAAATTCACAACAAGAGCTTACACATCTATTGCTAAGTTTTGCATCATTCCTTCAAAGCTCTCATTCTCTCTTTTCTAAAGTTTTGAGCCTTAATTCTTATTCTTGTTGAGAGAGATATAGGTTACGCTGTATTGTTTCTATCTTACTCATTGATGAGTGTACTTTGATAGTTTACCTACTATCAACTCTTGTATTTGTAAGAGGGTGCGTATAACCCTTGGGTGTGTAGAAGGTGTTCTACACGAGAAATAGTTAAATCACCAAGTGTGAGGTGATTGGAAGTGTAGAAGGTGTTCTACACGGGGAATAGTTAAATCACCAAGTGTGAGGTGATTGGAAGTGTAGAGGGTGTTCTACACGGATTCTTTGGAGCGGTACTGCTCAAAGGTGTAATAGGTTTCTATCTCCACCTAAAGGAGATTGAATAGTGGATTTGGGGATTCTCAAGGGGTAGCTTGAGGCGAGGACGTAGGCAGTGGGGCCGAATCTCGTTAACATACTGAGTTTGCTTCTCTCTTACCTTTACTCTTTATATTTATTACTGTTTCATATTTTGTTTATATTTTATATTATATATTTAATTTTTTAATACAACTCAATTCACCCCCCCTCTTGTGTTAGTCATCTGGGCAACACACTTGTTTATCTTACTTCTCACTTAATCAAGAATACTCTTATAGCCTTTAGTCCAGCTCCCAATCAATGTGGGTAAACCAAGGTATTTATCATAAGGTTGAGAGGACACCAACCACTTGAATGGTCAATTCCCTTGCTTCAGATTTTGTGTTCTTGCTAAAGAAATTGAAAGTTTTCTCTTTATTAAACCTCTGTCCAGATCCCTACTAATAAGTTTCCAATAGAAAAAATAACCCACTCCATTCTAAGAGATTAGCCTTATAGAAAAGTAGGCAATCATATGTATAAAATAGAGGGCTAACATACAACTAAGATCTTACAACAGAAATACTTGTGATGACACATTTATCTTCAACATGTTGAATCAACTTATTAATAACTTAAGCACACAGTATAAAAAGATAAGGTGAGAGTGGATCACCTTATCTTATGTCTCTTGAAGGATTGAAGAGACTTTGAGGGATGCCATTAATGATGAAATAAGAAACTATTGAAATACATCTCATGATAGCCTCAGTCCAGCCATATGCAAACCCTATTTTAGTCATCACAACTTGCAAGAAAGTTCACTCAAGTTTATCAAAAGTCTTGCTCATGTCTAGTTTCATTGCCATGGACCATTCTCTTCCTTTTAAAACATTATTCATAGAGTGCATGGTTTCCAAAGCCACTATTGCATTGTCTATTATTAAGTTGTCATAAACAAATGCACTTTGTGAAGATGAAATGATCTGTGGAATGAATGTTTTCAACCTGTTAGCTAGAACCTTTGCCAAGATTTTGTAGATGACATTGCAGAGGAAGATTGACCTGAAATCTGATACTTTAGAGGGGTTCTTAACCTTAGGAATTAATGCAACTCAAGTCACATTAAAATCCATAGGCCAAGAACTAGAGATGAAAGCCTCTTGGACTGTTGCACAAACACCTTGGCCTACTACATTCTAATGTTTTTCTTATTTATTATAAAATATGACAGGAAAGCCATCAAATTCTAGGAAACCTTAGCCATTCATACTGAAAATGGTATTTTCCACTTACGCTATGAATATCTCCTTAGTTAAAACACAATGTAAATAAAATAAGGAATTTGAATAGTAGAACATGAAAAAAATTATACTTCATTAAATTATACAAATGTAAAAAATTGACTTTTAGCTACAATGAACTAACTTTGGATCTTCCTTTTTTTTTTCCCTGAAGTTTTATTTTTTTTACTAACTCTTTTGATCATATTTGATGTTTACTATTAGCTAGAACAAAGCTTAAAAAAAAAAAAAGTTCTTTATGCTGCTGCTGTCTCTTTTTATCACTCTACACTTGAAGTGTTGCTGTCTTAATTTTTTTGCACTGAATTTGTTTTATATAAGATTATCATTATGCTGTTAATTAATTTTGTTTATCCATATTAAAGCTATGTTGGCTAAATAAGTTTGGAAGATATTGAATAATCCTTCTTCTTTGTTAGCAAGGGTTATGAAGGAGAAATATTTTAGGAGAGGGAACTTGCTAGATGTCAAAGTCGGGTATGGGTTTTCATTAATTTGGAAGAGCCTATGGTCTTCATTTGATTTAGTAAAATCTGGTATGGTTTGGAGGGTTGGGGGTGACAGTAAATTTAAGATATGGAATGATAGATGGATTCCTTCATCTTTTTCTCATATGGTGCAATCCCAAGTGAAGATATTAGATGAAGATGCCTGTGTGAAGCAGCTTATCAATGTGGATACTGGCCAATGGAATATAGATTTAATTAATGATATTTTCATAATTGAAGATGTTGAAGCTATATTTTGCATTCCACTTAGCAAATTTGGAGCTGAGGATAGAATTAGATAGAGGTACACTCAGAATGTCTTATTTTCGATTAAAAGTGCTTATCATCTTGGGCACTTAAACTTAAGGGTTGCAAAATGTGAAAGTTCAACCATGACTGATGATGAATATGGTTGGAAACCGATTTGGAAGTTGAAGGTGTAGGGAGTTGTCAAGTAGTTTCCGTGGAAAGATTGTCATGATGTGTTGCCTACCAGACTTAATTTGGCCAAGAAGAAAATAGTTGAGAATAAGATGTGTCCTATATGTGAGAGGGAGAAAGAGTCTAATATTCATATATTGTAGTGCTGCCCAGCTGCTTCTGATGTGTGGGCTGAAACTATAAGTCGAATTCATAAGGAATTCTTTAATTAGTGCTACCAGACAGGTTTATGAGGATTATAGAGATGTTAATACTTGCTTGAAGCTTACACAGATTGATAGAAGATTAGTAAAGTAGAAGAAACCTAAGGTTTTAGTCTTTAAAACTAATTGGGATGCTACCATTGGTGTCAAAGAAGAAGAGGATTGAGTTTAAAATTATCATTAGAGATTCTGAAGGGGAGATAATTGCTTGCATGTGTTCTATATTGCCGATTGTTATGAATTCAATTATGGCAAAAACATATTCATTAAGGAGAGTTATGATTTAGTGTATGGAGCTGGGATTATCAAAGGTAATGTTTGAAGGTGATTTTTTGGTGATTGTTGATAAAATAATTGGAATGGCTAACTTTAGAGTAGAGTATGATATTATTGTTGAAGACATAGGGAAGATGCTAGTTAATAATGTGGATTTGAGTGTAAAGTTTACTCATAGGGAAGCTAATGCCTAATGATATAGCTTACTTATCCGTTAAAATGACTATTAATTGTAATGAGAAAATTGTGTAGATTGAAGAGGATCCTATATAGAAAAAGAATTATGTGTTGAGGGAGGAATATTGTAATGATTGAGTGTTGATAATGAAATTGAGGTATTTTTTTATTCAAAAAAAATTATAATTTACCTTCATAATTTATATGTTAATTATAATTTAGTTATTAATTAATATATGAATGGTAGAATTGTAAATTATGAAAAAATAAATTAGAAAACTAATAATATTAGTAAATTATTATTTTAAATAGTAGATAGATAATTCTTAAGTAGAATACCAAAATCTAAAATCATATGATATTATTTAAAATATCACTTTGCATAATCCAAGTTCATATAGTTACCCAAGCCAAATCGGTTGAATCGAGAGTAAACATGGCCATGGGAGGAGACTCTTCCTCAAAAGATGGTTCTTCCATTGACTCCTCCAACATTGGTTTTCTGGTTCGTCTCTCTCTTTAACTTTCTCTTTCTTCGTTGTTCTCTTTGTCCTTTCGTGATTTCTTTCTTTTATTGATTTACATCTCGTTTATCTATGCCATAAGAATTTGATTTTTGTAGAAATTGTTATTGTTCTGGGGTAGTAAATATCATGGGATTTTTGCAGCTATTGAAGAAACACGGTTGGAAAGAAGGTACCGGTCTTGGTGCTTCCGAGCAGGTTCTTTCGTTCGTTCTTCTTTTGTCTTATTTTTTATATTTTCAAATTCGACAAATCTTTGTTGGTTATTCGCTTCCTTGAAAATGCATTTTGAGATGGAATTTCAATGTTCTATACCTGGGGAAGAAAATTTAGAATTCTAGGTATAAGCTGGCTGGAAAAGATTGAATTGTGGTAAATAAAATTTTGAAACTAGAATATGGTAGCATGTTACTTAAAGTGTTATTTGAGTCGGTAGGATTATAGTTATGTGGTAGTAATGGTCAGGAAGATTCCCGTTTACTTGGGCTTTTGCGTATTTATACGATCAATGAAATCTTATTTACTGATCAATACGAAGGAAAGGTCAGGAAGTTTTGTTAGTTTAAGGTTTCATTATTGTGTAACCAAATTAACAGCAACCCACCCGAGACTAGCAATATGAGAATTTTTTGGTTTCGTGGGTATGAGAGCTAATAAAAATGATAAAATATTGGTTTTGGTAGGGTTATTATGCTTTGGATTTAGGGTTTTTAAGGTTTAGAATTGGATGTTTAATTGCAGATTCTAAAGGGTTGATTAGTTGCAGATTTTTTTTGATTAGTGAGAAAATTGATTGATCCTCATAATTAGACATAGCCGAAGCATATAGGTAATATACTAGAGTGAAACACCTAATTACAATCTTCGAGTTAGAAAAAGCAGCGTAAAAGTCATTATAGGTAATCCCCTCCAATGCAATAGCCTAACCCTAAAGTAACAAAGAATGGAAAAGTAAATCTCTAATCGCCCCCAATGAACGTTCGCTATTTTCAAAACAACATCCATTCCTCTCAATCCATCAATCCATATGTACCAAAAAGACTTCACACGTAGATAGATAGATTCTAGGCTTCACACCTAGATTCCTATTATCCTTGTGTTCATGCCCAGATTTTTCTTGGCTTTACCCTTACAAGTAGGTTTGCATTTCACACGCCTCAAAAAGGTTCGTGGCTTTTAAATTTTTACCTAAAACAATGAAGACAGGCAAGTGATACTCCTTCAAGGTAATTGGATTGAAGTCATCATGCAACAAGCTTAGATTTTCTTCTCAGCTTGGTTTGTTTAGGTATTGAAATTGTTAAAGGGCTAAAATTAACCAACTGCAATCAAGTTTTATGTATGGCTCAAAAGACATTTCCTCCCCTATACTTCTTGCGTACACCGGCTATGCCTATTTCATTTCCATCAATAAATTTACTCTTACTTATCAAAAAAAGATCTACCAATTGCGTGTGTTTAATTATTAGAGAGAAAAAAAACTTCACAGGGCTCTGTTTGGTTTGAAAAACCATTTCAACTTATTTCATCTTATGTCATCAGTACAACTTTCTCAAGTTCTTATACAAAATACAATAAACAATTCAATTTTTCAAATCTTAATTCAACTTTTTTAAACCCCAAAATAATAATAATATTGAAAAAAATAATATTCTTATGATATTTTATTCAACTTTCATCAAAATTATCTCATTTTATCTCACTATCCAAATGTGGTCCTATTGTTTCCTAATGCCAGCCAAGAAATATTTGATACACTAGTGTTTAAAGGGTAGAACATTGGTGAATCGATCATGTCGAAAGGCTGTATGTATAGGTGTTGTCCTGTTGTTGACACGTTTATTGCCTGAATTGGTCATGTTGGAGCTTCCTCTACCTCTCAGGTGCTAAGAAATTACAAGTATGACTTTCCTTATGTAGTAGCTATACCATGTGTTAGTCTTCTTTTGGAATGTTAGTTTTCTTTCTTTCGTATATGTGTAACTTTTATGGGCTAAATTACATACAGTGGGTTGATGATCTTAAAGGCATGTGCATAGTTACATGCATTTTTTTTTAAGAATAAAATGTTATTGATTGAACAATTTGCATAACTCGAGTACAAATTTGAAGGTGCCATTTCTTTGATTCTTCTTTCCATACCTCTTTGTTCAGCTGGTCTGCACCTCTTTTTTCTGTTTTTTTTTTTTTTTTTCCCACCCTTTAGTGTCTTTACCTATAATCCCAGTTTCTGGGATGGAAAATGTAATTATTTTCTTTATTGTTTAAGCAGGGTAGGTTGGAGCCTGTACAAGCATATTTGAAGAATAATAAACGAGGCCTGGGAGCAGATAAAGTGAAGATGGCACCCAAGAAATCTTATGTCACTGCTGCATCTAACGAGAAAAATGACCAGGTGAATTGCTTAATCCTAAATTTTATTTATTTATTTTCTTTGTTCATTTTTATCGTTCTTCATTTTTTCTCTCCCTTTTTGGTCTGTGGGAAATGCTAACCTTGAAAAATATATAAAAATATTATTTGAATGAACCTGATCTCAAAAATCCAGAAAATAGCTCTTGAATGGAGGGTTGTTTTTGGCAAAGGGAAATTTTTTTATATTGATTTGTCATCCATTGTTAAGAGTACACTCAAATATGCCTTTGTGGCAGGAGAAACAGGCTTAAATGAGGGGTCCACGGTAGAAACTGTGTCAGTGACTCAGTAGTAAAAATTTTGGATGCCATTTTTTTTAACTTCATTAAAAGTGCAATAGGCCCATGCTAAGGACACATGATGCATACAAGAGAGTCCACTATGTAGAATGGCATGAAAGTACTTGATTTTCTTGTATCTTTAGACCCTCATGCATAGGTGTTGCTCTTGTATCTGACCTATGTACTTGGCTATGCATATTTTAATAAAATTCTTATTTACTGATAAAAAAAGAGTCCACCATCTAGAATGAGGAAGAAGTACGAGAAGAACATTAAAAAAACAAAAAACATGAAAAAAAAAGAAGCTATCCAAAGGAAGAGATTGTTGAAAAAGAAAGTTTTGAGCTCCTCCAATGTCCCCGTTCACATTCCTCTAAATAAAATTCCCTCTATATACATCATATAAGGCGATTGAATGACAAGTTGAATGTTTCAAAAAGGAACTGTGTTTGAGATCCAACACTTCCTTACATTCTACAAGGAGCATCAGAGGAGCTGGTTGCTCTTCTTCCTAAAAGTTTCTGTTCTACGCTTTAATCCAAAATTTGGCAACAATTTTACCTATCCATCCCTCAACTCAATATTCCTAGCAAATTTTCACATGTGAGGAGGGTCCATTTTGTGGAAGTTGGTTGAGTATAGATTCTTGAGATTACACTATCAGACCACAGAAAAATAGCTTATCCTCGGTAGAAAATAATGATCTCCAAATTTGTTTGTGAGATAATTTGTTGAGTCCAATTAAGTAAAAACCCTTTGCTTCTAAGATTGTGTCATTCTTTTTTCTTTTCTTTTTTATGTTGTCTGCATGGTTTCATGGGTTTGCTGTTTTGGACAGCTGGGTGGTTAGTTCTAAGTTTTATTTTACCCATATTTCTTTCAAGGCATGTTTTGCAGTTGGATCTTTGTTTCTGAGGGTTAAAACTTTTTTTTTTTCGTTTTCTAAATAGGGAGACGCTGGGGTGCGGTCGGGCTGCACCCCAGCGTTTTGCAGCCCACCCTCTCCCACTTCCTAAACTCCTATAATTGATATAAAATTACAATAAAAAATATTAAAAAATACAATAAAAAAACAAAACAAAATAATAAAATGAAGAAAACACAATAAAAAATATAATAAAAAATACAATAAAAAAATAAAATGAAGATGAATTTTTAAAGGAAATTCGGCCTTACTCAGCCCCTGACGCTGTCGGCGGCGGTGGGCGGTCGGCGACCGCGAACAGCAGGGGCTGCAATGGTGGGGGTTCGATCAGACCGAACCCCAGCTTTTCTCTTCTAAATAACATTTGTTTCGAAGTTTTTTTTAAAACTTTATAATAGTAAAGCACTTTAAGAACTTACTTGAAGTTATCAATATTGGAGCCGGATCAAATATTGGACTTAAAATCAACTTTTTTATAATCTTCAAAAAGAAGAGAAGGGAATGAATAAAAGCGAACTATTCACGGTATAACTTACTGGTGCTGGTACATACAAGGATTGTTAGAAGATGCAATTCTGCCACTCTGTTGGATGGTTTTGAGTTATTGGCTTGCAATTTCCAAGCGATGGCTAATGACATATTGTGATTAAATTGCAATGCGACTGATCAAATTGAAATATTTGACTTCCAACTTTTGGCCTTGATTATTCTAATTGCTTTATCTAGTTTTTTCTTTTTTTCCCCTCAAATCGTTCTTTTCCACTTCCTGCAAATTACTTATATCATTGCTAATGTAGGATCATTTGCCTTCGAAGAAATGCAAGACACTCTCAAAGAAGATGAAGAAGATGCAGGAGGTGGAAAAGCAGTTGCAAGAGAAGGAATTTGAGCGGGCCTTTTATAGGGAGTTTTGGCCAGATAATGTTTGATGGACGACGATCCACTTGCAACTATTCAACAGCCCATTTTATAATCAACCAGTGTACTATATTGAAAATAGTTTTAATTAAATTTACATAACCATCTCTAATTCCAAATAGAAAATTTGTAAATCCATAATTTTCCTGGTTCTATCACAGCTCATATTTGTTCTGTGCAGCTCCAATGTACAACATTAGATTTATTGCTCTCTTTTGTCCCTACTTTAAAGAGGGTCCCCAATATCAGAACTTCCAAATTCCCACCAGAGTAGAAAATCTCAAAATAGATTAAAAAAAAAAAAAGTATCAGGATAAGCCCTCCGCTTTCATTATGCAGGTTCAAAACACCATTAAGACAAACTTAATGAAACTCTCATCTCATATTAAAAGCTTCGGCTTGAGAAGGATACAAAATTCTAAATTTCTATTCTGGTCAATTCACATAAATTTCAAACCCAATTCAACCCATGCACGCTAGTGAATGGAATGAATCAAATCCAATTTATTCTGGCTCCAAATGTGAAGGAAGATAATTTCCCGTTAACATACAAAAAGGAGTACCGCAAGAACAAATATAATCAGCATCCTAATTATGTATTGACATGAGCACATCGTAGCCAAGACTGTCAACTGGAACTGTGGTTTCACTTTGTCATTTACAAGCAATTATCATTTCTTTTTTTTGTCGTCATCAGCTTTGAGGATCTGGACGGGGGCAGCTGGAATTTTAACCCACCATTCTTTCACCCGCCTAATCCACCTGTCTGTACTTTCTTTCCTACATGGCATTTCCCTTGTGAAAAACTCTAGAAATATTAGTAGAACTATGTATCTTAGAGGCACAAACGCAAATGCTGCAGCCATGAAAACCATCATTAGAGCAACCTTGTCTGTGGCCTGAAAATGACAAAATCAGATAACAATATAACCTAGCAGGAGCCAGAGAAAGAAATACCTATTAAGATTTGTGTTCAAACAAAAAGCTTAAGGCCTTGCTCATTTGATTATGTGACCCATAAAACATTACAGAAGATTTGCATCTTTACCTCAAAACGGGTTATTAGAATAAAATGTTGAGAGGGAACACAACTTCAATGTTTTTTCTAACTTGATTTTCAGTCTTTGCCATTATTCAGAGGAATGCTCGTTTTGCAGTTTAAAACCGTAATTCTCTAAACAATATTGTTTGAAGTTTTAATTTCTAGACAAATATTTTGGTGCAGTCATAAAGGTCATGTTTCATATAGATTACAATTTAACATTGTTCAGTGCATAACGCCAACCGAGTTTAGTTCTTATACCACATGTCATGCCTGCAAAGTGGTAAAGAAACCTGTAGACCAAGCAAACACAGTATGTTTTTTACCTCAGTTAAACCCCAGACCCATGTAACAGTCCCCCAAGGATCTGGTAAATCATTAACTTTTCACCGATGGGATGTGTTCCCTAGAAATCATTTTGCACCCTAGAAATCATTTGCACCCAAGGGGCTTAGTTTTGGAGGGGAGCGCACCAAAAAGACCAGGGCCCTAACCACTGGAGGAGTCAAGACCCCTCAAGTGGAAGTTTCTGGAGCAACCTCTAGGGTCAAAAGGCATGTGTGTTGTACTTAGAATATTACAAGCGGTTCCAATGTCAGTAGACACAAGAGAACTCATACACGCATGTGTACATGAGAAGGCAGAAAAGCATGATGAAGAGATGGTTGAAACCCAGAATACGGATACAATTTTTCTTCTCTTCATTTCAAGGAAGAAGAGCTTTTAGTCCTCAAACCTCATGTCATCTGCAAAGCGACAAGCTTATGACTTACAAGAAGATTCAAGTTGAAGTTTCTAGAGCAACCTTGAGAGTCAAAAGGCATTTGTGTTTGTACTTTGAATCATACCAGCGGTAACAATGTCAGTTATAAAAAGTAAAAACAAGAGAAATCATACAAGTCTATGTACAAGTGAAGGTACAAAAATAGAATTGGAGAGATGATTGAAATCCAGAATATGGATAAAAACTTTCTTCTCTTCATTTTAGGGACAAGAAAAACAGAACTAAAGTTAACTGGTATCCACTTTTTACAGCATTTTTATTCTTTTATAAGAAAGAGGGCCAATTTTAACTGATCTTTTATATAGGAAACAGAGCATGGTTTGGGAATTTACCTGTGGAGGTATGGCAAATAAGAGAGCCCTTATCTTCAAGAGAATAATATTCCCAGCTTGAATTAGTGCTTCAACTTGAGTGATGGCTTCTTGCAATGCCAGCAGCTGCTCTACAGCATTTCTATTTGGGGGAGGTGTTACTCTGAAGGCTTCCAATGTCTTCCCTCTATTAAAATGCTTTCGCCAGAGCATGAGAATCGACATGATAAAAAAAATAGCTGGCAACATGTATCTGATCCACCCCCTGCATGTCATATTTAATCAATTTGTAGCCAAGATTATACATTTGCACGAAATTAACGGTCCACTTGTGGTGCAATGTCAGTGTGCTGGGTAAAGGAAATATATATCAATGTGGATCAGCAAGTTTGCAAAGTTCCAGCCAAGGAAAAGTTACCTCAAAATAATGTAGCCAGTCAACACCAGAAAGACTGTTGATTTAGAAGGGTCTTCCCACGAGGCCAACAGTTGAAGCCGTCTAGCTGACTCGATAGCTGGAAACAGTAACTCCTACAATAAAATGATTAAAAATGGAACTTTCATCATTATAAGCTCAAAAAATGTTGTCTCCAAGGAACCAGACGTATCACAGAATAGAGAACCCTAATCAGCATGCAATATTGTGTTGTGTTATATGGTTAATAAAATCCTCTCCAAATGGTATTCCATTTGACCTTATGTAATAAAAAAGAGGAAAATGCCACTCTCACCGAGAGTGGCTCCTGAAAATTCTCACCGATTGTCCTTTTTTTTAGCTTAATGAGTAAGGAAGTACTTTTTAATGAGTTTGTGATTTTTCTTTTTCTTTTTCTTTTTTAAAATGTTTAAGGGGTTTAAAAAAATGTGTGAAAAAAAAAATTTCCTTGTTGGTGAGCGGTGATTGGTGAGAATCCTCAATGGCTCTAGCAGCCCCCTAAAAGAAACAAGCAATTATGTAATCTTCACCGTCCATATTGTGCAATTTTTAACATAAAGTGCTTCCCTAACATATTCCACTAGATTATACAGTCATGATTGCATGGTTTAAAGAAAGTGTTATGGCCCATGCAAAACAATGCCATTGAAATGTTAAAAACTGAAAATAATTTGCTATCCACACCTAATGAGATTCAAGAGCATGTTGTGCAGTTTATAGTTCTCTCCTAAGTGAGACGGAGGCATGGAGACCTAAAATCGATGGCTTGAATTTTGAAGCTGTGGATTTTTTTCAGCAAGCTGGCTTGAGAGGCCTTTTGAAGAGCTTGAGGTGTATTGGGTGGTTTGTGAGATTAGAAGAGACAAAGCTCCTGGTTCAGATGGGTTTTCCTTGGTTTTTTTCAATATTGTTGGGAGATTGTGCGGGAGGAGGTGATGAAGGTTCTTCATGACTTTATGATTTTCAAAAGTTTGAGAAGTCGTTGAATGCCAATTTTATCGCCTTAATCCCTAAGAGAGTGGGTGCTTCGGAGTTGAAGGATTTCCGTCCTATTAGCTTGGTAAATGAAGTTTATAAGATTATTTCGAAGGTTTTAGCAAATCGAATCAGTCAGGTGATGGAAAAGATCATTTCTAAACCTCAAAATGCTTTTGTTAGAGGTAGACAAATTATAGATTCTGTGCTGATTGTGAAGAAGTGTTTAGATAGTCAATGTGGGAAGGTATCCCGGGGGTTCTTTGTAAGCTGGACATGAAAAAGGCGTACGAACATGTAAACTGGAGTTTTCTCTTATACATGCTTAGAAAATGTGGTTTTGGTGACAAGTGTTGTGGCTGGGTAAGACATTGTATCTCAACAGTTTGGTTTCCAGTTTTAGTTAATGGGCAGCCTTGTGGTTATTTTCAGAGTTCTAGAGGCTTGAGACAGGGGGATCCATTATTTCCTTTTCTATTTTTTCTTGTTATAAAGGTTTTGAGCTGTATGGTGGAAGTAGTGGTAGGAGGAGGTTTTATTTCAGGATTCTCGATGGGATCTAATTCTAATGGCTTCATTTCCATATCTCACTTGCCTATACTCTTATTTTTTGTGATGTTGCTGGGGAACAGATTCAAGATTTGAGGGTTGTCTGGTTATGTTTTCAAGCAATTTCCGAACTAAAGATGAACTTGACTAAATTGAAACTGGTCCTGATGGGAGATGTTCATAATATTCATAACTTGGTGGAGTTTTTGGGGTGTAGAGTTGCTTATCTGTCCATGAAATATTTGGGACTCCCGTTGGGGGTGTCGTTCAGGAAGCATATTTAAAATGAAAGGTTGAGAAGATAGAGAAGAGGTTGGCGGCATAAAAAAGAGTGTATTTATCTTTCTTTCTTTCTTTTTTTTATGTTAAGGATCCTCTCTAAGGCAAGACCCTTCAGACCCACCCCTGCAGAGTAAAACCCAGTCTTGTGAAAAGAGTGTATTTATCTAAAGAGGGTAGAATCACTCATAAAGAGTACACTTTCTGATATCCCAACTTATTTCCTTTCTTTATTCCCTTTACCAGTTGGAGTGGCTAACCGTATTGAAAAGTTGTATAGAGCATTTTTGCGGTTTGGTTTGGGAGAGTCTAAGACTCCCTTAGCGAGCTGGAAAAAAATATGTTGCCCGATTAGTGATGGAGGATTGGGGGTTCATAATTTGTGTAGTTTTAAGAAGGCGATGTTGGGGAAGTGGTTATGGAGATATCATGAGAAAGAGAAAGCATTGTGGAGAGGGGTGATCGACCGGAAAAATGGGAGTGATTGAGGGGGTTGGTGCACCAAGGAGTGTAGGGACTCTTATAGTGTGAGTTTATGGAAGTTTATTAGTAAATGATGGGATTATTTTTTTAAACAAGTCAACTTTGTGGTTATTGATGGATCAAAAGTTAGATTCTGGTTTGATGTTTAGTGTAGGGAAATTGAACTGTTTAGAGCTTTCCCGCTTTTCAGATTGGCTGTTAATCATAAGGCATCAATTTCAGAGTTGATGAGCTATTCTAATGGAGAGGCGCATTGGGATGTCAGATTTTCCAGACCTGTTCAGGATTGGAAAATTAAGGAGGTTACTGATTTTTTCAGATTGTTGTACTCAGTGGATACTAGAAGACATGGCAGTGATCAATTGTGTTGGAGACATACAGCATCTAAAAAGTTTTCTATTAAGTCATTTTACAAGTTGTTGACCAACCAGCAAACATTTATTTTCCTTGGAGGAGTATTTGGAAGGCTCATGTTCCATCAAAGGTTGCTTTCTTTGTATGGACAGCTGCAATTGGGAATATTCCGACAATTGATAATCTGAGAGAATGTGGAATGATTGTTTTGGAATGGTGCTTTATGTGCAAAAAAGATACGGAATCAGTGAATAATTTATTTCTACATTGTGATGTGGCTAAAGTGTTGTGGGATGGTGTGTTTAGAAGATCTGGACTGATCTGGGTTATGCCAAAAGCAGTGGTAGATTTACTAGCATGTTGGGACAGTCTTCATACTTGCTGTAAGTGTCAGCTGCATGAAAAATGATTCCTTTGTGATAATGTGGTGCATTTGGTTGAAAATGAATGAGAGGTGTTTTAATAATAGGGAACGCAATGTAGATGAACTCTGGAAATTTTTTATAACTTCCTTGTTTAGTTGGTTTTTTACTATTGTACTCAATGGAGGGGCTCTCAATGAGTTTTTGCCTTCGCTTTTCTAGTATTAGAATGTAACTAAGTGTTTCTTTTGTATACTTCCTATGTATATAGGCTTCACATATTGTATTTTGATGAATAAAATTTTCTTTATCAAAAAATATAATAAAATCTAATTGATCAATTCCTGATAGCCTAACAAAAGTAAGGAAATTGGTACCCTGAGTTTCTATAGTATGGAAACCAAAAGACATCCAATGTCTGAAATTTGAAAAGATATACCATGTATACCCAGGCACGTAAGACAACAATTTATTAGTAGTAGTAATAGGCCTAATAGCCTAAGTACACATGAGGTATACAAACAGCATACACCTAGTTACATAAAAAGGAGCTAGAAAGAGTTACAAGAAAGTCATTGAAGAAATCTCCATTAAGCACACAAAAGCAAAGTTTTGAATACCATATCACTGAGTGTACTGGTTAAGACACTGGAACGAAACTTTTCGCTACTGGTACCATTTCGGAATAATCTATATAAAATATATATAAATACATCTATAAATTATATTTTAAAATAATAGTCAATATATGAATAATTATATATATAAATATATATATATGTAATTAGTTTAGTATGAATTAAGGTAAAAAATAGTAATAAACATGAAAAATAAATAAAATAAATTGAATAGCCGAATCCGATATGTACTGGCACCGAAATATTGACCGAAATGGCCAGTACAGTCCGGTACAACCGATATTTTGGGCAAAACGGTACAGCCCTATAACATGTACCGGAGAACCAGCCGGTACGGCATGTTTCGGCCGTTCCGGCCTGTACGGTACGAAATTATAAACTATGCACAAAAGACGCCCAAAGAAATAAAGTATGGAAGAAGAAACTTTTTAGCCATCCGGAGAACGCTCCTCGTTTTCAAAACTTCTGAGCTCATTTCCCCTTTTTCTCTCCTATGTTTCTCTTGCCCCATATTTTCCAAAAACCAAATGGAAATAAGAGAAAGTTACTGGTGGAATTTTTTTTGATCGGTAGTTGCCGGTGGAATATAAATCATAACTAACCTTCATTACAGCAACATTTGTATCAATTCCTTCCACCTTCACTTGGTCCACAGTTGCCCGAGCAGCTTCAGCCCTCCCTGTCTCTAATACTGACTGTTTCACTGCCAATTCCAAGGGACTTATCTCTCCGACACAAACTTCTCCAACCATTACTACTTCTCCATTTAGATTTGCCTCTTCTTGTAATGTGAATCCCAATCGATCTAGAGTTAGAAGTGAAACTGGGGACAGCGTTTGCTGCCATTTTGTTGGGGACAGAGTTGACCGTCGCTTTGCACATGCAGTCCCAGTACCATCATGTTGGGTGGCACCAACATTCAGAAGTGCCAAGCGTCGTGACAGAGTTTCCAAAATCATATCACCCCCTGGAAGACTTTCAGCCAGGTTGAAGGCAAGTAAGGTTTTGTAATGAGACGCGGAAAAGTGGGAGGCTTCTCTAACCGCACGAAATCGGAGTATGCCTAAAATAGCCTTTGCAAGTACTTCTGATTTCTGAATCCCTTTAAAGTTGTGTTTCCTAATAAACCTGTGTGCATGCAGGATCTCAAGACATACATCCAACCAATAGTCACGACGAGAATTGCCTTTAAATTCGGGAAACTCCAAATAAACAGGCTCTGCTCTGTAATGGGAGTATCAAAGAAAAAGAAAACTAAAAATCAGGGCAAGGTAATGATTTAGATGTATAGAGAAGTTGCTGATTATGTATGATAACGTACATAGATGTTGACTTGTACATCACAGCTTTATCAAAAAGACGAGCACCCAGCGGTCCAGTCAACTCAGGCTTTATGACTTGCTTCATGTCTGTTGCCAGATCATATCTAATGGCTTGATCATATAAACCAACTCCCAATGACTCAAAGTACAGAGCATTGTTGGTCAGTGTCAATCGCCCTGGGCAGACAAAAATTCAATACACAACACTGTCTGGATAGAAACTACTGATTAAGGATTTACAAAAAACATATATAGAAGCTTTTGGTAACTTTGGGCAAAAGCTGATGTTGCCCTGACTGAGACCTGGCTTTAAGAAGTCATCAGGTACCATAGAGATTTGGAGGACAATATGGCCAGAAAATGTTAAGACAACATCACTTAGTATGGAAGCATTATGCACAGGATCTTAACACTGCTGATACACCAGCCATATGGGTGCCTCGTATGCATCACATGGAGGAGTGTGCTGTGACATGGATTGAGAATTTCTCCTTTCTCAGGATCCTATTTAGGCAAGGGCTTATGTTTCCAACTCAACAGTGGACATCTAGGTTGATTTTCCACTAGCAGTTACACAATGACTCACCAGGCCATGCAGAGATTCCAGTGTGTTGAAGAACCGGCTGAGTCGGAACAGTACCATCAACGTCAATGACAATTTCCCCCTCGGAAAGCTGAAGATTTCCAATTGAAGAGGTGAATGCATTTTTTGCAGACTTGATAATTCTGTGGAGGGGTCATGTATGAATTAAAATTAAAATAGTACCTACTTTTCATTTATAGAGTCAAAATACCTTAAGAGAACACAAACACAGATGATCAAACATATTAGTGATAAATGGACTGATTTCCTTTAAAATTTTGTACAATGATCATAGTTTCTGCTGTGATACAGTATTAATTGAAAATTCAGCATCATATTGTTCCCCCCAAAGAAAGATAGTTCATCAAAGAAAATATATCAATATATGATCAATCTTCAAAATACATTTATTTTCCTATCATTTGCATGTGTTATACATCTGAAGACTTCTAAACCATCCATATGAAATTACTTAACTCTTGAGTAGTTTCTTTTTTAAAGAATATCTATTGAGTAATTCAAACATTCTGAATCTTTTTTTTTTCATTGCACACCATAAATTGTCTTAAATTTATTGAAGTTTACACTTCTGTCTAAGTTAATGGTGTCTTTTCTAGTTCCCATCTTATCATCATAATTGATGACTTGTATCAGCAATATACTCAAATAATGTGGATTGGAAAGTAAAGAAAGCCTAAACTGATAGTAGCAATTACAACCATGTTAAAAGAAAGAAAGTGTCAGGAAATATCCTAACCAAATCATTCACCTTTTCCACCATACCGAGTGAGTTGAGAACAGCTTTAATAACACTCAGAACTTCAGTTCACAGTTCAAACAATTAATACCACTCAAGAAGCAAACTCATACTTGTCAAGGCTTCGAATGTATTTGTCATATACAAGAAAATGAAGTCGATGTCCTGAAGAACTTGTCAGTGCATCAAAAAGATTGTGAACAGTTATTATATCTGCAACAACAGCACAAACAGGAGCTATTCGTGCAAAAGCCTCTCGACCAACAGTTTTCTTCTCATCAACCTGATGGAGAGAACAAAAGTAAATGTTGATACCCATGCACATGATATCACTAAAATCTGCTACTTGCAGACAGAGCAACAAGGAGATTGATGATGAAAAGAACCTGAATTGCCATAGTGGTAGAACTTGAATAAAATAGTGACCAGCCATCGTCACTCTCTACTTCCTCATTACTACAAGAAGCATTTTCCTACGGTTGAAAAAAGTTTACAACAGGGTTATCAAGACCCTAAAAACAGAAAGATCTTTTCTTCAAATGGCTCCTCTAATAAATAATTCAATTTATCTTTCAAATATCAATGAATAAAATATAAAGAGCTGTCTCACTTTATCTGGTGTTTCACTCTCAACATTAGGAGCTTCCCATGCAAGCATCATGTCATATGTCAAATGACGGAATTCCTTGTCACTCAAATAATCAGGACTTTTAATCAACACATTAAGTGCTTGATACGAGCAAAATTCCAGAAAATTCCTGGCGTATGTCAAGATATTTTGTACACTCTCAGGTAGCTCTGTCTCAAAACAGTGCTGTAAATCTTCAGTGGGGACTTGAAGGATCCTACAAGAAAGTTGGATGCATTTAAAGGCATGATTCATCATGAGAAAAACTGCTTATGAAGAATCGTGTCATTTATAAAACAAAATTAATTATTATGTTACGAGAATCCACCTATAATGCGTGAAAAAAATGCTTTCCTGGAAGAGGACACCTTGCCTAATTCCATTCCTTGTCAATGAACACCTTAAAAGTGACCTGAAGGATATGGCTAACGTGCTATTTATTTATTTATTTTGGTGAGCATATGGCTAAAGTATTAAACATATGACACTTACACACTAATAAACAAAACTAGCGGGTCTACTTTGAATCAGAAAGCTGCAATATGTTGAATTTTTTGGTAACTTAAGTCCACCTTATGTCTAGTTAATTTCATAGCCTGTTTGGATAGCTTAATAAAGAGTTAAGTTATTGTCTAAAAAAAAAAAGAGTCAAGTTGATTGTATGGCTTTTAAAGTTCAGCCGAAGTTTCCAACTTTGATGAATCTGAACTTCTGATGAAGACTGAAACAGCATTTGATAGCTTATATGCTCGCATTTTTTTTACACAAATTTATAATGCAATGGGCCTACTTTGTAGAGAACATAAATTGTAAGTAATCGCAACACACCTCAACGATTAAAATAGGATATTACTGATTTGCTCTCTTCGAGGGGAGCTCCTCCAGAAAATGAGAGGGAAAATGGAAGAAATGGAAGAAAAACAAGAAGTTTCTATATCATTCCAGCTTAAATTTCGTAAAGCCCCTAGCTCCTTACATACATTATGCAGGCTTCAACAAGCCTGACCCACATATGGGCCTAGACTAAAAGCATACTAAAATAAGTATTGAAATGAGATATACTCTAAAAGGCCCAAGCCCATTAACCCACTATCACTAAAGTCCACTTAAAACAACAAGAGACCAACGTGTAATGAAAATAAGATTGCCCATAATGATAGGCTTACTACCCTCTTACTACTCAATAGTGTATTTGAAATTTTTATTTTTTTATTATATTCTTCTAAATATTTTTTTAACATCCTTAATCATTAAGAAAAAATTAAAAAATATATACTTCACTCATAGTCACTTCCTTAAACATTAAGTAAAGAAAAAATATTAAAAAATTTTAAAAATAAAAGGAGTAGTAAATGGGTAGTATGAAGTTGTAAGCCTATCATTATCTGTCCAACAAACATATCGGCTCTAACTATGTTATTGGGCCCCTGTACACTTTCTTGGAGTGTAACATTTGTGTATTTGACTTGTAAGCGTCTGTCTCCCTTGTTGAAATTACCAGATGAAATTCCCTCAAGTCCCTCCAGACAAGCATTTCACAGAGGATTCTAGATATAGTGAAATAAGTTTTTCTGTTTTATAAATGTTACGATGAGGTGTAATTACATTCTTTTATTCTTCGTTTTATTCTTTTTTTACTTTGTTTATAAGTAGCAGAGCAATTGTATGATTTACACATGAAATGGAATTGTCTCATTCCGCTCAATCATTTGTTCTGGTATTTCACCTTTCCCCCTTCCTCTGCGTCACTTCGAATATGGTACCAAAGCTATGAGTGAAGAAAACCCCACGACAATGGCAAACTTTTCAAGTGAGTTTTGCTGGATTTCATCTTCGGATCTCCGTGATATCTTTAAGATGGGTCTGTTGAAACAATTATTGATAGAGACCAAGATATTTGCTTTATCTTTGGATGGGGGGATAACTGTTTTTGTATCACAGAGGAGTCGAAAGACTTCTAAGGAGATGGTTTTTAGTTTAAGTAGTGCTCGTTGGATGGCCAATATGTTGGAAGAATGCAGCTCATTGGCAGGAGTTAAAACTTTTTACAAGTTGTATTGGGAAGGCTCGAAGGCTTTATTTGTACATCGTTGTTTGCATGCATTCGAATGGTTTTTGGAAATAACTAAGTATGGAGGCAGTGGGCGTTGGGGTCCTCTCGTGATCCTAGAAGGTATAGATGGAGGGGCTGGGTGTACCTTTCAAGGGAGATGAAAAATGCCCTGCCTGTGAATGGTCAGGCAAACAGAAAGCCAGTAATGGTACCACACATGGACAAGGGAAAGGAGGTGGGGAGGCAGACTAAGTCTTATACAGAGGTGGCGTTGGGTGGTTCAGGGAGCAGGATGGCAGTGCATGGCAGAAAGAGCCACCCTCTAGCACTTGCAAATAACAAAAAGGGGGAGAACACAGGTGACAAAAAGGCTAGAAAAGGTGGCAGAAGAAAATTTCATGAAATGGGAAGTGGAACTATGTCCCATGCCTGTCTAGAAAAAAGCGAGCTGCAAGAGTCCTTCCTTTGTCTGCAAAAGGAACTTGTAGGGGTGAAGGAAGAAGTGATTTTATTAAGGCAAGAGCTTAGTGTTTTATCTACGGGCCTGGGCTTGGGCCAAATTAAGGGGCTGCTTAAAGAAGGTTTCAAGAAATGGACAGCTAAAGGAAAGGCTTAAAGTGGTTTGGGCCATGTAAGCCCAGCCCGTACCTTGAAATGGAGGCTTAAACCTCATGGAATTGCTTTTGAAAAGGGCTTAACGTTTAGGCCCAAAGAGGGTAAGCCAATTGAGTATGGGCCCATCCCATCTGGGCCTAAGACCATGGACCCTTGTTTTCGGCCCACGGAGCTGCTCTTTTCGACTCTGATAATCTTTTGCCGGCCATGGTTCATCAGAAGCTACAGGGACCGAGCAGATCTACTCGCAAGGGTCATCTCGGTGGCGATTATCATGGCAACAACCTCGGCGACGACTACGGCAAAAGACCAGACTTGTTCACCTGAAACTTCTAAGTTATATCCTGCTGATATGACCCAGTTATTGTCGGCCCAGGCCTCATTGGTGTCGAGAGAGCTTCTAGGTGGTCGGCAACTGCACGAGAAGCTATAGAAGCTATCGTCGGCAACCTCTAGGTAGGATTTAGACCTTCGGGATGTTGAGCAATCCTCTAGTATTCAACATGAAACTCTGATCGACATATAGGCTATCAACAGTGAGCGTAACACGGGTTTTTTAGAGGAGAAGAAAGTTGAACAGACTCTGGTGGTACTCGAGCCTACTAGGGGCAGTTTTTTTTGTTGAGGAGGGGGACCCTATTCCATTAAACTCCTTCCATCCCAAAGCATTAGATTAGGTTATCCAAAAGCAGTAGGCTTCAAGCATTTTGTGGGGATTACTTGTGAGGGGTTTGAAGATGAATTCTTAGCACTTCTTAATGCTATTGAAGCTGCAAACACACAGTCCAGAGGTGCTTCTTCCTCTAATGCGGATAAGAAAAGGGAAAGAGAACTCAAGAGGTTGACTTGGGATATAAATGATGATGGAGGGGAGTGAAGTGCTAGTTGGGGGCGCTTGGAGGGGCGGGAATTGACCGATATTTTATGAAGCCAAAGATAATCTCATAGAATACAAAGGGGCTGAACGTACTTAATAAACGTCTCCAAGTTAGAAACCTACTCCGTCAATGGCAAGGGGATATTGTATGCTTACAAGAGACCAAACGAGTTATTAACAAGGGAAACAATTCGTAGTTTGTAGGGTGGACATCATGTTGGGTGGTCTTATTTGCCTTTTAAAGGAACATCTATTTGGGTTCTTGTTATATTTGATAAAAGGGTGGTGGAAATATTAGAAGATTGTGAGTGAATATAGTGTGGCTTGCTCCTTTGTGAATATTGAAAATGCATTCCAATGGGCCTTTGCAGGAGTATACTGCCCCAATCTTGATTCGGAATGAAGGTTGCTATGGGAAGAATTGGCCAGAGTTGGTGGGAGTTACTAAGTTGTATAAGAGGTGACTTTAATGTCTCTTGTTTTCCGAGTGAGAGATCAGGTGATGAGGACATATTCTAATATTGTCATTTTAGTTATTTTACTTATGTGTTATTTATTTTGGTTATTTGGACTTGTTTTAATGACCCTGGGCTTTAGCCCATAGATTCTCTAGGGATCATTTAGGGTTTGTATATTTTTGCTATTTAAAAGCTGATAAGAGACATTTTGGGGTAAACTATGAAGAATATTAAAACGCTTGTTGCAGCCGACATTTCCCAACCCCATTTCTCTTGGTTTCTTCTTCCCTAGTTCTTTCTTTCTTCTTCTCTTCCATTTGCTATTATTCTATTTCTCTCTTTGGTTTCACTTTTATTCTACATCATCAGGTATGTCCAACTTCACTTTAGCTATGAGGGATTTTTCTAACTTCATCACTAAACAAGTGCTAATGGATATCCCCTTAAAGGGAGGCTCGTACACTTGGTCCAACACTAGTGAATTTCTATTCTAGTTGAGAATTGATAGATTTTTGCTATCTCTAGAATGGGAATTCTATTTACCGGATGTCACACAACGAAAGCTCCCTGGAGTATGCTCAGACCATTTCCCCATCCTCCTAGACTGTGGAGGTATCCAAGGAGGAAAAAATATTTTAAATTTAAGAACATATGGTTTAATATGGCAGTTTTGTCGACAAGGTTCGTCAATGATGGTCCACATATGAATTTCAAGGCTACCCAAGCTTTATTATGGCAAAAAATTAAAGGCGTTGAAACTTGATTTGAAGCTATGGAATGAACAAGTTTTTGGCAATGTACATCAACAACTTCATTCTCTTCTTGAGGAGCTACAAGGATTGGAGGGCAAGAAGGATGCAAGAACACTCTTTGAACTCGAGAAAGTTCATAAGGGTCAGGTAGTCACCAAACTTGAAAGAGTAATATTGATGGAGGAGATCTCTTGGCGACAAAAATCAAAGGCACTCTGGTTTAAGGAAGGAGATAAGTGTACCCAGTTCTTTCCTAGGGTGGTAAATTCGCATCGGAAGAATAATGCTATTGATATGATGTTGATAGATGGAACAATTTCCTCAGATCAGTCAACTATCAAGAATCACATTGCACAATATTATGAACATTTCTTAGCCGAACAACAACCTTGGAGACCCACATTAAATGGATTGTCCTTTTCAACACTAGGTCTTCATAGTGCAGGGTCGCTTGAGAGGCCCTTTACCAAAGATGAAGTTACAGAGTTGTCTGAGATATGGCTAGTGACAAGTCCCTGGGCCCTAATGGCTTCACAATGGGCTTTTTCCAAACCTATTGAGAAGTGATAAAGGGTGACCTTATGCAAGTTTTCCAAGAGTTCGGCTAGTTTTGAAAAAAGCCCAAATGCCACCTTTCTAGCACTCATTCCTAAAAAGGTGGGGTCAACAAATGTTCGAGACTATCGGTCCATTAGACTTATGAATGGGGTTTACAAAATTCTCTCCAAGGTGTTAGCGAACTAGTTGAGTACAGTGTTGGACAAGCTTATTTCGAAACCACAAAATTCATTCGTTAAAGGTAGACAAATTTTGGATTCGGTTTTAATCACTAAGGAAGTGTTGGATGGATGCCTCAAATCTTGTGAAACAGGTCTACTATGCAAATTAAATATGGAAAAAGTCTATGATCACGTAAATTGGAAGTTAGTTTATTTACTTGAGCGATGTAGTTTTGGAGAGAAATGGTTGAAATGGGTAAAATTTTGCATATCAACCGTCTGTTTTTCTGTCTTGGTGAATGGTTCACCAATGGGTCTTTTCGACTCTTCCCGTGGCTTAAGACAAGGGGGTCCGCTCTCTCTTTACTCTTTTTACTTGTCATGGAAGCCTCAATAAAATGATTGTAGGCCTTGTGGAGGGTGGCTTTTTCCATGGCTTCTCGGTGGGGAATGGTAATTATGGCTCTATTGATATTTCTCACTTGTTGTTTGCATATGATACTCTCATTTTCTGTGAAACTAATATCGGATAAATTCAAACTTTAAGGTCTCTACTAGAGACTTTTCTAATTTGAAGCGGTTTCAAGTTTGAGAGTTAAGCTCTTGAAGTCTGAAATCGTACCCATGGGGATTGTTCCTAATGTGGTGACTCTAGCCTCCTTATGAAATACCTTGGACTACCCTTGTGTGCTTCCTTTAAATCAGAGCAGATTTGGAATGTAGTCATTGAGAAGATGGAATGCAGACCAGTGGAAAACCTTGTATTTGTCTAAAAGTGGTAGACTTAGCCTGATCAAAAGTACTCTTTCCAACTTACCCACCTACTTTTTGTCTTTATTTTCTTTACCAATAAAGGTTGCAAGCCATCTTGAGAAACTACAGCATGATTTTGTGGAGTGGTTTGAGAGATGAATTCAAGTTCCATTTGGTTAATTGGTCAATAGTTTGTACTAGGGGTGACAATATGTGACACGACACGTTACACGAAACGAACACGGCACAATAAAAGTGGGTTAGTGTTTAGCGTTAACGGGTTTCGAGTCAATTTGTATCAACCTATTAAGACACGTTAAGAAATTTGAATTTACTTTTACACCCTTGAGCTAAACTTCAAAAAATCCTAATTTAAAATTAGTTTTATACTTTTAGACACTTAGCTATCCCATTTAAATACTTATTAAAAAGTCATTAACGAGTTAACTCATTGTTACTTAATATATTTGGATTATAATTTTAATATTTTACAATGTGTGAATCATATTTGTGTGTTTTATCATATTTTATAGTGTACTACTTATTGAATTATAATTTTAAGATTATAATTTGTAATTAATTTTTTATATTTTATAACTATTATTTAAATTTTAATATTTGTATAAAATCAACTAGGTTAAACTCAAACGGGTCACTAACGGGTTTGCGGGTTGAAACGGACCAGATCGTGTTGTATCATATCTTGTCGTGTCGTGTCATATAGTGTCAAAGATCTTAACAGGTTGTGTCGTGTCAACCCATTATCTTAGCGGGTCGTGTTGGGGTTGAAGTTTTTAACACAAAATCCTTAATGGATTATGTTCGTGTTGATCCTTTAAGTATTATGTACATGCTTTGCACGAAACGAACACGACCCGTTAATACGTTTTGACACCCCTAGTTTGTACTTCATTCTCAAGGGGTGGCTTGGGAATTCAAAACTTAATGAAGTTCAACCAAGCTCTTTTGAGCAAATGGCTATGGGCCTATGGTGGTATCAACAAGAAAAAAGGGCCTTGTGGAAGACTATTATAAAGGCACATGTTGGAGAGACTTGGGTGAGTGCTGCTCAAACGAGGTATGTGGACCATATGGGGTGGTTTGTGGAAGTACATTCGGAAAGATTGGTAGATGTTCAAAAGACATATACATTTCATAGTGGGTGAAGGCTCTCGGCTTAGATTTTGGCATGACAATTGGCTTGGTGAAATAAGTATCAAAGATACTTTTCCAGCTATTTTTAACCTTGCACGAGAAAAGGAGGCAGCAATATTAGAGCTCTTGGTGTTTTCTAGGGGCCTCCCCCAATGGAATGTTGAGTTCATTAGGGAGACCCAAGATTGGGAGTTGGAGATGATCTCTGAGTTTTTTGCGGCCATGTATTTTGTACTCATGACGAAGGGCAAAATGGATAGAATGCTTTGCAATCCTTCTAAGAAAGGCAAGTTTACTATTAAATCTTTTTACAAAGTTCTAACAAACCTAGACATGCACATATTTCCATGAAGATCATTTGGTAGACAAAAGCTCATTCAAAAGCTGCATTTTTTGTCTGGACAGCAGCACTAGGCAAAATTCTTACAACGAACAACTTGAGAAAACGTCAGATGATGGTTCTCGATTGGTGTATGTGCAAAAAAGATGGAGAATCGACAAATCACTTGTTTCTACATTGTAGGGTGGCAAGATACTTGTGGGATCACTTCTTCACAGGAATCAGTGTTTCATGGGTCATGTCATTTAGTCTTGTGGATTTTCTAGCTAGCTGGAGAGGCCTTCGGGGAAATTCACAAGTCATAGCAATTTGGAAATGGTCCCAATCTGCAAGTGTTGGTGCATTTGGCGGGAACAAAATGCTAGAAATTTTGAAAACTGTGAGAAGACAATGGAGAAGCTAAAAGTTCTTTTCTTTAAAACATTGTTCTCATGGGCGGGGGCTATAGTTTGTAATGGACTTAATGTTCATGACTTTTTATTATCAGTTGTAAACTCTAGTTGGGTACTTCACATGTATTCTTCCCGTATACTTGTGATTGGCCTACTTTTATTGAATAAAATACTTTGATTACTGATCAAAAAAAAAAAATACCCAACTCAATCTCGTCAACCAACCCCCATACCGATCCAAATATGCTAAACCCTCCAAACCATGAGTAACCCTCATCATCCAGCAAGTCCATATTTCATTCAGAGAAGTGATACGTATATAACACATTCTATAACACTTACAAAACACATGTTATAAAGTATGAGTATTTTTATAAACTGTCTTATAAAATTAATATCACTTTATAAAAATACCAATATTTTATAACATATATTTTGTAAAATGTTATAAACAATGTTGTGGGTTTATCATTTCTCTTTCATACAACCTGGTGAGAGTGCTTTTTCCTTATTGGTTCCAGACCTTTTGACAGAAGAGAATTATGTGACATGGGCAAGGACCATGAGACACGTACTCAACATCAAGAACAAACTCAGCGTCATCGATGGTAAAATTCCTAAGCCCACTGATATATCCGATTCTCTATTTACCCATGGGAGAGATGCAATGATATGATTATAGCTTGGATTCAATAGTCTGTTAATCTTGAGCATAGATCCACTATTGCACATGCTGACACTATTGCTAATGTATGGCATGACCTTCATGAGCGTTTCTCCATCCAAAACACACCATGCATTTTTCAACTCATGAAAGCAATTTCCTCCTTAGTTTAAGATGCTGATTCTATAAGCATTTACTACAACAAGCTGAAAGGCTACTAAGATGAGCTTAACATTTATGAACCAATGCCTGTATGCACTTGTGGCTCTGTGAAGATTTTAACGGATTACCATCATCAAAATAAGGTTATGCAATTTTTAATGGGGCTGCAAGACTCTTACGATTCCATTTGAGCACAGATACTTCTCTAGGATCCACTTCCTACGTTAAATCGTGTTTTGTCTTCAATCCAACAAGAACAACGACGTCAACAACTCCATTCAATCCCAGCGCCAGTTGCAATGATCACTAGAGGTCCAGATCAACGGAATCACTCTATACCACGCAAGGATAAGCTGTATTGTTCTCATTGCAATACTTCTGGACATTCTCTAGAAAGGTGTTTCAAGACTAATCCAGGTCTCCTAGTCTGCTTACATTGCTGCATTCCCAGACATACCAAGGAGAAATACTACAAATTTCATGGTTTTCTTCCTGGACACAATAACTCAATTCAAACCAAAATCATCTTCTAGTCACACTTTTCTTGAGCAGGTTCAGGTCAGTAATGGTTTGTCCATTATTCAAGAGCAATATAGCCAACTCATTGCCTTACTCCAAACACAGCAAGATGACACCACTCTTCCCACTGCTAATCAAGTCCAAGCAACTTCATCTACTTTAGGCTCTCCTCCCATGTTTGGTACATCCTTTTGTTCATCAGTGCACACACAAAAATTGCCAAAATCATTGATGTACCATGGATCATAGATACTGGTGCTAGATCACATGATTTGTAGCCCCAAGTTTTTTACTCATATCACTGCCAACGTTTCGCATATGGTTAGATTGCCTAATGGTACCTCTGATGCAGCTAATCACATTGGAGATGTTTGTCTCTCTGCTCGTTTAATTCTTAAGAATGTGCTTTGCCTTCTAGATTTCTTTTTCAATCTCATTTATGCAAAATCATTGACCAAAAGTTCCAATTGCCGTCTAATTTTATTCTAGTATTCCTGCTACATCCAAGACCTTTCCTCTTGGATGCAGAATAGGCAAGGAAAGTGCAGGATGTCTGATATCATCTTCAACATCAAAGAACTATCCCAACTGCTTTAAACTCTCATTTTCAAACTTTATTTTCTTCTAATTCTGTCAATACTATTGTTATTACCAAGTTTGATGAATTTACTTTATGGCATTATTGGCTTGGACAAAATTTCATAACTCAACAAGTTTTGAATGACATTCACAAAGCTGGTAATAAACCTACGGCCAATGAAAATTTTCTCCATGCTATTTATCCCCTTGCAAAACAACACAAATTACCTTTTCCACACACTGCAAGCAAAGCCACAAAAGTTTTCGATCTCATTTCAGTTGACATATGGGGTCCAAACCCCACGCAGGCCCATGATGAATAAAAGTACTTCCTAACCATTGTCGACCAATTAAGTAAATGCATATGGATTTACATGTTGAAAGCAAAATCAGAAGCAAGAGGTGCTCTTCAAAATTTTTGCTCTTTTGTTGAAAACCAGTTTGAAAGCAAAATCAAGACTATCCAAACTGATAAAGGCGCCAAATTTCAAATGCCAATTTTCTATCAAACCAGAGGCATCTTGCACCAACTCACCTACGTAGGCACCCTACAGCAGAATGCCTTAGTCGAATGAAAACATCATTACATTTTGAACATGATAAGAGCTTAAAAATTTCAATACGGTCTTCCCATGAAGTATTGGAATGAATTTTTAATAACAACAATATATTTGATTAATCGGACACCAACCCCAAACCTTAACTATAAATCTCTTGTTGAAATTCTTATCAAACCAAGCCTTCATATTCACACCTACGTGTCTCTAGGAGTTTATGTTTTGCATCAACACTTGGTCATGCTAGAGATAAGTTTGATCCACGAGCCTGGAAATGCTTATTCTTAGGGTATCCATATAGTGTTAAAGGGTACAAGTTGCTTGATTTAAACATCAACCAGATTTTTCTCTCTCTAGATGTAGTGTTTTATGAGGACACTTTTCCTTTAAAACAATCAAACATGACCTCAGACTTTACCAACATATTTTCTCAAACACAACCCGAGTCCTTTGCTAACCCAACAACACAGGCATCTATAGAAAATTTTATTCCACCCACAAAAAAATCTATGCATTTTTTGTTGAAGACACCAACCCAAGCTCCATTCACATACCTTCAAACATGCCTTCCTCTTCTAATGTTACTCCCTCTCAGTCCAATCCATGCGGGTCAAATAGGACTCGAAGAGCACCTTCATACTTGCAGGACTTTCATTGTTAACAAGCTACTGCACTTAAGTTCTCATAGTCGGCATCCAAGATTCAAGGTTCCTCTTCTTCCACTTCCA
Organism: Platycarya strobilacea; assembly: GCA_036898215.1. Lineage (NCBI taxonomy): Eukaryota > Viridiplantae > Streptophyta > Magnoliopsida > Fagales > Juglandaceae > Platycarya > Platycarya strobilacea. Next base: position 23,564,972 of record CM072550.1, read on the forward strand.
AAGGTTCAAAAGTTCTCTTCCCCTTATTTGAATCTCTTTCATAAATAATTACCTTTCACATGCTTTCAAAGCTTTTATTACCTCCATATCTCTGTAGACTAAGCCAACTTCTTACACCCAAGCCATTCAAGATCCAATTTGGCACGAGGCAATGAAACAAGAGCTTAGTGCACTTGAACATAATGAAATGTGGACCATTGTTGACTTGCTTCCTGCAAAGAAAACAACTAATTGCAAATGGGTTTACAAGAATAAACTCAAGGCGGATGGGAGTCATGGGACAATAGAACGAGCTAAAACTCACTTGGTTGCAAAATGATTTACACAACACGAGGGCATCTATTTTCATGACACTTTTTCTCCCGTTGCTAAATTGGTGTTTGTCGTTATCTCATTGCAGTGGCAACAATTAAAGGATGGAATCTTCAACAACTAGATGTGAATAACGTCTTTCTCTATGGCAAACTTGACGAAAAAATTTACATGCGCCTACCTCCTAGTCATCTTGTCTCAAACTCAAACAAGGTATGCCGATTGCAGAAGAGCCTTTATGGCCTAAAACAAGCTTTGAGATAGTGGAATGCCAAATTTTCATCCTCTTTAACTGAGTTTGGGTTCATACAATCCCCAAAGCCAATTATATCTTGTTCACTAAGTCCACAGCAACATCGTCTACGTGGATGACATAATATGCATTGGATATTCTCTTTGAAACAAAATTGCTAGCAGCGAAGCCATCCAACTAACCTATGGAACCTAATGTCAAGCTTAGTAAAGACAAGGGAGAAATATTCAGTGATCCTGCCTTGTACCGAAGATTGGTTGGCAAACTTCTTTATCTTAGAAACCCTAGACTAAATTTGAGTCAAAATGTGCACTTGTTAAGCCAATTCATGGAAGCTCCTTGTGTCTCTCATTATAATGCAACTCTTGAGGTCATCAGCTATGTGAAAGGAACCCCGGGACAAGGCCTTTTCTTCTCTGCCGACTCAAAGCTCGAACTTCTTGCTTGCTCTAATGCAAGCTGGGTAAGCCGCCCTGACACAAGATGCTCGACTACTGGATTTTGTGTTTTCATAGGCAATTCACTTGTCTCCTAAAAGAAACAAGCCACTATATCTAAATCATCCACAAAGTTTTGAATATAGGGCAATGGTAGCTATGGTTTGTGAGCTTACATGGATTTGATACTTTCTTACTGACTTGTGCTTGACCATCTCAAAACCTACAACCTTATATTGTGATAATTTAGCAGCTATTCATATTGCTGCAAACTCTTTCTTCCACTAACGAACGAAACACATTGAACTAGATTGCCATCTAATTCGTGATAAGATTTCAAAAGGGCAAGAGATAACAGCTCATGTTTTCTCTCATCTTCAATTAGCAGACCTGCTTACTAAGCCTCTCCATTCTCCTGGTTTCACCTGACATCTATCCAAGATGGGAATTATTAACACATACTCTCAATCTTGCCGGGTTATGTTGAAATTACTAGATGAAATATCTCCAATCCCTCCATACAAGCAAAATATCTCCAGTCCCTCTAGACAAGCATTTCACATAGGATTCTAGAATATAGTGAAATAAGTTTTCCTGTTTTAAGGTTGTTATGATGAGCTGTAATTATATTATTTTAGTCTTCATTTTATTTATTTTTTACTTTGTCTATAAGTAGCAGAGCACATTGTACGATTTATACATGAAATGGAATTGTCTCGTTCGTCTCAACCATTTGTTCTGGTATTTCACCTTTCCCTTCTGCGTCACTTCCAATATCCCCGACTGAAGAAAGATTAAAATCCAGGTTCTTATAGAATGGAATTCACAATTTCTAGTTTATTGCAATAAATTCCCGGTAGGGAGCGGGATATATACTTGAGTGCGCGTGTGTGGGTGGGTGGGTTTTGAGACGCTCAAAAGAAAGTACCTAACCCTAACATGCCATCCTGGAAAAAGACTGATTTAATGATAACTAAGGCAATGGAGAGAGAGAGAGAGAGAGAGAGAGAGAGTACTTGGAACAGCGACACACAACGGCATTTGCAAGAGCGGAGAGCTGAGGAATTGGATCGGGTGAATCGGTTGGCGAGTCATTCGACTTTTTGCGATTGAATACAGAAGAATGGCTTCTCATCAAGTTCTCCAAAATCCCCACCACCTTTGCATTCGCATTCTCCATAAATTCTCTCTTTACTTGGTTTTTCAAAAGAAAAAAATAAATTCACAATGAGAAAATAAATTCTTTCCTTCGCAAACTTAACCCTTAATTAATTCCTACAGAATTTGCATCCATTTCCCGGTTTCCGATCCTTGTCTCTTCCTTTCAAAGTGCTCTTACTCCTGTCCCTAAAATTTTAGCCGGTTTAAATAGCAGATGAAGAAATAATTTTAAATAAAAATTAAAAATTTGATAAAATTTTATTATTATTTTAAAATTTTATAAAAATAATTATAAAATTATAATAATAATTGAATAAAATAAAGTGAAAATATTTCCCTAATTAAAAATAATTTAATTTATTAAAATTTATTTTGCATTACTGTCCTGGGGGCAGGAAAGATATGGGCTAGGTGATCCGAAATATAATTGCGGGTTGAGATAGTGGGCCCAGTCCAGTCTATATTCAATTCCGACGGCGATATTTGTTCTTGTGATTGAGTCTCTGACCATAAAGACTTCCTGTTTCCGTGTTATCAACGGACCGTCTGCAGAATCCTGGGTGCAATGGGTCAAGTTCAGAGCGATGGTGCAGCGGCTGTGGATGAAGGAGAGCAGTTTTCCCCAGAAACATTACCTGATGCTCAGGTTACTCCTCCTCCCCCATCCATGGAGTCCCTTATTGCAGGTGCCAGCATTTACCCCAACCAGCTCTCTGTCTCTGTGTGCGCACTTGCATCTTTCTGATTTCTGAAAATTTTTCGTGAAGAAATTCTAAAGAAAAAATATCATTCAGTTGTCAATTAAATGGGAATCTGATTATGGGTTTCATGCGTTTGTTAAAATTTTCTTCGGAATTTAGGAATCGGGTTTTGCTTCTCTTTTATTTGCTTTTTTTTTTTTAATCTTTCCGTGGGTTTAGAAACTGGTATGTTACGTATGTTGGCTCATTATTACGTGAATTTTTTATATTGTAATATCGAATGGTTGCAAAATGATATTTGTGGTTAGTAATTTATTCCCAAAGTGTTTGGACTTTGGGATGCCACTATATCATTCTAGCATTCTAATTTTCTTCTTCAAAAGGACTTAAGGAAAATTAAGTGGCTATTTATACTATCATGTAAATTTCTCTCTTCATTATTAAATTTTATTAAAAAAGAGTTATTCCATTTTCAGACCGGTGTTTAGAGCATATCATCCGCATCACTTATGGTAAGATTTGTTTCTAAGAGTGGATTTGAAATTTGATTATTTAAAATCTACAGAAACCATGGGGATTGCTTATTAATATGATAACTTGGGCTTGCCATTTGACGCGCCGCAAGGAGGAATTAAACTAGGATTCTTCAGGATGAAAAACAAGAAAGGACAAGAGATATTTTAAGAAGAGAAAAAAAAATGAGAAATATTTTTTCAGGGTATCTTGTATAGAAAATGAAAATACCAATAATTTGGGATTGTGGGTTTGTAGGAGGAAACCCCCTCACGGGTTCAAACTCCATTGTCTCAGACCGGAAAGTCATAGAACTCAGATCTCAACATTCGATGAATGTTATAGGATTCACTGCATATAATCCTTACATGGACTTTAGCATGAGTGACAGGTGCATGTGCAGGTGCGTATCCACAGGTTGGACTAGTCTCTATTCTGATATTATTATTTTTGGTTTATTTATGGTAAAGGACATTCCTTTATCTTTCCTCAACACCCAAGGAATTTGTATCACGTATCTTGCTGGATGATTAAATTTAGAAATTGATGCAATAGCTGACAATGTTTTGCATTTACAGAAGCTGCGTCATATGGCAACAATGAGAGTGAGGTTGGTCCACTTTAAATATATTTACATGCACTTTCCTTCTAAAAGTGAGTAAAGAACATCAAGTTTCCATTTTTCAGTCTCTTGATGCAAAGGCTCAGAAAGCATTAGAATGCCCTTGCATTGCTGACTTGCGAAATGGTCAATGTGGGGTCCAGTTTTCAGAGGCATTCTTTTGTTACTTCAAGAGTACTGCTGAGGAAAAGGTAATTATAAACTTAGATCTCGTTTGTTTTTGCAGATGACATAAGATGAGATAAAATGCATTGAAATAAAAATTAGAAATTGAACAAAATATTATTAGAATATATTTTTTTAAATATTCTTTTTGTTTTGAGATTTGAAAAGTTGAATTGTTTATATTATTTTGTGTGAGAATTTGATAAAGTTGTAATGATTAGATAATATGAGATGAGATGAGATGAGATGAGATGAGTTAAGAAGTTTTTTAAAGCAAACAAAACCATAATCGCTCGAATCATTGATGAGCGAATGTCGAGCATATGCCAATTCCTTGCCCTTTTGTCAGTTCTCTTAAACCAATCACCACTCAACTAGGTTACAACACAATTTAACTAAGTTTGTCACTTGAAAGTTTTCACGAAGTATTTTCTCATGTAGAATTGAATACCAAAAAGAATGGAAAACAACTTGAAACCGAAGTGAATGAAATTGACATTTGAGGTGGTGTTATGAAATCATAGATCTTTACAGAGGGTCTTTTAAGTTTCTTTCTTTACAACCCATGATTGGAAACAGATAAAAAAAGTTACTATCTAGCATTTGATGGAGGTAGTCGTTGGTGGTTAATGATCCATTGGGCTCCTTAGGAGACCGGTGAGCAGAGTTTGGAATGTTTTCCATCTCTCTTTTTTCAACTCTTTAAATATGAACTCAGAGTGTTTGTATTATTTTGTTTCATGGCAACATCATGCTGTCAATTGGGTTTTACATGGTCGATAGCCAGAATTTACATAAATTAAATGCTTGTAAGTTAAAGATCATTATGCCATTTTTTTTTTCTAGTCTCTTAAGGGCTTTATTGGAAAAGGTTTCAATCCAAAAATTATCATCTCATCTTATTTCATCTAGTCTCATTCTCGAAGCCACTCAAACACACTACTTTCAAATTAATTATTACAACTTTCAAAACTTTCAAATAAAAAAAAAATCAAAATTTTCAAATATTCAAACAAAAATAATATCAAAAATCTATATTCTAACAATACAATATTTTTTATTCAACATTTGCTCTCTCCTTACCAAAATCCCATAAAATTTGGTGGTTTGGATTCAGAGATGAGATGAGATGAGATGAATAATAATAAAATGAGTGCTTAAGATGAGTTAAAATTTGAAATGAGTGGTTGAGATGAGTTGAAAGTACGAAATGAGTTGTAAATAGTAAAACTCATTTATAAAAACAAACCGGCTAAAACTATCTTGATACCATTCACAAACTATCGTATTGCTATTCATAAAATTTTCATCGCATAGCTTGTAATCTCATAGAGGTACTAATCTAAAACAATTTCCTTTTGAAGGGTTCAGACTGTGTGCATCCATTTGTGACTTTGCAGAACTGTATCAAAGCTAATCCCAATGCCTTTTCTAAAGGCATCTTAGAAGAGGCTAAAGTTGAGGAAGAGGAAGAGCCAATCCAGGAGTACATCAGGCTTCCTCCATGGTCTAGAGAATCCAAAAGTTCAAAATCCAAGCTCTAAGAATTCCTTTTTTCTTTTCTTTTTTTAGCTCATTTCTTTCTATATGTAATTTTTTGCCTATAGATTGGAAAAGAGACTGAATCTTATTCATGAATGGTAGAACATTATATTATCAAGAATAAAATGAAGATACTTTGAATGGGGAAAAATTGCCCCAGTATTGTTCCCATCTTCGCGATTTCACATCGGGATATGAATTTTTTAATATAGAGATCAACTGAAGAACTGAAGCATACCTTGCAACACCAAATGATGGTTGCACATATTATTGGAACAAGCAAAATAGTGATGCAACGACGTCGAGGATTCGAAAGACCCGTCCCCTATCCATTCCTTTCAGTGAGCTTCCAACATTAGGAGAAATGAGCAGTTGCATACGATCTCTTATATACAACCATTTACAAAAAAGAAAAAAACTATTCTGTATTGCAAACATGGTAGAGGTCATTTGAAAGTCGTGATTTTATATAAAAGTAATATTAAAAAGTCGTTATTTTTTGTCATCGATTAGTTTTATTTTATAACACAAATAATTTTATAATTTAATATACTCAATCAAGTCACATCACTGTAAATGGATTTACTTGCATAGTTTTAAATTTTGTATCGTATCGGAGCAATGGCTAATAAAGAAATTGGGTCTGTTTCGTACCGACTCAGATTCCAGCCGTATTGATCGATATTTCGACAGTACCAACTATGTGTACTAGCCTATACCAGATTTCAGAATTTCAATTTTTTTTTTCATTTCTTACTATTTTTTTATCCTACTTTAGAATAAATTATTTAAATAAATTATTTATATATATATAATTTATTCATATATTTACTATTATTTTGAAATATAATTTATATATATATTTATATATATAATTTTTTTATATATAGACTATTTCGAAACAGTACATGAAATAGTATTAATATCAAAATATTTCGTTCCAATGTTTTGACTAGTATGCTCACTAGTACAGTATTCAAAACATTATTTACTTGTACTCTTTTTGTAACTAAAATATTTTTATTTTATTTTTACATAATAGAATTTGTCCACAATGTTATTTGTCAGGGGACTTACAAAATAGAAAAAGTATATTTTTAATAATATATTTTAAAAAAATAAAGTTTCATTAGGAGTGCTCTAAGTCGCGTTCCCATCCAGCTCTTTTTTATATGTTTTGTTTGGCTATAAGAGTACTAGAATTGATTTGCATAAAATTTTAGATATTTTGTTAAAATTGTGATGTTATATATAATCATAATATGTATATGGTATATTTATTTCTTTTTAAAATATAATAAGCTCTGCTATAAAAAAGAGTATTTTAGCATGAGTCTTGGATTTTCTTACTTTTTTTTCAAAATGGGTATGCTGGACTTGCAACCCTAAAATTGTACAAAATATTTCTTTTAAGAAATTCTTTCCAAAATAATTATATTATACTTATTATTAATTATATTTTAGATTTATTTCGAAAGTAGCGAATTAGTTTAAAAAGAATTATCGCTTATGTTATAATAAGGAGCATATATTTCATACAACATATTTCGTACAATATATGGATGTTATGTATATTGTGTATGAAGGATAAAGATCTAGATAAAGACATAATTTTATAATGGAAAAATTTGAAATAATTTATAAAATAATTTATTTTGATAAAATAATATAAAAATTGAAATAATATATTTGAATAGAGTCTTGAACAGATATATATTTTTATATATAAAAAATTAAATTAAATATAAAAATTATAACAGTTCATATTAGAATATCGGGCTAATTTTATAGTCTTGGAATGCTGAATTTGGTTAAGTTTCTTTATATGGGCCGAATTTTACAAGACTTTCTAGGACTAACTTCATTTGGGCTTAAGTTGCTCAACCAAATTTCCAGACTTTTTCTTTAACTAAAAATATTAAAATCCTTAAAAGATTATGACAACTGAAATAATTTATGAACCATACTCAGCCAAACTCTAGTTATCACATATCTACAATTCAACACATTACGAAGACGACCTATAACACAAATTGTCACTCCTAAAACTTTGCTTAGCACAAATATGAAAATTTTGTATTGTTTTTTGTAGAGGGAAATGGGTATTGTTTCAAATTAACAAATGGGTAATTTAATATAAAAATCTCTCTTAAATAAAATAGATAAAAGACAAAATGTAATTGTTATTTGTTACCTTTACCTACAATGCTAATGCTCTTACATTTGCGTTACAAACTGTCTTCAAATGACCATTTGTCGTCTTAATGCATAGATAAATAACAAGAAATGCCGCCAGGATCCCAACAACGCTAATTACCAAAACTTGATAAATTGCCTTCGGTATATTTTACTCTGCCGTGACCGTCCCCGGCCCTAACCATGGCTATGGCGGCTGCTGCCTGTACTTGCTCCTATGCGTCTCAATTGCTTCCCCGCTCAAAGTTTTCCACATTGGCCTTCCCTTCTTCTTCTGTTTCATGTACCGCTCCTAGTGTTATTCAAATCCCTTGTTTGCGCACAATACACAGAAACCCCTCGACTCGCTTAGCGGCGGCGAAGAAAGATCTCAACGCCGTTCCCCAGGAGCAAGGGAAAAAGGGGAAGAATGAACAAGTGGTGGAGGAGGAGGAAGACTTGCCTTGGATTCAGGATAAGGCCTTGGACCTCGTGGAGTTCACCGGCTCCGTTGCTCAGGCCATTCCCGGGCCTAGAGTCGGCTCCAGCTCCTTGCCCTGGATTCTCGCTCTTCCTTTGGCGTATGCAGGCCTGACTTTCGTCATCGCCTTTGTCAAGACCGTCCGAAAGTTCACTTCCCCAAGAGAAAAGCGCAGGCAATTGGTCTGTTTTTTTTTTTTTTGTGCATTCCATGGGTTTTTTAACAGTGAATTATCTTCGTAATGGGTGTTTTTCTCTTAGTTCAGGTCAAGAAAAATGTGATGCTTTGCAAATCAATTGATGAGGTACTTCTGAAGGGAAGAGATAACGAAACACTTGACGATGCTCTCAAGAGACTCGAGAAAAAGGTGAGATGGCATGCATAGCACACCCTCCTGCACTCATGCAATTTCTAAGATTGATTTTGATGGGTTTCCCATTCTAATGTATTCTGCTTGCATCCTCTACTTTGTTCTAACCGCGCCAGTCGCTTGTTCCAAGAGAAAGATAAGTGCTTTGTGTCGAGTATCTTGATTATTATTTTCCTTATAAGTCTATAACATGACGCGGGTGATCTTGTGTTGGTCGGTTTCGCACAAAAAGCTGTCTCAGTTTTGTTACTCAACTACCCATTCATTTCCAGACTGGTTTCGGCATGGAGGAAATCTTGCGCAAGTACATTCGGTATGCTTTGAATGAGAAGCCCTTCAACCCCGACTTGATTTCCAATTTAATTGAGCTTAGGAAAGCTTCTATGTTGGATGATTCCCAAGTGACTGAGATTTTAAACGAAATTTCAAGACGCATTGTGCGAGATAAAGGTAACTAGTTCCATTGCTTGCGGCACTTGTATGGTCTAATTCATACTGTTCTCTTCTGGCCTATCTAGAAGTCTAATCTGATGGGGATTCATAAATCATCATAGACATGCGCTCGACTTTATCTTCTCTATATAATCTCTAATGAAAACTATTGTCCTGTAATGTTGAAAGCCGAAAGATTGCCCTTTTACAATTGATGGGGATTTAACACATTAGGATTAGGGCGTTTACTAGTGTAAATGAAAACTTATTTTCACTTTTGTTGTACGTAGACTAGTAATTTCATAAGAAATGCTTCTGATAAGTTTTTGCTTTCCAAATATCCTACCATTTAGCTTCATATATTCAAGAGTATTAATAATTTAATACACTCTTTATCCTGAATTAATAATTTTTGGTTTGAGAGTCTTAAGATTTTTCCTTCAGGTCACAATGCAATGACAGTATGACACTGTTAGTGTTAGATTGTATTCTTTTGTCTCATGTCTGCTTAAACAATCTCAACTCTACAAGCCACCACATGCAAATGGAGTTGTAACCTATTGCTCCAGACTGAGTTCTCTTTTTCTGAAATTACTTTGTATATGGTGCGTGACAAGCAACACTTTTTCGTGATTGGGAATTGCAACTTCCTACCATGCAAATGCCATTTAAAATCTTGAAGCAAAGAAAACCATAGTCTCTCCACAGTGAGTTTCATTAAGGTCTTCCCACCCTTTTCATAATCCTGCTGCATGCACGGACGCACATTGGGTTTGTTTGGGACTCTTTCGCTCCCCTGAATTTTAGGACGTGCTACTCTATTTAAAGCTGTTCACAAGATAAACCAAGACTTCCTTTGAAAATTGGAAACTTAAGGAAAGGAGGCCTATATTATATTGAAAATTGATTTTCATTTTCTCCCATTGTTATTCTTCATGACTGCTTCTTTCCTCTCACTTTCTATTAGGGTTGGGATATTGACGATTTTTTCATCCTCTTGTGCACTTGATGCATAAGTGAACTTGCTCATTAACCTTCTTGAGGAACAATTCGAGAACAAGATTTTAGTTAGATAAATACCTCACTCTAGCTCCAATGCTATCAGATACTTATGGCTCGTCAATGATTTTTTCAGGCCCTGTTGTCATGGACATATCAGGTTATTCTGAAAAGGGTTTCAAGAGAAAACTGGCTGTCCAGGCCCTTTTTGGAAAGGTTTTTTATCTGTCTGAGGTAAGTGGCTGAAAAGTTTATAAATAGGCTTATTTTTTCAATAAACTGCTGCCTTGAAAAATTTAAGCTTGTGATAGCAGGAAACTAAAATCAGAAAAATTCAAGGGAGAACTTCCTTATTTGTGTGCTTGAAACTTTACACGGTTTTTTGACATGTGTTGTTGTTAGAAATAAAATAAAATCAGAAAGATTTTCTCATTATGAATTTAGTAAATTCTAAGCTTTAGCTTTTGTTTTTATTTGGTGATTCGATTACTTATTATCTCTTGAATTGATTGTTCTTCTGTTTCATTTTCTGGCTTAGCTGCCAGAGTTGTGTTCGAGAGACGGCTCCTTGATTGTCAAGGAAATTTTTGGAGTTACAGAGTATGCCTCTAATTCTATCCTTTTCTTGATTAAGTCAAAACTTTGAAAACATTGTTAGCCATGCTCATGATATCTATTTTTGTACTCAGTGAAGATGCAGAAAAGCTTAGGATACACACACTCTCTGAAGCTGGGGATATGGATTCCCTTGAGAAGATGGTTGATGGTTCAGATTCAGATTTAGAAGATTCTAGTGGTGCTTCTTGATTCGCTCGCATGCGAAATGTTTCACAGATTTTGTTTGGGACTACGAGGGCCTTATTAGAAAGTTCGTTACTTGTTTCAACTATCTTTGGCATTTTTAAGGTTTTTTTTTTTTTTTTAAAGCGATGTATGAATTATTTGGCTAGGAATGGAAATCAGCGAGGTGGGTGATTGAGATCCTACGACTCCCAGCCGTCGGCTACAGAAGATCAAACTTATTTGTATTTGTTTCCAACGAGGTTTGGTTTGGTTTATCGCGACTGGTATCCAAAACACATTCTACATTCAAGATACACGCATGACGACCAAAGCCTAAAGTGCCATACAAATCTTCTTTTTGGGAAAAATATACAAAATGCCCTCAAACTGGAAACTACCATACGTGTTATAATCACCAATCAGTCCATTAAAAAATTACTCTTAGAAAGAAAAAAATTGCTTTTTAAATTCTTAAAAAAAAGTATAAAAACATTTTTTTGTCAAATATAATATTTTGTTCATTTTTAATCTTAATCATATTAAAATATTTATTATTATTATTATTATTATTATTTGGGGATTTAACAAAGTGGAGTTAGATATTATATTTAGTTTGTAATTTTGAAAATTTTGTAATAATTAGATTAAATGAAATGAATTGAGATTTCAACGTCTAAACTAAGCCTAAGGAGATGAATCTACTCAAGATATTCTGCTGCTTTATATTCCTTAAAAAAATTTTAATATTTGTTGTAATATGGATAGCCTTATCACAACATTATAATTATGTAATTAAATATCAAGTAATAGGCTTTATTCGAGAATGAGATTAGGATGAGGATTTTGTGAATAAGAATAAAATAGTTTAAGATAAGAACTTTTATCAGATTTTGAAAAATAAGAGAAAAAAAAAATTGAATAAAAAAAATTATATATAATAAAAAAAAATTATATATCATTTTTTAATATCATTTTTACTTTTAGAATTTGAAGAAGTAATATCATTTTTTATATTTTGTTTAAAAGTTTGAGAAATTTATAATAATTAATTAATAAATAGATGAAAATGTTAAAAATTAAAATTAAAAAATACTTATGTTTAATGATGTTTGAAGATTTTTTTTTTCGAAATTAGATAGAGATTTTTTCTAAACAAAGCCTCACCTTTTGATTTGGTTACTTCTGGCAAGATCTATTAGACTCAAGGGATCTCGAGAGATAAAGACATACGCTAATTTTTAGAACACTTTTAATGGAGGAGTTAAAATACTTTTCTTTTAAAATATAGTTTAAAGTGTTAAAAAACACATTCTATTGAACTCTTCAAAATAAATAAAAAATTATAAAAATGTGAATAGTATTTACGCTATATGTAATGAAGCATTGTTCATCTTCAAATCATTTATTAGTATTATTATTTTTCTTCTCTGCTACAAGTAATCTTCAAGTTTGTAGTGCACCCTTCCAAGGTTTGATCTACCGCCAGCATTACTAGTATCTTTTTCGTCGGCGACAAACTCCAGATAATTCTATTATCGGCAAGTTTATTGTTGTCTCCCACACATGATTCCAACTCTGCAAATGGGTTTCAGAGTTTATGAGTATCGTTTGACTTATTGCCAACCACCATTGGAGATGTCACTCATTCACCAGAATTTCTTCACGCTAGCAACTAACCTCTGATAATCTTAGCTCCAACAAGCCCATTGCTGCCTCTCACACACAACTCCAACGTTAGTAATAATGAATTTTGGCAATGAAATTTTTTGCTGTTTTAGATATATGTTTTTTAATTTGTGAAATAAATATTATTAGAATAAAATATAAATGTTTTAAAAGATATAAAAAAATAGGAAGACTAATGGATGATAAAATGTAAAATTGAATAGTTAAAAAAAAAAAAAGGTTTTTAGCATCCTATTTTTTTTTTTTTTTAAATAACCATTCATGGTGATCAAGTCGAGTTAGGCGTCTCAAGCCCTTTCACCTCTCTGGCACTATGCCAACTGCCAAAAGCAGAATTTAGTCCTTAAGATTTATATTTTATATCCGCATCTATCCATATATATCACTCCTCCTGCATGCCTGAATCGGTGCTGCTTTTGGTCTTCCGTGTATAGTCATTCCTTGTCATTCTCCGTACGCATTCTCTCCGTAGAAAACCCATTTTTCTTTAGATTTCTCCATGTTTCGCTCTGTGGGGACTTTGTCCTTTTAGTAAGAATCTTTGACTTGGATTGTTTTTATCGAGATAGTATTTTCTGGTAAATGCTTCCTGGTGAGAAATTCTGCTTTTTGTTCATGGATTGGTTTCATCATTCTATTCTGCTTTGTTTTTACTCTTGACTGTCCTGATGTTTTAAGTTTGATTTTTGATGCCGTTATTGCAACTATGAAGAACTCTATTCGATGGTAATATTTTCTCGTTGCTCTGTTATTTTTAGCATTACCTTATAGGCTCCTATGCAATTGTACTTACATTTTTATTACCTAAAAATAAAAAAATAAAAGAACACGAAGAAAAAACTGACCAAAAATAACCAAAATTCTTTTTGTTTGGTTATTGTTATTACTTTCAAGAAAATGATTGATTATGATAGTTATAAATGAGAATACTAGCTGATTACATTTCTCATCTTCAAAACTGCATCTAAATGCCACTTTCATTTTTCTTTTAATTCGTTATGATGATGGCAGAATTCAATTATAAATTCTTGTGTAGTTTTGTTAGCCAGACAAGTCTTCAGTTTTGTAAAATTGAGCTTTCTGATTTTTTTGAAAAAGGAGACCTGTGTATGATTTGGTTCCTTCAGATAGTTTAAAAGGATTGTTTGGTCTCTTGTGCTTATGATTACAGTTAATTGTAAGAAAAAGAATTTGATTCTCGCTTTCCTGATCTTGTTACTTCTCATTGTTCATTATTACCATTTATTATTATCATTGTCTTCCCTCTTAATCCAAGTTTCTTGTCCTTTGATCTTGGTGTTGAGTTATATTCTGCATGTACTTTGTTAAACTTTCCCCATTGCCTGTTTTATAATACAATTTCTGGTAGTTTTTCATTAGTATTCTTCTGAGATCAAGGTTTTCATCTTATTAAAGTTTGTTCCTCCCTTGTAGAATATATATCGCTAAGTCGAGCATTTCATGGGAGGTGTAGAGGACAATGAATCGCCATTGAAACGCATAAAAATTCGTTTCGCATAATCAAATAGCTTATCGGAAGACTTATCTCATATGCAGCCCATATCTTGCTCTATGGGATATTTAATGGCTAGGTCTCTACCCTCACATGGGGATGAAAAAACTATTGGTTCGAAAGGAATTATCAAACGAGCAGAATTTATCAAAATTATAACTAGGGCATTGTATTCACTTGGATATGATAAGAGTGGGGCCCTTTTAGAGGAAGAGTCAGGTATACCATTGCACTCATCAGTAGTTAATTTGCTTATGCAGAGAGTGAATGGTGGAAAATGGAATGAATGTCTGGCTATGCTGCATACAATTGATGTCTTGGATGAGAAAACTGTGAAATCAGCATCTTTCCTGATATTGGAGCAGAAATTCCTTGAGCTTCTGAAAATGGAAAAAGTAACTGATGCTTTAGATACTTTACGGAATGAGATTGTGCCTCTCTGTGTTAATGCGAGCCGAGTTCATGAGCTTGCTGCCTGCATTGTCTCACCTTCACAGTATGTAAGACTTTGGCTTTCCAGTCAAGATACTGATGTTGTAAAGTCACGATCAAAAGTTTTGGAGAAACTGCAGAAGGTGCTTCCTGCAGCAGTAATGACTCCTGAAGAAAGGTTAGAACATCTAGTTGAGCAGGCTCTTGATGTGCAGCGAGATGCTTGTATATTTCACAACACTTTGGATAGTGATTTGTCTTTGTACTCGGATCATCAGTGTGGGAAAAACCAAATTCCTTCTCAAACGTTACAGGTTAGGGTGCCTTCTAGCTTTACGATCAGTTGTTTCCCGTTTTCTCCAGTTGCTTCATTTGCAGTTTTTGGGCTTTGTTTGTAGAGCATGCAAAATATAATACAATTGTTGATTATTGGGATGGTTTATTTATTGAAACTGGTGAAGATAATCTATTTTCCTGTCTGTGTTGGGATCTGTCAACATTTTCTTGATGCCAGTTTGTATGTTAAAGTTTTTTTGTTGGCTTCTATGTTGTGTTAGCATAGAGCAAAGGTAGTATTGTTCAACATCTGGTAGAACTCCAATGACAGAAAACCTTTTACATCCACGGAGGCATTCTGTATTTTGAGACTCATACCTTAGCCATGTGACATGGCATGAGCTGTAAGACAATGTTAGTAGGGCTGTCAGCCGGTCGGTCTAGACCGGAAAAACCGATTGGACCGAGTGATTCGGTTTGGTATGGTCCGGACCGAAATAGGGATCAGTCGTCTTGGTCCATAGGTTAGGAAAATTTCGGTTTTCGGTTTTCGGTCCGGTCCTTGTTTAGGGTTTTCCCACCCTAGATTGGACCGAAAATTTTTAGTTATGTGATTTTCATCTAACTTATCACAATTAACTATTTAAAATTTTAAATATGTTATTAACAAAATAATATTCTATCAATTAACATAATGTATGATATCAACTAACTAACCTATTACCACTCACCATTAACTAATTACTAATATCTACAGCTATGATCTAATTAAAGCTTTAATTTATTAGATAATTTTGTTGATAGATAATTAGATAATTTTTTTTTTATAAAATACTAAGTTGCAAGTGATTAACTGATTTATGATATCAATATCAATTAACTGACCTCTCTCCAGTTCATCATTAACTTTCTAACAAGTAACATATTTTGGTATATATTATTTTGATATAATATAATGTATTATTTTTATATTGTAATTATATACGTTAATAATGTAATTTTCATCTAATTTATTATCATTGACCATATAAATATTTTTTTTTTATTTAGTTAGTTACACAATCCACATTAATAATTCACTTAATTTTAATTTAGTAATTTATATAAATTTTTTAATTAATTAATTTAAATAGCTGGGCTGGATTGAGCAGATTGGCCGGACTAGCCCGATAGCTACCGGTCCAGTCTAGAAAAAATGATGGACCAAAAATTTTGGTCCATTCCCTACCCGCAATGGACCAAAATTTTAGAACCATGAAATTTTAGAACCATCACTCGCAGAAATCTCAAAATTGTATTTTCATATTCTTACTAATGAGAACAAACAAAGTAAGGATTTCCATTTTAAATGCCCAAGGTTGATGAAAGTAATGTGTAATATCTCGGTTTTGGGTATAGGAAGGTGGTGAATGCGATCCCACATTGCTTGCGAGGGAGAATTCATTGTCTTTTATGATGATTCTAATGGGCTACAATTATAAGATTGTCAATTCCTTTTGGATTATAGGCCTAGGATGTGGCTGAAGTCTTTCTCAGGTTATTGCAAATGGTAGTAAAGTCAAATTCAGCCAGAAGTGTGGTGGGACTGTAGTTATGCCACTCATGTTGGAAGGGTTTGGTAAAGATGTCGAGGATACAAGATGTCGATATTGTAATACCTTGGAATGAGTATAGGAAGATGGTTAATTAAATTTTATATTTGTATCCCTTTGGTGTTGGCTCGGGTGGTAAAAGCCTTGGGTTTAGGGGTATACTCTCCAGTTTAAATTTCCTTGGGTGCAAACAATATCTAGGGGCCATTAGACTGAGGGATTTTTTCCTCGAAAATTACCTGAGGTGCACTTGCTAGAAACTCATTATCAAGAAGTTTGTGCACCCCCGAGAACAATTGGGACGGTGTTCTTAAACTCTTGGTGCCAATACAAAAAAAAAAAAAGGTACTTGTAAAAAATTAAATCCCACATTGTTTGGGAGAGATTATTTTCTGCCCTTTTTAATGATTTCAATTAGCTATAATTATAATATTGACTAGTATTTTTGGAGTATAGTACCAAATGGGGCTTGAGCATTTCTTCGATCATTACATAATGTGTCGTGTATCATGGTCAAACCACTGCAAACGTTTGTCAAAGTACCACTCACCAATCTATTCTTGCCTAAGGTTTTCGTCATATTACCCCTCATGCCCACCCGAACGAGAAGGCAAGTCATTGATTTCCTACTTGAGCCTTGAGGGTCAATATAATGCCTTTAGTATTGGTGAGATTCTTTTTGTTTAAAAAAAATTCCAATGAAACATCTACACGTCAGTCTAAATTGTTATTGTCACTGATAATGAAGTTCTAGTCTCTCAAAATGCTGCTGTATATTTGTAATTTATTGAAGTTAAGCTGCCTATGCAATTTTGTTTTGGTCATTTTATTTGTCTTATGTGCCTTAGAGATGGACTATAAATTGAAAATTTTGTTCATTGAATCCGACAGATACTTCAAGAACATACTGATGAAGTTTGGTTTTTGGAATTTTCACATGATGGGAAATATTTAGCTTCATCATCGAAAGATCAATCAGCAATTATTTGGGAGGTAACTGTTTGTCTGATTATTGGCTTTAATCATCAGTTGAAAGTAATTTAACTTTTACTATCCCCCTCTCTCACTCTCTGTCCGAATTGTATCCTTACAATGTTGCATGGCATCTGGGTATCTGAGGAAATGGCAGAAATTAAAGAGACGTCCGACTGTCAGATATATCTTGTTGCACCATTTATCTTACTATAATTGTTTCTGTTTCTGGAATATCACCTTCCCAGTTATACAAATGTCAATTTCTTGTTTCAGAATGTTCTCTTAAAGGATTTAGAAATTCCACCCTTTTAGGTTAAAGAGGATGGTCATGTTTCATTGAAGCATAAACTAACTGGCCACCAAAAGCCAGTGTTGATGGTGTCATGGGGTCCGGATGATCGCCAGCTCCTCACATGTGGACTGGAGGAGGTAATCAAACGTTGGGATGTCATATCTGGAGAATGCCTCCTTGTTTATGAGAAAAACGGTGTTGGCCTGATTTCGTGTGGATGGTTCCCTGATGGTAGAGGGATATTCTCTGGTATGACTGACAAGAGTATCTGCCTCTGGGCTTTGGATGGAAGAGAGCTGGAATGCTGGAAAGGGCAGCAAACACTCAGGATATCAGACATGGCTGTAACTGATGATGGAAAGAGGATCATAAGCATATGCAGAGAAACCTCAATATTATTGCTTGACAGGGAGGCAAAATTTGAGAGATTGATTGAAGAGGAGGAAGCAATTACTTCATTCTCCTTGTCAAAGGACAATAAATTCCTACTGGTCAATCTTATAAATCAAGAAATTCATCTTTGGAGTATAGAGGGTGATCTGAAGGTTGTGGCAAAGTACAAAGGTCACAAGCGTGCCAGATTTGTCATTAGATCTTGTTTGGGTGGATTTGAGCAAGCCTTTATTGCCAGCGGGAGTGAGGATTCACAGGTAAGCTGACTTTGGACCTAACTCTTTTTTCTTAATGAAATTACAGTTCTCTAAAATAATATGTCCAGGTATAGTGGCCTGAAGGTATACTTTGTTCATGGCCTTTGGATTTGAATGGTATCTCCAGTCCCAAGAAGCAAGGGGTGGACGCTAGGATCATGTAAAATATAAAATAAAAATGAAAGAACAGGGATCCTTTCAACCATTAACTTTCATCTTTTGTTTATTTTCTTCATTTAAATTGGGGATCCTTTTGAAAAACATCTTATCATGGAATCGACATTGCATTCGGTGTGGTGCAATTTGTGGCCTATGATCATAAACGTTATTTTCTTCTAATTAGAAATAATTTTGGGTGCTTCACGCAATCTTAAATTTGTCATATTTGATCCTTTTTTTTAATCATTGGCCTAAAGATAAAAGCACCATAGATATGACGATCTTGGTAAAATCTCACTAATCCATGGGAGGCAGTTGATCTGAAAGTTTTCAGTAGGGAATAACAAATTGATTGGATTATGTACTTGGAGGAATTCTATGCCTTGTTTGGTTACACAGATAAGATGGTATGAGATCATAGATGAGAGTTGAACGAATATTATTAGAATATAATTTTTTAATATTAATTTTATTTTGGGATTATACTTTGAATTGTTTATTATATTTTGTATGAGAATTTGGATAAGTTGTAATGATTATATAAGATCAGATGAGTTTGATAACCAAATCAGGCCTAAGACTGTAGACATACCTGTAACCTGAAAAACTCGCAACTGTTGTTTCTTCTCACGCCCACTTTTTATAAAATGGTTTGATATGTTTATTTTTTGTTTTCAATAACAAAGAAGCGCACTCCGATTGAAATTCGAGGTTTGCAATTTCTTAATGTAGGTGTATATATGGCACAGAGGTTCTGAGGAACTCCTTCTGGCATTGCTGGGGCATTCGGGAGCTGTTAATTGCGTGAGCTGGAATCCGACAAATCTTCACATGTTGGCTTCCGCCAGCGATGATCATACCATTCGAATATGGGGTTTAGATGAGCTCAACCTGATAAGCAGACTCTCAGATGAATGGCATCACTCGCTGCTCGAATGGAAGAATTTGAAATTATTTTATAGACATCCAAAAATTTGTTGAGACTATAAAGAAAGCAAATGTTCTTTGAAAGAATTTATAGCAGTTGATGAAATCCGTCTTTTGCTTAAGTTGACATCTATAGTAGCAAAAAGTGCTACTGCTATCTGCCAATCAAGCAATAAAACTAGGTGACTCTTTTGTTTCTCTTCGCTTGATTCTGCTGCTCAAGGTGCATGAGCAAGCTATGCTAAAGTTGAAATCTAGCAAAAGTTTGGACTTTTCAAAATACACTAATATCAAACTAGCTAAGTAAACAGTAATTTTATCTTCGTCTATTTGGGCTGGCCACAATATGGCAATGAATTCGTCTGGCCATCTACTTCGACCGTTATTTATTCTCTATTTTTGCATGAGGTAGTCCTTTTTCTTTTTGCCTGCCCTGCTCCTTTCCTATTGTTCTTCCCAGCCGGTGTTAGAGCATGCAATAAGATTCAAGAGAATACAACATGTTTTATAATCAATCAATACAATCATTTCATTCCATTAAAAATTGTAGGTGTATGGTTAATCTAAGTATAAGTAAATAAAACACGCATTTTTGACATATGTATTAAAGTATGCGGCTCATATCTAATGCATGTATAGCGACAAATAGGCAGATATTAGAGCGAGCGAACGGCATGGATGTGGGCACACTGTCGAATTATGTTAAACATCTATATGGTTGAGGATCTTAGGCAGCGACAGGAAAGAAAGGTGTGGCTGTAGAATATGTTTGTTATGAGCCATCAAATGAGAAACCCAATTTCTTAGAACACTAACATTAGATTAACCAAATGCTGTTTTTCAAAATTTAAAGAAAACTATTGAAAATTTCTTTACATTGAATTGATCATCTACTTTTCAAAATTTGAAAAGTCTACAATTCATTCATTTTATTTTTCATATATGAAAATAACTATTCACATTTCCATTCATTGAAAATAATTATATAAGTAATTATTTAAAATAATAATTTTTTAACAAAAAACAATTATTTAAGTATCAAATTAAATTATTAAAATATATATGGTTAGTATAATTACAAAACATGAAAAAACATTCAAATATATTCTTATTAAAAAAATTAATATGAATATGATTCTTAGAGATTATTGAGGATTATGAAAATAAAATAATAAATAATAAATAATAAATTAATTAATTAAATATAAATAATAAAAAATAAAAAATATTAAGATTTTATTATTATAAAGAATGTGATAGCTAATTCAATATAGACTTCATAGTTTGAGTTTAATTAAAAAATAAAAATGATATATTCTTTAAATTTTGAAAATAAAAATAACCAATTTAATACTAAGGTTAAATGTTTGAAGATATGCAGGTTGGGTCATGAGTAGGCCATTGGGCCTTATAATTGAAGCCTAACTCGACTGACTTAATTTTCTTTTGTTAATTTTAGATGGTTCCAAATTGTATTTCATGGGCCACGATTATTTAAGTTAGTCCATTCTCAAGTTATGGGTCAGTTGCTTTAGTGGGTTAGTTAAGTAGTATTGGGTCGTTTGTTGTTCTGAGTCAGTTTTTCTATTAGATTAAGTTTATGTAATGGGTCTGTAAGTACCCCACTTATATAAGAATGAATTGTCACATTTTCCAGCATGTCAGGTGTTACAAATTGGAGGCAGGCCACTCGAAGTGCCTACATATTTTCCATTCCATTATTACAAATCTATATAAGCCATAACTACATTCGAGCTTGAAAATTTTGAGAATGTTTTTTAAAACAGTCCCGCTTTAAGATAGCTAGACTAGTCTTAGAGAAAAACTAGCTCTCCGACTATAATAGGACACGTAAGAAATTAGTCCATATGCACCCTACACCTAATCATAGAAGATTCTATCTGAAAATAGGTTGAGAACTTCGACTTCCACCCTTCCCACCAAACCTTTCCCCACCAACGATTCTGTGGCGTTTGGTTGCTACTATCTTCTTTGTTGTCGCTGCCACCAAACCAAAAATACCACTGAGATTTTGCCATCACCATCTTAGCACGGGGGACCACACTAATTGTTACCTATCACGGTTGTTGTCTCGCACTACACTTGCCTACCACAGTTTTTCTTTTCACTTTGATTCTTTACTTATGCTTTATATGCTTTGAAAGCATTTAATGCTTGAGCCTTCTCATTCAAAAGATAGAGATACATATATTTATAATAGTTGTCAATAAATGAGATAAAATATCTCTGACCATTCAGACAAAGGGTAGGAAATAGTCCACAAATATTTGTGCGTATAATTTCAAGAACACTTGAAATCCGTCTTGAATTTTTGGAATTTTTGTTTGTTTGCTTGCCTTTTATGCAGTCTACATAATTCTTAAAATCAGTAAAATCGAAATCCTGTAGGACTTTTTCTTTTACTAATCGTTTCATCCTCCTTATAGAGATGTGACCCAATCTCTTATGCCATAATAGAAAAGATATTTCATTCAAAATATTTCTCTTAATGCCAATTGAATGCTGGGAGAGATAATTCTCTTCAAAAGTGGGATGAATATCTAATTTAAACAAGTTATCAACCAAACTTCTAGAACCAATAGAAATTTTATTCTTGAAAACAATAATAGTATTTTCAAAAAGAAAATTGTAATTATTGGTAATAAGTCTGGAAACAGGAATTAAATTTCTACTAAACTCCATAATATAAAATACATCATTTTAACTTAAAACATGTCTTGATTTGAGAATTAATCTAAAAATTTCAACTGTAATAACTTGTGAACGCCCTTTATTTCTGATGAAAATCCAAAATTCACTTGTTGTAGGTTTCCTTCTGATGAGAAAATCCTGTAATGTATTCATAATATGAATTGAGGAACCAAATCAATCCACTATGGATTTTTAGGAGTATCAATAAAAATAGATTCATAACACACAAAAGAGATAATGCTATATCTTTTTTTCTAGCCACTCCTTATACTTGATGCAACTTGTGTTTACACGACTTTTTCTTGCAAAAGAAGCATATCACCCTTTTACCATTAGATTCATTGGATTTAGACGGCATATTATGCTTCATTTTCTTTTGAGGTCTACCTTAGCCTTTCTCGATCTTAACTTTATTATTCATGACCATATTTGCACTTTCGGGTCGATCATGTTTCATCCTTTCCTTTTATGGTACACACATGATCAAAAGATTCATAATCGATAATTTTTTGTGTGTGTGTGTTTATAAGAGATTTTGAAAGGCCCATACTCAAATGACAGTGAGTCAATGATGAAATGGATCAAGAACGGCTTAGATATCTTTATTTTTAAGTCCTTAAGTTGAGAAACAATGTCTCTCATTTTTGAAATGTATGCACACATTCCCTTAGATGTCAAAGGTTTAAGTAGTGAACTGTTTGATAAGAGTGCTAGCTAAGCTTTGTCAAAATGAATGAATTGTTCCTCTATGGCTTGCATCAATTCTCTTATTGTAGAGCAATCACCAATAGAACCTCTAATATTCTTCCATTAGATTGAGATGATTAGATTGCTCCCACCATTGTCAATTTTTTATAGCGTCCTGTGTATTAGCATTTGTGGCAATAGGTGGTTGCTCCACATAAAGTGCAAAGTCAAGGTCCATATATCCCAAGGTAAAATTAACTGTATCTTTCCAATAAAAAAAGTTAGTACCATTAAATATTAGAATAAAATAAATACCTTCAACTAAGGATTGTGAAACAACAACGGCAAAAATAAAGAAAAATTCTAATGCTATAAATTCAAGTAAATTTTAACCTTCTTGAAGGAAAATGTTGTATAACAACATAGATTTACTTCTATTTATTTACAAGACAAATTATTTCAAATATTAATAAATAAAATTGTCCACACCTGTAACTAGAAGACAAATTTTACCATTAATATTGAAAATAATTTTCTTATACTAATTAAATCATAAAAATTAAAGATTTTCTTGTAGGGATACATTCTTAAATTTTATGATTCAATTACAATGAAATTCTAAATTTATTTATGTATTCTTTTAAATAATAAGGATGCTGTAGCATTATCTTCATTATTTAAAAGAAATACAATTGGACCAAATGATCACAAATTATGAAATAAATAGCTAACATATTCTAATACACGTGAAAAGATCTTTGTTATCCAAAATTTATTTTCTCTAAAAAATACATTCTAAATCATTACCTGGCTACTTTCTTGCGACACGACAAAATCTAATAATCATGTCAAGAGAATAAAACAAGAAACACAACTGTATTTAAGAAATTCACTGTATGAACAAAATTGAAATGTTAATAATTTAAATACAAAGTTGAAAGGTATGACTTTGATACCAAATGTTAAAAAATCTTGAAGAATAAAGAGATGTATATAATCTTTTACCTCAAACCATTTGACTTTGAAAACTGAAAAAAGTATGCAAAAGAAAGTAAAGATCTTTTATAGGGAAGAAATTTGTAGCGTTTTGTCTTAGAATTTTATGGGTGAGTCTAATAAAAAACACGAGTCCTTTTATATAAACAAGATTAAAGACCCTTATTATTATTCCTACAACTTTTGAATTACTTTCATTATTTCATCTATAAAAAAATAGCAAGAATTACTAATTTATTTATTAAAAATATTTATCTATGCTTAGTAGATGAAGTGAATCATTGTAATAAAATAAACCACCTTAAAAAAAGCAAATGATCCTTTAAGAAAATCAAAAGTCTAACAAAATTAGCGTTGGGATGAGTTTGAATAAAGGCATAACAAAATTGGCGTTGGGAGAGTTTTGCTAAAGAACCTTCATTATTTGCAAATAGTAGTTACTCTCAAAAAAAAAATTTTGGAGAGGAGAGCAGTCGGCCTGCAGGTTTTCAACAGTTCAAATGCTTGTTCAAATCCAAGGTTTTCAAACAGTTGAAATGCTTTTTCAAACAGGTGGCGACGCACGCGGTAAAGTATTTTCTTCCGGGGGACATTATTCTATTACCCTTGCGTTGTGCACTTGGATCTGTATTTAATCGGATCGCCTCCTCCTTTCTTCTTCTACTATCTCTCTCACTTTAGTTTTTCTCCGATTTTCTTTACTGATCCTCTTCCCGTTGTCTTGCGAATTTGTACTAAAAAAAAAAATGGCCAACATCGACATAGAGGGAATACTCAAGGAGCTCCCGAACGATGGTGGTCTCCCAAAGACGAAGATCGTGTGCACTCTGGGTCCGGCATCTCGGTCCGTGCCCATGCTGGAGAAGCTTCTCAGGGCCGGTATGAACGTCGCCCGCTTCAATTTCTCCCACGGCACCCATGACTACCATCAGGAGACCCTCAACAATCTCAGGATTGCCATGCACAACACTCAGATTCTCTGTGCCGTCATGCTCGATACCAAGGTCTTCCTTCTTTTTCCTTTATCTATTTATTTATTTTAGGGGTTGTTAGTGTTTTAGGTTTCTAAATTCTCATTCATACATTCTGCTTCACGGGATGGAGGGCATACTGTTGAGCTTCCATGCTATCTCTGAAAGAAATGCTCAAACTGACTGGTAAAAATGTAATCCCATGTATACACTGTTGCACGTTCATGGGAAAAAAGGCATTACGCGATAGAATATTTAAATTTGATCCAGTGAAGTTAGAAGACACGATAATTTGTTACTTGAAAATAACAATTTAAATCATGAAAAAACCTAACTATATCAAGATTCTACCATGATTGATTTAAAAAAACACACACGATCCCACGAAAATAGGCTGATCCCAAAGTCATCATATACATTGGCTCAACATGAGGATACGGCATGCCTGGATTTAAGGTTTTGTTTGCAACAAACAAAATGTAATGGTCACACATAGCTTGGACAGAAGGTTGTGGATACGCATTTAAGAAGACATTCAAAACCAGAGTATACATTCTGAGGGTCGCATGACATTGAAGTAACAACTAACCTATGAGGGGTGGAGGTCCCATTTAACCTCAAGCTCAGTAGCAATTCTCACACGGGTATACAAAACCTATGATTGGAAATATGGTCTACTGGAGGATTTTCTGAATTTCGTGGGACAGCACAATTGTTGTTCTAAAAATCATTGATATTAAGAGTATGTTCTCATCAGTCCTCATGTTACATGCAAACGAAGGAAACAGATGAACATTTCAATTTAAAATTGAAAGAAAATGTAAGTCAGTCCCTTGAGTCATATTTTGTCAATCCCAGCACTGATTGTGTGGTACCTCCTTGTTTTGCAAGCCCCAGGCTGAAAGTTCATATTCCCTTTTCTGCACTGAATATAACTTTGGATCTGGTTGCGTTACTGGTTCCCAATCACTGACTGATCTGCCGTTCCCCTTTGTTATTGCAGGGACCTGAGATTCGAACTGGTTTTCTCAAGGATTCAAAACCTATTCAACTTAAAGAAGGGCAGGAAATCACTGTCACAACCGATTACGGCATCAAGGGAGATGACGAGATGATCTCCATGAGCTACAAAAAACTAGCCGAGGACCTAAAGCCTGGAAATACCATCTTGTGTGCGGATGGTACCATCACACTCAATGTCTTGTCTTGTAATGTAGATGCTGGGACTGTGAGATGCCGTTGTCAGAATACTGCCATGCTGGGGGAGAGAAAAAATGTCAATCTTCCTGGTGTTGTAGTGGATCTTCCAACTCTGACAGAGAAAGATACGGAAGACATTTTGCAATGGGGTGTTCCAAACAAAATAGATATGATTGCTCTTTCATTTGTACGCAAGGGCTCAGATCTTGTTAATGTCCGTAAGGTTCTTGGGCCTCATTCCAAGAATATACAATTGATGTCAAAGGTACGATATTTCCTTCTGATGTTAAGTTTTCCTGTCATTCATATAGTACAATATTTAACTTAGGGGCTGCTTGGATTTGGAAGTGGGTTGAGCTCATCTCAACTCACTTCCATTTCATCATTATATTTTTATAATTTTTTATATAAAACACAAATTTCTATACACCTTTTTCAAATCCCAATACACATTTTTTAAATTCCAACACACCTTTTTCAAATTCCAAAATAACAATAATATTAAAAAATAAATTAAACTCATCTCAACTCATCTCATCTCCGAATCCAAGCGGGGCCTTAATTAGATGTAACCTTTTTTTTCCTGTAATTACGACCTTTATGTTTTATATTTTCAATCTCCAAACCCTGGTTTTGCACCCTCTAAGCATGAGTTACCACTTAGTGAGGAAAAATAAGATTATTGTGCAGTGGAAATTTCCAAAGAAATGCTTTCTTTTACTTTTGAGAGAAGTAAGCGATTATTTGCTGATGCGGCATCTCATTTGGATGCTTTTGTGTGTGTGTGTGTGTGTGTGCACGCTTTTGCCGAAAGCTATTCTCTCAATCTGCATGTGTTTATGCGGTCTTATAAATTTCCTTAAGACGCATAGTAGGGCACAGTGTAATGCCTGTTTCAATTGCTTTTCCTTTTTTAATTCCTTTCTTTTGCTATTTGATTTTTTTCTTGTTGGTGGCGTGATTGTTGTGGCTGTTTTGGTGTTCTCAGGTTGAGAACCAGGAGGGAGTAATCAATTTTGATGAGATCTTGCGTGAAACTGATTCATTCATGGTTGCCCGTGGCGATCTTGGAATGGAGATTCCAGTTGAGAAAATTTTCTTGGCACAGAAAATGATGATATACAAGTGCAATCTTGTGGGCAAACCTGTTGTCACTGCTACTCAGATGCTTGAATCCATGATCAAGTCTCCCCGGCCAACCCGAGCTGAAGCCACCGATGTGGCTAATGCTGTCCTTGATGGCACTGACTGTGTCATGCTTAGTGGTGAGAGTGCTGCTGGGGCCTATCCAGAACTGGCTGTGAAGATCATGGCTCGAATTTGTATAGAGGCAGAATCGTCCCTTGACTATGGTGCTATTTTTAAGGAAAGGATTAGGTCAACCCCACTTCCAATGAGCCCGTTGGAGAGTCTTGCATCGTCTGCTGTTCGGACTGCTAACAAGGCCAAAGCAAAACTCATTGTTGTGTTGACACGTGGAGGAACCACGGCCAAGTTGGTTGCCAAATACAGGCCAGCTGTTCCAATCCTCTCAGTAGTTGTTCCAGTTTTGACCACAGATTCATTTGATTGGACCTGCAGTGATGAGACGCCAGCAAGGCATAGCCTGATATACCGTGGTCTGATTCCTCTGCTGGCTGAAGGATCGGCTAAGGCCACTGATGCAGAGTCCACAGAGGTGATTTTGGAAGCTGCCCTCAAGTCTGCAACGGGGAAGGGGTTGTGCAAGCCTGGTGATGCGGTGGTGGCACTTCATCGAATTGGAGCTGCCTCAGTTATTAAGATCTGCATTGTGAAATGATATGGCATGCATGCAGAATACGATGCTAGGCATCTACTGGACTTGTGTTTTCGTTTATTGCTTTTATGTTTGTTCTTTTTTTGGTCTTTATTGAGCCATGATGGAGGGTTCTTCTAGATTGTCTTGGATTGTTTTTCCTGTTATATTTTGAAAGGTGAATTTTTTCCTGTTGGGTATAATTTATAAATAAGAAACAGGGCTCCCTTTCTAATATTTCGGCATTAGTAGGCGCAATTAGATGTTTGCATCACATCATTTTTTATTTTTATTGAGCAATGTTATGTACAGTCCCTAATTAGGGGATTGCAGTGCAGTTGTAGGCAATTTTATTTCTGAGATTTTAAAATTACAAAAACATTCTAGCTCCTAAAATGATGTTTTTTCTCATTTAATAAAGAGTTTGCACTTATAATAAGTGAGGACTTTAAATAGAATTTTTCATTTTCATTACTAGTTTTTTCTTTTAGAGTGCTCTCTCGTATTATTATTATTATTTTTTATTATCTGAATTTCCCTCTTTATTCATGTTGATATTAGTGATACCTATAAATATTATTATTTACAAATTAATTCAAAGAATATGATAACACTTCAGCATTCAAATGCACCCTTCACTTAATTTTCAAGCATTAAACTTGATTATAGTCTGAATTGCAATGAATTGTAACTTGGCCCATTTGGCGTTTACTCTAACCGTAACACCATATGAGATTGTAAGGGTTCTATTTGTGGATGAATGTAAATGACAGTGGTGATGATTGCTGAAGAGTTTGAAAATGAAGAGAAAAGAGGGTGCAATACATGTGTTTGATAAAAAAATTACTGATAATTTCATATGACCATTATGATGCTTCGAGGGAACCCTTACCTTCAAAGAAAGTAACTTCATTCAATTTTTTCAGATAATTCTCATTGTGTCATTTTTGACTTACATAAGAACTTAGCGCATAACTAATAGAACTAATGCAAATACAACATGTGAAAATTAAAAAATAGAATGGAAATAACAGACAACTACATAACGACACAACCATCGATCTAAATAGCAAGTTGTAGACGACTAGTAGCTCAACTCTCTCTATTAGCCTTCAAACGATGCGTTTCCTTTTGCCTAAACAATGCACTTCGAGATGGACTCCAAACGCTATGTTTCCAACTAGGTTTCAACCCTAACCCTCATATGCTTCTCGACATAACAACACTTTGAATCCCTCTTTCATAGAGTATTTCCCTTCATCACGATGCTCAATCATCTGCATATAGAGCCCTTTAATAATCCCTTCTCCTTAAAGAACCTTGCCCACAAGATGTTGTCCTTCAAGACAACCCCAACCCATTTTCTATTATTCATTTATTAGCGTATTGTTTCATTCTAGCTTGAGATGCTTTGATGTCCTGCTTGAGTATTGATTTTAATTGTTCTCAAGTTCTAAGATCCTGAGTTGTTGAGGTGGTGCTTGATATGTAAGTGATGAGTTTAGGTGGAGTGTATCCATAAAAGGCTTCAAAAGGTGAAGTCTTTTTGGATTTGTGATATGATGTATTGTACCAAAATTCTGTCATAGACAACCAATGGGCCCAAGAGTTAGGTTTAGCCCTTATGTAGCACTTGAGATGGCCCTTGAGAGTTTTGTTAAGGGATTTAGTTTGATCATCTATCTCTGGATAGTATGATGACCTGTAGTGTAGCGTGAAACCTTGGAGTTCAAATAGGGACTT
Source organism: Platycarya strobilacea (assembly GCA_036898215.1). Classification (NCBI taxonomy): domain Eukaryota; kingdom Viridiplantae; phylum Streptophyta; class Magnoliopsida; order Fagales; family Juglandaceae; genus Platycarya; species Platycarya strobilacea. The sequence continues at coordinate 23,594,506 of CM072550.1, forward strand.
CTAAAAATTGTCAACGAAAATAGGTTACGGTCAGAGACAATGGTCTTGGGAAGGCCATAAGTTTGAACATCCTTTGAAAAAACTTTAGGGCCAACCCAACATATGTATATGGGTGAGACATGGCTATAAAATGGCCATGTTTAGTCATTTTGTCAACAGATACTAGAATAACAATAACTCCTTGTGACTTAGGTAAACCCTCCACAAAGTTAAAAGAGATGGCCTCTCAAGCTTGCCCAGGAATGGGGAGGGGTTGGAGTAGGCCTGGGTACAACATAGTTTCAGTTTTGTTGACCTGGCAGGTGTCACGTTCTTTTATTACCTGTTTAATATTTTTTTCATACCCTTCCCCCAAAAATCTCTTTTCGCTCTTTGATAGATTTTAAGAAATCCTAAGTGTTTAGCTTAGGGATCTTCATGTATAAACTTTAAAACCTTAATCTTAAAGCTAGAATGAGCATCCACAATAATTTTCATTTTTTTAAGATTAACTCCTATTGTAAGGAGAAACCCTTAGGAACTTCTTGATTAATTTTTGGATTTGACCAGCAGCTCTCTAACTCATGAGAATTAGCATAATTGTCTTTCAACTCAGTAATCCAAGTAGGAGTGGGGAAGCTAATAACTGCTAAAGAGCCCTCATTACAGTTTTCATTTACATATCTTCAAGACAAGACATCAGCCATCTTATTCTCTTTATCCTTTTCATATTCTATGTTGAAATCATAATCTATTAATTTTGTAATCCACTCTTTTTGGGCCTTTTTGCCCACCTTTTGCTCTAGTAAAAATTTCAAGGCTTGTTGGTCTGTTTTTACTTTAAAAACCTAGCTCAAAAAGTAGGGCCTCCATTTTTGAACAATTGTGACAATGGCTAACAACTCATTTTCATAAGTTGACAAATTTAAGGCCCTTCCCTTCAAAGCCTTACATTAAAAGGTTATAAGTTTTCCCTGCTGCATTAGGACAAAACTTATACCTCCTCTACTTGCATCACATTCTAAAGTGAAGGGTCGAGATAATTCATACAGTCTTAATAAAGGTGCGGAGGTCACTGCAGTTTTGAGGTTCAAAAATGCCTTAGTAGCCTTGTCAACCCAGAAAAATGAATTCTTTTTTTATGAGCTCAGTGAAGGGTGCTGCAATCAAGCCGTACCCCTTGACAAACTTGCGATAGTATCCAATCAAGCCGAGAAAACCCCTTAAGGATTTTGTGTTTTTAGGCACTGACCACTCCAAAATAACAATACCTTTTTAGGATCAACCATAACTCCACTACCAGTCACTATATAACCCACGTAGTCACCTTAGGAACACTAAATAAACACTTAGACATCTTGTATATAATTAGTGGTTAGCAAGACTCCTTAACACCTATTTAAGATGTTCAATGTGATCCTTTATATAGTTGTTGTATACCAGGATATTGTTGAAGACAACCAACACAAATATTTTAAAAAATAGTTTGAAAATTATGTTTATTAGCTCCTAGAAGTTAGAATGGGGCATTGCTAATCCCAAAGGGCATTACTAAAAATTTGTAATGACTTTCATGTGTACAAAAAGACGTCTTGAAAATATTTTCAGGAACTACCCTTATTTGATGATAGCCAAATTATAGGTCTAGCTTGGATAGAATTAGGGAACCATGTAGCTCATCCAACAATTTATCAATTACTAGAATTGTAAATCTGTATCGTACAGTTTTTTGGTTTAGGGTCCTATAGTCAACACATAGGCGCTAACTTTCGTCATAGTTTCTAACCAACAAAACAAGATATGCAAAAGAACTGCTGTTAGGTCTAATAACCCCTTGAGTGAGAAGTTTAGTGACAACTTTTCAATTTTGGCCTTTTGATAATGAGGATATCTATAACTTCGAGTAGATATGTGATTAGTGCCTTTCTTCAATACTATTGTGTGATTATGGGACTTGGTAGGTGAGAGTCCCACAAATTCTTTAAAAACGTGAATAAATTGATCCAATAACTGGGTAATTGCTTGACAACAACTTCCTCTTGACCTTTTCACATCAACATCCATTAGTTGCAAGAGAAGCTATTTTCCCTTGTAAAATGCAATTCCTAAGAATTTATCACCATTTGTAAAAGTAGAAACACTTGGTTGAACCCCTTTAATTCCACCCCTTTGTTCTCCCACTAAAACTTTATACTGAGACTACAAAACTTTCAAGTAATAGAGCCCAATTTTTTTAGCCATTGTACCCCCAAAACGACCTTACAATAAGTTAGGGGTAAGATAAAAAATTAAGGACTAAATGTGGTGCCCTTTATAAAATTGAACGCACTATTATAACTTCTTAGACTTTTCAAAATCTTATCATTAGCCACCTTAACCTTAAGTTGACTAGACCCATCCATAGGTAGGGCATTTCTTGACACAATAGAGGGATCTAGGAAGTTATGGGTACTTCCTGTATCCACCAAAATCACCATCATAGTGGTGCCAATTTTACCTTTCAATCTCATAGTGTTAAGGCATGGTGTACTCGTGAGGGCATTGAAAGAAATTTCTAGGTTAGTGTCAGACTATTGGGTAGGAACATTATCAACTAATTCATGTGAATCATAAAACATTTCATCCCCTTTCTCCTCAGAATTTTCATCAACAGTATGTGAATGGTTCCATTTCTCTTCACAATGGTAATATAGCACTTTGCGCCTCTTCTCATCCATTTGCATAGAATAAACCTTCTTCATTGGGACAACTGGTTTATTTAGTTTGTTTTGGTTGTCACTTGTATGACCCCCTTGACCCCATTAAAGGTAGATGAATTGCTTCTTTCTACCCATGTTTTGGTTGATGTTCTTGAACTAATGAAGTACTCTTCTTGGATCCGTGCAAGACCAAATGCTGCATTCAAATTGATGGGATTGAGCATGCGAAGAAGGAGCCTGATTTCGTCTTTGAGGCCTTTGAGGAAGCAACTCAACTTGTTCAACTCGAATAGCCCCTTCAGTCCATTAGAGAGAGCTTTAAATTGTCCTTTATATGCTGTGATAGATGAAGTTTGCTTCACTCTTATGATGACATCCATGGGGTCATCATAAGTTGTGGATCCAAACATTAGTTGGAGGGCATGCGTAAAGGTTTGCCAGCAATGAAACTGTCATATATTAGTTGCATCTTGATACTAAATGAGGGCTTTACCATGCATGTGGTATGAGACCATAAGGAGAAGATGAGTAGGAGGTGTTTGATAAAAGTTTAAGTAGTGGGATGCTTTGAAGATCCACCTACCCGGATCCTCCCCATTAAAGTGTGAAAACTCTAGTTTAATATCTCACTACAAGGGTATTCGATTGTCTGTTTGTTCATTTTCACCTTCATATTGTGGTGATTTCAGATAGCCATTAGGATGCTTCGAGGGATCCTTTAACCTCTAAAGAAAATAAGTTCCTTCAGTTTTTTTAGATGATTCTCATTGTACCATTTTTGGCTTACATAAGGATATAGCACATGACTAATATAACTAATGAAAATGCAACATGTGGAAAGTAAAAAACATAATGGAAATAATAGGTGAGTACATAGCAACACAACTATTGATCTAAATGGCAATCTGTGGACGACTAGTAGCTTAATGCTCTTTATTGACCTTCAAATAGTGCGTTTCCCTTTACCTAAATGGTACACTTCGAGATGGACTCAAAACATTGCGTTCTCAGTTAGACTTTAACCTTAACCTTTAGACGCTTCTTGACAGAACAACCATCAAACCCTTCTTCACAGAGTAGCTCACTTCATCACCATGCCCAATCATCTGCATAGAGAGTCCTCTAATAGAGATAGACTCTAGAGTGTCCTTGAAGTATTGAACATTAGGGAGACAACTTGATATGCTTGGATTGTTTTTTTTTTTTGAACCAATTTATAATATTATTAAGGTTGCGTTTAAATGCTAAGATGATTTTAAATGACCTGTGAATATTAGTGAATAATAATTAACTGGTTATGAATAGTAACGAAGTAGTATGACACTACTCCATTTACCAAACACAGCCTAACATTCAAAAAATTAGAAAGAAGAATGGTATCCCAATTGAGTAATGTTAGGTATAAGTTTTAAATAGACATGGCTCATAAAGTACTTTATAAAAAAGAGAGGCCCTTTAATAAAATATATATATATATATATATATTACATATTAGGGTGATATCACTTTTTTACAAAGACTTGTATGCTACTTTTCACTTTACAAATCAATTCTCATCCTAATAACTGCCGTAAATTAAGTTTAACTAAACTACAAAAAAAAAAGAAATGAATTATATAACTACAAAAAGGAAAAAAAAAATTGGAATTTAACTTTATTAAGTCCACTCCATTGCTCTCTAGGCGCAATGCCAAGAGAAGATTATCTTGATTGGTCGTGGGCTCTTCCCTGAGTTGCAATGGAAAGTGAAATGCTAACCTATATTATGAAGTAGGAGTAGGACAATAGGGTACAATGTAGTATTGTGCTGCTATTGGTGTAGCTTGGTGGCTTTTAATATGAAATCAAATATTGTAATTCTCAACTCCTTTGGAAAGAAGTATGATGATTGTGGCCTTAGAGGAAATGATGAACATAAAAAGATAGTGGAATCAGTTTGCTTTGCATAAGACCTCAAGAGTATAGAGCTCTGGGTAGGCACACGTGGTGCATGCGTCAAGTGATGAATAAATCCTATGGACGCTTCTTGGAGAGCAAATATTGTTGAGATGGGTAGAGCAGTGTATTTCTATTGGGAGGATTGGATATGCAGGTTGTGCATTGACTCACACATTAGTCTACTATCAATACCACCTGTTCTAGTTGAAGATTGATAATTTTCGATTTTGTTGGAAACGCGTGTAGTTTAGAGGTAACACTCAAATAACATATTAGACTTTATCTTCGTAAAAAAAAATGAAGAAGATACAAAGAGTATGCCAAAAATAAAAAGATGTCTTTACTACCATCGTTGGAAGCTTCTATTAGAGCGTTCGCTAATTCATTTGATGTATTTTTTAATTTTTTACATGTATTTTTTAATATTATTTTAAATTACAATATTATTAAAAAAAATTACTAACTTAATCATGAAGTAAAAGAAAAAAAAAACCAACAGGAGCTATTGGCAGGAAGAATAGGATTTTTCAAAATAAAATCTAACTAGGTAGACATGGTACAGGGAGATTAGAGATGTCTCTTGTTATAAAGCTTGTTGTTAAGTGTGTGTGTATCGATGAAATATATGGAGATAATGGATCAATGAGAAGAAGATGAAGGAAATTGGGCTACTATTATATTGATCGAATTTCTGGGTTTTCTGAGGCAAAGCCCAAATCCTTCCAAATAGGTGTAATTCATCAATCTTCCATGATGTATTTACATTTTTCCTTGATTGCAGAAGTCCTTGCTGACCTTAACAAACTAATGGGTATTTTACTAAATTATCTCTTCTAGATACAATTATTGAAACTACCAAAATGCAATGTTTAGACTAGAATAAAAGCTACCAGACTAAAGCAAATAAATGGATTTCTATTGTCTAGAGCCCACACGGCGTCATCCTTCTCACTCACTAAATGCTGCTGTTTAAATTTGGTATGGCTTCTGCTGTTTGGAGCCCACACGACATCGTCCTTTTCACTCTGTCATTTAAACTAGGCATAAGCCTTCCACGTATGATCCCTCTTCCTCACTTCCCTTTCTCATCACTTTTGCTTCTCTTTTCTTTAGATCAAGTTTCTCCCCTTTACCACTTTCATGAGTCGCGTCTCCTCCACGATGTCCCTGACAACCTTTTCCCCTTAAGAAACCTTACCACAAGGTGTGGGTAAAAATTTTGTAGCCTCTAAAGACATTCTCAAATGTTGTCCTCCGGCAGTGCACCCACCCATTTGATGAGCACCTCGCTCAAGGGTATGTGGCCTTGTTGCCTCACATGGAAGTCCAGTACCTCCTCTAGCTATGATAAGACCTCTCCCTCATCATTAGTTGGAGGTATTGTTGGAAGTGCTTGGATCTGAATTCCTAGTTTATGTTTTAGGCAAGACACATGTACAATCAAGTGAATCTTGGTCGTAAGTGGCAGATCCAGGCAAAACACGACGGAGCCCACTCTCTTGGTCACTTGGAAAGGCCTATGAAATCTCAGAGGCAGCTTCATGTTGTGGCGCACTATCATTATCTTCTGCCAGTACGACTAAATGTGCAAGTAAATCCAGTCTCCTACCATAAACTCTCTTTCTGTTTTTTATTTCTCATTATAGTATTTCATAAAATATTGTGTTGTCTTAATATTGAATTTTAAAAATAATAACCTAAGCCCTAGTCTTCAGTAGTTCATTCACTCTATCGTTGTTAGATATACCTAGAACATAATCTATTAGTCTTGGGGGTGGATACTTGAGATAACCTTAAAATGTGTCAACTTTGTTGAACTGAGGTAGGTACTATTGTATCACCACTCAGCTAGAGGGAGTCATTGGTGCCATGCTTTCGACTTTTGAATGGATTAGCATCTTAGGTACCCCTTCCAATGTCTTGTAGTGCCTTTATTTGCCAATCGCTTTGTGGGTGATATGCCAAACTGTAATTCAGAGTTGGCACTTGTAACTCAAACAATCCTTTCCAAAAAGAGCTCAAAAACATAGAATTCCAATCTAGCACTAAGGTTTTTGGAAATTTATGAAATTTGAAAACATATTGTATAAATTTTTGGGCCATATTGTGAGCTGTGAAGGGGGGGAGCCAAAGTGATAAAGTGGTCGTATTTGGTGAATCGATCCACCACCACAAATATGGTCATGAACCCTTGGGATTTTGGTAATCTCTCTATGAAGTCTATAGAAATATCTGTCCAAGCTTGCTGGGGTATAGGCAGGGGCTGCAACAACCCAGTAGAAGGTAGTGTCTCATATTTCATGGATTGACATATATCACACTCCCTCACCTATTTTTTAATGTTACTTTTCATACATTTTCAATTGAAGTCTCTCTTCCCTTTTTGGTCATTTTGAAAGGGGATTCAAGCACCATTACAAGCCTTCCATTCTTCACAATGAGCCCTTACTGCAATGTTACCATTTTCAACACTTATACATTTTCTCTGAATTTATGGAGAAGATATGTAAATTTAGTAGAGAGTTGATAGTTGCTTTTAAGTTCCTCAACCCACTCTAGGTTTAGAAATATAATCAGGCTTAACACTCATTCCTCAGACTCTTAGGTTTCCTCATACCTAACCACATTTTTTTTACTCCATTTTTATCTTATTTTTAAACTGGTCTTATTAACATCGTCGACCATTTTTGTTGCATTTTAGGCCTAGTTTGATTGTCAAACCGTTTTAAATTCATCCCACTTTAGATTGAGTTTGACATTCAAACATACGAAATAAACGCGTTTTAATTGAACATATAAGAACCTTACCATATGGATTGCAGCGCCCAAAAGTAATGGCCGACATGCCTTTGCACTTAGCCCCAGCATATGATGGCTGTTGACTGTAATAGCTCAAATTTTTTGATAAAACATTTACTTGAAAAATATTTTAAAATAATTTATTGGAAATATATTTTTTCATGGAAATAGAATTGGAGACTTAGATGATAATCATGAGTTATGAAAATGTGAAATTATGCATTTTAAGACAATTTTTGGATTGATTTTTGAGAATTGTAACAGGTATCAACTAGAAAAATTCAATTTCGACTTAAAAAGAGATAAATTTTTGAAATTTGAGGAGTAATTTCAAGAGGAAGTAATAGAACCAAAGATCAAACACTTGGTGTGCCTGGAATGAGCTCTCAAGCTGGTCTGTCGGGTTTTCGTGAAATGATCATAAATCCTTTATGCGAGGTCCAAATGAGGTAATTATAATTCGCATAGAACCTTAAAAATGATATATATGACTTTTATGTTTTAGGTTTTTAAAGATAAAGAACGGATCAATGACTAAATCTGGTATGAAGTGGACGGACAAGAATATAAGTTAACAGGTAATTGACTTAAATGAGTTGTTTTGTGTTCGGCCATGTGACGAAATTATGATTGGCTACCAAACTTTTTGAGGTCTTGAAATATTTAGGAAGGTGTGGTAAGTGGATAAGAAATGATCTAGAAGTCTTGGTGAGCAAGAAAATAAAAGAAAACAAATGGAGAAATCGGATTGGGTGTTCTCGGGTGGTCTTGACGTGTTTCGATAAATTAGCCATATATTTCTCATCTGATCTCGTAATAAAGTTATTCAAAATCTTATATAACCTTAAGAGGATGATATTAAACCTTAATATTTGGAGTTTTCAAAAAATCAAATTGTATTAAGAACTTATTTACTGGAATGTGGCTGACCCCTATGGAAGGCCAAGTGGCAAGATACACTCAATTGGAAGATACCATTATGCTATTTTGTTTTTATTCTACATGAGTTGGATTTCTTTGAGCCATTGATCAAGATGAGCTTGTAGGTGAATTAAAATTGACCATGATATGAGATATTATCAAATAAATCTAAAGATTAAAGTGATCATGAGGCTAAAGTGAGGGGTAGACACCTCACCATACTTGGCTAAGGGTATTGCTGAATACCCCTTGAGTTTCACCCTTAAGCCATGCCTCCTATGCCTAGATATATGCATGTTAGTCTCTCTTGTCTTCCCTTTGGAGAGAACTTTCGGCTATAGTGAAAAAGAAATAAAAAAAACTCACTCAAACACACTCACTCCACCAAAATACCAAAGGAAAGCTAGTTAAGAACATTGGAGGAAAATTTGCACAAAATCTACCCCAAACATCAAACCAAGTTTAGGAGAAATTTGTAAGTGCATATATCAACTTAATTTTGGCATAAAATAAGTGGTTTAATGATTGGATTATGTTTGATATTTATTTAAGCTTAATCTTTGTTTTTGGGTTAAATTGAAACATATGAAATCTTGAAGTGATTTTTGCTATGGAAAAATATTAAACAAATTATGAGACCTTATAAATATATTCTATAATATTATATTAAGAAGATTTTGTGAAAATATGAGTTCTTTATTTAGAAAAAAATGACAAACCAACTCTAAGAAATTTCGTGCTTAATAGGGGTATTATTAGCAGATTCGACATATTTTAGTAAATCGGACATAACTTATTAGTGTAATGTCGAAATTAAATGATTAAAGAGGCTATGTAAAGCTAATATAAAGATCTAAGACTTTTGTGTTTTAAGTTTTAAGAGATAAGAATTCAATAGAGGGCGAAATTGGGATTTAAGTGACAGAACAGAATTTATCATGATAGGCATGGACTTCATTGGTGAATTTCTTTTATTCTAAATTCTTAGTGACTTGATTTTAATTATTTTATAATATTTTAATAATTATGGTAAGTTTAGAAGCTCTAATTTACTTGAAAAGTTTTCAAGAATCATTTTGTTAAGAATTTATAGAAGAAATACTACGAAAAACATTTTAATATGCATAAATTGTTTGAGGGAAATTTGATATGTTAAATATGTAATATTTGGTTTGAGTTGAATAAGTTAAATAAATAAATAAATACGATTTAGTTCTCCATGATATTCGGCCAGCTTTGATTTTGATAATATTTTAATATTATATTTTATTGTTTAAGTATTGTTCGTTAAGTTTTGACATTACGAATTTATGTGACGTATTTTCTTATGTTATGTTTTATATATCACATAATAGTGAAAACATGAAACACGCATGTCATAAGCTCAAGTTATGTGTATATTACATTCCGTCATATATATATGTGTCATCATAAGTCACGACATCTGATTTTTAATAAAAGTTTATATTACATGTCGTCATATAAGTATTGTCATGTGTCATTACGAGTATTTAAGAAATAAGATAAGAAAATCCTATAAAAGAAAAGATTTAAGAGTCAATCTCGTCATAACGGGGACGACGATGCGTAATGCTCGTATGTCGGATATGATAAGACTCGTCACGACGAGGACATCGATATGTAATGCCTGGATGACTGAAGAGAATATGGATATGGCTCAATCAGGGGTAACAATACTAGATACGGCTCAAACAAGGGTAACGATACTGGATATGACCCGACCATGTGTATTAATAGTGGTATGGCTCGACCACAGGTAATAATAGTGACATGACCCGACTACAGGTAATAATAGTGGCATGATTCAACCACAGGTAATAATAGTGAATATAAGTGAAAACTTATAAGAACAATAACTTTAAGATAAGAATGAAAAATTCATATATGATATAAATTTGTTTAGACAAGAAGGACATTAGTGTAAGTCTATAAAAGAGATAAGTCTAAGTCATGCATAAGTCACATGAAGCATTCCATAAATGTACACTCTAGTTGTCTGACTTGTATGTGATTATTTTATTATGATTATACTTTTACTAAGTTATGTGTATATTTACTGCGATTTCTAAGGAAATATTTTTTTTGTATATTTTTTTTCTTTTTAAAAATTTAAACTTCATTGCAGGGTATCAGTATCGAGCATGGACAAGGCCTTAATTACTCGAGAGACTCGGAGGAACTTTGAAAGACTCTCGGAGTACTCTCTCTCTATTTATAAGTTTTTAACTAGTTGATAGTAGTAGGGACTGCATTGGCACAGAGAAAAAGTTCCCCAAAGTGAAGAAGGAGCCTAGGCGGCCCTAAGTCGAAATTTTGAGAAGTTTGTATAGTGGCTGATAACACTAACTGGGTTATACATGTAAAGATACAATACTATTATAAGAATAGATGATGTGGATATTATGGTTTTATTTTACCATGTGATCACTAGAAAAATTTTTGTCAAAACTTTTTTGTTACGATTTACATTGCATGTACTACTGAGTCTAGGTGCATGCATTAAATTTCGATAAGTAGGAGAGTGAATAGTCTAATGTTACTTATCTTTACATTTCAATTTGCGTTGAATTATGAACGTAAATTAAGAGCATCGCATTGATTTTTTTTTTATGTGTGTGTGTGTGCAGCTAAAGTTGTCAGGAGCTATTTAATGCATTTTTTTTGCATTTTATTCAGATTTTGCAAGTAACGTGCACGCGTAGAGAACAATTTTTGGTCATGGATCCCACAAATTTTATAATATCTCATAAATATATCTCAACTCATCTAACCATCAAAACACATTTTAAACTCATATAAGTGGGTCTCACAAAACTTATTCAACTATCTTAATTCACTACTATTTAGAAAGAATTCAGCTCACTTCGACATCCAAACACAACCTTAGTCCTCACTTTTTGCTTTAATAAAAATTTAAGGGCTTGGTGATCCGTCTTAATTACAAATGATTGATCCAATAGATAAGGTGCCACTCTTGAACACCACTCACAAAAGCTAGTATCTCCCTTAGGAAGGCTATAGGTTGTCAACACTGTAACAAGATAGCCCTAACCCCTTTGCCACTTGCATCATATTCGACTATAAAGGAAACTGAAAAATTGGGCAATTTGAGTACTGGGGGCTAGGTGACTACTTTCTTTAGCTTCTTGAAAGCTTGTTCAACCCCATCATCCCCTATAAAAACATTTTTTCTGAGGAGACTTGTTAAGGGGGTTGCCAACAGACCATAATTCAATATAAATTTTCAATGGTAGCCCATTAAGCCTATAAATTCTCTCAAGGCCTTAATAAATCTTAAGTGTGGGTCAATCCAACATAGATCTCACTTTGGCTGAGAGCTTTAGCTTCCTAAGAAAAGATGATCTGCCCTAGGTAGTCAACTTCTTTTACACCAAACTTGCACTTAAAATTTTTTGCATACAACTAGTATTGCTGTATTAACTTCAGCACATGATCTAGGTGTTTTAAGTGATCATTTATGCTCCTACTGTACACTAAATTGTCACAAAAAATAAATGTAATCTTCTTAATAGAGGTTTAAATATCTCGTTCATCAAATATTGAAAGGTTGAAGATGCATTGGTGAGCCCAAAGGACACCACCAAGAACTTGTAGTGCCCTCATGAGTTTTAAACACCATTTTTGCCACATCTTCTGGCACCACCCGAATTTGATGATACCTGGATCTTAAGTCTAGCTTTGAAAATATCATTGCCCCACATAGCTCATCTAGTAACTTGTTGATACAAGTATGAGAAACTTATCATTCACAGTTTATTAATTAAGTGCTTGGTAATCGACACATAATTTACAACTCCCATCTGCCTTACTCATCAATAATATCGAGAAGAAAATGAGTTGGAACTTGTTCTAATGACTCATGACTTCAACAAATCAACCATTATTTTCTCTATTTCAGACTTTTGGTGGTATAGATAGTAATAGGGTCGAGTGGAAATAGGCGGGGTTCCATTTTTTATGATGATTTTATGATCATGGCTTTTCAGTGGAGGCAACCCTTAAGGTTCTTCAAAAACTCCTTCATATGCTTCCAACAACTTCTCAATATTCCCATTCATTATTACTCTCCTTAAATTCGTTCTTATATGCTCAATTTGTAAAAACAACCCTTGTCCCTTAGTTATAGAAGCTATTAGAGCTTTGCTACTACTCTCTAGTGTTAAAGGTTGGAATTTTAAACCCTTTAGCTCAATAGGACCTTTTTGCACTTCAAACTTCATGTGGTTAGTGTGGCAAAACTCCATGCAATAGGTCCCAACCTTCTAGCCAATTAACTCTTAGTACAACATTACACCCCCCTAATTTTAAGACATAAAAGGAGGTCGAAAATTAGTTACCTTGTACCTTGATGGTGACCTATCGACATTACCCTTCACTAGCCACAATGACACTATTTTCTTCTCGCAAAGTTAAATTTGCAAATGCATCTATCTTTAGTTTTGCCCTCTGAATCATAGATGGGTCCAAGAAGCTGTGAGTGCTTCTTGTATCCATCAACACCATCACTTATTCACCCTCAATTGACCCAACAAGCTTTCATCTTGGGAGTTGGTGTTCCAACTATCACATTTAATAGTATCTCAGCCTCCAGCTCCTCTTTAGCCTTATTTTCATCCTCAACTTGAATTTGAATTTCACTATCGAGCTCTATTTTTTCTGTTTCCCTCTCCTCACACCCTTGTATTAGGTAGATCTTAGGACTTTTATAGTTATGAGCAGGGTGCCACTTCTAATCACAATGGTATCATAAGCATTTTCTCATCTTTTTATTCATTTGTGCTAATGTTATTCTTCTTGCAGGTGCAAAGTTATTGAAGAGTTTATACCACTTAATTCCCCCTTCAGTGGACCATCCTCCTTGTGTTGCATTGTTGCCGCTAGTATACTATTCTTTTCCCCATATTGTGAGGCTTGTGTGTGCTCATAAGATATTATTCTTGTATTTTAGACAATCTAATGGCTGCATTTAAACTCACTCAATTGAAAATCTACAATGATAGGTAGATTTCATCCTTTAACCCACAGAGAGAGTAGTTGAGTTTGTGCACATCTAAAAGGCCCTTGAACCTATTGGATAGTGTTTCAAATTGTGTTTTGTAAGATGTCATCGTAGAAGTCTGCTTCAGCCTCATTAAGACCTCCATTGGGTTATTATAGTCCGTCCGACTAAATTTAATTTGGAGAGCTCTAGTAAAAGTGTCCCAGTTATTAAAGTGACCAATTATCCCATGCATCTCCATCTTGATTCTAGATACAATGTTTAGACTAGATTAAAAGACACAAGACCATAGCAAATAATTGAAATTTTGCCGTTTGTAGCTCACACGATGTTGTCCTTCTCCCTCACTAAGGTTTGCCGTTTAGATTAGGTACAAGCCTTCCACGCATGATTCCCTTCTCCGCTTCCCTTTCTTATTCCTTGTGCTTTTCTCTCCTTTGGATCAAGCTTCCTCCTTACCACTTCCATGTGCCTCCTTCTCCTCCACAAGTCTTGACATTTCTAGTATTACCCACGTCTTTGATTGTTTTTATGCCAAGAATTGTGACTCCAAATTTCACAACTAATTTTGGGCTGTGGCATTTACCCGTGTACCCATCTTTTTCTATTTTACCTTTTTATTTTTAATTATTTCAAAGTTCCAATTTGTTTTTGGATCAATGGCTTTAAACCAGTAACATTGAATATTTGAAACAATAATTTTAAAGGGAAAAACATAAAAGAATATTTTAATAAATCGATCAATATAAATTTTTACGTGGTTCCACTCGTTTTTATTTTTTATTTTTTTGGGAGGCAAGGTGTTATCTTATCCTTATTTATTTGTCTTAGACTCTTAGCTACGTTAATATTTGGAATCATATGAAAATTAAATAAGGGATCCCTAACCTTCATCTTGATCTTTCAGAGAAATGAAGTAGTTGCTCATGAATAAATAAATAAATAAATAAATAAATAAATAAAGTAGTAGGTAAAAATAAAATAAAACTTGGGAGAGCTAATATTATTATATTGCCTGGACTACAACGAGTAAATGAAATTATGAATAACCCGAATGAGGGGGCCTATCTCACTTAGGTTCTTTCTCTGCGACTTTTGGCATTTCTTACTTTCATTCATCGTCTGCCATTGCCCATGTAAGAGATTCCGGTATATGTAGCATCCTCAGGAGCTTCCGGTGACTAGGATCTGCTATCATCTCTCTCTGTATGTAAGTCTTCTTTCTTTTCTTTTCTTTTTCTTCTTGGCTTTCTTTTTCTTGATTTCTTATCTCTCAATTTCTCTTATCGAGTTGCCCTCGATCTGATCGATCTCCTTGGGTTTTCATGCATCTTGTCCCCGGGTATCTTCAATTCAATTCATTATGCTTGGTGGCTTAATGTATAATGAGCTTTTTTCTTCTTTCCTAATTTCAATTTTAAAGAAATGAATTTAAATTTATGTAGGCTGATCCGCTCTTTTGTGCCATTGGTGGGTCTCTTTTTGGGATTGAATAGTTTTCACCACCATTGTCTGCTTATATCCAGCTCATGTAAGATAAAAACTCATCATTTGCCGGGTATCGATTATATTATTCCCAGTTTGTTTGTAAGAATACAAATAAAATCCGAGCACAAAAGGGAGATATGCAGAAGAGTGCGAGTCTTTCCAGGCATAGCAATAGTGTTAATACGCCATCGTCTTTGAGACTGATTACTCCTCAACAGTCTCTGAGGCGCTTGGGTTTGTGTTCCCAAATAGCCACGGGGGGCCAGCATTCCTCCCCTGTTGTCTTCCCCGAGAAACGGAACAAGGCGAAGGCTTCTACACGCCGTAGCAGCGAGGTCAGTGCAGGGGGCACCACCCCAGCAGCTCCTGCTGATGACCCGGACAAAGCCAAGACCTTCGAGCACAGGATTGACATTGGTGGACCCGCTGCTGCAGGAGGAGATGAGAAGTCTGATTTGTTGGGATGTGCAGTCTTATCCGGAAAGCTGGTTTGGGATAAGAGGAAGACCTCTTCTGAGAATACTACTCATGCACAGCAAACCTCAACTACTGATATTACCAGCCAACAAGCCGTCGATGCCAAGCTTACCAGCAGGGCTTTAGTTTGGAGTTCTCACATGCTGAATCTTGATGACGTTGTATCTGTAAGCTCTTTCTTCCATGCCAGTAGATTCAAGTGCAAATGATTTTATGGATTTGTAGCTCTCTTTCAACTTTGGCATGCTGGACTCAACAGTTCCCTTTGATGACTTTGTCAGGTTTCCTACAATGTTGGTCTCAGACATTTTACTGTGCATTCGTATCCATTAAAGAAGGGTTCATGTGGCCTCTCTTGTCTTATCAAACCACGAAGAAGTCGCAAGGATTTTCGCTTCTTTGCTTCTACCATGGAAGAAGCAGTTGAATGGGTTTCTGGATTTGCAGATCAGCAGTGTTTTGTAAATTGTTTACCTCACCCTTTGGTTTCTTCAAAGAAGCAGGCTTCTTCAGAATTACTTCCACCTGATACTCCTCCTGAATTACTCTTCAAATGTAAGAATCCACCGAAAATGCTTGTGATATTAAACCCACGCTCTGGACGTGGTCGTTCCAGTAAAGTTTTCCATGGCGTTGTGGAACCGATATTTAAGGTATGTCATAAACCAATTATTTAACCTGCATGTCTAAAATGCTAATTGTTTCTGCTGATTGTTGAGATAGGTCATTCACATGAGCGCATGCGTTCGCGCACACACACACACATGATATGTATACTAGATAAGTAAGATTGTTATTAATATTTTAGTGCAAACTATGCACACAAAAGAAAATCTAGCAAAAGTTTCCTAATTCTGATGGACTTGGACTCCTTGGGCTTCAACTACCAACCCCAAACCCAAATAACTAGTGGAACCCATAATTTAAATCTTATACTGATAATAAGTCAAAATACATAAACAAATTCAGTTAGACTCAGATTAAACTATGCAAGCTCCCAGCTCCCAAGTAGGATTCTCATCATCTAACATAATTCCAAAAAGAAAGCTTGGACCTTGGAAGAATCTTTTCCATGCCTTTTATTAACTTTATTAGGCTGCTGCCACTTGTCTCTGTCATCTCTCCTTGGCTTGAGAAAACTTGACCTTGGCAAGTTAAAGGCTTCATTGTTCATAGAGGTTGGGGGGTTAAGGCTTTGGAACTCATCATCAGTGGCCCAAGTATGTAAAAAATCGGATTCCCCTTCCATTCGATGAGTTACCTTTAATAGCCACCTCCATTAGCAGACACAAGTGGGTGATCAATAACATCTTCAATCATCAGAACACTAATTTTGAACCAAGCTAGTGTTTGGTGGGGATCCACAATTGGCTTTGAGTCGGAGTAAAATTTTTGCATATATTCCACCATTGTCATGCTTCCCTGTTTTAAATTCCCTAATTGCTCATACAATTTAGCATGCTGATTTGCACAATTTATCACAAAGTTTTGCTTTCATCTCTTGCCATGTGCTTATAGGTAGCTGTTCCATTCTTCTAATCTCTCCTTTAATTCCCATCCATCATATTTTTTTCCAGACTCTTTCTGATCATCTGTTGTATCAAAGTATTCTTCAATAGAAGAAAGCCAAGAACTATACATCATAGGACTTGCCTTATCTGGGAACTTCCACCCTAACCCCTTTTGTAGTATCTCCAGTGATATTTATGTGGATTGTATTGTAATAAACTTATTATCCAATCAAACCTAGGACTTTGGGGGTAACTCATGGCCTTGGGGAGCCCCAAATTGTGTCATTTGAGGGCTTGTCTGCTGTCCTGCCTGTTGCCTGTTGACTGTTGACCTCCTTGGTTTTCATTGTTCTATCCATTACTGTTGCCTCCAGATGTGGCTATGGTTTGAGAGACTTAACTTTCCAGGTTGTTTAATTGAGTAGCAAGGCTGTGGTGTCACGCCATTATTTTGAAAAAACATCTCGCCTCTCACTTAGACAATACTACTTCACTATTGATCATATCAATCTTCCTCTATGTGATCTTCCCCAAGTTGTAGACATTATAACACCAAAAATGATGTAGCACAAGGCTGCATGAAGAATGCTGTGAACAGTTGCAAGGATTGGGTATTTTAGGGATTTGAAGTGTTTAAAAAATGATTAGGTCTAGATTATGGGGTTTGCTAGAAAATTTTAGGGAAAAATAAATGTTAATGTTCTAGCATAATCATCACACCTTGGTCCTCTTCTTTTTGTTCTAGTTATGGATGCTTTGAGTAGAATGATTGAAGCGTCAGTGGATGCTTTGAGTAGAATGCTTGAAACAGCAGTGGATGGGAGATTCTTGTTGGGATTTTTGGTGGGAGATGAGTCTTGGGGCAGCATAAAAGTCTCACACCTTTTTGCAGACGATACTTTAATTTTTAGAAACCAACTTGCAAATGGTTAATCAAACAATCATTAACAGTATATGGAGTTGTCATTGTGTGGGATGGTTGATTTATTTTCGAAAGGGGTTTCGGGTGGTATTATTGTTATGTGGGATAGGAGGGTAGTGGAGATGATAGATTATTATGTGGGAGAATTTATGGTGGCTTGTTGATTCAAGAGTGTGGATGATGGATTTGAATGGGCTCTTGCGGGGGTTTATGGTTCTAATGTGGATACTGTTAGGAGAATTTTATGGGAGGAAATAGCGGGGGTAGCTGCTGTTGCCTGTTGGGATGTTCCTTGGTGCTTTGGTGGGGATTTCAACATTACAAAGTTTGAGTGATTGGAGGATAATATTTCTCTCAAGCCATGAATACTTTTTCAGATCTTATTTTTGAGCTTGATTTGATCAGTTTACCGATGGTTGGTGGGGATTTTACGTGGTCCAATATAAGAGCATGGTCTAGAGGCTGGACAGATTTCTGGTTTCGACTTCTTGGGAAGTTCATTTTCCTGATCGGAGCCAGAAAAGGTTTCCAAGAATGTGTTCTGGCCATTATCCTATAATTTTGAAATGTGGGGGCATTATAAGAGGGCATAGGTATTTTCAATTTGATAATATGTGGTTGGAGGATGAAGGTTTAGTGGATGGGGTGAGGTTGTGGTGGTCATCGTACTCTTTTCTGGTACCCCAAGCTTTGTGCTGGCTAGTAAACATAAAGCTTTAAAAAAGATTTGAAGAATGGAATGTGGAGGATTTTGGGAATATGGAAAATAAAAGGAAACTTTTGATGCAATAGTTGCAGAGTTTGGGAGAAAGGGAGCTACTGGGGGGACATATCTAGTGAGGATTTGGAGAGAAAAAAGCAATGGTGGATGAATTGGAGAAGATCACTTTAATGGAGGAAATCTCATGGAAGCAAAAATCTCGAGTCCTTTGGCTGAAAGAAGTTGACAAGTGTTCAAAGTTTTTTCACCGCATGGCGACTTTCATCGAAGAAATAATGCGATTGAGGCTATTCATGATGGTGATAGTGCAACACCTGGCTCTCCACGATTAATAATAAAGTCACTTTTAAAAATTCTCGGGAGCTAGAGTGCTACTATTGAACCCGACTTAAAGATATATATTTTTATTCTAAAGGAAGTGCCAAGTAAAAAGATTCCTTATATTAAGTAGAGTTGTTTTGTATTAAAATATTAAAATCCTAAATGAGTGTGTGCAGAAGCATTTATTGAATGGAGATAATCTTCATTATTTTCATTTAGCCTTTTCTAGTTTCTAGCTTATATTTAGGTACTTTCTCTTGTATACTTACTGTGTACTTGGACTATGCCTAGTTACTTGATGATAAAAGTTTCTTATTTATTTATCAAAAAAAAAAAGTATTCTTTTGTATACTTTTTGTGTTCACGGGTTTTGTCTATTTCATTTGTATCAATAAAAAAAAGGTGTTCTTTTGTGTGCTTTTTGTGTGGTATGGCATCACACCTCAGATATGGTTTTACTCACACAGTCCATAGAGCAAGAGTTGCTGGAAAATAGCCTGTCATCTTTGCACATAATTCATAATGGACCTGGACTCCTTGGGCTTCATCTATTAAGCCCAAACCTAAATAACTAGTGAAAACCATAAATAAGATCAATACTGATAGTAAGTCATGAATAGCATTCTTGTCCAAAAGCAAATGTAAGGAAATATTGGTCTACTTGACCAAACATAAAACTTTGTTGCCCCCCGAAATCTCTAGTTTTGTACAGAAAAATGCTCCAAGCTTCTCCTCATAATTCTAGAGTTGAAATGTGGTCTCCACTTCTTCAAGTCTAGTCTAACTCGTTGTTCTAAGATGTTCCCTTAAATCAATATAATTATAGACTGCCACATACAAAGGCAGAGGCTCCAGTTGTTGTGCTAGGTTCCAAATAAGGAGTGGGCATGTGACATTGACTTATAATTTTTCATGCTAGCAACTACTCAAGGTGTGGGATTGGGGCAATAATCATTGTTTAATTCCTTCCTTTTTAAGCTCTCCAAATATTTTTCTACATCCATTTTTAGTGAAGTATAAAAACTATGGAAGTTGACTTTTATGGTTAAAGTAGTTGATTGCTTTAGTCCTCTATAAAAACAAAAAATTTCTTGGGAATTTTTTTTTCTGTTCTCTTGTTATATCACCAATTGTACCAAAAGTTTAAGCTGATGGGAAATTTTCCTAAGCCGTTTTAGTTCTTTGTATTTGGAAGATGTAGTTTTTTTTTTTTTTTTGTGTGTACTTCCTATGTACTTGTGCTTATGCCTATTTCTTTTGGGAATACAATCTTTTATTACTTATTAAAAAAATTTATATTATATCACTATTCATGTGGAGGTGCAAACTGTGACAGCTTGCAGGGTTTAAATTGGAGGTCATAAAAACCAAATCTGCTGGCCATGCTAGAAAACTTGCATTCAGTGTTGATATCGACACTTGTCCCGATGGTACTATCTCAACTAATCATATCACAGCATCTGTTTTATTTGATTTGATTTTGCTTATGCTTGTTGTTTATGTTCATCATCTATATTGTTTTACCCATTCGTTAAACTTTGTATGTCTTTCAGGTATCATATGTGTTGGAGGCGATGGTATAATTAATGAGGTAAAACATTTGCATTAGCCATTCTTGTGTATTTTTGTTGTGTGTTCTACAGATCTTTCTTTTGCTTTGATAAATTTTTGGTCTACAAAGGGATCTTTCACAAAAAAGCTTATAAACTAATGTGACTTGATATGGTACTTGTAAGTACTTTCTGTTGTAAAGTAAATTTGATGTATTATATTAGGCTACCTCAGTTTGTAAACTTACTTTTATAAGATCTTTGATCAGTAATTTTCTTTTACTTTTGCATGGAACGTTATGTTCACTCCATAATCAATAAAAAAGTATTGTTCACTCCATTGAGCTCTTAGTTTCCTGGAAGTTTGCATCGAACAATACGAGGTCCTTACCTTGGATCAATTGAAGCAGCTTTTACCAATAATTCTTGCATGTGATATAATTTAGTTGTTAAAGCAAATCATGATTTGGAAAGGTAAGTTGTTAAATTTAGTTTCAAAACAAGTCTACAGTTTTGGTTGTTTGACTAAGATGTTAGTGTGGTTATTATTTCACTTATTTGTTTTTTCTCCCCAACAGGGATTTGGTGTTAAATTTTGGGCTTTGTAGTTTGAGATGATTTTGAAATTTTATTCAATTAGTGTGCACTTTAGGTGTGTATTTGTATTTCCAGGAATATCTTTGATAGTAATATTACTAGTAAGGATGGCTGGTGTGATCATATTATGTAATAGGGTAGATGGTGAGATTCCATATTGCTTGAGAAAAACAAGTTCTTGCTCTTTATAATGGTTCTATTGGGATCTAATTGTATCAGTGATTAGTTTTTTTGGAGAATAGACCTAGATGTGGCTTGAACCTCTATTAAGGCGTTATAAATGGTATTAGAGCCCATTCCAACAAAAAATGTGGGATTCGTGCTACTTGCGAATGACGGGCTTGGCGAGGATATTGGGAATTTAAGTGGGGTAGATTGTGATACCTCATATTGTGTGATAAGGGTAGGTGGTGTATGTAATTTCATGTTGTTTGCAAGGGAGAAGTTGCTGCTCTTTATAATGGTTCTAATGGTGCTCTAATTGCATTATTGACTAGTCCTTTTGGAGCATAGGTTCAGATGTGGCTTGAGCTGTCCTTGGGGCATTACGATTGGCCTTTGTGGGATACATAGGATCATCTTGCTAACCAATCATCCATGAAATGATGTTAGCAGTAGGCAAAGTTTTTCAATCCTTGGTGATGGAGGAACACTTTTCATGTATTGCTCTTAACTTTTGTTGGGCACCTGACATTCTATTTGTTTGGAGGCTATTGTAGTGTCATTTGTTTGACATAGGGTGTAAGGAGTTTGGACCCAGACCAGACCAAACCGAACTCCTATATATATTTTAAAATATTTTTAATAATCTAATATCATATTTTTATATAGTAATTTTATAAGTTAATGATGTAATTCTCATATAATTTATTATCATTGACCATATAAATATTTTTTTAATGATTTAGTTACGTAATCCACATTAATAATTCACTTAATTTCGATGATCAATAAACTTTATTACTTATAAAAAAAATAATTCACTTCATTTCAATTTAGTAATTTAAATATTTTTTTATTAATTTATTTAAAAAAAGGAAAAAAATGATTAGGCTGGACCGAACAGACTGATTTACACTCCTAGTTTTACATATAATTGGCCTCATGCATCAGTTGCCTATAAGTTAGAAGCACCATGCATCTTATTATCTATGTTATGATTTCTTGTCCATGAGTAGGGAAGCATAAATGGGCTTTAATGAACATCTATAGGGTATTCTTATGCTCTATGCCAATGTCTCATGATGATCTAAAGACTTGGCTACCTCACATAGAAGTAAAAAAATGATCTACTATTTCCCTACTTTGCTTATAGATATAACACCAATCAACTATTATAATTTATTATTTTCGGTGAGAAGTGGTGTTCCTAGATTCGACATTGTATATTGACGGCTAGATTCTCTATTTAGGTGAATGGATCTCCGGTCGGTTTCTTTAATAGCTCCCCGTGGTTAGGAGATCCCCTATCCCCCTTCCTCTTTGTTATTATTATGGATGCATTAGTTGTATGATTGATGTGGTTGTCTTAGGCGGCTTCATGTCGAGTTTCAAGGTTGGAGATGCTTCTTGTAATGGAATCATTGTTTCACATTTGCTCTTTGCTGATGATACTCTTATATTCAGTGACTCTAATAAAGATCATTTGAGAGCTTTAAGAGTTTTGTTGCTGTGTTTTGGGGCTGTCTCTGGCCTAAGGATCAACTTCACCAAATCTGAAATTGTGCTTGTGGGTTCTTTCAATAACTCTCATGATCTTGCTAATATTTTGGGTTTTAAAATTTCTCCTTTACCCATAAAATACCTTGGGCTTCCTTTGGGAGACTCTTATAAAGCTTCGTCTATTTGGGATGGGGTAATTGAGAAGATTGAAAAAAGATTTGCAGGTCGGAAGAAGATCTATCTTTCAAAAGGAGGAAGAATTACTTTGATTAAAAGTACTTTGACCAGTATTTCCTCTTATTTCCTTGCTTTCTTTCCTCTTTCAGCGGGGGTTGCGAAGAGAATTGAAAAAATTTATAGAAACTTTTTATGGGATGGAATTGGGGAGGAAAGGAAATTTCATTTGGTGAGTTGAAACAAAGTTTGTACTCCTGTGTCTTGTGGGGGCTTGGGATGAGCTTATGGAAATCTATTCGTTTGGGTTGGGGAGATTTTGTCAAGAATACCAGATTTCAAGTGGGGGATGGAAGCAACACTCTTTTTTGGCATGATGTTTGGTGTGGGGATTTAGCTCTTAAATTTAGTTATCCTCTTCTCTATCGGATAGCTAAAAATAAAGGGGCTGCAGTGGCTGATTTGTTTCAGATTTCAAACAATTTGCATCATTGGAATGTGAAGTTTAGTAGGGATTTACAGGATTGGGAGATTTACAAAGTTTCAGATTTTTTCGCTAAGCTTTTATGAGTTGAAGCTCGATTTTTCTAAGGTGGATAAGTTGTTGTGGGTTCATGATTCTAAATCCATGCTCTCAGTAAAATCTTATTACAAAATGTTGAACTGCAAGGGCGATAATGTTTTTCCTTAAAAATGTATCTGGAACCTAAAGTCCCTAATAAAGTTGCATTTCTTTGCTGGTTGGTTTGTCTTGAGAAAGTTTTAACCATTGATAATTTGAGGAAAATGGGGGGCTGTTTATCATCGATTGGTGCTACTTGTGTAAGAAAGATGGGGAATCTGGTAGTCATCTTTTTCTGCATTGTGAAGTGGCGGCAACATTGTGGAATGAGATTTTTAATAGAGCTGGTATTGTTTGGATCATGCCATTTCACGTAGTGGATTTCTTGGCAGTTTGGAACGACTCTCTCATTCGTGGAAGCAATGCAGATTTTTGGAGAGTTGTCCTATTGTGTTTGTTTTGGTGTTTATGGTTAGAAAAAAATGGAAGATGTTTTGATGACTGTGAATGTTCTTTGGAGAATTTTAGGGTCTTCTTCTCTAGTACTCTTAGTTTTTGGATGCATTATCTTGTATGGGAAGGGAACTCTTGTAACCTCTTGTTTTACCTTTTCCTTTCTAGCTTGTAACTAGCTTTTTCCCTTGTATACTCCTTGTGTACTTGGTTTTACCTTTTTGCATGAATAAAATTCTTATCACCTATAAAAAAAAAGAACCTTTCCTAAAGCTGTTCTTTTTGCTAAAAGGAAAAAAAATAAGAAGAAGATATTCCTAAGGAAGCCGTATTTTGACCAATTATCTTCCAAGGGAATGGGGTATGAACATGGTAACTTAAGACGTTATAAAACACCAAATACTCCTTTATTATATGGGCCCCATAAAGGTTTATGAACGCTACCCCCGCTTGCCTTGTTCAAATACAATTGATTAAAGAACGATGTCAAGACATCCTCCTACTAGTCATGCCTCTCTAGCCTTAAATGAAGTGAATGAACCATTGGTGAGAATCATGAGAGAACCGAAGATATGCCATAGATGCCTCCTCCTTCAAATGTGTGAAGGTAAAGAAATCTGGAAAGCGCCTTTCAAAAACTGATCTACACACCTTACATCATGCCAAAACCTCACCTTTGATCCATTGCCCACCTCATAACTGGGAAAGATCCCCACATCCCCTTCCAAAAGCCAACCTCAAGAAAACTCAAAAACCTCATGAGAACACCAACTATCTCCTCAACTATTATTTGGTGTGTCGAATAGCATCCTCCAAAGACACTCTCATAGGCATAATTCAACTAAGCAATGGGACAAATGAATGAAACCAAACCAAGAAACCTGCAGTTGGTCCACACCTTATTTCTTTGGGTTTCTGTTTGTACTCAACTAGCTTTCATGACTTTCTAGTATCATTTTCCAGCTTCTAACTTGTAGCTAGGTGTTTTTGTTTGTATACTTCTGTATACTCCTTGGTGCTTGCATAAG
Organism: Platycarya strobilacea; assembly: GCA_036898215.1. Lineage (NCBI taxonomy): Eukaryota > Viridiplantae > Streptophyta > Magnoliopsida > Fagales > Juglandaceae > Platycarya > Platycarya strobilacea. The sequence goes on from CM072550.1 coordinate 23,619,349, forward strand.
ACATGTAGACAATAGACTTTGTGATTTCTGGCTTTATAGTTACTATGTCCAAGCCTTGAAAGATGTAAATCTTGGGCTTTAATAATTAAGCCTTTAGCCATCTTTAGTTTTTCTTTTAAAGAGGAGACAAAAGGAAACCATTCTTGCCAAAACAATGTAGGAGTAACCATACACATTTGTAGAGATTCAAGTTCCAAGTTGTTTGTGTTGATGTGGTTTAGTTTTAGGTTACTTTTAGGTAGTAAGGTTATCTCACATATTTTGTAAATAGTAGTGAAAAAGTTACAAAAAAAAATAACAATAGAATATTGAACAATAGTGAATAGCAGTGAAAAGCTTTAATAAAATTTATCTCTTGTCAAAAAAAAAAAATAGTGAAAAGTAGGAGAAAAAGTAATAAAATAATGAATAGTAGTGTAGTATCCTAAGAATGCTCCATTACCCAAACTAACCTTGTAGCTGACCCATAGTGGATTGCACCCCCTCCTTGTAAGGAGTATTATTAGTTACTGGTTTTAGGATCTTATAGTTTTGGGTGTGCATCAATGACAACATTGAATAGAATATCTAGACTAATAGTATGATAAACTTTTGACTTCTTCTTAGTGTGACCCGTACTGAGTATTGGCTGATTTGTGTAGGTGGTGTATGAGATCTCACATTATTTGGGAGGTTTAAATTTTTGCTTTTTATAATGGTTCCAATAGGATTCCAACTGTACCATTGATCAGTTCTTTTGGAATATAGGACTAGATGTGGTTAGAGCCTTTTATGGGGCGTTATAAATAATATCAGAGTCTATCTCAACTAGAAATGTGAGACTTGAGTCATACCACTTATGATAGATTGACTTGACGAGGATGTTGGGAATTTAAGGAGATGGGGGAGAATGTGATATCCCCGTATTGAGAACGAACTAATGCATATAGGTGGTGGAAGAGATCCCGCATTGCCTGGGAGGGAGACTTGCTCTTTATAATGGTTCCAATGGACCTCTAATTGTACCATTGGCTAATCTTTTTAGAGCATGGACCCATATATGGCTAGGGCCTCCCATGGGGCGTTACGCCTAGTGTTTAATAGTTTTTCTATTTGTTTTTATCTGAGAAACTTTTGGTTGATATCTTTGTTGATTTAACACCATGGTGGGATTTTATTCTCCAACTGAATTATTCAGATGGTGTTTTTTTTTTCCTTCTGGCAGCGAAAAGACTTCTATTTCACCTAGTTTAATAATGTCAAATCTGATTCCAGGATGCTTCTCCTTTATGTTTCCTACTGTTTGATATGGTGCAAGTACTTCCTGTCTTTTTTTTTGTCTATCAAATCACGTCCTGGTTATTATGCAGGTTTTAAATGGTCTACTTACTAGGGACAACCAGAAAGAGGGGATTTCTATACCCATTGGAATTATACCTGCTGGTTCTGATAATTCATTAGTTTGGACTGTTCTTGGAGTCAGAGATCCTGTTTCTGCTGCAATGGCTATTGTGAAGGTAACACTTCTCATTAAAATGGGCATAGCATCTATTTAGAACTAGCTGCTTGTTATATTACAAATTAATGCTTTGACAGCATTATTTTCTTGTAGCAGATTTAACATGAATGGTATTGATGGCACTGGGGCAATCCACTTTAAACCTCTCTAATTATTTAGTTGCTTGTTACGTTATAAGTAAATTCTTTCCCGTATGGTTGTCAAACAATTGATTTATAGTCATGTTTTGTAACATGCGTTGGCAAAGATGCAATTAGCTGCTTTTTAAAGCCATTTGATAAAAAACGATTCTTTATTTATTAGGGCTATCCTTACCCTCAGAAGAATTGCAATATATTCTTTATCATCCATAGATATAACCTAGATGATTATGAAGCATGGACAGATAGTATAACACAATCTTGTTGGATTCTGGAAATGCTTAGTTGTCATCGGCCAACTTTGGGTTATGAAAACATCCGGAAGACAAGGGGTTTTTTCTGGCCATGTTAGACTTGATGTGGGTAATGGCTCTTGGACTCAATTACGGCATGACTTATGGTTTGGTGATATGGCACTCAGAGATAGAAGCATAGGAGGCTTGACTGATTGATCTCTTGGAGTTTTCTAGTGACTGCCCTCGGTGGATTTTTAGGCCTCGTTTGTTTTGGTAGATGAGATGAGATGAAATGAGATAAATTGAGATAAAATTTGAAAGTTGAATAAAATATTGTTAAAATATTTTTTTTTAACATTATTGTTGTTTTGAGATTTGAAAAAGTTGAATTGTTTATTATATTTTGTATGTGAATTTATGAAGTTGTAATGATGAGATGAGATGAGAACGGTTCTGAAAACAAATGGTGCCTTAGTTTTTATAGAGCCATTCATGATTGGGAGTTGCTGGTGCTTTGTGGAGTGCCTTACCTGGTCTAGTTGGGTTGGTTTTAGGTTATGCTTAAAAGGATAGTAGATCTATTGATTGGAGAGGGTCATATGGCAGCTCACAAATTGCAGCATTGTGGAAGATAATCTCTATTTGTCTAACATGTTGAAACTGGAATGATAGAAGTCTTGAGTGAGCGAACAAAGGGGGAGCTCAAAACTTTCTATATCAACACTCTGTACCTTTGGGCAGCTTTTATTAATTTTAATCAGAGTTTTATGATCTCATATATTCCACTCGCATAAGGAGGGAAGTTGATGAGAAGATTTTCTGGCGTCACTGCAAGAAAGGGAAGTTCACTCCACTCATTCTATCAAACCCATGCACACACATACAACCAACCCATCCCCATGGAAAAGCATTTAGAAGACAAAGGGCACCCTTAAAGGCACTCTTCTTTTGTTTGGACAGCTTCATTGGGGAAGGTACTTACACTTGACAACTTAAGGTAATGTCGATTCATGGTTATGGAGTGGTGTTGTGTGTGCAAAAGGATTGGGGAGTCAGTTGATCATTTATTACTTCATTGTGAGATTGCCATGATATTATGGAACGACATCCTCACTCAGGTGGAAATAAATTGGGTGATACCAAGAAGGATGATTGATCTCTTAGCTTTCTTGGAGAGGTCTTCAGCTTAACTCTCATATTGCAACAATATGGAAGATGGTCCCAATATGCTTATGGTGGTGCATTTGGAGGGAAAGGAATGACAAAAGTATCGAAGATCGAAAACAATCAATGGAAGAGCTTAGGGAATTGTTTTTCAATACTTAACTCCATTGGTTGGTTGTTATTGATTCCAATGGAATGAGTTTCAATGAATTTCTTGTATCGAAACTAGCATGCTAAGGCTACGCTCTTGTACATATCATGTATACTTGTCTTTCAGGGACCAAGAATATTTTGTGGTAGGAGATGGTTCTCAGGTCAGATTTTGGCATGACATTTGGTGTGGAGGCACAACTAGCCTCAAAGTCTCCTTTCCTAGTATCTTTGATCTCGCAAGAGATAAGGATGCATCCATTGCAGATCTTGTGGCCTTACAAATGGCACCCCCCAATAGAATATTGAGTTTGTGAGGGATGCCTACGATTAGGAGATGGAGATTATTTTGGATTTCTTTGCATCATTATACTCTTTCACCATTCCTGGAGGCATGGGGGATAAGTTGCATTTGAGACACTCTAAGAAAGGTAGCTTCTCAGTTAGTTCTTACTATCAAGTCTTTTCTTCTCCTAGCTTCCCTAGATTTCTATGAAAGAGTATTTGGCAGTCAAAAGTGCAATCGAGAGCGGTTTTTTTTGTGTGAACAGAAGCCTTAAACAAGATCCTTACCATAGACAACATGAGGAAACGTCGTATATTTGTGTTAGATTGGTGTTGTATGTGCAAAAAATATGGTGAATCAGTAGATCATTTACTTCTCCACTGCGAGGTGGCTAAGAAGCTGTGGGATGAGTTTTTCACAAGACTAGGCTTATCTTGGGTCATGCCTATTCACTTGATGGACTTTCTAGCTAGTTGGAGAGGTATCTGAGGTAATCCACAGGGAGTGACTATATGGCGCATGATTCTTATCTGTATGTGTTGGTGCATATGGCGAGAGAGAAATGCAAGGAACTTCGAAGATTGTGAGAGAACTTTCTCAAGAGTGGATAGACAGTGTTTTTGTAATTGGCTTTTGTCATTCATTTATTATTAATACAATTTTACGTATAAAAAAAAAAGATTGTGAGAGAACTTTGGAGGAACTAAAACATTTTTTCTATAGGACATTGCTTTCTTGGGCGGGATCTATTGCTTGTAACGGACTTAGATCTATGAACTTCTTTATTCTCTGTAACACTAGCTAAGTTTTCTCAAGTATACTTCTGGTACACTTGAGCTTAGCCTTTTCTATTAATGAAATACTTTTGATTACCTATAAAAAAAAAAAAAAACATATTACGTATACCAGGACTTTTGCCTGTTAAACATATCATTAAAATTTTGTTGACTGATAAAATATAAAAGTTTTCATGATTTTCTTGGACTTTGCCTTTTTGTGTTTTCTAATAAATCATTCAATTGCTTATCAGGAAAAGATAACTAATGATGTCCAAATCTAAATGTCATGCCATTTTGGCAATTTGTGTTAATTGACAAGCAGTTAGCATCATTTCACCTTTCGCTATTTTAGTATCGTTATTTTTGTTCAAGTTCTAATCTTTCATAGACTTGTTCTTTTAGAATATCTTCTATCTTTATTGCAGTCATGGTCTTTTATAAAAACTGCATTCATCTTATTGAAATTTTTTGTTGGTTTCAGGGAGGTCTTACAGCTACGGATGTTTTTGCCATTGAGTGGATTCAGAGAGGTGTTATTCACTTCGGGATGACAGTCTCATATTTTGGTTTTGTCAGTGATGGTAAACTACGATCCTTGGTATTGCATTTTTTAAGCCCTCGATTTTATTGTTGTTGATTAATTTCCCATTTGCCCTATATTCTTAGTAGCAAATAGTGTAAGAAAACACATTCCACAATTTTGATGACAATTATTTGCATTTTGTTTTCTCTTGTTTCTGGGTCTCCTATATTTTTAACTTTCATGCTCATTGATGCTTGATTTATATTGAAGTTTAAAGTCCTAGGCATTAATTTTAAGTCTTGTATATGACCTGTGTAATTGGGCTTTTGCCTATTCCTACGATCAATAAAATCTTATTTACCGATAAAAAAGAAAAAGAAAAAAGAGAACCTACGTTTGAAGAAGAATGCTTTGTTGCTAATTGTCAATGAGAAAGCATGATTCACTCTTGAGGCTTGCTTAATTTCAGGCATTTACCCTATTTTGTGTTTTGTTATCTTTTTGTTTCCCCTGAAAAAGAAAGTGACTCCATTATGTGGTTGTACTTCATGTTTCTGCTTAATTAGGTGCTAAAAGAGGTAGGAAAAGGACAAAATCTATAGTTTAAACTGATGAGCAGCTCTCAACAATGTCTGATAAGTTAACCTAAGGGAGGTGATAATTTCACATGCTGTACCATTTGGGAACTTGAAATTTTGTGATTTTTGGTTTGAAATGGGTCAATGATGTGAAAAATTGTTTAAGCTTTGTTCGCTTTTTAGTGTTGCAAACATGTGTTCACACTGTTGAATGCAAGTTTAATTGCAGTTTCCACTATTATCTAGATGAGTAATACGTACAAGCCCCAAATATACATGTCTTTTGTAATAATGTGGGCCCTATCAAGAAAGTAAGTTTTTCACACTTTTCCATAGTGAGATCTACTTTTTTATAAAGGGCTTGCATGAAGCTTGTGCATTTGGGGCTTGTATATATCATTTCTGTATCTAGGTGGTTGTATTTTAACCAAAAATATCTGCTGAAGATTTTCTGTTTTGGCGCATTCAATTTGAAGACTTTGACATCCTGATGCCTGACCTAATAAATGCAGCTGTTGACAAGATAGCATTACTTATTTCTCCAAATTGTGTGTATTTACCTAATTATGATGACCTTCACATCTCCTGGTATGACTGGAACTTTCATGCCTGTATAGTAAACCTGCTGAATCATAGTACAATTCATGTATGTGACCTTTCTATATAACAACTTGTTTCTTCTTCTTTTTCTGCCAAGTTGTTCAAGAATCATAACTGCCTTCTGTTTTCTGAATTATGTTGATATTCTGTCTTCATTAGTCATATGAACATGGTTGAAAGTACTTTTTAGCATAATTCCCACACCTGCCATCGTTTGCTAGCCTGTTTACACGCATGGATTCTCCCTTGTTCACGACCCGTTCAATTGGAGTGTCCAAGTCGAGGGGCTGAATTCTGTTGCTGTAGTTATTGTTTGTCCTGGTGCATTTGTAGTCCATGCAATGATATATATGTATATATATATATATATATTTTTTTTTTTTCTGTCAAGAAGATGCTGGTTTATTATCGGCTAATAATTCTGGATATTTGATAATATTGTGACCTGTTAGCAGTCCTTTGATATTGATAAGTTATCTAGATTGTTTTTTGATTCATTAGTCTAGGTAAATGATAGACATAGTGGTTAAAAAGAAATATGATTAAGTACTAAATATAGTTGGAAGGAGTTACTGTTGATGGTGAGGTATCAAATGCATAGCACAATGATAGGTGATTAGTTATAACATATCCTTATCAGATAAAAATATTTGTCATTTATGTTTCTGTATTTCCAATTTGTTGTAGTATTGGAACTTTCTGAGAAATATCAGAAGCGCTTTGGTCCTCTGCGATATCTTGTTGCTGGGTTTCTCAAGTTTTTATGCTTGCCAAAGTACAACTATGAAGTGGAATATCTTCCAGCATCGAAAGAGGATCGTGAGGGAAACGAAGTAGTTGACATAGCAGAACTTTACACAGACATTATGAGGAGATCAAGCAAAGATGGCATTCCCAGAGCCTCTAGTCTATCAAGCATTGACTCGATAATGACCCCTAGTCGAATGTCTGGCGGGGACTTGGATACTACATGTAGTAGCACTCGTGCTAGCACTGAACCATCTGAGTATGTACGTGGCCTGGATCCAAAAGCAAAACGCTTGTCATCTGGGAGGAGCAACGTAACAGCAGAGACAGAAGTTATTCATCCTCAGCTACCTCTATCAACCACTCCAAACTGGCCAAGGACCCGGTCGAAGTCGAGGGCTGATAAAGGATGGACTGGATTGACTGCCACAAATGATACCTCTAGATGTTCTTGGACGAATGCTGCAACCAATGATAAGGAGGATAATTCGTCTACACTATCTGATCCAGGCCCAATATGGGATAGTGAACCAAAGTGGGATAGTGAGCCTAATTGGGATGTAGAAAATCCAATTGAATTGCCGGGGCCAGCTGATGATGTAGAAACAGGAATGAGGAGGGAAGTCATGCCTCAATGTGAAGATAAATGGGTTGTCACAAAAGGACAATATCTTGGTATTCTGGTTTGCAACCATGCATGCAGAACTGTTCAGAGTTCTCAGGTGGTGGCACCAAAAGCTGAGCACGATGACAACACCATGGATTTGCTCTTGGTTCATGGAACTGGGCGGTTGAGACTGTTGAGATTTTTCATACTGCTGCAGTTGGGTCGACACCTTTCACTGCCCTATGTTGAATATGTAAAGGTAAGGTCATTACTCTAGCAATGCCTTTGCACTTTTTGGGGGGGAATGGGAGGTGGGGTCAGGCGAGATAAAGTTTAGATTAAAAAAAAAAAATCAATGAAATTATATCCAGCTGCATGTTGTATTTTACTTGCAGTTTCACGTGTGAAGTTGGGTTAGTCAATATGTTGCAGTTTCATGTGGGCAGATTAAATCATTTCCCCTTAAGATCCACCACCTCTCCCAAGACTTATCATTCTATGGGTTCTATTGTCTAAAGTATTCCGTTTTACATAAATAACCACTTATTCCAAAAGTTTAAGTTGATGAGAAGTGGATTTAATTATTTAAATTGTAACTTCACTTCCATTTGGATGCAGGTGAAGTCAGTGAAGATTAAGCCAGTAAAGCACACTCACAATGGCTGTGGTATTGATGGTGAGCTTTTTCCACTCAATGAACAAGTAATTTCTTCTTTGCTTCCAGATCAGTGCAGACTTATTGGTCGCTTCCGAAGCCACCATGTATAATAAGCCATGTGTTCTATTTTTGGATTCTTTGATGAGCTGGACATTATTGGTTTGTTAATTGTGGTTGTGGAATGTAGTGAAAACACTCATATACCAAATTGGAGTACCTTATGCTGCATTTTCTTTTCGGCTCCCTCACGTGAACAGCTGATGTCCCTGTATAATTTGTTTTTTCTCGGGTTATGTGGTTGTTCATTTGTTTATTTCCTTCTAACTTTCTCCTATTATATATCTTTGCCCCGTGTATTGCATCGAGAGCAGTTCAACGATCCCTGTAGGTATGTTTTTTTTTTTCATGATTCTCTTCAAATTGCTGTGGAGATGTTTGTTTTAGAAAGCATTTTGGTTATTAATTTGTATATCTCTCAAACGTTATTTATTTTTCATGTTGTCTTATCTTTGATTCTCTGTTAGTTCTACACACTCATAGCATGTAATGATATTGGAGGAGCCTCTTCAGAAACTATAATCTCATTCTTAGCTTCCTTAAGACATTAGCTTTTTGAGGATCAGAGACTATTGATAAATTATTATATGAAATTAATAGCTATTTGAGCAATATCTAAATATTGCATGCATGAAATATTTTTTAATTATAATTTTAAATTTTAGATCTTAAATTTTTTCATATAATCATTATATAATCGTTGTTTAAATAAAATAGAAAAAATAATTCAATTTTTTTTAAAATTGCAAAATAAAAATAAGATTTTAACTTTATAATACTATTATTCAATTTTTCTTTATTCCTTTTCTCAAAATCATATAAAATATTTTAACTCAATTTTATTATTATTTATAAATCATCTCGTCTTTGTCTCTGATTAAAAGATACTCACTTTCTTTCAATGGAACATCCATAGTTATGATGAGTCAATTATGTTTAATTTTGTGGTAAGTGCCAAAATAATTGTGGAAGTTACAAGTTTATCTCTTTGTTCATTCGATTTTTCATTGTATAATTTAATTTTGTAGATCTCATAATTTCGTCCATTGGGATACTTAACAAAAATGCTGACAAAAACTTGGCTGCTGATATAATTATTAAGTTATTAGTTAATGGAAGGGAATAGGGATTATGTAGTGTGAGTAGCATTAATGGTGGTACTTGGTCCCGTCTTTCTTCCCTCTTACTAATTTGTTCCCTTGTCCTTTACGCCATAAGCATTTTCCGCCTTCCTGCCAGCCATTTCATGGTTGTTTCAGAAGGGGATGATGAAAGTCATAAAGAAAGATCTTGATTCCCCCTAAAAAGCGCGGCCTCATGGATGATCGGAATGAGGGGGTTCTACTTCTTGTTGGCAAGCCACTCGACCTTAGTATCGCATAATAGTCTCCAATAAGCACAGGAACTAAAAAGAAAAAAAAAAAACTCACAAGAGAAAAGCTTGGAACTCAGTCACGTAGGCAATCTAAGCTTTTTTTAAAGTGCAGTTGCGTGTATGGAGCAGACGCCCATTTCGCCCTCTTCTTCGTTTTCTCCCACTCTCCCATCTTCACTCTTCCTCTCCATAATCGTTCTCTCTCTGTTCTTTCTAGAATTCAGACCTTCGTCCTTAAATGCATATTTATGTTATTTCTTTCTCGGTGCCTTGCCTTTGTTTTTGGCTCTGCTACTCTTTCCCGATAAGGTCGATTCTTTGTTCATTTCCGTTACAAAATACTTTGGATTCAAGAGTTACAAAATACTTTCGTTCCACCAATCTTTTCTTCCAAAAAACATGGGTTTTTGTTAGTTGAGATAAACTCAACTTGTCTCCTCCAAACTTTGTCTCAATTTTCCCATGCTTTCTTAGTTTTTTTTTCCTTCAAGTTCTGTCAAATTCAGACATCTTTTTCTTTGAGTCCCTAAGCTTTGCTTTCTGGCTTTGATTTAGCTTTAACACTTTACATTTGATTCATCTCGACCTTTAGCCATCAGCTTTGTACCTTGAATTTTGAACAAAGCAGAGCTTGAGTTTTCTTTAAGGTTAGTGAAAAAGATAAAAGCTGAGTGAGTGGGCTTCGGGCGAAATGGTCCGTCGGCGTGATATGGGAGGGAGAGAAAGAAGAGGGCTTCGGACGGGAGAGGGAGAGTGAAGATGGGGAGGGAGAGAATGAAGGAGAGGGTGAAAATGGGCGTTTGTTCCATACATGCATGTGCATTTTAGGAAAGTTTAATCGCTTACGTGGCTATTTTTTATTGGCTGATGAAAAAATCTTTTTCACACCTATCCGACCCCAAAGTTTTGTTGTCAAAGAAACGTACACCTGTAAAATGAAACAGGGGAAGAAACTAGAAAGATCATCAAGAAACTTGTGATGGGCACATAGCCACGTGTCCTCCCTGATAGAAATGTGTTTTCCTGAGCTCGGATTGCTCATAGATGAGAACTATTAAGTTAACGCATGGATGGATAGGATAGAATCGCAGTAGAATTTTCCATCCATAAATAATCCCTAAATTTCTTTTGATAATTATTCTAATTTTGCGAGAAGGCCAGAGAGGAATGACGGGACCAACACCAATTACAGCCGCGTCTTTAGTCTGTCCACCTGCAGCACCCATCTCTTCTCGATCACTATCCTCTTTCCCTTCTAACGTACACACTACTGGTAGAACAGGCAATCTCTCCGCGAAACCGGCGAAGACGAAGAATATGAAGTCTTCTACTCCTTGGTGTTCTTCTATGAATGTTACTTCCTTAGCAGTTTCACCTAGCATTACTGCTCCCCAACACCTCAACATCCCAAAAAGGACGATTTCTTGTGAGATCTCTCTCAAATCAGATTCCACAACGGTGACAACAGCATCATCTGAGGAGGCTAAGATCGGTGCCAGAGTTAGGGTTAAGGTGCCATTGAAGGTGCACCATGTTCCCAGGTTGCCGGAGGTTGAATTGACTGGTATGGAAGGTGAGCTCAAGCAGTATGTTGGACTTTGGAAGGGTAAGAGAATTTCCGCCAATCTGCCTTACAAGGTCCAGTTTCTTATCGACATCCAAGGCCGCGGCCCTGTCAAGTTCTTTGCCCATCTCAAGGAAGACGAGTTCGAATACCTCTAAAACACAATTTTTATGTACTCCCTACACCCTGTACTTTCAATCCTATTATATGTTTTTGCTGTATTTTTTACTCCTGCTTACTGCAATCCCATCGCATATGTTTGGTTCTTTTGAAAACCACTTTTGTTTCATCAACTAACTTCGTTGTTATTGTTCTAGGCTTCTAGCATGAAAACATTACATTCCATTCCATTTAAGTGCTCAAATTAGGAAATAACTCAACAAACCTTCTCTTGAGAAAGACCCCTTTCCGTCTTTTTTATTTATTTATTTATTTATACTTTAGATTGATACACTTTGCTTGTACCCCGCTTTTGGGCATCACATGGAATCGTGTGGTGTTACTGGTTTTCTGGATGTTCTTCGTGTACTACAGTGTTTCTTGGATGCCTCAGCTACTTATCGCAATCCTCAATTGAATGTATTTTTCTATGCTCTATGGACGGATTTACTTAATATTTAAGAATTCGTTTGGGTGCTAGGGTATTGTCATGAATATTCAAGATAGAGGCCAAAGTACTTGATGAATAAAAGCCTAGTGGTTTGACAGGTAAATTATCAATTTGAAGACTAAATTGTAACAAAGGTATTAATTTCTATAGTGGTACTCTGGTTGGGTATGATGTAAGTACAAATATATTTTTTTACCCTTTTGGTGGGTGAAAATATTTGATTAAATGGTTATTAGGTTTTTTTTTTCCCTATTGGTATCGCCCTGGGTGTCTGGAACTAAGTCCAGACAAAAATCCCAAGGATGCACCTCGAGTAATTCAAGGGTAAATTTTCTCGGTCTGGTGGCCTCTAGAAATTGTTTGCACTCAAGGAAAACGTTAGACTTGGAGGGATTATACCACCAAGACCAAGACTCCTACCACTTGAGCGGAGCCCTAGGACTTATTATCCTTTTACCCATGGCTATTAGCTTAAACTTTGGGGATAATTGTTAATTTTATGCAGTTCAGCACAATGGTCCCAAAGGTTTAAAAATGTTCCAGGTTTTAAAATTGAATGCACTCAATTGAGGGGAGTCTTGATGAACATGTGAGGGAGAGTATTGTAGTATGAACTAAATTATTAAATTTACCATTTACACATTAGTTAAAACTTTTGGAACAATTGATGTAATCTTTGGCTGCTCTTGGTTGTACCATTATGCAACATTTGTTAAAGCTTTTATTCATACTCTTTTATTTGATAGGGCTAGAATTTTTAATAAGACTAAAGACTGTTATGATGTCTTTCAAGCTTTTGGACCAGGATGGCTGATTACAGAATGCCCTGTTACCTCAGGGGGTTTTCTAGGAGATCATTGATTCTTCAATATCTCATGAATATTACCTAAATATATTATGGAGATTGGTTGTTATAGTGACAAATTATCTAATGGAGTCCTTTAGGCAAAGTTCAATATGTATATAAATGAGAAAACTGGTTTTTGGAGAAGACTCCATCTTCGATTAATGATAATCACTAATTGAAAGCAGGACCTTTTTTTTTGCGATTTTCTTTAGAGTTTGCCTTGCTAAAGGGGAATATAATATTTTCATAAACTTGGAATCACTGAAATCACAGAGAAATTATTCAAGTGAATAAGAGGAAAATCATTTTGCTCAATGCTATTGGGAAATGGCTTTGCTATTCTAAGAAATTCTTGAAAATAAGGAAATTTCAATAATTTTCTAGCTACTTTAAGATTAATGGTATCTCTAGGAAGCTTGAGTGTGCGTCTCAATCAATATGATGAGCTCAATTCTATTGCCGTATATAATGTGTTAAATGGTACTTCTGGGAAACTCGTCTAAGAAGCTACCATACTCAGTGTAGCATCTCCAAGTTTTAGCCTTCTAGAGCACAAATGGGTCAAGTTGTGCTTGAGCATATCAAAGCCATGAAACCATAGTTTCAAATACCGTATCATACCGGCCGGCATAAATAAAGAGGTATTTCATTTCGGCTAATTTTTTGGTCGTACCGGCCGGTACGGTCGAAATCGGCTGAAAAATGATTGGTATGGCCGGTATACCAGATTTCAGCCTTCTAGGTTTTATTTTATTTTATTTTATTTTATTTAAATTTTTAAAATTTTTTTTATTATGTTTTAACCTCAATTTAAACGAAATTAATTACATATATATATTTATCTATATAATTTATTTATATATTGACTATTATTTTGAAATATAATTTATATATATATTTATATATATAATTTATTTATGTATAAATTATTTTAAAATATTTCGTTTTAGTGACTTGACCGGTATCGATGCTGATACGTTATTCAAAATATTGCTGATGAAACACCTTTGAGCATGTCATAATTGACAGTATGTTGTCTTCAAGGCAGCCAGACAAAATGCGATTGTTGGATGTAGTAAAAAAGTGACAAGTTTTTTTATTTTTATTTTTAACATATGCTATGGTTTTTGTTAGAAAACCAGATTTTCGTATTTGGTTTAACTGTGCAATAAACAATTCGATTGAACTTTTGTTTGTCAGTTAAATTTTATGGATTGTGCTGTCTTTCCTTCTTAAAAGATGCTCTTATCGCAATACAATAAATATAAATCCTTTAAAAGGAAATCCTGCAATTTCACTTGCATTTTTCTTTGTTATGAATAGCTTTGGATGAAAATATACTTATTAGGTATGATGTTGCATTTTTTAGGATTGCTTATTAAAGGAGGTAGCTTGTTGAAAATGACCTTTATTTTTTTTTAAGGCAAGATGGCTACATTGCATTAAAACTAAAAGATAATCTCTGGTAGGTGAATCTACCTTAGTTACAGACATATTACAGGTCAGTCTTTCCCACTATGAAAATCCAAAAAACAAGCGGGTATACTATTAGAGGCTATGTTCCGGACATTTTGAAGCCGCCCATAATGTTTTAGTGTAATTTTTATTAAGATCTATTATGAAAGGAGATATCTGTTGTCATTTCACTCGAAAGTTATTAGAGCAACCTTATTGTGATAGTGTATTATGATTACTTATGGCAGGCGCGTTCATGATTTACATTGTTGGTCCGAAGGATTGGTTTCCCTAGAGTGAGCCAATAGTTGAAAAGAGAGTTTCGTGGTATATGGATCCTCTACATGCATTGTATATATGGGCCTTCCTTCCTTCTTCTTTATTTAATAGGGGGGCACCTTCAATTTATTAGAACAACCTTATTTGTGGCGGATGAAAATTTAATTACAAAAGACCGAACCTTCAAATAATAAAATTAACACAGAAAAAAAAAAAAACTCCATCACTAAGGCATCCGTAAGCAAGGCAAACCAAATTTATAAGTGAATCATGCCTCTAAGTTTCTTCAGTATTTCTCTAATATTTCTCCATATCACACCTTGAGCTAGGGGTGATCCCCGCCCAGACAGGGGCGGGGTACCCCTACCTCCGCTCCCGCCCCCGCCCCCGTGTGGGGGGGGGAGATTTCCTTCCCGCATTCCGCCTCCACTTACACAAGGGCGGGGTATCCCGTCCCTTAGCAGGGTAGCAGGGGAAGGAGTCCATTCGCTTGCACCCCGCATCCGCCCCTATGGGCCTTAGCCCATTATATATTTCTGGGCCATTTTCGGCCCAGATTAACTTTTTAGTCATTTTTTACCCAAAAAATCATTCAACATGATTTAATCACATTAAAAGCTATTAATATATTAAATACTAAATAATAATTATTACTATTTAATAAATCTAAAGTCATTTAAAAAAAATACTAAAAGTCTAAAGTAGTAAAACTTAAAACAATGAACTAAGCTTAGTAAGCTATTACAAATTTACAATAATACAAATTAATCTTACAAAATTACAAATTGTGCTATTAAGTTATTAACTATTAATAATTTAACATTATAATATCATAAGATTAAATATTTAACATTTACGATTAGAGTCATTCAATGGACTTTGTATTTGAAATTTGAAAAGAGTTGTTGTGAACTTCAGTCATTGGAAATACTTTGATTGCTGTGAGAATAAAGCATGAACTAATAAAACCTTAATCTGCAAATCTATAATAATAATTAATAATTAAGTTAAAAAAAGAGTTATAAGTTATAAACATAAAAAAAAAATCCAAAATACTAAGTTACTAACCAATATTAAATTGGGTCATTCGGTTGGAAGATGGACATTAAGGATTTAAGTCTTGACAATTGACAATTTGACATACATATTGATACTGTCATACACAATGAGAATATAAAAGCTAAAGAATGTCAAAACTCATAAAAAAAAAATTACAAAAGAATTAAATGTAAATTCAACACCACTTAATTTTATAAAATTATAAACATTGCAAACAACAATTAAGAGAGAAAATGTGTAAGGTGAAAACCATGGTGATAGTGGGTATAGCCATATTGCAGCGGAAGTAGCTGTTGACGATGTCTCAGGTGTTGATGTCGCAGTCGCTACAAGTTACAACAATTAAATGTAAAATCAAATTTAATTAATTTTAATTAAATAAATACAAAATAATATATATTGATTTCAAGTTACAATTTACCATATCCAGGCTGATCAGCACCCTCGTCCTCAGCCTCGACCGGATCATAATTAAGAATCTTCGTAATATGAATTTCAGCACCTGTGATCAAATTCTGTGTGCAAATCAGTTATTCAACAGTAATAGGACCTAATGAGCTCTGAAAAGGATCTAATACGCGTCTTCTGGTATGAAAGCCGACTATGAGGCTACTGTACTAATCGAGATGGACAAAATGCTACGGGCAATCTTTGAAAGTACAGGGTATTTGGAGACATTCATCTTCCACTAATATATCAAAATCTCGTAGAAAGGGATGAAGATCCAATGCCAAATATCTGTCAACCTCTGACTGATCTGCAATGGAACGTGTCATGGCTAAAGGGGTCGTCTCCATCTTGTCACCCCAGTCCCGTTTACGTTTTTTCCCATACCTGGCATTTGCAGATGGTGGGGGTACCTGTAGACGCTGCAACACTAGTACTATCACCTCCCATGATAGTGAACTCATAAAATAATCTAATCAGTAGTTCTTGAGCTCGAGATCTAATAGACTCCGCGCAAACCTTGCCAATGGCATCAGTCAACTAAAATACCATGCCATCCACCTTAAATCGTGGGTTAATATCAACGGCTACATATAACAATGTATTGGCTTTGTCAAAGTCTTCCCCCCAATACTTGTCAAATATTTCCATCATCATCCTATACATTTGCCGCAATGTTTTGTTACTACCTGCTGCAATATCATTTAATTCTTCTTTTACCTTGACAATTTGTTGACAAAATTGATGTGCTGTGGAAAATAAAGAATCAGATAAAACCTTTGTAATATCATAAAAAATCTTCAGAAACTCTACAAAAATATATACAATCTCCCAATCATCAGACAAAGGGTGCCCCAAGTCTTAATCAAAATACTTGACATATTGGATGTCTTCATTACCCAATATATCAAATGCCAACTTATACTCTTGGGCAGCCTCCAACATTAAAAAAGTCGAGTTATACCGTGTATACAAATCAGTACAAAGACAATTTTTACATTTTAAGCCCGCAGTCTTTGTAGCAACTTTAAACTTCTCTAATCTAGAAGAAGAAGAAGATCTCACTCACCTCACAGCAGTCCTGACCCGAGCAACCGAGTCATTAAACTTTCCCAAACCATCACGCACAATCAAATTAAGAATATAGGTCGCACACCGCACATGTAAATAATCCCCACCCAAAATCATTTTACTCACATTATTCAAGAGAATTTTAAGATTTCCCATTGCGACATCATTAGCCCCAGCATTATCAACTGTGTAAGTTAAAACCCGAGTCAACCCCCACTCTTTTACAGCAGCCTCTAAAGCCTTTCCTATTGTCTCACCATTGTGATCAGTGGTTTAACAAGATTTGAGGATCTTCTTATGCAATGTCAACCCCCATCAATCCAATGCACAACCATACACATAAAATTAAGATTATTACAAGAAGTCCAACAATCAGTTGTAAGATAAACAGTTTCCCCCGCTAATAAACCCCTCAACTTCTCTTTTTGTGAGCGGTAAAGTTTTCTAACATTTCTTACCACCAAGTGGTGAGAAGGAATATTGAATCTTGGTTCCAAGTACCTAGAATATGTTTGGAACCCTTTCCCATCTACCACTTGAAAATGCATCTCATCCATAACAATCATGCAAGCTAGATGTGTCCTAACCTTGTCAGGATCCCACTTTGTGTACCCATGTAATGCCAACTTACCATTACTCCACTCACCCATTTTTTTGAAGCCCACTTCAAGACTAGATTGACTCTTCTCTACTAATGATTTCAAAATTGGAAATTTCTTACATTGCTTTTCTAGGTGTAATTTTATTTGAGAAATGTCGTGTCTCTTGTAGTGACAACCATAAATTTTGTCACAATAGTTGCACTTTACTTTTGGGTCATTCGGGTCATCACCTTCTATTTTTTTAACATAAGCCCAAATTATAGATGGAGTTTTCTTGCTAGGCTTGGGGGTGGGGCAAGTGGTAGGGTTCTCAATCGGAGGATTCTCGACCGGAGCAAGAATAGGGCTAGGGGTAGTGGTAGTGGTGGTGGTAGCCCTGGTTGGGGACCTAGGGGTAGGGTTAGGGTTAGGGTTAGGGTTAGGGCTGGAGGTACCCAAGGCCGCCTCTGGGGAATTCGCATTAGAATCCACTGGACTTTCCATTTACAACAAATCTAAAATTATTTCAAACAAAATTCATATCGTCAATCAAATCAAGAAACTTAGAAAAGTATGATGATTGTAGCACTTATATGTATTAAGAAAAGCATCTAAAGTGAAAAAATATTATCCAATATCACGTCAATAACAATAAATTTAGAAAATGAGTATTTTTGTAATAAGTTGACATTGATAGCATTAATATTGTCTCCTAAATGGAAGATAATAAAATAATATAAAAATAGGCATTTATGTTCATTCTTCTAAAGGCTTAAAATATAAGCTAGCTCATGAAATAAGTAATTTATACCATCTATACCATAGAATTTGTTTAATTTGTAATATTCAAATTTAAAAATTTAACTTTTGAATTAATTATATTGATGCATTAATGTGTTAAAATATTTTAGGAATAATTATGTTCTTTCTATTTATGTTAGCATTAACTCAAGCTATGTATATATGTTCATCATGTATGGCAGCATGCAATACAAAGGTGTGACAGGTTTTTACAAAACACACAACTATCTAAATCTTTAAATTAAGAACATAATAAAAACACATAATCAAATATTCAAAACATAGACATTGAATCACAATCACAGTCCACGCTCACAGATCATCATTCAAATTTCATAGATCACACACATGCACAAACAATCTCCATTCTCCATAGCACACAATTCACAATCCCTTCAACCATTCTCCATTAATTATCCCATCCACCATTCCTAATTTATTGAAAATTAGAAATTTAAAAAATGAAAAAAAGGAAATTTGGTGAATCAGTGTTACCTTCGATTTCAGAGCCTTAGGCTGCACCGCTACAGTGGAGTTGTGGACTGTGGTCCACTGGTGATGGTGGCATGCTGACAACGAGAGAAGAGAGAGGAATGAGGAGAATCCAGTCTACCTACTATCTAAGGTTTTGAAGTGGGAAGAAATCAGTAAAGTGAAATTGAATCACATCAAATTGAGAGAAAAGAGAGTGCTAGAGGGGCTAGACGGCGGTGGGGTGGTGGCTGGTGCTATTCTTAGGGTGGGGGAGGGGGGATTCGATGGTGAATTTGGGAGGAGGGGGAATGGAAATGAGAGAGAGCAGAGGGGAGACGAGAAGGGGAATTGAGGATCGGGGGAGGGAGAGGGGGGAGGGGTGGGTTATTAACCCATAGTCAAAATGACGCGTTTTGGCTATGGGTTAATAACCCAAAGACTCAAAATGACGCCGGGGGAGGGGGGTTAATTAGTTATATATATACCCACGTCGTTTGTGCCTGGGTATGTTTTTTTAAATATATTAGTCTAATTTATATATAATATATTTATATATTTAAATTAATTATTTATTTATATGCGAGGGCGGGATGAGGTAATATGCGGTACAGAGGTAATCCCTTACCGCCTCCGCCCCCGCTTGTGGTCCTAAACGTGGGCAAGGTACCTCGCCTCCCGCTTGCCGAGCGGGTTACACCGCCCCCGTGATGCGGGGTGGTGTAGAATGCGGGAGGGGCAGGGGGTGTGGGTACCCGCTGCCCAGCCCTACCTTGAGCACCCTGTTTTTGCCAAAAAATAAATCTGCTGGAGCGTTTCCTTCACAATAAATATGGGAAATTGTGGAATTCAAATTAAAAATTTTCATTTCATCTCAATTTATATCATCTCATTATTATATATGTTTTAAATTTTTATAGAAAATATAATAAATAATTTAATTTTTTTAAATTATAAAATAATAATATTAAAAAAAATATTTTAACAATATTTTATTCAATTTATACTTCCATTTTTATCTAATTAAAAATGTATTTCAGAAGTTTTGTTCTATGGTTGTAGATTCTGATTAACATGTCTATTTTTATCTAATGAAAAAGTTTAGAGTTTAAAATAATTTAAAATTGTTATAAACGTATACAAGAAGTCAGTAGACGATTATTTAGAAGTCCATCTAATTCATATTATAATTCTTAGGATTCCTAAATTCATGAAAGGTGATGATACACCCACAGATAATCCTTACTGAAAGGTAACGTTTTTTTGTTTTTTTTGTTTTTTTTGTTTTTTTAATTTCTTGGCTTTTTTCCAATCCTTTTTTCATTTACTTTAAACATTCTAAGAAAATCCAAAAATAAAATTCACAAATTCATTAAAAACGACTTCTATGAGGGGAGACCCATCTAGGATAGGCCAGGCCCTTGGGCCCATTGCAAGGCCGAGGTAGGCCCAGCCCTAGAATTAGCTTAACCTTGCCCCCTTACTTTTGGCAGGCAGTTCAGGGCTTGGGAATGAAGGCGACTCCCGGAACGGACTGAGCAAAAGGACATCTGTAGAATGAGTCGTAGGCAGGGCCAAGTTAGAGAAGGACAGGCATGCCCTTTCGTGCATTAAATACAAGTCTGTCAAGGCCACGTTGCATTAAATGTGGGCTTGGCGAAAGCATATCGAGCCCCCAGAAGCATAAAAGCACAACAAGGGCCCTCACCGTATTAAATACGGGTCAGGAATTCAAGCATGTTTCTAGAATAAAATAGAGACTGACGTAGTACGGAGAGGGGGAAAACTTGCCACCAGTCCAGAATATGGCAGGGTGGTCCGCTTGGACACGATAAAGGGAATCATGGCATAAAGGATGAATAGGACAACGACAATGCCCCTCAGGAACCACGATATACATGTTAAGCTATCTATCCCTTTTCACTCATCTTAAGCATTCTCACTATCTATTTTACTGATTTTGGTGTCGAAGTGGCCACAGACCGACTACCACCTCCACCCTTTCTACACGTGTAGGAACAGCTTGTTTGGACATCGCCGAGCAGCCTAAGCCACGGAATACGACTTCAACATTGATGTTGTCTGTGGGATAGCATAATGTGTATTCTGTATGCTGGCAGCGACACGATCCCAAACAACCCGCCAAGAAGAACTCTAAGACAGCACCATGGAAGCTAGACTGACAGCGATGAAAGAGACTATCAGGAGGTTGATCGAGGAAAATGAGATGTTGCGAAAAAGCAATGAGGAGGACATTGCTCACCACAAGTCGACTACCAGTGAGCACGTGAGCTCACGTCAAGAAGATGGCTTGCAGAGCGATCCTACTCACATTAAAAGAGGCAACTAGAGGATGGTTTGGGACCATCCTCATGGGAACAATCAACAATTTCGACTGCCTAACCCGCCTCTTCCTGACCTAGTTCTTGGTGAGCCGCAAAAAAAAAGCATCCCACCGCCTACTTGCTAACCGTCAAGCAGTACAATTAGGAAAGCCTAAAAAACTACCTCTATCGGTTTAATTGAGAGCGCATGACCATTGATGACCAGGATGAGAAGATCACTTTGGCAGTTCTCCTAGGCAGGATATGGCCTAAGAGCCCATTCATAGCTAAGATCGTCTAGAAAACCGCCGTTACTCTTACAAAGTTCATGGACGTCGACAGGTACATCAATGCAGAAGACACCCTTCAAGCCCTAATCACGCTCCACCAGAAGGCAATGGAATGGGCAGATAGAAGGGCCGCAAATCGGCAGGAAGGCCCCTCTCGAGATAATAAAAAAAATGGAGGTTCTGATGCCAGGGGGCGGCTAAACCGAAACAACCAATGAGCCCTACTTCGCCTCCATGCCAACTTGGTGGTTGAGGACGGCTGGGGCCAAGCAGAGAGCAAGCTTGGCAATCGCCCAGAAGAATGTATTGCGAGTACCATCAAATTGATCAGCAAAGCACCCAGAACTACTACACCCTTAAGAAAGAGGGAAGAAAAGTAGTGGAGTGCCAGGAGGGAGAGGGGGTGCTCGGTGTTGTGACGTAGTGCAAATCCGTGGAGATAGCTGTTGAGGCATGCGGAGTGTAGGAGCTCGCCCTGGGAATGAGAGCCCTTGGGTGAAATTCGGACGATTGCCAAAGGAGTCCCAAGGGGTAGACGACCTCCTCGTTCCAAAAGGTTGGAAAGAAACCAGAGGAGATAAAGGGATTTCGTATAAAAAAAGGGAGGAACATGCCCAAGGGTTTACTCTTTCCCATTTTTCGGATTTGCATGTGTCCTCACTCTCTCTAAGCACTTCTCACTCGTTTTCTTGAAGATTCTTGCATTTTCTTGCATTTTATCACTAACCAAACACATGAACCTCAAGAGTTGGAGATCAAGGTAAGGCTTGGATTTCTTTACTTCCAAGTTCTCTACTCGTCATTCCACTCAACTACGAGATTCAAATTTCCTGGGAGTTCTTGAAATGACGAAAGACACACATTACATTTTTTCTCAAGAAGTGATTGAGGGTTTCTTGAAAGCCCTTAAGGCTGACAATTTTGTGGAGGGAATGCTATCCATTTTCGGCCCTCATCTTGTTTATTCATTTTCTTTTATGTTGGATGCGAATTGAGAAGTGAAACAAAGGGTTTCTTGTTGAAAAATCCTAAAGGCCAAAAGTTTGAACCACAGGAAACCCTCACACACTCAAGATCTTATATTAGTGTTTTTAGATTCGAATTCTAATAAGTTGTATTTTTAAATTACAGCTTGTTTTTCAATTGTTTCGTGGATTTTTTTTCTAAGTATACACTCAACTTACTCTTGTTTAATACTTGTACGTTGTATATCTTTTGATTGATATTTTTGACTCAAATGATATTTCTTGATTATTTACTTGCATATACTTGTTCTATGATCTTGAATTTGAAATATGGAATTAATCCTTTGATTGGAGTACACAAAAATGACAAGACCGTTGTATGTTTCGGCCATGTTGAGAATAAAGTGATCTATTTGTTGAACACATTTATTTGGCTTTATCATGAGTTGATGATTTCGGATCTTGCTTAAATTGTGTGATCCCACGCCTTGTTTTACCTTTGGCTTTGATCCTTATGAAATATATGTGAATATTGGAGCATGTTTAAGTGATGAAATCACATGTTTTTG
Organism: Platycarya strobilacea; assembly: GCA_036898215.1. NCBI lineage: Eukaryota > Viridiplantae > Streptophyta > Magnoliopsida > Fagales > Juglandaceae > Platycarya > Platycarya strobilacea. Next base: position 23,642,080 of record CM072550.1, read on the forward strand.
TGCCTACATGTTCCAGCCTAAGCAATTTCTTATAGATCTATGTACTTGTTTTGATATCATATGCATTTTATGTTATCATGCAATGAATTAAACATGTTATGTTAAGTTATTTCATGCATGACATTTCATATGTCACATGTGACATGTCAAGTGTAAAGATATACAAGTCTTAAGTCTCATGTCACATACATTTGGGTAAAGTAATTTTTGAGAGAAAAATATTTTTAAAAGAGGTCTTAAATAAAAGAGTTCTAAAAGTTTTTCAGAAGCCCTAACGGGAAGAGTGATGGGATGTAGGGATGCGACAATTACTCAAACTCTCGAGACATTGAAAAGTGTAACTATACAACGAATTTAAAAGGGGGGAGAGTGTGCGTGTGGGAAAATTAAGTTTCCACTATACACATGCGATGGAAATTTTCAGGATAACTAAAAAGGAGATTTTGTATTCATCCAGGCCTGGCTCAAACCTCCCACATCAAAACTCGAGATTTGTAATAGGGGAGACCAGGAAATGGCAAAGAGGAAGGCATAGATGGGTTCAAGAAGGGAGAACACCCGCAATCTATCTTCTATCTTTTATTGATTCTTAGAAGCTCTAGCTTAAAACCTTCAAAGTTGACAGAATGCTATTGAGTGGGTTGTTATTTATATTTACAAAAACTTTTTGTGGATTATATATTTATATATATATATAATGTTGTGTATGCATGTCATTCATAATTAGGGATATCAATATGTGACACGATCTATAAACTCAACATAAATACCATACGAAGATAGCAGGTTTGAGTTTGATATAAATGAGCATGGGTCAAAAGGAGTTGACTTGTTAAAAGACGATAAATAAACCAATTACTCCACAATACCCATTTAAATTTATTTCAAAATTATAATTTTATAATTGTTGGGTTATAATATTGATATTTCTCAATATGCTTATATTCTATTATTGGAATTGTAATTATGGACCCATACTCATGTTTGTTATTGTTGGATTTGTAATACTGGTTCTATTATAGGTTATAGTTTGAAAAATATTAATATTTTTTGAAATATTGTGTCTACTAATAAATATATATAAATTTTGATGTGAATTTATGTTGATCAAGTTAAATAGATTATGGGAGTTAGTTTAACTCATTTACATAAAACTGGTTGAAATTAATTTTGCCATGTAGACTCATTTCTAATAAGTTATTAAACGGATCAAAACGTGTGATAGAACATAATCTGTTATTTATATGGGTCATGCTAAGATTTGAAAGTCTAATCCTTTTGACTTAATATGTTGTGTTTGAGTTGATTTATATAATTAAATATTTATGACTTGATACGATATGAACATGATTCACAAATTTGAATTGTCTCCCCTTTTCTTAATAGGTTTAATTGTTTTCAATCTTATCGAGCATGGGATCTATGACATGCAAGGCATGCCTAAAGGTCGATTAGTATGTATTTATAGACGTGCTTTTAGGTTACATTTAAATAGTGAGAAGCGTTGAGAAATATTGTGAATAATATAAAAAAATAAGTAAAAAAATAATAAAAAAATTTTAAATAATAATAAAAAATAATTAATAGTAATAAAAAGTAGACAAAAAATAATAATAAAATAATAAAAATAGATAAAAAATAATAATAAAATAAGAAATAATAACAAAATATTTTTAAAATACTTCAAAGTATTCTAATATCCAAACCTACTCTTAATCTATCAGAAAATATTTTTATTTTTATTTTTTAAAATCACTGTTAAGAATGTTAAAATTGGATATCGAGAATGAAATATGAATGGATAGTTGCATATCATAATCATATGCAAGGTTAGTTGGGAGGTAGGAAGTGGTCCTTTGATTGACTTGTATACAACAAAGAATAAGCAAGATGAGAGGTGGCCAATGATAATGCCACCACAGTACATGACAACGTAACATATGCGCGTCTCACAAAATTGTTTCCATTTTTTATAACGAAAATAGAGTCATAATTTGAATTAAGCAAAAGTCATTAAAAGAGTACCACACAAAATTGAAGAAGACGACGCGGTTGGGTTGTCCTTGTCGTTGTTTATTTATTTATTATTATTATTATTATTTTTAATCAAAACAGCTCTCCCTAGAATTGAACGGAATTCACTGTCCCTCCACCTTTTGTCTTCTGGAAAAACAAAAAAGAAAGAAAAATCTCAGGCGTGTTGTAGATTGTAGAGTTGGGTATGTGAATATTTCTTGCTTTTTTTAATTTATTTATATAATTATGTATAATTTAATTTCCTGAAGACTATCCTAGGAAATTTATATCCTTATAGTCTGCTTTTGCTTCTCAAATATGTTCTTCTCTTTTGTAAAAATGCCTCCTTTTTTCTTTTTCGTTTTGTGTGGAGGTTGTTTGCGCGATTGTAAAAATGATTCCAGTCTCCAGATGCTTCTTTTCTCATCTCTGATTAGGTCTAAAAATCTCTTACCTAACCCCTAAAGTTCTTATTTTTATGCTTTTTATTTATTTATTTATTTATTATTATTTAAATGTAGGCGCTCTTGTTTCTTCTAATATCAAATCCAAAAAACTAAAACAGCTTCTAAAATCAAAAGGCTTTACCAATTTTCTTTCTAGATTCTGGACCTGCTCCGTCGTTTCTCTTTTCCGAATTTTCTCTCCCTACAGGTTTTGGTAAGGATTTTCCAAATTTTCTTTGCTGGCTAAGAAAATCTGTTCACGGATTGGATCTGTTAAAATTTTGAAAATTGTTTGTATGATCGCGCTCCCCTGTCAATGACTAAATTGTGACTATGAGGTAGGGATGGGGTTTTTATTCATCGATTATATATGATTTTTTTGTGTTTAATTCTATTCTGGCTTTGTGATCTTGACAGTGGGATCAAGGAAATTGTGAAGGTGGTGGTGGGTGGGAAAGAAGAGAGAAGAGAGAAATGGAGGAAGCGATGGCAGCAAGGTATTGGTGTCACAGATGCTCGCAAATAGTGGATCCTGTCATGGAAGTTGAGATCAAATGCCCCTTTTGCCAAACTGGGTTCATTGAGGAAATGAGTAGCACCAGCACCGTGGGCAATCAAGTCACTGATATCGACACTGACACCGATTTCGGTACTGACCGGGCCCTTTCGCTCTGGGCGCCGATTTTGCTCGGCATGATGGGCAATCCTCCCCGTCGCCGCCGCAGAAGATTCAGACACCTGGACTTTGAGTTGGAGCATGAAGATGAAGATGAAGATAATGATGACAATGGTGATGACGGCCGCCGGGGGGGAGATACTGAATTGGATCGTGAGCTTGAATCCATCAGTAGGAGGAGGAGGCGAAGCTCAGCTACTATACTACAATTGCTTCAAGGGATTCGAGCTGGAATGTCATCTGAATTGACTGAAAATTTTGAGGGTGATAGGGATAGAGAGATGGATAGAGAAAGAGAGCGTGTGGTTTTGATCAATCCTTTCAATCAGACTATCATTGTTCAGGGTTCTAATGATTCGAGCAGGGGTCAAAGCGAGAACCAGAGCCCCATTGGATCTTTAGGCGACTATTTCATTGGGCCTGGTTTGGATTTATTGCTACAGCATTTGGCTGAGAATGATCCAAACAGATACGGGACTCCACCTGCGGAAAGGGAGGCGATTGAAGCATTGCCTACCGTGACAGTCGAGGAGAATTTGCAGTGTTCAGTGTGTTTGGATGAGTTTGATGTTGGTTCTGAAGCAAAGGAGATGCCATGCAAGCATAAGTTTCATAGTGGGTGTATTCTCCCATGGCTGCAGCTTCATAGTTCTTGTCCAGTCTGCAGGTATCAGTTGCCTGCGGATGAGACCAAACGTGATTCAGATGGGTCTAGGAACAGCAGTAGTCAAAGGGAGAGGGAGAATGATCACGGCATTGGTGAAGAGGGAGATGGGAGAAGTGCTAGTGGGAGAAGGTTTTCAATTCCATGGCCTTTCAATGGTCTGTTTTCTTCTTCTGGTGGGGAGAATTCTTCCTCTACCTCCTCAACTTCATCAGCTAATGCCACCGGAGGTGGAAATGCTTCTCATCGAACAGATGAGAATTGAGTTGTTACATCAGGTTCTTCATCTCACTGTCGCTTGAATGTTCTGCATTGCTTTATGTACATAGTTCTTTCTGCATCCAAATCTTGGAAGAACAATTCGTGCTGTCATTGCTCTTTGTTTTTTTAGATCTTTTGCCATCTTACAAGAATTTCCAGTGCTCCTATTTGACCTAGACTTATTCAAATATGATGGTAATTGTTGGAAGGGCTTCCTGCTTGTTTGAACCGGTATATTGATAATAGGAGGTGGGAGCCGCTTGATATGAACAAACTCCATTACAGATGGACTTCCTGCTTGTGGTATCTGACTCGGTTCTAGGCACTAGCAAATTGCAAGATGACGGGTGTATGTAATTTTGTGGAGTGCTTTATACTTAGTTGTGATTTGAGAGATGTTTAATATAAGAGAAATGGTATTTGCAATCATGGAGTTTGCAATTGTTGAGTCCGCAATGGCCGATCATTACTTTTAAAATAAGTGAGTACATATAGAAATCTAATGAAAAAAACTAATTTTTTTAAATATAGACTTCACTCTTTTTGTAAAAAAGTGATGCATGCACAATCCATGATTACATTACTCTTACACTCTTTAGAACTACCGGCTGAGACAAAGCTGCCAGTCCATCGCCTCAAGCCCTCCATAATACTCCAAAACCATGTGAATGGTCGTTGTCCTGGATTGGTTTTGAATTTCGTGGTCCTGTTTTTCTTTATGGAAATAGAAATTTCCAATCCTGACACCGAGATGGAAGAAACTTTCATATTTTGGGCATGTTCCTCTCCTGTTATGGCAGATTCTTGATGGCTCTTGCTTTATGCCATTATTTATTTATTTATGTATTTATTGTTTTTTTTTGGGTAGGGGCACTCACTTTAACTGTTGCGACAAAGAGTGATTCTATATATAAACAACATTGCGCACTCATACGTACAACTGTATATTTTGATTTATTGCTTTTATATTTTTCATTTCAAATTTAAGTATTTTATTAAATCTATATTTTCACCTTAATATTGGTGCACATATGAGTGTTAAATGTTGTTTGCATTTAGAGTTTTCATTCAAGAAACTCGCAAAACGAGCATGCGACCAAGCTGTACTAGTTTGATTTCTATTATGGATGAAAAAAGAATTGCTCTATTAGGGGAGAAGTTCTAGTTCTAGTTCTAGTTTGATTTCTGTGTAGTATATTATATACCATAAAATATCGCTATAGTCTATAAGATAATTATAAGATATATATTATAATATACTACAATATATCGGAAAAATTGGACCACAACCAGTTAAACTAGAAGTATCGATTTAGGATGTAACCGCTCCGATGCCAGTTCGTCAAACCTCAAAATTAGTATATACAAGTTCGGTTTTAAAAATATGTCTAATATTAGATCGAATCAGACTAGTTACTCCTAATATCTATGGAAAACTGGAAAAATAATCTGAGAACTTTTCCTGATATATGTGTCTTCAAGTGAAACCTCTCTTGGTCTCACTTCTACTTCAAATCTCAATTGCACTAGGCATGGCAGAGTTTCGTAATACATTGGGTCAAAGCTTGTATAAAAGATAAAAGGGATAAAAGGGAGATGTTGGGGTCGGTCCACTGACTTTCCTACGAAAGCAGTCGGAGCTATTGTCGGCCACCGGGGGTGTTATTGCCCATATCATCGCGATCGTCTCCCTCCGACGACCGCCTCCCCTATGACGGCGACCTCCCACCTTCCTACCGCAATCTTAAATTCGAAATGGGTCTGAAATGTCCTCGGTGGTCGACGACGCCTCCGTCTGGGCTGAGGCCGAACGCCTCCCTATCCATCACGTGAAATCATCTTTGTTTTATTTTTTTATTATGTGTTTTATTGTGTTTTTATTTTATTTTATTTTTTATTATATTTTTTATTGTGTTTTTTTCATTTTATTTATTTTTTATTATGTTTTTCATTGTGTTTTATAAATTTTATTTTTTGAATAATTCTTCTTGCAGTCCATAGATATGGACTGCATTACAAGCCTAAGTGAAACGCTTCGATTTCATGGGTAAATAAAATGAGTGTTTTACTTTTTTAGAATTTTTGATTTGTAAAATAAGGATATTTTAGTCAATCTTATTTTAAAATTGTGATTTTTTTATCTGTTTATTGTTTGGACTGTAAGGAAGTCCATAAAAATAGACTGCATGTAGTATTGTCCGTATTTTTTTTTTGTATTTTCTAAAATTTTTTATTATATTTTTATTGAGGATTGTTTTTAATAGGGGATCAGTCCGATCCCCAGGATTTCTCAAAATAAAAATCAATGTGCTGTATAGATAGTGAGCAGAATGGATCTAGACTTGTTTTTACATTTTTTTCTGTGGGGGGTGGGAGGAGGGAGCCATTAGTTTAAAAAGTTTGTAACGATAAGTTTGAAATTATTTGTGTTTTAGCGATGTTTGAGAAGGAGATGATACGAGAATTTTGATATCGAATTTTTTTCAAAACAAGCCTTCCTGGAGAGTTCTCTTTCTATGTTTTATATTTAAAGAGTGATGTTACTCATTATTTCAATTTTTAATCATTATCTCATTATTTTATGATGTGATATTATATTATTGGAGTTTATTTATCATATTTCACATATGAATATATTATTTAATGTCATATCAATAAAAAAAAAAAAAAGTAGATTTTGAATGGATTTTTTCTTACAAAACTGTAGTTGAAATTTTAACAGCCCCCACTTTTATCATCTTTTTTCGTTTGTTTGGATAGTAGCATCTATATCATTTCAAAATGTGGTGGTCCTTGGACCAATTTTTGGACTTGTTTGGACATATAGAAGTTAGAACATCTCATAATTTTTACGAATGATAACAAAATTATTGTGGCTGAAATAGTTTGCGTTAAAATATTCTATTTGATTTTGGGAGATGAGAGAAAAAATATTGAATAAAGATTTTATAAAATTAAGGAATTATTTGAATATTATTTTTGTTTTGAATTTGAAGATGTTGTATTATATTTTTGTATTTTGTTTGGAGTTGGGAAAAGTTATAATGATTAGGTATTGATTATAATTATTAGATAAAAAAAAATATGAAAATTTGAAATTGAAAAATGCTTTATATTTGAGTGATATTAGAGAAAAAAATATGAGAAGTTTTGAGACGGAGTTGACAAATCATCTCACTTCCAAACATGGTCTTAAATGTTCATCTATCAAATGCGTTTATAAATGGAAAAATGCTAGATAGACTCACTCATTTTGGCATTTTATTAGTGGTTAAAATGATTATTAGTGTATAATATTTTTTTCTATCTTTTAAAAATATTTAAAAATGATAAAAATTAAAAGAAATGAAAAATAAATAAAAAGTAAAATTTTGTCTAGCAGTTAAAGTGAGTGGTGCTACTCAGGGTAGCACCGCTCTTACAAATAATGCCTTTAAAAACATCCATTACATTATCTTCCACCATTACAGCTCGGACTAAAAACAAGATTTATATATCTCAATAAGTGTTTACATAAATTACATCTCCTTATACTTGTATAACCAAAATAAGTAACTCTTTCCCCATCAGAAGAATACAGATATTATCATATACATATCTGCAATCAAGGATGTGAATCCCTGGTACGTCACTGTATGAATATGAAATTATTCCATATGGAGTAGCAAAAAATAAAAACAGAGGATATGTATATGATAATTATTCCATAAAGATTTTAAAAACCTAAATTCCAATTCAGTTTTAACTTTTTTCCCATCAAGACATTGGTGGTAGCTGTAGAGGGTTCTGCATCAAAACAAAACAAAAAAGCCAAAACTAGAAGCATCATTTTAGCTGATGTCGATGCAAACCCCTTCAAACAGAAACTATGAAAGTATGAAAATGATATCATTTGACAGTTAAAATCTTGATAACAGAAGCATTATCAATCCGGTGCAAAGCCACCACAGAATCTCCATTTTTGCAGAGATCCTTCGCCTTTGCATGTTGAATGGCAAACTCCAGCGCCTCTTCTGTTGTCTCCGCATCAGAAGCCCTAGCAGACCCTGCACTTAAAACCGGAACCAATCCACGGAAAATTAGGCTATGCCTTGCTGGAGCTTCATCACTGCACGACCAATCAAAGGAATCTGTCTTAATCTCAGGGACAACCACAGACAAGATGGGCATGCCTGGCCTATACTTGGCCACCAATTTGGCAGTACTGCCACCTCTTGTTAGGACCAATATAAGAGCTGCTTTTGCTGAGTTGGCTGTTCTGACAGCAGAAGAAGCCAGGCTCTCTAACGGGCTCATCGGCACTGGCGAGTGTTGCATTAGTCTTTTGAAGACATCTCCATAATCAAGGGTGCCCTCTGCTTCTACACATATTTTGGCCATTGTGAGAACTGCAAGTTCTGGATAAGCTCCGGCAGCTGTTTCACCACTCAGCATCACACAGTCTGTGCCATCAAGAACAGCATTGGCTACATCAGTGGCCTCAGCTCTAGTTGGCCGGGGAGATTTTATCATCGACTCCAACATCTGGGTTGCAGTCACAACAGGTTTTCCTTGGATGTTGCACTTGTAGATCATCACTTTCTGTGCTAGGAATATCTTTTCAATTGGGATTTCCATACCAAGGTCACCTCGTGCCACCATAAATGCATCTGAATTTGCAAGGATGTCATCAAAATTTGCCACACCTTCTTGGTTTTCAACCTACCAAACAAATTTCAAAACAAACGGAATTATCAGAAGGAAGTGGTTGAAAGTACAGGCAAGAAAATGGCTTGGAAGTAAAGATTTTAATGACTAACAGATACTCTGTGTTGCTAACAATTTCATGTTCCAGATAATTCCAAATACGGTCATTGCATATTGCCTATCAAATTACCCTAACTAGTACAAACTGGCTGGTACAAAAATGGTTAAATCTGGCTTCCACCATAAGCAGCAGTGGTGAAACCAAATTGCAACATAGTTCAAAGTCTCCATGAATTTCAACATACTTTTGACATGAGAAGTATGCTTTTAGCATGATTCCCAAGCAGCTTTCGGACCTCCACAAGGTCTGAACCTTTTCGAACAAAAGATAAAGCAATCATGTCAATTTTATTGGGGATTCCCCAGTGCAAGATATCCTCGATGTCTTTCTCTGTTAAGGTAGGGAGATCCACTACCACCCCTGGAAGATTAACATTTTTCCTCTCACCAAGAACAGCAGAGTTTTCACAGCGACATCGAACGAAACCTGATTCTTTGTCACAAGATAAAACCGTAAATGATATAGTGCCATCTGCACAAAGTATCACCATTCCTGGCTTTACATCCACGGCCAACTTCTTGTAGCTCATGCAAATCATATTCTCATCACCCTTTATGCTATAGTCGATAGATATGATGATTTCTTGACCCTGTTTTAGCTGGATGGGTTTGCTATCTTTGAGAAACCCAGTTCGAATCTCTGGTCCCTGTTACATCAATTATGAATGCAAAATTAAAGATCCTCAATTTTTTTTATAGTTTTTCTATCAGTAACTTAATCTAGAAAGTTTGAAAGCTTGCCACTAGCAACGGCCATCACAAGATTTAGCTAGAATTATGCAGGACAATGACAACATTCAGAAATGAAAGATTTAAAAATAGTTCCAAATTTGGCCACTGCCAAAGGAAACAAAACCCATTCAAAAGCCATTCTAAGGCAACTTTGAAACACTGGTGTATCTACTTAGTAGTTTATTAAGCAGAACATTCCATGCACTTTCCTAAACACGTTTTTTACTTGCAAAAGCAGAAGAGTGGAAATGTTTGCCAGAAAGTTCAGAAATGCAAGAAAACAATTGTTTACTGCCAATAAATTTCCAAGAACAGGAACCTAATCACTGGAAAAAAATAAAATAAAAGTAACATTTAGACTAAGACTAAGAACAAAATGACCAAAAAATATAATTGATATCAACTATGATCAAAATAGGTTCATATCACAACTGGAGGATTGAAAACACTGCTACCACCAATCTTAAACAAAAAAGAAACGTGATGCTAAAAACAAAACCAAGAACCCAAACCCGAAATTGAATGGTCTTTCAGGCCCTTCATAAGTTGGAGTTCAGTTCTTGTTTTTTTGGTGGACTCATCCTAAATGTAGTAGCATACACCAAGAAATTGCCTGTAGAATTGTGGTCCTAGATCCTAGATCAAGCAATAAATATCAGCAGTCAAGGTGAGAACTGTCAAAACTGTCTATCTGCAGGAAGTTATGTAATTCTTATTTCCTGTTCTCCATCGTCTAGGAATTGACTCTTTGAGAACCAAAACCCCAACAGTTCTGCAACTGAAATCAACTCCTACAGCTTTGGGATTTCTCAAGTTGAATGTTGATGGTTGCAGTTTGGGCAACCCAGGTGAATGTGGTGGGGGAGGGGTAGTCCGAGATAAACAAGGGGCTTTGATTGCGGGAATCTCTACTTTTTATGGATGGGAACAAACACAATGGCTGAGGTTAGAGCTTTGTTAGATGGCATAAGACTATGTGTCTAGCTAAAACTGCACAGAATTGAGATTGGAACATATTCACAGCTTCTGGTACACTGGTGGAATGGCTAAGTGAAGTTCACTGGGCTGTAGGGGAGGACTGGGAGCAGATCCTAGCATTATTAAAGGATCTGGTCTTGTTATTCAAGCACATCTTCAGAGAAATTAGCCAAGCTGCTTATCTTCTTGCAAAACAATGGGCAAAAGGGACCCGAAGAGTTTATTTCAGCTCCAAAGGAAATTACAGGAATACTAAGAATAGATAAAATAGGTTTGCCAGTGTTACAATGTAAATGATAATTTTTATGTACAGAACATAGACACGATTTTGGTTTAGTCAATCTGATCACAGTTTTACTCTACCAAAAGTGAGGATTTATATATAAAATAGGGGTTTAAAAAAAATGTCTACTGGCGTAAAAGTTTAAAATTCAGCAGGTCGCTATGCAAATGCAAATGCAAATGTATGGTTTTATTTTTCCTCACCAAAATAAAATTCCAGTATTTGTTTGATTCAGAAAACTGAGCTATATCCTTCAAAAAATGCAGATAAGAGATATGCTTGACTTTAGCTTCATCTATTACCATGTTAATGTTGTACCAACCAGCGGTGACAGGATGAGTGTAAACTGATAAATGTGGAACAAAGTGGAGAAAATTTTACGTATGAGATTTAAAAAAAAAATAACATAAAAATTTCATTCATAGAAAAGAAATGATAAACCCACAACATTTTTATACAACATTCTCCATAATATATGTTATAAAATAGAGGGATTAGTGTAAAGTGATGTCTTTTACAAGGCAATTTACAAAAATATCCTTATTTTATAACATGTATTTTGAAATATTTCGTGAATATCACTTCTCTTCATAGAATAGAAGAGTAATTAGAAAGAAAAGAAAATAGAGGAATAAGATGGAAATTACAGAAAGGTCATTCAAAAGTCCACACGTAAAAAAAAAAAAAAAAAAAAGAAGCCAAAAGTGGACTACAAACAAATAAATTGAAACCCAATAGCAAGCAAACAAAGTTTGTTTATCATTGTTCCTCTGTTATAGTTTGTTTTATAACAGAGGAACAATGAATTGACTGCACAGCTTTCCCAGATTTCTCGCATCATATGAAAAAGACTGAAAAAGACAAACACGATCGGGAAAAAAAAAGTGACTATCTAGACGCCAAAAAAGTCCAAAACGAATTACATAAGATGCAAAGACTGACATGAGAAGTAAAATATAGTACCTTGGTGTCAAGCATGACGGCACAAAGAATACCGGTGTTTTCCATGGCGGTCTTGAGATTGTCAAGGGTTTCCTGATGATAGTCGTGAGATCCATGAGAGAAGTTGAAGCGAGCGACGTTCATGCCAGCCCTGAGCAGCTTCTCAAGCATCGGTACGGACCTCGATGCCGGTCCTAGAGTGCACACGATCTTCGTCTTTGGTTTCTTAATAATTTCCATTCTTAAGCAACAAAGCCTTGGACAAGGAGGACGAAGATTATGCTTATGATTTTTCCAACCAGAGAAACCAAAGAACGTGGAAGTAACCCAAAAATTGTCTACAAAGACGAAGGAAATTAAAAGTTGAAACCTACAACAGATGGACTTTTATTCACGGGGAGACGATGCTTGCCCCTTGAGTAGTTGAGCTACTGCTCAACCCTAACAATTTTCAATTTTATTTTTGAAATATTAAAGGAGAAATTTAGAGAAATTGTTTAATTGTTTTTAGTAAATTTAAAATACTAAAAAATAGTGAAGAAAATATGTCAAAATTTGGTTTTTTTTATATAAATTATCTCATTTTATTTTAAATTTATTATTATATTTTTAAATTTTTTTTATACAAAATAAAATAAATAAATAAAATTTTCAAATCTCAAAATAATTTTTTTAAATATCAAAATAAAATTAATAATAAAAAATATTTTATAATATTTATTATTTTTTTTTAACTTTTATTTCATCTTATCTCATTTCATTTTTAAAAACAAATCATACTTAAATTATATGCTAATAAAGTGTCTATCCCGATCAGATTTTTTTTTTTTTTCAGTTTGGTTAAAAATCTGGAAATTCAGATGATTTGGGAGGATAATAAATATTTTATTATTTTATTTGGCTCAAAGATGTAGAATTTAATAGAAGAGTGTTATTTTTAATGGCAAAATAATCTTTAAAAGATGTAATTTTGTATATGAGATGTGTTAGGTGATAATCCACACATCGACAATCTCCTTATATAAATAATACAGTTATATTATAATTGTATTGTTCCAAGTGTAGCTGTCCCCTATTATTTTTATGTGTATATATATATATATATATATATATATATATACACATAAAATATATATATATATATAATGAGAGAAATTAATGCTAGTGTTCTACCCCGCACACCATTGAAAAAGCATATGATTCTCTTTTCTTATCTTTATTTAAACATAAATTTAAAATCCTTTTCAAATATAGTGAAAGAAAAGCTAATTCTTGTAACGGTGCTGCTAGTCCCATTAGTTAAAAAGAAAGATACACAATATGCTTCTGTAATGACTATCAAGAAACCTCAAGTTGACAAGGGAGAATCAGTTATACATGATGTATTATATCAGGGTGCGCGCGCGCATATATATATATATATATATATATATACATATACACGATAAAAATGACGTATAAAGTATATTTATTTAATTTAATTTCAAATAAAAATTAAAAAAATTATTTATAATTAAATAGATGATAAATAATTATACGTTTTCATATATTATAAAAAAAAAAGTATTAATAAAAACAATCAGATAGTCTTATAAATAAATATAACTTATAATTTTATTAAATTTATTTGAGATAATTTTGATTGAAATTTTAATAAAAGATTCGTTCAAAATATTATATTTTTATAATTCTAAGATGATATAATATTTACGTCATTTTGCACAATCTCAAAAGAGAGGACATTAAAATACCTATGTTTTTAGTTTTTGAATTTTTCTAAATTTACATAAACTTGAATCATCCACAATTTTTTTAATCATGTGATTATTTTTAAGAAATAATATAATTTAAAAAAAAATCAATTGTGTAGTTTATAATTTATATAAAAGAATGTTATATTATAATTTATAACATGAAATTTTAATTTTAAATATGTAAATTTATTAGATCATATATATTTCAATTAAATATCAAGCATATATAATATATTAATTATATTTATTGTTTATTATTACTAATTTAATATAATTATAGTTAATTGTATATACTGTATATTTATCATCTCAAAAAATAAATAAATAATGCATTTATTTTAAAATTATAAAATAATGAAATTATTAATCATATAATAGGAATAAATTTTCATGAATAAAATTAAACTCTCTAACGTATAAATTAACATCGAGGATTATATTATTATATTATTATGAATAGTTTATTTATATATATTGTTATATATTTTATACTATTATTATGTCATTCTATACTATTATTATTATTCTATATTTATTTTATATAAAAAAAAAGTTTTAAATGAAAAATTTATCGTTATAGAAAATAGAAGTGGTGTAATTAAATTTAATGTCAATAATATTATTTCGGTGATTAATGAAATTAATGGATTGTATTTAAAATAATATTTCTCATTAAATGTAGTATTTATTTTAACAAAAATGGATGGGAAGTGTTCACTTTAACAGAAAAATAAAATTTCCCGTTAAAATAAGATTTTTTATTAGATAGCCACTTTATATATATAAAGATTATATATATATATGAAATATGTTAAATTTATTATCATTTTATAACTATTTTTTATTTTTTATTTAATTTTTAATTTTACAATATATATATGGACAGTGCTATTTATCTAGTTGCTATCCATCCAGATCCCATCTCGTTTTAAGTTTTTTTTTTTTAAGTTTTTTTACATGATTTTTTAATAAGTAGTTTTAAATAATATTATGATTTTTTTTATATTTTTAAAAACATATTTAAAAATGTTAAAAATTATGTTAAAAAAAATGCTTTTTTACATAATCGTTTTAACAGATTAAAATATTTTTTAAAATATAAAAAAAATTATAATATTATTTAAAAATACTAACTTAAAAATCATGTAAAAAAACTGAAAAAAAAAACTCAAAAAGGGGATTGGATCGAGCTGGATGTCAACGGGAGAAATAGTATTTTCATATATATATATATATATATATATATATATATATATTATATCAGGGCATCCATGCCAGCATTAATAAAAAAGTTGCCTAAGAAATGCCCAAAACATGTTTTGTCGTCTTGTATTACATGAATATCAATTACGTGCTTTCGTTATTTAGTTTTTTCTGCTTTAAGTATGCACGTGTACATTTTAACTTGTTTCTATAGCTTGCTTTGATTATATATAAATACAAACAGTGTATTACAATTTTGGAAAGATTAGAACAGCCAGATTCTACCGATCCTCTGTTTCATGCCTGGAAACACTATAATAACATGATTTTATCATGGATTCTTAATTCTGTCGCTAAAGACATTGCGGCAAGCGTGATCTATGTTGAAACTACTCATGAGGTCTGGTTTAACCCTTAAGAACGTTTTGACCGAGATTATCCACGTTCATCCTGGTCCGATTTTACCCGAATCCCATCCTGTTCTGTGCGTGTGTTTTTTTTTAATAATTTGATATTTTCACTTAAGAGATTTAAGAAAATTTCAAATTCAAAATCCGGATTCCCGAGTCTGAAACATGGACGAATAGGCTTAACCAAGATAAGGGTCCTCGTACCTTTCAATTAGAGAAGAATATTTGTTCTTTATCTCAAGAGAATGTCTATATGTTCTTATTTTACACAATAAAAGGGATTTGGGATGAATTACAAAATTATTCTCTCGTGCCACATTGTTCTTAAGGATTTTGGAGGTTTTAATTAACTACCAGCAACGTCAATATGTTCTTCATTTTCTTACGGGACTTAATGAGAGTTTTTCAAGCATTAGAGGCCAAAGATTGCTCATGGATCCTCTGCCTCCAATAAATAAAGTTATTTTATTTTATTTTATTTTACAAGAAGAAAAACAATGACAAGTGAGTCATATGACCATTCCATATTAAATCTGCTATTTTGCTTTTTAAGTCGATGAATAACAATTGAGCCCCTTCTGGAAAATCATTTACTCATAAAGATCGACCAACTTGTTCTCACTATGGTATGATTGGACATGTCATAGGTAAGTGTTACAAGCTTCATTGTTACCCACTTGGCTTTCACCTAAGGCTAAGTCTATTTCAACGAATTAGGTTCAGTTCAAGATTCATATTCTACACCTTCTATGACTCCAATTCCTCAGTTACCCATCTCTGCAGAACCATGTCAACAACTTTTGGCATTTATGAATTCTCAATCTGAGCATAGTGTTGAATTTTCTACTGGTCATGTGACTAATACTGTCTTTCAACAATTTTTCAGGTTATAAATGAATTTCACCCCTTGACATTATACATTATATATTTTCTAATGATTTTCAATTTTCTAATTTGTCTTTTGAGGCCTAGAACAGTGATACAGGCGCCAGAGATCATATAGTGTCTTCCACCAATTGTTTTCACTTCCATACCTTCTATTGATGATTTCACTGTCAAGTTACCAATTGGATCTTCCATTCCGCTTTCTCATATTGGAACCATTCAATTCTCTAATTCATTTATGTTCCTTCATTCTCTTTCAATCTCATTTTTATCAGTAAACTAACTAGTTTTTTATGTTGTTTCCTTTTCATGTCTCAACCTTGTTTCATTTGCGACCTTACTCAATGGAGGATGATTGGACTAGGTAGCTAGCATACATAACAATCTCTACATTCTGCAGGAGCCAGTGTATCACAAGTCTTTCATTTCTTCTATATCTACTATTGTTTTTCTTGTCTTACACATTTTGTTGATCTTTGGCATCATTGTTTAGGTCACCCTTCATTTTCTAAATTGACTGTTGTTCATGATGTTCTATCTGAAATTCCTTCTTATAATAAGCAACATCATTGCTCAATTTGTTCTCTTGCTAAACAAAAGAAACTACCATTTCCTACTAGTACTTGATCGTTTCAATTTTATTTATGGATCATTTTGGTATTTGGAGTCTTATGTCTACTCCTACGATTGATGGATTCTAGTAATTTTTTACAACTGTTGATGACTACTCTAGGCATACTTGGATTTCTTTCTCGAAATATAAATATGAAGTACACCCATTGATTCGTTTCCTTTTCTCATTGCTTCAAACTCAATTCCCAACTAGAGTTAAAACCATTCGGAGAGACAATGGGGCTGAATATCTATGCATGATTTCTTTGCTCTTGTTGTTCATCAACGTAGTTGTATGCAAACACTCAACAAAATTCCCCATCAGCGCACTCTAAATGTTGCTCGTTCTCTCAAGTTTCAAGCTAATCTTCCTATTTGTTTCTAGCAAGATTGTACACTTACTGTCATTTATCTCATTAACAAGCTTCCTACACCCGATTTGTCTAATAAAACTCCTTTTGAAATGCTCTATTATGTTATCCCTTCTTATACTCGTCTTAGAGTTTACGAATGTCTCTGTTATGCTGCAACTCTTTCTCATAATTGAGCTAAATTTGATCCTAGATTTCATCGACGTACTCTCCTCGATTATCCTCATGGTATGAAGGGTTACAAGCTTTTAGATCTTAAACACTGACTCCATCTTTGTCTCATAGGCTGTTTTGTTTCATGAATCCATTTTTCCATTCCATTCCTTTAGTCTACATAATTCTCAGCATTCCTTTATTTCTGATTCACGGTTTCCTTCATCTATTTTTCCTCTACCAAAATCTGATTCCACCACTTATATTCTTTATAGTTTCCTTCTTATTCGAATTCAGCTTCTGTTCCTTTTTGTTCTTTAAGAAAATCCATTTGTGTTTCTCGATTGCTTGGCTATTTGCATGATTACCATTGTATTTCTGTTTCTACTCCTACATCTCCATCTCCTTTTGCAGGTAAGCCTTATGATCTTTCTCATGCACTTTCATATTCCAAACTATCTTCTACACATCGAGGTTTTTCCTTATCCGTTTCTGATCACTTTGAGCCCATTTCTTTTAAACAATCTATTATAGTAACTGGAGAGATGCAATAGCAACTGAAATTACAACGTAATAAGAGAATAAAATCTGGTCTCTTACTGATTTACCTGCTGGGAAGCAGCCTATTGGCTTTAAGTGGGTTTATAATGTTAAACTTAAAGCTGATGGTTCGGTTGAAAGGTACAAAACCCACTTAGTTGCAAAGGGGTATACACAACATGAAAATTTGGATTACTTAGGGACTTTTTCTCCTGTGGCTAAAATGGTGACTATTTGATGCTTACTAGCATTGGTTGCTATCATGGGTTGGTCTTTGAACTAATTAGATGTTAATAATGCTTTTTTGGATGGTGATCTTAATGAACATATTTATATGACTCCTCCACTTGATTTTGGCAAAACGGGGGGACTCTCAAGTTTGTCAATTACATAAATCGATTTATGGATTAAAGCAAGCTTCGCGCCAATAGTTTCTTAGTTGAGCATGGTTTTATCCAATCTAAAAATGGCTATTCTTTGTTTACTTGAGTTCAAAGTTCTTTTTTCATTGTTCTCTTTGTTTATGTTGATCATATTGCCATTGCCAATAATGATACTCATGGAGTTTCTGTTTTGAAAGAGTTTCTCAACAGCCAATTTAAATTCAAGGATTTGGTTCATCTGAAACCTTTTAGGCTTTGAAGTTGCTCGATCAAGCAAGGGAGTTATATTTGCCAATGGAAATATGCCCTTGACATTTTTAAAGATATAGGTTTTCTTGGAGCTAAACGTGTAAGTTTTCCCGTAAAACTTTCTAATTCTGAGGGTGAGTTATTATCTAATCCTAGTCCTTATTGACATTTGACTGGTCATCTATTATACTTTGTGTTTGACTTGACTAGATCTCACTTTTTCAGTTCATACCTTAAGTCAGTTCATGGAACATCATCGTGCTCCTCACTTTCATTATGCACATCATATTCTACAAAACATTAAATCTGCACCTGGTCGAGGCCTATTTTTTCTCTCAGATTTTCCACTCCACTTCAAAATATGGGCTGATTCCGACTGGACAGCTTGTTCTCATACAAGGGAATCCATCAGATTCTCCACCCCACCTCAATGGTGTTTGAATATTTGGATGAGATAAAATGATATAGGATGAGATGAGATGAGAGACTCTTGCCATCCAAACCAGGTCATGCATAAGTACTAATATGTTCCAAAGGCATTTCAATTTCTACTGTATTATTGTTCAATGAACTGGATCATTCATAAGCACAATCCCTTTTCCTAATTATTGTTTGGAATCCCCTTTTCCTAATGACTTTAAAGTAAACGTTCAATTTTATGGTTGCCAGCCACTTAGCATTTTTAATCAAATCTTAGAGAAATAATTTTTACAGTTGTAGAGTATGTAAGCGTAAACCCAACTTCTTTGGAAAAAAATTGAGTAATATAAGATTCACGTGAAAAAAAAAAACTAATTTTTTAATTCTAGATTTCATTGACCTTTTGCAATGGAATTGCACAGTATTTATGTAATCTACAAATGTATATACCATTATATCAAAACCTGGTATCCATGTGCATGCATGATATCTATGTCAAATACGCACGTGTCAATTTTTGTTCTAACTTCACAAAATCTATATATATATATATATATATATTGGCGCGCTTCATCCATGCAAAGTTGTCAAATCTCAAATTTCTTGGCATGCATCTGTGGGCAATTTCATTGATCGCTACGTGTTGCTGTTCTCTTCTTCCTGTTTGTTCATATAATATGCATATATATGTATAACACACTTTGATAAAAGCGTAGTAAACTTCTGTTATTACACGATCAACTTTATTTTTACAGAGACAAAGTTATTAAACTTTGTCAAAATTATTATATCAGTTGACAAACAGCGCAACCTGTAAGATCTTTGCAAAATTCCGCAGCAAAAACTTCAAATATGTAATAATCAAGGAGCCTAAATGGAGGTGCTAGTACGGGCTATGGAATGAGTCGAGTCATCAGTAGTATTCACACATACTACCAATGGACTCCTTACCTTATGGAAGCCATCCGACCAAACAATCTCTCCAAAATCATATCTCCCTTGAGACTTCTTCAGTGGTTTGAGAGTGACATAGTATGAGTTTTCTTCGTTGAACCATGAGAAAATTAAAGCTCTGGGCCATATATATACCTCCACTCCGTCAGGCTTAACAATGCTGGCAAAGTAAATGGTGTTCTTTTTATGGCCCACATTACGAACTGTCCTCTTGATTGTCATTTTTGATTTGAGATTGGAAACTGTGATTGAGGGGTAATTTATGTTTGTGTTGCTTTTCGGAACCTTTGGGCAGGTTGTATCAACGTCCCCAGGACACGGAAGAACCATTTTGTGTATGTTTTCTTGGGTGTAGCCAATATTGCAGAGGAAGAGAATACAATCGCTGGTTTTCATTTCGTAAACTAGCCCCGGATCCAGTGCTTTCATGGGGTTAATATGGCCAGCGCCAATGTCAAAGGGATCCGCCACTTTCATTGATCCACCAGCTAGAATGCTATCGCAGGTTGTGTCCCGAGTGTAAGCTGTAACAGGGAACACAACACATATATTAATGTAAACTTGTAACGCTCTAATAGAAAGTCCAAACCACATACGGCCTATACTCTAAAAGGATTAGTCAATAATATAAATGAAATCTCATTGAAATTTTATAAAAAGCAAAAACTTTTTCTTCTTAAGCAATATAGAATTCTATACACCACCTACTCCTATTTTTATTATATGAGGTATCACAATCTACTCTTATTAAATGTCTGACGTTTTCATCGAGCCTGTCCATTGTAAGTGGCAAGACTTAAGTCCCACATTTTTAATTGAGAAATATTTTAATACCATTTGTAATACTTTAATAGAAGGTCAAAACCACATGATTTATACTTTAAAAGGAGTACGAGTCAACAATATAATTAGAATCCACTAGAATTTTATAAAGAGTAAGAACTTTTCATTCCTAAATAATGTGAGATTCCATATATTACTTATCCTCATTCTTATCATATGGAGTATCACAAAACTAGAGATCATCAATCCTTTATAATTAGCGTTTAATGGTTGGAATCATTTTATTCTTGCCTGTGGTTATGAGAGCAGATCTAATGGCTGATGGGGACCATCTTGGATGTGCTGATTTGATAAGGGCGGCAACACCGGAGACATGAGGGCATGACATTGATGTTCCCGACTGAAAATTCCACCACACGCGACGCTCATCTCTTGTTGACAAGGTTGGCGAAGTCTCATAAGGCCATGCTGCTAGTACACTTACTCCAGGAGCGGTTACATCCGGCTATATATAAACAAAAAATCAAGAAGAATGAATGAAGTTATCATCATGCGTAAAATCATAGATTTTACTAAACTTATGATTGCTGATTTTCATACCTTGAGAATGTCAGGTGTAAGTGAATTCGGCCCTCTGGAAGAAAAGTCTGCAACTATAGGTGCTGATGACTTTCCAATTACGGTTTTAGTCGGTATTATCCGCACTCTAGGTAGGCTACATGATGGTCCAGATCAAGAATATGCATGTCAAAATTAGCCCCTTCCAAATTGGAATATACTTTCGATCTACAAGAGTAATGCTGATGAGTGAACCAATAGATAACTATATATGCTTTGACCGATTCTTTATGCATGTTCATTTACCTGGGAGATTCGAAAAGATAGTTCCTAATTTGTGTCCCTTGCTCGAAGTTGACATACACTGTGGGGACGATATTAACCTCAGCTATCTGCCTAGTCATGGGTTCAACAAATATCAAGCCCGATGCGTTGGCCGTCTTTACTGCTTCTACTGCATAGTCAATCGATGTTGGTCCAACGGTGGAGAAACATATAACTACCTTTCCCACAGCTGGTATCGATTCATTCTTGTAATTATCGCTATTGCAAACGCTGGAAAAGTAATTTCACATTTCAGACGTACAAAGATAATTAAATAATTTCACATTTTTTCCATGTAAAAAATGAATTATGTATTCGACAATAATAAGGAATCACTGATCAGAGAAGAGAGAGTCACCCAAATTCGAAGTATATGCTTGGATCTGCCAGTTTTCCCTTAATCTCTGTGGGAAGAAAGCTTTCTCCCTGTTAAAAAATAAAAGAACTACGGAATCAATGAAATCACTGGCATATATATTAAATATTTTAAGGAATTGTTAGGAAAATAAACGCATGCAAGGCTCTTGATCAGAAATCAAGTATATTTTGGTTACATTACATTTATATTCTTGTAATTTTCGTTAACTACATTCGTACAACTAGAATTAATATATAAATACATATATCGTAATCTTACTTTTCATATCGTGAAATTTCGGTTGCTTGCTCTTGTGGATATAAATATATTGCCAAATCACGTTAAATTTATGTTATTTTCTCTTGTTTTCTTTTTCAATTATTCTATATATTCATTATAATTGCTGCATGATAACAACAATATATATATATGCTAATTCTGAAAAAAATAAAGCCAGAAATTGAATTACCATGATAGAGAGAGTATTGTCGAGGAGTATCTGCGTCCGAAACATTCGGTCTACAGATGAGGCAGCCACAGAAATGGACCAAGGCGCAACATTTGTTACAAGAGACGGATCAGGCCCCTCATTACCTGCCGAGAAAGCCACAGTAATACCCAGTTGCATTGCATGAAATGAGCCTATTCCCGCACTAGTCTCAAATAACGGGAAAATGGGTGGGCGTAGACCAATGGACGCCGATATTATGTCAACTCCATCATGCAAAGCATCGTCGAATGCCGCCAGTATATCTATTTCGGAGCACACAGAATTCAATTCTTCGTTCGCCCAACATATTTTGTACACTGCTAGTCGAGCCTTAGGCGCTCCACCCCGGGCAGTGCCCACCCCCAAGCCAAAGAAACTTGCGTTCTTAACTATGGACCCCACCGCCGTTGAAGCCGTGTGTGTCCCATGGCCAAGAAAATCTCGTGGTGATTGATATTCACTCTTGGGTAGTGGCCCGTTTTCTTCTACGAATCCTTTAAGGTAGTAACGAGCTCCAATTAGCTTGCGGTTGCAGTTTGTTTTTGGGTCAAACCTGTCACCTTGTACACATTCTCCTCTCCAAGTTGATGGAATAGGCTTCATACCGGCTTCTTCCGAGAAACTCTCAGATTCTGGCCATATACCTTATAATAATAACAAGACAAACAAATATTATACATTTTTGGAAACGCACGTCACCAGTGGCATTTTGTGGCAGATATATAACTGGAATCATTTGCTTAAGCATTATTATCCATGCATGTCATGACCTGGTGGCAGTCAAAGCAGTATGATATTTGTAGATTGACGTAAAAGCTCACCTTAATCATACTAAAAAAAAAAAAGTGAACGTGAAATAAACCTTTCAATATCCCTTAATAGAGTGAATATTAAAACAGTAAACTAAGCATATTGTAAAATTTAGATTGAGACAGCACTATCCCGGCCGTAAACCAAGAGGGACTGTAATTTGAAAGATCCAGCGTCGATAGATGAACTGGACACCGGTGAAACTTATCAGGATCATGAGCATGAATTTAGGACCATTTGATTAAAAGATGAAAAGGATCGTGAAATACTACTAATAGGAAAACCTGAATCAAACATCCCAACAACAATGTCATCTCCAAAGGCTAGCTGCAATGGAGTCACTTGGTTGTTGTCCAAGGTGAGGCCGACAAAGTCCCAACTTCTCGTCGTGTGTAATTGCAGTGTCTTGCTCCTGAACACTGATATCACTCCTTCCATCTCTGCAATTCCATTTCTTGGATAAATAATTTTTAATGATGAAAACGTAACTTAAGATTATTTTTCAACTCTGAAAAAAGACAAACTACTGATTCCCAGATATTCATATGAAATTTCTAAATCAAGGGGAAAGGCTGAAGGGTTAGCTGATAACTGGCTAAAGCAGTTGCTTGGGTTGAATTGAGCTTTGCTGAAAACCCCGAGAAACTATGCTTGTAGCTATAGAGCATGGACTGCTGAGCATCTTCTTCACTAATATGTATATATGCAAAAGGAAAGTGAGAATTGATTAAGTGATAAAAATTGAGTAATACCAGCTTGACAAACTCTAAACAATGATACAAATTGGATTTGGAATCAGTAAACAAAAACCTTGCAAAGACATTAGAGAGCAGTTTGTGATGGTATTTTGAAGTAAGAGTAGGATCGTGAATATGGTTGAGCCCTAAATAGACTATATAAACCTGTGAAAAATCAGAAATGAATAAAGATAAGATGAAATCATTAATAGAGAAAGGGACAAAAGAAAAAAAAAAAAACTGAAGCGCTTTTAGGTAATAAAGTTACATGAGGTGTAGGTGTTGAGTGAATAAAATAAAGCGAAAGTGAGAGGAAAAGGCCCCAAAAACACTGAATATAAGCAGCCATTGTCCCTTATGGAAGAACCACATGGCTGGATGGCATTAAATAGAGTTCCAAGAGGATGGCCTGGAAAAGGGATGGTTATAGCTCTGCGTGCATTTTAAGGCTTCCAAGCTGCAAGAGCACTGACATACCTTCTTGCGTACTCCATGATGATATTCTCTTTTGAAGCTAGCCAGTTGATACAGATGAGGACAACCACCTGCATCCCTTCTCTCTCTTTCTCTCTCTCTCTCTCCTTATCATGGGTCCATGACCTGTACATAGTATTGTTCCTCATGTAGCATTACGGCCAAGGACTACCTTCATCATGAATATCATAGTTACAATGAATACTATCACGAGAAATGCATGCCACCTTCATCATGCGTAAGATCCTTCTAGTCCTCATTAGCTGCTCGAGGATAATATCTAACCTTAAGAAAAAGAATTAGAGCATCATGATCTTAACAGTATCCTTAGGATTAATACTGTTCGTTATTTCTCCAATTGGAATAAATTAAATGAGATTAAGAATCATCAAAACTAAATTTAAACCTGAAGGTAGCTAGTGCAAGTGTTATTGGGAACTTGCTAAGATGCTTTCTACAAATTGCCTTTGACTAATTGAGAATACTAAAGTGAAAATGTTCTTGCATGTCTTCTTTAAAAGGCTGCAGCTATAACTTTAGGTGGTAATGTTCTTTTAAGCTATTGAATGTTCTGAATTTAGCTCATTAGCATTTGGTTATAAGAACTAAATGAGGTCTCATTTAGTTCCTAGTGCTCCCCTTAGAGAATGATGTCTCAAAAACTAGTATAATTACATCTAAGATGCTTTCTACAAGTTGGCTTTGACTAATTAAGAATGTTAAAGTGAAAATGTTCTAAGGTCTTCTTTAAAAGCCTGCAGCTCTAATTTTAGGTGCTAATTTTCCTTTAAGCTATTGAATGTTCTGAATTTAGCTCGTTAGCAATTGGTTATAAGAACCAAATGACATCTCATTTAGTTCCTAGTGCCTCCTTTAAAGAATGATGTCTCAAAAACTAGTATAATTACATCTAATAAGCAGAGATTCCTAGTGCTCTCCCAAGCTACAAAGCTTCTCTAGAAGAAGTACAATTAATGACTTCACAACAAAATGATTCTTTCCCATTATCTTTTATAATTATATTAATTGAACTTACTTCATAATTCATTCATTTATTTTATCCCTAAGAACTACAGCTATGTATAAAAACAAACTTTAAACATATCAAGGAATATATAAACTATAATGATCAGTTGCAAGTCTACAAAGAAATACTAACTTGATTAAAAAAATGTAATATTAGGCTCAATCAAGAGAAGCATTGCTTACCTAAAGTTTTCCCTACACATTGCGTGATTGGGTCTAATCGTATTGCGTAATCAGAGGTTTATAATCAAGGCGTTAGACTTCCGAGGCACGTCTTAACCTTCCGAGAAAACTTCACATCATTGAACCTTTCTCCATATTAATGCCATGAACTTGCTTTGTAAATAGGCATCATCAGATTTCAGTCATAGCAATCTATTATTGTGTCTTCATTTATCATAATTTGATTGAAATAAAGCATACATCTTGTTTGCTTTGTCAAGCAGTAATTTCAAGTACTGCAACATAAAGATTTCTCTGTTGGGACATTCTAACAGCTGGATTATTTGGTTCAATTCAATTCCACTTCTGGGACTATGGAACATGATCAAGTTTGATTGCCCCATGAATTTTCTAACTGTAACAGCTTCTGGCGGGTGTCATGCATTAATATGGCATTAGAAACAGATATATAGAGGTATGGTAATCAAATGTACCATTGATCAAAACAGAGAAGATTAACTATTAGCTTGTATGGAAGCCAACATATATATTATTTTACTAATGTTTGAAGTTTATACAAGGATCAGTTAGTCTCAAGACATAGTGAATAGGATGAAGCTATTAACTAGCCTGTCTCTCAAGACTTTGTTACTTTACAGCCAGAAGCAGATAAATACCTTAACGCAATTTTAGAATAAAATGATTGTATATAAAATGATTAGTATCATCTGCTTCACAGAGAAGTTCGAATATGGATATTTCAAGAGTTAACTTGGAAGTACCCCAACCCAGAAACTCTTCTAATATATTATCGTTTTTACTGAGAGGGCCGTGGATTATAGGCAGAGGAGTGTGAACATTTGATATCATTTTCTCTGAGGAAGTGGTAATAGAGAGGTATATGTTTGAAGGCTTCAAATGATCCCCACCCTCTAGGTTGTTTGATAGTATACGGAAACTGCTCTATGAATCCTAGTTGCATGGCTTTTAGAAACTCAACAAACGACTCATGGAAAATTATGATAAATGACCATCTAGTCCCAGCTCAAGGCTTTATTATTTTTTGGCACAGATTTAGTATGCTGTCATCTTTGCAGAGGTGGGACCGAGTTCTGATAGCCATTAGATCGAGATGAAGGTAAAACATGCCGTGATTGATTTTTAAAGTATGAAGTTAGGCACTGTATTTTGATAAGAAAGAGCTATATGATTGAAATTAGCATTTGCAACATAGTTTACTGTGGTTATCATTTAGTGCAATATTAGCATTCATTACATACACGTATATATCAGATTATAATAAGCAACACGTACGTACATAATTCTCCAATTATCTACATAAATATTGGTTATTATATAAGCCATTATTACCGGCTAAAGACATTGAGTGTGTATGTGGCCTGCTTGCGTGAGAGACAGAACGGGGTTTCAGATCCGGAGGTGGTTAGTTTAACTTCATGTACCATGTCAATTTGCCTTCTTCTGCAGGGGTTTTTTAATAAAAACACAATGGAAGACCGTATATGAGTTTGGGCCCACCGTTCATCACCAACATATTCCAATTTAAAACTAGAATTCACTTGACAAAAGGCGAGAGAAAAGAAGTAACTAGTACCTGACGGCCATAGTTGCATTGTCTTTACTGCATGGCCCTTCTTTGCCCTTCATTTTCTTCCCCAATTTATTTGGTGCGGAGGAATGTTAAGTATATGTATCACAATAACACAAAGGTAATGAACACTAATTCGGGCTGTTTTAGGTTCATCAAATTTTCTCATGCTTCAGCCTCCAGCTAACTGTCCTGTGTCCAAGACCATTTGTCAAAAGTTGAAAGAATTAAACAGTAGGGTCTTAACTGCTGCTTCAACAGGTTTTGAATGAGGATACCATCAAATGGTAGCATGATGGTTTACATCAAATGTTAGCATGATGGTTTAGCACATAATCATCGTACTCAGGACTGACAATCAAGCATTAAGCACTACTCTAAGTCGATAATTTCTTGCCCATGATAGTTTGTAGGCCACAAATACAATACTTTCACGGAATTCATATATATATGTGGATAGAATTGGAATAGTGAGTGAATCGAGAAGTGAATTACTTTTTAGAATTGATTAAAACTTACAAAAGCTACTGCTCTTAAATACTCTTGAAAACTGATGGCATATGACCTGGTTCTCTAAATGGAGAACTTGGATTCGAAACCCCCCACCCCCTTTATCAATATATATATATATATAGCGTGAAGTAGAGATACTTGATTATGTAACGGGTCATAATTTTGGTTTCATGTTGTTTTATGAATGACAATGATGGTAAATAAGTGCTATTTATGTGTCAGGCCAATCAGATGATTCAAAAGTTCCTCTAGCAGCTGCAATGCGGCCACACCAGCTCTATTTGGCTACAATGATATGAAATGTTCTTGCAATTGTACGCCCCAGCACATATAAATCCCTCGATTAACATAGCATCAATTGCCTGTTATTCTATTCCACATGTAGCTTTGTACACACAAATAACCACTAATGCAAGATTTTTAAATAAGAACTATTGTTCGGTAATGTAGTTGCTAGTTCCTGCAATTGGATAAAAATGGAAATTATAACTAAATAAAGGGGGGCGCAGGCTGGGGAGAAGATGGAGAACATGATGAAGAGTGATGGAAAAAATATTGGTGGGGATTAGAATACATCTTCTATCCGCACTATGAGAAAAGCGGAAAAAGGTATTTTGTATGGAAACAACACCCGGACAGGCTCTGTGGGACCCATTTCCGCCATAGCCAAGAACCAGCCCCCACCTCGACACTCACTCCATCATTACAAATTTACAATCAAGAATTTTCTCTTACACTCCTCCTTGATTTCATTAACAATTGTACCCTCAAAACACTCTCAAAGCATCGTTTCTCGAATTCTAGAAAAAACCCATTTGGTGAACAGTTTTTTTTTTTTTAAAATAAAAAAATCGTGCCTTTGTTTTTTTTTTTTCTAGTTTCGGTCCGATTTTCTTCTTCTAGAAGAGTGCAAAAACTTCGCTTGTCGTGATGGGTTGCTGCCTGCTGGTGAGGACATGGATCTTGGGCAGTTCTTGGTTTGGTGCGCGACGGGGAATTGCTGCTGTAAGTGGGAACCCTCGGTTTACAGGGTCTCATCCAATGCAAAACCAGGTTGGCTTTTAAAGAAAGCTTTGCATTTTTACTGCTTGAATTGATTTTCTGTAATCGAGATTGTTTTTCTAGTTACATAGTTTCAGAGATGGTTTCTGTTTAAGTTTGATTTCCTCTTTTATGTCCATGAAATAAAAGAGTTTTCCCGTGTTTGCTTTTGCTCTGTCTCTGAGTTTCTTTGTGTATTTGTTTTCACTTACCTGCGCGCTAGATTTGGGATTGAAAATAGTTAACAATCAATTTTCTGTTCATTTACTTGAAAAAAATAAAATCTGTTTTAGCCGCTTTTTTATTTTTTGAATAACGTATATTTCTCAATTTTCTATATTTTTTTATAATTATATTTAAATGAAAAGTAACTAATAAAACTTGAAATTTAAATAAAAATTTAATAAAATTATCACATTGGTTTATAATAAATTAGTAAAATATGACTATTCCTTTTGCTTTTTCTGTTTTGTCTAACCTTTTTCTTGTACTATTAATACTGGAAAAATTTTAAACAGAAATTTACACATCTTGTACACCTATTTTAAAATATAATTGTTATGATGTTATTGACAGTTGCTAGCACCAAGAATCATTTTCTGTTTCTTCGA
This sequence comes from Platycarya strobilacea, assembly GCA_036898215.1. Lineage (NCBI taxonomy): Eukaryota > Viridiplantae > Streptophyta > Magnoliopsida > Fagales > Juglandaceae > Platycarya > Platycarya strobilacea. The sequence continues at coordinate 23,671,314 of CM072550.1, forward strand.
CCAGATTATAATCTTTGAAGAACCTTCAAGCGTAAAAACTTAAATTACCTGCATATTCTCCACCAAAAATACTGGTCCAGTGAAGAAGTGATCACAACTTTTTATGTTCGTTAGATTTTTTTTCTTTCTGATTTTGTCCTGAAAATAGAATAGAAATGGATTTCGTAACTCGATATATAATAGATACATGCATATATGCTAATTTCTTCTCCAAAAGACCAAAGCTAATTAGGAATTAGTTACCTTCAAACCCTGAAGAAGTAGACGGCCTGCGCCGTGATTCAGCAGCAAATCCATTAATTGCATTCACCTACAATGGACTAAAGATAATCATCGGGAATTATAGGCAAGACCGAGTTTTGGGTGGAGGAGGATTTGGAAGTGTTTATCAAGGGATTTTATTTCCCAGGATCTAAGAGAGGGAGAGGTTTCCTCCACTTCCTGTAGGCTGTAGATGTTAAGGTTTCCCGATGGCGGTAACAGTTACCGAGGCCACAGAGAATGGCCGGTAATCTTTACGTTCTTCCAACGTCGCTGTGCCATATGTAACATGTATCTTCTTTTCTTTAAATATATATCATATTCAACGTGGATTTCTAGGCAGAAGTCATGCTTTGGGGCACCTTTCTCATCCAAATTTCGTAAATTTGATTGGATATTATTCCTGTGAAGACGAGCATGGTACTTATATACGACGGGGTAGCGTGGAAAACAATCTCTTCTCATCAAATCAAGCATTTTGAATTTGATTTCTCTATGCCTCTCCTTCCATTTTACAAATAAAGGAATGTTATACTCACAAAAATATTATATATAAATAATTTTATAAATTAATATAGTTTTATGTGATTTGTTAAATTTCTTTTATAATAAAAATAATTTTAAAGTTTGATGAACTACTTGAAAGTACATCAATTTATAAAATTATCTTGGTATAATTCATTTGTGGTTAAAATATTTCTTTTACAGTAATGATTTCTTCTCTTCTATATTTCTATGGACTATTTACAAACGCATCTATCTATAGTTTTTGTACGTTCAAAATGAAAGGGATTATCTTATAACTCATGGTCCGGCTAATAATACCATTTTGCTAGCCCACCATTAACGCAGCGCTACCTCGGCCATTCTAGTTTAATGTCTGTAGGGTCGACTTACATCAGAACATCAGTTTAATGTATGTAGGGTTGACTATATTCAGTCTCTAAGGGTTGACTATATTCAGTCTCTAATCATATACTAATTTTTCATCGATGCTTAGAATTCTAATCATCATGATCCATTCAAGTGATCAGTTGGTTTTACAAAATAATAGGCTATCATCTGAAAAAAAGAAAAAAAAAAAAAGAATGGTTAATGTGAATGGTGCCTGTAGAAATAAGGACACCAATGATCATTTAATACAAGACCTGATGTAAAATTACATTATACTACAGACAAATATATGTGATAATAGTGTTATTATGTTACAAATCCGCATTATCTGATCATTCCCCGTTCCAAAGGAAGCTGCTGAGACGACACGTTTGAGAAAGCCCTTGTATTGTAATCTAGTAAGCCTTGATAAACATAGAACCTGTAACTTATACTTTTGACGGTTCTCATTTGCTTGTTCTTCACAATAGGTCCATTTCTTTCCCTCACTTATTTGTTAATAACACCTATCTTGTTCCCCATTATTCTTAAATCTCTTTTCAGTTGATCAACTTTATGAATTAGATTTAAGCTCATGTTTTATAGTGATGGTGTTGATGTGCTGGACCTACATATAGCAACTCATTGGGACATATTGTAAGATTAAACTTTTATCGAGCTATCTTCTTTATAAATTCATTCTTATTTGTCTCGCTCAATTGTTGCCTCTATTATCTCTTTCCATTTATGGCATTCTTGATTGGGTCATGTCTCTCTACCACATGTTCGGCTTTTAACCTCCCGAGGTCGTTTAGGTTCTATAGGGTTTGGTCTATTTAATTTTGTCTATTGTCAACTTGAAAAATAAATGCATTTACCTTTTAATGTAAGTAAATCTTTTTCGTCTGCACCCTTTGATTTGATCTACTATGATATTTAGGGTCTTGCACCCACTTCTAAGGGGGAATCTTTTTTCTGTTCTCTTTTTGTTTAAATCTTTGTTGAAAATTATTCTCGTTATACATGGCTAAACCTATTACAATATTGATATGAACTTATTTATGTTTATCAAATTTTTCACAAAATGGTACAAACTCAATTTTTTGTACCATTAAAGTCTTTCATTTAGATAATCCAATAAATATGACGACAAATCTCTTCTTGATTTCTTAACTCAATAAGGTACACTTTCACATCATTCATGTTCCTACACTGCTCAACAAAATGGTCATGTAGAATGAAAACAACGTCATATATTGGATACTGTACGAGTTCTTTTACTTCAGTACCTTAAAAATTTTAGGATGAACCTACTCTTATAGTTATGTACACCATCAATCGGTTAATTCATGAGTGCACCTTGCTTTACACATTTTTATGTTGTTCTTCGAATTTTATGCTATATTAAAGGTTTTTTGTTGCATGTCCTGCACTTCTCCTTACACTCCTCTCTTGAGTTACAATTATGTTCTAATACTGAATGGGCTAATGAGCCAACTGATTGTTGGTCCACCCCGAGTTCTTGTTTCTTACTTGGTACATCTTTGATTTCATGATAGTAAGAAATAGTCATTTGTTGCCCACTCTATCACTGAGGCTGAGTCGTGCATTCTCTAATACTACATTTTAAATTCTGTGGTTATGTTGGCTTCTGACAAATATGGAAGTTTTTTGAGCAACCAATTCTCTTATTCACTTTGACAATCATAGTGCAATGCATATTGCACAATGACGTGTTCCACGAGCGTATCAAACATATCGAAATTGATTGTCACTTCATCCACCATCATCTTCAGCATGATATTCTATATTTATACTCTATCCCCTCTTAAGACAATCTTGCTGACATTTTTAGAAAATCAAATCAATCTGATAGACTTGGTGATCTTATTTCCAAACTCAAGTTGGCTTCGCCAAAAAGAGTTTAAGGTAGGATGTTAGTGTATATATATGAGTTTTAGGGGCAGAATTAGAATTTAGTGTTTGTGAAAACGATTAACAAAGTGACGTATAAGTATAAGTAATATGTGTTTTTTGCACATAACTATACAAAAAATAATAATCATACATTATAAAATTGTATATAAAAAATACATGTTTATAAATCATCTTACAAGTTCATTTTTCTTCAGATTTTCGTAATTTGCTATAGACCATTGCAAAAAAATATATATATATATATCAAATTTTAGAGGCTAAGTAATGGGAGGACAATACTTTGCCTCTCTTCAAATTAAGCTCAAGGACAATCATTTATATAATAAAATTCATCTATCATCATCTCAAAAATTTTAGAGGCTAAGTAGAGGCTAAGTATTGGGAGGGGGGATTTTTTTTTGGTAAATTGGGGGGAACATGTTAATCATATATATATATAAATTATATATATATTTATATTCTAAATTAGTTTTAAAAAAAAAAATTAGGCCCCCCTAAGCTACACTTTAGTTCCGCCCCTGATTAGTTTATCTTCTATTCCTTTAATAGATTAGCATATTACCTAATATTCTTCGTTTCCATTTCTCTAGGTTAAAATATTTTCTTCATTGTTTTACTTTATTTGCATTGGCCATATTCAATTATGTAAAGGTCTCCTTTGTACAATGTGAATGTGATTAACACAAATACACCTATTATTCTCCAAAACTCCCTCTGTTTCAATAGATCGCAAATTTTTATTTGCCCTAGATATAGCACTTGAGCTTCCTATTCTGCTTTTTTATTTTTTGGAATACATATACATCTCTTTTTCTTTTTTTTCTTCACTTTTCACGTAGTAGTCTGATGTTTTTTTTGTAAATTTAGGTTTAATTGTTCAAGAATATACTGTGTATTTGTAAGCCAAGTGAAGTAAAGCTTTGAGCTGGACTTCATATCTCAAAGATCAGACCTAAACAGAAGTACGTCAATATATGCCTTAGGGGCTCATCTGAACAGATGAAAGGTAAATTCTTGCTTATTTCCCTTGAAATTTGGTGCAAATCCTGGACAATTTGGGAATATATTTGTAGGTAGGCAACTTTGGTTTGCATTGCATGGGAAAAGGAAAACTGAAAATGGCAACAAGAATATATATATACATACATATATATTAGTTTGCCTAATGGTATTTAAAATTTCATTGTAACATACCAAGGATGACACTAGCATGCATTACCCATTGTGATTATATCATCTACTCCTCCCTATATTTCTAACTTTGTAAATTAAAGAGAGGACATATCCTTGGATGTCAGAACCCACAAACAACTTTACCCTCCCGCTACAACAGAATGGAGGATATTCAAATAAAACTACAAGTCAATCGATTCATAGAACCAAATTTTGATTAGAAGCAAGAGTGGATATGCATGTATGTGTGGTGTACATAACAAACATATACAATCGGGTTAGCCGGAATGAAACATTCCTTAAGTTTCCCTTTAGTAAATAATATTGTCTAAAGAATCACAAATAATACATTGTGACCGGAGAGATAATTCAAGAGCAACAAATCATTATGAACAAAAAAAAAAACTAGAATTTTCCCAATAGTCGATTCAAAACTGATAAATTAATTCACTTAAGAAAAACTGATTGTTTTGAAACATGGCAATGCCAACCCCTGCATTAGCTCACATATGATTGAGTACTCAGCAGTCCTTATATTTGAAGCTAAATTAAGACTCTAGTTCTTGTTGAGTATGCCAAATAAGGACTTGATGGCGTTGATGGCATTTTCATTGATAAATGACTCGTCGAATCTTTTCAAAAGAGCGTCAAATTCCTGGGATGTTCTTAAATTGGCCAGGTCAGGATCTGTTCGCATTCTCTGTTCCACAGTATTACCAATGTCAGACAACTTGCAGACTGCTTTTCAAGTAACAAGGTGATTTATTTTTCTTGTATTTCCATTCTAATAATTAGTTAAATACCTTGAAGTCTTCAAATCCTGCTTGCAAGGCATCTTCTAGAGCGGAGAGTCCAGCTTGTAACTGCTTATATTACGGGTTATATGAGTACTGGCTCTTGGCAAATAAGAGAGATTAGGAAACAAGAATATATCATTCATCAATTCAGAAAGCATCTACAACAAGTAGCATAAACCCAAATGGGTAAATTCAGATGATGCAGCATAACCAGTACCTGATTAAGTTTAGAATAACAACATGCCACATTGTAGCTTGCTACTGAAGATTCATCTGGATCTGGTTTTGACCCCAATACCGACTCAAACTTCTCTAATGCTTCCTCATATTTAGCATTCCTTTATGATTAACAAACAAAAAATCTATTAAAAAACTAAAATAAAGAGAGTGATTTCTAAGTTATAGTCCATCATGTCATCAGTATATGATTTCCAAGATTTAGCCAAGAGCGCCACTAACAAAATAAAAGAAGCTTAAAGCATGTTGCTTACTTGTAAAGTTGCAGTCCTTCTCGAAGGTCCTTTGACCTGCGCTCTTTCTGTTCCCTTTTTCTGATGGCATTTTGCAACTGAAAAAGATTCAAATTGATAGAGGAAGCAAATGGATTTTATAGATCAACTGCCATTTTGGAATTTGGGAAAGGGCATACATACTTGAATTTCCCTCACTCTATTACTAATCACGCCCGAGTTCCTCTCAGCTCTAATAATCTCCTTTTCTGTTAATTCACCCACATCCTCGAGCTTCCCTGACAGTTTAAATTCACAGCCTCAGACCTCAGACCATGAGGCAAAACTTATGAGGTCATTAAGATAGACTATGGAATGGATATATCATATATGAACAGGGATTACATTTCTGAGATATTGTCAAAATTAAGTGCACGTTAGCATGAAGTTGAGTGATTTGTCATTATCCTATGAGAGTGATTTTGAACCAACCATATCTCTTCTGCATTTTCATGAGTAATGGGCCCACTCTTTGGCGAATGGTATACATTGTCCTTCCATATTCAGCAGCAGGCCATATTTCTGTCCCGAACACTGCACTGCATACAAGTAGCACTTCTTAGCCGCACTTCAACCATGTCTTCATTATTTAGAATGGAGCAAAAATTCACAGGATTTTCTTCATTGATTCAGAAAATTTAAAAAGACATGAGATAAACCCATAAAACAACAACTAGCCACTCAGGAACTGGGGTACCTTCATCTGCTGCACTACAGTAAAATAAGACTTAACTTTTTCAAACCCGATATTAAACCACTCGGATCTCGCAATATGCCTTTCATCATTAAGTACCAACCAAAGGCATGGCTATCTTGAATTAGTCTTCTTTGCACATGTTTTAGAAGTCCAAAAAAGTACCCAAGGTTTGCTGATCTATCGAAGCTTAAGTCGTGGCCTGGTTCCTCTCAGTCCATATTACAGAATTTAATGCAATATCTTGACCACTTCTTCTACCCCATTCCATAGAACAAGGACAAATAAACAACAGAAAGTTTCAGATGGAAAACGAATCGTCCTACCTCATCAACAAAATCAGAAAAGAAATACAAGGAAGAGCAAAGTAAACCTGGTGGCAAGTACTTTATCCCCAACAGTGAACATTCCAGACTTGTCAGCGGATCCACCCGACGCAATCGCATCTATGTAAGTGCCCCCATCTCTGCCCTTGGTGAATTTCAGCCCATATGGCTGCACCAGCTCCACCTCATACTCTTCGTACTGGTCTTCATCTCCATCTCTCCCATCACTTCCACTCCCCGCTTTCGATGTTGGGGACTTAGTTTCCGATGCTTTTACAATCAAAATCGATGGTTTCAGCAAATGGTTAGTTGGAAAACAGTTTGAAGTGCTCAGAAACGGTTGGTTCTTGAATGAAAAATGGACGCTATGGCAAACAAGAGCTGGGGTTCGCTTGGTTCTGGGCAATGGTGTTGGCGAGCAGAGAAAAAGATGACTACTTGGAGCAAAAGACGTCATTGGTATGTTTACAAGTCAGCCTGATTTTGACCCTATTTTTTTAGAGCTCAGATCAGAGGTGAAGAAGATGTTCAGTGGTGAAACCAGGAAGAAGCGAGGCCATTTGGGGAGGGAAGCTAGCTTTTGGTGCGAAGAAGAGGTTTGGATTACAGTACTTGTTTCGTGGTTCTCATAAGCCGTTGTGTTCAGTTCGACGTGGAATGCCACGTTTCACTTATAGAATTGGGCTTGGCATCACAAATGAGCGATATTCCCACACAATATATTTCACAATATATATTTTAAAATAAAAATATTTTTATAAAATAATATTACTTTTATAAAATATTCTACTAAATTATCTTTCACTTTAGAATATAATTGTGTAATGTGTAATGAAAAACTAGACAGGATAGTCCGCTAATAGTATCATTGATAACCATTCCCACTCAATCACCTACAGTAATTGGCTGCTCGAATGCTTTGATGACTGATTGGGAATCACCTTCTAAAATAACTGAGTGATAACCCAGTTGTATAGCCATGTCAACAGCATATAAGGCTCTTTGAGCTACTGCCAGAAGTGGATCCATCAAGCTGGGTTTAGAGCATTTTTTTTGTAGCCAGAATGCTGCTGCCATGATCTCTAGCCACATGATCATAGCCTGCAACTCCTTTTGCTTCACACAACCCAGCATCCCAGTTTATCTTAATAGATCCTTGGGGTGGAGGTTGCCAGACATTTTGCACTTCTGTGGCTCCTCTCACATAATTTGTTAGCCTGACTTGAGCATTCTTGAAATCTTCAAGGGACCTGATAGCTGTGTAACTCAGAAACTTAGGATGAGTAAAAGAATTATCAAATACAAACTGATTTCTCCTAAACCAAATATTTTTGGATTAAACTACAAAAGCTCCGAGAATCTCATTGTCACATCTTAACATCTGTGCTCTGTGCTTCAACTAAGTCATTAAAATTACTGGATCTAAGAGAAGTTCTCTGTAGTTTAAGTGGACCAAAACTCCACACATCCATGGTAGCAGGGCAGTTCTACAGAGCATGAATAAATGTGTCATCCTCTCTCAAACATATAGGACATTTAGAGGACTCACATATTTTCCTTTTTCCAGATTAGCTCTTGTAGATAGTGATTCAAGACAGCCTCGCCACATAAAGGTCTTAACTGCATTAGGAATTTTGAGGTTCCAACAATGAGTCCAAACAAGTTTTTTGATCATAGCATAGGAGGACTCACCTTGGGCTGCTGATTTTAGTTGGACTTGGAGGTGATATGCACTTCTAACAGTGAAATTTCCATCCTTTGTTCCAAGCCAAACTAATGCATCATCTGCCCCTATTACACTAAGAGGTAACTTAAGAAAGGTTTCAGCTTCACGTTCATTAAAAGCCTCCCTCACCAATTCATTATTCCACTGTTTTGCTGAAGAGTCTCAATGCAGCAACCTTTGAGTCCCCAGGCAGCATTTTTATATTAGATTGGACCTTGTGTGATGTAGGAATAGGTAACCATCTGTCATGCCATATAGATGTGTTCTGACCATTGCCAATTCTCCAAATAGAGCCATTAACAATCAAAGATCTTGAAGAACAAATGCTCATCCAAATATATGATGACCTAACTCCCACTTTTGCATTCAAGAAATCAGTTTTTATATATATTTTGCATTATGGACCTGTGCAGCCAAGGATTGGGTTATTTCATAATTTTCCAAGCTTGTTTAGCTAGAGAGCTGTATAAAAGCTTTCAAAATCCTTGAATCCCACTCTTCCTGCATTTTTGGCTTTCCCAATTTGGTTCCAAGAGATCCAATGGGTTTTATGCTCTGCTTATTGATGACCCCACCAGAAGCATTTCATAATGTTGTTGAGTTCACTTAGAAGGGCTTTTGGCAGCTTGAACACCCTATACAATAGGTAGGATTGGCTTGAATTATGGACTTGAGTAATACTTATTTTCCTATATGTGAAAGCATCCTATTTTTCCAATTACCCACCCAACTCCTGACTCTATCCAAAAGTTGGTTAAAAGCTTGATATATTGATCTACCTATTAAGGCAGGTAAACCAAGGTACTTTTCAAAAATTTGAGTAGCTCTTAGACCAGCCATACCCAGGATATATTCTCTTGCCATTCTTTTTGTGTTGGCACCAAAATATATCGAGGTTTTATCTTTATTGAGTCTCTGACCACAACCTCTTTCATATAACTCAAGAATTTAAAGAATCTTGGTCCATTCTACTGCATTAGCATGACAAAATAATAAGCTATCCTCAACCAAAAAAAAAAGAGTTATCCTCACATTGCTCCTACCAAATTGGAAGCCATGTATCTGCTTGTTTGCTTCAACTTTTTGCAGAATCACACTTAATACTTCAACAACTAGAATAAAAAGATATGGAGACATGGGATTTCCCTGTTTTATACCTTTTGCAGGTTGGGACCAAGTTTGAGGAGTACCATAGATTAGCAAAGAATAGCTTACTATTGTAACAGTCTTCATAACCAATTATATTAATCTGCAATTGAACCCCATTTTCTTCATGGTTGCTTTAAAAAATGGTCACTCCACTCCATCGTAAGTTTTACTCATGCAAAGCTTCAAAGACAGGAGTCCATGCTGCCCTTTTGCTTTTAATTCCATGGAGTGCATAGCCTCAAAAGCCATTATAACATTGTCAAGTATTACTCGGCCTGGTACAAAGGCACTTTGAGTGGAGTGATGATTTAGGCAATATTCTCTTGAGTCTATTAGCTAGGACTTAGACAACAATTTGTAGATAACATTACACAAGGATATAGGTCTAAAATCAGTCGCTGTTTGAGGCTTTTTTATATTAGGAATCAGCACAATAAAAGTCTCATTGAAGCAGGTCAGGTAACTTCCATGATTCAAAATGTCTAGAACTGCTCGGGTAACATCCTCTTCAACTGTATTCCAATGAGTTTGATAAAAGATAGCTGAGATTCCATCAAGACTTGGAGATCCTAATGGATTCATTTGAAAAGGGCAGACCTTACCTCTGATGCAGTGAACTGTTTTGATAGATTTCTATTCATAGCTTCGTCCACTTTCCTCTCAACATGTTGCAAGTATTCATTAATTCTATTAGGATGAGAGGTCGACAATAACTGCTGATAATATGCCCTAAATGTCTATGCAATTTCCTCTTGGCTAGTAGCCTCATAGTCATCTTTCTTTATTATTCTCTGAATATCATTGTTTTTCTTTTTGTTTGTTGAGCAGGTCTATGGAAATATTTGGTATTTTTATCTCCATCCTTAAGCCAAACCTGTTTAGTCCTTTGCTTCCATTTAATATTATTTGCTTCTAACCAAGATTCAATCTCTCGTTGTACTTGTCTCACTTCAGCTGTCAAATCTCCTTTGTTACCATCTTGTAGATAAGCTAACTTGTCAAAATTTTCTTCTATCATTTTTCTTTCTTTTTCAACGGTTTGAGTTTTCCACTGAATTAAAGCCTCTTTACAATTTTGGAGTTTGTAGAGCAGACTTTGGTGTGGGGGAGAGTGGTTCCAGCAGGTTTGGATTAATTCTCTACAATGGTCTCTTACCTCCCAACTTGCCAAATATTTTTTTGAATATTTTCTACCTCCTACCTCTTCTGTCTCTTCTTCTATTTGTTCCATTATTCATATTAAATACAATAGAGCAGTGATCTGATACTTGGGTTGCAAGAGTAACCACTGAAAATTGTCTAATCCAAGTTGAATTCTCAAAGGCACGGTCTAACCTTTTCTTGGTAAATTGAGCACCTTCACCCCCATTGTTCCAAGTGAATTTGCTTCCTTCATAACCAAGATTAGTGAGCCCACAGTACTCAATAGTTTATCTAAATTTTTCCATCTGTTGTATAATGATCTTATTGCAGCCCCTTGATTCTCATTTTGCTTTAAAATCTCATTAAATCTCCAAAGCATATCCAAGGTCTATCATGACATAGCTTTAACACCTTTAGCAACTGCCAAGTGTTATTTCTTTGGGGTGTTGAGGGATTTCCATAAAATTCAATTAACAGCAAAAGTTCTTTGTCTTCATCCCTCCTATAAGACAATGATATGTGATTATGAGAATAGGTGTCTACTGAAGTGTCATCAATGTTATTCCAAAAGAAAGCTAAACCTCCACTAAGGCCATTGCTTTCAACTACAAAACTGATATCAAAACCTAAATTATTTATGACTTTTTCAGCTCTCTTTCTTCCACACTTGGTTTCCATAAGGAAAACCAATTTTCGCCACTTTGATTTCACCCATAGGTGAAGTTCTTGAACTGTATGAGGGTTGTCAAGCCCTCTACAATTCTAACTTAACCCTATCATTGCTGTTGGTGAAGCCGAAAAGCAGCCTCCACCAACCCAGTGTTACCATTGCATGCATTTGGATCCAAGTCAGTTTTCTGTCTCTTTTCTTGGATAGTTAAGCTATTTTGTTGAGTAGAGATTTTTCTCTTCTTTCTGCTACTCGACTCAGTAGCATTATCTGGTGTGGTAGAGCGCTTTGCAGCCATTGCTCTCCTCTTCCAAGTAGTCACTTTTGGTTTTGATTCTCTCTTCTTGAGTTGATAGTCCAGCTAACTGATATGTTTCCAATTCCATAGCTCCTAGACTGAAATCATTTTTTGATTCAGATGAGTTCAAAGTTGAATTAGAAACTAAGTCTTGTGCCACTGATTTTTTGGAAGAAGCAAATACACAAATTTTGGCTTCATTGACTGTAAATTTACCTTTTTCAAGTTTCTGTTCTGCCTCCCTTAACTTTTGATACTTCTCATTTCTAATGACATCCTATGTATTTTCTTCTTTATTAACATTTTTTGGCTTCTCAAAAGTAAAGTTCCTCTTCTCTAATTCTAAGTCCTGCTGATATTGGTTATCTATATTAGTGCCTCCATATCTTCTAAATTCAAGGCCCAAATTGCAGATGTTTCTCTTTTTCTTCAGGGTTTGTGGTTCTTTCTCGATTGCAGCCCTTACTCTGATGGAAAAGTATGCCACAATTGAAACAAAATGATTGAAGTCTTTCATATTTGAAATATACCCAATATTTTCTTCCTTCATAATTCAGCCAATGTCTTCGTAGCAGCGGCTTGTGTAAGTCTATTGCAATTCTAGCTCTTAAACATTATCCCAAGTTGAGCCATTAGATTCGGCATCAACTTTGATAACTCTTCCAATAGCTTCTCCAAATTTTGCTCTAAAATCCTCGCTCATGGCTACAAAATGTAAATTCTGGAATTGAATCCAAAAAGGTTCATATCTGAATTATATTGAATCAATAGCTTCTGATGCATCCACTTCTTGTAGATGTACCAATTTCCTATCAAAGAACCAAGGTCTCCCACTAAGAACCTTATTTTTTTCATCTGTGTTTTGAAACTAAATAAGGAACTTCTGGTCACTGAGGTCTTTGAATTTAATCCATCCCAGACGCTTCCATATCTGGGCCATAGTTTTTCTAAAAGCTTCATGGTTGAAATCTTCTTAGTTAAGAGTTTTACCAATAATACAGCTCCTTCCTCGGGTATCTTGATTATCAAAAAACAAGAAACATGAAAAATGTTCCTTTCTTCAAAGGAAAGATCGAGCTTTTCCCAACATCTCACTAGTTCTTCCACCGCCATTGCAATTCTTATGAACACTCTCGGAGAAAGATCAAACCCCTTACACAAAGCAAGGGAACCTCCTTACTATTTTTTTAGAGAAAAGGACTCGAATCTCCTACAAGAAACTAATGTTAACCTTCCCAACATTATCTATTTTATTACTAATTCTTGTTTGTGCTTTTACATGTTTTCTTAAACAAAAATAATAGGGAGAAGCACACTCAGAGGCACTCACTCACATGAATATATCTCTTTCTTAAAATATTTATGTCCAATTTGAGTCTATATGATTTTGCAGGGGTGGTCGGTTAAGGAGAGGGAGAGAGGGATCTCCTGTAGCACATAGCAGAGATTTTAAGAGGCCAACCTTACATGGCAACTTGCTATTACTTTTCGATAAGTGTTATTTATAGGTGTTACCTGTTATAAGTTATTTTCTTAATTAAATATAACAAAATTGTATTTGTTATTTTGTTATATTTAAAGTGTATTTTTATTCTAAATTTTTATACAATATATTGTTTATGTAGGATAATTTGATTTGAAAAAATAAATGTTAAAATTTAAATCTTACAAATAAAATCTTCATATTTAAGTGATATAAGTAGTATGCTCTACACACTAACTTGAGAATAAAATAAATCTTTTTACAATTATGTTTAAAATAGAGAATAATAATTTCTTCAAATATAGTGCATTCAACATGTTATTAGATTATCTTATTTTATGTGAGATGTATTTTATTTATTTTATTTTTAAATCATATTAAAATAATTATGTAGAGGTAGGCCAAAATAATTTTTGAAAGAGGGGACAATACAAGATAAAATTAATATCATCCTATTAAATTATAAAAAACTAATATATATATATATATATTCTCCTAGATTTTTGGGAGGCCATGGCCAGCCACCCTCAAATGGCTCCACCACTGCTTATGCGTTTTCTAAATACTCGGATTATTGTGTGACACGTTGAGTGTTTGCTAAAATGTCTCAAAGAAACATATTTTCTTGGACTATCACGATTGTTGGCTCGATCAACAACGGTTTCTTTATTTAAGGGTTTGGGTTTTTTAATGAAATGATGACCCATGGAATCTTGCCCAATGCTTTAGCCTATTCTTCGATCATTCATATGTGCACCCCCCTCCCCCCAAAAAAAATTTATAGATTGGTTCACAATTTTCTCCTACAGCCCCTCGCTCAAATATTTAGCCCTCTTTGTGTAAGAATGAAAGATATTTTTTTGTTAAAAGAATTTATGATCCATGCTTATATTTAGAGACTAACTTATAGATTTTTAAGTTCAAAACTAGTGGTTCATGCGACTCCACTCCAATCTCCATGATGTAGTACGCTAAAGTTTCTTGGGACAGCAGCCAGAGAGTTGAGGCATGACACAGCAAGCATGCAGTTGTAGAGTAGCTAAGGGAACCAGTGCTATTTTCAACTTTTGTTTCATTGGGGCTTGGGCTAATTTACAGCTTGTTTTTGTACCGTCAGCTCCATCATCCATGGCTTTTCTACCGTTCTAACTTTAAGTTTTTCACTCATATTTTTCTCCATCATGATTCATACATATTGCGATTTGTGAACTTGTGTTGCGATTTTTCTGTACGTGTTGGTATTGGCTAGCCTGTTACACTTGCTATTTGCGAGTTAAGCATCCCGAGAAGTTGAGAACTTCTGTTGCAGACTGTAGTGTTGCAACTTGCGGTCCTGCTTGCAACTTGCGTGTCGGTGTTGGCAACTTGGTTGTGTTGCTGACTTGCCGCTTGCTGTCGTGTTGCCGCTTACCATTTTGTTGCGTCCTCAGCTCGGATTCTACCATTCTAGACTTCTAATTCTCAGTTCTCTTTATTTAATATTTATTTAGCCTAGCAATTTTAATAGTTAATAGTTCTACCGCTCAGATTTGTCACTCGTGCATATATTACAACTGATTTAATTTGTGCATATATATAGATTTGTGCATATATTATAATTTTTATATATAATATAAACTGATTCATGCATATATATAATATTAATATATATTACTTATCAATAAATATATATATACATATGTATATATATATATATATTTGTAACTCAAAAAATTAAAATCTATATGTCTTGATTCAGTCTCTAAACATCAAATCTTGGTTCTGCCCATGTGTGCATACATTATATAGTGTTGAGTTAGAGCTTCTTCATTGAATTGGTCAAATTCATTTTCAAAATTTTGTTAATATGACACTCTTTTGCATTAGCCTCTTTCATTTAAATTCAATCTTCATATTGAATTAGTTATTCACAACGGCCTGAGGACAAGCAGAAGTTTCCTTCTAAACCAACCCACCTAAAACGGTAGTCTTGTTGCCCCTATATAGGATTTAACGAGGCCGGGAATTGTGCCATAATTGGAGATGGAGTGTCGCTGGAAACCTTTCTATATGACGGCAGAAAGGTGACCGAAGCAACTGCTAGAGAGCTAGCGTGTCCTCTTTCAAGAAGCCTCAAACCAGCAATAGACGGATTGATCCCCACCCCGCTCTCTAAATGGATTGGTGAAGAAATCGGGCAGCCAATGTGCGAGCTGACCATATTGAACTGCAAGTTATCCAGCTCCAAAAACTTTAGAATCACCTGCTGGAAAATTCTATGATGTCATCAATTAATATCTCTATGCGTGGTACATATTCAATGTGAGGGGTCTTTTATTTTATGTATTTGGCAGGTTTATGACGTGATTCTCTGCTATGAAGATGGCCTTTTGAGTTATAAATTCGTTGGAGTAGTGCAACTGTAAGCTTAAACATTCTGCGAGGTCAGCTTTGAAAACTATTATTCCCGAGTGAACCGCAATGCGCTTTTCTCGAGAAGAAGTGATGATTAAATGGAAGAGTAAAGATTCAGTTCGAATGTTTTCAACTTCAGGATTTGCAGCCACCCAATCCCCTGATGCCACGTAAGCACTTCCCCAAAACACAATCTAGACCCGCATGCACCAAATAAAAATATCAATTAACAAAAATTAAAACATTTAAAAAGAATCAATTAGTACTTTAACCCAGAAAATAAATAGCAATTAATATCTTACTCAGAAAATCTTAAAAAAAAAAAAATCAATCAACACCAGAAAATAATAGAAATATTAATTAGTTCATTGCTCCTCTGTTACCCAGAAAATTTTATTATAAAACAAAAACTAAATTCCGCCACATCTCACTGCATTGAATATCAATTCAAAAAGCATTAGAAAATATCATATCCACTTCAGTTGCAAGGAATCTGGGGTCGTATTGCCCAACCTAAAATCTAAGCCAGAATCCATCTGGGATTACCCGTGATAAGAAAATCAACGCAATCCAAAGCATGCATCAAAAGTGGACAAAAGCATATTATTAAAAGGAAATGGAACAATGAGGATGAAAATTATTTCCAAAAAGTTAAACTGGGAGGGCAATTTCTACAGAAGCAAACCAATATGAGACTCCCCCCCAAAACAAAAAAAACCATCGCGTTATCTTCCTTTAACTTAGCACTTAACCACAGAAGAATCAAATTTCCATGCCAGCCTTATTGGTGGTTTAATTTATCATTCTGAGTCAGTATCCACACTTCCCATGGCCTTCAATCCTCTGGGTCTCTGCATCACATTTAGGCAAAGAGTAACACTCACAAATCTGTCTAAAAACAGATATTATTAATTCTAAAAATTTTCATTAAATTTTCTTCAGTTAACTGCATTTTCTCAGCAACCAAGACTATAAGGGAAGCATTACACAACCACCAAAGAGAGAGAGAGAAAGAGAGACAGAGAGAGAGAGAGAGGGAGACCAATAAGTACCTTCTTTGAAGACTTTTTTTCCCTCACCTCGTACCTTTCTTGGCACAGATCCGATAGCCATGCCCCTGGACTGACCAACTGCACATGGAATACAAGAAAAAAGGGGCTTAAACACACATCCAAGCCACAAACGATTTACCTAATTTTCTCATAAAAACAGAAAAGTCCTTTCGGCTATGAAAGAGCCTTACAAGTAAGCTTTTTTGTATCAACTTAGCCCTCTTTTTGGGCCTCTGAGGAAGCTTACAGCCTTTCATGGCCATAAAATCTTCTTCCTTTTCTTTGCTAGACAGTGTAATAAACAGCTTTGGCCAAACAAACCCCCTGTCCTCCTTTACATGATCCATCAACACCTTCCCATTATCATCCAAACCCAATGAACCTCTAGTCGTGTAATATCGATCTTCCTTCTCTGGCGATGACACCATCGTCTTCCGGTGGTTCATCGGTGAGCCAGGGTTCCTATAGGCCAAATTAGGAAGTTAGCACCTTTCTCCTCCAAATGATCAATTTGACTTGATTTTGTGAATAAGTTCTATGACATTACAATACAGAGTACCTTCATATGATCCCTTAAAAAACCACTCCTTCAACAACTGCAATATGATTCCTATTATTCCCATATTTTCCTCACATCCAATCAGTATAAATTGAATAGAAAATGTTAAAAATCACAAATCACAAATGTTATGCCCCAGCGGAATGCACCTCCACTTCATTGCACAAGTTACATTTCAGAAATAACTTTCTTCCTTTTTTTGGTTCAATCCATTTGCAGGAATACATCAATAGAATGAAATAACCTACCAAAACAAAAACATTCATATATATATATATATATATATATATATATATATATATATATACTAATAATAGCCAATGCAAAAAATGGAGCACATCAAATTATCTTCATGTATCTAACTTAAACATGCCATCCACTGCAACAACAAACTGTTATATGACTCCATTATTCCTTTTTCTTTTCTCCCACCCTTTCCTAGCAACCGAACAGGATAAATTGGTTTTGTAGCCGTTCAAAGCTTGGAACTTTTACGATCCCTAATTTGTTTTCGAAGAAACAGAGTTAAAGACCTCAAAATTTTCTTTTTTGATAAGTAAAATACAAAAAGACCTCAAATTTACATCGAAGTTCTCACATTCATGGGTAGCATTTAAGATTGTCGTTGCACTTCTAATCTGGGAATTTGTTTGTCTTACTTGTTGATTCGATGGGGCTGCGGAGAAACCGAGTCTCTCTCCGCAGTGCCAACCACGCGTCGATCGACACGAGAAGTGATTTTCTTCTTCCCCAAACAGTCCAATTTGTTGGCTAAGCTCTGATCTTTGACTTTCACACATCTAAGCCTCTTTCTGTTCCCCCATTGCAACCCAAAGTCCTCTGCAGCTCTATTGTTGTTGTGCCCTCTTTGACCCTTGGCTTCCTTTTCCATCCCACTGCAACAGAACCTCATAAATTTCAGAAATTAGCCAACATCCATTAGGGTTAATAGAGACGCTGAGAATCTTCGGGAAAGTGCAAGAAAATTGTGGCAACCTGTGTAGGAGAAGTGCTTGCTGACCTTGAGATCTAAAAAGAACGGGATGGCTTCGATGGAATTGGACTCAAAATCAGCCTGCATTTTTCAACATAAAAGCAAAACCCATGAAAGAAATCCTAAAACATAAATATACGGGAAAACCAAAGAAAGCGATCAGCTTAAACGTGGCTGTTTGGTAGCTGAGAATTCGTGGAAAAAAAAATAGAATCCAGTCAGGATTACAGCATTTAAAATAACAAATTTTACAGCTGAGGATTTGAAGATTTCTTCTCGGCAACCAAACAAGCCATGAAGGAATGCACAGAGAGAGAGAGAGAGAGAGATTACAGGGAGGAGACTACGTTTACATTTGGTAGCAAAGACTTGGAAAGAAAGAGTAGGAATTTCTCAGAAAAAATCAAAAATAAAAAAGAATATTCGAGTGAGAAAATAAAAGAATAAGAAATCAGAATTAAAACTTTGTAATCTTTGAGGGCTTAAGATTCTAAGAAACTGAAAAATTAAACAAAGAAATAGGTCGTCTTCAACGAAAATTTGCCTCTCATTTGCAGTGCTCTGTTCCGTTTCTCCTTGAAGTTGATTTTTTGCAAAAGGCTGCCAAGCAAAGAAAAACATTTTGGTGTGTGAATGATCATAGCCGTTCAATGTTGAATGGACGGCTAGATGAGTTTCCCTCCAACTTACTCCGCCAATTGGTGCTTGGGAAATAAAAGGAAGCCTTTGGAGTTATTTCGGTCTTATTGGTGCACGTGAAAATGTCTGAGACTCTGAGTGCAAGTGACTTTCCCATCTCAAATTCTCAACTATCCAATCCAACGGCACAGACTGTGAAGCAGACCAGTACGTAGCATTTTGTATTTGGATGGATATTATTAATGAGAAATGTAATGCTATAATTTCTATTATATTTGATATTTTTTGTATTTTATTTTTTTTAATTTTATTAAATAATTAAAGAAGTGATTATTAATATATTAATATATTTTTATTTTTTTATTTTTTTTAAAATATATAAATTCATTAAAAAAATATTAAAATAAAAATAACAAAAAAATCATTTTTTCTATTTTTTTATCATAAATTTTTTATCATTTTAGAATATTTTAAAAATATGCAAAAAGAAAAATCAATACATTGATAATAATTTTCTTAATCATTACGTAAAATTAAAAAAAATGTAAGAAGTGTCAAATAGAGATGTCAAATGGAGTGGACATAGTAGATTTTCCTTTCTCTTCTAGCCCCGATAAATCTAAATCGTGTTTCTTCTCCCCTCTTCCAAATCGATCGGGTTTCTCCTCCCGAATCGTATTTCTCCTACGTCGGCTTCTTTTAAAAATGGGATCTTCTCTTGGGTCAGCCTTTTCGAACATGGACTTAGGTTTGCTTTGACCTGCTATCCCCAATATTGATATGCCCGAACTCAACTCCATTCCATATTACATTTAGTTTCGAAATCTCCCACTCAAGTTTGTTTCGAAATTCCTGAGCTCGACTCCTCCCTATTTTTCTTATCCGTCGGCTTCTTCTTGAGCTTAGGTCACGTAGAACGTTGTTTTTGCAGGAACATGCACTCTGAGTCTTCGCAAATAACCTAAAAATCTCCAATCTCCCCACTCCTTCTTCGTTGCAGGAAACCCTAGAATCTCCAATCTCCCCACTTCTTCATCTTCGCAGGAAATCGTAAAATCCCCAATCTCCCCCACTCTGTCATCTTCTCTGGAACCCATTTTGAGTTGTGAGATACAGTCAGTCATCAGTAAATGTGGATAACGAAAATAAATGGCAATTTTTACAACTAAATGTGGATTTATTTTTCAGTTAGCAAGGACAAGATCAATTGAGTTTTAAAAATCCAGTAAATAAAAAGCAAAATAGGAATCAAGAAAAAGATCAAAGCAGCAAGCACAAAAAAAAAAAAAAAAGATCAAAGCAGCAACCGAAAAAAAAGCCAGACGGCAGCTTACTAACAGGAATCGAAATGTGGCAACTGCTGGACGAGGGGAAACTTGAAGAACGACAGCAAATCATTTTTTTTGGGGGGGGTTGGGTGGGGGGGAACCAGGAAATGCAATTTTGATTTTTGGGGATGAGACTGTTTACGAAATGAAGATGATGAGTAAAACGGATTCGTTTTACTGTATAACTAAAAACAAAATCCACATAAGTGGGTGCGTAGTGTGGCTGAAATTATGAGTGTATGTGTAGACTTACCCATCATTTATTGTATTTGTATTCGGATTTTTATCCCATCCCCTTTGAAGGCAAGAAAAATATTAGTATGTTTACATATTTTAATATTTTATTATCATATTTGATATATTTTAATTTCTTTTACTTAATGAATAAGAAAGTAATTAATAGCATATTGATAATATTTTTATATTTTTTAAAAGCATTTAAGATGATTAAAAAAATAAAAGTGAGAAAAAAATAACAAATCAAAAAATAACTAAGTGTACGATGGAGCAATACTACTCAGATAGCAGAGTAGCACCGCTCTTGAAGGCAATGTAGATTCTCTATCTATTTCACATTCAAAAAATGTCTTGATTTGAATAGAAATAATAATGTTAAATATAATTTTAAGGTGTATAAATTTTGCATCTTCTTTTAAAAAATGTGGAATAAATATAAAATTCACATGAAAAAATCATTTTTATAATTGTGAATTTCTTTGAAATATGCAAGATTTTCACACTCTATAACTATATATTGCATTAATCTTTTTTTATTTTTTAACTTTGTCTAATTCCACAAAATGTGTGATTCAAGTAGTAACAAAGCAAGATTGAGTTTATTGTATATATTACAAGTGATATTGATCTTTAGTCAATAGTCTTTTTAACTGGTAGTCGTCCTCCTTTGGTGAGGTTTTTTCTCTCTAGTAGAGTAAGTATCTCAGATTACTTCGTAGTTTGAAGAAAACATAGAAGATGATCTATCTCGACAATGGGAACACCTGAGTCTCACCGAGCAAGAAAAGAAAGGGGTTACCCTATCATCACCCCCTAATCCCACAATAATGAAGCCAAGTTCCTCATGTATCATGGCGATGATAGTAGCCAATAAATGTATAAACAAAGAGGCCTTCAAAAACACCATCATCAAAGTTTGGAAATGTGAAAGTTGGGTACAATTTTCGGAAGTAGGGGCTAGCAAATATCTCATTGAGTTTGATAGCCCACATGATATGGCAAGAGTAATAGAAGGTCACCCTTAGTCTTTTGATCGATGGTTAATCTACATACAACCACTTGATGGCTCAATGTCCATTAAGGAAGTCGAGTTTGCTAAAGAAGTTTTTTGGCTCCAAGTTTTTGACATTCCTTTTGACCATATGAATGCTAGCATTGGCACAAAATAGGAAACAAGGTTGGAAAAGTTATCAAAGTCCATGCAGATGAATGAGTAATTATCTAGGGCAGATTTCTAAAGATTCAAGTAGAAGTGGACATATCTAAAGCCCTTCTTAGAGGTACCTTCCTAACCATTGAAGGTAAGCAACTTGGGTCTCTTTGAAGTATGAATGTCTTCCATCTGTTTGTTTCATGTATGGAATCTTAAAACACAATCATCAAACTTGCTCCAACTCAATGACAAAAGGTGGGAACCACTATATGAGGTGTGGCTATGTGCACTTGTAACTAGGGAAAATGACCTCATGTTCAAGAAATATGGTGAAGTCCAGCCTTAGGGAGAGTCACCTCAAAAATATTCATGGAACAACAGGGAGGAGAACAAGGAAGACCCCATTACAAACCAAGATATTATCACCAAGGACTGCCAAGCAAAACATGACACAATTTTGGACCCAATGGTTAATGCAACACCTTGAGCTAAGACAGCTATGCAGGCAAGTCAATCTCAAACTCTACCTTTCGCCCAAAAGGTTAGTCAACTTCTTAAACCTTTACTAGAAGTTGTCCCCCCTAACATAAAAGAGGAATGTTGTGATATGTCTGGTATGGAGACCAATGCACCTACAATAGATACTTTTTCCTTTGGTGTCAGAAAGAAGATTAGTCATTTACACAAAGCATTCGAGGAATCAAATGAACTTTCAAATCAGATCCACTCCCTCGATCAATTCATATCAAAACAAGTAGCTGCTTTACAATAATCAAAGAAAAGAGCATCTTGGAAGAGAAGAGCCTGAACCAGTTGTGGTGTTTCCCCATCTCAGGTGCCAGAAGTCTCTTCCCTTTATCCGCCAGTCATTAAGGATGCCATTCACAGTCCTCTTCCCAACAAACACAAACGAGTGAGTAGTCCTCCTCCCTCTAGTGGCGCCATTACTAGGTCCAAACGTGTTAAACTCAAACTCTATGATGAAGAATCACAATCCCTAACAAGCAAGGTGGCGGCTGTTGAACAATCTCACCAAAACCAATAATTGGTTTAAGTTGGAACTGTCGGGGGCTCGGGAACCCCCAGACAATTCTTGACTTGCACTTTTTGGTGCAAACCAAGTTTCTCTCTTTTGTTTTTCTAATGGAAACAAAGAGTTCTAGAGAGAAAGTTGAAGTAGTGCGAGACATGCTACACTTTGATCACAGTTTCATAATTGATAGCACTGGAAATAGTGGAGGCATTGCTTTCCTTTGGAAGGAAGGTTTAGCAACAACAGTTTACTTTTATACCAAGCATCACATATCCTTCTTTGTGTAAAACTTAGAAATGGGAAAGGACTGAATTGTAACTGGCTTCTATGACAATCGTATTAGTACAAAGAGAAGAGAAAGTTGGAGCTTGTTAAGAGCAATTCAGGCCACTATTAATCTTGGGTGGATTTGTATTGGTGATTTAACAAAATCATAAATTTCAAAGAAAAAAGTGGAGGACAGATGAGACCCCAATCACAAATAGAAGCTTTCAGATCTATTATGGAGTCCTATGGGTTATATGATCTAGGTTATGTTGGTAATAAATTTACCTGGACAAATGGAATACATGGCAAAGCTTTTACAAAGGGAAGATTCGATAGAGGACTCAGTAACTCCCTATAGACTAAAACCTATCCATACTTGAAGGTGATAACCCTCCTTGCTCTAAAATCTGATCATTGTCCCATACTACTCACTTTTGACAATAGTCAACCAACTGTGCACCAAGCTGACAAACCCTTTAAAGTGGAAGCTAGTTGGTTCCTCAAAGATGAGTGCTCCAAGATAGTAGAAATGGCATGGAAGCAACCAAGAATGTTAGGGAACAAGCTACTATTAGCTACATATGGCCTTAATCAGTGCAGACAGTAGCTTACACAATGGAGGAGAGCAGACTAGATCAACTCCAAGGCAGAAATGAAATCAAATATGGAGACTTTCTCTGAATTACAGAAGAAGGACAAAGGATACCTCATTGCAGCTATAAGGGAGGTCCAAAGCACTTTGACTCAACTCCTTGAGAAGGATAAGATAAAATGAAAACAAAGAGCCAAATAAAGATGGCTGAGGGAAGGGGACAGAAACACTCGATTTTTCACTAGTGTGCCTCTCAAAGAAGGAGTACTAATCTGATAAAAAAACTAATGGATGATGTAGGGCAGCAAGTAAACTCTAGGGAGGGGACTAGTCAGCTTATCTAGATTTTCTAAATGAGGCTATTCACCACCTTATCACCATAAGGCATTGCAGACTATCTTTTAGCCATGGAACCTCGAGTATCTGAAGCCCAAAAATCATTACTATCCAGAGAATATACCCAAATGGAAGTGGAGGATGCTCTAGTCTGAATGGAAGGCCTCATCTCCTCAAGACTTGATGGTTTCCCTACAGCTTTTTATCACCAACATTGGGCTATCCTGGACCCCCAAGTCTATGAGGCAGTATTATTCATTCTTAATTCTAATGTTATTCTGGCTAATATTAGCCAAACTTTCATTACTTTGATTCCTAAAAAAAGTCCCCACTAATATATCTAAATTTCGATCTATTTCCCTTTGTAATGTCCTTTACAAAATTGTGTCAAAAGTTATAGCAAATAGACTCAAACTCATATTGCCTAACATTATTGTTAGCACAGAATCTGCTTTGTTCCAACATGTTGATTTTCGACAACGTTATAGTAGCCTTTGAAGCTCTCCATACAATGAAGTGCAAGATGAATGGAAAAGAGGGATAGATGACCTTGAAGTTAGATATAAGTAAAGCATATGATAGACTTGAGTAACCTTTCATAAGGACAATATTCTATAAGATGGGATTGTGTAGCAGACTGGTGGAAATGATAATGCAGTGCATCAAGATAGCTGAATACTCAATCTTGGTAAACGACATCCCTCAAGAACCCTTCCATCCTTCAAGAGGGATCATACAAGGGGACCCCCTGTCCCTTTACATTTTTATACTTCGTACTAAGGCACTTAGCAACCTTATAAGCAGAGTTGAATCTCAAGGAAAGATCCATGGACTTCCACTTGCTAAGGGACAACTCAAAATATCCCATCTATCCTTAGCTGATGATAGCCCATTGTTTTGCAAGGCTAATTCCATTAAATAAAGCAACTTATTTGGGATGCTTAGGGTTTATGAGTATGCCTCAGGTTAGAGACTCAATTTAGAAAAAAAAAATACTTCAATTTAGCAAAAACACTTCCTAGATCACCCAGTCCTATATGATGTCCATTGCTAGGTTGAGAGCTTGCATGGCCTATGAGAAATATCTTGGTCTGCCATAAGTTGTTGGCCGGAATAAGCAAAAGCCTTTCAAAGGGATTCTAGAAAATATGATATCGAGATTGAGTAACCATAAAGTCAAACACCTAGTACAGGCTGGCAATGAAATTTTTATGAAAGCTGTCATACGAGTATTGCCCACTTATACCATGGGGTTTTTCAAACTCCTCATTTCTATGCTTCATGACATTAATAGTGTTATCTACAACTTCTAGTAGGGGTAGCAAAAGAAGGAACATATAATCCATTGGGTTGCAGGGAAATGGATAGGGAGACCAAAGTCAAAAGGGGGCTTGGGCTCTAGGAATCTTGAGGTTTTCAACTTAGTCATGCTAGTCAAACAATGCTTGAGGGTTACTTAGCAAGCTGAATCGTTGGCAGCAAGGGTATTGAAAGCAAAGTATTTCCCAAACTCCGAATTCCAACTTGCAAAAATTAGCTCCAAACCTTCCCACATTTGGAGGAGTCTCATGTCAACTAGACTACTTCTTGAATTAGGATCTTATTGGAGAGTCGGCAATGATCAAGAGATCAGGGTTTAGAGAGAGAAGTGGAGCTATAGTTTCTGAGCACATCGACCGTACTCTTCATCAATGACAATCTGATCTGGTCAAGTTAGTCTTTGACCTAGGGGAAGCCAACACAATTCTAAAAACTTCTATAAGCACAATGGACAACAGAAGTTGATTTTGAAAGGAACAAACAATGCGGCCTTCACAGTCAAAAGTACATATCACTTGGAGAATGATAGAATTATACCAAGTAAAGGCCCAACATCTTCTAGCAACCCTTTCAAATTAATGTGGACTCCACTATGACAGCTTCCAATCACTCTAGTTGATAACATGTTTATGTGGAGATCATGTCTTAATTCACTCTCCACCATGCTCAACCTATTCAAAAGGAAAATAGTTGACAACCCTTTCTTCCCAATTTGCAAAACTGGAACTGAAGACACAATCTATGCTATATGGCAATGTGAGTTAGCAAAAGATGTTTGGGGCATGTGCTAAAAAAGTCTTCAAAAATGCTCTCTTCTCCAAGCATCAATGACCCAGCTTTTTGAGGGAATCTTGAAGTCAAAAAGTCCAGAGGCTATCCTTGAATTTGTGGTAAGAGTAAAAAGAATTTGGTGGAGAAGAAATAACATGGTTTTTTAAGAAAATTTCTGCCACCCCACAAAGATAGTTAGGGAAGCAACCTCTCACCTTGAGAGGCTAGCCATTGATGGAAGCAACAAAGTGATCAGAACCAACAAAATATGTCTCTCCCCCCAATCTTAGAAAGCTCATCCACCTGCATGGATAAAGATTAACTGGGCTGGGGCAATTGAAAAGTCTAATAGCAAAGTGAGTGTTGGTGTGGTGATTAGAGACAACATTGACAAGGTTTTGGCCACTTTCAGAACAACCAAAATGATGTTCCTAGACCCCCTTTTGGTTGAGGCCTATGGAGCTCTATTGGTAGTAAAATTTGGTCTATCCTTAGGTTACCAAAATACCATTTTTTAAGGAGATTTCATTCAAGTCATACAAGCTTTCAAGTCCAAGTAAGAAGACTAGAGCAGCTCAAGTATGTTCCTATGTGAAGCAAAAAGTCTACTTTCAAACTTTGCCAATTTGAAGGTGTCTCATGTATGGAGAATGGGTAATGTAATGGTCCATTTGTTAGTAAAGGATTCCTTTTCATTAGGGCTGGGCACCGACTTAGTCGGAGTCGGAAATGGGGTCCTCCGACTCCGACTTCTATTGACTCCGAAGCGGAGTCGGAACATAGTCGGAGTTGGGCTTTTTTGTTGGGCTTGTGTATTGGACTTTTTTTTAACCCATTTGACTTTTCAATTTTACAATTTCAAACTATAATAGATTGAAGTTGGGCTCCTTGATACAAATTATACACAACCAAAGCCTAAGGTCCAAATTTATACAAATTAAAATTACACAACCATCAGCTCTTAGCAAGTAAACGGGCTTCAAGATCCAAAGTTGGGATACTTCCAACAGATTGACCATAAAGGATAATGTCTTCTTGATTTGTCCAATAATTCTCTTCAAGACATTTATATGCTGCCTCAATTTCTGCATAGGTGTTTTGCTCACTTGGCTGCATAAATACATGAGATTCAAAGCTTAAATCTTGTTTAATGACAAAGCTACTAGAAACAAATTTATGTTTCCCTTTATATTTTCATGCTGCTCTTTATACCTTTCTTGATGATTGCCCGTAGCCAGAGTAGTCATACCTGCATAATTTACTAAGGTGAGAGCATATTCAAAGTATGAAGTTTAATGGGAAGTTACATAATTATAAGAATAGAAACTATAAGAGGGACATCATGTAATAAATATGAGAACTGTAATTTATGACTTTATGGTACCAACAGACATTTTTTTATGGTTAGGCTTTAGAAAAAATAGTCGATCGCTATGACGATTGAATACAGAGTAGATGGAAGTGATTTCATTAAAATAAAAATAAAAGAGAAGCTTTTCTCTACAGTTAGGGCTAGCAATCCTCACTTCAGCCTTGTTTTTGCTACTTTGGCAATGCCCTACTTCAAGCAATAAACTTTTCTTTACAACACAGAACCAATAGACATTATTTACCCCAGCTTCCAAATACATCCTGTCGAAGTTGAAAGAATAAGTAAAAGTATTTCTTATGAAAGATCCCAAATTGTCGACTTTCTTGTTGGATCAATCATTAAACTAAAGAAAGAAGAATGATTTCATTCTAAGAACTTTCGATTTTCACTAAGAATCTCCATTTTCCAACTGCAGCACATGCATCAGATCCATATAGTAGCACAAAAATGGCTCGAATAAATCATACACAAAAGAAAACTTTCTAGCTCTTATCTTGAAGACTACACAAAATAAAACCCACTAATGAAATACTCAAATAAATGATACAAACCAAACCATCGATGAAAAGCAAAGAAAAATAAACGCACAAGGAATCAACTCGAACCCATTTTCTTTTTTGCCAAGCTAAGCTAAATAACCCCATTCGGACTACAAAAATTGATAAGTGCACTGATCTATAACACATGAAGAAAATTTATTCATTACTCTACATGAAAAAAAACCAACTCAGATTTTACAAAAAGAAATGAACAACAAAGTGGCAAGTCGTGGTGATGCGGAGTTGGTTCTGGAGGAGGCGATGGTGTTGTTGTGTTCGTGGGTTACTCGTGGTGATGCGATGTCGGTTCTGGAGGAGGCGATGGTGGCTCCCGGTGGCAAGTCTTGAACATAGGCAGATAACCCGTACTATATATGAAATGCGCAGGGGAGATCCGGATCCGAAAGGATTAGAGAGACGAAGGGGGGGTTGGGTTGGCGACGAATGGGAGATGAAAAGAGAGATGAAGGGGGGGTTGGTCGACGACGAAAGGGAGATCAGAGATGAATAGAGAGATGAAGGGGGGGTTGGTCGGCGACTAAAGGGAGATCAGAGATGAATAGAGAGACGAGGGGGAGGGGGGGTCGGCTGATTTGAGAGGGGGAGTGATGAATCTGACTTTATAAACATAATCTCAACCGTTAGATTTAGGTTAAAACTAGATTTAACAATAGAGATTAAATTTGTAAATAAATCTATAAATAAATTAAATAAAAATAGAAAATTAAAACTATAAATACAATATAACTAATTCAAAATCAACTTTAAATACTAGAACTAATATTATTTTATCATAAAATAAAATAAGAAAGTTTACTAAATATTTTAAAGAAATAAAATTATATAAGTAAATAGAATTTTTTAATAGTTTTAAATAATTATAAGTTTTTTAAATAAAATAATTTTTTTAAACTATACAATTCTTAGAGATTTAAAATATTAGAATACTTCTTTATAAATTGGAATAGGTAGTTATTTGCTATCAACTTATGTCGTAAAAAAAAATCCTTGAAAAAACATCAATATTGTTGTAGTTTGTTTATTATATTATAAGCTAACATTATAATATTCTAGTTACTAGTACATGCCTTGTTTAATTTGATTAATTTTTATGGTATAAATAATAATATTATAAGTATATTATTTAGAAGAGTAATGCTACTGATCATCCTATTTTTTATTATCGTCTCATCAATTATATGATGTGGCATTAAATGATTAAAAATTATTTATTATGTTTTATTTATTAACCTCTCATCTAATGTCATATAATGAGATAATGTATTTATTCTATTTAAAAATATATTAGTGTTTATACATTAGTATTACTATTAATATACATTAGCTCATAGATTGTTGTTTATACATTAGCCAATATACTATTATTTTATTTAATTATCAATTTAGGGTTGTAAAAGTCTAGAATTTAGGATTAAGGGTTTAGGATTTAAACTTTGGTCTTAGTAAATGTCTATTATATTATTAAGAAATTATTTTGAATAAGTTTGTACTTATAAAATCATAACTTTATACAATAGTATTATAAGCTAACATTATAATATCCTAGTTACTAGTACATGCCTTGTTTAATTTGATTAGTTTTTATGGTATAAATAATATTATTATAAGTATATTATTTAGAAGAACAATGCTACTCATCATCCCATTTTTTATCATCATTTCACCATTTTATGATATAATATTAAATGATTAAAAATTATTTATTATGTTTTACTTATTAATTTATCATCTAATGTTATATTATGAGATAACGAGAAGATGATGAGAAAGAGGATGATGAATGTATTTATTCTATTTAAAAATACATTGGTGTTTATACATTAGTATTATTATTAATGTATATTAGCTCATACATTGATGTTTATACATTAGCCAATACACTATTAGTTCATTTAATTATCAATCTAGGGTTGTAGTCTAGGGTTTAGAATTAAGGGTTTAAGGTTTAGGGTTTGAACTTGGGTCTTAGTAAATGTCTATTATATTATTAAGAAATTATTCTAAATAAGTTTGTGCTTATAAAATCCTAACTTTATGCAATAGTATTATAAGCTATTATATTAGTAACTTTTAATACCTTGGTGTTTATAATTTTAGACATTACTAATCTTTAAACATTAATATTACATTAGTAACTTATGTATTTTAAGTGTTTATACATTAGTATTTAGAAATTAGTGTTATACATTATTACATACCTCAATAATTTATAATACATTATGATATTTATTATTTATTAACTTATAATACATCATTACTTATATATTAGTCTTTAATTTTGTATATATTAGTATTAAAAATTATTACATTAGTAATTCTTAATATATTAGTGTTTATAATTATATATGTCTATTATATTATGAGTAAATTATTTAGAAATAATTATTAATTTAATTATCTACTATATATGAAAATACATATATATTTTTTATAATTATATGCAAAACGTAGGAGTCGAAGTCGGATATATAGTCGGAATCAAAGTCGGAGTCGGGTTACAAGTCGGAATCAGAATATCGAAGTCGGATCAGGTCGGAGTCGGAACGGAGTTGAGGTGGAGTCAGGATCGGAGTCGGATTATCAGATTTTTACTCAACCCTACTTTTCATTTCCTATGATATTGTAACTTTGGAAGAGTCCCCAACCTGTATCTCTTCGTGATCAATGAAATGAGTATGAGAAGTTTATTTCAAAAGAAAAAATTAGTCTTTTTAATATTTTCATAAATTTGTTTGGTCTTTTTATACTTTTTCATGTTGTTGGACACCGTTGGTTTGATGAACTTTTATACTACTACTTAAAAAAGAAATTATAAGTTAATGTTTGAGTTTCTTATTCTTCTACTTGTTGAAATAAGAATCAGAAAAAATATTTCAAAAAAACCTTATATAGTTAAGATAAAATAACATTTTTAAGAACAAGCTAAACGTGGGAATGCCATATTACAAGAAATCTCTTCTTATTCCTAGTTCTTTCCAAACATGAGTGTAGTTACATTTCAATAAATTTAAGTTCTCAAGCATCTCATTCCTGAGAATATAGATGTCGAACATAATGTTAGACTCTGTAAATCAAATGCCACATGGTTTTCCACTAAAAGCTAGGATATAATTCCCAATTTTGCTCTTTAGCTTCAAATTGATAAGTATAAAATTTGTTATTTAGTAAATTTTCATTTAATTTATAGTTTATTGTATTGAAATGCATTGTATACTGAACGACTTTAAGTTTTTTTATTTAAAAAAAAAAATACATTGTATGTTAAGGTTTTTAATTTCTTTTTCAAATTTCAAAAAATATTTAAAGGTTGATAATAATGTCACATCAACAAAATAAAATAGAATTAAAATAAAAACAAGTAATAGTGCATTACTTCTTATAAGTAAACATGATACACACGTGTATGAATGCATGAATGCATGCATGTACATACATATACATCTACTATGAAAAAATATTGAGTGCATCCAACACTTACTTACATGAATAGTACATATTTCAAAAAATATTTAAAGGTTGATGATAATGTCACATCAACAAAATAAAATAGAAGTAAAATAAAAACAAATAATAGTGCATTACTTCTTATAAGTAAACATGATACACACGTACATGGATGCATGCATGCATGCATACATATATATTTACTAGGAAAAAATATAGAGTGTATTCAATACTCATCACACTCACTCATCTACATATATATGCATGCATGCATATATATTTACTTGGATGCACTCTAGCATTACTCATCTACTATATATATAAATGTGAATCCGCTTGCCACAGTATTTTCGTCTAATTTTTTTCCCAATTTTACCCTTTGTTTTATTTGAAAATTACGATCTTTTTAGTCTTATGCCAACATACGTTTGGTCTTTTAATATATTTTTTTTCCAATTTTGTCCCTTAGTTCTATTGTTTTCTTCGTTATGCTTTGGGTCGTTATGCTTCGCCACCTAAATGTTATTGTCTTTTTATAGTTGGGATCTAATTACTTCGTCTGACACAATTTAAAATCTACTATATATATAAATGCGAATCTGCTTGCTACGGTTTTTTGTCTAATTTTTTTTCCCGATTTTGCCCTTTGTTTTATTTGAAAATTGCGATATTTTTAGTTTTATTTTGTTTTGCCGACAGACGTTTTGGTCTTTTAATATTTTTTTTCCAATTTTGTCCCCTTAGTTCTATTGTTTACTTTGTTGTGCTTTGTGTCATTTTACTTTGTTGTGTCATTTCATTCATTTGTGCTTTGTATTCTCACTTTCTCAAAAAAATAATTTTCGGTGTCTTTAGTGCTCCTCGTGAATCTCTGCAGTTGTATGTATGCTTGTTATTATTTGTTCTCTCAGTATTGCATGAATGAAATATTACAGTATATATAATTACATCATATGCGTATGCATATGCATCACAGCAAAAAAATAGAACCAAAACAAATCTCTTTAAATTTGTGAAGATCTAAAAGAAAAAACAAAAAATCACAAAGAATATCGAAAAAATAGAACAAAAATAGATCTGTTCAAATCTGTTCAAATCTGTTCAGATCTGAAAGAACAAACAGATCTCAGAAAAAAAAAAAAACAAAAAAATGAACATCAAACCAGCTGACGAGGAAAGTAAGATTAAATAAAAAAAAAAAAAGTAAGAGGAAATAGAAACAGTGTAGATGAGAGAACAGAAAAGACGGAAGGAGAGAGAGAGAGAGAACAATTTGGAAAAGAGTAGTGTTAGGGATTCTCGGGAGGGGATCTCCGCTGCGGTCCCGTAGTGTAAATTTTTTTACATTCTTTTTCATTTCATTTTTTTTACAAAAATAATAAAATAATATGTAGAAATAAAATATATATATATTTTTAATTTTTAATTTTTTTTCTATTTAAAAAGCTCCACGGAGTTGCGGCGGGATTAAAATACCAGGAATATAAAGTTTTTTCTTTGGAAAAGGGGGGCGTTTGACACTTTTATAGTTCGGAATAATTTGATTTGTTTTAATCTATACATTAATAATTATTGCAAATTTAATAATAATGTTTATAATGTTATAAACAAAACGTCGGCCGCCGCCCCTATGTCCCACCACTAAATTATGTGAATGACCCCACCACTATTATTTTAAATCTGCATAGTAACTTGCATAGTGACTTGCATAGTGACTTGCATAGTAATTTCAACGCCTATAAATATAGGCTTCAGTTGTAATGAAATTCATAAGAAAATATAGAGAGAGAAAGAAAGTTTCAGTTCTTAAGAGTTTCTTTTCTCTTGCAATAGTAGTAGTTTTCTTTTTAGTTTTATAACACGTTATCAGCACGAGGTTCTACCGATACTGAAGCTAATGGTCTTCTACTTCAAGTAAGTTTTTCAATATATTATTTGCAGTCCTTGAGATAAATATTAAAGGTAATATTGCTGAATATTACTTGATAAAATTTTATTTTTATTCTCATGATAATGTGAATATATTTATTAAATTCACAGATTTATTTTTGTAATATAATGTCAAATATTGAGATTTATTACTATTGACATTTCTGAAAAATATTATTTATCCAGATCCTTGATGAGATCTATTTGGATATGATGATGAACTTGAAAGATACAATCATAGAAGGAATTCATGTGTCCTTGAAGGACCGTGCTGTGTATCTCATGATGAAAGATCATCATACTGTGTGAAATAAATTAAGAGAGTGATATAAGCACCAGAAGATGTAATCCTCTCAAAGGATCATTATGATTTATTGCACCTGAAGTTGCAAGATTTTAAGAGTGGTATTGAATATTCTGCACTCTTTAAAACCAGCTCAATATTAAAATTATACAGTGAAAATGTCACTGATGATGATATATAAAAGAAGACATTATTTTTCATACCTCGAATGTGCTCCTGCAGTAGCAATATCGAGAGTGAAAGTTCAACAAATATTCTGAACTTTTATTTTGTCTTCCAGTGATTGAGCTAAATAATGAGTTTTTGTTACACCAGTTACGTCCTATTAATGATATCGAATTTACACAATTCCCAGAAGTGAACGGGAACTAAGGGCGTAGACGTGGTAGAAAAATTATAGAAGTGTTGGTCCCAAAAGCGACAACACTAAAAATGATAAAAATATATCGTATCACCAGAAGTGATCAAACTCAGAGAAGGGTAAAGGCCCTCAGAATAATTCTTCATAAAAAGATGAAGATGTTTGTCATAGATGTAATATGACTAAACAGTAGTCACGTACCTGTTGTACGGTCAAGCATTTGATTTATTTATACTAAGTTTTTATATATAAGCTTATTAATATTTCATCATGTTTTGAAATAATGAAATATCGGTGCCTGAAACACGACAAGAAATTACTTGGGATAAAGTCCTGTTTAAATTTGATCCTCTTACAAATAAATGTGAACCAGAAGTTCAGAGGATTATTTATCTGCAAAATGTTGCAAATCAATTACATGATATATTTACTGACACTAAAGGTGTTGTAAAATCATATATTACTGCTGTTAATGCTTAAGCAGGAATTGAAATCCCTGAAGGACGAGTTGTTAAAACAGAAATAAATGAGTCTAAGATACACCTGAAGCGTTGAAGACTTATTGGTGCACAAGAAAAATAAAAATCGGTGCTCATGAAGAGACCGTATTTTCTGTACAAAATATAATCCTCCTGAAGAGGAAACCTCCTGAAGAGGTAACTCCTGAAGAGGTAACTCCTGAAGAGTGTAACTCCTGAAGAGTATAACTCCTGAAGAGAAAACTCCTGAAGAGTATAAACCTCCTGAAGAGGAACCTCTTGTAGAGGTGTTTCATGAAATGTTTTCCCCTGGAGAGGAACAAAGAGATCTCAATACATTTCATGAGTACTGAAAAATTTATGGATATAAATAAAACTGTTGTCGACAACATATATGATAACACTTGATATTACCAGAAGTAATGAGCCAAAAACCGTCGAAGAATGTCGACGTAGAAATGATTGGCCAAAATGGAAAGCAGTTATTAAAACTGAATTAAACTCGCTAGTGAAGCGAGATGCATTTGGACCTGTTGTCCAAACACCAAATGGTGTAATATTTGTCAGATATAAGTGAGTATTTATACGAAAGCGTAATGCGAAATGAAATTATGCGGTATAATTTGTCGCACAAGGTTTCCTGTAGAAACCCGAGAGCAATTATGAGGAAACATATTTCCTTGTTATGAATGCAATCACATTCATATTTTTAATCGATTTGGTTATTGCAAAAGGATTAGATATGCAGTTAATGAATGTGGTCACTGCATATTTATAAGCATCATTAGATTATTACGATACTTGAAGCATCTAATCCAAGTACATTTAGGAGTATGTACTTTATAAAGCTTCAAAGATCTTTATATGGGTTAAAGCAATCCGGACACATGTTGTATAATTGAATCAACGAGTATTTATTGAAAGAAGGATTTAAGAATAATCCTATATGTTCATGTGTTTTATCAGAATCTGGATTCGTCATTATTGCAGTTAACGTTGATGATTTACCTTATTAGAACTCTTGAAAAGATCACAAGGGTTGCTATAAATTCAAGGAATGCATTTGAAAAGGAAAAATCTTATTATTCAATTCATAGATGAGTTACAAGAATTTGAGACTTCTAGCCTCATCTCTCAAATGCATTTGCTTTTCATAAAGCAACGTACAATCCTTATCTAAAGGATTAGGCAGTCGAAATGAAGAGGCAAGTAAGGATTTTAAATCCTTATTCTCCTGCTTTAAGTCTGCAATTTTTTTGTCAGACTCTTGAACGAGTCGTTGAAGTACAGAAACCTTCTCGTTAAGCTCCTCAATCTCACGATTTTTGGATTGTAATCGGTTGGAAAATCCAACAATAGAGGAGGAGTATCGGGTGCCGAGAGTCACCAGCTCATAAACAGCTTCACGATCTGACTTATTAGCCAGATCATTTGCTTGCTGCAGCATTGCACTTGCGGAAGATGCATGATCAACTTGTAATTGAGGTGAAGGATACCTCATATGTTGATTGTGAGAAATAGTAAAAGGAAATTGATGAGCCATTGGAAATTTGTAGAATAAGAATACAAATACAGATGAATTATAGATATGAGAAGAAGATTTGATGCGTACTAAATGAAACTAAAGACGGTTCTTATAGAATTGGAAATAAGAACAAGACAAACCATCATCTCTTCAAATCTCACTTTACAAGATATGCTGGATGCATAATTTCAAAAGCCAGCGAGATTAATTACAGCTATCCCTATTTTCTTGTAAACGCTGAACCTCTGCCGTTAGCTGCTGTTGTTGACTTTGTATCTGAGCTCTTTCTCGTTCCAGCTCTTCTACTCGTGTTTTCAGGTCAAGAGAATACCAGTTTACAAGTTTCTTCAGCTCCTTGTTATCTTGTTTTAAATCTTTATTTTTTCTATCTTTAGTTGCAAGCGTTTGATGCAACTCAGATATTTGATTTTTAAGATGATCAACCTCACTCGTTCTCGCCAATAGCCTCTGAGACATGGTTGTAAGAGAGGCAGCATATTGAGCACTGAGGGTTCTTGATGCTGCAATAATTTCAGGATCAGATTTACTAGATAGATATATCTCTGCTCCTATCATGGTGTTTACAGCCTCAGGAGAAAATATAAGTGGTTGAGGTATAAAAGGTTCATGGTTTAAATCTGGGACATTAGAATTTCTATCAGACATAATATTGTTCTGGATGAACAACAACTGAATCTATGAGGAATGCGAGATCTTTTTGCTGGAGTAAACCAATGGTAAAATTGGTTATATTTAAAACAACAACCCGAAGCCTTCAAATCTCTTCAAGATCTCGTTTGTCCACAATGTCAAGCGGATTTGATTTTCCGCCGAACCGATAATATTAAATCTCAAAACTTTTACAGCTTTTATCATACATAGATGGTTTCCAATATTATTTCCGCCGTATATAAACAAGTTCTTCCTAATAACGCCGAATGAGGGGGAGAAAATTTTACATGAAAATATTATCATACTCTCTCTAATGCATTATTTAGTTGGAGATCATGTTTGAATTCTTAACTTGTTATATATACTGAAATCATATTTGCTTATTACTTGAAACACTAACGCATATTATCAAGGGGGAATTTAAGTATTACTGCAGGTATCAGATTTCTATTAAGTTTGTCAACCAGATATTATTTTTCATCTTCAAATCACTCAGAGATTATTGCAATTCATGAAACAAGTCAAGAGTATATTTGGCTGAGATCAATGACTCAACAATTTTATATGAAGATAATACTACTTGTATCGCTCAAATCAAAGGAGGATATATCAAATATACGATCAAGTGATAATCTGGCAGATTTATTCATGAAGACATCACCAACTGCGACATTCAAGAAAATTGTGCAGAATATTAAAATGTGAAGACTCAAAAACTATTGTCATGCACTTTCCAGGGGGAGTAAAAGTCCTGAAGACTTGTGCTGATTGTACTCTTTTTCCTTCGCTAAAGTTTTATCCCATTGGGTTTTCCTTTGCAAGGTTTTAATGAGGCAATCTTAAAGCACTTGTGGATACATAAAGAGACTGTACTCTTTTTCCTTCGCCATTGGTTTTTCTTCCCACTGGGTTTTTCCTTGGCAAGGTTTTAACGAGGCAGATTCTTTATGGGTGGTCATTCAAGGGGGAGTGTTATAAACAAAACGTCGGCCGCCGCCCCTATGTCCCACCACTAAATTATGTGAATGACCCCACCACTATTATTTTAAATCTGCATAGTAACTTGCATAGTGACTTGCATAGTGACTTGCATAGTAATTTCAACGCCTATAAATATGGGCTTCAGTTGTAATGAAATTCATAAGAAAATATAGAGAGAGAAAGAAAGTTTCAGTTCTTAAGAGTTTCTTTTCTCTTGCAATAGTAGTAGTTTTCTTTTTAGTTTTATAACATATAAAAAGTTTTCACTACTTAGCTATTAGCACATAGTTCATTTAAATTTTTTCATTTAATATATCAATTTTACATAAAATTGTATTAAGAATTTAAAATATAAAAAGATGAAATTTAAAATGTTTTTTCACTTAATCGTGAACAGAATCTTGAACTTGTTAAGAAAAAAATTGTGTGAGTTCTTATATTTAGGTGTTTGTATGTGTTGAACTCAAAGTTTCAAGTTTCGTAAGTTTCAAGTTTCGTATCTACGTATAGATTTTGATGATAACAAATAAATTTAAAACTCAAGTTTAAGTTGTCTACGTATAAAGAGAGCTAAGCACATAAAAAAAAATTAAGCATGAGCAAAAAGAAGATCAAATTTACAAATGAAACACATAGAGTAATTTTATACATCTTTTAAAATTTAAAATTGAATTAAATCTCAAAATTAATATTTTCTCATAAAACATCAAATTGCATTTTTTACATTTGCATAACTTTATTAAAATATATAATTTTGAATTTTTTTTTTTACATATGCATAAAGATTTGAATTTGTAAAATGATTGATTATCATCTTTAACATCTTTAACATGTGCATGTGTTGTTTGAAAATCTTGAAAGGTGGCTATATGTTTTTTTGACAAATGTAAAAGATAGATGATTTTGTTTGAAAATCTTGAAGGGTGGTTGTGTGTTTTTTTGATATATACATAAATGAATGAAGTTGTCTTTGACAAATATTAAAAGGAGATGTTTTTATTTGAATTTTTTGAAAAGTAAATAGTGCTCTTATTTGACATGTGAACCTTTTCAAATTTGAATATGAAAACTCATTTGCCTATAAATAGCTCACTTGAGTTTTGTAAAAATTACAACAAGAGCTTACACATCAATTGCTAAAGTTTTGCATAATACTTTCAAAGCTCTCATTTTTTTTTCTCTAAGTTTTGTACCTTAATCCTTATTCATTTTGAGAGAGATATAGTTTGTACTGTATTGTTCTTATTTCACTCATTGCGAAGCGTATTCTAATAATCTACCCATTATCAGCTCTTGTATTTGTAAGAGGGTGCGTATAACCCTTGTATGTGTAGAAGGTGTTTTACACAGGGAATAGTTGAATCACCAAGTGTGAGGTGATTGCAAGTATAAATGGTGTTCTACACGAATTCTTTGTAGCGGTGTTACTCAAATGTGTAATAGATTTTTATCTCCACCTAAATGACATTGAATAGTGAATTTGGAATCCTCAAGGGTAGCTTGAGACGAGGACGTAGGCAGTGGGGCTGAATCTCGTTAAAATACTATGTTTGCTTCTTCTTACCCTTACTTTTTATATTTCCTACTGCTTCGTATTTTGTTTATATTTTATATTGTGCATTTGATTTATAAATATTAATTTTTTAATATAATCCAATTCACCCTCCTCTTATGTTAGTCATCTGGGTAACAGTGTGGAAGCAAATAGCAAAAGACTACTTTACTTACTAATTACTTCAAAGTTATGGTTACTAAGTTTTTATACATAGGTCCAGTATTTAGTCTCATTATTTTCAAAATTTGTTAAAAAAAAATCCTAAAGTTTCATAAACAGTAGGTCATTATTACAAGATTGTAACAAAAATTAAAAAAAAAAAAGGAAGTAGCATTTCCATTTTTTTGTGTGGTTTTTTACAGCTTTCTATTTGTTTTTATTTTTTTTATATGTCTTATTAAAAATATTTTTGGTAATAAATTTCGTTTAATGCATTAATTCTTCGCTTGTAATTTTTTTTTTGTAAATAGTTAATTTATTTATATCATTTTTCATTATTGTTAGGATTTTTTTTATGTGATGTTTTTTTTTTATAGATTTGTTGCTTTTGCTTTTACTTGACTCTTCATTAATCTGGTTGTTATCAATTTGTTGTATTCACACTCTTTCTCTATTTGTCCTCCACTTCCAGGTATGTTCTTTTCTAGCTCATTTGAAAAAATATTATTTAATTATATCTTTGTTATGTAAATATTTGCTTTTCTCATTATATTCATTTCTTTTTATACATTTGTTTTATTCTAAGATTTGTTACCTTGTTTGATCCATTTAATATGATTTGTGTGAAATTATTTCGAATTAATTGTTTTTTTCTTTCGCTTTTACTATAAATGCTTATTATATTTCTTATGCATAGATATTGCTATATGTATATATCTATTCACATCTTTAATATGTTTTCAAATATTTTTTAGATTACGCTCCAAAATTGACACAGAATTTACAATATTT
This sequence comes from Platycarya strobilacea, assembly GCA_036898215.1. Lineage (NCBI taxonomy): Eukaryota > Viridiplantae > Streptophyta > Magnoliopsida > Fagales > Juglandaceae > Platycarya > Platycarya strobilacea. The sequence goes on from CM072550.1 coordinate 23,711,162, forward strand.
CATAACTTTATACCGACTGGTAAGACAATATTATTAATAACACCATTTCTTTTTTTATTTTATCTAACTTCTTTTATGAATAAATCCTGAAGAGGGTGAAAACGATCCAATAAGAAGAAATTGGTATAGTAGCCAATCAAACGAGTAAAAAGAAGAGATCCATCGAAAAAAAAAGAGAGAGAGATACGCTCGTTGAAAAATCTTCGAAATAATAAAGTGCGAAGGCAAAGACAGTCTCGAAATATTCTCTCTTTCTTCAAATGACAATGAAGGCATTTGTGTAAGAGAAATTGGATCGCCTTCGAATATCAACTCTTCTGAAATTAACATCCATAATAACACCTCAACTTCAATATTGACCGATCAGGTTTATTTATAACGATTTCTTATTAAAAAATATTTCCTTCAATTTTTTTCTCATTCTATTCAATAAATATTAAAACAAATGCTTCTATAGGTTTATTATCTAAATGAAGACGGATTCAAGTTTGAAAGAACGTCAAATTTTAATTTAGGTAAGGTGCAAACTAACACATTGTTTCATTAATCTTTACATCAATATTTAATACTATCTTTAACTATTTTTTTTGTTTTTTTGTTTTAGTTTTATATAGGAAAACAACAAAGCAAATCTCTTTGTTTTAGACAAATATTACACACTACAATTCTCAAACCAAATGATTTACCATTGATACCGTCATGCAAATATTGTGGAGCCAAAATTTTTATCATAAACCAAACGGTTTTTGTTGTGCTAATGGAACCATATCGTTAGCTTTTAGTCAAGTTCCTGATGAACTTTATCTGTTATTTACTTCTAATTCAAACGAATCTAAAAATTTCTATACATATGTGCATACATATAATAATAAATTTGCCTTCACATCATTTGGAGTTAAGTTTAATACAAATTTACGTAGAAGAAACAGAGAAATTTACATATTTAGAGTTCAAGGACAAATCTATTATTACATTAATGATTTGATTCTCGAGGATGGATGTCCTTCATACTTGCAACTATAGTTCTATGATACTGAACATGAATTAGAAAATCATATTAATAATGCAGAAACATTAGATCCTTCCATTATTAGTCAATTGATGGATATACTCAGAGTTAATTCATGTAGTTGTTTTTTTCGAAGTTTGAGCAACATTTTAAATCTCGAAAATCATATAATCCACATAAGATCAGACGTTAGATTAGATCAATGTGTTTATAATACCCCACCAGTATCACAAATTGTAGCTATTTGGACTGTATCTGAGAATCATGTAGAAAAAACAAATTGAAATATTATTATTTTTAGTCATACAGGTCGAAATCATATTGTTTAATATTCTTTTGGTTATTATGATCCACTTCAATATTCATTATTATTTCCTTTTGGTAATTCTGGTTGGCATGAAGGAATAAAAAAAAAATGAATATTATTATTAAACAATCAAAGGTAATAATAACTTCAATTCTTTTAAATTTTTTTTTTTTATCTTAAACTTTTATATGTTTATATTTCTAAATTTCCTCCCATAATTTTTGTAGTTTTGAAGAAGAAAATAAACATGCCATGAATATTATTATTTCAAATTGCAAATTAAACAATATAACAAATTAATTCTATTATTATCTGGCCGTTTATTACAACAATTTGTTGTTAACATGTACATTAAAATTGAAACATCAAGATTAAATTATTTCCATTCAAAACAATAAGAAATTAGATCAGATATATATATATATATATATATATATCAAGGTATTGTTGATAGTATTTTAATTGGAGAAACCAATGCCTCCAAAATTGGAAGACGAATTATCCTATGTTTATCTATTATTGGAGGTTCAAGAGATATACGTAAGAAATATATGGAAGCAATGGCATTTTGGCAAACCTGATATTTTCTTAACTATTACATCTAATCCAAATTGAAAAGAAATTTTAGATGAATTGAAACCACATGAAGAAGTTCAAAATCGTTCTAATTTAATTGCACGAATCTTTAAAACAAAATTAAAAGATTTAAAATATGAATTATTTAAACGAGAAATTTTTGGTAAATTGTAGCATATGTTTACATAATTGAACATTGGAAAAGAGGCTTACCACATGTTCATTTATTAATAATACTACAAAAAGGTTGGTGAATTTATGCCCTTGAATCTTTTGATGAAATTGTTTCAACAGAAATACCTGATAAAACAAAAAGTTTACACTTATAAAAAACTGTTGTTAAACATATGATGCATGGTCCTTGCAGAATATTGAATCTAACTAATGTATGAAAAAAATAGAATTTGCAAAAATCAATATCCCATAAAAATTACATCTAAAACAACTGTTGGAATTGATTGTTTTCCATTATATAAACGTTCTAATAACGGAACAATTGTGAAAGTTAGAGGATAAAATTTAAATAACTGTCGGCTTGTACCGTATAATCCATACCTTCTTTCAAAATTTAATTGTCATATAAATGTTGAAATTTGTTATACAATTGAAGCTGTCAAATATTTGTACAAATATATTTACAAAGGACATGATCGTATCTGTGAGATCCTGGATTTACGTGTATTTTTACACGTTATTTTATTCTCAGTGTTAATTATTTTAATTTATTTAAATAATTTTATTAGTCATATTTTATTTATTTAAGATATTTATTTGAGCTATTAATTAGTTAATATCGAATTATGTTGCTTTTCTTATTTATTTTAATGAGTTAATTATTTTAATGAGTGGAATTAAATTCCTTTATTTTATTATGTGAATTTATTTTATCTGCTTTCGTTATATTAATTATTGTTTTATAATTAATATTGCGCTTGGATTTAATTTATTTCTGTTAATGGGTTTTCAATATTTTATTTTATTGATATTAAAATTATAGTATTTAAAGCCAGCTTTTATTTAATTTGTTGTGTTTTTCTGGTTGGACTCTTTTTCCCTTCTTTTTCCTTTTTCTCATTTTTCTTTTCTTTTTCTTTTCTTTTTCCTTTTTCTTTTTCCTTTTTCTTTTTCTTCTTCTCTTCCTCTGCTTCCTCGCGTGTGACCCGCATCCCCTGCCTCCCTCTCCCCTTTGCCCGTCCCTTCTCCTCAGCCCCAGGACCGCCGCCGGCCACCCACCGGCGACACCGCCCAGCCCACTACCTTCACCACACGCCAGCGAGCTCAACGGCACCGGTGGTGTCCCCTCCGGCCACCCCACCGCCCTTACTCGAAATGGCCATTTTGCATTCCCTTGCATATTCCGGCCACCTCCGGCCACCCTTTGGCCTCCAACCACCACCACTAGACACCCCACCCTTCGACGAGCATAACCCACCGTCAGTAGCCACCTATCGCCGCCGGTTACCCCCTCTACCCGAAATGAGCCTTAAACGGGTCGTTTTTCGCCGCGCCGCCGTCCGGCCACCGTAGGCCTCACCACTGCCACCACAAGACTCCCCTCGCCCAGCCGGTCAACCCCCTACTTCAGTTTCCCCAACCGCGCCCTCACCTTCCCGGTACAACCCCAAACCCGAAAATGGGTTTTCACCTATTTTGACCCCGATCCGCCACCTTCCGGTGGTTGTGCCACCACACCACCATCTCCATGAGATTCCCCACCCTTCAATGAGTACCACCCTAAATTTTGGTGTCAAACCGAGTGTTTTAGCCTAACGTACATGTGACCGCTACAAACGCTGCAGATTGGCGTTGTTCAAGGAAATGCGTTTTTACCACTGTAAGTACTTTCCAAACGAGCTTTAAGATTTAAATATATTTTTGGCATCAACAGTTGTGGTATTTGATTATTGCTGTTTTGTGTTGGTTGATGTTGGTATTTGTTGGTTGATTGGATTAATTAAATGTTGGATAATTGTTGCACGGTTGTCTGCATTGTGTATTTACGCGCATGCTCATGAAAATATTTGGAAAGTGTATTTTTGCATGATTTTGGATATTCATGTGTTGAGAATGGAAACTGTGATTTAAATTGAATTTAATGGATTTTAATGGTTTTGGGCTGAACCATAACGGGGATGGTGATACGTAACGCCCGTTGTGATTAGCGTGTGTGTGTGGATGACATAATGGGGACGGCGATACGTAATGCCCATTATGGTCATTGGGTGTGCATTTCATATCGGGGACGGCGATACGTAACGCCCGGTATGAAATGAGTGTGTGTGGATCGTAATGGGGACGGTGATACGTAACGCCCATTATGATTTCGGGTGTGTGTGTAAATCATATCAGAGATGGCGATACGTAACGCCCAGTATGATTGGTTTTGAGGATATTATTTTATGAAAAATGATGGGTGATTTTATTGGAATTTTATTGTGGATTAAATTGGGATTTTGACGAGTGTGATTATTTCATCGACTTTGAGAAAGATGATTTTAAGCTTCATGCATATGGTAATTGTTCATGGTTATTGTTGTGACATTAATGTATTTCTGTCTTTTGGTTTGGTTGGTTAGTACTTACCTGCGATGCCATCTTGGCGTCGTAATTTTTGGATGCAGATTATGAAGAGGCCGAGCCTGAGGAGACGGCTCCACTATTGAGGTATTATTATTATTAATTGTTATCTCGGGAAATTTATTTTCTCCTTTTTATAAATATGTATTTGTTTAATTTGTATTTTTGGATGACTATACTAAATCTCCTGCTGGAGAGTTTTTATTAAATTGGTTTGTAAAATATTTCTAAAAATTCTGGTATTTAGATATTAATTTATTATCCGCTGCGACCTATATTTTTATGTATGTCACGTGTGCACACACGTTTGACACTTGTTGTTGGGATGTGTGACTCGTGTTGTCATCATCCCGACGCCTTGATTCTCGTGTTATTTTAAGGAAAATTTGGGGGTGTCACAGGTGGTATCAGAGCAGTTCGGCTCTGGGTAAATCCGCAAGTTACCTAGGGACATTACCAGAAAAGTTTGTGGTTTTTAAAAATTTATTTGTTTAACGATTGGGTTATTTTATTTTATTTTATTTTATTCTACTAATTTATTTGTTGTCTTAGTTTTTCGACTAATTTATATGGTAAGATTATTGATATTTACTTCGTTGTGTTGTGCTTTTTGTTTTAATGTTTATGTTGTTTATTTATTTTCATAATTAAATCAGTTATGATTGATTGGTTTGTTGGTTTTGTTTTATTTTATTTTAATTTTTGTTAAATATTGTACATGTGTAGTAATTCAGATTTTAGTTAGTGATTTTATTTGGTTAAGTTGTCGAGTATTTATTTAATTAATTAATTATTTTATATATATGCCTTTGTTTTTGTTTAAATTAGAATTTGGATATTTCGAATTAAATTATTATTATAAATCAATCCATTTATTGAATCTGATATTTTAAACAATTGTGTTATAGAATTCCTTATTTTAAAGTTTATTTATTTGTTATAGGTTATTTTATTGTCTTAAACTTTTATTCAATTATCATCAGGATTTGATTTTAATTTCAGTTCATAGGTTTCCTACGAGATAGTTTTGGATTTAGTTTATTATTTGTTTATTTTAATTATGGCTCTTGTATTTTAAGTATTTATGAACGTCTGAAAATCTATTTAGACAGAGATTTAAAAGAATCGCTGCATGCTTCTTTTTAAGTTTATGCTTTGAGATAAATTTAAATTAATTATCTTTTCACATTTCTGTTGTTTTATTTTTAGGGACATGCTTTGAAGTAAGTTTTAAAATTTATTATCTTTCCACATTTCCGTATGTTTTATTTTAAAAGTTTATTTATTTACTTTAACGAGTGAATTTGTTTTGGCGACTTGTTTGTATTTATTTATTAATTAATTTATCGATTTAATTATTTTATTATGGTTCGTTTCTTTTAAAGATTTTAAATTTTAGAGATTTCTGCAATAAATCTTTTTAAGAATTGAGTTTTGTAGAGAATTTTAAAATTTTATTTGTAATTTTGTTTGTTGTTCTTATTTTAATTTAGCCTCCTTCCTTTATTTAATAAAAGTTTTTGGTGAATTTGTGTTTATTAAAGGAGGTGGGCTTGTTTTCTTGAATGAGTAGTTTTAACTTAATTGTTTATTAAATCTTATCCCCCTTTTTGTGCTTTTATATAGTAATTATGTGAATTACTTGAATTTTGTTTAGTATTTGGGTATTCTATTATTTATAATTGCGAGATGGATTTGTTTGATAGTTTGTTGGTATTTATACAATTGCATTTCCTTATCGATATTGTATATGCTATTTTTGTGCATTTGTTACTTGGGTCTCACTGAGTGTTTGAGTGTCTAAGTTCTAATTTTATTTCTGGGAGATTATTGGAATTGTATTTAGATGGACTCTTCATGTGAGTGTAAAATTCTTAGCCATTGGTATAGTGTTATAGAAATTGTTTTAGTAATGCTTATGATGGTGGGCGATCAATTATTTTCTTGGTAAAATTTTGATGTTATTTGTGGATGCTTAGAGATTGATGTATAATAAATGTGAGTGTAAATTTTGGAGAGTATTTGTCTTTGGCTGGTGTTTAACTTGGGGAAAATTTATTTTTTAAGTGATAGGGTTGAATTGATGTGATGGAAATAAATTTAAGAGATATAAATTTTAGGCTTTTGGGCGAATTGTTAGGAGTGGATAATTTAAGAATAATATTTCGGAGAATTTAATGGTTAGCAGCATTTGTCGAGGTATCTTAAAAAATTTAGTTTTGGCTTGAGGTCATATAAGAATTAAAATATTTGAGGTTATTCCATCTCATAGGTAATGAAGGTTCGATTGAGAGAATACGGATTTAGATAATTAATCTATGATGAGAGTGAGGAGTTATAATGATGGAGAAGTATATTAGTGGTTTGGGAGTTAGAAATTTTTAGGCTTTAATATTGGGTGGCATAACTTGAATTGTGAGATGATAAAGTATTAAGATTTGAAAGAGTGGTATAGGATTTCTTGTTAATAGATGTTAAGCCAATTTTTACTATGGTGATAATTTATGAGGACTTAAATTTTTATGAATTTAGCGAGTTATCAAAGTGCGCGCAAAAGCGTGATGAATTGCAATATAGTTGGAGGTTCAATTCTTGTGTAAATTTTGAGGAATTAGTGGTAATTTGAAATTTGGGATGATACTTGTAAGTGAGGATTTATCTTTTAGTTGGGTAAATTATGGTTATTGACGATTAAGTTAGGAAGATAAACTTGGGAGTCATTTTAGGGTGACACAAAGTGTGGTATGAAGTTAGTAAATATTAAAATTTTGGGAGATTGTACTGAGGTTCTTGTACATATGGAGTTCAGATTTAATTGGCTACCTCAGGAGTTTTTGAGATGAAATATTATTTGGAGACTATACGTTTATGATGAAATATAATTCGTTTATATTTGAGGAAAATAGATGATTGTACTAACGCTTGGAGTGAGTATTAAGTGATGTAGTAGGTGCGTTATTGGAGTTTTATTAGTTGCAACTGAGCGAATTTCGAGGACGCAATTCTTTTTAAGGGGGGGAGAATGTGAGATCCCGGACTTACGTGTATTTTTACACGTTATTTTATTCTCGGTGTTAATTATTTTAATTTATTTAAATAATATTATTAGTCATATTTTATTTATTTAAGATATTTATTTGAGCTATTAATTAGTTAATATCGAGTTACGTTACTTTTCTTATTTGTTTTAATGAGTTAATTATTTTAATGAGTGGAATTAAATTCCTTTATTTTATTATGTGAATTTATTTTATCTGCTTTCGTTATATTAATTATTGTTTTATAATTAATATTGCACTTGGATTTAATTTATTTCTGTTAATGGGTTTTCAATATTTTATTTTATTGATATTAAAATTATAGTATTTAAAACCAGCTTTTATTTAATTTGTTGTGTTTTTCTGGTTGGACTCGTTTTCCCTTCTTTTTCCTTTTTTTCCTTTTTCTTTTCTTTTTCTTTTCTTTTTCCTTTTTCTTTTTCTTCTTCTCTTCCTTTGCTTCCTCGCGTGTGACCCGCGTCCCCTGCCTCCCTCTCCCTTTCGCCCGTCCCTTCTCCTCAGCCCCAGGACCGCCGCCGGCCACCCACCAGTGACACCGCCCAGCCTACTACCTTCCCCACACGCCGGCGAGCTCAACGGCACCGGTGGTGTCCCCTCCGGCCACCCCACCGCCCCTACACGGCCCTCTACCCGAAATGACCATTTTGCATTCCCTTGGATTTTCCGGCCACCGCCGGCCACCCCTTGGCCTCCGACCACCACCACTAGACTCCCCACCCTTCGGCGAGCATAACCTACCGTCGGTAGCCACCCATCGCCGCCGGTTACCCCCTCTACCCAAAATGAGCCTTAAACGGGTCGTTCTTCGCCGCGCCGCCGTCCGGCCACCGTAGGCCTCACCACCGCCACCAAAAGACTCCCCTCGCCCAGCCGGTCAACCCCCTAGCTCAGTTTCCCCAACCGCGCCCTCACCTTCCCGGTACAACCCCAAACCCGAAAATGGGTTTTCACCCATTTTGACCCCGATCCGCCACATTCCGGTTGTTGTGCCGCCACACCACCACCTCCATGAGATTCCCCACCCTTCAATGAGTACCTCCCTAAATTTTGGTGTCAAACCGAGTATTTTAGCCTAACGTACATGTGACCGCTACAAACGCTGCAGATTGGCGTTGTTCAAGGAAATACGTTTTTACCACTGTAAGTACTTTCCAAACGAGCTTTAAGATTTAAATATATTTTTGGCGTCAACAGTTGTGGTATTTGATTATTGCTGTTTTGTGTTGGTTGATGTTGGTATTTGTTGGTTGATTGGATTAATTAAATGTTGGATAATTGTTGCACGGTTGTCTGCATTGTGTATTTATGCGCATGCTCATGAAAATATTTGGAAAGTGGATTTTTGCATGATTTTGGATATTCATGTGTTGAGAATGGAAACTGTGATTTAAATTGAGTTTAATGGATTTTAATGGTTTTGGGCTGAGTCATAACAGGGACGGCGATACGTAATGCCCGTTGTGATCAGCGTGTGTGTGTAGATGACATAATAGGGACGGCGATACGTAACGCCCATTATGGTCATTGGGTGTGCATTTCATATCGGGGACGGCGATACGTAACGCCCGATATGAAATGAGTGTGTGTGGATCGTAATGGGGACGGTGATACGTAACGCCCATTATGATTTCGGGTGTGTGTGTAAATCATATCGGGGACGGCAATACGTAACGCCCGGTATGATTGGTTTTGAGGATATTATTTTATGGAAAATGATGGGTGATTTTATTGGGATTTTATTGTGGATTAAATTGGGATTTTGACGAGTGTGATTATTTCATCAACTTTGAGAAAGATGATTTTAAGCCTCATGCATATGGTAATTGTTCATGGTTATTGTTGTGACATTAATGTATTTTTGTCTTTTGGTTTGGTTGGTTTGTACTTACCTGCGATGCCATCTTGGCGTCGTAGTTTTTGGATGCAGATTATGAAGAGGCCAAGCCTAAGGAGACGACTCCGCTATTGAGGTGTTATTATTATTAATTGTTATCTCGGAAAATTTATTTTCCCCTTTTTATAAATATGTATTTATTTAATTTGTATTTTTGGATGACTGTACTAAATCTCCTGCTGGAGAGTTTTTATTAAATTGGTTTGTAAAATATTTCTAAAAATTCTGGTATTTAGATATTAATTTATTATCCGCTGCGACCTATATTTTTATGTATGTCACGTGTACACACACGTTTGAGACTTGTTGTTGGGATAAGTGACCCGTATTGTCATCATCCCGACGCCTCGATTCTCGTGTTATTTTAAGGGAAATTTGGGGGCGTCACAGGTGGTATCAGAGCAGTTCGGCTCTGGGTAAATCCGCAAGTTACCTAGGGACAGTACCAGAAAAGTTTGTGGTTTTTAAAAATTTATTTGTTTGATGATTGGGTTATTTTATTTTATTTTATTTTATTCTACTAATTTATTTGTTGTCTTAGTTTTTCGACTAATTTATATGGTAAGATTATTGATATTTACTTCGTTGTATTGTGCTTTTTGTTTTAATGTTTATGTTGTTTTTTTATTTTCATAATTAAATCAGTTCTGATTGATTGGTTTGTTGGTTTTGTTTTATTTTATTTTAATTTTTGTTAAATATTGTACATGTGTAGTAATTCAGATTTTAGTTAGTGATTTTATTTGGTTAAGTTGTCGAGTATTTATTTAATTAATTAATTATTTTATATATATGCCTTTGTTTTTGTTTAAATTAGAATTTGGATATTTCGGATTAAATTATTATTATAAATGAATCCATTTATTGAATCTGATATTTTAAACAATTGTGTTATAGAATTCCTTATTTTAAAGTTTATTTATTTTGTTATGGGTTATTTTATTGTCTTAAGCTTTTATTCAATTATCATCAGGATTTGATTTTAATTTCAGTTCATAGGTTTCCTACGAGATAGTTTTGGATTTGGTTTATTATTTGTTTATTTTAATTATGACTCTTGTATTTTAAGTATTTCTAAACGTTTGAAAATCTATTTAGACAAAGATTTAAAAGAATCGCTGTCATGCTTCTTTTTAAGTTTATGCTTTGAGATAAATTTAAATTGATTATCTTTTCACATTTCTGTTGTTTTATTTTTAGGGACATGCTTTGAAGTAAGTTCTAAAATTTATTATCTTTCCACATTTCCGTATGTTTTATTTTAAAAGTTTATTTATTTAATTTAACGAGTGAATTTGTTTTGGCGACTTGTTTGTATTTATTTATTAATTAATTTATCGATTTAGTTATTTTATTATGGTTCGTTTCTTTTAAAGATTTTAAATTTTAGAGATTTCTGCAATAAATCTTTTTAAGAGTTGAGTTTTGTAGAGAATTTTAAAATTTTATTTGTAATTTTGTTTGTTGTTCTTATTTTAATTTATCCTCCTTCCTTTATTTAATAAAAGTTTTTGGTGAATTTGTGTTTATTAAAGGAGGTGGGCTTGTTTTCTTGAATGAGTGGTTTTAACTTAATTGTTTATTAAATCTTTTCCCCCTTTTTGTGCTTTTATATAGTAATTATGTGAATTACTTGAATTTTGTTTAGTATTTGGGTATTCTATTATTTATAATTGCGAGATGGATTTATTTGATAGTTTGTTGGTATTTATGCAATTGCATTTCCTTATCGATATTGTATATGCTATTTTTGTGTATTTGTTACCTGGGTCTCACTGAGTGTTTGAGTGTCTAAGTTCTAATTTTATTTTTGGGAGATTATTGGAATTGTATTTAGATGGACCCTTCATGTGAGTGTAAAATTCTTAGCCACTGGTATAGTGTTATAGAAATTGTTTTAGTAATGCTTATGATGGTGGGCGATCAATTATTTTCTTGGTAAAATTTTGATGTTATTTGTGGATGCTTAGAGATTGATGTATAATAAATGTGAGTGTAAATTTTGGAGAGTATTTGTCTTTGGCTGGTGTTTAACTTGGGAAAAATTTATTTTTTAAGTGATAGGGTTGAATTGATGTGATGGAAATAAATTTAAAAGATATAAATTTTAGGCTTTTGGGCGAATTGTTAGGAGTGGATAATTTAAGAATAATATTTCGGAGAATTTAATGGTTAGCAGCATTTGTCGAGGTATCTTAAAGAATTTAGTTTTGGCTTGAGGTCATATAAGAATTAAAATATTTGAGATTATTCCATCTCATGCATATGGTAATTGTTCATGGTTATTGTTGTGGCATTAATTTATTTCTGTCTTTTGGTTTGGTTGGTTTGTACTTACCTGCGATGCCATCTTGGCGTCGTAGTTTTTGGATGCAGATTATGAAGAGGTCGAGCCTAAGGAGATGGCTCCGCTATTGAGGTGTTATTATTATTAATTGTTATCTCGAAAAATTTATTTTCCCCTTTTTATAAATCTGTATTTGTTTAATTTGTATTTTTGGATGACTGTATTAAATCTCCTGCTGGAGAGTTTTTATTAAATTGGTTTGTAAAATATTTTTAAAAATTCTGGTATTTAGATATTAATTTATTATCTGCTGCGACCTATATTTTTATGTATGTCACGTGTGCACACACGTTTGACACTTGTTGTTGGGATGTGTGACCCATGTTGTCATCATCCCGACGCCTCGATTCCCGTGTTATTTTAAGGAGAATTTTGGGGCGTCACAGTATCGCTTTCAATTTAATCAATTATGAAAATAACTAACAAATTGATGAAATTGAACAATTTCAATTAGGTAGATGGATTACACCACCTGAAGTCACATGCAGATTATATAGTTTTGGATTTAACGAAATGTATCCATCAGTTTATAGTTTACATCTACATCTTGAAAAGCAACATTTACTTGCTTTATCGTGCACATGAAAACTTAAACAACATTTTAAATTTAGATTTGTCAACAAAATCAATGTTAACTGGATTTTTTTTTAACAAATCAAATTGATCAAAATGCATGCAATTTATTGTAAAAATAATTTCTTGAAAAATTCAGTCGAAATCAACAACATAAAATCTGGACTCCAAGAAAGAAAGAAAATGTTATAGGCCGAATTGTTAGTGCAAATCCAATTGAAGGTGAAAGATATTACTTGTGAATATTATTGAACCACATTAAAGGGCTAAAATCATTTGAAGACTTAAAACAATTGATGGCATTTTTGTGCCCAGATTTCATGAAATATGATTTAAAATAGTATGATTATACTAGGAATTTAGCTATGATTATAATTTAAATTTGTATAATTATTTAAATTTTTGTTTTTGACTGCTTGTGTTAGCATAAAAGTCAATACCTACAATTACTAGTATAATATAATACGTATAATATTTATGTTTTTTGGTCTTTTATTTGTATATTTATATATTTATATTTTTTGGTCTGTTATTTGTATATTTATGTTTTTTGGTATTGACAATACTCATGAGTAGTTGTGTTTTGTATAATTAATTTAAATATTCATCATCTTTTTATTTTTTAAATTAGTTCTACTTAAATGAGTTACTTTCTAAGTCAAATATGAGTTTTCAGTATTTATATTATTTGAATGCTACATTTATTCCACATACTAACTAAATAAAAAAAATAAGCTATATAATTTTTTGAAATTAAAAATTAAAAAATTAATTAACCTTTTGAACGGATATTTCAGCCTACGAACATAATTTCTATTTCTGCCAAAGTCTAATTCATCTCACCCGCCAAAATAACCAATCGAACGATTGTTCAAAGGGTAACTTCAAATGCCTAAAGTAAACGTTCAAATGGTTACTCAAATTCTCTCCATAATTTTTTTCCTAACCCTTGCATTTAACGTTCAAATGTTTAAAATTACCATTCGAACAAAAATACAATACCATTCAAACGGTTATCACTTCATTTGAATGGTTTTCTGTATTGGGGACGATTTTTTTCGTTCCAATATCATCTGTTGAACAGTAAGTTACTGGTTCGAATGAATTATACTTCATGTGAAGTTTTAGGTATGAAAATTTATTTTCGTCCCAAAAAACCATATTTTGGGATGATTTTTATTTCATCTCAAAATAATTTCATCCCAAAATACAAAATTTCTTGTAGTGTGTTAGGATATTCTTTTTATGTGAATTTTTTTTTTTTTTTTATAGATTTGTTGCTTTTGCTTTTACTTGACTCTTCATCAATCTAGTTGTTATCAATTTGTTGTGTTCACACTCTTCCTTTATTTGTCCCCCACTTCCAGGTATGTTCTTTTCTATCTCATTTGAAAAAAAATTATTCAATTATATCCTTGTTATGTAAATATTTGCTTTTCTCATTATATTCATTTCTTTTTATACATTTGTTTTATTCTAAGATTTGTTATCTTGTTTGATCCATTTAATATGATCTCTGTGAAATTATTTCGAATTAATTATTTTCTTCTTTCGCTTTTACTATAAATGCTTATTATATTTGTTAAGCATATATATTGCTATATGTATATATCTATTCACATCTTTGATATGTTTTTGTTGAGGTCATAAAAATCGGCCAACAGGTCGGTGTGAGAGAAAGAATTATTTCCAACCCATTAGTGCGAATTGAGCTTCATTTGAGGTTGTTTGGGGCTCCCGGTGAGGTCCCGACGTGACTGTACGTATGTAATAACAGATGAAATAAAGAGAGATGGACGCGCAATTTTACGTGGTTCGACAAATGCCTACGTCCACGGGTATTTGGGGATGAGAATCCACTATAATGGAGATTTTTATAGTCTCTCATAGCTCACTGTATAGGGAAAAATATAGATGAATATTTAGATAAATTCGCCGTACTGCTTTCGGAAAAATCTGGGGAAGCTGAGGTTGAAGAAGAAGAGACCGCATAAATTGTTCCAGCCAGCGAGAAAGCTTTCTTTCATCTGTTCGAGTCCTTTTATAGCTAAGTTTTGGTCTAAAATGATCAGATATTTCCCTTGCGTGTGTCGGTAGAATTCCACACTTTCATTTCACCGCCTGCTTTGCATTTAATTCATGCATCCTACCCCAACGTCTATCAGCTCATCTTTAGTCCCATCATCCGTCCTTTTGTTCCCTTTGTCATAAATGCTCGGTAGGTGCATTTAATTTCCTTTCCTTTCAGTTTTCAAATATTTTTCAGATTATGCTCCAAATTCGACACAAGATTTACAATCTTTCATAATTTTATACTTGAACCTTATTAACACCATTTCTTTTTTATTTTATCTAACTTCTTTTATGAATAAATCTTGAAGAGGGTGAAAACGATCCAATAAGAAGAAATTGGTATAGTACCCAATCAAATGAAAGAAGAAGAGATCCATCAAAAAGAGAGAGAGAGAGAGAGAGAGACGCCGAGTTGAAAAATCTTTGAAATAATAAAGTGCGAAAGCAAAGGCAGTCTCAGAATGATTTCTCTTTCTTCAAATGACAATGAAGGCATTTGTATAAGAGAAATTGGGTCGCCTTCGAATATCAACTCTTTTGAAACTAACATCCATAACAATACCTCAATTTCAATATCAACTTTTTTAACCATTTCTTATTAAAAAATATTTCCTTCAATTCTTTTCTTATTCTATTAAATAAATATTTTAAAAAAAACGCCTTTATAGGTTTCTTATCTAAATGAAGATGGATTCAATTCTGAAAGAACGTCAAATTTTAATTTAGGTAATGTACAAACTAACACATTCTTTTGTTAATTTTTACATCAATATTTAATACTTTATCTTTAATTATTTTATTTTTTGTTTATTTTTTATTTTATATAGGAAAAAGACAAATTTTTACATCATTGTTTTAGACAAATATTACACACTACAATTCTTGAACCAAATTATTTACCATTAGTATTGTCATGTAAATATTGTGGAGCAATTTTTTTTTATCATGAACCAATGGTTTTTCTTGTGCTGATGGAATCATATCATTAGCTTTTAGTCAAGATCCTAATTAATTTTATCAGTCACTTACTTCTAATTCAAACTTAACATCATTTGGAGTTAAGTTTGATACAAATTTATGAAGAAAAAATAGAAGAATTTACACATTTAGAGTTCAAAGACAAATATCTCATTACATTAATGATTTGATTTTCGAGGATGGATGTCCTTTATATTTGCAACTATACTTCTATAATACTGAATATAAATTAGAAAATCATATTAATGATGCAGAAAGATTAGATCCTTCCATTATTAGTCAATTGATGACTATACTTAGAGTAGGGGCGATACCCGCCCAAGCGAGGGTGGGGCACCCCTACTTCCACCCCCCGCCCCCGCCCCTGCTCCTATAGGGCCTTAGCTCATTTCGTAAGTTTGGATATTTTCAGCCCTGATCAAGTTTTTAAGCTATTTTTAGCCTAAAATACCATCAAAGCTTATTTAAACACACAAATATATTTTAAAAAATATTCGGTATTCTATTACTAAAGTCTAAAGTCACTTAAAAAAATCACTAGAATAATAAAAATTAAAATAAAGACTCAGTTATTACAAATTTACAATAATACAAATTAATTCTATAAAATTATAAATTGTGCTATTAACTATTAACATTATAATTTAAAAATACTACTTCTAACTTTCTAAGAATGTAAATTCTAAACTAACAAAATAATTTTACATGACATTGGTGATTTATTAGTATAGGGGTGGAGGGACCCCTATACCACCTCCGCCGCCGCCCCCGCCCCCGCCTTAAGTGTAGAAAGCGGACAGGGGGACCTCGCCCCCCGCCTGTTGAGCGGGTGACTCCGTCCCCGCACGACGGTGAGGGGCGGAATGTGGGTGGGGCACTTAGAGTTAATCCATATAGTTGTTTTTTTCTAAGTTGACCAACATTCCAAATCTCGAAAATCATATGATTCACATAAGATCAGACGTTAGATTAGATCAATGTGTTTATAATACCCATCAGTATCACAAGTTGTAGCTATTTGGACTGAATCTGACAATTATGCAAAAGAAACAAATCGAAATATTATTGTTTTTAGTCATACAGGTCGAAATTATATTGTTTAATATTATTTTAGTTGTTATGATCCACTTCAATATCCATTATTATTTCCTCTTGGTGATTCTGGTTGGCATGAAGGAATTGAAAAAATAAAAAAGATGAACAATATTATTAAACAATCAAAGGCACTAAAAACTTCAATTCTTCTAATTTTTTTTATCTTAAACTTTTATATGTTTATATTTCTAAATTTCCTCCCATAATTTTTGTAGTTTTGAAGAAGAAGAAGAAGAAACAACCAACAGTTTCATGCCATGAATATTATTATTTCAAATTACAAATTAGACAACATAACAAATCAATTCTATTATTATCTAGTCGTTTATTACAACAATTTGTTGTTGATATGTACATTAAAATTGAAACATCAAGATTAAATTATTTCCATTCGAAACAATAAGAAATTAGATCAGATATATATCAACGTATTGTTGATGGTATTTCAATTGGAGAAACTAATGCCTCCAAAATTGGAAGATGAATTATCTTACGTTTATCTTTTATTGGAGGTCCAAGAGATATGCACAAGAAATATATAAAAGCAATGACATTAGTTCAACTTTTTGGCAAACCTGATATTTTCTTAACTATGACATGTAATGTGAGTTGGAAATATATCTTAGATGAATTGAAACCACATGAAAAAGTTCAAAATCGTCCTGATTTAATTGCATGAATCTTTAAAGCAAAATTAGAAGATTTAAAAAACGAATTATTTAAACGAGAAATTTTTGGTAAAGTTGTAGCATATGTTTATATAATTGAATATCCGAAAAGTGGCTTACCACTTGCTCATTTCTTAATAATACTACAAAAATTTTGGTGAATTTATGCCCTTGAATCTTTTGATGAAATTGTTTCAGCAAAAATACCTGATAAAACAAAAAGTTTACACTGATAAAAAACTGTTGTTAAACATATGTATGAAAAAAATGGAATTTGCAAAAATTAATATCCCCAAAAAAATTACATCTAAAACAACTGTTTGAATTTATTATTTTCCATTATATAAATGTTCTAAGAACAATTGTGAAAGTTAGAGGACAAAATTTAAATAATTGTTGGATTGTACCGTAAAATCCATACATTCTTTCAAAATTTAATTGTCATATAAATGTTGAAATTCGTTATACAACTACAACTATCAAATATTTGTGTAAATATATTTACAAAGGACATGATCGTATCACTTTCAATTTAATCAACGATGAAAATAACCAACAAATTGATGAAATTGAACAATTTCAATCAGGTAGATAGATTACACCACCTGAAGCCACATGGAGAATATATGGTTTTGCACTTAACGAAATGTTTCTATCAGTTTATAGTTTAAACCTGCACCTTAAAAATCAACATTTAATAGCTTTTCGTGCACATCAAAAGTTAAACAACATTTTAAATTCAAATTTGTCAACAAAATCAATGTTAACTTAATTTTTTTTAACAAATCAAATTAATCAAAATGCACGCAATTTATTGTATAGAAACATTCATGAAAAATTCGTTTGGAATCAACAACATAAAATTTGGAATTCAAGAAAGAAAGGAAATGTTATAGACCAAATTTTTAGTGCAAATCCAATTGAAGGTAAAAGATATTACTTGTGAATATCACTGAACCACATTAAAGGGCCAAAATCATTTGAAGATTTAAAACAATTGATAGCATTTTTGTGCCCACATGTGAAGTAGCTAATTTACATGGCATATTGAACAAGATAGTAGTGTATAAGAATGTTTAGAAGAAACTTATTTATACCAAATGCCAAATAGCTTAATACGTCTTTTTGTAACAATTTTAGTATATTGTAATCCTCCAAATCTTAAAAAACTTTGGGAACGATTTGAAAAATAAATGTCTGCAGATTTTTATTTAACAAATACAACTGCAAAAAATATTAAAAAAATGGTATTACAAAACATCTCTTTTACGCTTGAATTAATGGAAAAAAATATAAATATGTATCATTTTGCTCCTATTGATATATTCTCTGACGATGAACAATTTAGACATCAAGAAATTAATGATGAATTAACTGTTATAATTCTACAAGAATATTTGCTTGCATCAAATCATCTAAATTTTGAACAAAAACACGCGTATGAATTAATTCTCGAAACTTTACTTCTCAACAAATTTGCTGCATTCTTCATTGATGGTCCTGTGGCATTGGAAAAACATCTTATACAAAGTACTTCTTGCTGAAATTAGATCGAAACATATAATAGCACTTGCAATTGAATCATCTGGTGTTTCTACATTAATTTCATCTGGAGGTTGAATAACACATTCACGTTTTAAAATTCCATTAAGTATAGAAAAAAAAATAGTACATGCAACATTAGCAAACAAGGAAATCTTGCTAAATTATTATGTCTTGCAAAATTAATTATATGGGATGAAGCACTTATGTCTGGAAAACATTCTATAGCAGCAGTGGATAAAATGTTACGAAATATAAACGATACAGACCTTCCTTTTGATGGAAAAGTTGTTGTGTTTGGCAGAGATTTTCGTCAAATATTACCTATAATTCGTAAAAGCACAAAGGAAGAACAAACTGATGCAAGCTTAACCTGCTCTCATTTATGGTTTTCTTTAACCAAAATTAAATTAACAGAAAATATGAGAGCTAGATTGGATCCTGATTTTTCTCTTTATTTAATTGAAGTTAGTAATGGTAATGAACTAATTACTGTTAATGATATTATCAAAATTCCAACAGACATGCTTATTCAGTACAACAATGAGATTGAATCTTTAAATTCTTTATTAGAAACTATTTTTGGAGATATATCAAATTATTCAAACAATTTAATTGAAATGACAAATCGAGCTATATTAATGCCAAAAAAATACTCAGCTGATGAAATAAATGCCATAATCATTGAAAAATCCCCTAGTGAAATAGTGCGATATTATAGTTTCGATGAAACAGTTGATACATATGAATAAGGAGTAATGGGAGATTTTTTAATCACTTAAATGACAATGAATTCTGTCGGAATATATTTACCTGAACTAGTATTTTCTCATGGACAATTATATGTAGTATTATCAAGAGCCAAAACTGCCAATTCGGTAAAAGTTCTTGTAAGTCCAACTACAATTGATAATTATGAAAAAAATTGTCCAAAACCAATAATGTATTTCTAATTTGTATAACTTGAAGCCTTTACGTTTAATAATGTGGGCTCGATTTGTTGATGATGAGTCTCAACAAATTTCAAACATCATTGCAACAAAATCAATAATTTTCAAAATGCGAATTAAAGTTGGTTCTTATAATGGTACTTTTCATTGAAAATAATATTCTTCTTAATTATTTATCATATATTTATATATTGGCTAACAAATATTTATAATGTAGGTCTATCTTCATCATCAAAACCAAGCGTGTTTACCATCGATCCTCTTTTAACAACTGCAATTTCATTACATACATGGTAAATTATCTTTTCAAAAAAATCTATTTCATTATAAAATAATATCATATACTTTTAACATATATTATCGCTTTTTTTTACTACATACATTGCTTTAATTACTAGAGAAATGCTAGATGCACTTTTTTACGGATTGACATGGCAAGGGATGTAATTGTAAATTGAGTCTGGGAGTGGGGCTAGGACCGGCAGTAGTAGAGGAATCACCAAGAATGCCAATTCTGGAGCTACCGGAATGAAAGGAACCAAGAAGAAGGTTTTCAACCGAAATTATGGATTTTTCTTTCTTCCCTTTGAGGTCTCTAAGGTTGCTTGTCTTGGAGAAATGATATTGGGAGAAAAATATGTACACCCAAAAAAGTATACGAACGATGGCAATGAAAGAACCGGTTTTCTGAGCGAGAAAGAGGTCAGTGAATGTCTGTTTGATCTTTTTTTTTTTGACATGTCTGTTTGATCTTGAGAACGAAAAACAAGTTTTTTGTTTGATTTGTTTTTATTTTTTATTTTTATCTTTAGTTTGATCTATTTGTTTTGCTGAGAGTGAAGCTAAAGAAAGCGGCAAAGTCGGAGAGAGCGAGAGAGCAGCTTCTCTCTCATTCTGCACCAAGATTACTTCTCTCTCCAAATCCCATATGTGTCTTTCATCTCTCTCTCTCTCTTTCTGGATTTCATCTAAATTTTGATTTCTGGATTTTTAAACAAATCTATTTAAAAATTTAGAAGAAAACTTGACAATGATCTTCCGGACTACAATCAAAATTTGACTGGTTTCATTTGGATTTTCTTCTAGGTTTCTTCTTCCAGGAATCTTTGCGGCATGAATGGTTTCATTTGATTTTTTTCTAAATTTAATTGTAAAACATTGTAAAGTTGTCTTTGAGAAAGACTTTTCGTAGCATGAACCTAATTGTATAGTTGTCCTAGAAGATGAAAGGCTCCACAAAAGATTTTTGTAAGAGTAAAACTAGAATACAGGTGTTTAATGAGAGAAGCAATTATCTTATGACACGTTAGCTCGTAAAAAAGAGTACGTTTTTGTTAAGTACATGTAGCAGCCCTCTAATTATTAATCTAACTTTTTAGCTCAACACAAAATGATGCATTACTAGAAGAAATCATTGCCAAGGGTTTCGATTCATCGACAAGATCAAGTTCAAGCAGTGTCATGCAGACAACAACAAAAATTGCTGAAATTGCTGAAATTATAGATTTTACATAAGCAATGACGGTATAATTTTTTTTTTAAAACTAAATTATTTCTTTCTATTTAAATTCACTTTATTGCTACATTTATATTAAAAATTTATTTCTTCATTTTTAATACTGAAACCAACATTCACAGTTAAAGTAAAATTTTTATTACTTGACTTGCATCAGCCGTTCTACTATACGTCCTATGTGAACTGCAAAAAAGCAACTGGATATAATTATAATGCAAAATTCTTGTGTTACAATTGCAAAAATATGAGCATTGGACAACCACGGTAAACATTTTATTTAATAACTTTAAATTATCATTTTCTACATCATAAATATAAAATAATAATGATAAAAATTATGCAATAATAACATTCTCATTAATTATAGGTATCGAGCCTATTTGGAAATAAAGGATGACATTAGATGCATAGCAATTGTTGCCTTTAGATTGGTGGCAGAAGAAACATTGAATTCTACAACCGTTGATCTATTCGAACACACAGGCAAGGTAAAAAATCTCTTTATAAATTTATTCAAAAAAACTATTACATTATGTTTTATATTTTTTCATTATTACAGGAACACCTACCATATTTAGCAAACGTTGCAAGTGTAGTTACGAAAAAAGAATGGATTATACACTTGAGCGAATAAATGAATCAATATGGACAATTACTCTAGAACAAGCCCAAAGTTCTCTTCATCAAATCTATAAATTAAGCTATGATATAAATACTCTAAATCTCTTTTTGTTAAACTTATCACTTTTATTATTATATCTTTAAATAGAACACTAACTTGTATGTATAGTTCTTTATATATATAATTATATACTTATATAAATGGGACACTAACTTGTATAGCCATCAATTGACTAATAATGAAATGATCTAATCTTTCTACATCATTAACACGATTTTTTAATTCATGTTCAGTATCATAGAAGTATAGTTACAAGTATGAAGGACATCCATCTTCGGGAATTAAATCATTAATGTAATGATAGAATGTCCTTGAACTCTAAATGCGTAAATTCTTCTGCTTCTTCTACATAAATTTGTATCAAACTTAACTCCGAATGATGTGAAGACAAATTTATTATTATATGTAAGCACATATGTACAAAAATTTTCAAATTCATTTGAATTAGAAGTAAATAATTGATAAAGCTCATCAGGAACTTGAATAAAAGCTAACGATATGGTTCCATCAGTACAACAAAAACCGTTTGGTTCATGATAAAAAAATTTTGCTCCACAATATTTACATGACGGTACTAATGGTAAATAATTTGGTTCAAGAATTTTAGCGTGTGATATTAATTGTCTAAAACAAGGAGATCTGCTTTGTCATTTTCCTATATATAAAAAAATAAAAAATAAAATAATTAAAGATAAAGTATTAAATATTGATGTAAAAATTAATGAAAGAATGTGTTAGTTTGTACATTACCTAAAATGAAATGTGACGTTCTTTTAGAATTGAATCCATCTTCATTTAGATAATTAACCTATAGAATGAAAAAAGAATTAAAGGAAATATTTTTTAATAAGAAATAATTATGAATAAACCTAATCGGTCAATATTGAAATTGAGGTTTGTTATGGATGTTAATTTCAGAAGAGTTGATATTTGAAGGCAATCTAATTTCTTTTATACAAATGCCTTCATTGTCATTTGAAGAAAGAGAGAACATTCTGAGACTGTCTTTGGCTTCACACTTTATAATTTCTAAGATTTTTCAACTCAACATGTCTATTTTTTTTTTCTTCGATAGATCTCTTCTTTCTTCTCGTTTGATTGGGTACTATCCCAATTTCTTCTTGTTGGTTTGTTTTCACCCTCTTTAGAATTTATTCATAAAAGAAGTTAGATAAAATAAAAAAGAAAGTGTTAATAATGTTTAAGTATATTTTTGCATTTAATAATATTGTCTTACCAGTCGGTATAAAGTTATGAAAGATTGTAAATTGTATGTCGATTTTGGAGCGTAATCTAAAAAATATTTGAAAACATATCAAAGATGTGAATAGATATATACATATAGCAATATATATGCATAACAAATATAATAAGCATTTATAGTAAAAGCGAAAGAAGAAAATAATTAATTCGAAAAAATTCACACAGATCATATTAAATGGATCAAACAAGATAATAAATCTTAGAATAAAACAAATGTATAAAAAGAAATGAATATAATGAGAAAATCAAATATTTACATAACAAGGATATAATTGAATAATATTTTTTCAAATGAGATAGAAAAGAACATACCTGGAAGTGGAGGACAAATAGAGGAAGAGTGGGAACACAGCAAATTGATAATAACTAGATTAATGAAGAGTCAAGTAAAAGCAAAAGAAACAAATCTATAAAAAAAAATTACATAAAAAAATATCCTAACAATTAAATAAATTAAATGAAGAGTGAGAAATGATATAAATAAATTAAATATTTACAAAAAAAATTACAAGCGAAGAATTAATGCATTAAACGAAACTTATTACCAAAAATATTTTTAATAAGACATTTAAAAAAATAAAAACAAATAGAAAGCTATAAAAAAACCACAAAAATATGGAAATGCTAGTTCCCTTTTTTTTTAATTTTCGTTACAATCTTTGTGTATAATGACCTACTGTTATCAAACTTTTGGATTTTTTTTTAACAAATTTTGAAAATAATGAGACTAAATTCTGGACCTATGTATAAAAACTTAGTAACCATAACTTTGAAATGATAAAGTAGTCTTTTGCTATTTGCTTCCAAACGAACACCTATGTTAAGGTCATAAAAATCGGCCAACAGGTCGATGTGAGAGAGAGAATTATTTCCAATCCACTGGTGCAAGTTGGGCTTCATTTGAGGTCGTTTGGGGCTTCCGGTGTGGTCCCGGCGTGATTGTTCGTACGTGATAACAGAAGAAATAAAGAGAAATGGACACACAATTTTACGTGGTTCGGCGAATGCTTACGTCCACGGGCGTTTGGGGATGAGAATCCACTATAATGGGAATTTTTACAGTCTCTCATAGCTCACTGTACTAAAAATTATAGATGAATGTTCAGATAAATTCGCTAGTTGAAGCTGTTGGAGGAGATTCTGGGGGAGCCCAGGTTGAAGAAGAAGAAGAGAGTCCCCCTGTTCCAGCCGGCCAGAGTCCTTTTATAGCCAAGTGAAATATCTGGGCAGATCTTTATCTTGCATGTCACAGTTGACTTCCTTTCCCTTGCCGTCTTGCTTTTCTTCTCATTTACTCCCAATGTCCATCAGCTCACATTTCAGTCCCATCATCTGTCCTTTTGTTCCCTTTGTCATAAATGCTTGGCAGGTGTGATTAATTTCATCCCTTTCAGTACCCCGCAAATTCTTATCAAAAATACTTTGATGGGAATTTTGTAGTTTCGTATCCTGAATCCCGAGAAAATACTGATTGTGTAAAATGTAGCTGTGGAGCTAGGTTAAGGGGAGACCTTAGTAATCTTTGCGTGGATGGATTTTTTGTAGGTTGTGGATGGCCATACAACCTCGCGAGCCTTTGAGCAGGATGTGGTTGATCTGACAACTTCCACGAGTTGTCGATGAGATTTCGCTATGGTGAGGCGCAAAGCCTATTCCGTCGCAGTATAAGACCCATCTGGTGGTGTCACCGAGTGAGATCCGCGGGAGTGCATTGTCTAGGACTCCGTGGGAGGTGTGATCTCGTGAGACCTGGCGGGAGTGCATTGTCTAGGACTCCGTGGGAGGTGTGATCTCGTGAGACATGGCGGGAGTGCATCGCCTAGGACTCCGCAGGAAATGTCATCGCGTGAGACCTGGCGGAAATGCATCGCCTAGGACTCCGCGGGAGGTGTCGTCGCGTGAGACCTGGCGGGAGTGCATCGCCTAGGACTCCGCGGGAAGTGTCGTCGCGTGAGACCCGGCGGGAGTGCATCGCCTAGGACTCCGCGGGAGGTGTCGTTGCGTGAGACCTGGCGGGAGTGCATCGCCAAGGACTCCGCGGGAAATTTCATCGCATGAGACTTGGCGGGAATGCATCGCCTAGGACTCCGCGGGAGGTATCGTCGCGTGAGTGGATAGACCGACCCCGCGGGATCTTGTTTATGTGCTGACATCCCATGCTGCAGGTAATAACTTTATTAGTGCAAAAATAAATTCACATATTGTAAGAGAGACAAACTGATGTATTTTTGTCTGTGAAAAAAGTTTTCGAGGGTTGAATGTCGATTGATGAATTTCTGAACGCCGACTCTCGAGCGAGGAGCCGTGAGATTCTAAGCATTGACTCCCGAGCTGGCTGAGAAAAATCCGAACTGAGAGAAATCCGAGCAGGCTGAGACTGAGAGAAATCCGAGCAGGCTGAGACTGAGAAAAATCCGAGCTGGCTGAGAGAGCTGGGAAAAATCCGAGCAGGCTGAGAAATCCGAGCTGGCTGACACTGAGAAAAATCCGAGCTGGCTGAGAGAGCTGGGAAAAATCCGAGTAGGCTGAGAAATCCGAGCAGACTGAGAAATCCGAGCTGGCTTAGACTGAGAAAAATCCGAGCTGGCTGAGAGAGCTGAGAAAAATCCAAGCAGACTGAGAGAGCTGGAAAAAATCCGACCGAGCTGAGAGAGCTGGGAAAAATCCGACCGAGCTGCGAGCTGAGAAAAATCCGACCGAGCTGGGAGCTGACTAAGAAATCCGAGCTGAGAAAAATCCGAGCTGAGAAATCCGAGCTGAGAAAAATCCGATCGAGCTGGGACAAGCTGAGAAAAATCCGACCGAGCTGGGAAAAATCCGACCGAGCTGCGAGCTGAGAAAAATCCGACCGAGCTGGGAGCTGACTAAGAAATCCGAGCTGAGAAAAATCCGAGTTGAGAAATCCGAACTGAGAAAAATCCGATCGAGCTGGGACAAGCTAAGAAAAATCCGACCGAGCTGGGAGCTGACTGAGAAATCCGAGTTTAGAAAAATCCGAGCTGAGAAAAATCCGACCGAGCTGGGACAAGCTGAGAAAATCCGAGCAGACTGAGAGAGCTGGGAAAAATCCGACCGAGCTGAGAGAGCTGGGAAAAATCCGACCGAGCTGAGCGAGCTGAGAAAAATGCTAGCTAAGGAAAATCCGACCGAGCTGGTGCCAACACTCTTCTGGCCGTGACAACGACAAAGAAGAAAAGAAATAAATATAAAAATAAGAATGAGGTGGTCGAGCACACTTATCTGGAGAAAATTTTTGTTGAGCCGGTCGGTCGAATACTTTTATTCAGTGGGTTAGAAAGTCATCATTTTCTCACTACCGATAATCGGATCCCACAGACGGCGCCACTATTAAGGTCATAAAAATCGGCCAACAGGTCGATGTGAGAGAGAGAATTATTTCCAACCCACTGGTGCAAGTTGGGCTTCATTTGAAATCGTTTGGGGCTTCCGGTGTGGTCCCGGCGTGATTGTTCGTACGTGATAACAGATGAAATAAAGAGAAATAGACACAATTTTACGTGGTTCGGCGAATGCCTACGTCCACGGGCGTTTGGGGATGAGAATCCACTATAATGGGAATTTTTACAGTCTCTCATAATTCACTGTACAGAAAATTATAGATGAATGTTCAGATAAATTCGCTAGTTGAAGTTGTTGGAGGAGATTCTGGGGGAGCCCAGGTTGAAGAAGAAGAAGAGAGTCCCCCTGTTCCAGCCGGCCAGAGTCCTTTTATAGCCAAGTGAAATATCTGGGCAGATCTTTATCTTGCGTGTCACAGTCGACTTTCTTTCCCTTGCCGTCTTGCTTTTCTTCTCATTTACTCTCAATGTCCATCAGCACACCTTTCAGTCCCATCATCTGTCCTTTTGTCCCCTTTGTCATAAATGCTTGGCAGGTGTGATTAATTTCATCCCTTTCAACGTAATTATAAGAACTCGTACAATTCTTTTCTTAATAAGTTTAGGATTATGTTCACGATTAAGTGAAAAAAGATTTTGAATTTCATTTTTTTTTAAATTTTAATTTATTAATACAATTTTATATTAAATTGATATATTAAATGAAAAAATTTAAATGAACTATGTGCTAATACGTAAGTAATGAAAACTTTTTAGAAACATTATTTTTAAATTTGCAATAATTATTAATGTATAAATTAAAACAAATCAAATTATTCCTAACTATAAAAGCGTCCTAAATGCACCATTTCCAGATTGTTCTTAATCTTCCCCCTCCCCCCTTCTCTCTCTCTCTCTCTCTCTCTCTCTCTCTCCTTTCTTCTTTTCCTTCTTCTGTCTTCTCTGTTCTCTCATCTACACTGTATCTATTTCCTCTTACTTTTTTTTTGAAATCTTACTTTTCTCGTCTGGTTTGATGTTCATTTTTTTTGTTTATATTTTCTGCGTTTAGATCTGTGTTCTTAATATTTTTATCTCTTCCTTTCATAGTTGCTCTTCATTTCCCTCATTTTGTTTGTTCTTTCATATATGAAGAGATGTGAAGAGATCTCTTTTTGTTTTATTTTCTCCATTTTCTTTGTGGTTTTTTGTTTTTGCTTTCAGATCTGAGGAGATCTATTTTGGTTCTATTTTTTTTGTTGTGATGCATATGCATACGTATATGATGTAATTATATATACTGTAATATTTCAGTCATGCAATACTGAGAGAACAAAGAATAACAAGCATACCTACAACTACTGAGATTCGCAAGGAGCACCAAAGACACCAGATTTTTTTTTTCTTTTTGGGAAAGTGAGAATACAAAGAACAAATGAATGAAATTTAAAAACTTTTAAATTTGTGTTAGACGAAGTGATAAGATCCCAACTGTAAAAGACAATAACACTGAGGCGGTGAAGCAAAACGACACAAGGCACAACGAAGTAAACAATAGAACTAATAGACAAAATTGGAAAACAAATATTAAAAGACCAAAACGTCTGTCGGCAAAACCAAATAAAACGAAAAAGATCGCAATTTTCAAATAAAACAAAGGGCAAATTTGGAAAAAAAAAGATGAAAAATACTGTAGCAAGCGGATTCGTGTTTATATATAGTAGATGTGCGTATCTTAGCAATATCTTAGCAATGTATGTGTTGCCAAAGAATTGCACAAATATGGTTTAGGTTTTGCTTGTGGCAAAGTCAAAGATAGTTGCTCAAGATTGGGGTAAGAATCGACAATGTATTTTTACTATTGTTGTCAGTTGTATCACTGACTTAATTTAACGTAATTCGTGCTACTCTTTGTTTGTTGGTAACCATACTCCTTGAAGTTCACTTGTTTTTAGCTGCAACTACCTATATCGTACCTTCTATTGCCCATCTGAACTTTTCTTGTTGTATGCCATTGAACTAGTAGATATTGAGTAGTTTCTCCCATCTTGATATATGTTCTTTTCATATTTTGATATTTGTACTTCAAATTGGCCATACTTGTGAATGAAACAACTTATGTCTAAAGGAACAGGCTCAAGCACTATATTTTACCATTTGGCTATTCTAAACAATGGTTTTCTTCTATTCCATTTGATCCTGGAAAGACTACATACATTGCTTTCTGACTTTCATTTGACTTATAGAAAAGCCATTGAATGGAACAGAAAATATTTGAACACTTTGCAAAAAGGTTATAAATCTTGCTATGCAAAGTTTATCAGAAGTGTAGTATGTAGTTGACCAATCTGATTTTGGATAAATGGTTTCTTTCTTTTTTTCTTTTTTGCTGTGAAATGGAAATTGATTTTGTGTCTTATGTAATCCAAGAAGGAGAACCTATCAAGTTTCTGTTAAGCATGCATAATGCTACACAATAAATAGTAGCTTTAAGTGCACTTTTGTGATATTTATTATTATTTTTTTGTAAGTAAGATAGACAATTTTATTATAATTTTTAACCGGGCAAGTGCTGAGAAGGACCAATCTAATGAGCCATTTCAACTGGGTCTATGGAGTTTGTTCAGGCATAACTAATCTGTATGTCCATGTGGCTGTTGACAATGAACCAGCAAAGAAGTTATATATGTAGAGTGGTTTTGTATATGAAAACGATGATCCTACTTGGCAAGCCAGCTTTCTAGATCGACCTCGAAGGCTTCTTCTATGGACTGATCTTCCTGGCACGCATCTCTGAATTATAATGTGGTACATAATTTATATTGCGATATATTTTGCTGTTTTTTTCTGTTTTTGTTCCTCGAAATGCTTTTTTGTGATATTGAAGTATAGGCATCTCAGTGTTTTCTAGTTTTGCTTTGCTATTTTGGAAATGTAAATTCTAATAGCATATTTGCTTCTTAATTGTTATAAGAAGTAGATCCTGTAATCTCAATGTAAGTAGTAGATGAAAGGCAATGGCCATTTTCTCCTCGACCGGCTTTGTGGATGTATTCAGGCATAATGACTGATCATATGTATGCTTATGTCACTAATAAAAAATGTATGCTTATATGTATATATATTACAGAGAGCTAGATTGTCATTTGTTGTTGCACCACCAAAACCGAACATCTGTCATTGAAGTCTGTGGAGGCAAGCATGTCTCCCATAACCCCAAGCTCTGGAAACTCACTCCATTCTTCAAGACCTGTTGTTAGAGGGCTCTCCACATTGTATCTTCTCCCAACTATACAAAGATCATAGTCATCTATTAGTTCTCTCAACTTTGTTGCCGTCTCCGTTCCATCTTTCAATACCTCCTCTATGTACATTACACAACCTTCATGATCGGCAGCACTGTGGTACTTGAAGCTCTTTAATGTCTCTGAGTCCAGCATTTTATTCCAATCGGTAATGTTTTCTTCACCCTCTGCAATCAATCGTATCACAGTCAGACTAACGCTCGAGTCCCTCACCATGCAACCAGCCAAAATCAGTGCCTCCCGATCATCATTGCCTCCCAGGAATATCATGGCAATGCTGTATGATGCTAGCACAGAAGGCGTTGAACGTCTTATATGGCCACGATTGACGAGGATTGACACAGAGCAAGGCGCTCGGTCGAGGACGCTACAATTTAGGGTTCTTAAGTTATTGTCTTCGAGCTCAATAGACCCATTAATAGAGTATTTCCGATGAAACGGGAGTACTATCAGAGACGTTAGTTTGTCCAGTGCAAGCGTGCAGATATCTTCATACATAAGCTTGGACGGAGAGATCGCGGTGAACACATTCACGGCGATAGCTTCGTGATTGTTTCGCTGGAATTGACTGAAGGAAAGGATCAAGTCTTGGGAGTATGAACGGTTGGAGAGAGTTTTCTTTTGCATCTGATGAGAAATGAAAATAGGGGAGGCCCTGCCAATTAGCTCAATGAGATGAAGAACATAAATAGCAAGAGGGTTTTCTCGAGTCGGAGAAATATGCTCAAGGAGGTTGATGACGGCGGGGACATTGTCTGGTTTGTGGATGCAAGAAAGTATACGTAGTTCCGTATTTGGTTTATGATGTATCAAATTTCTTTTCTGGTAGCCTGCATATTTCCTTGAAGGATCATATAGCTTTCTTATCAGAATTGGCACAATGCTTGCAGTTACTAGAATAGTGACCATTGCAAGCGAGAATATCTTCTCATCTATGTTCTGAATTTAATCAAGAAGAACGTTGAAAAATATTAACTATTATATTAGTATACTATATGTGCAGATCAAAATGGAATTCAGAAGATGAATTGCTACAGATATAAAGATATTAACAAAGTAAACTTACAAATTGATATGTCTTCATAGAACCCATTAGATATACTTCATCATAAATTAACTTTACAATCCGAAGTACTATCAAGTCACATCAATTCATAACCTTGTAATTCTTTTGTGGTTAAAATATTTTACTTTGATAAAAGATGAAAAATGGAAGAAAAAAGTACTTACGTTTTGGCCTCTGGCAATGCTATAATTGGCCATTTCTACAACGCCTTTGCAACTCATAATGAGAGCCAAAGTGAGAGCATCATTCATGGGCATATTGGAATATAGTGGAGGAACCAAACAGGCTGCAAACTTGGCAACGATGACAACAAACATTGCTATTGCATGGGCAATTGCCAGATTGGAATTAAGGTTGATGCCTGAGAAATTTACCCTCATCATGGTTGTGATTACAAAGAGTGGCAAAAGCGCCCCTGAGACCATGCTATCGAGCTTATAAACAAGAGTGGAACCCAATGGCGGTCCGTCTGGCACGGCCAAACCCAAAACAAATGGCCCAAACACTATCAATTGGTCAAACCACACAGACAGCAAAGCTGAACCCAGAACTGCTAGAATGATGATATAGATGTAGAGGTCCTTTACAGGTTTCCCTTCTGGTGTCTGTCTGACCATCCAATACATCGCCGGCCGGGCAACAAGCACGACAACAACGAGATATAATACGATAATCCCGAAATCCATGAAAGCCCTGCCGACTGAATGATCATAGCCAACTTTGGCCAATGTGAAAACACTGATAAGAAATCCACTGAATAAATCACTGACAATTGCAGCAGATAGTCCGAGTCGGCCAAGTTCTGAGTTTAGGATATTGAGGTCACTCAGAAGGCAAACTATGACCGGAAATGGAGTCATTGAATGTGTTGTAGTTGCGAAGACAAGTTCCAGTTTTTCTTCGCCTTTTAGACCCCAGCGATTGCCGAGAAACTGGAGCGTGGCCATGCCAAGTAAAAAAGGCATTAATAGGGACAAAGCACCTGTATACATGGCCTTTCTTCCAGTTCTGAATATAATTCCCATATCCATTTTCACTCCACTTAGAAATAGAAATAACGTGTAGCCTAACATAGCCATCGTATTCAGCATTTCCTGACTTACAAGGGGAAACAGGGCTTCACCAAAACTTTTTATGCCGCCAAAAACATGAGGACCCATCAATATCCCAGCCTGTTTCACGCATAAAATCACAATTTTTTTAAAACAACTCTTCAAACTAGATAAAAAAAATCTCATCTTTAACAATTTTAAATTT
Source organism: Platycarya strobilacea (assembly GCA_036898215.1). Classification (NCBI taxonomy): domain Eukaryota; kingdom Viridiplantae; phylum Streptophyta; class Magnoliopsida; order Fagales; family Juglandaceae; genus Platycarya; species Platycarya strobilacea. The sequence goes on from CM072550.1 coordinate 23,743,237, forward strand.
TACCCACTAAAAAGTAAAGCATAAAGTATTTCTACAGCAAAATTTTTGTTTTCTGAGTGTCAATAGTATGAAGAATGAAGTAAGTAAATAAAAGAGATATATAGATAACATACTATCATTTGAGAGACAAATTTGGTAATCAGCCCAAAGCTATTGAGAATCATATGAGAGACTATGTTGGAGATGAAGACGAGAATCAATTGCATTTCCAGCAGTGGCAAGGAGAAGTTGGTAAGAGATGAAGTGGCATTGGAGATCCAGATGCCATCTGAATTTACTCGAGGTGGTAGAGAAATGCATATTTCTTTACTTGCATTGGGGCCAGCAATGCTTGATGAATTCATCTTTGCCTGCTCAGTAGCCCAGATCAGAGAACAAAGACACTACTTTTTAGAAAATGACAACGTCTATGGCTACTAAATGGCGCCCTCGTTCTGCTATGCTACATCAAAGTCTTATAATTTAAGGTTGTCATGAACAACATCATCAAAAACTCACTGTCTATACAGCTCTAGCTAGAGTATTCCAACCAAAAAGACAGATGGGATGCTTGTAATTCTTTTTAACACAATTCTGGAATTGTTGGGAGGTTTGGGTTTTGAGTGGGTGAGGGTTGAAGATGGTCGGAAATGAAAAGCCGATATCTAGCCACCATATAATGGTTATAACTGTTGTTTGTTACATTGTTTCCTTGCTAAAATAGTGGAGTCGATTTTTTCGTTGATATGGCACAAGACAATGTCTTAAAATGGCTATAAAATACAGAGTACTATTATCTTGTGAAATACTTTGTAGCCATCTAATATGGGATATTTTTGTTATTTATTCCCAACTTTTCATTAAATAAATTGTTTGTATCTATCTAATATTGGCTATTTTGGTTTCGCTACTTTACATTAAATAGATAGAAGCTAGGATGCATATATGTAATCATTTTTGTAGTTATAATTAAGATGGATTTTTTTTTTTCAAAAAAAAATTAAGATGTGTAAGTTTCAGTTAATTATTGGATGATGGACAATTATGCCCCATGCTCTACTTTGATCAATTTTTCCCAATTGAAAGGTGTTATCAGAAATTATTAAAAAAAAAAAAACCGACCACTACAAAATGAAATAAGACCAATTTTACCTCAATAAAGGATGATGTGAGATAAGCTAAATCCTTGCAACTGCTAAATATGCACAAGTATAATAACTATATGCTAAAAGAAGTAGAAGAAAAAAAAAATGAATGAATAAGTGATTGAATAAAATAAAGTTATTAGAGTGAGGCACGTTTCTTTTTAATTACGACTTGTAAAATACTGCTTGGTACCTCCCAATAACGAGAGTAAGAAGAAAATATTTGCATACCCAGATTGATACCCTAATTTTTCTCACGGCGCAATAGTTTATGCTACTCTTACAAATTTTGTCAGCAATATTACCATGACTTCTCTCTATTCATAAGATCAATAAGATAGTCAAAAAGAAAAGTTTCCTACCTCTATCCAAAAATGGGCATACACTAGAATTAGGGGTAGAAAAAAATCGATGAATCAATAAACCAGATTGGTGGGTTTGATCCGATACCGAGTTTGGTTAGATCTGGTATCGGTTTTATTTTTCTTTAAATCAATCAAAATCGGTTCTATTCTGGTTTTTTTTTTCTAAAACCAAATTAGACCGATTCATATATATATATTTTTAATTTTTATATTGTACATATTTTGTATATATAATATATATTTATATACAAAATAGTTTTATATTATATGATAAATTATAAATTAATATAATATTAAACTTTAAAATTTTATATTTAGGGCTGAGCAAAAATTCGACAATCCGACTCTAGCCCGACTCTGCTCCGATTTCAAAAAGTTGGAGTCGGAATGGGAGTCGGCAGGGGAGTTCTACCGACTCCGACCCATTCTGACTGCAACTTGTAACCCGACTCCGACTCTTACTTTGATTCCAACTCCGATTATGACTATATATTCGACCCTGACATTTTGCATATAAATGTAAAAATATATGTATTTTATATATAACTATTATAGATAGATAATTAAATTAAATAATAGTATGAGTTAATTATTGTTTCCAAATAATTTACTCATAATATAATAGACATATGTAATTAATGATAAACACTAATATATTAAGAATTACTCTTGTAATAATTTGTAATACTAATATATACAGAATTAAAGACTAATATATAAGCAATGATGTATTATAAGTTAATAAATAATAAAATACCATAATGTGTCATAAATTAATGAGGTATGTAATAATGTATAATACTAATTTATAAATACTAATGTATAAACACTAGTAAATTATAAGTTACTAATGTAATAACTTGTAATATTAATGTATAAAGATTAGTATGTATAAAATTATAAACACCAAGGTATTATAAGTTACTAATGTAATAGCTTATAATACTAATGCATAAAGTTATAATTTTATAAACACCAACTTATTCAAAATAATATCTTAATAATATAATAGACATCTACTAAACCAAAACTCAAACCCTAAACCCTAGACTATTACAACCATAGATTGGTAATTAAATGAAATAATAGTATATTGGCTAATGTATAAACATCAATGTATGAGCTAATGTACATTAATAGTAATGCTAATGTATAAACACCAATGTATTTCTAAATAATATACTTATAATATTATTTATAACATAAAAATTAATCAAATTAAATAGGCATGTACTAGAATATTATAATGTTAGCTTATAATATAATAGACATGTACTAAAATATTATAAACTAAACACTAGAAGACCAAAAAAAATAGAAGACTAAATAAGAAAAAAAGGGTTGAAGACTAGTAACTAAATGCCTGCGGCATATTATAGGTTACTAATGTAATAGCTTATAACACTAATGCATAAAGTTATAATTTTATAAGTAGAAACTTATTCAAATTTCAAAATAATAATCTAATAATATAATAGACATCTACTAAGACTAAAGTCTAAACCCTAGACTATTACAATCCTAGATTGATAATTAAATGAAATAATAGTATATTGGCTAATGTATAAACACCAATGTATAAGCTAATGTACATTAATAATAATACTAATGAATAAACACCAATGTATTTCTAAATAATATACTTATAATATTATTATTTATAACATAAATACCAATCAAATTAAATAATAGTATGAGCTAATGTTAGCTTATAATATAATAGACATGTACTAAAAAATTATAAACTAAACACTAGAAGACTAAAAAAAAAAAAAAAAAAGGTTGAAGACTAAATGAGTAAATGGCAGTAAATGCCTATGGCGCCGTTTTACTTCAGCAAATGAATCACTTAAGCCCTTACACCAAACGGTGCGTTTATACTTCAGCAATGAGCAAACCGAACACATTTCAAGTTCAAGCCTTCACTTCAAACTGAATACTTCAACAAATGGTGCGTTCCTCTCTTCCTTGACATCTTTCCACTGAACCCTAGAAGCCCCAAACCATAGATAACTCAGATTGTGGCTTCCTAACATGACGCTGCCTCTGGCCTAGGCCTGTTCATCCGGGCCGGATTGTACCCGGCCCGGTTTGAAATTTTAATATATTTCTTAATATTTTAATTTTTTTTTTCAAAAATATTGAAGAAAATTTTAAATCCGGGTTCCGGATTTGGGAATCCGGAACCCGGATGAACACCCATACTCTGGCCCACGCCTCCTAGTCCCCACCGTGGTTTTGCCGTGCGATCTTCCTCACGCCGCCTTAGTCCAACCTAATTTTGCACAGTTCGGCATCTCTCTTCTCGTCTGTCCCAATTTCACCATCTTCGATTCTTAGGTGAGTTTTTTCTTCTATGAAGCCATATTGATCTTGTAACTTGATCACAAGGCAACTGGGAGTCATCTGGGCAACTTGATCTTGTAACTCTAATTCTCTGTGCTAATATATATGTTTGTTGTAGTTTTAGCTTTGATCTTCATACCGCTCTTGTTGTGCTGCCATTTCCATTTTCCACACAGTTTATCTTTGAATATGCCATTATTTTTCTTTCTCTGTTTTCTATTTTTTTCACGCTTTAGTGGCTTAGTAACTAGTTGAAATAAGTACTAAGAAGTGAGGAAGGATAGGCATGTTGATGAAAAAGTTGAAGTTAATTTGGGAATATTTTGGGAGTTGATTTCTTGTCATGTGGGAAGTTAAATTAATATTGGCCATTGTTGAATTAAAAGCATGGATTTTTGGGTATCAGACTATTAGTTAAGAGCCTTTTTTAAGGCATGGTATATTATTTAATTAGTAGTTATGCTGAATTCCCCCTAAATGATTTAAAGTATGTTTCATTTATTATTATCTTTATCTTTCCTCTATTTTGTTTTTGGAAGTTTTAAATCATGAATGTTCAAGGTTCTGGAAGCACACCTACGTCCACTTCTGCATCATGTCCAGCAGGACCACTACCTCCCTCTATTGAAGACCTTGAGTCTCCCTCTCCAATGACCACAGAGTCTAATGAACAATTAGACTCTATGATAGCCACTCGATCGTCTTCTAACACAACCTATTCTACTCGTCTAAGAAATCTTCTCAAGAATAGATCTATTGTGTGGAATAACTTCACAAAAGATTTGGATTACGATCCCAATGAACCCACATGCACTTGTAACCATTGTGGGAAGTAGTTTAAATGTCATCCAAGAGGTAGGGTACTTCAGCATTAAAAACTCACATTAACCTTTGCCCTAAAATGCCTAAGAAACGTAGGAATCAACAATTCTTGGTCTCGGAGGCAAGAACTAATGGAGGGGGAGGGGAAAAAGAAACTAGGGATGACCAAGTACAACGGGAAAAAAATTAGGGCTGCCCTTGCTAAAATGGTGATTATTGATGAGTTACCTTTTTCAGTTGTTGAGGGTGAAGGGTTTCGAGAATACATTAAATCTCTTGATCCTTGGTTTCCTATTCATTCTCGTTTTACAGTAATAAGCGATTGCATGAGACTGTTCTTGAGAGAGAATGATAGTTTGAAGAAAATGTTTTTAACAACTAAGCAAATAGTGAGCTTGACCACCGACACTTGGACGTCTATCCAAAACATCAATTACATGTGTGTCACATCTCACTTTATTAATAGTAGTTGGAAGTTGCATAAGCGGATAATATCATTTTTTTGTATTGATGATCACAAAGGAACAACAATTGGTAGAGCATTGGAGGACTGTATACTTGATTGGGGGATTGACAAATTGCTTACAATAACTGTGGACAATGCTTTCACTAACGATTCCGCTATTGATTGGTTGAAAACAATTGAAGTTGGAAGATTGGAGTGTGTTGAGGAACATGAGTATATCCACATGAGGTGTAATGCGCACATTAGAAACCTTATTGTCCAAGAAGGTTTAAAAGAAGTTGATGAGTCAATTAGAAAGATCCGTAATTTGATTAAGTATGTGAAGTCTTCTCCCTAAAGACTTACCACTTTCAAGACTTGTGTTAAAAGGTCAAAAGTTTCATGTAATAGTTTCTTGTGTCTTAACATACCTACTAGATGGAACTCGACTTTTCTTATGTTGGATGTGGCTACCAAGTATAAAAAAGTCTTACAACTTTTGCTTGATGAGGATCCATACTCATGGGTTTATTCGTTTGAAGATGGGCATGGGAGAAAAGGATTAGGAGCTCCCGTGCATGATTGATTAGGAGGCAATAGATAACTTTTCGAAGTTCTTGGGAGTATTTTGTAATATCACAGTGTGTCTTTGATTTGGTACATTATATGTCACTTCAAATCTATTTTTTAAAGAGCTCGCTGACATTCATAAAAACTTGATTGGTTTTTGCAAGAGTAAAAATCAACGCTTCAATTCAATGGCCTTGAGAATGAAAACAAAATTTGATAAATACTAGGGGATATTAAAAATATAAATAGGTTGTTGTTTATTTCTGCGATTCTTGATCTGCGGTGCAAGTTGGAAGCTCAAGAATATTGGTTCAAAAAAACATTGGGTGAGGATAAATGTGAGGAATTTGTTGAAATCTTTAAGGATGATTTTACCTGACTGTATGAATAATATGCAGAGTTCAGTAGTGAGTACATTAACACAAGTGGTCCTAGAGATGATATTTCTAGCACTCGAAGTGATACTAATATCTCAAAAAGCGATAGCAATAGCGTTATTGATGACGACATGCAACTTCATAAAGACAAGAGTTCAAGTATGATGGACAGTCAGAGTTATAACAATATTTGTTGGAAGATATTAAGATCCCCACACAGAGTTTTGATATTTTAATTTGGTGGAGGGTTAACTTCGCCAAATATCCAGTTCTTGCTATGATGGCGAGAGAAATCTTGACCATTCCAATTACCATTGTTGCTTCGGAGTTTGCATTTAGCACGGGAGGCCGTATCTTGGATCCATTTGGAGTTCTTTGGCTCCTAGAACTATGGAGGCTCTTGTGTGTATGCAAAATTAGTTGAAGTCCACTTACATATGCTTGAGTCAAGATCATTTCACTTCAATTGATGATGCAGAGAGCTATAAATTAGACTTAGGTAACATGTTTCAAATTTAATTAATTTTGTTAGATATCTTGATTTGTCTTTTTTTAAAAAATACTAATATCTTATATTTTAACGTGTTAATGTAAAATTGGCTACAAATATGATGAACTTACTACGTGAAGAATGAAGATGATTAAGGTTTGAAGTGCAATTGTTATTGTTGACTTTGTGTACTTTTTTATTCGTTTAATTTTGTTTTCTTATTTTTAGAAATTTATGTGGTATCTTATTTCTTTACTAATTTTGTTTTTTTTTTCTTCAGGTACAAGTTGGAATTTGGGAATGACATGTAATTTGTATTAGTTATTTTGTTGAAATGAGGAAACTTGTTTTCTATTGTTTCTCTTTTGTTATTGAAATGAGGAAATATAAAATAACAATTAAAAAAAATGATATTGAAGCCTAACTTCGATCGATTATAATTCGAAATTGTAAAATTGAAATGTCAAATGGGTTAAGAAAAAGTCCAATACAAAAGCCCAACTTCGACTCCGATTCGACAAAGTCGGAGTCGGAGTCAGATCGGAGTCAATAGAAGTCAGAGTCGGAGTCGGAGGACCCCTTTTCTGACTCCGACTAAGTTGGTGCTCAGCCCTGCAGTTATATCATTATAATCTATTTTATTAGTAGTTATACTAATACTATATATGTGTATTAAGAGTTATTATAGTCTATTTTATTAGTAGTTATTGAGCCATTTTCAATAAATTAAAATTCAACGTTTCCACTATACCATTTAGTTGTGTGTTAATAATTGTGAATTGCCTACATATTTTCTTTTTCTCACAAAGTCCCTTAAACTCTTTAGACAAGTACACACATCTCGATTAGTTTATAGAATTTTTTAAATTCCTTTCATTTTTATTTTCAACCTCAACTATAAAGGCTTAAATTAATCCATTACTTCAAAGCAATAAAGATCAGATAGACATAACGAAAACATGACAAGTGGTCTATAAAGATGAAAAAATAAGAGGCAACATAACATGCTTTCAAATTCTTAAGTCTACAAATATCATAATTGACTTGCACTAAAAGATAAGGTGTCCTAGGAGTTTTCCAAAAGACTTCTTACAGGATTTACCAGCTAAACAAGACTCACACGTAGGCAAACTTGCATTAGCAAAAAATTCTAATAGGTGTTCTCTAACTAGTTTAGTCATTCTATCTTTTTCTACTTGACCTAGTCTAGCATGTCATTTCAATTAATTAGAAGCAACATCATCATCATTTGAAACCATAAAAGAAAATGAGAAAATTCTCAAAATCCAACATAAATAAACTATTAGAAAGAAAATCATGTACATAATAAGTCATATCCAAATAAAATCCTTGATGAAGGCAAGTGTTGAATATAAGGTTTTAAGTTTCGTATAATTATATGTCTACGTATAGATTTTGATGATAACAAAACAACTCAAATCTCAAACTTAAGTTATCTGCACAATGGATCCAAGCACATCAATGAATCAAGTATGAGCAAAAAATGGAACGTTTACAAATAAAGCTCTTAAATTAATTTTGTATATCTCTTGACAAAATTCGAAATTGAATTAAGGCTCAAAATTATTCTTTTCTTATAAAGTATCAAAATGCATATTTCTCATATGCATGACATTATTAAAAGTTTTGGTTTAAAAATTGTATTTTTTACATAAACATGATATCATCAAAAATTTAAATTTTAAAAATTTGAAATATGATTGATTGTCATATTTGACATGTGCATATTTTGTTTGAAAATTTTAAAAAGTGATTGATGCACTTTTGACGTACGTAAAAGGTAGATGATTTTATTTGAAAATCTTGAAAAGTAGTTGATATACTTTTAACACATGCAAATGTAGATGATTTGGTTTGAAAATATAGAAAAAAAAATCATGCTCATTTTATCATATGCAAAAAGTAAAAAATTAGATCTGAATATTTTGAAAAATGAATGAGATTATTTTTTACAATTGCAAAAATGAGATGCTTTTATTTGAAGATTCTGAAAAATGAATGGTACTCCTTTTTGACATGTGAATCTTTAAATTTGAAAATGACGTCTCGTATTCTTATAAATAGCTCAATTGGGATATTCAAAATTACAACAAGAGCTTACATCAATTACTAGTTTTGCAACATTCATTCAAAGTCTTCAATCTCTCTTTTCTAAGTATTGAGTTCTAATCATTGTTCATTTTGAAAAAGATATAGTTTGTGTTGTATTGTTATTATTTTATTCATTGAGAAGTTTTTCTGATAGCCTACCCACTATTAACTCTTATATCAGTAAAATTGTGCGACAATCCTTGTGTGTATAGAATGTGTTTTACATAGGAAATATTTGAATTACCACGTATGAGGAGGTGATTGTAAGTGTAGATGGTGTTTTACACGTATTCTTTGTAACAATATTGTTCAAAGATAAAATATGTTTCTATCTCCCCGTGAATGAGGCTGAATATTAAATTTAGGAATCTTCAAATAGTAGCTTAAGATGAAAAGGTAAGCAGTGAGACTTGAATCTTGTTAAAATACTAAGTTTGCTTATTTCTTATTCATACTCTTTTTATTTCTTATTATTTCCTATTTTATTTATATTTTATATTGTATATTTAGTTTATAATTTATAATTTTATAATATAATTCAATTCACATTATTTTATGTTAGTCATCTGTATAACAACAAAATTTTTAATTTCATTTTATTTTGGCTGGAATTTTTGGAATTCTTTATTTCAAAAGAGTAACTAGTATAGATTGAAATATATTCAATTTCAAAAGAGTAACTGGTGATTTTGTTCCAAATCTGTAGTTTTTTTTTTTTGTTGAGAATTTTGTAATGCTTAGGTGATTTGATAATTTCAACCATGTCCTCTTCTTAGGCCAAATACATTTTTGTGAGTCCAGTATGTTTTTATGAGTTTCTCCCCTTCGAAACTTTCTTTTACTTTTGCACCTTAAACAAAACTTGAAAGTCTAGCCGCTTACAGTTTCTTATTGAGAATAAGTTATAACAGTTGACACCTATAAACAACATTTATCAAAAACTAATAACAAATTGACACATAAGATTAGCCTCTTAAACTAAATTAATTTAACTTGTGCACTCTATTCTCTATTACGTGGCCACCTACCATTCGCTTTCGATTAACAACATTTATACGTGACACCTGCCTAAAAATTTTCCTTTGTTATTATGAGCCAATAATGTCTTTTAGCTCCAGTCTCCAACTCTAGCCGCTTAGAGCATTTTTAATAGAATAGTTAATTATTTTTTTTTAAATTATACTTTTTATACAAGTTTCTAAAAAATTATATTATATTTGATTAATAACTACTAAAAGTATTGTTGAAAAAAGTCAAAAAATACTTTATTTTTAAAAATAAATAGTAAAGTTAAAATTTTCTTTCAATCGATCAAATATAAAATAATTTTTTGAGAAATTGTGCAAAAAGTACAATTTTAAAGAAAAAATTTAACTACTTCTTTGAGAATGCCCTTACAACCCAACAAAGGATGGAATTTTTTCTGTTGTGATACATTTTTAATAAATAAGTTTGAATTGATAAGTATATTAGAATATAAATATATCTATGTGATGTTTTTTCTATTTTTAGGTTAATAAACTATTTTCTATTCTTTCTAAATATGTATACACGCATACACACACATATAATTATATATATTGGTTATGCAGAAACTGTATATTGAAATGTGTCGATACTAAAACATTACATCCCAAGAAGTAAACTGAAATGGTTATCAATCATAATTTAAAATTTTGACTAAGAACCATCAAAGTGAAGTAAAATAAAGTTTTAAAATAAAATAACTGAAAATTGATTATACTGAACACCAGATACATAAAGCAAATCATGAAAAAGTAACAAGTGCTCTAAATACATCTTGAATTGGTAAGTGCAAGCTCCAAACACTTCCTATTGAGTTATGTTTATCAATATATTGTACTATTTGTCATGGACGCATCTTGAGTTGATATTCTTTTATAACCTATGAACCCAACTCGAGCTCGAGTTTGGTGGCTCATGTATCTTCAGTATATTCAAGGATTGGGTGAGTAATAAAAATATGTAAAATAAATATAAGTAATGATGAGAGAGTTGTGTTTAGTGGATACTTTCTTTACTTAAGTGCAGTCACATGTAAATTATCTCACTTTTCCACAGTTATAAAACTTCAATATGGATCTTGCTAGGGCACTTGTCACACTTGCCAGGGCACTTGCCACACTTGCCAGGGCACTTGCCTCTCGATGCTTTACTATCTTCCATCTTGTGGCACAATACTATTTTCCACTCCAACAAATCTCCCATGTTACTTGTGCTTAAATCTAAGGCCTGGTTTGTTTATTGATATGAAACCAAAACTCTAAAATGCATATCAAACTTATCATTACACTTTTTCAAATCCCTATATAAAATATAATAAAAATTTAACTTTTTTAAATTTCAAAACACATTTTTCAAATCCTAAATAAAACTAATATTAAAAAAATATATTACAATAATATTTTATTCTTTTTTTTTATTTTTATCTCATCTCATCTCATCTCTAAAAATAAATCAGGCCTAAGTCTGTGCTTTACAAGTTCGACAACAAAAAGAGTACCATAATGTGTATATATGTGCTTCACCTTTAGCTTTAAGTGACTAATAGCAAAAGTTTTAACATTCCCACCGTGTATAAAAACTAGCTTTATTTGCCATATAGAAAAATCGTATCACAACAATAACTGGTTGTTCATCAATGAAATTATTGCTAGAAACCTTTAGTTCATGAATCAAGATAGATATCAACCTAAAATGCTCAGTCATAATATGTTAAGGGTCCACAACATACTGCTCAATCTCAAAGTAAAAGCATAGAACCTAGTAGTCAATGTTCCTTATAGGCAAAATCTCCAAGAAGATCATTGTACAAGATGATAGACATGTTAATTATAGTGAAGCGCACACATCGATCTTCCTTTGTATCATGACCATGATTGTATTCACTTCTTCAAGTTGTATTATAAGGTTGGATAGATTTTCTGGGACCTCATATTTTTTTTCAGATTTTGGTTTTTTTGTTATATATACCACAAGTTATAGTTGGTCCCTTCCAATTCCTCTTTTTTTTAGTACGGTTGGCAATTACATTCTTAGTGGCTATCTTTACTACATTCATTACACGATATTGACATTCTCACAAATTTAATTTTATTCCAAAAGAAAACTAGCCAATTTATTTCCGTCCGACATAATGTGATAAAAAACTTGACAAAAAGTTAGTAGTTATCTTGTACTATATAAGTTAAAATACCAATCTAATTAATTTAAAAAATATATATTTATAAAAATGATTCTTAAAAATTCATAACTTATGCACATATAATTCATTTATCAAGTAACAAAAATCCATAATTGTTACGCTCCACTTGAACCTCATTGGTAATTTGGTATATAATGTTAAAGTGATCTTAGGCCTGGTTTGTTTCCAGAGATGAGATGAAATGAAATGAAATGAGATAAAAGTGAAAAAAAGAATAAAATATTATTGTAATATATTTTTTTAATATTAGTTTTGTTTTGAAATTTGAAAAAGGTGTTTTGAAATTTGAAAAAAAAAATTAATTTTTTTATTATATTTTATATGAGAATTTGAAAAAATGTAATGATGAGTTTGAGATGTGTTTTTGAGATATGTTTAAAGTATATCGATAGACATGAAACACATTCCACAGCCTCAATAATAAAAGTACATTTTAAATATTATCACATTTATAAAGAAAATCCTACAACAAATATTCTAGAAAAATAAATAAATAAATAAATAAATAGGGATACCATGCCGCCAATATAATTAATATAGCTATAAATTATTTATGCAACATGCAGAAATAGATACGTACATACATTACATATAAGCAAAACAAATTACCAATGTCAACTCTGTCCATTTACAAAATATACTAATGAATCCAATCATCTATTTATAATGGCACGCATAAGAAGAGTTTAATAGACCATCGAATCTTGAGAAACAATCAATATATGCATGCATTTAACAATGAAAATTCAACATATTATCCGCGTAGTTAATACAAACCAAATAATCCGTATAAACCTTCATACAATTTAAAAAAATAGGACTCAAGGAAGTATAGCGCATGTCTGAAAAATAGTTACGTAGACCAATCTAAGAACCCACATGCTACTATGTTCTAAATGATCACCATGAATCGCCGCATGTGCCCCCATGCACATCCTTTGCATGTGGGCATCATTTTAGCTCAAAAGGATGTACTGCTGCCTCTGTTTCATGTGCCTTGGCGGCGAGTGCACAACAACTTTGCCATTATTGACATTTCTGGATGTCAAAATACAAAGTTGATTCACCCTAATATGTATGTGTCCATACAGTTAAAAAAATGGTTAAAAAATGAATGAGTGGAGGGCACTCTTTGAGGCTAAGAGCGGGATTGGTAAAAAAACATTATTGTTCATTTTGTTCTTCCTCGATCTTTTTTTTGGTTTTTCTCGATTTAGACCACTCAATTTCAGTTGGCCATAACATACCTGTTTTAAGTTTGAATCATGCGTATCATATATCATTCTAAAGTTATGAACCTAGCTATAATTTCTAACTATATAAAATTTGATTTCAGAAAATAACATATGGTTAATTAAATTTGGGCTCAAAGTGTCAGTCCTAACATTAACTTATAATTAGAATTTCAGATTCTTCCCTCTACATATAACGAAACTTGATCAAATTTAAATGTTTATGACATTATAAGGAATATTATTATTATTTTTATTTTTTTGTAGAAAATATGATCTTAAACATGTCATAACATAACATGTAATAAAAATATGAATATAAAATAATCAATATCTCCCCCGTACTACTTTAGATCATGCTCCGATTATTATACATTTGGAGAGACATGCAAAGATTTATGGCTATCCATCCTTTAAATTTCAACAAATGTGGACTTCGCATGGCAGTGTTCTGGAGCTTGTTTCTCGGGTTTGGTTTGTAGAGTCCATGGGTTCGATCCTTTCCAGATTGGCTAGTAAGTTTAAAAAACTGAAGATTGTATTGGAAGTCTGGAATAAACAGGTTTTTTATTCGACTCAAGTGCATATTGTAGATTTGGAAGCTCAAATTCAGGGGCTAGAGACCAGATTGTAAAATGGTTATTTGGAAGATCTTGAGTCCGGCTTAATTGTTGGCCTCTCAATTGGAGCTTTCGGTTTGGATGGATAGAGAGGAGACTCGCTTGGCTCAACAAGCAAAACAGACATGGATGCAAAAAAGGTAAGGCGAGTATTGCCTTCTTCCGTGCCGTGAGTAGAACCGCCACTTAATTAAGATAATGAGACTTGGGGATGGAACTGTATTCACCTCACCTGAGCAAATTCATATGGGCGTATATTTTCAAAAATGTTTGGAATCTAGACAGTGCACAAGCCTCCCAAATCTGGGCCATTTGATTGATAATAACATTATTACTAATGAAGACAATAGAGATCTATGTCGTATTCCGTCATCTCAAGAGCTATTATTAGTAGCGATGTGATTGATGCCGTGGCTAAATCTTTCATAGGGGGTGCGCCTTTACCTCAGTTTTGTACTTCCTCTTATTTGATTCCTATTCCTAAAGTTGAGAATTCGACAAGTTTTGACAAACTTCACCCTATTAGTCTTTACTCGGTTATTTACAAGGCATGTTCTAAAATCTTTGTTATTCATCTCTCGTCTCTACTTGCTTCCATTATTTCTCCGGAGCAGACAGCCTTTATTCCAGGGCATAGTATTTATAAGAATATTAACTCAACTTAGGAATTGATCCATGGTCTTCATAAACCAATCCGAGGGGGGAATATTGTGCTTAAAATTGATGTGACTAAAGCGTATGACAGTGTTGACTGGGCCTTCTTCTCCATGTCCTGCTTCCTTTGGTTTCTCTACATCAATGTGTGGCTTAATTAATCAGTGCATATCTACTCCGTGGTTTTCTATTGTTATGAATGACTTCCCTAAAGGTTTTTTCAAGGGTGGTCGGGGTTTGCGCCGAGGGGATATTCTCTCTCCATATTTATTTATTATGATTTAAGAAATTCTCTCCCGGATGATCAAAAAGCAAGTTGCCTTGGGGACAATTCAGCCTTCTTCCAATGGGTTTCCTGTGATCTATCATTTATTGTATGCAGATGATATTGACAGATTTTCAAATGGGGGAAAGGCCTTTTTAAGAGCTATCATGCAGATTTTGCAAGATTATGAAGTATGTCCGGGTCTGATTGTGAATAAGGCTAAATCTTCAATTATTTTCTCCAATAAAATTAGTTTGACAAGGCAACGTATGCTCTTGCGCCAAACTGGTTTTATTGAAGGTAAATTGCCTTTTACATACTTGGAGCTCCTATCATTTCTGGACGGTTGTTGACGCGTCATTTGGATGATCTAGTGAAAAAAAAATTGAAACTGCATAGATTGTTGGCAAGCTAAATTGCTTTCAAGTGGTGCGAGACTTCTTTTACTCAAACATGTTTTCCAAAGCATCCCGATTCATTGTTCATCCATTTTGTCTACGCCAAATGTTGTTTTGGAAAAGATCAAGAGAATTATGAGTACTTTCTTTTAGGGAGTTCGAGATGGAAAACCGGTCCTGGAAGGAGGTGTGGGTCTCCGAATTATGTATGAAGTTCAAAGCTTTTTTCACATGAAGCTTGCTGGGAATCTTCTGATCCAATATAAATATTTATGGGCTCAACTCTTTTTAGAAAAATATGTGGGTCTGAAACATATTTCACTTTTTGATCCTCGAAAAGGTAGTAGATTTTGGTGTATGATTTTGAAGTCTCTTCCTTTTGTGCAAAAGAAAATCTTTGTGGTGGACTAGGAATGACATTTTTTCTTTTTGGAGATCATTGGATAGGTGAGGGTCCTTTGTGTGACCAACAACAAATTACGGATCTTTTGTCTCTTACATTGTTAGAATGTAAATATGGGGATAGATGGAACATTGATCTCTTTTAGAGATTGGTTGGTTTCGAACAAGCAGGTATTTTGATTAAAAATGGGGGAGATTAAAAAATGGAGAGGACATTCTCATTTGGCTTCCTAAGGAGGATGGTAAATTTTCCTCTAGGAGTGCTTGGGGTTGTCTTTGTGTTCATTCTCCTAAGATTCTATGGATGGATTGGGTTTGGCATCATTTTATTCCAAAGAAATGTCAGTTTTGATGTGAAAAAGTTTTGCAAGGTTGTCTTCCTATAAATGATAAATTGAGAAGAGTTGGTATAACTCTGATTTTGAAATGTGATTGCTGTGCTTTGGTGCCTATGAGAATCAGGATCATATTTTAGCTTTGGGTGAGTTTTCTACTCAGATATGGAGTCGAGCTTGCCTTCATTTGGGTATGCTGAATCTGATAAGGAGAACCTGAAAAAAAAGGGTGGAATGTTGGTTTCATCATGCAAAACGTTCCTCTTGTAAGGAATAAGTTATTGGTATTCTTCCTATTATTATTATGTGGTGTTTGTGGTGGAGGAAGTGTAAAGCTCGTATGGAGGGTTCACTTGATTCGATTGAGACGGTATGGATTTTTATTAAATACCGGTTGTCCTGGGTCTCTTTAAAATTTTAAGATCAAAATAATCTCGGTAAAAGGGTTGAGAAAGTGCTTCAGTCTCCACATCTTCCTATTCTTAATAGTCATATGAGGTGTGATAATATTGTACGGTGGGAGAAACCAAAGTTTGGATGGTGTAAATTAAATGTTAATGGATGGTGTTTGGAAAATCCGGGTGCAAGGGCGGAACCAGAATTTTATGTTTGGGGGGGCGATCGATAAAATAGACAATAAATATAAATTTTATAAGGATGATCATCAGTGATAAAAGTATTATGTTTTGTTATTATCGAACTCTCTAAATGTATATTAATTTTCGAATTGTTCACGTCCTTTTTTTTTTTAAAAATCAATTATTTTTAAGTACTTGCTTATATTTTTTTATGATTTAAAAAAAATTTATAGATTAAAAATAAATTTGAGAATTTTATAATAAGTAATAATATAACGCTGTTAAATTTTTAATAAATTATATCTCATAATCATACCAGTTAGATTGAAATTAAATAAATAAGTATAATTAATCAATTTTACAATCATATAAATTTATAATCAATTTTTTTATTAGAGTTAGACTGTTAGTTGAGTAACTGTGAAATTATGTGAGTTGAAATTTGAGTTTAAGTGAAATTAAAAGTTAGAATATAAATGGATATATATTAAGATTTAGATTAATCATTTTAGTAAAAAAAAATTGGGAGGGACAATTTTTATTTATTTTTAATTTGAGAGAAAATTTTAATTTTATAAATATATAATTATATATTTATATTATAAATTAATTTTTTAAAAACTTTGGGAGTACCCCCCACACAAAGCATTAAGCTGGGTCCGCCCATGTCCTGGTGAATCTGGAGTAGGGGGAATCATAAGAAATCATATTGGTGAGTTGGGACTAGGTTTTCGTGCTCCAATTGGTTGTGGAACTAATACTCAAGCAGAGGTTATCGGCTCCAATTGCTTTATGGTTTGTACTTTGCTTGGCGTATGGGCTTTGATGCCATTGAGGTTGAGGTGGACTCAAAATTGATTGTTGAATGGGTTAAAAATCGTAAGTGTGGTTTATGGTACTTGTAAGACTTCTGGGACGAGATCATGAGGTTTCTTGATGAAATTTGCTTCAGTTGTTGGCATATCTACGGGGAGTGCGATGGGGTGGCTGACTTTTGGCGAAATAAGTGCAAGTTTTTACATGGGTTTTATGCTTTGTTTAGATCTATAGTTTTAATTTATTTGATTGCATTTGTTTTTGTTTATAGAAATGTTTGCATGCTTGGGTTTGGTCTTTTTCGCTTATTTGTAACCCCTAAGTGTGAAGATGTAATCACAATATTTTTTCGACACAAGTGAGAGTTTATCAATAAAATCAAGATACTGTCATCTTCTCTAAAGAAAAAAAATAAACATATGGGCCTACTGTCTATGGCTACATGTTATTTAGTTGTTGAACTATTGAGTATTGTGTAGTTGTTTTTATTATTATTATTATTATTTTTTACATGTCAGAATTAGGCTTATAACCCAAGCCCAGAACTCGAAAATGGGCTTGAATTGGCTCATTTAAATTTTGGAACTTCTGGTCAGAGTTCCAACTAATTAAGTAGATAATTGCAATAAAATACATTGATAACCTTGTTTCTTTTGGAGGATGAGATTAAAATTTCAAAACATATTTCAAATTCATTATTATATTTTTTTTAATCTTCATACAAAATATAATAAAAAATTCAATTTTTTCAAATTTTCATACTACTTTTTTAAATATCCATACAAAATTAATATTAGAAAAATATTTTATAACAATATATATATATATATATATATTTTTACTTTTATCTCATCTTATCTTTAAAAATAAACAAGACAGACTGCCATGGAGATTATTTAATGTCTATCCCTCAACGGTTTTTTTTTTTTTTTCTAATCGCCTATTCCTCAATGGTTGCAAGTAACAGAATGCATCCATTTGCTCAATCCCTGACTACAGATGACCATCTTAGTTCTTCTTAAAGCCCTAATTACAATAGAATAATGATATACATACATCTTATTTATCATACTTTTTAATTTTTAAGTTTTAATTTTTAATTTATTTTTCTTTTACTTAATGATTAAGAAAGTAATTATTATTAAATTTTTTTTTTTAATATTTTTTCTTAATGATTAAAAATGTTTAAAAAATACATATAAAAAAATAACAAAAAAATAAATAGAATTTGAGTGATAACTAGCCGTGAATAAAATGTAAGTGTATCACTGCTCATTACAATACCCCAACCAACTTTTCGATGCTGTAAGGTTACAAAAAGGAGGGCGAAATTGATTGAACCGTAGAGTCTACGGAAGCTCGGCTTTGCTGACAAATATTTGTAGTCCAACTTTGGAACCTTTGCATCATTCTGCCACATTTGTTTTAAGGAAAATTTTAAATGTAAACAATATTTAACACATATATGTGTATTAATATTGAAATAAAAAGATGGACTTAATACAATATTTAAATTTAAAATGAAAGATATAAAAATAACTATTCAAAATATACAAATGTACATATAAATACACAATATTACTTGTATATACATTATCCTTGTTTTAAAGCCCAAAAAAGTGTTGCCGATCTTATGTTTGCGTGACAATTTCCTCGTGATTCGTTTAAATTCACTGTTGTGTTGGGATGGTATATAAAAGAGAGCAATCGGCACCGTTGGCTCCAATTAATTGAGGCCCATATACCCTGCCCTCATGACTATGTATTTGAAGAGAAAAAGGATGGGCATGAGACATGATCACCCCTTTGCAAATCAAGGAATTGACTCAAATACGTATCTTCTTTTTGACACCATGTGAAATTGTGCTCTGATTTGGGGTTTGAAACCAACATACTTACAAGTACATTCTAACCAAATGTTTTGATTTCCTACTTTGAGATTTTTTTATTTATTTATTTTATAAATACTCTCATCTCATCTCATCTAATCTCATCATTATTATTTTTCGATATTCTCATACAAAATAAAATAAACAATTTAATTTTTTCAAATTTCAAAATAATTTTTTTAAATTTTAAAACAAAATTAATATTAAAAAATATATTATAATAATATTTTCTTTAATTTTTTACTTTTATCTTATCTTATCTCTTAATTTTTGCTACAAATTAAATTTCTCTTGACAGTCTACTGATCAAATCTCAAAATACCAAACAATGTCAAATAGATTCACGACTTGGGGTTGGTTAGAATCACCACTTCAACTCACATCCTTTTGAAAAGTTTGCATCTTGAATTCATTTGAGTTTAATATATTGATACATCCATCCAGGGTTTTGCCTTTTGATGCCCATCTATCCTTAAAAGTTTTGGGTTTAAATCCCATACGAGTGATGGTTAAAAGGCCTATTTTACTTCATTGGCAGCATCCATCTTCTGGGATGCTTAAATTCAATATAGATACACGCGCGCGCACACACACACTTATGTCACCCTTATGCCATGACAGATTCTAGATGAAATACTATTTCTTTAGTTAGATGTAATCATGAACTAAAATACCTACTTCATTGAATCGTTGTCATAAGGCGTATATCTTGCTCTTTGAACTTACTGATTACTTTTTGCGTTAAAAAAAAATATATATATATATATATATATATATATATATATATATATATATTGGTGGATTTCCCCATCTTATTCCACCTACACTCACTCTGTCATATATGCAATATTTGGATTCTGCAATTATTGAGAAAATAAAGAAGAAACACGAACCAACCGATTAAGAGGTTGTCTTCCTTTCGCACGTACTTGTGCTCATGTTTCCAAAGATCCATAATATGTAATTTAGACCTCCAGTGTCATCATTTCAGATATGATCATAATCTCTTGAATAGATCATTATCATGGACTTCTAAAACTTCATGAACCAAAGGAAAGGTTCGAAGATTTGTGTGTGTTCTAAATCCAACTGGATGTAGACTATGCACCAACTTCTTTCTGCCAAAAATTAGGTATCCGTCTCTAACCATTCGCACCACAAGAAGTCTCAAACAGCTGCCATTTCCCTTTCATTTGAATTTTGAACGAAATGCAACTCAAGGTTTCTTGACTTTATACTTCATGCCAGCAAAGGGATTCCGTGTTGAACAAACATGTCACAAACAAATGTTTTCTTCTTTTTCATCTTCATTCAATCATATAAATATACTGCCTCATTCTGGTTTAAAAAGATTTAGATGTTTTAGTGGTTTAAGGTTATTCTCTCCTTATGCACTTGAGAGATTGTAAAGAAGAAGGTTTTACACAGTTGAGCAGTGATTTTTGTGCACTTCTTTTCCCAAGTCTTGTATTGCCATTTGTAATGATTTTGTTTTTTTTCAAATTTAATACAGTTGTTGATTTGAAAAATACAACTAAGAAGACAGCAAAGGTGGGACCCATAAAGTCATTCTTGACAGCTGTATGACAACAATGGGAAAGCCACCCTGTGCCGTGTTGTTTGTGTTCACCACAACGTTCACATTCTCTCTCTCTCTCTCGTTTTCCTAATAAATATCCACAACCCCACTGCCATTGGCTTACATTGCAACTCTGCCATTCCTCAGTTGCCAAAAGGGAACCCATCTGCAAGGAAGGAATAATAGTGCTTCTTTCACCGAGCATTGGGAGAAATGGCGGCTTTGAGGTTTAATCTATTTGTGATAATGTTGGTGGTGTTGATGGCCATCTCTTCTGTTCAGAAAGCTGCTGCAGCTGAGGCTCCAGCGCCTAGCCCAACATCTGAAGCTGTCATCTTTATCCCAACTTTCTTTGCCGCTCTTGCTGCTCTGGCTTTTGGTTTCTTATTCTGAGCTTTTGTGGTCAATCCATTTACCCATCTAGATTGGCAGCATAGTGGTTCATTTATCTTTCAACCCATTTTCTCCCTCGCCGTCTTCTTTCTGTAAATTTGACAAGTAATGTGCTTTTTCGTGACTATGAGAGAGTGAGGGGACATTGGTTGGGATTTTGTTTTGTTACTTTTTGGGATATCCAGGTTAATTTAAATATTGTTGATTATGTTCATCTTCATCCCATGGTTGGATTTGTTTGGTTGTGATTGATGTGTTTTTTATGGTATTGTAATATAAATTCCATTGTGTAATTTATTTCTTCTATATGGTCAGATATAGGGCAATAATGAGATCATGGGGAGGGGTATGTCATGACAGGTAGTGGATGGTGGATTTTGGTCTCTTTCATGTAATTTCTCCCCATTGTATTTGTAATCCATTTGCTGTAATAAATTCTATACCTTTCTGTGCATTACATCTGTGAAATAAATATTATCATATGCATTTATATGTAGTGGTATATATATATATACTCTGTTTATGAATTACTCTGTTTTAGTATCTCTGTCTTGGTTTCCTCCGTCCGAAGCATATGAAACTAAATCAATTCAACCAGTGCGTACCAACTTAGAGGGATTCCAATCCAATACCAAGCATTATAAGACTTAACTTTTGAGTTCTAGTATGCTAAAAAGCAGCCATTTCGTTGGATACGAAGATTCAAAAAGGGCATGAATCATGCATAACCACAAGGGAAAAATATTCTTTGTAAAATGATTCAGGTTCTATTGATTAGGAAGTGATCAAAATATAAAAATGAAGGGCAGATGAAAATGATGATAATGGTGAGGAAGATGATGAATACATCACTTTCTTCCTGCACACATATTTTGATCCTTCTGAATCTTCTTATGTAAGGTTGAAAACAGTAACATTGTATACTCTCTGCGGTATCCTCCTACTATAAATTAGTCTATAATACATTATTTTGAAGGGATTATATGGTTGATTTACTCCTCGATCGTATATAACTAAATTCTTAATAAGTAAATGACTTAACAGAGTGGGCAATACCATTATGATAAGAACACAATAGATGTAGCTGGGGGGAACAAGTAAAGGAAAAAACTTGACCTATTGTTAGAGAAATATCTAATAAAATTACAAGACATTTAAGGTAATTTATTGAACTGGAAAGGATGCCAAAACCAGTAATGATGTGAACCAGACACACAGCACATGCTTTCTGGGGTCCAATAAAGTTGGGGACCATATGGTGACAGCTAAAACCTCTTTTGTTTAACGTCTCAAAAGTTTCACTTATTTGCCTTTTAGGTCTGGTTTGTTTTGGAAGATAAAATCAAAAACTTACTCTTCTCAAATTTATATTATTATATTTTTTCAAATTCAAATACAAAATATAATAAAAAATTTTACTTCTTCAAATTTTAAAACCACTTTTTCAAATTTTAAAACCAAACTAATAATAAAAAAATATATTATAATAATATTTTAATTCTTTTTTTAATTTTTATCTCATTTCATCTAATCTTTGAAAACAAATTAGGCCAATTTCAGGACTTTGGGCTTAATTGTTTTCTTCTTCTTTTTATTTGCTTTCCCCGTGTCGCATGCATGGAATAACAAATAAGATACCTCAGTAGCTATTTTAAAATCGCTTTAAGCAACATCCCCTTTGTGAGATTGGAGAAGCTACTTTTGTAGTTTTGAAATCGTTTTTATTTTTTAGTATTTGTTGTATCTTTGTTCGTTTTGGAATGGTTGTTAGAGACTCTTATCCCACTAAAATTTGTATTTTGTAACTTTTATTTATCTATACTCTACTTGCCTTAAAATAATAAAAAAAAAAGAAGATATGTCCTCCCCCTTCTAATTTGCTTTGTTGCGTTCTAAAAATATGTAAACTAGGAGGGAGGATGTAAGAAAGATCTTGAGGAAAAAAAAAAGAACAAGGCAGATCATGATTCATATCATATGCCTTGCACATGGAGGTCTTATTCTCATATAGACAGAACATACATAATAACTAGCAAGGGTGGTTTGATTGCGGTTGGCTTTGTCTCTACGCTAAGGGCTTTCAAAGGAATGGGGCCCTGCAAGTGCCTACCATGTTACTTCGTTCATTTGAATAATTTATCGTTCTTTCTGTCTTTCATAGAATAGATTCGTATCTTTTCTTAGAACTTAAGAGTGGTCTCATCACTGTTGACATCAGTGGCAGAAATTTAAATTAAAGGTCAGATAAAGGTAAAATAAAATATAAAAGAATATTTTTTTTATTTTTTTTATATATAATTTTTTATACAATATAAAAAAATTTGATAATAAGATCTATAATAAAAAAAATACATTTAATATAATTTATGTATTAAAAAATAATATAATATGATAAGAATATATCATCATAATAAAAATATATTAAAAATACATTAGAAATTATCCAACTTTTTTTTTTTTTATCTATAATAAAAATATTTCATCATGTTATTATATCATTTTATTTCATATGAGATGTATTTTATTTTTAAATTAGACTAATTTTGTGGAAGAAGACCAAAATAATTTTTAGAGAGAGTCAACATAAAATAAAATTAATATTATGGTACAAAGTTATAAAAAAATAAACATATTTTTAATTTTTTAGTTTTAAAAAAAAAATATATTATATAATTTTTTTTTAAAAATTTTTAAATAGGAATGGAACCCGTGGGCCCCTCTCCCCTTCCCCAAATGTGGCTCCGCCACTGGTTGACATGTCTTGGCTTTGTAATCAAAATTAAGTACAGTTGGGTAAAATGGACTCTCAATAATGTCCTCGTTAGAGTAAGAGAGAGAGAGAGAGAGAGAGAGAGAGGTGCATTCGATTATTTTCTCCTGACGCTACGTGGAAACATGGACATGCTATTAATTGTTACTCTTAATTTTCTCCTCATGTTGTTAATATTAGATTAAGTATTATGAAAAGGAAATTAGAACCAATGGCACGTAATAGAAGGCACCGACAATTCAACAACTTCAATTCATTGGAGCCGCACAAACCTTCATGAAGAAGTTAGAAGAGCGTCTTAAAATTGGGACTCTAGTGTTAATGAGTATCTTCAAACTTTTCAGCTTAAAAGCCGCCACAAACTGAAATGTTTCTAATCACCTTGGAATTTTTGTGAACGCCGAGATCAGTGGGCAAAGATAACATACACAGATTACATGCTATAACTTATGCATTGTAATAAAACACCAGACGCGCTATAGCCCAGCCGATTCCACGCTTGTTTTGAATTCCTCTCTCTATAAAAGTCTCCACTAAAAATAAGCCTAAAATGTCATTTCTTACTGTGATAATGTTTTAAGTTACAGATGCAACTTCTTTGGCCGCCGAGAGAGCTCTTTATCAGCAAACTGAAGTAGCCTTCTCAGTCTTAAAACCATGTCACAATGGATCGGCAGTCCAGTCCGTCGCCCTAAGTATGCTGGACCAACAGTCATCCAAGATAGTGCATGAAGCTCTGCAGCAACATACTTAAGAATTAAATGGCTCTCAATTTCAAAATCTTTAGCCTCAGTGCATAAACTCCTGCCGTCCTCTTTATTAGCGCCTCGAACAAACATGTCTTGGATAAGGGAGACGCTGGGGTTGAATGGGTTTTTAGGGGTTAAAAAATAGCCCATCATGAAAATTCGACATGTCATCAATCATAAGAAAGAAACTTCTTGTCAGACCAAACCCGATCAAGTCTAAAAATCATAAATAGGAAGAACCCAGTCATACTGAATTGGATTTGGATAGACCCAAACGAGTTCCACATAATAATCAATAAGAAAAAGGGGCTTCAAAAAAAATAAAAGGAAATACTTGGGGTTCAGTCCGACTGACCGAACCCCATAGGAAGTGCAGCTTCCGTCGCCGCCGGTGGCGATGGGGGACACCGCCCATGCCATCGAGACCGGCGGGCTCCGGCGACCTCAACCCTGTGACGGCAATCCCCGGCGACCTCTGACAAAGTTCCGACACCTTAAACCTGAAATGGGTCCATTAGGGTGAGGTCGTTAGAGCCCGCTGGTCCCGATGGCATGGGCGGTATCGTCCACCCACACCGACTGCGGCTCCATTCGGCTAAGGGCCGAATTTCTCTTAAAATCATCTTCATTTTATTTTTTTATTATATTTTTATTTTTCATTGTGTGTTTTATTTTATTTTCTTCATTTTATTATATTTTCTATTGTGTTTTTTTCATTTTATTATTATGTTTATTGTCAAAAAGTAGCTGGACTGCTTTTGACGCTGGGGGCAGCCCGACCAGCCCCCAGCGTCACCAAAAAAAAAATAAGCAAAAGGGAGACCCTGGGTTCAGATGGGCTGTTAGGGGTTAAAAATAGCCCGCCAATGAAAATTCGACATGTCATCAATCATAGGAAAGAAACTTCTTGCTAGACCACACCCGATCAAGTCTGAAAATCATAAAGAGGAAGAACCCAGTGGTATCGAACTGGATTTGGATCGACTCAAACGGGTCCCACAATCAATAAGAAAAATGATTTGGATGATCCTGAATCTAGATTCCAAACGAGCCTCTCATTATTTTAATAATAATAAATTATTGTAAATTATTGAGGGGGGAGACATTGAATGACCCCTCATACGTTCCTCTCCTCACCTCCTTGTTTTCTTTCTTTTTTTCTTTCTCCTCTTTTTTCTTGTTTCTCTCTTGTATGTATAAATAATTCATCCTCCCGTCTCAAACTCTCTATAAATAGAGAGTTTGAGTTTAGTTTATTGATACAGAGAGAAGAAACGAGAATGAAGAAAAGAAAAGAAAATAAGGAAAGATGAGAGAAATGAAGAAAGAAAGGAAGAGAGAAAATTTAGTTTTTGAGAAATAAAGAGTTCCAAATATTTTCTCTTGCAATAGTAATTTTTATTCTAGTTTTATAACATGTTATCAGCACGACGGTTCTACCAATTCTGAAACTAGTGGTATTATTATTCAAAAAATGGCAAATCTTACAAAATTGGAATTCGTTGCTCTTGACATTTTCGGGAAAAATTATTTATCATAGATTCTTGATACTGAAATACATCTTGATGCAAAGAACCTAGGAGAAACAATTAAAGAAGGAAATCAAGCGTCCCTGCAAGACCGCGCTAAAGCAATGATTTTCCTTCGCCACCATCTTCACGAAAAATTAAAAATTGAGTATCTTACAGTAAAAGATCCATTTATTTTATGAAATAATTTAAGGGGGAAATTTGAATACCAGAAGACTGTTATCTTACCAAAAACTTGTTATAAATGGTTGCATTTGAGGTTACAAGATTTTAAAAGTGTTAGTGAGTATAATTCTGCACTTTTTAAAATAAGCTCAGTACTAAAATTATGTGGTGAGAAAATCACCGATGATGATATGTTAGAGAAGACTTATACTACTTTTCATGCCTCGAATGTGTTCCTGCAGCAGTAGTATCGATAGCAGAAGTTCAAGAAATATTCTGAACTTATATCATGTCTTCTAGTAGCTAAGCAGAACAATGAGCCTCTATTAAAAAACCATCAGTCACGCCCTATTGGCTCAACATCATTCCCTGAAGTAAATGATACTAGATTTGCATCATTCCCAGAAGTTAATGGTACATCCTTTCGAAGAAATCGGTGGCATGGACGTAGTAGGAGAAACTATAGGACAATTGGTCTCAGAAGTGACAACATTAAAAGGGATACTAATAATAATATACCGTATCGCCAGAAGCGGTACAATTCAGAAATGGGTAAAAGCCTCTAAAATAATTTTTCAAAAAGAAGTGAAGAGATGTGCTATAGATGTGAAATGACTGGAGACTGGTCATGTACCTGTCGTTCGACCAGACACTTGGTGGATTTATATCAAGCATCTATAAAAAGAAAGAATAAAAGGATATAAACAAATTTAGTAGAATCATCAGATGATTCATTAAATGTAGATATCACTCATCTTGATATTTATGATTTCTTTAATAATCCTAATGGTAGAATTGATCACTTGATTGGAGATGGAAGTGTTCCATCTAATTAATGTATTTTCTTTATTATTGTAATGAAAATTTTATATATTTTGTAAAATTATGGATTATATGGATGAACTTTTTATTTCCGAATTAAATGATAAAGATGTATATATGGCTGACAATGTTACAATTCATACAATTATTAAAGATAAGAAATATTTTCAAAATCTAACATTAAGCAAAACTTATGTCCATACCATATAAGGTTCAGCAAATCTAATTGAGGGTTTCAGAAGAGCTTATATTGTGTTGCCTAATGACACCAAATTTTGTATTAATGATATTCTATTTTCTTCACAATCTAGAAGAAATTTATTAAGTTTTAAAGATATACGTCGTAATGATTACCATATTGAAACGACCAATGAAGGCAGTAAAGAGCATCTTTTTATTACTAAAATAGTATCGAGCTAGAAGCTCGTATTAGAAAAATGATCTGCTCTCTCTTTTGGATTGTATTATACAAAAATGAGAACAATTGAATCATATGTGGTAGTGCACCATAAGTGCATTGACCCCAAAGTATTTATGACTTGACATGATCGCATTGGATATCCGAAATCAATAATGATGAGACAAATCATTAATAATTTACATAGACATCTCTTAAAGAATCAAAAGATTCTTTTACCCAATGAATATATGTGCTCTGCATGTTTCCAATGTAAGTTGATTATCAGACCATCTCCCTCAAAAGTCATCATTAAATCTCCATCATTTTTACAAAGGATTCACGGAGATATTTGTGGACCTATTTATCCATCAAGTGGACCATTTAGATATTTTATGGTTTTGATTGATGCATCATGTAATATCCCAAAATTTCTAAAATGAAATTTTATTTGGATTTCTTTAAAAGATTATATTTTGGGTATATTTTATAGGAAAATAGAGTTGGAAACCTATATGAGAGTACTTGACTTTGAATAAGTAAGATCATGTATTAGAAAAAATATTATAGAGGAATCTTTGAGATTTGGAATAAGGTATCAACTAGAGACATTCATTTTTAGCTTAAAAGGAGTTTAATTTTCAAGAATTAGAGTGTAAATGCAAGAGAAAGTGATTGAACCAAAGATCAAACACTTGGTATACATTCTCGGATTAACTGTTGAGTTTTAGTGTAATGATCATAAGTTACTCATATGAGATCCAAATGAGGTGATTCTAATTTTTATAGAATTCTAAGAGATAGATCTAAAACTTTAATGTTATGAGTTTTTAAATATTTGGATAGTATCAATGACTTATTTCGAGAGCAAGTGGATAACTCTGGATTGAGCTTAAACCATAACTCGAGTTGGAGAATATGGATCCAAATGGGATTCTATCCTAACTAAATTAGGAATGGGCCTTCTAGAACTTGTTAAGTAGAGTGTTAAGGAGGTTAGCAAGTAACTAAATGAGTTAGAGGAAGGTTAAGGGGCGTGGCTAACCAGATGAAGGCTGGAAAGGGAGATGCATGCCTGGTTAGGTGAGATGACACCTCATCCCTTATCCCATAAGCTTCTATCCCAACCATTGATCAAATGGTTAGCAAAAATATTTCAAATACTGACCATTGGATGATCAATTCAACTGCAAAGCCTAAGATTTTTGGGGGATTTAGTTAATCATACAAATAGGCTTAGGAGTGACACCTCATCCCATGCAAACCAGAAAGTTATTGTCTTTACCAAGTTACCCCTCTTCTTTCCTTCACATGAGTTGACCACCACCCCTATAAATAGACATTTGGGAGTCTTTTAACTCTCTTTGGTAATGTAGACCACGAATCCCTTTGAAGAAAATCAAAGAAAACCCATCTCTAGTCTCTTAACCTTCATATACATCTTAAGTGAGCTTAATAAATATTTTGAGGAGAAAGTTTGCAAAGATTTGGTTTGATTATCTTCAACCAGATTTAGAGAGTATGTAAGTTCATATTCTACCTTAACTTTAGTATGGAGATGGTTTATTTAAATGGTTAGACTATACATGTTGGTATTGAAACCTTATGTTTTTGTTAAAGTGTTATCATAAATCTAAGTGTTGTTTGAACTAGTTTTTGTTAATGAAAATGTGTTAAATGAAGTTAAAAGAACTTAAAACTATGTTATAATAAGTAAAAATCAAGTTTATGAGAAAAGATTGCGAGTTTTGGATTGAAAAACTCCATACTTTGTAACTTTGCTCGACCTTCGCTCGACTGAAGGATTAAGCGAAAAACAACTGTAAACCCTCGCTTGACTCTTGCTAGATGTCTGACTTGAGCGAAGTGCAACCCGAGACTTCGCTCGACACTCGCTCGATGTCTTGCTCGAGCGAGTTCTAACCCAGGAACTCACTTGAATATCACTCGATACTTCGCTCGAGCGAGATACTCAGTTTGTCTAATGTTCGCTTGATATTTTGCTCGAGCAAGTTCTAACCCGAGACTTCGCTTGATTCTCGCTCTATACCTCGCTCAAGCGAGATACTCTATTTTGCTGAAATTTAAAATTTTTGTTTGGATAAAAGTGGATATTGAAATAAGAAGAAATATTATGTGTTATCCAAGTATTTAGCTTGTGTAAAACACTTTGCAGAATTTAAGGTACATACATATATGAGGATGTAATAATTTAAGAGTACATGCATGTTCTAGTATGTGATGAGAATTAGGAAAAGTGATACATCATGTACTTGAGAGACATTCCTAAGAATAAGAAAAGAACAACTAAGAATAAGAGTTATAAATAAGTTAGTCACGTTGTGACGGGGACGGTGAGACATAACGTCCGGAAGACTGACGTGCCAACATGGACGGTGATACATAACGACTGTCGTATGATAAGAGTGATATGTATTATCATAGGGACGGCGAAACGTAACGCCCGTGGAAGTGATATGATTAGTGGGGACGGAGAGACGTAATGCCCACTATGTTACCTATGTTTCGTGTCAAGACAGGAACGTCGAGACGTAATACCCGAAAGATTGACACAAGACTCATCATAACGGAGACGGTGATACGTAACGTCTAGGTGATTGATGAGTTATATGCAATGGAGACGGCGATACGTAACGTCTATTGGTGATAAGAGATAAATATGCTGTAAAAGAGTTATCTACGATAGGGACGGCAATATGTAACGCCCATTGAAGATAATAATTAAATAAGTTTTAAGAAGGTGTTGATGGTTAAGAAAAAGGAACTTAATATATCATAGGAGTGTAAACCTGTGTAGGTTATTGATAAATCACGTGAAACATGTTTTTGATCATGTTCTATTAATTTCTTTTCCTAAAAAGATTAATGATGGCTGTGTCTATGTTTTATTAAGCTAATTATGTACTTACTGAGATTTTTAAGGAAATCTCATTCTTTTGTGGTTTTATGTTTCTTTTTTGTTTGTATAAATTATATACAGGATGTAATGGCCAACAGGGGGAAAGTCCCGATGACTCAGGAGACTTCGAGGAGTCTTGAGGGACTCTTTAAATACAGTCCTTACGTAGATTACACTTTTGCGTCCCTGAGACTTTCTATGTATGATCAGCCAGTGAAGTTGTGATCACAGTACACTTGCTTTTGTTGAGGAGGAGCAGCGTATAGGTTATTATTTGACTTTGGAATTGAATAGTTCCCTATCTATGTATGAGGTTTATTTGACGGGTGACGCTGGGGACCGGTCCGGCTGTCCCCAGCGTCCAAAGCAGCCCAACGCTAGTTGGGCTGCTTGATGATGAAAAACACATCAAAATAAAATAAAAAAATATAATTAAATAAAAAAATGAAGATTAAAAATATATTAAAAAAATAAAATGAACAAAACATAATAAAAAAATATAATGAAAAACACAATAAAAAAATAAAATGAAGATGAATTTAATAGGGAATTCGGCCATAAAGCAAACGGAGCCGCCACCGGGGGCGGCGGGACTGCTTTTAAGGAGGGGGGCAGCCCGTCTGCCCCCCAGGTTCTGTCTTATTTGACACCACATGAATAATATCTTTAGCAAGACTGTTGTCTTAGCTTGGATATGTTTCGTTATGGGAGGGAATTTCTCGAAATTAAGAAAGAACCCAAGTGATCATAGGGATGGTTTTTTTATATGTATTATTATTTTGTTAATGCTGATAACTATTTTGGGTATGTATATATAACAGTACAATGTTTGATGAATGAAAGGAGAATGTGGAAGTTGAAAATTAAATTTTGTCATATGTGATCTTTAGAATCTTTTTATAATTTAATACCTAATCCACTGCGAATTGTATGGCTTATGCTAGTAAGTCAAGCTTTATGCTTTAAGTTGTTGTTACGTACGAGGGTGAGTAACTTAATGTTACTTATCCTGACCCCTTGACTTACGTTAAATCTCATATGTGAGTTGGGGGCGTCACAGAGTGGTATCAGAACTATTATGTCTCTAGGTGAAATTTACATTGTCCTAGGAAAAAAAAAAGGATCACATGGCACAAGAATAAGTTTAAATTTTTATAAGATTGAAATTTGAGTGAGATGAATGAATAAGTTGTACTTTAGAAGTTTCTAAAGTAAATATAGCTCATGATGGAGTTTGGAATGTTTCAGGAAGATAAAAATGACAAGAGGTCGTCCTGTTTCATTACGAGTAGAAATAGCAGCACCAAATTCTCCCCTGGTTACTCCTCCAAGGATGGAGGAGCAGACGACACCAAACCCAAACCCACATTTGGAAGGGGGACCGATAGCTTAGAACCCACCTCGGGAAGAAAGACAAGAGATGCAAAACCCTCTATTAGAAGGAGGCCAGGCGATAGCCAAAGCTATTCGACAGATGACTGAAGTGGTAAGAAATCAAATAGAGCAGAGTCGTTATCGTCATCAGGATGAGAATAGAGGAGAAATTCAAGGATGTCTGTATGAAAAATTTTTAGATTACCGATATCCGCATTTTATAGGAATGGAAGGAGCATTAAGGGCTGATAAATGGATTATCGATCTGGAACGTATTTTTGAAGTTAGTGGTTGCACTGAGATTCAGAAGGTGCAGTATGCGGGGCATTTGCTGCAAGGAGAAGCAGGATTATGGTGGGACACGAAACGGAGGCTGCTGAAGCTAGAATTAGGAGAAAATGTAGTGCCCTCGTGGGAACGGTTCAAGAAAGAATTTGATGATTGACTCTTTCCGGAATCGGTAAAGCGGCAAAAAGCATTAGAATTTTCCACATTGGTACAGGGTGGCATGACGGTGGAACAATATGCAGCTTGGTTTAGGGAACTGGCAAGGTTTTCCCTATACTTAGTGGCCACTGAAAAGATGAGAGCACAGAAGTTTCAAAAAGGATTGCAGTCACGGATTCGTATGCAAGTGGCGTGCCTACGAACGGAGAATTTTCAAGAATTAGTAAACATAGCAGCCATAGCAGAAGCTGAACATAGGAGAGTGATGGCGTAAACTCAAGTAGTTGGAAAAAGAAGATTTCCTTATTCCGGAGGCAAAGATGCTAGGAGGAAACGAAATTTTAGATCCATGGATGGAGGAAAAGGAATAGCAGGTAATTCAAATATACCAGTTCTATTTCTAATATGTACCAAATGTGGGCGTCGACACAAGGGAGATTGTAGAATGGATGCTAGAGCTTGCTTCAAGTGTGGCCGGCCAGGACATTTGATCAAAGATTGTCCTCAGAATGTTCCTCAAGGAGTAGCTATCCCAGAAGGAAAAACCAAGGCGCCCATGAAAGCTAAAGTTTATGCAATCATGCTAGGAGAAGTGGACATGGAGGCTGATGAGACTATAGATGCTAATGTTATTACTGATAACTTTCTAACTTTCTTTTTTTTAGTTAATGAAGGGATTCTTTGGATTAGTAATAATAACAGTAGGATAACTTTCTTAGGTAAGGTTAAGTTGAAGCAATGCATGGTCTATGCTCTGTTTGATTCGGAAACAGCAAGATCTTTTATTTCATATGAGTGCGTTCAAAGATGTGAATTAGAAGTGGAACCCTTGGGCCAAAAAGTTATAGTAGTCATGCCTGATGGAAGATAGCAGGATGTCACTGAATTGTAAGAAATTGTTCTTTGGAAGTTGGGAGTTTTCAGCTAGTCGCTAATTTGATATTATTCCATTTAATGGAATTTGATTTAATTTTGGGAATGGACTGGCTAGCCAAGTATAATGCTAAACTTGATTTCCATAAAAATGAGATAGTTTTCGACTTACCAATGAAGGAGAAGTTTTGTTACAAAGGGGAAATAATTGATTCTGTTTCTTCCACAATAACTGCCAAGCGAATGAAGAAAAGTATTGAGAAAGGGGCAAAAGTGTATGTTATAATAATATTAAATTTCTCGTAAGTTATTAAGAGTATAAAAGGAATTTCAGTTGTGGAAGACTTTCCCCAAGTCTTTTCTGATGATCTGTCGGGATTACCTCATGATCGGAAAATGGAGTTTGCTATCGAATTGGAACCAGCTACGGCTTCAGTTCATAAGGCACCTTATAGGATGGCACCGGTGGAATTAGAAGAATTAAAAGTCTAGATTGAGGAACTTTTGAAGAAATGATTTATCAGACCAAGTTCGTCTCCATGGGGAGCACCAGTGTTATTTGTAAAAAAAAAATTGGAACAATGCGAATGTGTATAGATTATCGAGATTTGAATAAGGACACAGTCAAGAATAAGTATCAATTGCCATGAATAGATGATCTGTTAGATCAACTAAGAGGAGCTGCAATATTTTCAAAAATAGACCTTCGGTCTGGTTATCATCAGTTGAAGATCAGGGAGCAAGATGTACCCCAGACAACCTTTCGAACACGATATGGGCATTTTGAATTGTTGGTTATGCCATTCGGATTGACAAATGCACTAGCGGTATTCATGGATTTGATGAACCGAATATTTAGACCTTATTTGGATAATTTTGTGGTAGTTTTTATTGATGATATTTTAGTTTATTCCCAGAATGATGAGGATCATAAAAAGCATCTGAGAATTGTAATGGAGATCTTGCAGAAACATCAATTGTATGCCAAACTTAGTAAGTGTGAGTTTTGACTACGAGAAGTAAAATTTTTGAGTCACGTGATCTCGAGTGAAGGAGTTTCTGTGGATCCAGCAAAAATAGAAGCAGTAATGGATTGGCAGCAACCTACCAATACACACGAAGTACGAAGTTTTCTGGGTTTAGCCGGATATTACAAAAGATTTGTGGAAAGGATTTTCCAAATTATCTGCGCCTTTGATAGTACTAACCAGGAAGAATGCTAAGTACGTTTGGAGTGAACAATGTGAGAAAAGTTTCCAATAACTAAAAAGAAGATTGACTACAGCACCAATTTTAGCTTTACCAGAACCTCACAAACCTTATTATAGTGATGCCTTAAAAATGGGACTAGGGTGTGTATTAATGTAAGAAGGAAGAGTAGTTGCGTATGCATCCCGACAGCTTAAGGATCATGAACAGAATTATTCCACTCATGATTTGGAATTGGCAGCTATGGTATTTATACTAAAAATCTGGAGGCACTACTTATATGAAGAGAAATATGAGATATTTACGGACCATAAAAGTCTAAAGTATCTTTTTAGTCAGAATACTCTGAATATGAGGCAAAAAAAATGGATGGAGATAATAAGTGACTTTCAATGTGAAATAAAATATCATCCTGGAAAGGTTAATGTGGTAGCAGATGCTTTAAGCAGTAAAACTTAGAATAAAGAACTATCGGTGCTAGCAGTGATGCGAGAGATTCTTGTAGACAAGTTATCACAAGAACTTAAGTTAATGGTGATTTAAGAAATTGTTCATTTGACAGATAAGGAGATCAAGGAAGGACAACGGAAGGATGCTAAGCTAGAGACGATTAAACAGCAAATGCTGGAAGGAAAATGGTCTTCACACTACATACTTTCAGGTGATGGAATGCTATATTTTGGAAAGAAAAAAATAGTGCCGGATAAATCAGACTTAAAAGAAATATTGATGAAGGAAGCTCATGGTACACCATATACTGTTTATCCTGGAAATACTAAGATGTATCAGGATTTGAAAGAAAAGTTTTGGTGGGAAGGAATGAAGAAATATATTACAACCTTTGTAGCTAAATGCCCAGTATGTCAGTTAGTGAAAGCTGAACACCAAAGACCAGCCGGTAAATTGCAACCCTTACCAATTCCCGAATGGAAATGAAAGGATATATCTATGGATTTTGTGGTAGGATTACCAAGAACATCGGTAGGAAAAAATGCAATTTGGGTAATAGTTGATCGGTTGACAAAGAGTGCTCACTTTTTGCCTATTTCAAACACGGATTCTATGGAAAGATTGGCAAAAATTTATGTAAAAGAAGTAATTCATCTACATGGAGTACCCAAGACCATAATATTAGATAGATATCCAAGATTTACATCTCGATTTTGACAAAGTTTACAGAAGATTATGGGTACCAATTTAAACTTTAGCAGTGCATATCATCTTCAAACGGACGAGCACACAGAAAGAACCATTCAAACTTTAGAAGATATGTTGAGAGCTTGTGTATTGGATTTTGGTAAAGATTGGGAGAGTCTGTTACCATTAATCGAATTTGCTTAGAATAACAGTTTTCAAGCTACCATACAAATGACACCTTATGAAGCATTTTATGGAAGAAAATGCAAGTCTCCAATATATTGGGAGGAAGTTGGTAAACGCAGCATTTTAGGACCTGAATATTTACAGGAAGTTAAGGAACAGATTACAAGGATGAGAAATCAAATAAAAAGGGCACAAAGTAGACAAAAGAGTTATGCAAATAGTCGTAGAAGAGCCTTGAATTTTATGGTGGGAGATTGTGTGTATTTGAAGATTTCGCCTATGAAAGGAGTTATGCAATTCGATAAGAAAGGAAAGTTAAGTCCTCGTTATATTGGACCTTATGAAATTCTGGAAAAAGTAGGTCTGGTGGCTTACCGCTTAGCATTACCTGATAATTAGCAAGAAGTCCATAACGTTTTTCATCTATCTTCCTTGAAGAAGAGTTTAAGCAATGAATCAATGGCAGTGATAGATCCAAATCCTGTTAATTTACGTCCCAATTTAATCTATGAAGAGTGGCCAGTAAGAATTGAAGATCAGAAAGAATAGACTCTTCGGAATCGCACAATTTGATTAGTGAAAGTAATCTAGAACAATCCTGTTTTTCAGGAAGCTACTTGGGAATGTGAGGATGTGATGAGAGCTAGTTATCCTTATTTATTTGAAACTTAGTTGTATTAAATTGTATTTTATGTTTGAACTCTGATATATGTATATAAAACTATTTGGATGATGTTTGTGTTCTTTTGGTATTTATAGTTTTGATGATTGATTTTACTCAGGATTATGGCTCCAAAAAGAAAAGCACGAATGTCAGTTACTTCTGTAGATCAGTTAAAGAAAAGATCGGAAAGGATTAGAGAGAGATTTCGTAGGGAAAAGCTGAAACAATGGAAAGCAGATAGATTACGTTGGTTGAATAAGAGTGAGAAACATAGAACACATATCATGGACATAGATGAAAAATATAATCTAATCTATAGACGAGCTTTGCCAGGTGAGGAGAGGCAACCCACTCAAAAATGGTTGCAAGTAGAAAGAGAATTGTTGAAAAGAGAAGATAAAGGAAAATCCATCATAATTGAGTTATCTGATAGGTCTAAAGATAGAAAACATCGATGTGAGGAGGGACCAGTCATAGAAGAAACGGAATCTGAAATACTGAGTAAATTGCAGGAGATTAGTGTGAATATGTATTTTGATCAGGATGTCGAGATGATCTTTTACTATTCTCAAGATTCACTGTCAAATGAGGAGAAAGTCTCTACCTCTTCAGAAGAATCTACTGCTGCAAGCAATCGAGGTATTAATTCATTGAACCTTTAATTCATGCTTTAGCAATTTCGAGGACGAAATCATTTTTAAGGAGGAGAGAATGTAATATCCCAAAATTTCTAAAATGAAATTTTATTTGGATTTCTTTAAAAGATTATATTTTGGGTATATTTTATAGGAAAATAGAGTTGGAAACCTATATGAGAGTACTTGACTTTGAATAAGTAAGATCATGTATTAGAAAAAATATTATAGAGGAATCTTTGAGATTTGGAATAAGGTATCAACTAGAGACATTCATTTTTAGCTTAAAAGGAGTTTAATTTTCAAGAATTAGAGTGTAAATGCAAGAGAAAGTGATTGAACCAAAGATCAAACACTTGGTATACATTCTCGGATTAACTGTTGAGTTTTAGTGTAATGATCATAAGTTACTCATATGAGATCCAAATGAGGTGATTCTAATTTGTATAGAATTCTAAGAGATAGATCTAAAACTTTAATGTCATGAGTTTTTAAATATTTGGACAGTATAAATGACTTATTTTGGGAGCAAGTGGATAACTCTGGATTGAGCTTAAACCATAACTCAAGTTGGAGAATATGGATCCAAATGGGATTCTATCCTAACTAAATTAGGAATGGGCCTTCTAGAACTTGTTAAGTAGAGTCTTAAGGATGTTAGCAAGTAACTAAATGAGTTAGGGGAAGGTTATGGGGCGTGGCTAACCAGATGAAGACTGGAAAGGGAGATGCATGTCTGGTTAGGTGAGATGACACCTCATCCCTTATTCCATAAGCTTCTATCCCAACTATTGATCAAATGGTTAGCAAAAATATCTCAAATACTGACCATTGGATGATCATTTCAGCTGCAAAGCCTAAGATTTTTGGGGGATTTGGTTAATCATACAAATAGGCTTAGGAGTGACACCTCATCCCATGCAAACCAGAAAGTTATTGTCTTTACTAAGTTGCCTCTCTGTTTTCATTCACATGAGTCGACCACTACCCCTATAAATAGACATTTGGGAGTCTTCTAACTCCATTTGGTAGTGTAGCACACGAATCCCTTTAAAGGAAACCAAAGGGATGAGATTCTTTCTCTTAGCCATGGTATTATCCAACATAAAGTAACTCATGATCTGATATGCACTAGCTGAGGCGTCTTGCGTAATAGGGAAGCTAGCTAGTAAGCTCAGTTTGTTATTGTTTCGGAAAGAAAATTGAAATGCAATTATATTGGCGAGGAACTGAAATGGGCGTCTTGCATCTCGAGCATCCTTGATCAGTTTCTTTTTACTCGGTAAATTCAATATGTATTTCTTAGACTAATTGTATGCTTCATCGTCAGAGACGAAAGACTGGTAATGGAAGGCCATTGATTGCAGAAATCTTGTTACAGTCTCCATCTTATTGTTACTAGATTCGCGATCCGCAAAGAGGATCATGCTTCTTGCTAGATCACGCTCATAGAAATGCAAGACCCCACAGCGGTAGATTCGACCTCAAAAGTTGAGAAAAGCTAGCAAATCAAATTTTTAACCATCGTAGGCATCAGCCAGCTTGAGAATCAATCTCTCATAATGAGAACACTGTATGTTTTTACATAAAGTATTTAACAAATCGCTAAAGCTAAATAATTTGTTAATGACCTCATCCTAGATGGCCCTTGACATTACCAGAAGTAATGAAGAAATTGAGTCAAGAACTGTCGAAAAATGTCAACATAGAAATGATTGGCCAAAATAGAAAGCAGCTATTGAAGCTGAATTAAACGCTCTAGCAAAACGAGAAATATTTGGACCTGTTGTCCAAATACCAAATGGTGTAATGCCTATTGGATATAAGTGTGTACTTGTACGAAAACGAAATGAGAAAAATGAAATTATGCGGTACAAAGTACGACTTATCGTACAAGGTTTCCTGCAGAAACTCGAGATTGATTATGAAGAAACTCGAGTTTAATAGACTTCTCCCGTTATGGATGCAATCACATTCGGATTTTTGATTATTCTGGTTGTTACAAAAGAATTAGAAATGCAGTTAATGGATGTGGTCACTGTATATTTATATGGATTCTTAGACCATGACATATATATGAGAATTCCTGAAAGATATAAAATGCCTGAAACATATAAAATGTTTGAAGTATCTACAAGTACATGTAGTAGTATGTACTCTATTAAACTTCAAAGATCTTTATATGGGTCAAAGCAATCCGGACGTATGTGGTATAATTGCCTAAGTGAATATCTATTGAAAGAAGGATTTGAGAATAATCATATATGCCCATGTGTTTTTATTAAGAAATCAAAATTCGAATTTGCCATTATTGCAGTTTACGTTGATGATTTAAATATTGTGAGAACTCTTAAAGAGATTTCAATAACCGCTACATATTTAAAGAATGAATTTGAAATGAAAGATCTTGGCAAAACAAAACCTTGTCTCGGTCTACAACTTGAGTACTTGCCAAATAAAATTTTTATTCATCAGTTCATGTATACTGAGAAAGTCAAGAAGCACTTTTATATGAACAAAACTCATCCCCTGAGTACTCCAATGGTTGTTCGATCACTTGATGTAAAGAATGATCCATTTAGTCCTTGTGAAGACGATGAAAAAATTTTTAGTCTTGATGTGCCATATCTAAGTGCAATTTGAGTTTTGATGTATCTTGTAAATTTCACTCGGCCTGATATCACATTCTCAGTTAATCTACTTGCAAGATATAGTTATGCACCAACTCGAAGGCATTGGAATAGTACTAAACATGTTCTTCGTTACTTTCAAGGTACGATTGATATGAGATTATTTTATCAACATGGATCAAGTCCACAATTGATTGGATATGCAGATGCAGGGTATCTTTCAGATTCACACAGAGATAGATCTCAAACTGGATATTTATTTACTTATGGAGATACTGTCATATCATGGAGATCTGTCAAGCAGACACTATCAGCCACATCTTCAAATCACTCAGAGATCATTACTATTCATGAAACAAGTCGAGAGTGTATTTGATTGAGATTAATGATTCAACATATCCAAGAAAAGTGTGGTCTTCCAATGGTTAATGATAGACCAAAATTTTTATATGAAGATATTATTGCTTGTATCACTCAAATCAGAGGAGGATACATCAAAGGTGACAGAACCAAATATATTTCACCTAAATTCTTTTATACTCACGAACTTCAAGAAAAATGTGAAATTGATATCAAATAGATACGATTAAGTGATAATCTGGCAGATTTATTCACGAAGGCATTACCAACTGCGACATTCAAGAAAATTGTGCAGAACATTGGAATGCGAAAAACTTAAAGATCTGTCGTCATGCACTTTTTAGAGGAATAACTGTCCTGAAGACTGTACTAATTGTACTCTTTTTCCTTCGTTAAGGTTTTGTCCTACTGGGTTTTCCTTTGCAAGGTTTTAATGAGACAATTTTAAAGCACTTGGAGGTACATAAGAATACTGTACCATTTTTCCTTCGCCATTGGTTTTTTTTCTCACTGAGTTTTTCTTTGGTAAAAATTTAATGAGACAGATTCTTTATGGGTGGTCATTTAAGGGGGAGTATTGTAAATTATTGAGAGGGGGAGACATTGAATAATCCCCCCATACGTTCCTCTCCCCACCCCCTTGTTTTCTTTCTCTTTTTTCTTTCTCATCTCTTTTCTTGTTTCTCTCTTGTATGTACAAATAATTCATTCTCCCGTCTCAAACTCTCTATAGAGAGTTTGAGTATAGTTTATTGACACAGAGAGAAGAAACGAGAACGAAGAAAAGAAAAGAAAATAAAGAAAAATGGGAGAAATAAAGAGAGAAAATTTAGTTCTTGAGAAATAAAGAGTTCCAAATATTTTCTCTTGCAATAATAGTTTTTATTATAATTTTATAACATAAATGTAATAAAGTTGCTGATTTTTTATTTTTATAATGAATAAAATGTTTAAAATATATTTAAATAAAAATATTATTTATATACTATTTTTTTAAGCATTATTATATTATTTGATGTATAATTATTAATTATAATATATAGTATTAGTAGTAGTATACATTAATAAAAGTTATATCAACTATTAACTATATATTAATATATTAAATACTATTATATTTTTATATTAGTTATAACTTATAGTATGGTTAAATTAACATTGTTAGTATTAAAATATATAGTACTACTATATATAGTATAGTAACCATAATATATAGTATTAGTATTAGTATATTATTAACTATATTATTAGTAGTTATAGTACTATTATAGTATATAGTATTAGTACTATATATAGTATAGTAACTATAATATATAGTACTCTATAACTATAAATTCATAAATATATGACTATTAATTTATAAATTAATAATCTATAATTATTAATTATAATATACAGTACTCCTATGTATAGTACTACCATACTATTAAAAATTAACTATATATATCGCATTTTTTATAAATTAATAATCTATATAGTATTCCATAACTATAATATATGTTATTATAACTTAAAGTATAGTTAAATATTAACTTATAGTATAAATTTTTATTTTTTATTTGTATTCTTTTTTTAATATCATATTTTTTAAATTATAATCTATAACTATTAATTATAATATATGGTATTACTATGACTTATAGTACTATTATATATAGTATAGTAACTAGAACATATAGTAGTGGCATGAAACTACTATAATATTATTATAAAATATAGTATTACTATCATTATTATTTAGTTTCAAAGTATTATTATATTATTTAGTGTATAATTATTAACCATAATATATAGTTACTACTATTATATTAATATATTAAAAACTTGGGTAAATTTTTAATAGTTATAGTACTAATAGAACATATAGTACTACTAGAATATATAGTAGTTATAACATATAGTACTACTATAACATATAGTATAGTAACTATATCATATAATAGTAGTTCCATATAGTAGTAGCAAATATATAACCATTAATTTATAAAATAATATTTTATAACTATATATTTATAAAA
Organism: Platycarya strobilacea; assembly: GCA_036898215.1. Lineage (NCBI taxonomy): Eukaryota > Viridiplantae > Streptophyta > Magnoliopsida > Fagales > Juglandaceae > Platycarya > Platycarya strobilacea. The sequence goes on from CM072550.1 coordinate 23,785,160, forward strand.
TATATATCGTCTTTTTTATAAATTAATAATCTATATTGTACTCCATAACTATAAAATATGTTATTATAACTTATAGTATAGTTAAATATTAACTTATAGTATAAATTTTTAACTTTTTATTTGTCTATTTTTTTAATATCAGATTTTTTAAAGTTTTTTATATAATATTGATAATCTCTCATTGGACAATTATAAATTTATAATTTGATTTTTGTAAAAACTCTACAAAAAAATATATAATATTAAAAAAAGGATCATAATATTAATATATGATATTAAACCTGAATATAAGAGTCATATTTATCATTACAGTTCAATCTAGACATAAGAATCAAGTATATAATATTATCTGGACATTAGAGTCATATTGATAAACTATAGTTCAATCTGGACATAAAAATCAAGTATATAATATTAGAAAAATGGGCATAAAAAGGATCATAATATTAATATATGATTACACGATAAAATTCTAACAAAATATTTAAAAAAACAGTGGCAGAATCATAAGTAATATGGTTTCAAATGCTTTTTCTAGCATAAATGCACGGCCAATATTGGCTATATTTCTACATCATTGTCTCAACTTGTAATTCACTCTAAATAACCTTCAAAAGCAACACACTGACTCTATCATTAGTATTGTCCCCATCTTTTTATCTTGCATGTGCCTTGTAAAAGATTTGGGCATCTTTGACCTCCTCATACTCTATACCAATAAATAGCTCCGGTGTAGTACTACTTGAAGCGGAAATCACATTGAATCCATCATCGACATTGCCCCCATCTTGAACATGTACATCATCCTTGACATTAACCTCATCGTCACTATCAACATTATAAATTAGTACTTATCATATGAAACAAATTAGTGAGAGTGATTTATGTGACATTTTTATGATAATAAAATATTTTAAAGAATCCCAAAACTGAAAAGTGAATGATTAAATCCATGATTTATAGTGATTTATGTGACATAAATTTTTTTTATAGGAGTAATTTTCAGGGGGAAGTTGGAAATTGAAAAGAGACTATTATAGAGATGAACTATACTTAAGAAATAATGAGTTTGATCTATTCTTCAGAAATATTACTTGATCTATTATTACGTATGTAAAGATAACAGAACTTTGGAAACTATTATATATAAACAGGTCATTGCACGAAAGTCAATATGGAGAAACTACAGAGTGGATATTTGTTTCCAGAGGTAATGTTTTTTTAAAAAAAAATTTTTTTGGTCTTTTGTTACTTTTATAGTTATGCATGCAATAACGATAGTTTTATTACCATTTTTGTGAATCCTTCAACAAGTTCCTTTTCTAAATGATATTATATAGTTTGAAGAATTGTAAAAAGTTTAACAAGTTCAACAAGCTCATGCTGATGTCTGAAGAATTGTATAGTTTTATTACCAATTTTTTTTTGTGAATCCTTCAACAAGTTCATTTTCTAAATGATGTTATTCAAACCCAACATTGATCAGCAGCAGAAAAAGTGGGAAGATGGTCCCCACTTTGTAATTCAGGTTGTTTCTTTTTGTCTATTTCTTGGAGGTCTATTTGTCTTAAATTGCCACAATGCCTATTTTGGGAGATCCATTCTTATTTAATAAAATAGGCATTGAGAAAAATTGTGGTTTCAACTCTGCTGAACCCAATGCTTACTTGAAACGGCTTAGTTCATGTCGTGCGATTAATGATCTTGCTTTTTGTTTTTTGGGTTTCTCAATTACCAAATGGAAGGATATTGTATGGGTTAATTTCACTTTTTTCGTAAAGCTTTTTTTTTTTCTTCTTTTGTTATGTTATTTTTCTTTTGGATTTGCTTGGTTTTATACAAAAGTTAGAAATAAAGATTATATGGGTTATTTGATAGGAAACATTTCCCAATGAATTACTAATTAGGCAAATACGACAATTTGACATGGGAACTGTGTTGATCTTTAACTAAAAGATATGTTTCCCAATACAACAAATGGAGGTTGCTTATGGGTGGGCTACGTGATTGTATCAGGAATAATGTAGGATCTGAATTGATGTGGTATTCCATTATAATTAGTTTGTAGTGGTGTATGCATTTCACTTGGCCTGGCCAAGCCATGATGAGTGTTTGTATTACGTCTTAGGTGGAAATTGGTAAATAGATATGATTACTTTAGATGATGATCACATTTCCAGCGGGTGTTTCTTTTAACTTCTGCTGAAACTTCTAAAGAGTACTAGAATTCTTATTATATTTTTCGCCCTTTCCTTGATGCATTTTGGGTCAAATGTAGATGCCTTTTTATTACCTATATACAAAAAATTCTGGGTGCCTTTTTATTAACACCTGGGAAGCCCCTTAAATCAACTATATAACTCTTCATGGGCATTTGAGGTAAATCAACTACCCTTGAATGTGCTTCGTTTCTCCAAATACACATCCACAAATTGTTGTGAGAGCTTGAAATATGATTTGGCCTTGAAGGTCTATCTCTTGAATAGGATCCAACATATCTGATCTTCTCTGCCACTTCTCCTGCATCTAGGAGAAAATAACTGGTTAAAGAATGATGTGAACAACTCCACCTCCCAACCACTGGCAGACCTAATAAATGTAGCATCCATTAGGACATATCATCCAGAATCTGCGAGTGTTCTGCAACAAAAGTCTCCTTAACAAGAGATAGATGAAACAATTGCGGGTAGATTGTTTTCATGGGCTCGTCTCCACACCATGCAAAGTGTCAAAACTTGATTTTAGAAAAACCCCAAAACACCCCCCCTTCCCTTTTTGATGAATTATTACTTAAAAATCAAATAAAAAATATTTTTATTTTATCTCCTCACGTTTTTTGCAAATCAAATATAACAATTTTTTTTTAATATATGTGTAAATTTCGATTTTTATCAATTTTTAATTTTTTGATAAGTTTAATGCTAATGCTCCAACATCCATTCTAGTCTAGAGTAACGATTTATCTGTTTCATTCTATTTTTAGCCCGTGCAGTTGCGATTGAACGATTATTTTTGGTAATGGATTTTCGTAAAGAATTAGACAAACTTCAGTCTACCCTTTTTAGATCCACCAATGCTCACCAGTTAGCCTAATGGGCCTCTTTCATGGGCCTTTTTTTTTCCATCCAATTTTTGCGTGCAATTATGTCCCAACTGGTCAGGTGCTCTCCTTTTTTACACTAGTTAATAAGAATTTTCCATGCAAGAATTAAAGTATAGAGAAATCCTGGGGGTAGACGGACTGCCCCCAAACAAAAGCAGCCTCGCTGTCGCCGGTGGCGGTGGGCAACACCGCTCCCGCCATCGGAACCGGCGGACTCAGGCGATCTTATTCTTACGACGGCGAGTTCCGACGAGCTCCGGTGTGCCTCCGGCAGCCTTAAACCCGTTTCAGACCCGTACGGTTCCGGTGTGTCCCAACCCATGACCAGCATCATTCGGACATATTAAATGCATCCCCCACTCTTTTACTTCTAATTCCGTTGCATAGGGAGTCCGTACAGCATTAATTTCTGCTGTAATTGAACTCTTAATGAATCCTCGTTTATAAAAATTATTTGGTAGCCGAGGAGTACTTCGTGTATATGCCCAAAATACAATTTGCTTATCGAAACAGACGTCCGTGGTAGGTGGAACCGTGTAATAAACATCTCGAATATCTCGACCAGAACCATCTGTCTCTAAACAAAAGTTAAACTTCACACTCAAAGATTCCTTGGATAACAAAGAAACTGAAGTACCTTGAGAGGGGAATGGAATTGATGATAATCACAAACCATAAAGATAGCACAGTCCATCCCCTTCATAGTACCATCCAACTCTATCTTTACAGAGGAGCCATTACTTGTATTGTGTACCCACTCCGGGATTCCAGATCCCAACGACCACCCACGCATCACCTGTAAAAGTAAAACAATCCCCAAAAAGAGATGTTAATTACTGCAGAAATTAAGCTCTTTTTATTTTGATGGATGTCGATTTGTTTTATTTATTTCAACATAGCACCCTACGTATATTTACGTGTGTTCTTTTCTAAAAAAGAGAGAGAGTGAGACTCACGTTATTTGCAAAATCAATTTCCAATCTTTCTACCTCAAGCATTCCTGCCATCTCATATTCTTCAGGTGATCCGATATCATAGGTGGGATATGATGAGCTTTGTTTCAGCAAAGAGCATGTTGGAAATAATTTGATGAAAGGAAAGATAATCAGAAGATTTATCAAGACTTTGAGGCGTATGAAAATACTGTCTTTAAGACGATATTTGCCCCCACTCACAAAGAGTTTGCTAATAGGTTTCTAGCAAATCGTCTCCAGGATACAACAAAGTCTTGAATTCTACAAATAGCAATTTTGTAGAATTCCTAAAAAATTACTATTGAAAATGATGGAAACAGAGGGAATTAATTTTCTACTTTTTCAAGTCTTTCACAACTATATTTATAAAGAGTAAGGTGGTGTATGTGAAAAATCACGTCTGTGGGGAGTTTACCGTTTCTCGCTCGAGCGAGGTGTCGAGCGATGGTCGAGCGAAGTTACTGCCTGACCTCTTTATCTCGGGGTGATTCTCGCTCGAGCGACTAGTCGAGCGAGAATGCAACGGTAACTTCACATACCTCTTTGGTTGAGACGCGTCTGTCTTTCAAACGACGCATTGATTCACATTCACGCTCGAGCGAGGTGTCGAGCGAACATCTAGCGAGATCACTGCCTGATCCTCGCTCGAGCGGTATATCGAGCGAGTATCGAGCGAAGTCTCGGGTTTGAGCTCGCTCGAGCGACATATTGAGCGAGGGTCGAGCGAAGTCTCGGCCTCAAGTTCAATTCTCAACCATTTCCACACATTTCTTCCCTTCAACTTTATACATATTACAACCTATTCCAACAATCCCCCACTAGGTTGTAATATAATTAAAGTTCTGTTTCACTATTGATATTATCTCTCATAAAAGAATGTATCTTTCGATTTAAACATTCCCTTAGTGTAATTGGTTCAAGATTATGAAAAGTAATTGGTGGCCTAGGCTTAAACCAATACTCTTTTGTTCAGAATCGGAACCAAAACACAAAAGATAATATATCCTTTCCAATAGAATTTCACAATTTTTTTTATTTTAGCACGATTATGGCCTTGTGCTACATCCTGGTTTAATGAACATTTACAAGAGACAAATCCTGATCTCTTGTCAAAGCGGCACCACTTTTATATTCATATAGGCGAAGTTCCTCATAAGTCTCTGTTACTAAGACACTTTTAAATTTGAACTTCGTTAAGAGTATAACTCATCCTCTTCAACGTAACAGTCAAGCACTTTCCATCCTGAATGAGACTTTGATAATGCAGTGCTTTACTAATCACAAATCAGTAACTTGTTTTTACCCATTAAACTCTTTTAAGTAAATCTTAAGAGTTGGGTTACCATTACTGGTGATTCTATTAAAATGGATTTAGTCCCATACCAATGGATGTGATCCTTACTTGTTCTCGCGATAAACTTTTAGTAAAAGGATCTGCCAAGTTACAACTTGACCTCACATAAACAATCGTTATGATCCCATCAACTACTAATTGTCTAACATAATCATGTCTCAGACTTATATGTCTAGACTTTCCATTATACACTTTATTGTATGCTCTAGACATAGTAGCTTCACTATCACAATGCAGAGAAATAGCTGGCATAGGTTGTGGCCACAACTCTATTTCTAATAACATATTCCTAAGCCATTCTGCTTCTTTCCCTGCTGCTGCTAGGGCTATAAACTCTGATTCCATTGTGGAATGAGAGATACATGTCTGTTTCTTAGATGCCCAAGAAACGGCACCCCCACCAAGGGTAAATATCCAACCTGTCGTGGATTTATTATCACTAATGCTAGTGATCCAACTAGCATCAGAGTATCCTTCAAGAACTGCTGGAAATTTTGAATAAAAGAGTCCTAATCCAATTGTCCTTTTTAAATATCCAAGGACTTTACCAATTGCTTTCCAGTGGGTTACACCAGGACAACTAGTATATCTTGAAAGTTTGCACACAGCAAAAGCAATATCTGGTCTAGTACAATGCATAGCATACATCATACTACCAATTGCACTAGCAAATTCCAGTTGTGCAACTGCTCTTCCATTATTCTTATCCAATTTGACACTAGAGTCAAAAGGTGTATTTGCTTCTTTTATTTCTAAATGATTGAACTTAAGAAGCACTTTCTCAATGTAGTGAGATTGACACAACGCATAACCACCGCTATGCTTCTTCACTTTAATACCTAAAATGGTATTTGCTTCATTAAGATCTTTCATTTTGAACTTTGAAGTCAAGTATTTCTTTGTTTCACAAATGCCTTCCAAATTAGTACCAAAAATTAGCATGTCATCAACATAAAGACAAACAATAACACCATATTTTCCAGTGAACTTTGAATAAATGCACTTGTCAGCACTATTGTGTTTGAAACCATCAGCCAATATAACGGTATCAAACTTTTCATGCCATTGTTTAGGTGCTTGTTTTAGTCCATATAATGACTTAACTAATTTACATACTTTCTTTTCATTTCCTGGTAGAACAAAACCCTCAGGTTGTTCCATGTAAACTTCCTCGTCAAGTTCACCATTTAAAAATGCAGTTTTTACATCCATTTGATGCACAAGTAGATCATATATAGATGCAAGAGCAATAAGTACACGTATTGATGTTATTCTCGCCACTGGAGCATAGGTGTCAAAATAGTCTATACCTTGTTTTTGACTAAAACCTTTGGCAACCAATCTTGCCTTAAAGGTATGAACAGTACCATCAATATTGTACTTCCTTCTTAATACCCATTTGCAGCCAATAGCCTTTGAGTTTGGAGGTAAGTCTACTAGTACCCAAGTATTATTAGCTAATATTGAGTCCATCTCATCATTTATTGCTTCCTTCCAAAATGCTGCATCTCTAGAAGTCAAAGCTTCTTTAAAACCCTTTGGATCATCCTCCATATTTAGGACAATGGGTATTTTGTTAAGAACTGTGTTTAAGTCTCCTTCCACAAGGAAAACTAGGACAAGAGTTGATATAAAGTCAGGACCAAAATTCTTTTCTTTTCTAATTCTCTGACTTTTCCTTTGCTCTTTTGGCAAATCCAAAGACTTTCTCTTAATTTTATCAAGAGATTTATTCAAGTCAGAGTTAGAACTTTTAGTTTGATTGGGTTCTAATATTAATTCAGAATCACTTTTAAATTTATTTTCAATAAATTCAACATCTCTTGATTCTACTATAATATTTGAACTCAAGTCCAACAACCTATATGCCTTGGAATTTTCAGCATATCCAACAAACACACTTTTTAATGCTCTTGGTCCTAATTTAGTCCTCTTTGGATCTGTAACTCTGTAGAAAGCTAGACACCCCCACACTTTAAGATAACTTAAATTTGGTTTTCTTCCATTCCAGAGTTCATAAGGTGAAACTTGTAGTTTCTTAGATGGTATTCTATTATGTATATGGCATGCTGTCAATAATGCCTCTCCCCACAAATTAAGAGGCAATTTTGCACTTAGAATCATAGCATTCACCATATCTACAATAGTCCTATTTTTCCGTTCTGCCAAACCATTTTGTTGTGGTGTGTAAGGTGAGGTCATTTCATGTATAATCCCATGCTCTTCACAGAATCTAGAAAATTCATGTGAGAAATATTCTCCACCTCTATCTGTTCTAAGAATTTTAATCTTCTTTTCCTTTTGATTTTCTACTTCTGATTTATACCGAATGAACATGTTATAGGCCTCATCCTTACTCCTCATTAAATACACAACAGTATATCTAGAGAAGTCATCTATGAATGTAATAAAATATCTTCTTCCTCCTCTAGTTAAAATACCATTTAACTCACAAATATCAGAATGAATAAGTTCTAATATTTGTGAATTTCTGTTAGCAGTAGGAAAAGGTTTCTTGGTCATTTTTGCTTGAATACAAATTTCACATTTCGAGTCAACTACATTCTTGTAATCTATCAAGCCATGCTTTAACATGTATTTCATGTATTTAAAATTCAAGTGAGCTAAACGACCATGCCACACAGAAAAGGAATCAAGCATATAAGCAGAATTTGTAACTTCTTTATTAATAATAATACTGAGTTTGAACATCCCATCACAAGAATATCCTTTGCCTATGAATACACCATTCTTAGACAAAATTAATTTGTCAGACTCAAGGACAGCCTTTATGCCCTTTTTACATAGTAAATTGGCAGACAAAAGGTTCTTCTTAATTTCTGGAACATGATAAACGTTAGTGAGTATAAGTTTCTTTCCAGAAGTAAGTTGCATCTCTACATTTCCTTTTCCATGAACTTTGACTGCATTGTGATTCCCCACAAGAACTTGTTCACTCTCAGTAGTCTCAACATAATTCTTGAATTGTGCTTTATCATTGCACACATGCACTGTAGCACCGGAATCAAACCACCAATCAGAATTATTTGCAGTCGAAGCAAGATGCACTTCTGTTATCATGCCAATCTCTATTCCTTCTACCATTGCAATAATTTCCTCAATTGCATTCGCAACATTTGAACTGCTGCCATCATCTTTCTTCTTGTTTTTCAAGAATCTGCATTCACGAATGTAATGGCCTTTCTTTCCACAGTTGAAACATTGCCTATTTTTCTTCATTTTATCGGTAGAAGAATTCTTTTTGAAGGTGTTTCCATTTTTAGGCTTAAGAAAATTCCTTTTCTTTTCTTCACCCTTTTGCACATTGTTCACATTTACTTTAGAATCAAAATGGCTATCATCACGAATTCTACTCTCCTCTTCAATTCGTAGATGTTTTCCAATTTGTTCTAAAGTAAGTTCTTCTGTCATATGCAGAAGCTTCTTCCTGTAATTATTCCAACTTGGTGGGAGTTTTGCAATAATTGCTCCCACTTGAAATGATTCAGGAATGACAATGGATAAATCACGAAGTTTGTTGACCAAGACTTGCAACTCATGCATTTGGTCCAACACAGACAGATTATCCACCATTCTAAATTCAAAGTACTTCAAAATAATAAATTTATCAGTACCCAATTTTTCTGTCTTATACTTCGTTTCAAGAGCATTCCATATTTCCAGAGGTGATTTCATAGCAGTGAATAAATCATATAATCTATCAGAGAGAGTGTTAAGAATGTGACCTCTGCAGACCAACTCATCCTCCTCTCGTTTCTTCCTCAATGCCTTGACCGTTTCAGAATCTTCTGGAGTTGATGCAGGAATTGGCTCCAAACTTGGATCCAGAACATAGAAGATCTTCAGCGCGGTCAGAAGAAATTTCATCTTGTCTTGCCAACGAGTAAAGTTAGAGCCATTGAATCTGTCCAACTTCACAAAGTCTTGATTCATTACTTTGAAAGTAGCGGATTCTGAACCTCCTTCCATTGAAATATCGTCTTAAAATTGTTGGAAATAATTTGATGAAAGGAAAGATAATCAGAAGATTTATCAAGACTTTGAGGCGTATGAAAATACTGTCTTTAAGACGATATTTGCCCCCACTCACAAAGAGTTTGCTAATAGGTTTCTAGCAAATCGTCTCCAGGATACAACAAAGTCTTGAATTCTACAAATAGCAATTTTGTAGAATTCCTAAAAAATTACTATTGAAAATGATGGAAACAGAGGGAATTAATTTTCTACTTTTTCAAGTCTTTCACAACTATATTTATAAAGAGTAAGGTGGTGTATGTGAAAAATCACGTCTGTGGGGAGTTTACCGTTTCTCGCTCGAGCGAGGTGTCGAGCGATGGTCGAGCGAAGTTACTGCCTGACCTCTTTATCTCGGGGTGATTCTCGCTCGAGCGACTAGTCGAGCGAGAATGCAACGGTAACTTCACATACCTCTTTGGTTGAGACGCGTCTGTCTTTCAAACGACGCATTGATTCACATTCACGCTCGAGCGAGGTGTCGAGCGAACATCTAGCGAGATCACTGCCTGATCCTCGCTCGAGCGGTATATCGAGCGAGTATCGAGCGAAGTCTCGGGTTTGAGCTCGCTCGAGCGACATATTGAGCGAGGGTCGAGCGAAGTCTCGGCCTCAAGTTCAATTCTCAACCATTTCCACACATTTCTTCCCTTCAACTTTATACATATTACAACCTATTCCAACAGAGCAGTCATTAATGAAGATGTCCAAATCTCTTGATTTACGTCGCATCCTCTTTCGTCCGTCGAGTCTAAAGCAATTGATGCTTTTGGGGATCATATCGACAAATGGTATTTGTGTTATAGCAGTTCCGTCTACCCGAAGATCCTTTAAGCGTTCCAACATACTCAGGTTTGGAAATTTCTCTAGTCTTGACCAACCATCCAACGTGAGACTTGCAAGAGATGACAAACTACAAATAACATTCGGAAATATTGAAATATTTTTGCAATTGGTTAAATATAAATCGTTAAGGCCAGAGAAACTCATAAACGATGATGGTAAGTCTTTTTTGGTAGGCTCCCAGCTAAATGTCAAAGTGCTCAGATATACCATATCTCCCTGAATATCCGGGAAATTCACGAGTCTTGAACATCCGAAAAGTCTCAAAAATTTAAGAGATTCCAAACAGAACTTGTCCGGAAGTCTTGTAAGACATTCGCAATTATGGAAATCCAAAACTTTTAGTCGTTTGAGAACTCCAATGGATGGGTGGACCTCACGCAAGCTCCTACAACTAGAAAGGTCTATTTTCTCAAGATTTGGGGCTCCTGTCAAATCTGGTGTTTCAATCAAGTCCTTAGAATAACTCAGATCTAAGTACTTCAAATTGTCTAAAACCTGTAATATACAAAAAAGTAGTTAGTTGGACCAAAATATGAATATATTAACTTTTAAGAAGAATAGGTATTTATAAGATTAGTGAGAAACTAATTACCATCGATCCATTCCACAGTTGTATGAAGCGGCTGCTATGCAGGTCTAGTGCAAAGAGATTATTTGGTTGGAAACTGGTCGGCCAGGATCTCGAAGGATTTCTAGGCCACCAAAGGAATCGCAACTCATCGGTTGGCATGTAATTTAAAGGATTTCCACACCATTCTATATGTCCATTATCATCGGTGTCTTCATCGGTGTCTAGTACTACAAGAAATCTTAGTTTTCTAATCTTTGAGAATGCTTCCGCGTTAATGATCACTCCATGTTCAGCTTTAGGACAAAAACAACGAGGGCTATGCCTTCAATTGCATCAGTTCCCTAGTAAACAAGAACAACGCATTAGCAAGAATTAGGATGAATATATACATTTCTATATATTAATCTCTACACTAATATTAAACTTACAGTATCATTCTTCAGTACGTGAAAAACATCCTCTTGACGAAACAGTCTAGTACGTCTTCCAGGTTCTTCAGGATATTCGCGGCGAACTATTTTCTGACCCATTTCTCTTAGCAAATTATGCATTTCCAACGGTCCATCACATGATTCGCTTATGAGGGACTTGTCGACGAGAATCTTAATGTCAATGTCCGGATATATTTCATTCAAATCGTGATCATTCATTTGCCACTCTTCTAAATGATCAGAAAAACATGCCAGATCCAAAAACAACTTTTGCTGCGATTCCTCTAGCCCATCAAAACTTATTTGAAGTATATTCATAACTTCTTTATTAGGATCTGTTTCTAGTTTGTCCCTAGCACTTTTCCATGCATCCATTGTTCTCCCAAATAAGAAGGAACCCAAAACTTTAAGAGCTAAAGGAAGGCCTCCAGCATAGTTCACAAAATCCATAGATAGCCGCTTGAAATTCTCTGGAGGATGGGTTTGCTTGAAGGCTGACAAACAAAAGAGCTGCAAAGCATCGGAGGTTTGAAGCAGCTCAACCTCATAGATATCATCCACTCCATGTGTTATCAATAGATGCCTATCTCTGCATGTTATAATAACTCTACTCCCCGGACCAAAACAATCTTGATTCCCGGATAATGCCATCAGTTGTTTTTCACTATCCACATCATCAAGGACGATAAAAACTTTTTTATTTCACATCCTGCTTCTTATCATCATAATTCCCTCGTGATCATCCCATACGCGTATTTTTTCTATGATGAAGTTGTTTTTGTAAAGAAGCTAGATCACGAGTGCTAGATTTTTCTCTAATACAAGAAATAAAGCTCCTTCCTTCAAATTGACAAGAAACTCTATCATAAATTAGTTTGGCTAGCGTTGTTTTACCAACGCCACCCATTCCATGCATTCCTACAAACCGAACATCATTTGATTCAGTATCCAATAAGTTCAATTTCCTTTACACGGGAGTTTATTCCAACAAGTTTCTGGTTATCATGATTTAGAATATTTAGCATTGTATACTTGTAGAATATTAATCCACTGACTTGTTGTATAATTGTTGACTCGTACCTGTAATTTGATAGTACAATTAATATAGAAGAGACCTGAATAGGGTACGAACAAAAAAAAAAACTCATTTAATTATAATTAGAATATTTAGCACTGTTTAGTAAAAATTATAAATGTTAATAAAAACACTAATAATAACGTAAAATAACAGCAACAGTACTAGTGTTGACTATATTGTTATTTTGATCCCAAACATTTAGGACTAAATGTTACCTGTCCCCATTTATGTGCTCTCCAGCAATTTTATCAACTTTTCTGCATGCATTTATCCACTTATCAATCTCTTTGATGTCTACCTTGGGATCTTTTTCATGTGCGGCGAAAGCTTCTGCAAAAATTCCTCTTTGATTTCTTACATCTGAAGGATTCACATGGTAGAAAATAGGAATAATTGTGATTTTATTTTTCTCCCATTGATCAACGATCTCGACAAGTTCCATGAGGCACCATTTGGAAAAAGCATAATTTGTCGAAAAAATGACGATGGCATATTGGGATTCTTGAATTGCTTGCAAAAGATCTTGAGAAATGCATTTTCCTCGCTCAAGTCTTTCGTCATCCCTAAAGACCAAAATATCTTTACGTTTTAAATCGACATATAAATCATCCGTAAAACTCTTGCGAGTGTCCTTGCCACAGAAACTAGGGAAAACATCATGTTTCCATCGAGGCGTCGAGGAAGAAGGTGAGGAAGTGGTTATGATGTTTTCATCTTCTTCCGAACAAGATAAATTGGGATCTCTGCTCATTATCCAGTTTATAACCGTTTGGAGCCATCGTCGAGAATAGTATAGCAGTAAAGGTAGGCTTTGGGAATTAGTAGATGAAGAAGGTGAGTAAATGGTTATGATTTTTTCATCTTCTCCAGAACAAGATGAATCGTCTCTTTTTCTTTTCTTAGTATCTTGGGAATTAGTAGATGAAGAGGGTGTTTGAGTGGCCATGAATGCAATGCGAGATTTAGAAGCTTATAAATTGTGGGAGGAAATATTGGTAATTTGCGGGCTTAGATCATGCAATGAGAAGAACAATAGATATATCCTGAGGTGATCTGTCGTACTTGTATATATAGAAGTTAGCCATGGAGTACTAGTTGTGGTCGACCTGAGCAGGAAAATTCAAAGTCAACTTTCGGAAAGTACGAGTACGTACTTAATCTCTAGATTACATATCTATTAGGGGGGAAAGTTCCGAGTACATTATGCAACATTATGATCTATCCAAGTTTTTATCTATTCAAAGTATATATATATTTATATATATACTTTTTGAATCACTTTAAATCTTAAAAAAATCAAGCATTAAATTAAAAAAAAAAATATCCCCACCATCAGTAGCCTTTCTTTGTAACTTTCCTTGGTGGAAAACACATTTCTCATATATATATATATATATATATATATATATATATATACACACACATAAATATGAGCTTTGCGGTTTGTTTTATTTGGATAGTGAAATGAGATAAATTATAATTTATTTGTTAGATGAATAAATTATAAATGTATTTATTGTTTTCATAAATTATTGTTGCCCAGATGACTAACACAAGAGGGGGGGTGAATTGAGTTGTATTTAAGAAAATAATAATTATAAATCAAATATATAATATAAAATATAAATAAAATATGAAACAATAATAAATATAAAGAGTAAGGGTAAGAGAGAAGCAAACTCAGTATGTTAACGAGGTTCGGCCCCACTGCCTACGTCCTCGCCTCAAGCTACCTCTTGAGGATCCCCAAATCCACTATTCAATCTCCTTTATGTGGAGATAGAAACCTATTACACCTTTGAGCAGCACCGCTCCAAAGAATCCGTGTAGAACACCCTCTACACTTCCAATCACCTTACACTTGGTGATTTAACTATTCCCTGTGTAGAACACCTTCTACACTTCCAATCACCTCACACTTGGTGATTTAACGATTCCCTGTGTAGAACACCTTCTACACACACAAGGGTTATACACACCCTTTTACAAATATAAGAGTTGATAGTAGGTAGACTATCAAAGTACACTCCTCAATGAGTGAGATAGAAACAATACAGCGCAATCTATATCTCTCTCAACAAGAACAAGAATTAAGGCTCAAAACTTTAGAAAAGAGAGAATGAGAGCTTTGAAGAAATGATGCAAAACTTAGCAATAGATGTGTAAGCTCTTGTTATGATTTTTGCAAAATTCAAGTGAGCTATTTATAGGCAAATGATTTTTCAATTTCAAATTTGAAAAGATTCCCATATCAAAAACATCATCATTTACTTTTCAAAAATTTCAAATCTAATATTTTTACTTTTTGCATGTGACAAAAGGAGCACACTTTACTTTTCAAAAATTTTAAACATAATCTTTTACTTTTTGCATATGACAAAAGGAGCACACTCTAATTTTCAAAATTTTCAAATAAAGAAATCTACCTTTTGCATAAGTCAAGAAAAGCATCCACCACTTTTGAAAATATTCAAATAAAACATGCACATGTGAAAGATGACAATCAATCATCTTAATATTTTCAAAATTCAAACATTTAATCATGTCATGCACATGTGAAAGATGACAATCAATTATCTTAATATTTTCAAAATTCAAACCTTTAATCATGTCATGCACATGTGAAAGATGACAATCAATCATCTTTCAAAATTTTCAAAGTTCAAACCTTTAATCATGTCATGCACATGTGAAAGATGACAATCAATCATCTTTCAAAATTTTCAAATTTAATTTTCAAAATATCATGCACATGTGGAAAATGTATTTTAATGCTTTATGATAAAATATTAATTTTGAGCCTTAATCCTAATTTTGAATTTTTAAGAGATTTACAACATTACTCTATGATTTTAATGTGAACTTGTTTCCTTCTTGCTCATGCTTGCTTCCTTGATGTGCTTGATTATATTGTGTGGACAACTTGAGCTTGAGACTCCTTTATTCTTTGGATTCATTTGTTATCATCAAAATCCATTTGTAAATTTACATGAAACTTGAAACCTTGGGTTCAACAATCTCCCCCTTTTTGATGATGACAAATGCTTGATAGAACCTGAATCCTGTATTAATACTTAAGCTCCCTCTGAGAATGTGCGTTAGTTTTTCAAGCAAAAATATAAATATAATTCCAAGCATATATAACAAGTTTAGCAATTTAAATAATGTTAATGTTCTAGTCTAAAACTTCTCCCCCTTTTGGCATCATTAAAAAGGAATCATAATTAGATCAATAAGATATATTCCTGCAATAACCAATAGATAAATAAAACGCTGCGTTAGTAGAGACTGTAGAGAATTCGGTGCGTAGCCACACGTGTTCGACAAAACTTGCAAAGGCTGGAGGCCTAGTTCCGGTAATTCGGTGCGGAAGGAGATTTTGTAAAGAACTGAATAATTGAAACCACCCGTGCCCGACAAAACCTGCAAAGGCTAGAGGCGTAGCTCTGGCAATTCGGTGCAGAGATTTGATCCGCTTGATGTTGCTGAAAAATGAGATATTATCATGATTTGTAAGTTTGTCTTGTTCTTATTTCCGTTTCTATAAGAGCAATCCTTAGCTTTATCTATTTCGCATCAAGCTTTCTTCTCATCTTTGCAATTTGCTTGCATTCTCATTCTACAATTTTTCAATGGCTCGTAGAATTCCCTTCAGTGCTTCTCTTGATCAAGATTTGAGGTATCCTTCACCTCAATCTCAATCTATTTCTGCATCTGTCGTGGGTGCCATGAAGCAACAAGAGACTGATTTAGCTAATAAATCAGATCATGACGCCATTTACGAGCTTGTGGGTCTCGGAACTCGATACTCATCATCTATCGTTGCGTTTTCTACTCGGTTGCAGTCCAAAACTCGCGAAATTGAGAAGCTTAACGAGACTGTATCTGTACTTCAACGACTTGTTTATGAGTCAAACAAAAAAATAGTAGAATTAAAGCAACAGAATAAGGATTTGAAATCCTTGCTTACCTCTTCATTTCGATTGCCTAATCCTTTAGACAAGGATGGCATGATGATTTATGAGGAGCAAATGCATTTGAATGATGAGGCTAAACGTCTCAAGTTTCTGTAGGTCATTTAAGATAATGAAATAAAAGTATCTAGCAGATATCCATGGCATGCATCATTCCTATTTCTCTTCTAATCATGCATAGTCTATCTTCTGGTAGGGGTTTTGTGAAAATGTCTGCCAATTGATCATGTGTACTAGTGAATTCTAATATCGCCCTTTTGCACATGATCTCTAAGAAAATGATATCTAATTTCAATATGTTTGGTCCGAGAATGTTGTATTGGATTCTTTGAAAGATTTATAGCACTTGTATTATCACATTTGATTGGAATGTGATTGTACATAAGTTTAAAATCCTCAAGTTGTTGCTTCATGTAAAGAATTTGAGCACAACAACTACTCGCAGCAACATATTCTGCCTCAGCAGTAGATAGTGCAACAGAATTTTGTTTTTTACTAAACCAAGAAACTAGTGCACGACCTAAGAAGTGACATGCTCCACTAGTGCTTTTTCGATCTATTTTACAGCCAGCATAATCTGCATCTGTGTAGCTGATTAGATCGAAAGATGTGTGCTTAGGATACCATAACCCTAAGTTAATTGTACCAGTAAGATATCTAAGAATGCGCTTAACTGCAATTAAATGTGATTCTTTTGGAGATGATTAAAAGCGTGCACATAAGCACACACTAAACATAATATCTGGTCTACTGGCTGTCAAATATAATAAGCTACCAATCATACCTCGATATACCTTCGAGTCAACTAGTTTACCGGTTTCATCTTTATCAAGTTTAGTGGATGGACTCATTGGTGTTCCAGTTTCCTTAGCACCTTCCATCCCAAATTTCTTCAGCAATTCCTTAATATATTTCGATTGATTGATGAATGTCCCACTTTTTGCTTGCTTAATTTGCAATCCGAGAAAGAATGTAAGCTCTCCCATCATGCTCATTTCAAATTCTTCCTGCATAGTCTTAGCAAAAACTTGGCACATATTTTCATTAGTAGCACCGAATATTATATCATCAACATAAATCTGAATCAAAAGAATATCATCATTTTCGTATTTAATGAAAAGAGTTGTATCAATTTTTCCTCTTGAAAAGCCTTTTTTAATCAAGAAACCACTAAGTCTCTCGTACCACGCTCTAGGAGCTTGTTTGAGTCCATATAGTGCTTTTGTGAGTTTGAAAACATGATTTGGAGAAATATGATTTTCAAAACCTGGAGGTTGCTCAACATATACCTCTTCATTTATAAAACCGTTTAAGAAAGCACTTTTAACATCCATTTGAAAAAGTTTGAACTCTTTATAACAAGCATATGCAAGTAGCATTCGAATAGCTTCTAATCTTGCGACTGGTGCATATGTCTCATCATAATCGATTCCTTCTTCTTGATTGAAACCTTGGGCTACAAGTCGAGCCTTATTTCTAGTAATGACTCCAGATTCATCTTTCTTGTTTCTAAAAACCCATTTTGTTCCAATAATAGTATGATTTTTTGGTCTAGGAACAAGTGTCCAAACATCATTTCTTTCAAATTGATTAAGCTCTTCTTGCATAGCTAGAATCCAAGATTCATCAAGAAGTGCTTCATCAATATTTTTAGGTTCAATCTGAGATAGAAAAGCAGTATGATTGCAAATATTTCTAAGAGATGATCGAGTGCTTATACCTCGTGAAGGTTCCCCCAGAATTTGTTCCACTGGATGATCTTTCACAAATTTCCACTGTTTGGTTGCATCTTGTATTAAATTTTGATGATCTTTCCTGATATCTCCATGTTGGACTTCCTCTATTGTGTTCTCTTTGTTGAGATTGAGACTTTCCGTATTATTTATACCTCCTGTTTCTTCATCAATAGATTTCTTGGAAAGTAGAGAATTAGATTCATCAAATACTACATGCATAGATTCTTGTACAGTCAAAGTCTTTTTATTGAATACTCTATAAGCTTTACTATTAGTAGAATACCCGAGAAAGATACCTTCATCAGATTTTGCATCAAACTTGCCTAAATTATTTCTGTCATTTAAAATAAAACATTTGCATCCAAATACATGAAAGTAACAAATGTTGGGCTTTTTCTCATTCCAAAGCTCATAGGGGGTTTTATCTAATTTAGACCTTAGCATAACTCTATTTATAACATAACATGCAGTACTTACCGCTTCAGCCCAAAAATAACTAGGCAAGTTGTTCTCATTGAGCATTGTTCTTGCCATCTCTTGAAGAGATCTATTTTTCCTTTCTACTACCCCATTTTGTTGAGGAGTTCGAGGAGCAGAAAAATTATGCACAAAACCATTTTCATCACAAAATGTTTCAATATTTTTTATTAACAAACTCTTTTCCCCTATCACTTCGGATACTTGAAATAGTATAACCCTTTTCATTTTGAATTCTCTTGCATAACTTGGTACAAGCATTATGTGCCTCATCTTTATGAGTAAGAAAGATGACCCAAGTATATCTAGAGAAGTCATCAACAACAACAAATGCATAATATTTTCCTCCTAAACTTGCAACTCTATTTGGTCCAAAAAGATCCATGTGTATCAGTTGCAGTGGTCTAGTAGTGGAAATATGTTTCTTGATTTTAAAAGAAGTTTTTGTTTGTTTACCAAATTGGCATGCATCACAAATTTTGTCTTTAAGAAAATTTACCTTTGGTAAACCTCTCACAAGATCATTTTTTGAAAGTTTGGAAATAAGTTCCATATTGGCATGACCTAATCTTCTATGTCATAACCAATTAGTTTCATTTTGAACTGAAAAACAAATCGCATCTTGTGAGGTAATTTCTTCAAAATCAATTGTATAAACATTGTTACTTCTAAAAGCAATAAAACAAATATTACAATCATAATCATTCAATATAATGCACTTATCCATTTTGAAAGTAACTGTAAATCCTTTATCACATAATTGACTTATGCTTAAAAGATTATGTTTTAAACCTTCAACAAGTAGAACATCTTCAATTATAAGAGAAGACTCATTACCAATTTTACCTATTCCCACGATCTTCCCTTTCGAGTTGTCTCCAAATGTCACGTGTCCTTCTTCTTTAGATCTAAGATCAAAGAACTTAGTCTTGTCTCCCGTCATGTGTCTTGAATATCCACTATCTAAAAACCATTTATTTTTGTTCGTGGAAGACATCATGCACACCTATAAAAACAATTAAAATGATTTTTCTTGGTACCCAAGTTCTTTGGGTCCTTTATTTATTAGTATTAGAAATAAGATTTTTAGGTACCCATATGGTCCTAATAGTCATTGTATGTTTTCTTCTAATAGGACAAGCAAAATAATTATGATCATTTCTATTACAAAAATTACAAATAGCATGTGACATATATGAAGAACTTGAGTGATTATAATAGTATCCTTTTTTAACAAAATTATTTTTATGAAAAGAATTTTGAATATTGGACTTTGATGTAGAAGGATTATCAAAGAAGTTTTTATAAGGTTTGTATTTTTGTTTTGGCATATATCCCAAGCCTGCCTTATCAAAAACACATCTTTGACTACCAAGAAGTTTTTCAAAATTTCTTTTTCCATTCGTAAAGTTTTCAATAATATTTTCTAAATCAGTTTTCTTTTTCTTCAACTCAAAATTTTCATCTTTCAAAACAATATTTTCTTTTCTTAAAATATCAATTTCGTTTGTTAAAGAAGAATTTTTCTTTTTCAAAACAGTATACTTGATACCCAATTTTTCAAATTCCTCATATACCTCTTCTAAAACATTTTGCAATTCTTCATATGAAGGATCTTCAATATTATCAAGATTTGTTACCTCAATGTCATCTTTAGCCATAAGACAAAGATTTGCTGATTCTCCATTACTTGCTTCACTATCTGAGCTACTTGAATCATCATCCCACGTAGCTTTCATTGCCTTTTTGCCTTTGTTTCGATCTTTCTTTAGCAGAGGACAATCTGGCTTGATATGACCAGGTTTATTGCATTTATAACAAATTAAAGTGTCATTTTTACCTGAATCTTTCTTAGAAAACTTATTGAAGGATTTCCTTGGAGGAGTTTTATTTTTCTTTAAGAACCTCTGAATTCTTCTTGTTATCATCGCAACTTCTTCATCTTTGTCGTCATTTTCCTCATCTTCATCACTTTCACTTTCATGTGGAACAGCTTTAAGTGCCAAGCTCTTCTTTGACTTTCCTTCTTCTTCTCCTCTTTTCAATGTGTACTCATGGGTGATAAGTGACCCGATGAGTTCATTCACTTCGAGCTTCTTGAGGTCTCTAGCTTCAAGAATCGCTGTCACTTTTGATTCCCAACGTTTTGGTAGAGAGTTGAGAATTTTTCTTACTATCTCCACTTTGGAATAAACTTTGCCAAGAGCTGTCAAGCTATTTATGATGTTAGTAAAACGAGTGTACATACTAGAAATAGATTCATCATCATTCATCTTAAACATTTCATATTCATGAGTAAGAATATAAATTTTTGATTCCTTGACTTGAGAAGTTCCTTCATAAGTAACTTCCAAGTTATCCCAAATTTCTTTTGCTGTAGCACAAGTCATTACTCTATTAAATTCATTACCATTGAGAGCATTATATAATAAATTCATAGCAGTTAAATTCAAAGTATAAAGTCTATCGTCTTCACGATTAAACTCTTCTTCTTCCTTTTTGACCTTTACTCCATCAACTACTTTTGTTGGAATATAAGGTCCATTTACAATACATTTCCAGATTTCTCGACCTTGAGCCTGAAGGAATATTCTCATTCTAACTTTCCAGAATGAATAATTGTCTCCACAAAAGAGTGGAGGCCGACTGCTAGATTGACCTTCACCAAATGAAGCTGCAATGTTAGCCATAAGATCTTAACTCAAAAGATAGTTAATCTTATAATAGAGCTCTAGCTCTGATACCACTTGTTGCCCAGATGACTAACACAAGAGGGGGGGTGAATTGAGTTGTATTTAAGAAAATAACAATTATAAATCAAATATATAATATAAAATATAAATAAAATATGAAACAATAATAAATATAAAGAGTAAGGGTAAGAGAGAAGCAAACTCAGTATGTTAACGAGGTTCGGCCCCACTGCCTACGTCCTCGCCTCAAGCTACCTCTTGAGGATCCCCAAATCCACTATTCAATCTCCTTTAGGTGGAGATAGAAACCTATTACACCTTTGAGCAGCACCGCTCCAAAGAATCCGTGTAGAACACCCTCTACACTTCCAATCACCTTACACTTGGTGATTTAACTATTCCCTGTGTAGAACACCTTCTACACTTCCAATCACCTCACACTTGGTGATTTAACGATTCCCTGTGTAGAACACCTTCTGCACACACAAGGGTTATACACACCCTTTTACAAATACAAGAGTTGATAGTAGGTAGACTATCAAAGTACACTCCTCAATGAGTGAGATAGAAACAATACAGCGCAACCTATATCTCTCTCAACAAGAACAAGAATTAAGGCTCAAAACTTTAGAAAAGAGAGAATGAGAGCTTTGAAGAAATGATGCAAAACTTAGCAATAGATGTGTAAGCTCTTGTTATGATTTTTGCAAAACTCAAGTGAGCTATTTATAGGCAAATGATTTTTCAATTTCAAATTTGAAAAGATTCCCATATCAAAAACATCATCATTTACTTTTCAAAAATTTCAAATCTAATATTTTTACTTTTTGCATGTGACAAAAGGAGCACACTTTACTTTTCAAAAATTTTAAACATAATCTTTTACTTTTTGCATATGACAAAAGGAGCACACTTTACTTTTCAAAATTTTCAAATAAAGAAATCTACCTTTTGCATAAGTCAAGAAAAGCATCCACCACTTTTGAAAATATTCAAATAAAACATGCACATGTGAAAGATGACAATCAATCATCTTAATATTTTCAAAATTCAAACATTTAATCATGTCATGCACATGTGAAAGATGACAATCAATTATCTTAATATTTTCAAAATTCAAACCTTTAATCATGTCATGCACATGTGAAAGATGACAATCAATCATCTTTCAAAATTTTCAAAGTTCAAACCTTTAATCATGTCATGCACATGTGAAAGATGATAATCAATCATCTTTCAAAATTTTCAAATTTAATTTTCAAAATATCATGCACATGTGGAAAATGTATTTTAATGCTTTATGATAAAATATTAATTTTGAGCCTTAATCCTAATTTTGAATTTTTAAGAGATTTACAACATTACTCTATGATTTTAATGTGAACTTGTTTCCTTCTTGCTCATGCTTGCTTCCTTGATGTGCTTGATTATATTGTGTGGACAACTTGAGCTTGAGACTCCTTTATTCTTTGGATTCATTTGTTATCATCAAAATCCATTTGTAAATTTACATGAAACTTGAAACCTTAGGTTCAACAATTATATATTTTATTATTATGAAAAATGCTAGTACAATATATATCCACTTATCTTGACATCTTAATTTGATACCTCATATATTTTATTATTTTTAATTTTTTTATTTAATGATTAAGAAAATGATTATTAGTATATTAATTTTTTTTATATTTTTTAAGATTATTATAAGATGATAAAAAAGAAGAAAAATAAAATAATAAAAAGTAAAAAATTAACTACAGTACATTTTGCTGGTACTACTCAGGCGACAGAAACTCATAGTAGCACTGCTCTATTATTATTTAATAAATTTAACGATAAATCTAATCATGTGAATTCATAAATTTAGAGCTATTAACTTCCAATTAAATTTTTATTTTCTATGAAGTTAAAAAAAAAAATTGAAGAAATCAATACTAATACTTCATCATCTAAAAAAAATCAAAATGAAACGCGTAAAAGAAATAATTCCTTTGAATGTCACAGGTCCGGTCAACTGGCCCAGCAATTCATTAACACGTACGTACATATATAGGGCCAACTATGAATAAAAATGTAAATAAATTTGGTGAAGATGTTGACTGACTAATTAGCTACATTTTCTAGAGGATGCTCGAAGAAATTTATTTTATATAGTGATTGCATATTAGTAGCTTATTGATTTTCTTTAATTTGTTTTTAATTTTTCTGACAACCAATAGTATTGTACAGAATAGAGAAGATGAAGTACTCAAATTTTAGTAACGTATGGGCAAAATCGATAAAATGTGTAATAAATATAAATTTTATAAGAATAATCATCAGTAATAAAAATGTCATATTTTGTTATTATAAATTCTCTAAATATATATTAATTTTTGAATTGTTCACGTATTTTATTTTTTTAAAAAAATAATTATTTTTAAGTACTTATTCATATTTTTTTATGATTTAAGAAAAATTTATAAATTAAGAATAAATTTAAAATTTTTTTAATAAGTAATGATGTAACGTTATTAAATTTTTAACAAATTATATCTCATAATCATAAAAGTTACTGAAACTAAATAAGTGAATATAATCAATCAATTTTACAATCATATAAATTTATAATTAATTTTTTTTATTAGAATTAGACTCTTAGTTGAATAACTGTGAGATTATGTGAATTAAAATTTGAGTTTAAGTGAAATTAGAAGTTAGAATATAAATGGATATATATTAAAATTTAGATGAATAATTTTAATAAAAAAAAATTTTGGGAGGGGGGTAATTTTTGTTTATTTTTAATTTGAGAAAACATTTTAATTATATATATATATATAATTTATTTATTTTTTGTCGTAAATAATTTTATATTGTTTTTGTCGTAAATAATTTTATTGATTATAATTAATTAATTATAAATATTTATTTTTCTTATAAATGATGCAGAGGAAGATTAAAATCAAACTCGAAAAAGAAGTAATTTCTTTGAATGAAAGTTGAAACGAGAAGGTTCTATCAACTTTTCCTGCAATTCATTAAAACGCGTACTTTGGGCCTATGAATGCATACGAGGGCTCTGCACAACTTCTCTTGTCTTAATAGTTATTAATAGGATGATGCCACAAATGTAAATTAATTTCGTAAAGCTGTTGACTAGCTTGGCTACATAATTATTATTATTATTTTTTTCCTAGAGAAAAAAAAAGCTACTTTATTTTTTCCAATCACGACCAGAACCAACTTTCTTACCGACATTGCGGACCTGCCTATGTCTTTAGGGAGAGAAAATTTTCCTGCCTAAACTTTCTAAACCTACGTTTTTTTTTTAAATAAACCTACGTTTTAAATAATATTGCAATTTGTTTTTTAAATTTAGAATCTTGCCTATTTAAAATATCATCACGTATCTTTTGCGTACGTGAAAATCTTAAATTATATATTAATTAATTCAGAGTCTATAAAATTAATATTTTGAAAAGATTGTTTGACGCTTATATATTCTATAATTGTATCCCCGCAAATAATATGACAAGACCACATTTTTTTGGGTGCTACAAATTAATCGCCGCAAATAACTCTGATAATCGCCAAGATTAACTTTTTTCAGCAATTTGTATTACTCCAGCGATTACCCATAATTGCTGGGAATACACTATCATTTGCAGCGATTATGTTCGCAGCAAATACTTAATTATTTCGTTGCAAATACCAAATAAATCGCCACAAATTATAGAAAACTATTCCCAACGAAATGGGTAATCGTTGTGTAAAATATTTCCCGGCATTTTTGATATAATTTATATTGTAAGATTTATTTGTTGTGACACATCAAAATCGCCCTAATTAGTTTATCACATCGACTTATAGTTTCGCTGCAAAAATTTAAACCAACTCTTAAAAGTATTTTCACGTCGAAATGAAAATCGCCGAAATCTATTTGCAGTGAGTATGGCTTCGCTGGTAATCAAATGACATGCCTAGTAGTTTTAACGGCGACAAATGAACCCTCGTCGGTGGAAAGTGGAACCCCAAGATCGTCGTAATAATTAACATCTCGATCTCGATGATCAAAACCATTTGTCTCAAAACAAAATTTAAAGTTCACACACAAATATTCCTTGGATAACAAAGAAACTAAAGTACCTTCAGGGAAATGGAATTGATCATTCGTCTCAAAACCTCATTATTTGAAACATCCCAAGAGACCCAAATCATCCACTAACACCTTGAGCAAAAAGATGACTGAACTATCTGAGAAATATTCTTTCAACCACTTTGTTTCTTCTCACTGTGGAGAAAATTTTTGAAAAATGCTACTGGAAAAATATCTTCCAAAACCTTTTTTGTTTCCTACCTCGTAATTGCTGTAAAGAACACTACGTAACTTACAAAGCATCTTATCTTCCCTGCAAAATAAGTAGGACAAGTCTTGTTTTACATAAGATGTCCTGAATTCAGTCGTATGTATGAATGTCAAAAGGCATTTGGACAGGATGGTGGGCCATATGATGGAGCTCTTTTAAAGAAACTAGTTTCTGTAATTACCAATTGATGTCTTTACACTTGTTTTGAAAACTCTTTTTAAGTTTATTGCTTATCCGAATCTCTTTGTTTTCTTTTTTCCTTCAGAAAAGCAACTTCATATCTGGTGTACAAGTTGTAATTGAGCTTGTTAGGTGAAATGGCACCAATAACACCTATTAAAATGAGAAATTTCAAAGTTTTATTAAAATGCGAATCTTTTGTTTCTGTCCTCAACAAGGTGTAATAAGCCTCTGATTGTTATGAATATCTCCTTTTCACGCATGGCTCAGAAGTTGAAATCAAATTACAAATATATGTAATATGCATGCCCATTGGAACTAGGCTTTCCCAATCTTAACAAAATATTATGAATAGGTAATTAGATATTTAAGAAGATGTCAATTTAATAAAAAAAAAAAAAAAATTGACAAGGTATCATACCCGACAAGTATAGCAGGCAACGGAATGCCAAAAAGTGTTGGTCTTAACCAGGCGCATGACTCTGAAGTACGGATTTCCAGGTTAGAGATCCTCTGGCATGTGCCATCTATTTAGCTCCACCTGTTGCACTAGAGACTGCATCTATGGTCAAAATGTTTATCACTGAAAAGTCAATCATGCCATCGTGTCTACACAAGGATAATTATACCTTTTAGGCAAGATGATCGACCAGCAGAATGGTGGGACGGATTAAGTGGTTCTGCTGCAGATAGAATCACAGTACTCGACAAATCTGTGCATTCATTGATGGAAGACTCGGCAGAGAATCCATCACCGGCACTTCCAGCTGAACGATTGCAGCCTTTGCACCAATCAGGGACGGACGGTGGCCCATCCAAAATACGAAACACAGATTTTAAGAATGTCTTAATGTCAGACTGCAACAAATTAATCACAGATGTAGCATGAACCTGAATAACAATATATCCTTTTTATAAGGATCGTTACACGATGAATCCACTAGTACACAACAGTCTCACGCCCTAAGGCTGATTTATCCACAACCACAAAGATAACTCCGAATAGATTGCTCAATTGATAAAGTAAAAGTCAAACCAGACTGTTTTACTACAGAGCATTACAATCTGTTTTGTCCATGCAGTACGTTGCTTTCCCAAGGAATAAGTACAAGAAAGGAGACAGCTTCTATTATATTACCTAAAAGTATAAAAGATATTCCACTGTGAAGCTTTAAGACCTTGTGCTGCTCAAAGTATTTGTCCATGCATAAAAAATTGGAATACATGCAATAGCGAAATAAAATGTATCATTCAAGGACATTAGCATGGAATTTACTGCAACTACAATAAGCAAGTTGATTTTTTAAAACAAAAAATAGCACTTCTATGGGTAAATAAATTGAACTGAAAAACTCCATTAATAGAGAGAGGATCATTTGTCCATTCTTTAGATGCATTATACATAACAAACTTGGGGATTTCTGATTTATACATCAGAATATGGTCAAGCCCAGCACCAATGAATTAATTGTCACAATTCATTTTCTTAGGAAAATCCTTAAGAAAATCAATTTCCCACGTTCTTCTGTCTAGCATGATTCCTTTAGAAGATAGTACTTTGTGATTTGACATTGAAACATAACTGAGATGAGCAGGAACCCAACACAAACACTGTATAAGTGTATGATACCTATATAACAATAAAATGTAAATTTCAGCAAAATAATGAAAGCTTACATTAGCAGAAAGTGGATCCACTAACTCCACACCAACCATTTCAAAGGCATGACAAGAAGCCAGAGTGCCCGCACAACCAGCATGAACCATAGAAGGTCCACAAGAAAATCCCCTGTTTCCACTGCTCTTGTAAAGCAAGCCAACCATAAGGACCATCGCCACAATCCCCATCTAAGGTCAGAACAAGTAATGCTATTCCATCAAGAAGTTCCGGAAATGGTTGCATATGCCCAAAATAAAGGAAACCTTCCTTGTTGAAAGAATCACAGGCATACCATCTAGCGTGCAGCATCAGCTCGCACCCTGCAGGTAAGGTTAGTGGCATGCTTTGTGGGCATGCCATCCAGCGTGCGGCACCAGCCCACGCCTTGTTAGCGAGGTTAGTGGCATGTACACCATGCATGCCATCTAGCGCGTGACTTTAGCCCGCGTCCTGCAACACGCAGCACCTAGACCGTCAGCTTGGGCCATGCATATCCATCGCCCTGGCCATCAGCCTAAGCCATGCAGGATCACCGCCCAAGCCCCTTGACTGGGCCACACCACAGCAGCACGACATTGCCCTGTGCCCACCATCAGGCCTATGCATGGCACCCTGCCATGTCCAATATCAGCTGACCTCGCATAGCGTTAAGACCGGCACATCACTAGCTAGCACACGCAGCTAGGCGCCATGCAGACTAGCCCAACCATGGATCACGACAATCCATAAGCCCACAATGGGCAATGAAGGCCATGACCACACACCACTTTGGTGCCACCTATCTTTTATTTTTATGTTATTTTTATTTTTATTTGTTTATTTCATTTGGATAATGTTTTAAGTAAATTAGTTCTATCAGGGACTTATTAGGAATTTCCAAGTTGTAAACTCTACAAATAAGACCCTTAGACTTTAGTTTATTTATCTTTAGACATTTTGAGAAATTTATAGGACTGTTGAGAGAGAGCTTAGGCCGGCCACCTTAATGGGGTTTGGATTTATCATTTCGGTGCTTTTGCACTTGGGTTTCAAGGGGTGCAATTCGTGAATCCATTTGAAGAGGAACATACCATGCAATTAATGAATCGATTTGGTTTCACATCTATCATTTTATTTATCATAGTTTGAGGTATTTTTCATATTTGTGTTTTTGTATTCTTGATTCATTTGTTGAGATTGTGTGATTATCATTATTGAGTGTAAGTGCTGAATTCACCCCATTGGTGAGTTTGAGAATTGAGTGAGTGAGCGATTGTGTGAAGTGAAGAAGTTATTGGTGGTGTATTAAAGTGAGGAGGCTGAACCCTTGGAGTAGTGTGGTTGGTGTGTTCATGCATTGGCTTGAGTGTTCAATCATTCTTTTGGTTGATCATTCTAGTCTTTAAATTTCCTTATCTCCAAGCCTCGTTCACAGAAACCCTAGTCCACAAAATTTGACCACCATAGTACACGAAACCCTAGCCATCATCACATCCACAAAACTCTAAAACCTTATCCCATAATACACCATTCGGCCACACCCATTCCATAAGCCATAAAATCCTAATTTCCATAAGCCATAAAACCCATAAAATCCTAGTTGACACATCACCTTATCCTTATCCTTCCACCAATTCATACCAATTCAAATTCAAACTTCAAACCAATTCAAAATTTAAATCAATTCAAATTCAAAATTCATACCAAACCTAATCTCACCAAACTACCTATCTTATCCTATCTTATCTCATTAGGTTTGATTGCTCATTTATCCTTTAAATGATTCAATTACATCCTATCCAAACCCAACAATATCCGATTCAAATTCCAAGCCTTATCCACCCAATACATAGCCGGCCATATACCTTCAAATTTGAAATTCAAAATTCCTCAAATCTAGGAATTTGTATTTCAAGATAACCTTAGCCAAAACACTATTGCAACCCTAGCCTATTATTCTTCATCCACTACCTTATCCAAATGATTAAAACCCTAAGCCTAATCTTTAATCTCAAAATTCCCTTAAGTAACCACTAAAAGCCTAGCCACATTCCATCTTATGAGCCATATATCTTACCAAAAAGACTCCAACCCATAGGCTTACTCAAAGGACATTCTTTTAAACCTTTTATACCCTAATCAACTACTTAGACCACCACATCTCTCTATTCAAACCAAAACCATCCTTAAACACCATAGCCCCATTGCCCTAAGAACTCAAGAAAGCGGGAAAAGTGCCTTAATCAATTCAACCAACGAGACTTGTTCGGTCACTAGAAGGAGACATGCGTGGTGAGGAACCCTATTGTTTAGGGATTAGACCGAGGTCCCTATCAAAAGTCCTACGCGCGGGTAGCACGTTACAAGGAGATATACATAAGTTGCCATGCCCTACAGGGAGTTAAACTGGCCGAAACTCCACAATCACCCCTGACGAGCAATATGAGGTGGGAATTCTCCACTCCCATGATGACGCGTTGGTAGTGACCCTGCAGGTCGCCAATTTCACCACCAGAAGGATCTTAGTCGATAATGAAAGCTCCGTCGACATTCTGTATTGGGAAGCCTTCACCAAAACAGGAATCGAACGTTACCGGTTGCGACCAGCCTTGACCCCTTTAAGGGATTCACGGGTGATCTCATCCAACCAATTGGGTTAATCATACTCCCTGTGCTGGCTGGAACCGCCCCGAAGACGGCCATGGTCATGACGGACTTCCTGATAGTCAAGACCTCGTTATCGTACAATGTGATCCTAGGATGCCCCACATTGAACTGGTTGAGGGTGGTTACCTCAACGTTCCACTTGAAGATGAAGTTTATGACTAGGGAAGGAACGGGGGAAATCCGGGGGAGCAAGTTCTCGCAAGGGAATGTTACACCCACGAACTAAAGCATTAGTGCCGAATGATAGTAGGCGTCAAGGAAGGGGCGACAAACTTGCCAACTCCCCCGCCCCTCATAGAGTGGGACGATGAGATGAGTAGTCCCTTAGGAAGGGCGAAACCAACGAGCCACTGGAACTGATCGCCTTCGACCTAGCTAAGCCCCAACGAGGGATTCAAATAGGCACCAAACTATCCTTGAGTTTAAAAGCTAGACTTCAATAGATCCTGGCAGAGCACCAGGACGTCTTCACTTGGGTTCATGAAGACATGCTTGGGATAGACAACTTCGTGGTCGAGCATTGGCTAAATGTAGACCCAGGCACCCAGAAAATGAAGCAGAAAAGGCGAAGCTTCTACACAGAAAAAAGGGCGGCGATCATGGCTCTCCAACGTGGTGCTCGTAAAGAAGGCGAACAGCAAGTAGTGCATGTGCGTCGACTTTACCGACCTCAACAAGGCATTCTCAAAGGACAGCTTCCCGCTACCTTGAATAAACCTGATCGTTGATTCGACTGCAGGCAATCCTCCCCAGCTTCATGGATGCCTACTCTGGATACAACCAGATACAGATAAGTTTGGATGATGAAGAAAAGACGGCCTTCATCACTGATAAGGGATTATACTACTACAAAGTAATGCCGTTTGGGCTTAAGAATGCGGGTGCCACTTACCAACGGCTATCGAACCACATATTCAAACAACAAATCGGACGCAATATAAAAGTTTATGTCGACGACCTTGGTTAAAAGCTGTTCGCCTGACCAACACCTCGACGATCTGAAGGAAGCCTTCGTCGTTCTCCGCCAATACAAAATGAATCTCAACCCCGCCAAATGTTCCTTCGGCATGAAGTCAAGAAAGTTCTTGGGATATATGGTCTCTAAAAGGGCAATTGGAGCCAACCCCAAAAAAATAGAAGCCATTACTCGAATGGTAGTGCCACACAGCCACTGGGAAGTACAGCAATTGGCGGTTAGAGTAGCAGCGCTAAACTGGTTCATCGCCTATTCCACTGACCAATGCTTGCCTTTCCTCAAAGTGCTGAGGAAAGTGTAGGAGTGAGATTCAACTTGCGATGAGGCTTTTGGTGAGCTAAAAATGTACCTGACACACCCCTTTGCTCGGCCACACGGAGCCCAGCGATGTCCTAACTTCATACCTGGCAATCTCCTCAAATGCGATCTCAGCAGTCTTACTACGAGATGTCACAGAAAGCCAGCAACTTGTCTTCTACGTCAGCCGAGCCTTCAGAGGCGCCGAAGCCAGGTACCCATGGCTGGAAATGTTGGTCTTCACCCTAGTCGTCACTACAAGATGACTCAGACCCTATTTCTAGTCCTATAGTATCCAGGTGCTCATGAATCAACCCCTAAAATCCATATTGCAGAAGCCGAACACCTCGAGAAGGCTAGCAAAGTGGGCAATCGAGCTTAGCAAATTTGATTTGAGGTACGTCCTGAGAACTTTGGTGAAAGGGTAGGCACTTACGGACTTCGTCGCAGAAGTCAATGAATTCGCAAAGGAGCTACCCCTCACTCCTCAAGGTCAGCCATGGGCGGTTTACGTGAATAGGTCAGCCTACAAAACTGGCGGAGGCATGAGAGTTACATCTTGACAGACAAGGGCGAGTAGCATAGCTATGCAATCAAACTCACATTCAAGGTCACCAACAACGAAGCAGAGTATGAAGTCCTGACTGTAGGACTAACATTGGCGAGAGACTCCTAGGGGCAATAGAGATAGAGGCACGCGCGGACTCCTAAGACGTGGTTAACAAAGTCCTAGGAACCTTTGCCACCAAAGGCGAGAGGTTGAAACAATACCTCCAGAAGGCGTGCGAGACCCGCGACCACTTCCGTTTCTTCCACATTTAGAAGATTCCAAGGGCGGACAACCATCAGGAAGAGCAGTTGGCAAGGGCCGCCTCGAGGCAGGAGGGCATTAACCTCTCAGAACAAGCAACTATAAGGGTGGCTGACACATCGTCGATAGGGACAAAAGTATTGCACATGGTGATAAACACCCCCGATTGGCGCAAGAAATTTCAAAGTATTTACAAGAGGGAAAACTTCCCACCGGCCTGGCTGAGGCGCAGAAGATCCAAAACAGGGCGGCAAGGTTTGCGCTGCTGGAGGGGGTGCTATACAGGAGGGGCTTCTCCCAACCCCTCCTTAGATGCCTAGCCACAAAAGAATCTTAGTATGTACTGGCTGAGATACACGAGGGAGTCTGCGGAAGCCACCTAGGGGGGCGAGCTGTAGCAGCAAAGGTGACCAAAGAAAGATATTACTGGCATGGCACCCTCAGAGATGCATAGGAGTTCACTAGAAAGTGTTGCCAGTGCCAAGAGCACGCACCCGTGCCTCACCTCCCACCAGAAGAGCTAACCTCTCTTTCAATGCCATGGCCCTTCGCTTAGTAGGGACTAGACCTCATCAGCCCCTTTGCCAAGTTTGTCATGGTCGCGGTCGATTACTTCACCAAATGGGTCGAGGCGGAAGCTTTGGCAAACATCTCCTCTTGCACCATCACCAAATTCTTGTGGAAATTAATCGTTTGCAGATTCAGAATCCTTTATAGCTTCATATTGGATAATGAAAAACAGTTTGATTGTTCCCACTATCGATAATGGTGCATAAAACTAAAAATCAATGTGAAGTACTCCTCGTCGGGCCAACCTCAAGCCATTAGACAGACGGAAGCAACAAACAAAACCAAACTATCTATACTCAGGAAAAGGCTTGGCTTGCACAAAGGAGAGTGGGCAGATGAGCTCCCAGGCGTTTTATGGGCATACAGAACAATAGAACAATTTTCGACTGGAGAAACGCCATTTACCCTCGCCTACGGGACTGAAGCAGTAGTACCAGAAGAAATAGGGGCGCTCACACTCTGAATCCAGCAATTCAACCTAGCCAACAAGGCAACATGCTAGTAGAACAACTGGACCTCCTTGAAGAAAGAAGGGCGAACATAGCAGTATGGACAGCTTACCATAAGCGGAAAGCCGAACAATACTTCAACAGACAAGTAAGGCCACGAGCATTCAAACTTGGCAATTTAGTCTTAAGACAGACATGAGTAACGATGCTAGAAGAGCAAAAGCTGGGCCCCCGATGGGAAGGCCCTTACATAGTAACCTTCAGTAATTGGCCGGGGTCATACCAACTAAAAGATAGTCAAGGAAGAGAGTTTCTACACCCGTAGAACGTAGAACACCTGAAGAAGTATTATGTATAAGAGAATGATTTCACATGTAAACCTTCTACTTGATCAATGAAATCTGAACGAAGAAATTCTCAGTCCGTGACTAGTCTTAATCAATCAAGGCTTGTGAATCGCGAGGTTAAGTCCTGGGTGCCCGCCCACTCAACCCATGCACCATAGTTCACCAGAGGTCGAGGCTCGAGGCTAGGGCCCCAGCCCGAGCATATTCGTAAACCATCTTCGCCTCTCAATCTATCAAGGCTTATGAATCGCTGGGTTGAATCCTGGACTCCCGTCCACTCAACTCATGCACCGTAGTTTGCCAGAGGTTGAGGCTCGAGGCTAAGGCCCCAGCCTGAGCATACTCGTAAACTTTCTTTGCCTCTCAATCAATCAAGGCTTGCAAATTACGGGATTGAGTCCTGGGCGCCCGCCCACTCAACCCATGCACCATAGTTCGCCAAAGGTCAAATCAAAGCCCTGACCAGAGCATACTCGCACTCTCTTCAAGTACAACTGGAGGCGAGATAAGGGAACTCAAACTCTTGTAAAAATCCCTATTGAAGTCCCTCCGATAGAGATTTGCGGGGTACTAAGGGCATAATAGGAGACCAACAAAAAAAATAAAGAGAAAAAGGGAAATGAATAAAGAATCTCAATGTTATCAAATATACAATACAAAATCATACGAAATGGGAAAGAAACGGTTGTCATTCCGAAGGTGGGGGCTCTCTAGGATCACAATCCTCAAAGGGGGGTTATCCTGGAGTCCTGATCTTCTTGGTAAAGGATTGGGCAATAATGTCGGGAGCCAAAGTGCGAGGATCCATTACCTTCAGGTGAAAGGAGGGATTGTGTAACACCTCCTCCCTCAATCTCCTAAGGCCTTCTGAATAACCATAACCCGAGGCCGAGACGCTGATGATGTGAGATTCATCTACTCGGGGCCTAAGGGCCTCCAGCTTAGTAGTAGCCTCGCCCAAGGCTGCCCGAACGCCATTCAGCTCACTAGCAAGGGCTTTATTCTTCTGCCCCGACATAGTTAGACTTGTTCGGAGGGTCACAATCTCGGCCTCCTTGGAAAATCAATCCCGCTCGGAGACCTCCAGATTGGTCTGCAAGGACTTGAAATCTTGGACCATGATAGCCAAGTCATCCTCTAGATAAGCCGCCTCATCCTCCGCAAGCACTCTGTGGCAATCGGACTTGCCAAGAGAGGCCGTCAAGGAATGTGCCTCCGCCTGCAAGGTAGACACCTCACGCCGCAACGCTTCTTGACTCGCCAACAATTCCGCATTACTCGCCTCCAAGGCGGCATTCTTCCTCAACAGGTCATCCCTCTTGCCTGCCAAGGTCTCGGTGACCTCACCTAGCTACTGCTGCTTTCCTTAGAGGTCCTCAGGCATCGTCTTGGACCTCTTCAACAAGTAGCAGCCAAGTTGGCAAACATAGCTGAGCTCTTGGTTATATTTAATGAGCTTCACCATTTTGGCACCAACCGCTTCAGCAACCTACCTGGGAACCTACACAATGAAATAAATGAAACATTAGAAATAAAAGAGAGAATGGTGGCCAACCAAGGGAAAATGAAGAACTTACCTTGGCAAGGAACGGCTGAAGTAGGCAGGCTGCGCTTTCATTCACCACAATGTGAGACCGCCCATAATTGGATGGAGGTTTCCCTTCTGTAAAAATCTCCTCGACTAGTGGCACCCTTTGCGGAGACCGGAAGGGCAAAGGTTGTAGAAATAAAGCGGGCTAGTGAGGGGGCGAGGGGACGTGAGGCAGCAAATCGAGAGGAGTATGTGGAGGACTTTAAGGCCGAGTGTTCTGTGAACCTTCACCCCGGGACAAGTGAGGCAAGCTCTCACGCTGAGCAATTTGAGGCAAACCTTTATGTTGAATAAGGTGAGGCGAATCCTCACGTTGCGAGCCATGGGGCAGACTCTCATGATGGGGAGTGTTGGGGTGACCAGTGTTTGTGGTACAAGGATTCTTGCGAGCAATCCGCAAACCTAACTTTATCTCCCAGGTCCTGTGAAATTGAGAGTCGTCTTCAACAACCATCACGTCATCATTAGGGCGCACGACACACACACGCTGTACACCGTGAGCCGAAGGCCCTCATTCATTTGTCAAAAAGTGGTCAAACCCAGTCTCGTCATTTGGAGGAGCCCCGCCCTGGCTTTTTGCCTCTGCCTCGACCTGTCCTCTTGTGCCTTCCCCACCAGTCGGGCCTTCAACTGCCACTTCAACATTGGAAGGCACCTCGCCCATACCTTCGAGGGCCTCGCCCCTTGCCCTGACTTGATCGCTGTTTCCTTTTCCCCCATGGGCCTCACAGTGCTCCAACTCCCTGCCCTCAGCTCCCAGACAAGTGTCGTCACCCGCGCAATACGAACTTTCCCCCTCCTAATGCCTGATCAAGCTCTTGAAGCTTGTGCAGAAATAGAATTGGCCAACACGGCCGAAAGTCGCCTAATGGTGGCTTCTATGTCCCGCTCACCTTGAGCGAACCCCGGTGTATATGAGGTGAAGTAGGAGGTACCTGCGAAAAAGGGCGGAGGGCGGGCCAAGGCCCTAAGGAAGGCGAGCTCCACTTCATCGGCCTAGCCCTCACCCGTTGCCAGCAAGTCAGGATGGGCAGTAGACCTTTCAAGAAGATCCTTGCCAAGGAGACCTCAGCGTAGTCGGTCAACTCCGTACTCTAAACCCTTATGTTTTGAAGAGTGCTCGGCACGAGCAAACTTTGTTCGGGCGAGTGAAATTCCACCTCTGTCCTCCTACTGGCCACGACATTTGCTTTTTCAAATATTACCCTCACTTTTGTGAGGACTGCCTTTTCGCCACCAACTTCTGCCCGTCAGTCCTAACAAGTCGAGGGGCAAGCTCCAATCGGGAGCGGGGAGTGTTGAACGTCGGTAGACCCCTTGGCGGCGAGTGACGTCTCTCTATCAAAGCACGCTTTTAACCGCCTCTCAGTTCCAGGCAAGGGGCAACTCTTTTGCGTGGGTGGGGCAGTAAGTTTCGCCCTTCGTCGCCAGGAACACCTTGAACATTTTAAAACTCCACCCAACCTCTTCTCGACTCGACCAATTCCAACCAAATGTTCCTCTAGGTCAGCATTTTGTTAGAGACAAGGTGGAAGGCCTTTGTTTGGGCCTAGGCAAGGAAAACAACGCGCCGGGTATCCTCGTTGGCATTGAGCTGGATGTCAAACAATGAAGTGGGAAGGAGCTCCTCCCAGTTGGCTAGCACTGGGAACTCCCGTCAAAACTCGTCATTGGCAAACTCCCAGCCTACCCCCAAAACGTAGCAAAGCTTATTTTCATAATTCTTAGCATGCAAGAACCTGGGTTCCAGAGAGCACAATTTCTCTTAACCATTCTTGGCCTGAAAATCGGCTTGATTTTCCTTGTGATGGAGGAGGTGATAGAAAGAAAAGAACTCTCGAGCGGTCAGGTCTGGATATGGGTTGTCTACTTCAAGAAGGGCAAGGCGAAAAACTAGCTCACCAACAACAGGCGCCAGGTGTTGGGAATTAGTTGTGACAGTACCAAGCCCAAGTAATGAAGGACCTCCCGTACTGGACGGATAAAGGGAAGGCGAAGCCCATTGTCTATCATATACTTGAACAACCAAATTCGATCGGACTTCTCCTCCATATCACAAGGAAGGCCACAGACGGGCCCCATAACAATGTAGGGCGAAATCTGGTGCTTATCTCAAATCTCCTGAACTTCTGCAGTCGTGAAGGTCGACTCCCAGGTTTGGCCAGGAAAGCGAGTAGAAGCCTGGGACGCCATTGTTAACATAAGTAAGGAAGGAGAAAGCCACGGAGTGAAGGAGAAGAAGGAGTAGTGTTTCGAAGAAGATTTGCAGAATGACGAGGAAGAAAGTGATATACGTCACGAACCCACCTCCTATTTATATTCATAGTAGAGTCAATGCCCGCGGGAGACAAGGCGATGTGACTATTTGCTATGCATGCAATAACTGATGGGAATGCGAAGCGGTGAGCGCATGGTGAAAACGTGCCAACAGGATCCAAGTAGGGGGTGGGAACCCCGGAGAAAACAATAATTAGCTCAGGGCGTCTTAACCACACACCAATCAGGGCTGAGGGATATGAAGCGTCTGCCCCAAAACTTGAAAAGACCTCATAAGTAATGACTGCTTGTCACCCCAACCAGAGGGAGATGGGATGTCGCCTCGAGAAGACCAAGACGACAAATTGTGTATCAATGTATTAAAGGCTCGGGATGGTCCGCCTTAAATACAATCAGCCTGCCTTACAACCATGGCGAGCAAAGTGAACAAGTGTATCGAATAATCTATCAAACAGGCAGACCATCAACTTGAGTGGAATGTATTAAAGGCTCGGACGGTTGCCTAGAATGGAGATGGACTATCAGGACAATTCTCATATCAGTTTTTTCGGTAAGAACTCGTAGGGTACTGTGAGGGAAATCACTCTTTTTGGGAGGTGGGGGCCCCCAGCCCGCTCTGGATTCGCTAAGCTGAGGAACCCACGCCCATCCATGAAGAAGGCTGGCAGGAGGAACAGAATGCGAGAGGAGGGTAAGTGACGTAAGGGAACAGATGAGGAACAAGAGGGTGAGAAGGAAGGGAGCGGTGACCATAGGAGGGTGAAAGGAGAGCTATGGAGTAGACTTGAGAGGGGGGGCCGTTAACACGAAAAACCAGACCAAGATATTGATCGGTCAGAAGGTATCGACACCCTATCTCGCAATCAATGCCAGCCACCTACCACGAGCACAACGTATTAAATGTGGGTCAGGAACTCAGACATGCCCTCCTGGTTGGAGTGATGGGCTAGAACTCCAAGAAAGACAGGGCGGCCTTACTTGAGCAAGATCTGGAGTACTAGAAGATCCACTTGAAACCAACGAACCCAGGCCTGAAGGGATAGACAGGACAACTGCCACCAACACCTAACTAACTCGGTTGGACCCTACAAATGGCCTGGGATCTTGCTACCCTGGAGGTATGAGATCTATCCATATATTCATTCCTTAGTCATACGTCGTTTTTCAGCATAAACTAACTTAAGCATCGAAGCGGTTTCAGGCCACCATGGCCCACTCACTCATCAATCTCTCCAGGAACGGGAATCCTTTGGGGCATCGCTTTGGAGCTCAGGCAGTAGAACACAACCTCAACAGGTGCCTTCGGCCATTTTCCTCAGGGAAGATTTAACCACATTTGTTGAGTTTAGATTAGGAAAGGGAGATGGTGCCTTTTAGACATGGGGAAACTACTAACTGCAAGTAATATTCTATCATATGGCTCTTTTGCACTCTCGATATGAGTGTAATTATTTTGAGTGGATAACATCATCCGTATCATTCCTTCCAAGAAAGGGTATTGAGTTCATAGGCTTGCTAGTCTTCTCATCTGATCCATTCAAGCAAGGAGAAAAGAGTGGTATTGCACCATATATGAACTTGCTTGAGCTTGAATTGGAACTCTCATCTTTTATAGATTTTGGAAACTATGGGCTTCTACAAATTGGTGAGGAAAACCCACTTGTTGGGGTCTCCACGGCTCCATATTCATAAGCAAACCTCATCAGTGCTTCAGCTTTTATTATATGATTAAACTCGTCCACAGAAGATGCTGGAATGTGGCTCCCTAAACCTGATAACATGCTGTTTTCTGTGACTTCTTGAGTATTGCCGAGATACTTCTCTTGGGTTACTGGAAAAGGTGGATCAAAATATTCAAAAGGATGGAAAACCTCCAGGCAGTAGCATCTGATCAGAAGCATCCATCATCCCAACGAGACTTGTACCTACATCTCCATAATCTAGAGTAAAAAATGTTAGTGTCGGTGATTCTGCAATTCCTGGTGGCTTCATAAAACAACAGAACATCATGAGATTCAATGGATTATTTTTCATATCACGTGAAAAGAATTTTAAAACAAAATAGAGGGGTGGGGTAGTGGGGTTACAAAGGGAACCATAATTACTTGAGGGCAGAATAATCATGGTTTATAATATCTAGCTTTTGTATTTGCAACTCAACTGATGAAATATAGATATAAAACTAATAAAATATAACGGTCAGCCTCTACCATGTACCTGCCTTGTAAATGAAAAACAGATCTAACATCATAAAAAATAGACTTTATCTTTGGGAGAGACACAAAGATAGTAGGAAGAAACTATTGAAAGCATATGATTGAAATTATTGAAAACTTATGACTAGGAAATGACATTATTCCAAACTGTTTAAGACTTCTGAGGCAACTTTTTTTTTTTTTTTGATAAGCCTTTTGAGGCAACTAGTATTGGATTGAATATTTTTCTTTGCACACACCATTTCCAACATGCTAATAGATCAACCACCTATTTAGACATTATCATGCTAGCCCAAAAAGACCAAAAAACAGCTTCCCCGTGACATTGGTGTATTAGAGAAGAAATGCCTTAGTACATCTAATTTATGTTCCTTGATAAGTGAGGAATCTCCATATACATCAAACAATATGTGGGAAGTCGTACAAACCTTTCCAGTTGCCAAAGAGATCAACCAACCTCCCATGCATAACCATTCTAGCCCCACTCATACTAAATATATCATCTCATAGGTCCCTAGCCACCTCATTATAAAGAAGCAAATGATCTCGTCTCTCGATTTCTACACATGCAACATCAATAAATTACTAGATCTATTTGTTCACAGGTAATTCATGATCAGAATCTTCCCTAAAGATGTTGTCCAAAAGAAGAAAAACCTTAAAAGGTGCTTTACTCCTCCAAGGAAAAGGTTTATGGTGCTTACTAGTGATGACCTCATAGAACGAGTGGATTCCCTCTTCTGAAAGGATCCAAAACATCTCATTGCCTCTTCCATCCCTAATTGTTTTTTTTAATAAAAAACTTTAATCCCAATAATAGGTAAAGCCCAAATACACAGGACATATACAAAAATATTCTCTAAAAATGACAGAAAAGCTAATAAAAATTTAAGAAGTTAACATCATCCATTACAAGAGTTTTAGCCCACAAACACAAATTACTAAAGAAAAATTCCTAAGTTCTTCCATCGAACGATCTTTGTCTTCAAAGCATCTCTCATTTCTTTTGAGCCAAACATAGGAAATACCTACATCTCTTTAAAAGAGTTTTAGCCCAGAAACACAAAGTACTAAAGAAAAAATCCCTAAGTTCTCCCATCGAAAGTTCTTTGTCTTCAAAGCATCTCCTATTCCTTTCAAGCCAAATACACCACATTAGACATGAAGGAATCACCTTCCATATATCAGCATCATTCTTACATCCCTTTAATCCATACCAACCTACAAGTAGATCCACCACATCCTTAGGCATCACCCAAAGTGGACTTGTCCAATTAAAAACCTCATTCTACAAAGACATAGCCACTTCACAATAAAGAAAAATATGATTAACAAATTCTCCATTCTTCTTGCACATGACACACCAATCAACTAAGCACATGCCTCTCATTCTAAGGTATCAAATGTCAAAACTTTGTCAAAAGATACCACCCAATAGAAAAAAGCCATATGACACACCAATCAACTATGCACATACCTCTCCTCTTAAGATATCAGTTGTCAAAACTTTGCCAAAAGATACCACCCAATAGAAAAAATCCACCTTGGTAGGTACCTTCAATCTCCAAATATTTTTTCAAGGAAACTCACAACTACTATGACAGGTTAAAATACCATAAAAAGAAGAAATGGAGAACTTGGAATTTCCTGCAGGAGCCCATAGCATACCATACTCCCTTCCCGTGTCACTTTTGAACGATAAAGTCTTTCCAAAAAAGTAGTAACGCCATCCACTTCCCAATCATTGGCATCCCTAAGAAAGTCAACATTCCATTAAATATTATTATCAATACATGAGAAAGAATGTTCCACAACAGCATTTTGATCCCACAAGCTTCCATTTTACATTTACAACGTCTTTCCATAATGCATTTCTCTATCTCCAAAGCCATTTTTCAAGTAGTGCTCTATTAAATAACCTCAAATTTTTATCCCCAAAACACAGCAATAAATCAGTTGACAAACTTTATTTCAACTAATCAAATGAAACCTTTTTCTTCTCCTTTACCACCCCACAAGAAATTTTGATATAAACTCTCAATTCTTCCTTATTTCTACACTTGTCAGCAACCAAAAAAGAGATATAAAATAAGTAGGAAGATTTGACAAAATACTTTTTCCACCAGCTAATCTCTTTTCAATTTACTCAATCACCATATCCCAAATAGTAACTGATTTATGCGAAGCCCCCAAAGGAAGACTGAGATATCTCATAAGAAGCGAAGAAATCCTGCAACAAAATATATTGGCCAAGTCTAAATTTTTTTAAATGAAACCCACAAGAACAATTTCAGATTTTGATAAATTAACTCTTAACCCTAAGATAGCTTCAAAACATAGTGGTAATGCTCTTAAAGCATGAAGATGATCAGTATTGGGCTCACGAAATATTAGAGTATCATCAATAAATAATAAATGAGAGACTTTTAAACAAATCTTGGACTCATCACTCACCACAAAACCTATCAAAAAGTTATCATCCACTGCCTTCTCAATCATTCTACTCAAGGCATCCATAATCATAACAAATATCTCGGGGTGGATGATAATCATAACAAACCCTATCAAGAGCGCTATCACCAGACCAAACATCATGCCAAAACCTGATTCTAGAACCCTTGCATTACAGTTAACAAGGATGCTTCTGTGGTAGATCTGATTGCATTTTCTCATAGTTCTCACCAATAGTTCTCACCAGTAGAATGTCCTCTTTAATAGGGATAATCATGATTTGGAATTGGATACTGTTTCAAAATTCTTTAGCTTGATATACTTCATGAGAGGTATAAAAGAATAGGGGGACAACATGCAGTGGAGGCCCAACGATAGCAAGAAGTTTACAGTGAGGTCATGTTACAAGTTTTTGGCACCACGAGGTAATTTTCCTTTCTCGTGGAAGAGAATTTGGAGGTGTTACGTGCCTTCCAAAGTATTCTTTTTGTATGGACTGCTTCTCTTGGGCATATTTTGACCATAAACAATTTGAGAAAGATGGGACTCATTGTGATGAATTAGTGCTATTTGTGGCAAAAGCATGGCAAATTAGTGGATCATTTATTATTGCATGGTGAGGTGACAAGAGTACTATTGGATGATATATTTAGAATAGTTGGTGTAGCTTGGGTAATGCCATTGCGGATAGTAGACTCACTCACTTTTTGGAAAGGAATTCAAGGTTGTCCCCAAGTGGTGGTAGCATGGAAGATGATTACATTGTGCATTATGTTGTGTACTTAGTTGGAAAGGAATGCACAGTGCTTTGAAGATGGGGAATGTACAATAGCAGAGCTTCAGAACCTTTTTTTGGAAGTTGTTAAAGAATTCAACCCGAGAACCATTCACCCAATGTGAAAATCTCGACGATGAAACACAAGGCTTAATCCACAAACACCATTTTGCTTCAAAACCATATCTCCTAAGCAAATAGAAAAGGAACTCCCAACTAACATGGCCATAAGCCTTCTCCATGTCTTTAATTATAATTACAACTTCCCCCATTTTAATTCTACTCTCCAAGCATTCATTTGCAATTAAAACATAGTCTATAATGTGTCTTTCCCTTACAAAAGCGTTTTGAGATTTCTCAATAATCCTTTCCATCCCCTTGTTCAAACAGTTGGCCAGCACCTTTGAACTGATTTGATACACTCCATTTACCAACTAATAGGCCAAAACTCTTTCATCTCCAGTGCCCCTTATACCTTTTTCCTATTGGATTGAAAGTTCCTTAGAATATAAGAAACATAGAAGTTCGTGAATGCACCAATTTCTCAAGCTTGGGCTGTCTTGAGGAAACTGACATTCCACGGCATACAGCCTCAAGGAACTCCTAACAACTGAGCCACCAAGGCTTCATATCACCATAACATCCTTTATTGTAGATATCCAAACAACAAAAGCAAACTCTCCAAGAAGCATTGCTCCTCCAAACGGTCTACAAAAGAAAAGTTATCAGAACTTTATATTTTCCTTAAAGCGTTGCATCACAAAAGTTTTTCATATTTAGACATCTCACTAATATTGTTAATAATTAATACTAACATTTTATTAAATGTTAGTATTACTTAACTATCTAGAAGAAGAATTACTTAACTATCTAGAAGAAGAAAATGAGCAAAACTCTAAACTTATAAAAAATGGAGACCTTCCAAGCATAAAGCGATCATTCTTTTCACCAATACCATTCTCTTCACACTCTCTGGATCTAATCTTTCATACACACATACACACGTACGTACGACTACATATCTCTTCACTGGTAAAAAAAAAAAAAATTGTCTCCATCCTCTCATGCCCGTCAAAGGCATTGTGTTATTGCTAAATACACTCATTGCACTCAGAGGGATCGTTCTCCACTCCTCGGAATAACCATGACCATCATAAGGAGTGCTAACATGGTAGCCACTCCATCACACTATGGGGCATAACTGATTCGAACCCAAAAGTGCTAAATATTCCCCACACATGATAGCCGCAAGAAATATATATTTTGGAAAAAACCGGAAATTTTATATATTTTGGGCGATTTTTGTGCGCCGGTAATAGTATGCCGCAAACAACGTACACTTGTTGGCATTACGAAGACTTTTGTCGCCTTAATTACTTTAGCCGCTGAGCAGTTTTGTTTTGTTAATTCACTTATTATGGCGACTTTTAAGTTGCCGTAATAAGTCACTCCTAATTCCCCCCGCCCCGCGTAATTTCCCCCTAATTTTCATCCCTCCCCCTAC
The DNA here is from genome assembly GCA_036898215.1 of Platycarya strobilacea. Classification (NCBI taxonomy): domain Eukaryota; kingdom Viridiplantae; phylum Streptophyta; class Magnoliopsida; order Fagales; family Juglandaceae; genus Platycarya; species Platycarya strobilacea. The sequence continues at coordinate 23,829,531 of CM072550.1, forward strand.
GTAATTTTCATAGGCGATTTTCCCTCTCTCTGTCACGCGCGCTCTCTCTCTCTCTCGCTCGAGTTCTCCAAGGGTGGTTTCCAATCATTTCCAACACTAGATTCTTGTCGCCGCTGTCTGTGCTTCTCGCTGGCGGCGGTAAATTTCACTTCCAAACTTTTAGTCTCCATCTCTCTCTCTCTCTTTGTCTCTCTTTGACTCGCGCGTGGTCTTTGATTTCTGTCTACATGTATATGGCCTGAATGCATGTAAATATTGGTTGAGATCTCTTTCGTTTGGTCGACATTTACGAATTAGGCATATTGATTTTATGTGATATTGGTTGAGGGACTTGTCCAAACCATGAGATTAATTTCGAGCCAAATGTGATATAATTTTGCCGGTGAGTATTACTTCTTGATAGTTGAATGATAGTGTGCAATTTTAGTTGTTTAGAATATCAGTCCAAAACATGTGTTAGATATATAGTTGAAAGTGTATTTTTCTATTGTTTATTTTCAATCTCTAGTTGTTTTGCATACGTTAACTCTCGTATTGTTGGGATCGGCGGAAGCTCACAAATAATATGGAGACCAGAATTTAACGTGGTTCGGCCAATTTAGCCTACGTCCACACACACACAGAGGAGAATTTGTATTAAACAACAAACTAATTATTTACAATGGTTTCTCTCAACTCTCACAGCTTCTATCTCTCCAACGGACCTCACCTCAAGCTCTACTTCCTCATTACAATCTTGCATGTATTTATAGGAGAAAGAAATAGTGTGAACGTGTAAATGACGGTGGAGATTCCGGCGCCTCAATCCAGCTTCTTCCGTTCGGCGCCTACCATTCTAGAAGCCTCCAGCTTCTTCAATTTGCATGTGTTGATTTCTAACAATCTCCCCCTCAACACCAAATGGAGGATATCCTGACACATTTTAGTTCAAGATACTTAACTTGGCTATGTTTCTACATAGCTCAAGTTTTTCGTATGTGACTACCTTTGTTAGCATGTCCGCTGGATTCTCCTTTGTATGAATCTTTATAAGCTTCAATAGCTGTTGCTCCATTACTTCACGTATCCAGTGATACCGAATATCGATGTGCTTTGTTTGGGAGTGATACATCGAGTTTTTACTCAGATCAAGAGCACTTTGACTATCATAATAGATTTTGTACTCTTTTTGACTGACTCCCATTTCTTGGAGGAACCGCTTTGGCCACAACATTTTCTTTCCTGCTTCTGCTATAGCAATGTACTTTGCTTCTGTTGTAGATAAAGCTACACATTTCTGCAGTTTGGACTGCCATGATACAGCTCCACTTGCAAATGTGTAAATATATCCTGATGTAGATTTTCTCCCATCAAGATCACCTGCCATATCAGCATCTGTATAGCCATCCAAGACTGGGTTAGCTACCCCGTAGCACAAACACAACTTTGATGTACCTTTAAGATACCTGAGAATCCACTGTACTGCTTTCCAGTGTTCTTTCCCTGGATTTGAAAGAAAACGGCTCACAACTCCAACAGCGTGAGTGATGTCAGGTCTGATACAAACTATGGCGTACATTAAACTTCCTACTGCTGAGGAGTACGGTACTGTAGCCATTTCTTGAACCTTTTCTGGTGATGAGGGACATGAGCTTTTGCTCAATTTGAAGTGATTAGCCAGTGGAGAACTGACTGGCTTTGCTTTCTCCATGTTGAACCTTTTTAGTATTTGTTCAACATACTTTTCCTATGATAGCCATAGCTTCTTTTTCTTCCTGTCACGAGTGATCCTCATGCCCAAAATCTGCTGGGCAGGTCCTAAGTCTTTCATCTCAAAGACTTTGGAGAGATCCTTCTTTAGCTTCCTGATAATGCATGGATCTTTTCCAATAATCAGCATGTCGTCAACATAGAGCAGTAACATCACGAAGTCACCTTCTGAAAATCTCTGGATGTAAACGCACTGATCTGCAGTAGTTTTCTTGTAGTCATGACTCGTCATGAATGAGTCAAACTTCTTATACCACTGTCTGGGAGCCTGCTTCAAACCGTAAAGGCTCTTTTCCAACTTGCAGACCAAATGTTCCTTTCCAAGAACTTGGAAGCCTTCTGGCTGCTCCATGTAAATTTCCTCATCAAGGTTGCCGTGAAGAAATGCTGTCTTCACATCCATCTATTCAAGCTCCAAGTCAAGACTTGCCACCAATCCAAGTACCACTCGAATTGAAGTCATCTTTACAACAGGTGAAAATACCTCATCAAAGTCGATTCCTTTCTTCTGCTGGAATCCTTTGACGACCAAGCGAGCTTTGTGCTTCACCTGCTTACCATCATTTTTCAGCTTGAATACCCATTTGTTTCTCAGTGCTCTCTTATCGTTTGGAAGTTCCATCAGCTCATAAGTCTGATTCTTCTGTAACGAGTTCATCTCATCCTGCATAGCCTACATCCATTTGTTGTTATCTGGATGAGATATTGCCTCCTAAAAGTTTTCTGGCTCCCCCTCATCTGTAAGAAGAATATAATCTGATTCCGGATATCTTCATGACGGAATCAACAATCGCCCTCTAGAGGATCTGTCTTGCTGAGGTTGATCACCTGACAATTGTGGAAACTCTGCAGTTTCTGATGGAGAAGGCAACTGCTCCCCCTGCTCAGTAGTGGTTTCTCCATTGTCAGTATCCTCTTCTTCTTCTGGGGAAACTTCCTGTCTATCTTCAGTGTTTGAAACAGACTGAAGTGATAGTGAACTCGGAGCTGGTTCTGGAGCACTTGGAGTTATTTGTTCTGATCCAAACATCTGGTTTTCATGGAACACTACGTCCCTGCTTCTGATGACCTTCTTTGCTTTTGGATCCCATAATCTGTATCCAAACTCTTCATCTCCATAGCCGATGAAAAAATACGGAGTAGACTTTTCATCAAGTTTCTGTCTTTTCTCCTTAGATACATGTGCAAATGCTTTGCACCCAAATACTCTTAGATGAGAGTATTAAATCTTGCGACCTGACTACACCATCTCTGGGACTTCAAACTGCAGTGGAACTGACGGTGTTCTGTTGATCAGATAACAGGCTACTTTTACTGCTTCACCCCAGAATGGCTTAGGCAACTTTGTCATACTCAGCATGCATCTGGTTCGTTCCACAATGGTTCGGTTCATCTGTTCTGCTACACCATTGTGTTGTGGGGTGTAGGGGACACTCTTCTCGTGTCTGATGCCATGTCTGGAGCAGTATTTTCTGAACTCTCGAGAAGTGTATTCACCTCCATTGTCTGTCCAGAGGCATTTCTGCTTCTTGCCTGTTACTCTTTCTACCATGGCATGAAAGTTTTTGAATTGCTCAAAAACTTGATCTTTCATTTTTAGAAAATACACCCACACTTTTCGTGAAGCATCATCAATAAAAGTAACAAAATATTTGTTACCTCTAAGTGATTCAACTTCAAAAGGTCCGCAAACATCAGAGTGTACCAAGCTCAATAACTCTGATCTTTTTCCAGCAGATGTCTGGAATGAAACTCTATGTTGTTTACCAAATAAACAGTATTCACAAGAATTGAGAGCAATACTTTTGTTTACTGTAATCAATGCTTTCTTTGCAAGTATAAACACCCCTTTTTCTCCCATGTGGCCAAGTCTCCGATGCTACAAGTTTGGTGATGTATCATCTTTAGCTACATTGAGACTGTTTGCACATATCTTAGTACTTGATTTGTACAAAGTGCCACAGACATGTCCCCGTGCAACGACCATTGCTCCTTTCTTCAATTTCCAAGCATTGTTGCTGAAGATGCTCTCGTAACCCTATTGATCAAGGGTTCTTATAGAAATTAGGTTGAGTCAAAGATCGGGTACGTGCCGAACGTCATTTAGCACCATAGTACAGCCAACACTGGTTTTTATCCTGACATCTCCAATGCCCACGATCTTTGAGAAACTCAAATTTCCCATCTTGACTGTACCGAAATCTCCTGCCTTGTAAGTACTGAAGAAATCCTTACAATGAGTGGCATGATAGGATGCTGCTGTATCTATTACCAACTCAGCTTCCTCGCTTGAAACGTGCAAGCAAGATTCTTCACCAGCGGAAAGGAGTACACAATCTCCAGAAAGCGTCACTGCAGCTTTGCCTTCTTCGTGCTTTGACTGATTGCTTGGCTGATTTTGCTCCTTCTGCAGCTTTCAGCATTCTCTTTTAAAGTGGCCTTCAATACCACAATAAAAGCATTTTCCCTTCTTTCGCTGTTTACCGCGACTTTGGGATCTCCCTTTACTTTGACTTCTGTTCTCTTCTTGACTTCTACCTCTACTATTTCTCTGATGCCTTCCTTCTGTTACAAAGGCATCTGTCTCATCTCCTCCAATCTCCTTTCGTCTAGCCTCTTCATTAAACAAGGCGTCTATCACCATTGACATGGCGAGCTTTCCATCTGGAGCTGAATTACTAAGTGGGATCACTAGCGTTTCTCAACTATCTGGTAGGGAACTGAGAAGTAGTAGAGACTGCTCTTCATCTCCAAACTTAAAATCTACGGATGCAAGTTGATTTACAAGATTCTGAAACTCGTTGGTGTGTGCGGCCACTGAGATGCCGCTTTTGAGTTTCAAGTTGACAAGGCGTCTCATTAGTAATGCCTTGTTCCGAGCAGTTTTTGCCTGATACATGTTTTCCAGCTTTTTCCATAGCTAATAGGCATCCGTTTCTTGTGTAACATGATGAAAAATACTATGATCAATCCACTGCCGGATCTGACCAATAGTTTTCTTATTCAACTTATGCCAGTCTTTTTCCGCTACATCATCTGGCTTTACACTTTTCTCTTCAATTGGATTGAAGAGATCTTTACAATTCAGGAGATCTTCCATTTGTGGTCTCCATAGTGCGTAATTTGTAGATGTTAGCTTGATCATCGCACTTGCTCCTGAGTCCTCCATCAGTTCGGCTTTAACCTCTAATTTGAGTGACCTTTTCTCAATATTCAGAATTGAATCTCAACAAATGGAGCTCACCGTTACGTCCGGAATGGTGGAAAACCTTGGAAACAACTCTTGTCTCGTTCCAAAACGATCAAAATTGTGCCGAAAACCTGAAAAATAAGACAAACGGAATATTCTCTGACGTCACCGGAATATTTTTCTGACGTCACCGAAATATTCCCTCTGGTTACCGGAATATTTTCTCTGGTTACCGGAATATTCTCCCAGTCACAGGAATATTCCTTCACCAGAATATTCTTGCCGGTGACGGAATATTCCACCGGTGACAAAATATGCTGACGGAATATTCCTTCCCTGATAGGTTGCTGGAGCTGGTCGCGAACCGGGTCGGTGATGGGTCCGGGTCGGATCACCCGAAATCCAGGTCGGAGCTTGTCTTCTTCCCTGGCGTGCGCGTAGGGCGCATGGGGCCTGTGGTCGGCGCCGAGTCAGCGCGTATGGAGCGTGTAGCTTCGTCTAATGTCCGTTTGAGACGAAATTTTTATCAAAATTTTCGTCTTGACCTGAGGAATCTGATGGTATCCTCCAAACTTGATTTCGATCAAGTTTTTCAAAATGGGTCTTTTACGAAAATTCACAAATCCGGCCTCCTACCGGCTCTGATACCACTTGTTGGGATCGGCGGAAGCTCACAAATAATATGGAGACCAGAATTTAACGTGGTTCGGCCAATTTAGCCTACGTCCACACACACACAGAGGAGAATTTGTATTAAACAACAAACCAATTATTTACAATAGTTTCTCTCAACTCGCACAGCTTCTAATATCTCCAACGGACCTCACCTCAAGCTCTACTTCCTCATTACAATCTTACATGTATTTATAGGAAAAAGAAATAGTGTGAACGTGTAAATGACGGTGGAGATTCCGGCGCCTCAATCCAGCTCCTTCCGTTCGGCGCCTACCATTCTAGAAGCCTCTAGCTTCTTCAATTTGCGTGTGTTGATTTCTAACACGTATATGTAGGTTCTCTTCATACTGTTTGTATTTTTTAAGTGCACAAGTACTCTTTCATGATGCACAAGAATGCTCGGTCGTTTGAGTCTCGTTTGTCATTTAATGTGTGTAATGCTTTTGAACAAGTTTTAGTTTGACATTGAATAACAGAGTAATAATTCGTTCACTTTAGTTTCTCTTGCCATGATTTTTATATTATCTCTTTCTCTATCTTCGGTTAATTCATTGTGTTTTCAAGGAAAAATACAATGATATGCTTGGAAACATTAGCATTAAGTTGCTTTTCTAGTTGTTAACTGCAAATATTGCTGTTAGGATTTAGTATTAAATTGGTTTCATTTGTTTTTGTGTTCTATTTTATAAGTTTGTTTTTTTTAATTCTAATTGAGTTAAGCTTTACTGTAGTGCCAACAAAAATGTTTGTCTTTGATTTTAAGGTTGGGAATTCACAAATAGGATGGCAAGAATTGATATTGAGTCTTGAGGGGTCTATTTGCCTATTTAATTTGCTCGATTCTGAATATGACTGAAATTGCTATGCATCCATTGATATATGTCTTGCAGGAGCACCATATAGAAACTTCTACTTCTACTTTTAGGATCCCAAAGCTCACTGATCGCTCTAAATATCACAGTTTTGTTGGTTTGGAACTTCAGGTCACCTTTCTTCTACCCTAATTTTATTGCGCTATTTTTTTAGTCTTAATGTTCAATATCAAAGCCTCTGAAATTCTTGTTTCTTATGAGCTTACTTATATTTATATGACGTAGTACAATTCGATACTTATCTGTATGGCTACATGATCTGATATACAGGTTCAATGCTTTGATATATAAACAGGTTAATGCTTCTCTTTAAATATTTGTTAATGCTTTGTCTTCGCTTATGGAGTATAAACAGGTTCAATGTTTTGATGCATGCAGCAAGAATATTTTTAAGGTGGTGATGAGTTGGTGTCCTCCACCTACTAATTATCTTAAGTTGAATATAAATGGAGCTACTTTATTTGACCAAAAAAAAAAGGAATTGGTATTATAGCTCAGCACTGTTTGGGGTGATAATTAATATATAGAAAGTATATGTTTGGGGTGACTATTCAAATTCAGTTTTAGGATGCTTCCCGATGCATGGATATAAAAAAATCCAATCACCTGCATCATACCCATTTGATCTCATAAAAGGACATGTTCTTTTTTATTTGTAATTTTCTTACAACAGATCCAATTTTATACAAGTTATCAAATAAACTACGATTTTTTTGCATTGTTTAAATTTGAAAAAAACACAGTTCTTACAATTTGTTGCTTTATTAGTTGGTGTGCATGTCATTTTATATTATTCAATGGCTTACTTTATTGCTTTGTTCTATTGTTGTTGGATCCTGCCTACAAAAAGTTCTTACAAATTGTGGGTCTGTTTTTTACCCTAATACTCGAGCTCAGAAACAAGGTAAAATTCTGTTGTTCATTATGGATTTTGTTTCCTTGCTTATGATTCCATTAAAGGATTTTTTTTTTCTCATTAATTTTTTTTTTGAGTCTTGAATGTTGATTACTTAAAACGCTTTTGGGGATAGATTGATGATGAGAGAGAGAGATAGAGAGATTTTTTGTGCTCATAGGTTTTTGTGGCTATTTCCCTTCTTATTTCAGTTATTTCACTCTGTGTCACCTGAGGTATGCCATCCATTTTCTTGTTAGCTTTATTATGCATGTTGTAGACTTATAGTTATTTATTTGGCAGAAACCTTGGAAAAACCTTGGACCTGACCAATAGAACCTCTTGGGCCTCCTTGTCTCTTACATGGTTTTCCAGCGAGGAAGTTGAGGAACCTGATACTGAAGATGCGGTGAACATAGTATTTTGGGAAAAATAAAACTGACAAATAATGGCAGCAACTATTTTTTCTGAGTGTTCACTTTAACTTCATTTGATTATCAACATCACTATGCACCGTTTAAAGCATGCATTCACAATTCTTCCAATTAGAAGACATGTCATTACTTTTTATATCAAGCATACTTTGTAATAATTTATCTGTATTGGTTGGTTCTTGTATCATCTTTACTTCAGTAATGGGAATAAAGGTGGCAGCGTTCTGGTTCTTCACTTTAGCTTGATTTGATTCTTTGTATTAATATTGGAAGCGTGCAATTCTTCTTAGGGAAATATCGTTACTTTTTTACATCAAGCATACTTTGTGATGCATCTCTATTGGTTACTTCTTGCGCTACACCTAAATCATCTTTAGCTTCGATAAGGGAAAATTCTTTTCATTTAAAATTTTCAATTGATGTCCTATATATAGCTTATCTTATATATAGCCCGACTCCAATGTTGCTTCCTTTTTCATTCCGTTCATGGTCCCTGCTTCTTGACTCCAGTGTGAATTATTACAAGTAAGAATTATGTATTAACATAGCCCTTTTTTTTCTTTTTTTCTCCGATAGAGTTGATGGTACGTGAGCATGTATGCTATGTTTGGAGGTGGTGTTGCATTTAGAAAAAAATCTACTTCTAAATGTACATTTCAAAGTGATATGTTGGATGATACTGTGTAAAATTTAGACTATTAAATGGTGAATTTCAAGTATGTACGTAGAAGTTATTTTAATGACGTTGACATGAATGTTTGCAAACAAATCTAGCCTTTTTTCTAGTTTATTAGCTAGCAAGTAATTGTCATAACAAAAACAAACAACATGAAAAAAAGATCACGCATGTACAATTAAATACTGTAAAAAATAATTTGGTCTAGTGTAGTTGTGGCAAACGCTAAAGCTCTATTTCATTTAAGCTAATTAGTTTTTGTGGCAGCTTTTCTTCAAATTATTGCCACAGTTTTTTTTTTTCTTCAAAATAGTTGGAAAAGGCTTTTCTTGGCTTCCTAATAGCGGCGAGTTGGGGGCTATATAAAGTCGCCGGAATTAGTTATTTCCGGCAAGTTTCGTATTATTTTTGGCAATTTTGCTTGTCGGAAATAGGTTTCTTTTCTGTAGTGATAAGATGATTTATGATTTCTTGATGTTGCTTGCACATGCAACAACATTCCAACACTACATTATGTCTTCTTAGGTTATCCATTGTTAAAATATTTCCAAGTGCAATCATCTAGACAAACAAGCTACCCTTGAATGTGCTTCGTTTCTCCAAATACACATCCACAAATTGTTGTGAGAGCTTGAAATAAGATTTGGCCTTGAAGGTCTATCTCTTGAATGGGATCCAACATGTCTGATCTTCTCTGCCACTTCTCCATCTAGGAGAAAATAACTGGTTAAAGAATGATGAGAACAACTCCACCTCCCAACCACAGGCAGACCTAATAAATGTAGCATCCATTGGGACATATAATCCAGAATCTACCAGTGTTCTGCAACAAAGTTCTCCATAGCAAGAGATAGATGAAACAATTGCAGGTAGATTGCTTTCATGGGCTCGTCCCCACACAATGCAAAGTGTCAAAACCTGATTTTAGAAACCCCCCTCCCTCTCTCCTTTTTGATGAAGTACTATTTAAAAGTCAAATAAAATGCACTTTTATTTTATTATCCTCACTTTCTTTTCTTTATTTTTAATCAAATAAGATGAAAGTTTTTTTTATGTGTGTACACTTGTACTTTTCATAAACTTTAAAAAAAAAAATTGATGAGTCTAATTCTAATTCTCTAACATGAGCATTGGGTCAGTTAAGAGATCGTGCCATATTACCATTACGATTTAAGCATTTACCAACCAGCCATCCATTCTAGTCTAGAGTAACGACTCTCTGTTTCATTCTACTTTTAGTCCGTGCAGTTGCGATTGAACAATTATTTTTGGTAATGGATTTTCGTAAAGAATTAGACAAACTTCAGTCTGCCCTTTTTAGATCCACCAATGCTCACCAGTTAGCCCAATGGGCCTCTTTCATGGGAATTTTTTTTTTTTAACTTTTTTCCATCCAATTTTTGCATGCAATTATGTCCCAACCGGTCGGGTGCTCTCCTTTTTTGCACTAGTTAATAAGAATTTGCCATGCAAGAATTAAAGTAAATACAAGTTTAGACTCACATACAGTGGATTAGATTTTTTATATTTTTCCACATACTGAAAACTAGGTTAATAGCCTCATGATTTGCCAGGATATGGCCCTCCTCGCTAAAAGAAATGAATTTTTTCTACTACTGTAATAAAAACTGACGGGTATACATAGGTTATAGGTTATATATAGCGGCACTTTTAGCAACGTCAAACACTAATGGAGTCATCCATGATGATGTGTTGTGTTTTGAGTTTATTGCGGCGTTATTTCAGTTTAATACAACGACATATGCACTGTTAAAATGCGTGGCCACCATGCACCAACCAACGGGATGGACGAGAGGTGGCCTCAATCTAAAAGATCTCGGTGAGACGAACTTGTTGGTACGGCGTGCGTAGCCGTTAGGGGTGTCTGTGCATGACAGCATGTCAAGAACACACACGGTAACAAGCCATGGGTGATGGCCACGTGCCGGTCATTTTGGTGCGGCTCCACTCCATTCCAGTAAATTGACGGTTGTAGGATGAGTTGATGGGGTGCGTGTAGGCAGATGGTGGTAAAAGAGCAATAGATCTGTTCAAAGCCAAATCGGTGGAGGGAGGAAGAGAAAACACGACTTTGAAAATGTATATATATTGCAGAAAAGAAATGGAGGAGGAGATCTGGAGCGCTCTCACCCTCTTCTTTGGTGACAACACTCACTAAAAAGGAGGGTCTAGAGAGAAAGAGAAGACTCTAAAATAGAAAAAAGAGAGATAACTGAAATATGATTGATTTTGTCTTTTCTTCAGCTCTAAACATATTGAACATCTTTGGAAATATACGAGAAGGGGCAAAAAAATCAAAAATAGAAAAGATTTTGACAAAGAAAAAGACAAAAAGTTTCAAGACACAAAAATGCAAAAAGGCTAAACGAAAAAGAAATTATATGTAGAAGCGTTGGAACTTGGAGATTGTGGAAGGAAAAAAAGAAAATAACTCACGATTACATTTACGTACCCCAATTAATGAAGGCTTGGAAAAAAAAATGTAAGTTGAACATGGGATAGATGATGGAATCCAAGGCCCAATTTATTCATATAGATCATCTCATTTCATCTTATTTTAATTTCATCATTATATTTTTTTAAATTTTCATATAAAATAAAATAAATAATTCAACTTTTTCAAATTCTAAAACAAAATTAATATTAAAAAATATTTTACAATAATATTTTTTTATTTTTTTAACTTTTAACGGATCATGTCTCATTTTATCTAATCTTATTTCTAAAAACAAACTAGGCCTAAATAATTGAAAATGTAACCCAACTGCACATGTCGAGCAGAGATCAATGCACAAAGTAAAAATATTATGGTAAATTCATTAAATCTTGTTTGGATTTAAAATTTATTTGAACTCATATCTTCTCATTTCATTTCATAATTATAGTTTTTTTAAAGTCTTTTATATAACATAATAAACAATTTAACCTTTTCAAATTCTAAAATAATAATAATATTAAAATGTATTATCTTAATAATATTTATTCAATTTTTAAAACTCATCTTAATTTATCTCATATCATCTCATCTCATCTTATCTCATCATATTTAATGTTTATATTTAATTTTTAACATGAATTAAGTTTTGTTCATTCTAGAAAATCGAGGAAATCGAGTTCTACACTAAACTTGTTTTTTATGCTAATTTGATTTTTTTTTTTTTTGGCTATATTTGTCTGATTTATTTGAGCTAGTAGCTTCTAATTGATTGGCAATTAATATGATGATTTTGATCTTGTAATGTTTTTAAAAGAGAAAATTACATGATGGACCTTGGATATTTGAACATAGGTAAATATCGAAATCAAAAGACTTATATGAACCTATGTAGTATTAAAATCTCTCGTCTTAATGCTTTCTTGTTTCATTAATTTGCATGGTGCTCTTGTGAAAAATAAGCAAAAATATGTTAAACTAACTATCAGAAGAGGCTTTTGGCCGAATCTAGAGATTTTTCTAACAAATAGAAGGAATTAAATTCAATTAGTTAAATGAAAAAAGTATATTGAGACATTAGGTGAAATCCGTTTTATAGAAATTCTTTTTCTCATTGCTTCAATCATCAAACAACAGTTTTCTTCTCTTTTGAATATTTTCTTTAAATTGATTTTATTTCAAATTACAATTACAAAAATCTTAATAATCTTCTAAGTAAAGTTGAGATTAGTATACTTTTGGTACTTGGCAAAAGTGAGATATCAATAATTGAAGACAACACTCTTCTCATTACTTTAATATAAAACTATGATATTGTGTACTTGCAAGCTTGCACCGTCAAGTTTTTCACGCCTTTGATGGGATTGATTTCTTCAAATTTTTGTCAAGTGACACTAAGTAATTTTAATTTTAATTTAGCATTTATTCTACAAGTGTGTTTTTGACATTGAATGCACCATTCCAGATATCTTGATATTATTCCTTTTAATCCAAAGATTGAAAGAACTCTTAAATCATAAAGAAAAAAAAAGTACAAGCCAAGTCTGACGAACAACAAGATGCATAACCACACACCTTGAAGGATGATATATAGCTAGTTGTGAATGACAACTACTTAGGTATAAGACACCAAATCATTAATGCCAACAATTTTAATCTTAGACCAACCTTAATATGCATAGTGTAACAAGCCCATGAATTCAATGGATTGCCACTAAATGATCCCAATATTTATTTAGCAATGTTTTCGGAGATTTGTGATACTGTAAATATTAATGATGTTATTCAAGTTATTGAAGATACCATTAGACTAGATTATTTTCTTTTTCTTCAAGGGACAAAGTAAGTGGTTGACTACAATCCCTACGATCAAGAAGTATCACTAATTAGAAGGACATGGCTAAAAAGTTTCTTACTACATTCTTTTCACTTGCAAAAACAGCCCAACTCAAAAGTGATATGGGTCAATTCAAGTAAAATGATTTCAAGTCACTTTATGAGGTGTGAGAAAGGTATAAAAATTTGATTCGCAATTGTCAGACTGGCTGCAGATTTAGTTGTTAGACAATGCGTTAAATGGAAAAACTCAAACCATAGTTGATGCTGCTGTTGATGGAACTTTGATGTCGAAGACTGCTAAAGCTGCTACATCTCTTTTGGAAGAAATGGCCCCAAACAATTATCAATGGCCAACTGAAAGAACTATAGATATGAAAGTTGTTGGGATTTATGAATTGGAGCCGTTATGAATCCTTTTATCTCAACTTGCTTCTCTATCTCATCAAATTTCAGTTTTGACAATCCAAAGACTACTACAAAGTGCAGGATGTGTTGCAACTGCTAGTATGACAATTTGGAGTAGTGAAATGAGTCAAGAATAAGTTATGCACCAATAATCGAAATTATAACTATTGTGATAATCCAATGCCAAACATCTAAGATTTCAAAGGAACAATGAAAAGCAATCACACTTAGGAGTGGAAGATAAATTGAGAAATCACCATCAAAGGAAACCAAGTCTACTCCTACTGCATTAAATAATGCCAAAATAAAAATAAGGTAGAAGAAGAATAAATTGTGGATGATACATTAAAAGAAACTGACAAGTCTCCAACAACTTCATTTTCTGACAATCCACTTTCTTATCCTCATTGTTTCCAAAAATAAAAATTAGATATGCAATTTTCTAAGTTTTTGGATCTTTTAAAAAAAAAAATTCACATACATATTCCTTTTATAGATGCTTTGGAACAAATGTCAAATTATGTAAAATTTCTAAAAAATATCATTTCCAAGAAGAGAAGGTTGGAGGAGTTTGAAACAGTAAAGTTTTGTAAAGAATACAATGTCATTCTTCAAAAGAAGTTGTCTAAAAGATTAGAAGATCTGAAGAGTTTCACTTTGCCTTATACTATTGAAAATTTAGATAAAGTTTTATGTGATCTTAGTACTAACATTAATCTTCTGCCACTTTTTGTTTACAGGAAATTAGGACTTTGAGAGATGAACAAACAACAATTTCTTTGCAACTAGCAGACCTATCTATCAAGTATTTACGTGGAATCATAGAAGACCTATTGTTAAAGGGGGAGAAATTTATTTTTGTGTTGATTTTGTAGTGTTAGATATCGAGGAAGATGAAGAAGTCCCACTAGTTCTTGGCCGAACATTCTTGGCCGAACATTCTTGGCTATTGGATAGTCTCTAATTGATATTCAAAAGGGTGAATTCACATTGAGAGTGAACAAAGAAGAGATTATATTCAACATCTACAAAGCCATGGGATTTCTAGAATAGCCAAGTACTTATTTTCAGGTAAATATCACTAAGTAATGTGTAGAAGAACTCTTTCAAGAATATGCACTAGACGATCAACTAAAATGATGTACACCACTATATCTTAAGCTTATAATTTGACTAACTTTTCTATTTGTGGATCTACTTTACCTATTATTTGTGAAGAATTTCTCCACTATTAATTTGCCTTGGAAGCCTTACAGCAGGCCACATTACTTAGTAATGAAGTGGGAATGCTACAGCTGATTTTAGCAAAGTCGATTTCACTACTTTTTGAAGAAAAGACACAACAACCTACAACTTCAATCCCTCCAAAGTTGAAGCAATGATATGATAATCTTCACTATGCATTCTTAGGTTATAATTACACATTTCCAATTATTGTTTATCCATCACTCACACCTGAAGAAGAGGAAAAGTTGTTGAGTTATTAAGGGAGCATAGAACAGCCTTGGAATGGACTATTTATGACATAAAAGGTATAAGTGAAATACAAACTCGCTATATGTTAAGGGAGTATAGAACATCTACGGACCTAAGAGTAGCTCATTATATGTTAAGTGAAATATAGACTCAAACATATTAAGACGGTGTCATGAACTTAAGCATGGTTCACAATAGGTTAAGTAAAACACAGATTGAAGTGTGTTTCACTACATGAAATGCTAAGATAGTGCCATAGATCTAAGCATTGTTCACCAGATGTTAAGCGAACTATGGAATCAAGTGTGTTTCACTACAATATAAGTTAAGACGGTGTCATAGACCAAAAATTTGTTCACCATATGTTAAGTGAAACCTGAACTCAACCGTATTTCACTACATGATATGATACGTAAGCAGTGCCATAGACTCAAGCATGATTCACTATATATTAAGTAAAACACAGACTTAAAGATTTTTACATCATGATATGACATGTAAACGGTACCATGAACTTAGGTGTGATTTACTATTTGTTAAGTGAAAGACAAGATGAATAAGTAATGTATGATTGTTAAAAAATCAATGGAGTGAGTGATTAATGCCATGATTATGTATGATTCCGCTTATGTTGATGATCAATAGATATCCTATGTAAATCTGTAATGATATATGTAAATTTTCAAAAACTAAGTCTATAATAAGCTATGTTAGGTTTATGTATAATGTGCTATTTAGAGAGTATTCAACTCACACTACAAGAAAAATGGCCAAAAATAACCAATCTAATGCACCTAAAATGACTGTTTTCATTGGAAATAACTTTTTGCGATATTTTTTCCTACTTTTTGGAACGAAATTAATGTTGCAAAAAACCAATTTTCTTGTAGTGTCATTTTTATTTGTTTCACTATTTTCTTATATGTTTAATTGTCATAATTGATGATTGTGCGGACCCATAATTGGAGGGCCATGTTAGATTAGTATGAAGAATTAGAAAGGAATTAGTGTTATTTACATAATGATTAGTTTTATTTATGTTACTTGAATTAAAAGTCACACATAGGATTAATTTATGTTTTTACATTACTTTTTAGTTTCATGTTTCAAAGACAATTATGTTTAAGCTTAGTTTGATATTTCTCAAGAAATGAGGCCTTTCAATATTTTGAATCTCTTTATTAGATGTACTATGCTATGATTGTTAGGAATATCTTTATCCTATGTAGTGCAAAAATGACATAATTAGTGCAAGCGCAAGCTTAGGAAAATCTATGGTAGAAGAATGACCTATATATACAAATTATGAATCCTATTCTTAAAAATTATTCTTTATTTAATATATTTTTGTGAAATGTATTATAAAAAATAGAGTCATTTTACACTTACTGCCATGGGGGACTAGGATCCTGCCTAGTGTTAATTTATATATATATATATATATATATATATATATTTTAATTTCAAATAGTTTAAAAAAATTGCAATATTATAAAATAATACATCTTTCATAATTATGTGAAAAAAATTAAAAACAAATTAAAATCCCACAGGCAGCCGACTGGAATCCCATTTGTAGGACTAGCATTTCTGTAAAAAAAATATTGTGTATCATTTTCTTTATCTTTAAGGAAGAGAGGTCAAACTGTCAAAGTGATCGTTACCGATTGTATGCCGTGGGAAGTTAAATTGCTTTCGGCAAAACAATATCTCGTGAATGTTGACAAAACCAAAGGTCTGCCATGAATCTAGGGTTAGGTTTGTGAACTAGTAACCTGGAGTTCGAGAGAACAAAGAGATACAATTGAGAGAAATATCACTTTTCATTATATTTCCAGAAAATGATTTACATATGAATAGAAGTATTTATATGTACTTCTGTACAACTAAGAATAAGGACAAAAATGTAATTACATACACAGAGGACAGAAATGTAATTATACAGAAAACTTATGTATTTCTAATAGTTCCCCTCAAAATGGAGTGTAGATATTCAATACACCCATCTTGCTAAGTAACAAATGAAATTGTTGAGACCTAAGTACTTTTGTGAAAATGTCACTAAGTTGAGAATGGGAAGCAACATGAAGAGTTTTGATCAGCTGTTTGTAGCTTTTCTCTCACAATATGGCAATCAATCTCTATGTGCTTTGTCCTTTCATGAAATACTGAGTTAGCAGCAATGTGAAGGGCTGCTTTACTATCACAAAATAACGAAGCTGGTTTGGGATGAGTAATCTAAAAATCATTTAACAATGTAATTAACCAAGAAATCTCACAAGTAGTATAGGCCATAACCCAATATTCAGCTTCGGCTGATGACTTTGAGACTGTTTGTTGCTTCTTTGACTTCCAAGAAATTAAAGAATATCCAAGTAACACACAGAAGCCCATAATTGATTTTCTAGTATCCACACAACCATCCCAATCCGAGTCACAAAACGTTTTGAGATGAAAATCAGAGTTGGCTGGGAAGAAAAGTCCTTGACCAGGTGCTCCCTTCAAGTATCTAAGCACCCGGTGTAAAACATTTAAATGTGATTGCCTTGGTTTGTCCATATATTGACTTAAGATCTGCACTGAATAGGAGATGTCTGGCCAAGATATAGTGAGGTAAATAAGTCTCCCAATTAACCTCCTATACAAAGAAGGATCCTCTAAAAGTTCACCATCTAAACTTGAGAATTTTGCATTTTGTTCCATGGGAAATGCAACTGATTTGGCAGCCAAAAAACTCGAATCTTGTAAAATATCAAACACACATTTTCTTTGACACAATGTTATGCCTTTTGAAGACCTAACAACTTCCATGCCAAGAAAATATTTCAAGGTGCCCAAATCCTTGATTCTGAATTTATTATCTAGAAAAGTCTTCAAATCAAAAATTAAATTCAAGTCATTGCTAGTTAGAATAATATTATCGACATAAACTAACAAAGCAATGAAAGAACCATTTGCTGATTTAACAAATAGAGAATGGTTAGATTTGGCTTGCTAGAAACCATAATCAATAATGGCTATGGACAGCTTTGAGAACCATTGTTTAGAGGCTTGTCTTAATCCATAAAGGGACTTTTGTAATTTACAAACTTTAGAGTCCCCATGTTTTGTACATCCGAGTGGAATAAACATATACACTTCTTCATTTAGGTCTCCATACAAAAATGCATTATTTACATCCAATTGATATAAATACTAATTTTTGGCTACTGCTATAGCCAATAGACATCTCACTGTAGTCATTTTAGCAACTGGAGAAAAGGTATCCTGAAAATCAAGACCTTCAATTTGGTTGTACCCCTTTGCAACCAACCGAGTTTTTATCTCTCAATTATACCATCAGATTTATATTTGGCTCGGTAAACCCACTTGCAACCTATTGGCTTCTTTTCCATAGGTAAGGGAGTGAGAGTCCAAGTTTTATTTGCTTCAAGGGTTTTGAGTTCAGCATTCATAACTTCTTGCCATTTAGGAATTTGGATGGTTTGGGAGAATGTTTGGTTCAGAAATAGAGGAAATGGTTAAAGTAAAATGTTTATGAGTTTTAGAGATTTAATTATAAGAAAGAACATCAGAAAGAGGAAATTTGGTACCTGAAGACTTGTCCTGCAAGGAAACAAATTGTGATGGAGGATGAGAGGCCAGCTGACAATGATAGTCTTGCAAATATCTTGGTGGCTGGCTGACTCTTGAAAATTGCCGAATTGGAACATTGGAATTAGTTGAAATTGAAGTTGAGGTATCTATGGGAAGTATAGAATCTGTTGCTGTTGGGGGAGATAAAACTAGAGGCAAATTTGGCAAAGAAGATGTTTGTGAAGTGCATAAAGGAGAAAATATGGAATCTGGAAAATCAAAAACTGATTTAGGAAAAACAGAGGAATTATAAGGCTGAATGGGAAAAGAAGTGGAAGAAAAAGGAAATATATGTTCATGAAACACAACATCACGAGATATGAAAGTTTTTTGTGTTTCAAGATCATACAATTTGTATCCTTTTACAGCAAAAGGATATCGAATGAAAATGCATTTTCTTGCTCTTAGATCAAATTTAGATCTATCACGATGCAAGGTAGAAGCAAAACAAAAACAACCAAAAACTTTGAGGTGATTATAAGGAGGTTTGGAATGCAAAACCTTATAAGGTGATTTATGAGAGAGTAAAGGAGTTGGTGTTAAGTTGATTAAATGGACAACAAAAAGAATACAATCACCCCAAAAATTTAATGGCAAAGAAGCTTGAAATCTTAGGAAACAAGCAATATTAAGTAAATGTTGATGTTTCCTTTCGATCATACCATTTTGTTATGGTCTTTCAACACAGCTTGAAATGATATATAACACCTTGAGAGGACAGAAATTCTAGCATGTGAAATTCAGTCCCATTATCAGTTCTGATTTTCTTTATTTAAAAGTTGAATTGAGTTTGAACCAATTGAAAGAAATATTGCAAATAAGGCTTGGTTTGAGATTTATGTTGTTAAAGATATACCCAAGTGGTTTAAGAGTAATCATCTACAATTGTGAGAATATATTTTGAACCATCTAAAGCAAAAATAGAGAATGATCCCCACAAATCACAGTAAATCAATTCAAAAGGAGAAACTGAAATAGATTCACTAGAATGAAAAGGTAGACTTTTTTGTTTATCTAAAGGGCAAATTGTACAAACACAATAATTATTTGCCTTTGATATATGTAAATTTGAGACATTATTGCTAAGAAACTTTAATTTGGAAAAAGGAGTATGGCCTAACCTATAATGTCATAGACTAACATTCTGATTTATTGAAGGAGAAGAAATGGAACAACCAACCAAAGATTTTTGCTTCAAGTAATAGCGACCAGCCCTCTCCTCTGCCATCCCAATTGTTTTTCATGAGACAAGTCCTGAATTAAACAAATATTTAAAACAAACACAAGGCAGCATGAGTAATCACGGGTCAATTTACTGGCAAATATCAGATTAAAGTAAAAATTAGGAATACAAAGAACATTGTGTAAAATCAAGGTGTCTAGTAGGTGGATAGTACCAGTATGTGTTACGGGTACTGAGTGACCATTTGGCAATTTCTAAAATTTCTGGAAATTTAGAGATTATGGAAGAAAATTGATCATTAGAGCTAACCATATGGTCAGTTGCTCTAGTGTCAATTATCCAGGGCACAAAGTTACTTGCAAAATGGTTAGTAGAAGGTAGCCGTGGAGTTGGTAAAATGCCAGAGTTGGCTTGATTCACTAAGGATGAAGTGGATTGTGGTATACTCATAAAAAAAAATTGAAAATTTTAAGTATTTTTTGGCCTGATTTACTTATATTTTTTGAAAATTTGTAAGTATACTCTTAATCTATCTTGAATATTATTTGCATATATTGCGTGAACTTTATTTGCTACTTTATGTGTTCATTGTTTATTTGTTTGATTGTTATATCTTCTCAAAAATATGTTAAAGTTTTACCTTATGGTTAAATCTAAGAATATTTTGATGGATCAATGGTGGTTATTGATGAAATATAGAGAGGTAAAACTTGTTGATTTTCGGCCTAAGTGATTGGATTGAGGTGGAATGATTACTTAATGAAAAATGTGAGTTTTTGGGATTTATAGGTTTCGGCCTATTCGCTCAGGATTGTGAAAAGTCGAGTGAAACCTTTAGGTCGACGAAATACAATCGACGAAATACAATCGACGGAGCTCGAATGGCTTATATTAAAAGATACCGAAGTGAGATCACACCTAAAGTTAGTGGGTGCTAAAGAAGAATGATAAAGGCAAAATAAGCGAAATGTCGTATAAGAATATGATGTAGTCGCCTCGACTAAAGAAGTCATACAGTGATGCATTAACTAGCGGGGAACACACGGTGTATAGGGGAGCCGTGAGATGTCCACACAAGTATATGAAAGTCATGACAAGAATAAGGCTTTGATCCTTTGAATGATACGAATGATATGAATGACAAGAAAATATATAAAATGTTATGAACACAAATTAATGAAAGTCAAAAGAAGGAAAAATGTCTTTTAGATGAAAGTACATGACATATATGTCAAGTTATAAGTCTCATTACTCATGTTCATGCAATTGTTTTGTATTTGCCTTTATATACCTATGATACCTGAGCTATGTTATTTGTGTACTTATTGAGATTTCTCAAAATCTCACTCTGATAGTTTACACTACCATTCCTTTCCTCGATTGGTAGAATTTATTGCAGGTTTGGATGGAGAAACGCAAGAGACTACCTCCTAAGAGAACTCTGGAGACTTCGAAGAGTTTTGAGGATCCCTCAGAGTGCTTTGCGTATAATAGATTGCAAGAGATCAATTAGTTTTTGATTTAAATCATGAGACTTTTTAAAAAGTTTAGGAGGGTCGTACATGAAGGAATGGCTAAGTAGGACCAGTCTAGCAGGATTCATAGCTCAGAGTGATGACCTTGTGGGTCAAATTTCCTTTTGATACCAAACAATATGTTTTAAGTATTTAAGTGTTTAAGGTTTTGGATTTCCATTGCTTTTGGGATTAAATATTTATAATTATACATTTTGTGGTGCACCTGTTTGATAAAGTTTTTGAGATATTTGCACTAGTAATACCATGTGAATTTGACATTATCTTTTATTTTGCCATAATTATTAGAAAAAACTTTTTCCATTACGATATTTATTGCATACTACTAGTAAGGTAGGTGCATTGCATTTCATATTATCATGAACGAGGGTTATGTAGCCTTATATTACATGTCCCCGACGCTTCAGTCAACGTTAAATCTCAAGTGTGGGCTAGGAGCATCAGCAAATCAAAACCCTAAATGGTTTTCCCAAACCTTAAAGTTGGCCTCCAAACCTTTTTTGAATTGATTTCTAACATTATGTGTAATCACTTGATTAAATCACTTTTACATGCTATTAATTCTTAAATTTTTTGTTATGAAATCATTATCGCACCTTCTAAACCTTGAAATTTTGATTGGGCTAAGAAAACTTGAATTTGGGCTTAATAGCATCCCAAACACTAACCAAACCTCCTTTAAACCCTGAATTGAAGCCCACTTGGTTAAGGTTCACCAAGGCCTACAAAATTACCCACCTTAGGAAAACTTCTTGAGGAAGTTTCCTCCCCCACATGGCAGGTCATCCCCTATTTTTGGCTGCACTCAATAGTACCTTGATGTGAAGAAAAAAGTCACCTTACCTCCCTTCATACTTCAAAGCAAGAGCAACCAATCGTACTCCTCACTATTCTTCATTTTATTTGAATTAAACACCTTCAATCAAGGGTCATTCAAGCCCATAAATTCCCCATCCAGAGATCTATAGTCGTGAAAGATCCTCATTAACTTCATTTCATTATCTTTTCACCTCATTCTTAGAGAAAAAACCCGAAAGAACTCTCTCGAGTAGATTTAGGTGTCTTCCAATGTGGTAAATTTTGACCCTTTATAAGTGCTTTCTTGCTATGACTCCTTCACAAAAGTTGTTATTCATTGAGTCTAGTTGTCGTGAACATATATTTTTTTTGTTTCATTTCATGGTCATTTAATTGATCAAAAATAGTTTTAATCATGGATAAATCATTCTGGGTGTTAAACTATGGAATGTGTTATATTTTGGAGTTACGTCCCCATAGGGAGAGGGGAGCTATATAGGAATAGCAATAGTATATTGCTATATACTCAAGTAATCAATCAAATACAGAATTAGAGACTGCTAAGAAAGAACTATCGATAGATGCGGTTACGTATTCCCATATGATGATCAAAGAAAAGAAAGGTTTTAATTTCATATTTGTCAAATTAGAAGGTTTAAAGATAAGAGTAGAGTAGAAAGAAAAGTTTTCCCTATTTACTATGCTCGTCTCCCCTCAGGGATGAGAGAGACAACAATAATAACTGAGAACACTTTCAAATATGTCAGTTATCAACCAAACTAGTGCACATATCTTGGTCCGAAAATTTTATGGAGTATTTTTAACATGTGTTTATGAATGATAATCAACGTTTTGTACATTACTAAAGTTTTTTATTATAGTTTTCCTTGGATTTAGAAACTTGAAAACTGATAGTGGAAAAACAGTTTTTGTTTTAAAAAAAATTGAATATTTCGTGGTTTAATCCTATTCCAATGACTTTATAATTTTCTTGGAGGATCCTAAGTCTCTTATATACATATTAGAATGTTATTTTGAAGATATTTGATATTAGTTTTAAATATATGAAATTTTATGCAAACGAATAGGTCAAAGTGTTAAGGTTCTTAACTAAATTTATGTTTTGGTTCATTTTTAACTATATGATCTTGAGATTGAAGTTCAGATCTATTTTAGAACACACTTCTAAACTATTTGATGTTTTGATTTGAAAATCACTTCTTTATACGTCATGGATCAAGAGGTCGATCAAAGCAAGTTAGAAATAAAAATCTGTTTTCGACTTAGAGGGAAGCCGAAAACTTCAAGAATTGTTTTGGTGATTTTGATGATTTTTGTTTGATGATTCAAAGCATGATTGTTCTTAGAACTGTGTTATGAATTTGTTAGAAGTAAAATTTAGAATTTTGAAAGTTTTCAAGATGCTTTGAAATAGATCAAATCATATGATTCATGAGTTTATCTTTTCAGTTAAAAAATGTTGGATCTTTTTTTTTTTAATTTGGTGTTGTGACTAGCATATATTTTAGTGGATGTCTTAAGTATATTTTTAAATTTAGGATATGAAAATCGTTGTTGCAAAAATTTGGTTTAATCATCAGTTTTGAAATTGGAAGAATTGCAACAAAAATCAATGGAAAAAGCTTATGCATGTTTCGGGCCCTATAGAGTTTCATGGATGTGTTTAGTTTTAAATGTTTCTGAATTGGTAGTTGAGTTTAGAACAAAATTTATATGAGAAATGTAAGTTTTTGGAATTTTTGGAATTAGGATGTGAAATCCTTAAGCTAGGGATAAAATGGTAATTTTTTCACATGTAAAGGGTAAAATGATAATTTTACTCTAAGATGTCTCTTGTTCACGTTTCTAATTGTTAGTAATTAAATGTCTAGCTTTTGGAATACCATCTTATAGTTCCTCGTGTTTTGCACTTTATTCCTGTAGAACGCGACAAACGAGATAAATTAGCTTTTAACTTACTATCAGTTTATTGTGTATGTGTGATCGGTAAAGAAATTACGATTCATCATATTTGGCATGCCATGCTATGTCATTACATGTACATCTGTTAAAAGTATGTCATGTTACTTTATGTCATATGTTACCCTATACCATGTCACAAAATATTCGTTATTACACGTATGCTATGTTATGAAATATATTTTGTTACCTGTCATGTCATGTTACGAATATTTTCTGTCAAGTGTGTCATGTTAATTTTACGTTCATGTTCATGTTATGTTTCAAGTTTATGTTCACGTTCATGTCATGTTTTAATTCTAAGTTCACGTTAATGCTACATTTCAAGTTCACGTTCATGTTATATTTCAAATCCATGTATGTTTAAGTTCTTGTTCATGTTATATTTAAGTTCACATTTATATTATGTTTAAATTCACATTCATGTAATGTTCAAGTTCATATTCGTGTTCTTGCTATGTTTCAAGTTCAAGTTCATGCTATGTTTTAAGAGCATGTTATGTTCAAGTCACGTTCATATTATGTTTCAAATTCATGTATGTTCAAGTTCACATTCATGCTATGTTCAAGTTCATATTCATGTTATGTTCAGATTTACGTTCTTTCAAGTTTAAGTTTATGTCATGTCAAGTTAAGTTCAATTCACGTTTTAATTTAAGTTATGCCAGTTATGCCATGCTATATGTCAAATTATGTTATAATTATTTTTTACTTTAATTCTATATCCATACTTTTACTATTATGCATGCATCATTAACGAGTGTGAAGGTTTTATGTTAACTTGCTGAGATTTGTAATCAAATCTCACTGTGGTAGTCTCACTACCATTCCCCCTAAATGGTAAACTTTGTCTCAGGACCTGAAAGAAAATAAGGAATCCACTAGTTGAAAACGGTCGACTAGGCAACGGTGCAATACAGATGATAGCATAGTAGTTACTTTAGATTACTTTTTGTACTTATGGAGTTCAATTTTCATCACTCTTTTTATCACAACCATTTTGGACTAGTGTTATGATTATGGTTGTTTAGTATGTATTTTGTATATAGAATTATGTTTTAAGTACTTGGGACTTCTTTAGTTAGTGTATAGTATTGCTAAAAATAAAAAAGTTATTAGCTGCGAATATTGCATATTGCTAGATACATGTTAGGACCATTGCATCTTTATTTGTCATGAACAGGGACCAATAACCTTGTGTTACATATCTCGAGGCTTCAAATGTCCGTATAATCCAAGCAAAATTTGGGGGCGTCACAGAGACCTATCTACTAGCTAGAGATAAGGAAAGGAGGGTGATAAGACCTCCCCAAAGAATTGGGCAAGCTGAGTTAACATCCTTTGCCATTTCTATTGCAAAAGCAGACATTGCAATGGAATCTAGGACCTTTCAAGAAGCCATGGATAGTAAAAAAATGATAAATGAATTCTTGTTAGGCAAGAAGAAATGGAGTTTTAAATAAAAATAAAACATGGGAAATGATCCCTAGACCTGAAAACCAAAAACTTATACGGTCCAAATAGATCTTTAAAAGGAAGGAGAGCTTCCCTTGGGTCGAACTACCTAGGTATAAAATTAGGTTATTGGTTGAAGGGTTTACCCAAAGGGAGGGAGTGGGTTACAATGAAATATTCTCTTTTGTGGTAAGACATAACTCTATAAGACTTCTACTCTCTTTTATAGCCTTCAATGATTTACACTTAAAATAACTGGATGTTAAAAGCCTTCAATGATTTACACTTAAAATAAGTGGATGTGAAAACAGCTTTTTTGTATGGTTAACTTGAAAAAACTATATACATGCAACCACCCGAGAGTTTTGATACAGAAACCATTAAAAAACATGTGTGTCTATTAAAGAAATTTTTGTATGGTCTCAAACAATCACCTAAACAATGGTATAAAAGGTTTGACTCCTACATGATTCAAAATTATTTATGTAGAAGCAACTTTGATAGCTGTGTTTACTATAAGCAATGTGATGAAAGTCTAATATATCTACTTTGTAAGGATAAAATTCATCTTAATCAAGTTAAGTATATGTTTAAGACTAAATTTGAGATGAAAAATTTGGGTCCTACTAAAAGAATTCTGGGAATGGAAATAACTAGATAAAGGAATAAAATGTTTCTCTACTTAGCTCAAAAGTCATATATTTCCAAAGTTTTAACTAGGTTTGGAATGAATCTAGTAAAACTCATTACTACCGAATGCCGGACATATTATTAATTATTTTGCAAGTTAATTTCAATAGATAATCAACAGAGAAGAATACAAGAAATTCTCCCAAAACTCGGAGAAAATGTCTCCGAAGTTTAACTGAATAAAACCAGATCAAACAATCTCGAAAATTAGTTCACAAACCGGACTGTATAGCCAAAAGTCGTTTGTATCG
Source organism: Platycarya strobilacea (assembly GCA_036898215.1). NCBI lineage: Eukaryota > Viridiplantae > Streptophyta > Magnoliopsida > Fagales > Juglandaceae > Platycarya > Platycarya strobilacea. The sequence continues at coordinate 23,855,725 of CM072550.1, forward strand.
AAATTTTGCCAAAAATAGCAAAATCTTGAAAATATTTCCAAAATGAAATATAAATTAAATTCAGTATTATGCGAGAAATCTGGCCTAAATCAGGTTCATAATCACTTACTAATCGACAAACGAAATATTACTAAAAATGATTAAAAATAGTGATTCAGAGGAGAAAACATCAGAATTTGAGGTCGAAAAAATGCACACTGAGTATGGTTGCGTGGCCACAGCGTGCGTGCCTAAAAGAACTTTCCAAATTGGGGTCTTATAAGCGATTCCGATACCTGTAGCCAAAGTTATGGCCAAAAGACTAAAACGCACCTAAAACTGCTACAATTAGGAAAGGATCACGATCACTTGCCATATTTGTGCTGATCTACCAACTTATGGTATCTCAGCACCAACAACATGCAATCCGACAGCTCAGCATCATTTGGTTTGGATCTCCCTGTATCACTACCTCAATTGGACAACATACAAAACTATCAATTAACCAATCTCCTGAAATATATGATGAAATGAAATTTATAAATCTAATTGCTTATGCTAGTATGGTTGGAAGTATTATATATGCTATGGTTTCCTCTAGGCTAAATTTAACCTATGTTGTTAGTCTTGTAAGTAGGTTTATGAGTAAACTAGGAAAATCACATTGACATGCGTTAATATATATTTCTCAATATTTATCTGGTACCAAATGTTTATGGTTAAAGTTTGGAGAAAATGTTGATATAAGGATAGAGTTAAATGGTTTTGTAGACTCTGATTATGCTTGAAGTGTAGACACAAGAAAATCACTTTCTGGTATGATATTTACTATATTTGGTGGGGTTGTTAGTTAAAAAGCAAACTTGCAATTTAAGGTATTCTTGTCTACCACTGAGGTTGAATGTATAGCCATGACAAAGACCTTTAAAGAGGTCATATGGCTAAAAAAGTTGTCTCATGAGTTAGGCATGTATGATGGGAATGTCACAGTTTACTATGACAACCAGAGTACTATTCATCTTGCTAGGAATAAAGTCTATCACGAGAGAGATCTAAGCATATAGATGTTAGGTTACATTTTGTAAGAGATATCAATGCAGCTGAAAAAATTAGGGTTGAAAAACTTCCTATAAAGGATAACTCCTCTGATATGATTACTAAGGCTTTACTAACAATTAAATTCGAATATTGTTTGAACTTGATTAATATAAGAAATTGTTAGTACCCATTAAGGAAAACTTTGCAGGAACAACAATATGAGATGAAGACATGAGTAAGGGTTGAAAGCTTGCCAAGGTAGAGATTTGTTATAAGGTGTCAAGCTTCTCAATATGGACACTTGTGCAAAGGAGTAGAGCATCTGATGGTCACGACTTGGGTTTATTTGCTTAAATGAAAGAGGGGCATTTGCGATGTTTTGTCACCATTTGTATATAAGCTTTTTCATTGAGTTACTATGTAATTAATCTCATTTGTGCTTCTGTTGATTCTGAGAGAAATCGAGCAAGGAAAGATGAGGGGATTCGATTCCTAGGATTAGGGTTTCTGATCTCAGTGTGAAATCTATGCTATGGTTGTACATATCGAATGCTCAAAATTGTAACTTTTCACCACCATCAATGGAAAGACTCGTAGATGTTGTTCCTATCATGGATGTAGATCATTAGGGTCGAACCACGTAAATTCTTTGTGTATGTTTTTGTGATTTCTTTATTTTTTATTTTTCTTTATGTTCTTGTCTTGACTCTTAACTTCTTATCAAGTTTGGCAAAAGTTACTATAATATTGTTTTTCTAAGTTGTCTTTAATCGAGAGAAAAAACGTAAAATTAAAAATATTATTTCATAATATTATTTATTTTAGAGATTTAAAAAGAATGTTTATTATTTTTGATTTAAAATTTTGAAAAAGTTGTAATGATAAATTTGAATATTTTGTATTTAAATTATATTTAAAAATAAAACTAAATAAGATAGAATGAGAACTTTATGTTTTTTTTCCTTTTTCTTTTTCTAAGCAAGCAGGTAAATTTCATTAAAATTAAAAAAGATGATATATGAGGAGGGGGTAGGGCTCCCCAACAAATGCATAACAATAATAACAATACGAAGAGATGGAAAAAAGTAGGTGGTAGCGACCCAATTTCTACAAAGAGGATACCGTCTTAAAAGACGGGAATTAACCATTCACAAAGGTTTCCAAACGATAGTTCCACCGCTAAAGGCGGTGGAAGCTCCACTAAAAGTGGAGAAAGTGGCGATTGCACTATTGTTTATTGTCTTGAGATGACTTTCTAATAAATTCGTCATTCCTTCTTTGAGATTACCAGCTAGGAAAAATGATAACATAATAGAAAATGCAACATAGGGTGAACTAAGCTGCTGCATTGAATCAATGTTTTTGTACTCCTGTGAGGGTGCGTGCTGCCACGCGCTGGCAAGATAGACAAAAGGTGGCCCCAAACTAAAAGATATCGACAAAACGAAACTGATGGTATGGCGCGTGTAGTCGTCAGAGGTGTATATGCATGGTGACACAGGAAGACTGCACGTGGCAACAAGCCACATGTAAGGGCCACATGTCAGTTGTTTTGGGGCAGCTCCACCACATTCCAGTAGATTGGTGGCTAGAGGATGGTCTAGTGGGGTGCCTGTAAGTAAATGGTGTCCAAGAGCAGTATATCTAACTAAATCCGAATCGATGGACGGAAGAAAAAAAAAACACCATTTTAAAAATGTATATATATTCCAAAAAAGAAATGAGGAGAAGAGGAGGGTAGAGTCCCACCTCCACTCTCTTTTTCGATGACAAGACTCTCTAAGAAAGGAAAAAAAATAGAGATGATTAGAATATAATTATTTTAGGCAATGTTTTGAATACCGTACCAGTATCAGTACCGGTACCGGTCAAGTCACTGAAACGAAATATTTCGGTACCGGTACCGTTTCGGAATAATTTATACATAAATAAATTATATATATATGTTGCCCAGATGACTAACACAAGAGGGGGGGTGAATTGAGTTGTATTTAAGAAAATAACAATTATAAATAAAATATAAATAAAATATGAAACAATAATAAATATAAAGAGTAAGGGTAAGAGAGAAGCAAACTCAGTATGTTAACGAGGTTCGGCCCCACTGCCTACGTCCTCGCCTCAAGCTACCTCTTGAGGATCCCCAAATCCACTATTCAATCTCCTTTAGGTGGAGATAGAAACCTATTACACCTTTGAGCAGCACCGCTCCAAAGAATCCGTGTAGAACACCCTCTACACTTCCAATCACCTTACACTTGGTGATTTAACTTTTCCCCGTGTAGAACACCTTCTACACTTCCAATCACCTCACACTTGGTGATTTAACTATTTCCCGTGTAGAACACCTTCTACACACACAAGGGTTATACACACCCTTTTACAAATACAAGAGTTGATAGTAGGTAGACTATCAAAGTACACTCCTCAATGAGTGAGATAGAAACAATACAGCGCAACCTATATCTCTCTCAACAAGAACAAGAATTAAGGCTCAAAACTTTAGAAAAGAGAGAATGAGAGCTTTGAAGAAATGATGCAAAACTTAGCAATAGATGTGTAAGCTCTTGTTGTGAATTTTGCAAAACTCAAGTGAGCTATTTATAGGCAAATGAGTTTTCAATTTCAAATTTGAAAAGATTCCCATGTCAAAAACATCATCATTCACTTTTCAAAAATTTCAAATCTAATATTTTTACTTTTTGCATGTGACAAAAGGAGCACACTTTACTTTTCAAAAATTTCAAACATAATCTTTTACTTTTTGCATATGACAAAAGGAGCACACTTTACTTTTCAAAATTTTCAAATAAAGACATCTACCTTTTGCATAAGTCAAGAAAATCATCCACCACTTTTGAAAATATTCAAATAAAACATGCACATGTGAAAGATGACAATCAATCATCTTAATATTTTCAAAATTCAAACCTTTAATCATGTCATGCACATGTGAAAGATGACAATCAATCATCTTTCAAAATTTTCAAAATTCAAACTTTTAATCATGTCATGCACATGTGGAAAATGTATTTTAATGTTTTATGATAAAATATTAATTTTGAGCCTTAATCCTAATTTCAAATTTTTTAAGAGATTTACAAAATTACTCTATGATTTTAATATGAACTTGTTCCCTTCTTGCTCATGCTTGCTTCCTTGATGTGCTTGATTATATTGTGTGGACAACTTGAGCTTGAGACTCCTTTATTCTTTGGATTCATTTGTTATCATCAAAATCCATTTGTAGATTTACATGAAACTTGAAACCTTGGGTTCAACAATCTCCCCCTTTTTGATGATGACAAATACTTGATAGAACCTGAAACCTGTATTAATACTTAAGCTCCCCCTGAGAATGTGCGTTAGTTTTTCAAGCAAAAATATAAATATAATTCCAAGCATGTATAACAAGTTTAGCAATTTAAACAATATTAAAGTTCTAGTCTAAAACTTCTCCCCCTTTTGGCATCATTAAAAAGGAATCATAATTAACTCAATAAGATATATTCCTACAATAACCAATAGACAAATAAAACGCTGCGTTAGTAGAGACTGTAGAAATTAGAACCACCCGTGTCCGACAAAACTTGCAAACGTTGAAGCCGAATTTTATCATCTCGGTGCGGAAGAAGATTTAAATCTGCTTGATGTTATTGACGAATTAGATGTTTCAGAGATTTGAAGATGAATAATTAAAATTATTCGTGTCCGACAAAGACAGCAAAAGCTACAGGCCTAGCTTTGGCAATGCAGTGCGGAGCCATGCATATCCGACAAAACCTGCAAATGTTGGAAGTCTAACTCTGGCAATTCGGTGCGGAGCCACGCGTATCTGACAAAACCTGTAAAGGTTGGAGGCCTAACTCTAGCAGTCGGTGCGAAAGCAGATCAATCGCCTGATGTTGTTGACAAACGGGTTTGAAGGCTCTGAGTTTCTATAAAAAAATCATTTTCACCAATCGGATACCAAAAAAAAACATTGCTTCTTGACCTAAGTTCTGTTACTCCATAACGATAGAATGGCCGAACAATTCTCTTCCACTAATGTTCCAGACTTGAATCAGGAACCCTTGACGCATCAACCATCAATCTTCTCTCCTAAGGCCGTCAATGCCATGATAGGAGCAGAGAACCGTTTTTCTAGTAAGAAAACTTTTGACAATGTGTGTCCAGCATATCTTATATTTCTTTTGACTAATAAGATTTGAAGAGACAATAGTTTGTCTTGTTCTTTATGCTATCTCTATAAAATCAGTTTTAAAGTTCATCCGATTTGCATCAAATCTTATTCTCATCTCTATAACTCATCTACATTCCTTCAATATTCTCGCTTTAAGTTTTCAATTCTTTTCTCAATGACTCATTCTTCTAACATTCCTCTAGATGCATCCATGAGGTATTCTACATCTCAATCTCATGTCCTTTCTGTAGCTACCATTGGCGCCATGTTGCAGCAAGAGAACAACAGTTTGGCTAATAAGCCAGACTCCGATGCTATCTACGACTTGGTGAGTCTCGAGACTCGCTACTCATCCTCTATTGTCGCTTTTTCCCAGCGGCTACAAGTCAAAAATCATGAGGTTGAAAAGCTTAAAGAACAAATTGTTGTACTTCAACGAATTGTTCAAGAGTCTCACACAAGGGAAGGAATCCTTCGGCAGAAGAATAAAAAGTTGAAATCTCTATTGGATTCTTCATTCCGCTTGCCAGTTCCCATGGATAGGGATGACATGATATTGTATGAAGAGAATGAGCGTCTCAAACATGAGGCTAAGAACCTCAAGTTTATGTAAAAGTATTTAAAAAAAATATCTCTATATTTTTATGAACTCTGATCTATCTTTCAAGAGATATTCATAATATGCATCATACCTATTTCTCTTCTAATCATACATAATCTATCTTCTGGTAAGGGTTTTGTGAATATATCTGCTAACTGATCGTGTGTGTTTGTGAACTCCAGTACTATATCGCCTTTCTGCACATGATAAAAAAAATGATATCTTATTTCAATATGCTTAATTCTATAATGTTGTATTGGTTTTTTTTTTTTTTAAAGATTTATAGCACTTGTATTATCACATTTGATTGGAATGTGATTATACATAAGTTTAAAATCCTCAAGTTGTTGCTTCATGTAAAGAGCTTGAGCATAACAACTACCCGCAGCAACATATTCTGCCTCAGCAGTAGATAGCGCAACAGAATTTTATTTTTTTTGTTTTTTTTTTTTTTTACTAAACCAAGAAACTAGTGCACGACCTAAGAAATGACATGTTCTACTAAAACTTTAAACTTTTTCGATCATCTTTGCAACCAGTATAATCGGTACCTGAATAACTAATAAGATCGAAAGAAGTGTGTTTATGATACCATAACTCTAAGTCAATGGTACTGGCAAAATATCTGAAAATCCGCTTGACTGCAATCAAATGAGATTGTTTTGGAAATGATTGAAAACGTGCACATAAACATACACTGAACATAATATCTGGTCTACTGGCTGTCGAATATAATAAGCTACCAATCATACCTCGATATATCTTCGAATCAACTAGTTTACCGGATTCATCTTTATCAAGTTTAGTGGATGGGCTCATTGGTGTTCCAGTTTCCTTAGCACCTTCCATCCCAAACTTCTTCAGCAATTTCTTAATATATTTTGATTGATTGATGAATGTCCCACTTTTTGCTTGCTTAATTTGCAATCCGAGAAAGAATGTAAGCTCTCCCATCATGCTCATTTCAAATTCTTCCTGCATAGTCTTAGCAAAAACTTGGCACATATTTTCATTAGTAGCACCGAATATTATATCATCAACATAAATCTGAATCAAAAGAATATCATCATTTTCGTATTTAATAAAAAGAGTTGTATCAATTTTTCCTCTTGAAAAGCCTTTTTTAATCAAGAAACCACTAAGTCTCTCGTACCACGCTCTAGGAGCTTGTTTGAGTCCATATAGTGCTTTTGTGAGTTTGAAAACATGATTTGGAGAAATATGATTTTCAAAACCTGGAGGTTGCTCAACATATACCTCTTCATTTATAAAACCGTTTAAGAAAGCACTTTTAACATCCATTTGAAAAAGTTTGAACTCTTTATAACAAGCATATGCAAGTAGCATTCGAATAGCTTCTAATCTTGCGACTGGTGCATATGTCTCATCATAATCGATTCCTTCTTCTTGATTGAAACCTTGGGCTACAAGTCGAGCCTTATTTCTAGTAATGACTCCAGACTCATCTTTCTTGTTTCTAAAAACCCATTTTGTTCCAATAATAGTATGATTTTTTGGTCTAGGAACAAGTGTCCAAACATCATTTCTTTCAAATTGATTAAGCTCTTCTTGCATAGCTAGAATCCAAGATTCATCAAGAAGTGCTTCATCAATATTTTTAGGTTCAATCTGAGATAGAAAAGCAGTATGATTGCAAATATTTCTAAGAGATGATCGAGTGCGTATACCTCGTGAAGGTTCCCCCAGAATTTGTTCCACTGGATGATCTTTCACAAATTTCCACTGTTTGGTTGCATCTTGTATTAAATTTTGATGATTTTTCCTGATATCTCCATGTTGGACTTCCTCTATTGTGTTCTCTTTGTTGAGATTGAGACTTTCCGTATTATTTATACCTCCTATTTCTTCATCAATATATTTCTTGGAGAGTAGAGAATTAGATTCATCAAATACTACATGCATAGATTCTTGTACAGTCAAAGTCTTTTTATTGAATACTCTATAAGCTTTACTATTAGTAGAATACCCGAGAAAGATACCTTCATCAGATTTTGCATCAAACTTGCCTAAATTATTTCTGTCATTTAAAATAAAACATTTGCATCCAAATACATGAAAGTAACAAATGTTGGGCTTTTTCTCATTCCAAAGCTCATAGGGGGTTTTATCTAATTTAGACCTTAGCATAACTCTATTTATAACATAACATGCAGTACTTACCGCTTCAGCCCAAAAATAACTAGGCAAGTTGTTCTCATTGAGCATTGTTCTTGCCATCTCTTGAAGAGATCTATTTTTCCTTTCTACTACCCCATTTTGTTGAGGAGTTCGAGGAGCAGAAAAATTATGCACAAAATCATTTTCATCACAAAATGTTTCAATATTTTTATTAACAAACTCTTTTCCCCTATCACTTCGGATACTTGAAATAGTATAACCCTTTTCATTTTGAATTCTCTTGCATAACTTGGTAAAAGCATTATGTGCCTCATCTTTATGAGTAAGAAAGATGACCCAAGTATATCTAGAGAAGTCATCAACAACAACAAATGCATAATATTTTCCTCCTAAACTTGCAACTCTATTTGGTCCAAAAAGATCCATGTGTATCAGTTGCAGTGGTCTAGTAGTGGAAATATGTTTCTTGATTTTAAAAGAAGTTTTTGTTTGTTTACCAAATTGGCATGCATCATAAATTTTGTCTTTAAGAAAATTTACCTTTGGTAAACCTCTCACAAGATCATTTTTTGAAAGTTTGGAAATAAGTTCCATATTGGCATGACCTAGTCTTCTATGCCATAACCAATTAGTTTCATTTTGAACTGAAAAACAAATCGCATCTTGTGAGGTAATTTCTTCAAAATCAATTATATAAACATTGTTACTTCTAAAAGCAATAAAACAAATATTACAATCATAATCATTCAATATAATGCACTTATCCATTTTGAAAGTAACTGTAAATCTTTTATCACATAATTGACTTATGCTTAAAAGATTATGTTTTAAACCTTCAACAAGTAGAACATCTTCAATTATAAGAGAAGACTCATTACCAATTTTACCTATTCCCACGATCTTCCCTTTCGAGTTGTCTCCAAATGTCACGTGTCCTTCTTCTTTAGATCTAAGATCAAAGAACTTAGTCTTGTCTCCCGTCATGTGTCTTGAACATCCACTATCTAAAAACCATTTATTTTTGTTCGTGGAAGACATCATGCACACCTATAAAAACAATTAAAATGATTTTTCTTGGTACCCAAGTTCTTTGGGTCCTTTATTTATTAGTATTAGAAATAAGATTTTTAGGTACCCATATGGTCCTAATAGTCATTGTATGTTTTCTTCTAATAGGACAAGCAAAATAATTATGACCATTTCTATTACAAAAATTACAAATAGCATGTGACATATATGAAGAACTTGAGTGATTATAATAGTATCCTTTTTTAACAAAATTATTTTTATGAAAAGAATTTTGAATATTGGACTTTGATGTAGAAGGATTATCAAAGAAGTTTTTATAAGGTTTGTATTTTTGTTTTGGCATATATCTCAAGCCTGCCTTATCAAAAACACATCTTTGACTACCAAGAAGTTTTTCAAAATTTCTTTTTCCATTCGTAAAGTTTTCAATAATATTTTCTAAATCAGTTTTCTTTTTCTTCAACTCAAAATTTTCATCTTTCAAAACAATATTTTCTTTTCTTAAAATATCAATTTCGTTTGTTAAAGAAGAATTTTTCTTTTTCAAAACAGTATACTTGATACCCAATTTTTCAAATTCCTCATATACCTCTTCTAAAACATTTTGCAATTCTTCATATGAAGGATCTTCAATATTATCAAGATTTGTTACCTCAATGTCATCTTTAGCCATAAGACAAAGATTTGCTGATTCTCCATTGCTTGCCTCACTATCTGAGCTACTTGAATCATCATCCCACGTAGCTTTCATTGCCTTTTTGCCTTTGTTTCGATCTTTCTTTAGCAGAGGACAATCTGGCTTGATATGACCAGGTTTATTGCATTTATAACAAATTAAAGTGTCATTTTTACCTGAATCTTTCTTGGAAAACTTATTGAAGGATTTCCTTGGAGGAGTTTTATTTTTCTTTAAGAACTTCTGAATTCTTCTTGTTATCATCGCAACTTCTTCATCTTTGTCGTCATTTTCCTCATCTTCATCACTTTCACTTTCATGTGGAACAGCTTTAAGCGTCAAGCTCTTCTTTGACTTTCCTTCTTCTTCTCCTCTTTTCAATGTGTACTCATGGGTGATAAGTGACCCGATGAGTTCATTCACTTCGAGTTTCTTGAGGTCTCTAGCTTCAAGAATCGCTGTCACTTTTGATTCCCAACGTTTTGGTAGAGAGTTGAGAATTTTTCTTACTATTTCCACTTTGGAATAAACTTTGCCAAGAGCTGTCAAGCTATTTATGATGTTAGTAAAACGAGTGTCCATACTAGAAATAGATTCATCATCATTCATCTTAAACATTTCATATTCATGAGTAAGAATATAAATTTTTGATTCCTTAACTTGAGAAGTTCCTTCATAAGTAACTTCCAAGTTATCCCAAATTTCCTTTGCTGTAGCACAAGTCATTACTCTATTAAATTCATTACCATTGAGAGCATTATATAATAAATTCATAACAGTTAAATTCAAAGTATAAAGTCTATCGTCTTCACGATTAAACTCTTCTTCTTCCTTTTTGACCTTTACTCCATCAACCACTTTTGTTGGAATATAAGGTCCATTTACAATGCATTTCCAGATTTCTCGACCTTGAGCCTGAAGGAATATTCTCATTCTAACTTTCCAGAATGAGTAATTGTCTCCGCAAAAGAGTGGAGGCCGACTGCTAGATTGACCTTCACCAAATGATGCTGCAATGTTAGCCATAAAATCTTAACTCAAAGATAATTAATCTTATAATAGAGCTCTAGCTCTGATACCAATTGTTACTGACCATAGGCCGCACCTATGTCACCTAACAACTGTACCTACCAGACTAGCCGGCCACCGTCTCTACCGGTGCACCGTCACCCATGGTCGGAGAGTCTTGCTTCGGTGACACAGTCACAAGCGAGAGTTCCCATGAGTGATCTGCCTGTATGAACAGTACAGGTCAACTAGCTCTGATACCAATTGTTGCCCAGATGACTAACACAAGAGGGGGGGTGAATTGAGTTGTATTTAAGAAAATAACAATTATAAATAAAATATAAATAAAATATGAAACAATAATAAATATAAAGAGTAAGGGTAAGAGAGAAGCAAACTCAGTATGTTAACGAGGTTCGGCCCCACTGCCTACGTCCTCGCCTCAAGCTACCTCTTGAGGATCCCCAAATCCACTATTCAATCTCCTTTAGGTGGAGATAGAAACCTATTACACCTTTGAGCAGCACCGCTCCAAAGAATCCGTGTAGAACACCCTCTACACTTCCAATCACCTTACACTTGGTGATTTAACTTTTCCCCGTGTAGAACACCTTCTACACTTCCAATCACCTCACACTTGGTGATTTAACTATTTCCCGTGTAGAACACCTTCTACACACACAAGGGTTATACACACCCTTTTACAAATACAAGAGTTGATAGTAGGTAGACTATCAAAGTACACTCCTCAATGAGTGAGATAGAAACAATACAGCGCAACCTATATCTCTCTCAACAAGAACAAGAATTAAGGCTCAAAACTTTAGAAAAGAGAGAATGAGAGCTTTGAAGAAATGATACAAAACTTAGCAATAGATGTGTAAGCTCTTGTTGTGAATTTTGCAAAACTCAAGTGAGCTATTTATAGGCAAATGAGTTTTCAATTTCAAATTTGAAAAGATTCCCATGTCAAAAACATCATCATTCACTTTTCAAAAATTTCAAATCTAATATTTTTACTTTTTGCATGTGACAAAAGGAGCACACTTTACTTTTCAAAAATTTCAAACATAATCTTTTACTTTTTGCATATGACAAAAGGAGCACACTTTACTTTTCAAAATTTTCAAATAAAGACATCTACCTTTTGCATAAGTCAAGAAAATCATCCACCACTTTTGAAAATATTCAAATAAAACATGCACATGTGAAAGATGACAATCAATCATCTTAATATTTTCAAAATTCAAACCTTTAATCATGTCATGCACATGTGAAAGATGACAATCAATCATCTTTCAAAATTTTCAAAATTCAAACTTTTAATCATGTCATGCACATGTGGAAAATGTATTTTAATGTTTTATGATAAAATATTAATTTTGAGCCTTAATCCTAATTTCAAATTTTTTAAGAGATTTACAAAATTACTCTATGATTTTAATATGAACTTGTTCCCTTCTTGCTCATGCTTGCTTCCTTGATGTGCTTGATTATATTGTGTGGACAACTTGAGCTTGAGACTCCTTTATTCTTTGGATTCATTTGTTATCATCAAAATCCATTTGTAGATTTACATGAAACTTGAAACCTTGGGTTCAACAATATACATACAATTATAAATTATATTTCAAAATAATAGTCAATATATAAATAAATTATATAGATAAATATATATATGTAATTAATTTAGTCTAAATTGAGATTAAAACATAATAAAAAATTTTAAAAAAAAAAAAACTGGAAAGCCGAAATCCGATACGGCCGGTACCGGCCGTACCGGACATTTTTAGACCGATTTCGGCCGTATCGGCCGGTACGAAAAATCAGCCGAAACGAAATATCAACTTCTTTGTATTGACCGATTGGCCGATACGGAAAATTCTAGTCGTACCGACCGGTACGGCACGATATTTAAAACAATGATTTTAGATCTATTCTTAAGCTGTAAACAAATTCAACATCTTTGGAAATATACGAGCGGGGGGCAGAAAAATTCAAAATAGAAAAGATTTTGAAAAGGAAAAAAAGAAGGCGGCGTAAAAAGTTTGAAGACGCAAAAAATGCCAAAAGGCTAAACGATATATATATATATATATATATATATATATATTTTTTTTTTTTTTTTTTTTTTTTTTGAAAAGAAACGTTGGATCTGGGAGGTTGCGGAAGGAAAAAAGAAGAGAGCTCATGATTACATTCTACCTTAATTACGTACTCCAATTAACGAAGGCTTGGAAATAAAATGTAAGCTGAACGTGGGATACATCATATGGAATCTTAAAAAAGTGAAGACGTAACCCAACTGCGAACGTCGAGCGGTGATCAATGTACAAAGTAAAAACATTGTGATAAATTTATTATATTTTTAAAGATAGGATAAAATGAGATAAAATATATTATTATAATATATTTTTTAATATTATTTTAAAATTTGAAAATTTATTTTAAAATTTAAAAAAAATTGAATTGTTTATTATTTATATAAAAATTTGAAAAAAAATAATTATGAGTTTAGTGGCGAAACCACAGCCCCAACCCTTTCCAAATTAAAAATAAAAAAATAATGTATATAGATTAGTTTTTTTTACATAATTTAGTAAGATAATATTAATTTATCTTGTGTTGGCTCCCTCTATAATAATTATCTTAACCCCCCACAAAATCTAATCTAATTTAAAAATAAAATACATCTCATAAAATAAAATGATATAATAATATAATGACATGTTTTTATTATAGATAAAAATAAAAATAAAAAATAAGTTAGATAATTTCTAACGTATTTTAATAGTTTTTTCTATTATGATGATATGTTCTTAACATATTATATATTTTTTAATATATAAGTTGTATTGAACCTATTTTATTTTTATTGTAGATTTTAATTATTATCAGATGGTTTTATACCGCAATATATATATAATTAGAACAAAAAAATATTTTATATATTTTGTGTTAGCTTTGTTTGGCTCCCTTAAAGCAAATATCTGGCTCTGCCATTATATGAGTTTAAGATAAGATGAGAAGAGACGAGATAATTTGGAAAAACAAACAAGGCCTATGTCTTATCTCATCTCATTTCATTTTATAATTATAATTTTTTTAAATTCTCTTATATAACATAATAAACTATTTAACATTTTCAAATTCTAAAATAATAATATTACAAAATATTATCTTAATAATATTTTATTCAATTTTCAAAACTCATATTAATTCATCTCATAATTACATTCCATTTTAGTTAATGTTTAAATTTAATTTTGAACATGAATTAAGTTTTGTTCATTTTAGAAAAATGAGGTAATCTAGTTCTAAAGTAAACTTGTTTTTTTATGCTAATTTGAAATAATTTTCTGCTATATTTGTCTGATTTATTTTGAGCTAATAGCTTGTAATTGATTGGAAATTAATTAGATGATTTTGAACCTATAATTTTTCTTTTAAAAGAGATAATTACATGATAGACCTTAGATATTTCGACAAAATATCAAAATCGAAAGACCTATATGAACTTATATAATCTTAAAATCTTTTGTCTTAATGCTTTCTTGTTTCATTAATTTGCATAGTACTCTTGTGAAAAATAAGAAAGAATAAATTCAGCTGACTATGGTTGGTTGAATTTAGAGATTTTTATAACAAATAGAAGGAATTAAATTCAATTAGTTAAATAAAAGAAGTATAGTGAGAATTAGGTGAAATCCATTTCATAGAAATTCTTTTTCTCATCAATTCAATCATCCAACAATAGTTTTCTTTGAATTGATTTCATTTACAATTACAATTACAAAAGTCTTAATAATCTTTTAAGTAAAGTCGAGATTAATATAATTTTGGTGCTTGAAAAAAGTGAGATATCAATCACTGAAAATAATACTATTCTCACCACTTTATTATAAAACTACGATATTGAGCACTTGCAAGCTTGGACCGTCAAGATTTTTGTGCCTTTGATGGGATTGATTTCTTTCGATTTTTCTCAATTGACAGTAAGCAATCTTGGTTTTAATTTAGCATTTTTTCTACAAGTGTGTTTTGGAGATCGAACGCGCTATTATAAATATCTTGACATTATTTCTTTCAATCTTCGGATTGAAAGAATCTTAAATAATTAAAAAACAAGTACTAGTAAAGTTTGATGGACAACAAGATGCATAACCATGCACCTTGGAGGATTATATATGATCGGTTGTGAATGACAACTATTTAGGTATAAGATGCTAAACCATTAATGCCAACAATTTTATTCTCAAACCAACCTTAATCCGCCTAGTGTAACAAGCCTATGCATTCAATAGATTGCCATTAAATGATCCTATATTTATTTAGCAATGTTTTTGGAGATTTGCGACACTATAAATATTAATGATGTTATCGAAGATACTATTAGACTAGATTATTTTCTTTTTCTTCAAGGAACAAGGTAAGAGGTTGACTACAATCCCTACGATCAAAAAACATCACTAATTAGCAGAACATGGCTAAAAAGTTTCTTACTACATTCTTTGCACTTGCCAAAATAGTCCAACTCAAGAGTGATATTGGTCAATTCAAATAAAATGATTTTAAGTCACTTTATGAGGCATGAGAAATATATAAATATTTGTTTCGCTATTGTTGGACTAGTTACAAATTTAGTTGTTCTACAATGATATGTAAAACACAGATTTAAAGCTTTTCACTACATGATATGACATGTAAGCAGTGTCATGAATTTAGAGAATGGTTGAGATGAATTAAAATTTAAAATGAGTGGTTGAAATGAGTTGAAAGTACGAAATGAGATAAAATGAGTTGAACTCACTTTGTAAAACAAACGGAGCTAGATGAAAGACAAGATAAACAAATAATGTATGATTGTTAAAAAATGAATAGAGTGAGTGATTAATACATTCACTGTACATATATTGCCATGCTTATGAATAATTCCACTTATGTTGATAATTAATAGATATGCTATGTGAATCTTTAATGATATATGTAGGTTTTCAAAAATTAAGTTTATAATAACTAAGTTAGGTTGATATATGATGAGCTATTTAGAAAGTATTCAACTCATTTTTATTTGATTCACTACTTTCTTTTATGTTTAATTGTCACAATTGATGATTGTGCATAGCTGGAAGGCTGGGTGTAGATCTAGTACGGAGACTTAGAAAAGAATAAGTATTATTTATATAATGATTAGTTTTATTTATATATGTTGTTTGAATAAAAAGTCACACATAGTACGATTTTATGTTTTTACATTACTTTTTAGTTTCATGCTTTAAAGATAGTTATGTTTAGGCTTAGTTCCATATTTCTCAAGAAATGAGATATTTCAAGATTTTAAATCTCGTTGTTGGATATTATATTATGAATGTTAGTAATATCTTTTTGATAAGTATGAATGTTAGTAATATCTTTATCCTATGTAGTGCAAAAATGACATAATTAGTGCAAGCTTAGGAAAATATATGGTTAGAAGAATGACCTATATATACAAATTTGTTATGAAATAATGTAATGAACAAACGAAACGGCAGCCACCTCCTGTCTCACCACTAAAAATTATGTGAATGACCCCACCACTATTATTTTAAATCTACATAGTGACTTGCATAGTAACTTGCATAGTAACTTGCATAGTAATTTCAACGCCTATAAATATGGGCTTCAGTTGTAATGAAATTCATAAGAAAATATAGAGAATGAAGAAAATTTCAGAGAGTTTCTTTTATATTTCTCTTGCAATAGTAGTAGTTTTTTTTTTTAGTTTTATAACACGTTATCAGCACGAGATTCTACCGATACTGAAGCTAGTGGTCTTCTACTTCAAGTAAGTTTTTCAATATATTATTTGCAGTCCTTGAGATAAATATTAAAGGTAATATTTCTAAATATTACTTGATAAAATTTTATTTTTATTCTCATGATAATGTGAATATATTTCTTAAATTCACAGATTTATTTTTGTAATATAATGTCAAATATTGAGATTTACTATTGACATTTCTGAAAAATGTCATTTATCCAGGATCCTTGATGAGATCTATCTAGATATAATGATGAACTTGAAAGATACAATCATAGAAGAAAACCATGTGTCCCTGAAGGACCGTGCTGTGTATCTCATGATGAAAAATCATCTTACTGTGTGAAATAAATTAAGAGAGAGATAAAAGTACCAGAAGATGTAATCCTCTCAAAAGATCATTATGATTTATTGCACTTGAAGTTGCAAGATTTTAAGAGTGGTATTGAATATTCTGCACTCTTTAAAATCAGCTCAATATTAAAATTATACAGTGAAAATGTCACTGATGATGATATATAAAAGAATACATTATTTTTCATACCTCGAATGTGCTCCTGCAGTAGTAATATCGAGAGTGAAAGTTCAACAAATATTCTGAATTTTTTTTTTGTCTTCCAGTGATTGAGCTAAATAATGAGTTTTTGTTACACCAGTTACGTCCTATTAATGATATCGAATTTACACAATTCCCAGAAGTGAACGGGAACTAAGGGCGTAGACGTGGTAGAAAAATTATAGAAGTGTTGGTCCCAAAAGCGACAACACTAAAGATGATAAAAATATATCATATCACCAGAAGTGATCAAACTCAGAGAAGGGTAAAGGCTCTCAGAATAATTTTTCATAAAAAGATGAAAATGTTTGTCATAGATGTAATATGACTAAACAGTAGTCACATACCTGTTGTACGACTAAGCACTTGATTTACTTATACTAAGTTTTTATATATAAGCTTATTACTATTTCATCATGTTTTGAAATAATGTAATATCGGTACCTGAAGCACGACAAGAAATTACTTGGGATAATAAAGTCCTGTTTAAATTTGATCATCTTACAAATAAATGTGAACCAGAAGTTCAGAGGATTATTTATCTGCAAAGTGTTGCAAATCAATTACATGATGTATTTACTGACACTAAAGGTGTTGTAAAATCATATATTACTGTTGTTAATGCTTAAGCAGGAATTGAAGTCCCTGAAGGACGAGTTGTTAAAACAGTAATAAATGAGTCTAAGATATACCTGAAGCGTTGAAGACCTATTGGTGCACAAGAAAAATAAAAATCGGTCCTCATGAAGAGACCGTATTTTCTGTATAAAATATAATCCTTCTGAAGAGGAAACCTCCTGAAGAGGTAACTCCTGAAAATGTAACTCCTGAAGAGTATAACTCCTGAAGAGAAAACTCTTGAAGAGTATAACTCCTGAAGAGAAAACTCCTGAAGAGTATAAACCTCCTGAAGATGAACCTCCTGTAGAGGTGTTTCATGAAATGTTTTCCCCTGGAGAGGAACAATGAGATCTCAATACATTTCATGAGTACTGGAAAATTTATGGATAGAAATAAAACTGTTGTCGACAACATATATGATAACACTTGATATTACCAGAAGTAATAAAAAATAGTGAGCCAAAAATCGTCGAAAAATGTCGACGTAGAAATGATTGGGCAAAATGGAAAGCAGTTATTAAAACTGAATTAAACTCGCTAGTGAAGCGAGATGCATTTGGACCTGTTGTCCAAACACCAAATGGTGTAATATCTGTCAAATATAAGTGAGTATTTATACGAAAGCGTAATGCGAAATGAAATTGTGCAGTATAATTTGTCGCACAAGGTTTCCTGTAGAAACCCGAGAGCAATTATGAGGAAACATATTTCCTTGTTATGAATGCAATCACATTCATATTTTTAATCGATTTGGTTATTACAAAAAGATTAGATATGCAGTTAATGAATGTGGTCTCTGCATATTTATAAGGATCATTAGATCATTACATATATAAAGATTTACGATACTTGAAGCATCTAATCCAAGTACATTTAGGAGTATGTACTTTATAAAGCTTCAAACATCTTTATATGGGTTAAAGCAATCCGAACGTATGTTGTATAATTGAATCAACGAGTATCTATTGAAAGAAGGATTTAAGAATAATCCTATATATTCATGTGTTTTATCAGAATCCGGATTCGTCATTATTGTAGTTTACGTTGATGATTTACCTTGTTAGAACTCTTGAAAAGATTACAAGGTTTCTATAAATTCAAGGAATGCATTTGAAAAGGAAAGATCTTATTATTCAATTCATAGATGAGTTACAAGAATTTGAGACTTCTAGCCTCATCTCTCAAATACATTTGCTCTTCATAAAGCAACATATCATCCTTATCTAAAGGATTAGGCAGTCGAAATGAAGAGGCAAGTGAGGATTTTAAATCCTTATTCTCTTGCTTTAAGTTTGCAATTTTTTTGTCAGACTCTTGAACGAGTCGTTGAAGTACAGAAACCTTCTCGTTAAGCTCCTCAATCTCACGATTTTTGGATTGTAATCAGTTGGAAAATCCAACAATAGAGTAGGAGTATCGGGTGCCGAGAGTCACCAGCTCATAAACAGCTTCACGATCTGACTTATTAGCCAGATCATTTGCTTGCTGCAACATTGCACCTGCGGAAGATGCAGGATCAACTTGTAATTGAGGTGAAGGATACCTCATATGTTGATTGTGAGAAATAGTAAAAGGAAATTGATGAGCCATTGGAAATTTGTAGAATAAGAATACAAATACAGATGAATTATAGATATGAGAAGAAGATTTGATGCGTACTAAATAAAGCTAAAGACGGTTCTTATAGAAATAGAAATAAGAACAAGACAAACCATCATCTCTTCAAATCTCACTTTACAAGATATGCTAGATGCATAATTTCAAAAGCCAGCGAGATTAATTACAGCTATCCCTATTTTCTTGTAAACGCTGAACTTCTGCCGTTAGCTACTATTGTGGACTTTGTATCTGAGCTCTTTCTCGTTCCAGCTCTTCTACTCGTGTTTTCAAGTCACGAGAATACCAGTCTACAAGTTTCTTCAGATCCTTGTTTTCTTGTTTTAAATCTTTATTTTTTCTATCTTTAGTTGCAAGCGTTTGATGCAACTCAGATATTTGATTTTTAAGACGATCAACCTCACTCGTTCTCGCCAATAGCCTCTGTGACATGGTTGTAAGAGAAGCAGCATATTGAGCACTGAGGGTTCTTGATGCTGCAACAATTTCAGCATCAGATTTACTAGATAGATATATCTCTGCTCCTATCATGGTGTTTACAGTCTCAGGAGAAAATATAAGTGGTTGAGGTATAAAAGGTTCATGGTTTAAATCTGGGACATTAGAATTTCTATTAGACATAATATCGTTCTGGATGAACAACAACTGAATCTATGGGGAATGCAAAATATTTTTGCTGGAGTAAACCAACGATAAAATTGGTTATATTTAAACAACAACCCGAAACCTTCAAATCTCTTTAAGATCTCGTTTGTCCACAATGTCAAGCGGATTTGATTTTCCGCCGAACCGATAATATTAAAGTTCAAAGCTTTTACAGCTTTTATCATATATAGATGGTTTCCAATGTTATTTCCGCCGTATATAAACAAATTCTTCCTAATAACGCCGAATGAGGGGGAGAAAATTTTAGATGAAAATATTATCATACTCTCTCTAATACATTATTTAGTTGGAGATCGTGTTTGAATTCTTAACTTGTTATATATACTGAAATCATATTTGCTTATTACTTGAAACACTAACGCATATTATCAGGGGGAGTTTAAGTATTACTGCAGGTATCAGATTTCTATTAAGTTTATCAACCAGATATTATTTTTCATCTTCAAATCACTCAGAGATTATTGCAATTCATGAAATAAGTCGAGAGTATATTTGGCTGAGATCAATCACTCAACATATCCAAGAAAAGTGTGGTATTTTGATAGCTCAACAATTTTATACGAAGATAATGCTGCTTGTATCATTCAAATCAAAGGAGGATATATCAAATATACGATCAAGTGATAATCTAACAGATTTATTCACGAAAACATCACCAACTGCGACATTCAAGAAAATTGTGCAGAATATTAAAATGTGAAGACTAAAAAACTATTGTCATGCACTTTCCAGGGGGAGTAAAAGTCCTGAAGACTTGTGCTGATTGTACTCTTTTTCCTTCGCTAAGGTTTTATCCCATTGGGTTTTCCTTTGCAAGGTTTTAATGAGGCAATCTTAAAGCACTTGTGAATATATAAAGAGACTGTACTCTTTTTCCTTCGCCATTGGTTTTTCTTCCCACTGGATTTTTCCTTAGCAAGGTTTTAACGAGGCAGATTCTTTATGGGTGGTCATTCAAGGGGGAGTGTTATGAATTAATGTAATGAACGAACGAAACGGCAGCCACCCCCTGTCCCACTATTAAAAATTATGTGAATGATCTCACTACTATTATTTTAAATCTGCATAGTGACTTGTATAGTGACTTGTATAGTGACTTGCATAATAATTTCAACGCCTATAAATATGAGTTTCAGTTGTAATGAAATTTATAAGAAAATATATAGAAGGAAGAAAATTTCAGAGAGTTTTTTTTATATTTCTTTTACAATAGTAGTAATTTTCTTTTTAATTTTATAACAAAATTATGATTCCTATTCTTAAAAATTATTCTTTATTTAATATATTGTGGTGAAATGCATAATAAAAAATAGAGTCAGGATTCCATCTAGTGTTAATTTTTTTAATATTTATTTATATATATATTTTATTAATTTTAATTATTTAAAAAAAATTCACAATATTATAAAATAATACATCTATTATTATTAACTAAAAATTTTTTAAAAAAAAATTAAAATTTACAGACGAAATTCCCAGTTGGACTAGCATTTCTTTAAAAAATATTGTGTATCATTTTTTTATATTTTAAAGAAAAGAGGTCAAACTGTCAATGTCAAAGTGATCGTTACCGATTACTGTATGTCTTGGGAAGTTAAATTGCTTTTGGATCTCGTGAATGTCGTGGGCGTCTCCCATCAACTCACGATTTCTTGATCATGTAACTCGTGGACAACATTATTTTTTTTTTCCTTTTTAATTTAGAAAAATTAAAAACCTGCCAAATGTGATCCACGCGTGCCAGATCAGGATTGAGGTTCGGTTTAGATTGTAAGGTGAGCTTAATTTATTTTTATTTTATTATTATATTTTTTTAATTTTTTATATAAATTACAGATTTTAATATATATTTTTTAAATTTTAATATAATAATAATATTAAAAAATAAATTAAACTTATCTTAATTAATCTCATTTCTAAATTTAAATTAAAGTAAAACCCTCCAATCAAAGTAGACTATGAAATGAAAATAAAAAGTTGGATTTATAAAATTGGTTTTTATTTTAAATAGTATAATACTTATTGAATTTTAATGAATTTATGTTTAAGAAATAATAGTATTTAGTAAATAGTTATATTAAACTTTTAGGTATGATTTAAATTGAAATATGAAATAAGACAAATTGAGATGAATTTAATTTATTTTTTAATATTATTATTTTAATATACTATATCCACGGGTGATGAGACTCTTATTTATTTAATTCATATTTTGAAATCTAACGGTGCAAGTCGAATAGAGTAGTCTAGTTATTTGCAATAATTAGATCTCACTTGGATTCGGAATTGAGTGAGTTGAGATAAGTTTGATATATTTTTTAATATTATTATTATTTTGAAATTTGAAAAATGTGTATTGAGATTTGAAAAAGATGTATAAGAATTTGTGTTTTATATAAAAAAATTATAAAAATATAATGATAAAATGAAGATGAGTTGAGTTCATCTTCAAACACAAACAGGGCCTTAGTCGAGTACTAAGCATTGATTTTATTAAATTTGTTTTTTAAATTTGAAGAAAAATATAAATTAAAAAATCAATATTTAAAAAAATCTTATATATTATAAAAAAATTATTTATTTGTAATTATTTAATTACAACTAATTAATTATTTATAATTAAAATTAGTTATAAATAATTATTTGATTTCAACTAAATGATTACAAAAATCTATTATTTTTTTGTAGTGACATTAAATCAATATAAAAAATTTATGATATTTGATTAAAAATAAAAAAATAAAAAGAATAAAATAAAATATTTTTTATTTAATTTTTTAATAATAAATTCTTTAATAAAAATTCTTGTTATTGCTATGCAATTGAGGCCTTATTTACTTTTAAAGATTAGATAAATTATGAGATGAGATAAAAATAAAAAATAAAAATAAAAAATATTATTATAAAATATTTTTTTAATATTGATTTTGTTTTAAAATTTAAAAAAAATATATTTTTTATTATATTTTATATAAAAATTAAAAAGTTATAATAATAAATTTCAAATTTTATTTTTATTTTCTTAAACAAACAGACCGTAGTGTAGGAGTGAAAGAACAAAAAACTGTCTGACACGAACTCAATGGTAGCAATAAAAAAAAGAAAAAGAGAAAAAAAAAATAATATATATATTTGGCACGTTATATACAGTAACCTCCAAGTTTAGAATTAAAAAATTAAAAGTAATAGTCCATATGCAACTGTACACAAAAAATTAACAATAAAAATTTGATAAGAGAAAAGGGATGCAGCAGCACAGTAGTCTACGGTGATTACGGTCAATTATTCTCCTTAAAATTATGTGAATTTATTTTAAGGGAGACGCGGATGGTCCATTCAATTTTTATTAAAAATAGTTTATTAATAAAACATAATAAAAATATAATAAAAACTTTTAAAAAATATAATAAAAAAGAAAATTTTAAAAATACAATAAAAAAATATAAAAAAATATAAAATATAATAAAAATAATATAAAAAATATAATAAAAAAATAAAATAAGATAATTTAAATAAATCATCCACCTCAATTCAGACGACGTTGATTGATGCCTACCGCCAGCAAAATATCGGCATCCATTTTTTAAAAGAAAAAATCTATTTATCCTCTACCATTCACACAACTTCCATACACTACATATTATTTTATTTTATTTTTAATTAAATATTTAATATATAAATAATGAATAAAAAAATTAAATTAATTTAAAAAGAATAAATTCAAAAAAAAAATATTAAAAAAATTAAAAAAATAAAAATAAATAAAAAATAATAGTATGTAAAAATTAAAAAGTTGTGTAGAAATGCTTTTTTTAAAAAAATCGAACGAATCGATTTTCAATCTTTTTCTTATTTTAATTACCAATGGTTAAATGTACAGTGACCTCCAATTAAGAGTGTTCTAGGAGGTGACGTTTGAGGTGACGTTTCTCAACCGCTATAATTGAGCTGTCCGTATAAATCATCATCATTCACCAGACAAGATCACATGCTCACATCCAATTAGCTAGCACTCCCCGCGACATCACAACAAATAATCAATATGAACTGCACATCCGTGGTAGCTCCCATTGCTAAGAGGTAATAAGAAAAAAACAAAGCTTTCGGTACCTATTTGAGTTTATAATTACGTTTTATATAATTATAAATTCTCTCTCTCCATAGTTTACATCATTAATAGAATTTGGAATATATAGATTAGCAGGCAAGGTTGCTCTGATAACCGGAGGTGCAAGTGGAATTGGCGAGAGTACGGCAAAACTATTTGTTGAACATGGAGCTAAGGTCATCATTGCCGACATCCAAGACGAGCTTGGTTTCTCAGTTTGCCAAGAAAAAAGCATCAACGGTGCCATTTCCTACGTTCACTGTGATGTCACTAGCGAGTCTGATGTCGAGAATGCTGTTAATACTGCGGTGTCGAAGCATGGAAAACTCGACATAATGTTCAACAATGCAGGCTGTCCTGGCCAAAGAAATGTAAACATCTTAGCCGTTGAGCAGAAGAATTACAAGAGAGTTTTTGATGTAAATGTGTTGGGGTCATTTTTGGGGGCAAAACACGCGGCAAAAGTAATGATTCCAGCGAAAAGGGGAACCATTCTATTCACCGCAAGCTGCGCAACACAGTCACATGGATTGGTCTCGCACATCTACACGGCGTCCAAACATGCCGTTGTGGGACTAACAAAGAATTTATGTGTTGAGTTGGGTCAGTACGGAATTAGAGTCAATTGCATATCACCACATGCTGTGGCCACTCCTATGTTCCTAAAAACGATGGGAATAGACAAGAAAACGGCAGAAGATGTCATATCCTCTTCGGCAAATTTGAAAGGTCCAATTTTGGAAGCAGTAGATGCGGCAGAGGCTGCGTTGTTCTTGGCGAGCGAGGAGTCCAAATACGTGAGTGGCCTCAACCTAGTCATGGATGGGGGTTATAGCGCAACCAATGTGGCTTTTTCAGAGAGGTTCCAGAAGTTGTTTAGTGAAAGTAACTGAGAACGAAAAGAAAAGCATGTGTGATCTTTTCTGAGATCTTTTCTGAGTTTCTGCAAGCATACATGCATGTTTTCGTCGTGCCTAGGGGTCGCAATCGTATTAATGTTTGTATGTTGAGATCTATATAATTTCCTGTGTGGTTATAATAAATTCATGGGGCCAAAACGAATAATTAAAATTTAATAGCATATTCGCAATACACTATTTGCGGTGAAAATAGGCCCCGCAAAAAGCCTTTATGTCCACCGATTTTTCCTAATAGCAGCGCTTTTCTGCCGGACGATCCGCCGCTATAAAAATACCGCTTATAAATTAAAGCAGCAAATAACATTATTCACCCAACAAAAACTTATTTGCGGCCTTTATAATCGTCGCAAAGTAAAACATATTTCACCGCAATTGATATTCCAGATTTGCAAACTAATTGCCGGGATAAGAGTTATTTTTAGCGAATTACATTTCGCTAAAAGAAGCAGTTGCATGTTTGTAATTTCTACGGCAAATCATTTTCGCCGCAATAAATAAAAATTTCCAATTTTTTTTTTTTCAGCCAAATATAAATGGCTACAAATATATATATATTTTTTATTGTGCTGTCAGTACCCATTCTTTTTAATGTTACTACTGGCTCTTTATATACCCAACTCACTTATAATATTAATAAACACTATAATATTTATTATGCTAAACCAAAATTAAAAAATCAAACCAAAATTAAAATGTAAAATGACATATAATCAATTTTCATCCAATAGTAAACTTGTTTTAGATTTATTTACGTACTCAATGCTCAAATTAGAAGAACGTGGGTATTTGAGCTTTGAAAACATAAATTTTGATATTATCCTCTATCAAATTATCTAATCTTTATCCTTCAGGCGTATGATCTTTACTGCGAATTCGCTTCAATCTATTGCCCCCATCATTCTACCTTTCAAAGAAAAATAACCAAAGGAAAAAAGTCACACACTTAATTTTAGCTAAGCTTTTCTTGAGAGAGAGAGAGAGAGAGAGAGAGAGAGAGAGTTTCCTGAGTTAAGTAATAAGATGAGTGAGTCTATTAAAAAATTAGTAACTACAGAGAAGAGCAATTTGAGGAAAAAAGAATTGAAGAACAAAAGAACATTTTTGGGTGTCAATTGAACATCTGATATGATGATTCTCTTAATGTAACCACCTTTGCCCTTGATGGTTCTAAACTCAATCCCGCCAAACGAGTTGTATAGATGGACCTGCTCAACATGCACATCAGAAATGCCAACAGACATCTCATTATCAAAAGCAAGAGAAGAACCTGAAAAAACTACTGACCAGTAATTTTGATCTCCTAAAAGGTAAACGGACAACAAAAAATTTAAAATGGTACAAGTGGCTCCGTTAGGATTCGGAAACCATCTCATCTCATTTCATTATTATAATTTTTACAAATTCTCATGCTAAATATAATAAATAATTCAACTTTTTCAAATCTCAATTAATGTTTTTAAAATTCTAAAACAACAATAATATCATAAAATAATATTATAATAATATTTTATTTAATTTTTAATTTTTATCTAAAATCATCTAATCTCATCTCATCTTTGAAAGCAAATCAGGGCTATATATACAACTAATTACTAAATGTTATTATTTCTTAAATTGAAATTCATTAAAATTCATTAAGTATTGTACTCTAAATTTTATATAAGTTAATGTTTAAATATGTGGTTAATGTATAAAAGTTTATATAACGTGGTTGTCTAGATATCTTAATTCGATAGAGATGTTGTATACCCCAAAATAAAATCTGACTAGTCAGATTGGCGATTAATATAACTTATATAGAAGTCATACTCTAGAGTACGTCAAGAATAAAAAAAAGTAACTAGAACAATAGCGCAGAATTCTTTAGATTGATCAAATTTTCCAGGCTTGAATTGTATTCGAGAAGGACTCATTCAACGAGATATTACAAATGCACAAGAAAAGTTATCCTTACAAATTACACGAAGATTGGGATTAAAGTAAAAATTATTCAAAACACGAGCGTTGAGATAATTAATATTTCTGTCGAGCACAATTTTTTTTTTGACTAAAATACACTATAGAATATAGATGTTTATATTTATCCAAATCCTAAAGTTCGGATAGAAATGCTAGAAGATTAGAATCCCCTAACTACTATTGCCTTGTTACCGCTTGGCACCAACCAGAAAAGGGACCGGTCTTGCAATTGATCTGTCATAATAAAATAGGCCCTACAGGCAAGGATGATGAATAATGAACTCTTTATCTTTTTTCATTTTTGGGAATCGAAGATGCATTAACATTAAATCAAGTATACCGAGGAGGGGATTAGGCAACCCGTACAAAAATCTGATTATAGTGATTATAGTGTGTGACACGCCTAACCTCCACTTGGGATGTAATAGATGTTAGCATTAATTAAATCAATGGGCCTACATAGATTAAAAATTTCATATGGTATAAATTGCCTAATATAAACTTTGAAAAATATTTATAAAGATCTTGTAGTAGCCGAAGGCTTGTTAGATTGAATGGAATCTTATATAACCTACGGTACCTTAAGAGACTTTCTCAATAGTATAAGTGGACCTCTCAAAGGTATAAGTAGACATTAGTCTTGCTGGTTCGGTCTTTTTCTTTTATTGTTTATATGCCCATATTTCATACTTATAAATTCCAGTTCATGACTTCGTATGCACTGAGTGACTATAGGTCCATTCAAATGCTGCTCCAAGAGAGCTTGATTCGGCCTTTGTATTACCGTCTTCCTCTTCCCTTCCTGTCTATCTCCTTCGGTCAGGTAGTTATGCTTCCGGTGCCGGAGTGTAATGTATTTGTGTAATTAATTAAAAGCAGCATGTCTATATTTGTAATTTGCTATTTCAAATATCTGTAATCTAATGGCTTAAGAAGAAGCCACGTGTTGACATCTGCTGAAACCCTAGACTTGTATTTGACGCCCATATAAAAGGATAGCTATCTCGAATGTGGAGAGAGAGAGAGATACAGAATCAGAAGCAGACGGAAGAGGCGAGATTCATCTTCCTTAGGGCAGATTTTCAAGAAGCGAGATTTGAGTGAAAGTCTGAAAGAGTTAGATGAGAAATCTTGTAGTGATGCTGTGTAAACTTTCGGTTGATCAATAAAGAATTCCCAGAGCTAGTTCCCACCGTGGATGTAGATCCAATAGGGATCGAACCACGTAAATACCTGTGTATTCCTGATTTTCTTTCTTGCTGTTATTTTTCTTTTGATCCTGTTCTTTGTTTAATTTTCTTCTACACTGATCTTGGTTGAGTTTGTTCGGAGCAACCTAGGGTTTGCTGAAACCTTACATGGAGGAATGATAGAAGGGTAGTTTTAGAGTTCGAGATGTCTGAGCTTGGAGGTTCCGCTTCTCTAATGTTATAATAAAACTGCCCAGACCTTGCGTCTTCCTTTGCTTCATGCATATTCCAATAAAGAGAAAATCAAAACAAATCAACCCTAGTTTTAAAGGGTTCAAACCAAAACTTGTAATGGGGTTAACTCCACTACAAGTTTAATACTCAAGCCATAATAAATCAATAGCCAAAACACTTATATTGCTTACAGATTCATTTTCTTTCACAACTTGTCATCATATGATCTTTCCCATAAACCAAACACATGTATAAAGCTATGCATCAAGGAAATCAAATGGTATACTTCCACAAATCACCCAAAGACTTAGATTATAATCATATCATCAACAATGAGTTAAAAGCCTAAAGTTCTCTACAGAATTCACTATAGCCGAAACCTATGAACTCTCAAAGTAAACTTTTTGTCATCCAAATATATCATGCCATTATACAAGCCCTTAGCCGAAAATTACTAGATTATATTCTTTAAATGTTTTTATCAAATTTTCACTATATTCCTTCAAATATTTCTTATATCAAATCATAATGTATCACCTTAACCAAGTATAGAGAAAATATAACAAAATCATCAACCAAGCAAGCTAAACATTAAAGTAAGACAACCAACAATAAGTTTAATCTATATATACAAAAAAAAAAATGCTAAGATTAGGTTAAGAGTGCACTTACAAAGTTTCCAAGAAATTTAGCAAAGAAAATCTAAAAAAGGAGTGTAAGAAACCAAGATTAAAACCTATAGATTTCTTGTTTTAAAAAAATCAAAAATATCACATCCTTGAAAAAACTATGGCCGAAAGTTTGATTGGAAAAACTCTCTCAACTCTTTACATGCTTAAACATAAGAATGTTAAAAATAAAACACTCACCTTGTAAGGAAGAGTATCCCACAAAACTCTTGGAGGGACACACACACAAGTATGCCAAGAAGGAATGTTTGGAGGGTGAAGAAGTGGAAAGGAATTGAGGGAGTAGTGTGCTATACCTTTGGTTGAACACTTGTAGAAAGAAATCACAAAAAGAATGGGAAAGAAAGCATCCTAGCCGGCCATGTGTCACCTAAAACTTAGAGTACTCATTCATATTTTTTAGCTAGATTGACATAAAATTAGTTCTTATCCTTTCTAAGGATGTGATTCACTTAGAGAAGATAAGACAAAAGTAGGATTCGGCTCCCCCTTCCCCATTTCTATCCTATCCAACTTTCACAAGGAAAAATATCCCATATTTTGCTTACATATCACCACTAGCCACTTGTTCTTCATTTCTCAAAAAAATGTGATCTTTGCATGGATAAACTAAAAATGCAAGCATAAGCCGGCTCTCCCCCCTCAAACTACATCCAAAACCAAAACTCTCAAGAAAGAATATTCCTTACTTGCATAACTCAAATTCTTATGAAATCGCTCCTTGAAATTCCAAAAGCTATATGTTCTTAGCATGCCAAGTGTCCCAAAAATCTCACAAATACTAGGTCCCCAAGTTCTTTCCAATCTGAAACTCTTTCTTAAGGAAAAATATTTCTTTTCTTACACATCTAAACTTCTCATGCAAAGGCTCTTGGAAATCCAAAAAGGTATATATCTTAGGGTGCTGTGTGTCCTAAAATATCTCACATAGCCTTAGGTGCCCCCATGCTTTCTCTTGACTTCATTTGAGTCTTACTCACATATAGCTTATACAAGAAAATGCCTATAGGAGTAAAATATGGATATGTCTCCAAACACTTCCAAAAAATGACTATAATAAAAGGTATTCATTCCAAGCATGAACAAGATCCATTAGGAGAATAATTTGGGTTTGTCACAACTATTAAATAGATATATATCAAATATATCTAAACAGTTATATCCTTAATATGGTATGAACACATATGATTTAATCGAGTCAGAATTTCCCTTATCTACCTTTTATCATCATCTTCTTCCACACCTTCTACTTTTTCTGGTTTAGAATCTCTCTGAAAATTTTTCTGGTTCAACTCAATTTAGCAGGACATCGGAACATTTTGGTTCAGAATTTCTCTATATTATGGCTTGTACTTTACGAAGAAGATGAAAGTCGTGACTTAATGGGTCTTGAAACGGATTTGAGAGTAGAAATATACGAACGAATGGATAATTAGTATGAGAGACATATACAAATGGATTTGAGTTTACACTTTTTGGAATCCTAAGCGATTTATTAAGCAAGATAGTCCTAGCTAATAACCTGCAAATGGTGAAATTTATTTTATTGCAACTGCCACCAAAATAATTGGTCTAAGGTGAGATATTAATTATTACCAACAATAATAATAGGTTTGATGTGAAAAAGGAGCCCTCACTGTTCTTTCCAACATCGACTTAATTAGGATCTATTATTATGGTTGGTATTTAATGATCCTATAAATAATAACATTAAAGATCCATCTCATACAATAGATTTATGTCAACGTCCCCAACTTATGCTTGAGATTTAACATAAACTGAAACATCGGGAACACGCAACACAAGGCTGCATACTCATGTTTTATGATAATATAAAATGCATGCACCTAACTTACTAGCAATAAGTAATAAATATTGTTGTCAAAAGGTCATTTCTAATTGGATAGGCAAAATAAAAGATAAATATCAATTATCACATGGTAATACTAGTGCAAATATCTCAAAAGCTTTCATAAAGCAAATGCACCTCAAGATATCATAGTCATAAATTCTTAAATTCTCAAAACACATGAAACCAAATCCTTAAACATATAAAAAGATTGTTCCATAATCAGGGGAACTTGACCCAAAAGGGGGTCATCACTCTGAACTTCAAGTCCTATAGGGCTAGTCCAGCTTAGCCTGTCCTTTATGCAGGATCCTCCTCAATTCCTCAGAAAGCTTCATAACTTGTAACGCCTCAATTTTTTACCTCGATTAAGACGTAAATTGAAGCATCCAGACAAGTAACACAAGGCTACTTATCCTACTTAAATGTAAGGAATAGCATACATGCATATAAGCTTACTAATTAAATGCAATGTGAAATACAACGGAAAGAGGTAAATCTCCAATATATGAAAAAAGAATCTAACTCTTGCATAAATAGATCACATGGCATGGTAAAACTATAACATTCATAACTTCATATTTACAAAAACATATTGTATCCAAAACTTACATAACCCAGTTAGTTTTCTTAAAACAAAATATCCTATCCTACTGTCATCCAGTAATCTTACTATTTCACTTGATTACGTATATGAGAGATCATTGCAATCGAAAATGAGTATTTTGTAGGACCCTCAAGGTACCTTGGAATCTCTTGTGTTGTCTGAGTCTCATTGCAATTTATCTAATCCTGCAATAACATCCATCATTCCATAAGGAATGATATAAAAAACTTAAAAGAGTGAGACTTCTAATAAATCTCAGTAAGTACACAGTTAACATAATAAAACATGGATAATATCAGAAATTATCATCCATATCAATGATCACAGACCTATAGCTTATAAAATGCTTTATGAGACTTATGCATGTCAATAACCACTACTCCCATACAAACTTAGATCTTACTTGGACCCACTATCTTATACTTAAAACTTATACTTTTCATCTTATTTCTTAATCTTGTGGGTTTTACTTAATGCTTATTCTCGACAGGCGTTACATATCGCCGTTCCTGTCGGCTCTTACTTATCTCTTATCCTCGATGGGCGTTACATATCGCCGTGCCCATCAGGCTTACTTAGCATGACGCGTCAGCTTATCCATACATATAACTCACCATTCGTCCAGGCGTTACGTATCGCCATCCCCGACGTGATGAGTCTCGTGTCAGTTTTCCAGGCGTTACGTATTGCCATCCTCGTCGTGACAAGAAAATTACTTAACATAGCGGGGGTTACGTATTGCCATCCTCGCTAGTCTTGTCAATCGTCCGGGCGTTACATATTGTCGTCTCCGTCGTGACATAACTCTTACTTATCCTCGACGGGTATTACATATCGTCGTCCCGTTGGCATGTCAGTCATACGGGCATTACGTATTATCGTCCTCATCATAATGTGATTGAC
Organism: Platycarya strobilacea; assembly: GCA_036898215.1. Taxonomy (NCBI): domain Eukaryota; kingdom Viridiplantae; phylum Streptophyta; class Magnoliopsida; order Fagales; family Juglandaceae; genus Platycarya; species Platycarya strobilacea. The sequence goes on from CM072550.1 coordinate 23,888,100, forward strand.
TTATTATTATTTTCACTTGTAAATTTTTTTAACGTATTTTCTTATAACATAAATCATGACTTATGACGACACATATATGTGATGAAATGCAACATACGCATAAACGTTGACTTATGACATACATATTTCATGACTTCATAATTCATATAACATATAAAAACATGTCACAAGAACATACCTCACATATACATACACATACACCACATAAATTCATAATATTAAAACTTAACGAAAGATACATAAACAATTAAATAACATATTATAATATTATTAAGCTAAGGCTTGCCGAATATCATAGGGGACTAAATTTTAATTATTTATTGTGATGCCCCTAACTCTCACATATAGAAATACGAAAATCAAGGCGTCAGAATGCTGACAACACGGGTTACGCACTCCCAACGTCAAGTGCTAAGTGTGTGAACACGTGACATACATAAATAAAAGTAGCGAATAATTAAAATCAATATCTAAGTACCATAATTTTTAGGATTATTTTACAATCTATTTTAACACAAATTCTCTAACAAGAGATTTAATACAATCATCCAAAATACAAATTATACAAATACATATTTATAAAAATGGAAAAATAAAATTCGAAGATAACAAATTATAATATGAATATTTCAACAGCAGAATAGCCTCCTCCGGCTCAGCCTCTACAAAACTCTGCATCCAAAAATTACGACGTCAGAAATGGCATCGCAGGCAAGCACAACCCAAACAAACCACAAGATATAAATATACTCATGCAACAATAATACGCATTAGCATGACACCATATGCATGAAACTTAAAATCATCTTCCCCAAAATAAATAAAATAACCACACACCAAAATCCTACTTTGGTCCACGATAAAATTCCAATAAAAATATCCATCATTTTCCCAGAAAATGATGTCCGTAAAACCATTAAAACAACAATCATTTTTCTAGAAAATGGTCCACATAACACCAATAATCAAAACCCGACATCTTCGCAGAAAATAGCCTAAACATCCATTTTCTTAACTGTATGCACTATAATCTCTCCTAAGGACCATCCGCACACCCTGGCTCTCATCATCACACCGAAGGTAATGACCACGCATGTGACTTCGAAATGGGCGATACCTAGCTAACCGCGCCCAACACGTACCATAATCATGCATCCCTAGCTCCCGCCAACAGAAGAGCCACGGAGTCGGCACGAGAGCGTTACCATCCCGTCCTATCCCGTTGTTGCCCGGCGACATCCCAGGGGACGTCACTCAGTATATTCCGCTTCTGAGTGAATAGAAGAACTCTACCGGGATAATGCCCCATCTCGACTTGGGGTCGTGATACACACGCACCTGAAAACCATAAACACATGAAAATTTAGCTTCCATTTCCAACACGTGAACATCCAATATCATGCTAAAATCCAATTTCCAAATATAACCATGAACATGTACATAAATACCCAATGCAGATGACCATGCACAAAATATTCAATAACCAATAAATCCTAACAATAACCAAACACAATATCTGTCGATGCAAATATATATTTAAATTTTAGAGTTCATTTGGAAAATACTTACAGTGGATAAAAACATTATTCCTTGAGCAAGCGCCAGTCCACAGTGCTCGTAGCGGTCACTTTGTACGTTAGGCTAGAGTGCTTGGTTTGACACCAAAATTTAGAGAAATACTCATTGGAGGGTGGGGAATCTCAAGAAGGTGATGGTGTGGTGGTGCAACCACCGAAACATGGTGGATCGAGCTCAAAATGGGTGTAAACCCATTTTCGAATTTAGGATTGTACAGGGAAGGTGGGACCACAGATGGGGAAGCTGAGCTAGAGGGTGGTCAGCTGAGGTATGGGAGTGGTTTGACAGCGGTGGCGAGGCTAACGGTAGCTGAACAACAGCGCAACAAAGATGTTTCCATTTGAAAACCCATTTTGCGTGGAGGAACAAGTGGCGGAACTGAGTGGTTTTGGATGATGGGTTATGTTCATTGGAGTAAGGGGAGGTTGCTGGTAAGTTGCCGGCGCCATAGGTGGCCGATGGTGGCCGAAAAACGTAGGAAAATCCAAGAAATCATTTTCGGGTAGGGGGCTATGCAGGGGCGCTGGGGTGGTCAGAGATGACACCTCTAGTACCACTGGACTCACTGGTGTGAGAGGGTGGGTTTGGGCTAGGCGGTGTCGCAGGGAGGGTGGTGCATGGCAGCACTGGGTGGGGAAAGGAGACACGAGCGGGAGAGAGGAAACAAGGGAGGGGGTCGTGCAAGTCTGGAGCCGAACCAAGGAGGAAGAAAAGAAAAAGAAAAAGAAAAGGAAAAAAAAAAGAAAAAGAAATCCAACTTCGAAACACATAATAAATTAAATAAAAACTGACTAATAATACTACAATTTAATATCAATAAAATAAAATATTTAAAACCTATCAATAAAAATAAATTAAACCCAAGCGCAATTTAATTACAAAACGATAATTAATATAACAAAAGCACATCAAATAAACTCACATAATAAAATAAAGGAATTCAATTCTAATCATTAAAATAATTATCGCACATTAAAATAAATAAAAAAAGTAACATAACTCAATATATAAACATAAAAATAACGTAAAACTAATATTAACTAACTAATAAATCAAATAATAATTTTAAACAAATAAAACACAACCAATAATATTATTAAAATAAATTAAAATAATCAACAATAAGAATAAAACAATATGTAAAAATACAGATAAATCTAGAATCTCACATTTATTTAACTTATTTAACTCAAGTTAAGATTTTGCATAATTACATAGCTTAAACATTTTTATTTGTTTCTTGAACATCTCTCTTATATACATAATTTTATTATTTTATTTTATCTTTTTTACATAAAAATTCTAGAAAATCCTTCTAGTATATTAAAATTTCTAAATTTACCATACTTGTTAAAAATCTCACTCAAATAATTCACTAGAAGTTTAAAATAAAAGAAAAATGCAATTTTTGAAGTATTACCTACTCTGTTTTTCCACTTATTCTCAATTTTTTCTTTTTATAGAATTCTGATCTCTTAAAACTTAAAACAAAATTGTATATCTCTGTCTTATCTTTCCATAACTTTTTGAATTACTCCGTTTCGACATCACACTAATAAGTTATAACCATTTTACCATATGATGTTAAATCTGTCAACATAACCCCCTTTGAGTTCGAAAGTTGTTACAGTTGATCAATTATTTTTTTTCCAACATGACCTCATATTTTTATATAATCCTCTTAATATATAATCATAAAACATATTCTTAAGGTTCTAAAATTTTTCTTAACATTTTTTCATAACAAAAATCACTCAACAAGTCAAGAGCTTTCAAACTACTACATAAACAACACATAAGCTTAAACAAACATCAAACAAGTATCAAACTAAATCTATAAATCAATCCACTTATACTACACCAATATTATGTTAATTAGTTCACTTACAAATTTTTCCAAAACTAGATTGGATATTTAGGGTTGATCTTGCACCATTTTTCCTTCTATGCTCTCACTTAGCTCCTTTTTGAGGTTTAGGTGTTGTGAGTGAGGAGAAACTTATGTACCTATTTATAGGGATGAGCAGGCGTTGGAGGCTTGAGAAGAAGGGAGGGCATTTCAACAATGCCTTAGCAGAATGGGGTGAGTTGTCCCCACTAGGTGCATGGTCTCATGATCACTCCTAAACCTCTAATGAATTTTTGAAATTTTCATCCCATGGCTGAGCTTAATCCTCCTCTAAACTAATCTAGATCAACGGTTCAAATATTTACAACACATAGGTAAAAAAGAATAAAACAAAATCTGAATATCTAAGATAAGATTAAACCAGCCACTTGGCCTCTCTCTTGCACCCCACAATTTCTAGACCATTTCTTTAGCTTTTGCCAAATTTTCCAGTCCTCCTAGACATCCTTAGAACAAGAACATTTTGGAAGGATCCCCTTAAGGCTTGGTTGGCTATTGGTTAAGAATGGAAGGATAACTTAGCTGGTTTGGTTGGTTCTACTCCAATCAGATTTGTTCCTACTTTCCCATGGTTATATACAAATTTTCCTTCTAGAAAATCTTACACCACCAAGTACAAACCTTTTTACACATATCTAGAAGATAGATATTTAGAGAACCAATCAAATTTGAACTTCTAAAGTAATTCGGTGGTGTGATTCATTTTTGGACTTCAGTTTACGCTCAAATCAGATTAGCTCGCTTCCAGCCCAAATAACCTATTTATCCACTTCGATTCTCCAAATATTCAAAACATGAAAGTTTTAGATCATCCTTTTAGTGATCCATAGGATTTTGAATCCCCTATTAAAAGTTCATATGAGAGACATGCTTAATTTACCAAAACACGTCAAAACCACCCGAAAACACCTAATCCGAGTTCTCTATTTATTTTCCTTTAATTTTTTACCCACCAAGGCTTTTAGATTAATTCTTATCAACTTGACACATGTTATCACATATGTCAAGACCTCAGAAAGTTTGGTAGCCAATCAAAATTTTAGTCACATGGTCAAACATAAGATAACTCATCTAAGTCGGTTACCAGTTGACTTCTATTCTTGTTTGTCCACTTCACACCAGATTTAATCCTTGATCTATTCCTTATCTTTAAAAACCCAAAATATAAAAGTTCTATATCTTCGTATTAAGGTTATATATAAACTTTTATCACTTCATTTGGAGCTTATATGATCAAATTATGATTTTTTTACTGAAAGTCGACAGATAAGTCCAAGAGTACCAACCCGAACACACCAAGTATTTGATAAATGATCCCTCTAATTTCACACGAAACTTACTAAATAAAAGCTTCTCATTTGAAATATTTCTACATAATTTCAAGATCTTAGGAAATTTGAAAAAATATATCAAAGGCTTAATCTTAATCAAAGTCTCTAGCCAACTCCAAGTCAATACCTATATTCCAATTCAGATCTGTCACATCAATCTCAATTTCGTATTTGATTAAATTCATATCTTTTAAAACTCAAAACATAAGAATTGTAGATATTTATCTTAGATTTTTAAATTATCTTGAATCATCGCAATCCGATATAAAATGAGTAATTTATATCCATATTACTAAAAGATGTTGAAACTGTCTAAATTAACCTAATCTGAAAATATCATAAGGTATATTCCTTACTCATACCACTTGATTTCGTTTGTAAATTTCCTTCAATTTCTATACAATATTTCATTGAATACTCAAAAACCATATTGTTTCATCATATTTAGTGTCCCCTATGATTTTTCTCCAATACCAATAAAATATATATATCCAAAATTCTAAAGGTTCCCTAAAATAATCTTAAAGAAACATAATCATACCAAATATGAATATTAAAATAATACTTAAAAATCTAGATTATCACATAACTTGAATAAAAAACTGGTCCACCTCCTCCAGTTTATCACAAGTGGAGCACTTTGAGGGGGCCTCAAGGCTCTTCGGGGTCTCCTGAGTTTCCTTAAAAGGCAGTCTCTTGCGCTTTTCCATTTAATCCTGTAATTACTTTTACCATTCGAAAAAAGAATAGTAGTTGAAACTATCAGAATGAGATTTCGAGAAATCTCAGTAAGTATACAAATAACATAATACATGTATCGTCGGCATATAAAGGTAAATGCGATAAATGCATGAATCATGAACAATGTGACTTATAACTTGACTTATGCATCATGCACTTTTCATGTAAAAAACTTTCTTTCTTCTTTGACTTTCTTAAACATATGTTTATAACATATCAAATCTTTTCAAAGCATTTATATGATTCATAGCCTTATTATTGTTATGACTTTTCATATATGGATACCTCACAACTCCCCTATGTACCGTGTGTTTCCCGCAAGTTACTGCATCACTCTAAGACTCCTTTAGTCAATGTGACTACATCATAATCATATTATTATATGGCAGTTTTCTTATTTCGTCTTCACCATTCTTATCATCCACTAGTTTTAGGTGCGACCTCACTCCGAAATCCTTCTATAGGAACCATTCAAAGCTTATTGACTATTCTTTGTGACCCAGGAGTTTCACATGACTTTAGTCACTCTCGAGTAAACAGAGAGTTTCACTAGGACATTTTCTCGTCCTAACCTTTGGGGTTCTTATAAAAAAATTCTTAACGCTTTTATTTTGAAGTATATTGACCCAAAAATATGAAAACATGTGACATTGATGGACTTGCATGTAAACTCTTAACTTTCTTATGCAATGCATGTAATCATGAGACATATGAAGTATGCAATTTCTAATCATATCTTGAATACATTAGAACATGGAAATATATTTCATTTCAAGAAAACATACTTATACATGCTTGGAAAAAATAGCAACCAACTTAACCAAAACACTAAAGGAGGTATGGCCGAAACATACATTTGATCTAAAGTTCTATTTTCCTTCACTATCCTTCTTACCAACTCATGTAGAGCTGTAAAAAGACCGGATCGGATTGGTGGATCAAACCAAACCGGTTGTCCCGAACCGAGACCGTACTGGACCGAATGGAATTCGGTCCGGTCCGGTCCAAATTTTACATGGACCAATTAATTCCGGTTCGGTTTGGTTCGGTCCAAAGGATTTCTATCCCTGGACTAGACTAGACCGAACCGAACCCCACATATATATATATATTTATATGTATATATAAAAATAATATATAATTTATAATATTAATGTAAATATAAATTAACATATTAATATATAATATATATTAATATATAATATATACTCTTATAATATTAACATATTATTAGTTATAGTATTATTAGTTATTATTTACTAACATACTAAATATATAATATATACTAACATATTAATATATAATATATACTCTTATAATATTAATATATTATAATTTATAGTAGTTAAATTTGGGACAAAAAAGTATTTGGTCATTGTAGAATTTTAGATTAAATTTAGGCTATTAAATCATATAGGGCACCCCTGGACCGGATCGGACCACCCCTAGACCGAATTGGACTGGACCGATATGGACCGAACTCCTATTCGGTCCAGTCCAGAGTGAGAGAATTCTTGGACCGAATAGAATCGGTCTACAAATTTTTCGGACCGGACTGGACCATTTACACCCCTAAACCCATACATTCACTTAGAAATATTGAAACTCATCAAGAAGCTAATTTTAGTGCCTTAACCAAAACCCTAAGATGTTCCATTGCCTTTTTTTTCAATAAATCAACATAACTTAATCTGAAGCCTTGAACATGCATATACCAGAATCATGCAATAGAATAATGAATTAAATCCAAGAATCACCCAAAGAATTGGGCAAAAGATCATACTACCATTCATGAGTCAAAAACATAATTTTTACTCCAAAAATTCATCATGGCCGAAAGGTATAACTCCCAAGAATTCACATTTCATCAAGCAATCATCTTACCACAGCTCAATTACCTTGGCCAAGAATCACCAAGCTTACCTCTTTCACATTTTCCTCAAATAATCACCATAATCCATCAAGTACTCTTAGATTAGACCCTAAGGTAAAATTTTAACATATTCTTGAAAAAATATAGTCGTAATCCACCAAGCAAACAAAGATAACAAAAAAGTTCCCACATCATACAAAAAATACTAAAGTTAGGTTAAGAGCATACTTACAAAAATTTCAAGAAATATAATTAAAGAAAATCTGAAAATGAATCATGAAAAACTAAGATTAAACTCATGAATCTACAAAATCTGAAATTTTATTGGATACGAGGGAGTGGAAAACTATCCTTTGGACAAGCTTTCTTGAGGTGAGTGAAGTCAACGCACATTCTTCGCATACTGTTTGGCTTGTTTACTAATACCACTTTAGATAACCATTTCAGACAATGAGCTTCCCGGATGAATCTAGTAGTGAATATGCGAATGAATCTAGCTTCCCGAATTTAAGCTTCGACGATTCTACCTTACTCCCCTAGCCTTTGGAACCACACTAAGGTGGTGTTGTCTAATATTTTAGCCATGTTTTTATGACTCTAGGTGAAAACATCTTGGTGTTCAACGAGGAGCTGATGCATGGCGCTATGCATTTCAAGCATTGCTGGCGATCCTAGCAATTGCTTTCGGGCAACTTGGGTTCAAAGAGACCAACCCCAGCACCTACACATCCCAAATTTCGTCATCTGTTGGGGTGCGCTTCAGCAGTGGTTGGAGAACATGGTTACCTGCCAAGTGGGGAACCACATGCACCCCACCACCCTTGAGTGTCCCTTCTTGCATGCTTTGTCATCTTTCCCCTGCGTTGTCCCCCCCCCCCCCAACAAAAAAAAAACCAGCATTTTGTGGCTCTACACAATCGCATTTACTGGGTTGCTTAATTTCCTGGTCTGTTGGTGGTTATCCAGGTGTTTCATCTTCTTGACAGGGGCATGTTTGCTGATGATGCTTCCTCTAGTTCCTGAATTGTCTAAGAAAAGGATTTCAACGGTCCTATGAAGTACACATGAAGTCTATTAACGTCATGTTTCATATGCCTTTGGACTAACTTCCAGCATTTTTGGTCTTTGGGCCAGGTCGTATGTTGTATACACAAGGAAAACATTGAGAGTGGGAGGCCTTGATGAGGCCAGAGAGTCTATGATGCCTAAGTTAGTATATCGTCTTAGGTGTTTGTGCTTGAGTTTAGACAATTCAAAGAGTTCTTCATACCTAGGGATTGGCTTTTATTCTAGCACCCTGGGAGGGATAGTATGTTTCTATTCCCATGGGGTCCATGTCCTTTTAGCCATTTAGTCTAGTCAGGACCTTTTGATGAAGCTTGACTTCTGGGGTGGCATCATTAATGCATCATGCCTCCTTTTTTAACTTTACTCTACAAACTTATCTTGTTAATCCCTTTTTTGCCTGTTGTTAGTAGTTCAAAAGGACTCTTTAGCCTGCCCTTCATCACAAGTTCCCGTGAGTGGGGTGTCGTCAAGGAAGCATCAGGACGGTGAATTCTATTAGTCTTTCTTGCCTGTTTAACTTTTGTTGGGATTACTTCACATATGATTTTATCCCTGGGGCAAGTACCTTGCAGAGATCCATTGGCCCCATATGCGCTAGGCTTATTGGGCTCAGTTGCACTTGGCTGAGGAGTTAACGACCCATTGACACCTTAGTGGTTCCTTGTGAGCTTATTATACGGACTTATAGAAGGAAAATCCTTCTACTTTAATAATATTTTATTCAACTTTAATTTTTTATCTCAACTAATTATATCTCAATTTATTATCCAAATAGCACCTTTAATAACAATAAAGAGAGATTTTTGTTCTCTTTTATGAAAAATGACAATATTCCAAGTTTGTGGCATTTTAAATTTATTTAGTTGACTATTACACCCTTGTTTATCATGCTTATTATATTGATTTGGTAATACGTGCTTATTTATCTATTAATAATTGTTTTTTGTTGAGGTGTTTTTGACTCTGTGTTTACATAAACTATTATATTGAAATGACATTATTCCAAAACCAATCCTTAAGTTTTAGTGTAGACTTCATGTTTACTGGATATCGTTTGAAAAACAACGGCCAATACTCCAAAACCAATACAATACAAAATTTGAAAAACAAAGGCCAATGCAGGTCAAGGCCAGCCAACAACAAAGCGTTTCTCGCTTTTTTTAAAAAAAATGTTTAATATTTTTGGTATTTTAATAGTTCTTAGTTCTTTTTTTATATTAGGGGCCGCAACGACGAATTCATAAATCTTTTTAGAAAAATATTATTTGCAGTCTTGAGTGGAGGACTACATATGTAGTCTCGTTGATGAATGAGATCAAGTAAAATGAAAACAAATACATCATTTCAAAAAGGATATTATTATAATTTAAATTTTGTTTAAAACATAACTGCATAGACTTACATGAATAGTCTCCATTTAAAAACTATATGTAGACTAATTCAAATTTTTATCACACTTAGGGTGTTAAAATTTCAATTGAGTTCTACCTCATGAATTGTATTCTCAATTGTAATCACTTCGGATCTAGATTCAATGTTTAAAGCACCACCCTATAAGGATCAGGCTTAATTAAAAAACAATTATCCAAACACAACAATTACTGCAACACATTTGGCGTTTAGTGACAAACAAAAGCATCACAAAAAATGATCAAAACATCATGAAAGACTTTTGGTGACAATTAGAAATTATCACAGCAACCATTAGAATAAGTGTGTCACATATAAGTATTTGTGACAGTTTACTATTCAACCGTCAAAAAAAGTATTTTTTGTGACGGTTGGTGCCTCTCCATTCGATGTAACGTTTGAACATTAGAACTGTTAGTGACAGTTCAAATGTATCACCAAAAGTCACATTCGAACGTAAAAAATGACATTTGACCATAAACCCATTTGGCTGACATTCCAATGACATATTATTTCCTTCATTTCTCAAATGTTTGAACGTTCATATTGTCATTTAAATGTTGGTCACATCCAAACGTAATTTCTTCGTTCGGACATTTCTTGCACAACGTTTGGATGTTACGTTTGAGAAAGTTCGGACATTAATTTGATAAACATTCGAACGTTCTGATCGATAGTGGGAGAGTTCATTCAAATGTTGTATGCTACATTTGAACGTAGTTGGAACAAATGTTCAAACGTTTAATGTGTACATTCGAACATACTACTTATAAATGGTAAATTTTAATAAAATTAAAAAACATACAAATTGTATCATGTTATATAATCAATCTAGTAACATACAATGTCTTATAGCATATCAAAATTAGATACTAAAAATTACGAATAAAAAAAGATAAAATTTATCTCTTTTTTTCCTCATCCACCACAATCTTGTTGCAGTAACAAAACACGCTTCATCCAGACTACCATCTCCCTCTACACTTGTTCTTGGACTATAATGCATATTCTTTCCTCCTGCTCTCTTTGCTGCTCCTGCACACGCGTCTCTAGATCATAATGTCACTCCAAGAAAGACTCCAACTCTTACTGTGTTGACCTTATAATCTCGTTTTCTCTTCATGCTGCTTCTAAATTTTTAGTGAGATTATTAATCTTTGAAGTCAAGGAGCTTGTGGAGGATGAAACAGCTTAATGCTTGACTAAACGTCCTAATCCTCTGACCATGCTAGACTTGGCCATGAACACTTTCATGAATATGTCTGTATCATTAGAAAATGATGTCCCAGAAGCTGAATGCATCTCCAACATTATATCTTGCAATTACAAAAAAAAACATACATTAAGCAATAAAATTAATTGAAATACGAATAAATATAAATTATTCAAATATTGCATAATTTATTTAACAAAATTAATATCACTTACATAATTTTTTGTAGCAGCAGAATCCGTCCATTCAATACGTTTATTAGTGTGTGCAGTAGTATAGACATGAATGAGGGAAAAATTTTCAGGATCATTATGTTCCTAATAAAGACACATTAGCAATTGAGAAATTTAATGTTAGTAATTAAATAAATGTATATCAAAAAAATAAATGAATTTTTATAAGTTATTAATTATCATCTTATCAACAAGATGGTAGAACGACCTTGAACCTGCACGATGGTAGACAGTGAGAGCAAATCTATTATGTGCATTCGTTGAATTTAATCTCTATAAAATTAATTAATAATGTCATTGTTAATTTAGAACGGATACAAATGTAAATAAGTAACTAATTTAGAATACCTGATAATCAGAACTTGCGAAAAAATCACAACATTTCACTCAATCATCAACTTCATCTTTTGGAAAGGGAACTTCGTAATCTCTTCCAACGTCTGAAACATTTTTAAGTGCTCATGAAATCGGCCCTTATGACGTTGGAATAATGTAGTCATCAATTCATTCACAGTTCTCACATCTTCAGTACAAGTAAAATCGAGGTCGTAATATCTTAAACAGTGAATTAAGTAAGTAATACGATATACTTATTGAGGGAAAAAAAATATAGCTGTAAAGTTCTCTCACTGCCACACGGCTCTGAATGTGATTCTTAACTTCATTAGGAACATATTGCCATCATCACACATAACAGGGAGCATAAGCTGGAACTATTATACCGATATAAGAGGAAAATGCAATTGTACTATCATTCACTCCTCCAGAAGAATTTTTAGAAATTGTAACATTGATTTTTTCTTGACATCTACTTTTTTCTAAAGAGATACCACGAGTAAAGTCATGACTACATCGAGAGGATGATGTATCAACTAACATATATAATAGCATGATATTAGTTATATATGTTATTGAGTATTAAAATATATTTAATTAATTACCAATAATATTTCATTATTATTAGGTCTCAACTAGCTATCTGTCTCCTGCATATTGATCTCTTCAGGAAAGCATTCCTCAGCTGAGGCGTCCGAAACGAGTTTGGGACTTGGAAGACGTGGCACATTTCTTCATTATCTTTTTGGCGGAATCCTTGAAAATGAATAATAAATAAATAAAAGTAATTAGAACGCTATTTTTAATAACATAATATTGACAATTTAATTTATATGATTTTGTACTCTTCTTCTTCTTCTTCTGATAAATTTCCCATGCTTGTTTTAGAATTTCTCTCAATATCATCTTCAATGTCATCTTGTATGTCTTCTTCTTCTTCCTCCTCACTCGCTTCAATTGGATGAGCGTCTAATTCGAATGGGTCAAGGTAAACAGGTGGCACATCATCTCTAGACAAAGGGAGTATCTCAAGTGCACCATAGTCAACAAACAAATTAATACCTTGATCACCATCTTCCTGAGAAGCCTCTACAATATGAGTGTCATCTTCATCTCCGTTGAACTCATGCTCTGCACTCGTTCCTGCCTTATATATATTCCTCGAAACAAATTTTTAACAAGCCAAGTTATCTCTCCACTATTTTCATCAATGCCTTTTAGTGGAATATTTAAATAATAGACTTGCATAGCTTAACAAGTCAAAACGAATGAATCTTCTTCATACCATTTTGATGCAGTATTGACGCTTGTAAAATAATTATCCTTATGCATTAAAACCTGACCACCATCTAGATCCCACCAATCACATCTAAAAACATATGTTATAGACTCACCCAGATATTTCAATCCAATTATATCATGTATGACACCGTGATAGTCATTATCATCTGTCTCATGATTCCCCTTGACCAACACACCACAGTTTTGTATTTTTATATTCTGTTCACAGTCCAAAGTATGAAATCTATAATCTCGAACAGTGTATGTCGTGTATCGCATCGCTCTGTTTGAGGGACTACATATCAATGTATGCATTTTGGAAGAAATTGACCTGGGATCACGAATACGTTGTTCCAAGATATAACAATATAATACAATAAATATAATTAATATGTTACCAAGAATATTTAAAAATTTCAAAATCAAACATATTTGAATTTGTAGTTCATACATGTTGTTCAAACCAATTGAAAATTTCTTTTTCGTGTCTTGCCTTCACATTATCTACGTCTTCTAAATTAATTTTGTTCAAGTGCTTATTGTATATTAATACAAAATACAAAAAGAATATATTATAATACGTCCAATGTATCAAGATTTAGTCATTTCAGGAAAAAGTGGATGAGTACCCTACTCAGATAGTCATCAATTTCTCTAAAATTATTCAACACGTACGATAGAAAGTTTTCCAACTCTCTATCAATGAGATCGTAATGGATTTTTGCACTCAAGGGTCGTATATTCTAGGAGACCACAAATAGCACAAGAGAAAGTGGATCAGCAAGATCAACATTTTGCTCTTCACGATTAAATCGTATCTTAATCTCGCGAAAGTATAGTGACCAAAATGTTAACCATTCATTGTGTATATAGGCCTCTGCTATTGAACTCTTAGCTCTGGCCTTATTTCCAACTGTGCGCTTTAGTAACTCAAATATCTTTCAACAAGATACATTTAACGGAACTATACAGGTCCACCTAATAATACCTCTTAGGGTAAATGTATTGCTAAGTAGGCCATCACATCAAAAAATGAGAGTAGAAATATCTGCTCGAATTTACATAAGATAGTGGCTATGTCGTCTTCCATCTTCAGTAGCATATCATGATTTACAACTCGAGTTCATAAGTCCCGAAAAAACATACAAAGCTCGATAATGGCCACACATATATTAGATATCAGTTTGCCATAGATGCCAACTGGCAATAACTTCTGCATAAATTCATGACAATAACAACTTTTCGATCCACTAGTTTTCCAGTTAGTTTGGTTCACACACCTATCGATATTTGAAGCATAACCAACTAGCAGTTTCACGCCTTGCAACCATTTGCAAAAATTCATTATCTCATCTTTATTCATCATAAAACATGCATGTGGCATAGTCACCCGGTTTCCATCCACCCACACATGTAGATTATATTTAATGTCCATTCTTTTAAGATCTTTCCTCATCTTGACCGTCTCCTTCATCTTGTTGTTAATGCTCACCATTCTCTCAATATATTTCCTCATCTTGACCGTCTCCATATGTTCTTCTCTATATGCTTAACATTCAAGCTATGTCACAACATACAGGATGACCAATACAACAAATAAAAAAATACTACGCTTCGTCTAATTTAATTATATTGCGCCTCATTTTCTCTTGTTCTTTCCTCCACCTTTGCCAAAGTTATTCGCAAGTAAATGTTGCAGCGGTTTTAATATTTCATCCCCAAACAACTCTTTAGGTGTAGATTTTTCCTACACTCTCCCATCAAACTTAGGTCTTTTTCTTCTCCATGCATGATTTGCTGCAAGATAACGACGATGACCCATGAAATACATCTTCTGAGAAAATTTTACCCACTCACTAGAAGTTTCTTGATTACACGTCGGGTACGTCAACTTCTCTTTAGTGCTCCAATTGTACAGATTTTGATATGCAGGAAAGTCATTTATCATCCACATCATCATAGCATGCATCTAAAAAGACATCTCGGTCGATGCATCATAAGTTCTAGCGTCTGTTTCCCATAGCTCTTGGAGCTCCTCAATAATCCGTTGCATGAATACATCAATGTCATTCATCAGTGATATCGGGCCAGGGATTAGTAAAGCTAACAAAAAGTTGATGCTTTCATGCAACTCCATGAGAGAAGATTGTACAATATCAACACAACAATGAGGGATTAGTACAGGCCAAGTGCTATAACTTGTACTCATGTTATGAACTGGATTGAATCCACAGTTGTGAGTTACAGGCGCATGTTCTGAGCTTCATTCCCAAATTTGGGGTGTAGTTCATCAAAAGAGTATCACGCTAGTTAGTTATCCAGGTGCCTCATATATATGCTATCTTTAAATTTTTTCTCTTAGTCTCAACTCATATCTTCAACTATTTTCTTAGACATATATAGTCTTCGCAGTCGAGGTCTCAATAGAAAATAGTGCAACACCTTGACCATCACATTCTTCTTAGTTTTCCACATCGACTCTCCACGTACAAGACACGCTTCAGGAAGTTCTTCGACAATGCAGACCCTTTAGGAAGCACCTTGTTAAATAAGTCCAATATCATGTTTATTGTTTTTATTGACATTCCACACAATGATTTAATGTGAAGCAAACGCACAATAAAAGACATCTGTTGTGCTTTGTGCAACTATGATAAAGCTTGTGCTTTGCATCTTCTCACATTGCATTAAAATTATATAGATCACTCCCTTGACTGCTTGTGTCATCATTTTCAGGTTCATCCATAAACATCACAGCACCAATGTCACCCAACATCTTCTATATCTCATTCCATTCATCAGCATCATCCTATTCGCTTTCATTGCCAATATCTCGCATATAATCTAAATGATCCAAAGATACATTCGGTTTCAATTCGTATGGCTCACCATGGAGTACTCATCGTATATAACCCAAATCCATCACATTGATAAAGATATGATACTCAGTTTCATTTAATCCTATAGCACACAAATTCCTACAACCTCGATATGGACACTTGATATAACCACGACTATCAGTAGAGGCCCGAGCAAATTTAATGAAGGTCCTGACTCCAAGTGCATAGGGAACGTAGTCCTTCCCAACTCTATCGCCTTGGCGCATCCAACTTTTATCCATTTCTAAAGAACCTATCTATTAGTTTAAGGCATTAAAATCCACATGCAAATCATGGTACAAAGTAATTCTCTTCATCTTTGATAAGGTTGTTGGTCATATCTCATTTGAGATTATATTATCCATATTGCACAGCTTTTGCTACTTATACTTCTCACGTTAGTATAAATTTTGACAACATCTTCTCATAGTTCTCCAAGTATATATGTTTATAAAGAGAAATTGTGACATTACAAACAGTATACCTGAAGAACGAATGAGGAAGATATCAAAACTTCATACGCAATGTGGAAATTAGTAGAAGTAACAAAAATGTGCAATACAGATAATATAATCTCAAACTATCCACACTGGATAATTCAAGAATTAGTGGACACCTGAGTGTATACTAATTCCCAAACAAGTCTACGGTTATTTATATATACAATGTCACGCAACATACCATTTATTATTCATTTGCTAATTTCTAATTATTATATAAACTATAGAATAAGGGTTAGGGTTTGGGATTTAGGGCTTGGGATTTGGATTTTAAGGTTTGGAATTGGGAATTTAGGGTTTAAGATTTAGGATTTAGGACTTAGGGTTTAGCATTTAACGTTTAGAATTTGGAGTTGAGGTTTGGGGTTTGGTGCATGCGGTTCTCGATTTAGTTAATACATGCTTGGAAAATTAAATAAAGTGTCATTCCCACTAGTAATTTCATAAAATGTATCATACCCACATTTACACTAAGTATTGGTGCTAATTAATACATGCTTGCAAGAATGTCAAGAAGGCACAAAGTAATATAACCACAACACTCAAACAAAGTGAGCAAAATGTTATTCAGTGTATGCTTAGAAAGGAGACACAAATTGTTACACCCAATATACTTGGAAAAATTTACACTATATTATTAATGTTCATTCTCTCAAGTTCTTTCCTCGTCTTGACCGTGTCCTTCATCTCTCTATTAATGCTCATAATTATTCCAAGTATATTATTGCAGATGTTCTTCTCTATATGGATAACATTAAGTTATGTCGCAATATACAGGACGACCAATAGGAAAATAAAAAAAATACTTCGCATCATCCAATTCAATTCTACTGCGCCTCATTTTCTCTTGTTCTTTCCTTGACCTTTGCCAAAGTTGTTCGCGGGTAAATGTTGCAGTATTCCAATACGTCGTCCCCAGACAATTCCTTCGGTGTAGATCTTTCCTCCACTCTCCCATCAAACTCAAGTCTTCTCTTCTCCATGCATGATTTGTTGCAAGATAACGACGAAGTTTCTTGATTATACAGGCACGCCAACTTCCCTTTAATACTCCAACCAGACATATTTCCATATGTAGGAAAGTCCTTTATAGTCCACATCACAACAGCATGCATCTGAAAAGACGTCCCAGTTGATACATCGTAAATTCTAGCGCCCGTTTCCCATAACTCTTCGAGCTCCTCAGTCATCGGCTGCATAAATACATCAATGTCATTCTCTGGTAATCTCGAGTCAGGGATTAGTAAAGTTAACAAAAAGTTTAGGGCTTTCATATACTTTCATGGAGAAAGATTATACGGTATCAACACAATGGGTCAAATGCTATAACTTATACTCATGTCGCCAAAGGGATTGAATTTATTAGTTGTAAGTCACAGGCAAACATTGCGAGCTTCATTCCCAACTCGAGGTGTTGTTCATCAAAAAATGGAAGGTCAGTGAATCAGCTGGGTTTCTCATATATGCGCTATCTTTAACTCTTTTCTCTTGATGCCACCTTATATCTTTAATTGTTTTCTTACCTTTGAAGAGCAAAAACTCAATAAAATCAATCTCTCACTCACTCTCTCTCTCTCATGCATGAGAGAAGCCAAAAATGTAAATTCTGGCTTCATCATGTGCTTATATTTGAATTTTTCTGAATTTTTAAAATGTTCAAACGTTACAACCCTAACGTTCAAATGTAGCTAAATTTCTTGAAACACTTGAATGTGATATTGTGACATTTGAATATAACAAATTTGCGTTCGAACATTCATTAAAATGCAAATAAAAATTCCTAAATTGTAAACAAATATTCGAATGTCATAAAGTTATATTCGAACGTTCTAAAAAGTGAAAAACAAATCCACACTTTTTTATTTTTTATGTTTTTATGATTAAATCTATATATTGCTGTATTTATTAAACCAAAAAATATTAAAAATATTTACTAAAATGATAGCAAATATAAGAAATAGAACTATATTGCTATACTTAACTATAGCATTATAATATTATATTTTAGTGATGTTTTATATGCTATTATAATGCTATAGTCAACACTATATAATACTATGATGTTAAGTATTATATAGTGTTGCATGTTAGGTTACTTAGTGTTGTAATACTATAGTTAAAACTATATAATATTTAACACTATAATATTATATAGTGTTAACTAATCATATTTTAAATATCACTTTATATATTTTTTTCTACTATAGTAATACTATACAATACTTAGTGCTATAGTATTATAGCATGTTGACTATTATAATACTATATATACATTATATAATAATTAATACTATAGTATTATATAGTGTTGGAACAATATATTTTAGTGATGTTTCAAACTATATAATATAATATATTTAACTGTTTTATAATATATTATAATGTAATTTCAATTTAAAAATACATAACTCGTTCGAATGTGTCATTCGAACGTTCAGATATTTTCTTCAACGTTAGAACGTTCATTCATAACATTTGAATGTATAGTGTAGTTAGACAACAAAATACTTAACCCTACGTTCGGACGTCAACTAGATGACATTTGAACATTTGGTTCTTACAATTGAATATTTCAAACGGTTTATATGTAACGTTCTTTGACAAACGTTATGTCTATATATACAGTGGTCCCAACGTTCCGTTCTCTCTCAAATTCTCTATGTCACAAGCATCGCCATAACCATCCCTAAAGCCACTACAACCATTACCAAAAGGTGGGGAACTCTAGTCCCACTATTTTCATCTATTTTTTATTGAAAAATGTTAGGATTTTTAAACTTTTAATAAATGTGGTGGCCAAAACTTCATATTGATTTTTCGGCCACCACGGGTCTCTATTGGCCAAAAGCCATCATAGAAAGATTTTTTGAAATATGTACTTTATTTCTACAATGACTTTTGACCCTAAAATTCCATGAAATTGAGTTTCGGGAACAACTTGGTCATTCCTATGTTGAACGTTGGATGTTCAATTCGAACGTTCGAACATAAATTTTTGAATTGAGAAAAATGAAATGCTATGTTCAAATGTACATTTTTTACGTTCGAATGTAACTTTTACAACGTTGGAAGGCCAACAATTATGTTCCAACGTACACTTTATATGTTAGAATGTTACTTCTGCAATGTTGGATTATGAAAAGTCACGTTCAAAGTACTATATGTACATTTGAACGTGACTGTTTGCAACCTTGGCAACTTGATACGTTCATTCAAATGTATCTAGGGTATGCTCGAACATTACTGTTTGCAATTTTGGAAACCAAAGTCTCATTCATACGTGACATTGGTAATATTCAAATGTATTCACAGATCTTTTTTTAAAAATTGCATTTTTGCTTTCCAAATATTGTTCCTTAATTTATTTTTTATTTCCTCTAATTTTTATCTTATTTGTGTAGATATATATGGTTCAACAATTGAGGACTATAAGAAAGAGGGGCTGGGAAGGAGCCTCACAAAAGGTTCACCGTATTAAGGTTCACACGATTACACCGGAGTGGGAGGTCATGATAAAGGAATTCGACTCACTCTTTTGACAGCAGAAGAGCCTGACGTCAGTATTCGTGAACAGGAGCTGGGCCCCCATATGCTCACTGAGGGGTACTATTTATTCCAGCATGGTCCACGAGTTCTACGTGGCAATAGCCATGTTACCGCACGATGCGGACTCCCATGTCATCAAGATCTACGGGGTGCAGATCATAGTCTTGACAAATTTCATCGCAGATTTACTCCAGATCCTACATCAATGGCCTTAGCCAATAGCTGCTGACCCTATGGAGGACGCAGCTACTACACCGACTCCCCCACGAGATGTTGACACTGGCATGGCGTTGTCCTAAACTGGCCTATTCACTCTACAAGCAGTCATCACATCGACCTCAATTCAGATGACGATGTTGGATCCAAGTATAAGGGTTCTCAGCAGTATAAAATTTTTTACATCCTCACTAGCAGAGACCTGGAGGCGCACTAGAAGTCACACACTCTCCACCAGAGTGCGCTCGAGGGTTTCTTCCGGATGTTGCATCTTATCGTTGCAACAAATGTTGATCCCTTGGCACACACAGAAGACATTCAGCCGAACACGCACCCAGTTTCTGATCAAGTTGGCACATGTAGACCCAATCGACCAGCCATAGGTGATCTTCAAGAGGATCCGCTATAAGGCGTGCACTAACTCAATGAACAACATTCCTTATGGAGTCATCATCGCCCAGCTACTCCTGGCACATGGAGTGCCACCTCGGATCTTGGAAGGAGTGCAGTAGCAGATCGGCCTTATTGATATCAGAACGTATAACCAGAATCAAAGGCAGAGGAGGTGTCTGCCTTCTCCTGTAGCAGATCTAGTTTCATCCCCCCAGCATCAAACCAATCATGTTGATCCCACTGACATTGTCGATGTCAGTCGATAGCCTCAAACAAGATAGGCTGTGGGTGGGGATGTGCAACCTGCTTGGGTGGCCTCCATGTTGGGAAAGCTGCAAGTGCATATAGACCGGCAACTCACTGCACAAACTATGGTGATCACTGAGTATGTGGATCAGGCTATGGAGTAGCTGTCCACAAATGTAGAGACATTGCGTCTTATGGTCGAGACTTTGTCTGATGAGTTCACGTCATTGAAAAACAGCTTGTAGTCCAATGATTTTATGTTTTTTTTAAGGCTGTTTGTATTTTTTTTTTAAATTTATGTACTAGACAAACTTCTCATGTAATATATATATTTTTTGTCTATTATGAATTTTCTTTAATATTAGCTTGTCTAAATTTAATTTTAAATCATTGTACTTCATATCTTTCACACATTAAATTATTTTATAATTCAATATGGTACAAAATTTGTATAATATTAATAGGGCCCCGCTATAGTAGAATTTTATTTTAATTTCTTTATATATTTTTTTATTCATATTTTAATCATTTAAAAATATTTAAAAAAATAAATATCAATACACTAATAATCAAAGCCTACACTATTTTAAATAAAGGAAAAAATTTTAAATGTATTAAAATACTAAAGGTGTTAAAGTATTTTTTTTTAATTTAATCTAGACATTCGAACGTTCTTTCATAAAGTTTGAATATTGGCACCAGAAATATGCACGTTTGGACGTAAGTGATCTCATTGTTCGAACATGCACTCAACATTCAAATGGAAAATCGTTTCATTCGAATGTAAATAATCTACTGGTTGTCTTTAGTGACAGTTCTAAGAAATCGTCACAGAAAATAGATTTTGATAATGGCTTGGAAACTGTCACAAATTTCAAACAGTCACTAAAATTCAAATGTGTTGTAGTGAATAATGTGGTGACACCTATTATACATGCAGACAGGACATGACAAATGAAGCGCATGCCTCGTGACAAATTGACTATGGTTTTGATCGATCATGTGGGTATACAGGTTCAATGTACATATCAATGTTATAATTGGATTCATATTAGAATTATTATAAAGTATAAAAATTTCATATTTTCAAATAATGTAAATTAAATCATATACACCACCTATTATACTTAAATATTGATGCCTTGCAAAATTTCGTATAACATTTTATCACTCCTTAGCTTTAAATTTTAGTTCAATCTTATTTATTTTTTATCGGTTTAGTTAGGCTTCACCATTATTATCATTTAAATTTTATTTCAAATTTTAAAAAGATAATCTAAATTTAGCAGCATATCGTCTAGCGAATCTCTTATTTAAAAAAATATTTATATTACATCCACGTATGAGAGTTAGTCATAGGAGCTATTTTTTTGGAAAAAAAGACTAAGCCCTTGTTTGTCCTTCAAACACATTTAATTTCAAATTTATCATTATATTTTTTTAAGTTTTTATATCAAAAAAATAAATAATTCAACTTTTTCAAATATCAAAATAACTTTTTTAAATTATAAAACAAAATTAATATTAAAAAAATATATTATAACAATATATTTTTTTTTCTTTCATTTTATCTTACTCCATCTCATTTATAAAAACAACTAAGGCCTAAGAGCATTAATATTGGATTGACTAAATTTTTTTTTAAAGTATAAATTTACATACATATTAAAAAAATCTTGTCATATTTAATCAAAAATGGAAAGAAAGAAGTAGAAAAAGAGAATAAAAGTAATTTTACTTTTCAAAACTGAATAATAAATTCAAAATTTTTTTTAAATATGATAAGATTTTTTGATATGTGTGTAAATTTATATTTTTTTAAAAAATAATCAATCCAATGCTATAAGTTAATTTTTGAAGAACAGAAAAAATCGAGATCAGTTAAATGGCAGAAATCTTGGGAGCTTCCATCTCATTTAAACGAAGGAAGCTGTAGATTTTTAGAAGCAGAATAATCAACGGCAGATTTTTAAAGAAAATAACCACAAAGTTTAAATTCAAAACAAAAAGAGATGTTGAAAGGTTCAAATCCAAAAAGGAAAAAGAAGTGAATGACGTAAAACAGACGAAAAAAAGCAGCAGCAGCAGCAGCAGCTGAAGGCAATTCGAAAAAGAAAAAGGCTGAAGGTTAAAAATGAAAAACGTGAAGATGACGGCGAAGAAATAGGGAGCTCATTCATGCATTTGATGATTCTACCTACGTCCCTACCAGCTATCACATCTAATGATCTAATGAAGGATTGAAAAAATAAAATAAAATAAAATAAACTGAACGAAAAGAGAATTTGAGAAGAATTGAAGAAGAGGACCGAGTGTCCACGACTATCGCAAATACTAATTTTTTATTTTATTTTTATTTCTGATCTAAAAAAAGTTGTGATAAATTTATTGTTGTAAAATTTAATTTTCAGACTGAACTAAGTTTTCTTTATTTTATATGAAAACAATATAATCTAGTTTTGTAATGGGTTTTACTTGTATTAACCCACACAACTGTGAACTATCTCTGTAAACTCAAATGAATTGAGAAGAATGGAAAACGAAGAGGGAAATGAAAACTAAGAAACAGACTTATGATTTCTTGAATGGAGATTAATTCGAGCAACCTCACAAAGCTCCTTACAACTGACTTCCAACTAACTAACTTTTAGAATGAATTTTCCACCATCGGGAGATCTGCCTATTTTTAGAAGCTTAAACGTAAAACATGACATTCGTTTAATGCCTCATTTATATTACAATGAATATGAAAAGATACAAAATGCAACATTTCACTTATTATTCCACTAAAACAACAGAATTACTAAACGAGCGCCCGTTCCACTTACACGCAATGCACTGTTTTGAGTACTTGGCTGTTAATTCCGTTATCATGACTTCCCTTCGTGCATTCTGCACTTCACCTTCAACCTCTAGATCTTCGCAGCATATTTTCCCACAATTCTCATAACGCATTCCTTGCTTCTGAAAGACCCATTACAAGTTTCAAACTATACTTGCTTTTCTATGTTTATATGATTCATTCTAAGTTTTTTACTTCTAATTGATTCATGATAATTAATTAGATGATTTAGTTCTTATAATTTGCTTTCCAAAGAGGGAATTAATCATAGGATAGATCTTAGATATTCATCATAGGCAAATATAGAAATCGAAAGACCTATTATATGAACCTAGTAGCATTAAAATCGCTCATCTTAATACATTCTTGTCCATTAATTTGTTTACTCTCGTGTAAAATGATGATTAACAATAATTCCAATTGACTAAGAAAGTGGTTTTTGGAAGGATTAATTTGGAGATTTTACTAACAAACAGAGAGAATTAAATTAAATTAATTAGATGAGAAAAATATAGTGAGTGATTAGATGAAATCGAGTTCCTAGAAGTTCTTTTTTCTTTTTAATTCAATCATCAAACAACAGCTTTCTTTTCCTTTAAATATTATATTTGAATTAGTTTTATTTTAAATTAACAATTACAAAAATACTAGTGGCTTTTCTAAATAAGGTGGATATTAGTATAATTTCGATCTTTATCAAAAGTGAGTTACTAAATTTTGAGGACGATGCTCTTCTCATCACTTTATTTTAAAGCTACGATGTTGTATATTTGCAATTTCTCATCGATCAAGTATATCACGATGCTCTTCTTAATTGGCTAATTAGGTAAAACGACAATCACTAGTGCAGAAGCAGTTTTCACTTGCCACGAGCCTTTGGCTAAGTCAGTTACAACTTTACATGATGCATGTGCCTATACGAGTCTAGTTTAAGAAATTTATTTCATGCTTGTTTGCTCTCCAATTTATGAGCTAACTAACTTCGAACTATCGTGATATATAGCCCTCCAGTCGCAATTCATTGAGGCAAAATCTCAAATCAATTACTGTAATATTATCACACAATTATGCACCTAGCTTGCACATGCCCTCTACG
The DNA here is from genome assembly GCA_036898215.1 of Platycarya strobilacea. Taxonomy (NCBI): domain Eukaryota; kingdom Viridiplantae; phylum Streptophyta; class Magnoliopsida; order Fagales; family Juglandaceae; genus Platycarya; species Platycarya strobilacea. The sequence goes on from CM072550.1 coordinate 23,912,791, forward strand.
TTAAATACAGTAGTAATGATGAGAAAAACCTCTTTATAAATAATAAAATACTCGATTCAAGATTAGAAACCGAATATGCTAATAAATTTTCATTATTCATCATGGCCCCATGAATTTATAATAACTACATGGGAAATTATTTAGATCTCAACATACAAACATTACGATTGCGACCCATAGGTATAAGCTCAAAACATGCATACACACTGTGTGTGTGTGTAATATATGCCTGGAACTTTTGTTAACCATATATAATGTGTTTATTCTTAGGTGAGGAACTTTTTAAAGCTCTCTTGTAAAGCTATATTGGTTGCGCAAAAACCCCCATCCACGACCAGGTTGAGCCCACTCACGTACTTTGACTCCTCGCTCGCCAAGTACAACGCTGCCTCTGCCAAATCTCTTTCTTCCAAAACTGGCCCTTTCAAATTTGCCGCGTCGGACATAATCTCTTCCACCTTTTTCTTCGAGTCTGTTCCAAATGCATTTAGGGTCATGGGAGTGGCCACACCATGTGGTGTGATGCAATTGACTCTAATTCCGTACTGACCCAACTCAACACATAAATTCTTTGTCAGTCCCACAACAGCATGCTTGGATGCCGTGTAGATGTGCGAGGTCAATCCATGTGACTCTGTTGCGCAGCTTCCGGTGAAAAGAATACTACCCCTTTTCGCTGGAATCATTACTTTGGCCGCGTGTTTTGCCCCCAGAAATGACCCTAACACATTTACATCAAAAACTCTATTGTAATCCTTCTGCTCGACGGCTAAGATGTCTGCTTTGTTTGGGGTAGTATAGCCTGCATTGTTGAACATTATGTCGAGTTTTCCATGCTTCGACACCGCTGTATTAACAGCATTCTCGACATCAGACTCGCTAGTTACATCGCAGTGGACGTAGGAAATGGCACCATTGTTGCTTTTGTCTTGGCAAACTGAAAAACCAAGCTCGTCTTGGATGTCAGCAATGATGACCTTACCACCATGTTGAGCGAATAGTCTTGCCGTACTCTCGCCAATTCCACTTGCACCTCCGGTTATCAGAGCAACCTTACCTGCTAATCTGAATATTCCAAATTCTATTACGGGAAATTTCTAAATATCAAAATGAATGAATGAACTATGGAGAGAAAGAGTATACTTATATAAATGGAAATTAACTCAAATAGATACAAAAAGCTTTGCTTTTTATTATTACCTCTTAGCAATGGGAGCTATAAAGGATGTGCCGTTCATATTTATTATTGGTTGTGATGTCGTGGAGAGTACAAGCTAATTTGATGCCTGGATATGATCTGGTCTGGTGATGGTTATTATAAGGCGAGAACTCAACTGTAGCAGTCGAGAAAAGTACTATTGTTGCAGCACATGCGTTAATTAGGACTCTATTTGACCCACTAGACATCTAGTTTGTTACGTCAAGTAATACAAAAAAGTACTGATATTTTATTTTTTCTTAATTAATTTATGGGTTCAAAAATAAATATTATATTTATACAACGACTTGTAAATAGCATAACTAATTAAATTATTATTTGATTGAAATTTTGTTTATATATATTATAATTAGATTTCTTCCATCTCTTGAGTACTGCGCGCGTAAGACCTTACATCATAGATTGTAATGACGTTGTATCTTTATATGAGCAATGATAAGTAGACAGCCACACTATATATAATTAGTTCTATACAACTAATTACTATATGTTCATATTTCTTAAATTAAAATTCATTAAAATTCAATAAGTATTGTATTAATTTTATATAAATTAATATTTACATATATATATATGGTTAATGTATAAAAGTTATAACTTGGTTGTGAACTACATATCAATCTTGTTTTTATTAATTCGTTAAAGATGTATACCCAAAAATAAGACCACTAAAAAAAAAATGAGTTTTGTGGTTAATTAATTGTGATAAAAAAAATTATTTGTAATCAATTTTAATTATAAATAGTCATTTAATTAAAATTAACTGACTACAAATCAGTAATTTTTTTGTAGCGAGTTTGACTGGCCCAAATTTGTGATCAATGTAACTTATAAATATATATATATATATATATTATGTATATATATATATAAGTCACACTCTAGACGTCAAGAACGAAAAAATTAAAGAAACTAGAACAATAGCTCACAATTCTTTAAATTGAACAAAGTTTCCAGGCTTGAATTGTATTCGAGGACTCATCCCAATAAGATACTACAAATGCACAGGAAAAGTCACACATCCTTACAAATTACATCAAGAATGCAAAGTAAAAATTATTCAAAACACGAGTGTTGAGATAACTAGTACTATTTCTTTCACGCACAAGTTTTTGGAATAAAACACATTCTAGGTCCTAAAGTCTGGATAGAAATGCTTGAAGATTTGAATCCTCAAAGTACGTACTACTATTGGCTTGTAACCGCTTGGTACCAACTAGGAAAGGTCTTGCAATTCTATCATAATAAAATTGGTCCTACATGTACGCATGGATGATGAATAATGAACCCTATCTTTTTTGATAATCGAAGATTCATTAACATTAAATCAAGTATACACGAGGAAGAGAAACTACAACAAATTTGCACTTTAGTAACAGACGAAAGAGTCAGAAAAAATAACCAAAACGTCACGAAAGACTTTTGCTGACAATTAGGAACCACCATGACAACTATCATAGTAAGCGCGTCACAAATAAGTATTTGTGACACTTTACCGTTCAACCATCACAAAAAATATTTTTTGTGATGATTGGTACCTTTTTGTTCGATGTAACATTCGAAAGTTAGAACAGTCAGTGACAATTCAAATGTGTCACCAAAAGTCACATTCAAATGTACCAAAGGACGTTCGAACGTAAACTCAGCTGGTTGACATTCGAACGGCACACTATTTCATTCATTTCTTAGATGTTCAAACGTTAAAATTTTCATTCGAACGTTGGTCACATCTGAAAATAATTTGGACATTCGGACGTTCCCAAACCAACGTTTGAATGTTACGAAGTATGTTCAAACATTAGTTTGACAAACATCTGAACGTTACGTTGGACGTTCGAATGTTAGTTTCATAAACATTCGAACATTTTGGTCAGCTCATTCGGACGTTGTGTGGGTACATTCAAACGCAATTGGAATTAAAGCTTGAACGTTTGGTGTGTACATTCGAATATACTTGTCAGAAATAGTAAATTTTAATAAAATTAAAAAGCATACAAATTGTATCATATTATATAACCAATCTAACAATTTACAATATCTTATAGCATATCAAAGTTAAATATTAAAAACTATAAATAATAAAAAAAAAAGGTAAAATTTCTATTTTTTTTCTCGTCTACCGCGATTTTATTGCAATGACATAACACGCTCCATCTAGGCTATCATCTCCCTCTGCACTTGTTCTTGGACTGCAGTGCGCATTCTTTCCTCCTACTCACTCTGTTGCTCCTGCACACGCGTCTCTAGATATGAATGTCGCTCCAAGAGAGACTCCAACTCTTGTTATCTCAACCTCATAATCTCGTTCTCTCGTCGTGATGCTTCTAAATTTTTAGTGAGATTATTAATCTTTAAGGTCAAAGAGCTCGTGGAGGATGATGAACCAGTTGAATACTTGACTAAACGTCTCAATATTCTAACCATGCTAGACTTGGCCCTGAGAACTTTTGCGAATATATCTATGTCACTAGGAAAGCATTGCCTAGAAATTAAATACATCTCCAATATGTTGTCCTGCAATTTGAAAGAAAACACACATGAAGTAACAAAACTAATTGAAATACGAACAAAAATAAATTATTCAGATATTATATAATTAATTTAACAAAATTAATGTTGCTTACATAATTTTCTGCAGCAGTAGGATCCATCCATTCACTACATTCATTGGTGTGAGCAACAACATAAATATGAATGAGGAAAAAGTTTTCAGGATCATCACATTTCTAACAAAGACACATTAGCAATTAAGAAATTTAATATTAGTAATTAAATAATATTAAATATCAAAAAAATAAATGAATTTCTAAAAGTTATTAATTACTATCTTTTCAGTAAGACAGTAGACGACCTTGAATCGGCACGATGGTGGACAACGAGAGCAGATCTATTATGCGCATTCGTTGAACTTAAACTCTACAAAATTACTTAATAACGTTATTGTTAATTTAGAATGGATACAAATGTAAATAATTAACTAATTTAGAATATATGATAATCAGGACTTGCGAAAATATCACAACACTTCACCCAATCATCTAACTTCATCTTTTGGAAAGGAAACTTCATAGCCACTTCCAACATTTGAAACTTCTTGAAATGTTCATGACATCGGCCTTTGTGACGTCGGAATAATGTAATCATCAGTTCGTTCACAGTTCTCACATATTCGGTACAAGTAAAATCGAGGTCGAACTCAACCTAAGGAGTGGATTAAGTAATACGATATACTTAGAGGAAGAAAAAATATATTTGTAAATTTATCTCACTAGTACACGGCTCCGAATGTGATCTTTAACTTCATTATAAATATATCGTCATAATCGTACATAAAAGGAAGCATAAACTCGAACTACTATGCCGATATAAGAGGAAAGTGCTACCATACTATCATCCACTCCTCCAGAGGAATTTTCAGGTATTGTAATCTTGGTTTTTCCTTGACGTCTACTTTTTTCTAAAGAAAGACCATGAGTAATGCTACGATCGCGTCGAGAAAATGATGCATCAACTGACATATATCATAGCATGATATTAGTTATATATGTTACTGAGTATTAAAATATAATTAATTAATTACCAACAACATTTCATTACTATTGAGTGTCGAGTGTCGACTGACTATCTGTCTCTTGTATGTTGATCTCTGCAAGAGCACATTCCTCAGTAAGAGAGTCCAGAACGAGTTCAGGACTTGGAAGACATGACACATTCCTTCGTTGCCTTTTTGGCGGCATCCTTCAAAACTAATAAAAAATAAAGAAAAGTAATTAGAATGCTATTTAGTGTTGTATAATATTGACAATTTAACTTATATGATTTTGTACTCTTATTCTTCTTCGTCGGATGAAGTTTCCATACTTGTTTCAGAATTTATCTCAATAGCATCTTCTTTTTTATTTTTCTTCTTCCTATTTTTCTTCTTCTTCTTCCTCTTCTTCTTTAGACTCTTCTTCTTCCTCCTCACTCACTTCAATTGGATGAGCGTCTAGTTTGGATGGGCTGAGATGGATAGGTGCCACATCATCTTTAGATGAGGGGAGTATCTCGAGTGCACCAAAGTCAACAAACAAGTTAATACTTTGATCTCCATCTTCTTGGTAAGCCTCTACAATCAGAGTGTCATCTTCATCTCCGTTGGACTCATAATTTGCAATCGTTCTTGCCTCATATATGTTCCTAGGAACAAATTTTTGCACGACTCGCCAAGTTATCTCTCAACTACTTTCATCAACCTCTTTTAGTGGATCATTTAAGTAATAGACTTGCTTAACTTGACAAGCCAATACGAATAGATCATCTTCATACCATTTTGATGTAATATTGACACTCGTGAAGTGATTATACTTATGCATTGAAACCTAACCACTACCTAGATCCCACCAATCACATCTAAAAACATATGTTATAAACCCACCCAGATATTTTAGTACAATTATATCACGTATGATACCGTAATAGTCAATATCATCGGTTTCATGACTCCCCTCTACCAACACACCACAGTTCTGTATCAATCTATTCCATTCATGGTCCAAAGTATGCAATTTATAACCTTGAACAGTGCAAGCTGTGTATCGCATCGCTCTGTATGAGGGACCACGGCTCAATGCATGATTTTTAGGAGAAATTGACCTGGGATCACAAACACATTGTTCCAAGATCTAACAATATAAAATAAAATATATAATTACTAGAATACGAAGAATATTTAAAAATTTCAAAATCAAACATGTTCGAATTTGTAGTTCATACATGTTCAAATCAGCTGGAAAATTCTTTTTCGTGTCTTGCCTTTACATTATCTATACCTTCTGCGCTAAGCTTGTCCAAGTGCTCAGTGTATATTAATGCGAAAAAAATATTATAATACGTTTAGTGTGTTAAGATCTAATAATTTTAGAAGAAATTGGATGAGTACCCTACCTTAGATAGTCGTCAATCTCCCGATAATTATTCAACACTTACCATCGAACTTTTTCCAACTCTCCATCAACGAGATCGTAACTGGTTTGTGCATCCAAGGGTCGTACATTCTGAGAGAACACTAATAGTGCACAAGGAAACGGAGCAGCAAGATCAGCATTTCGCTCTTCACGATTAAATCGTGTCTCTACACCACGAAGGTACAGTGAGCAAAACGTTAACATCGTATATATAGGCCTCTGTTATTGACCCTCAAATCTAGCCTTATTCCCAATTGTGCACTTTAGTCAACCCAAATATCTTTCAACTAGATATATCCAACGGAACTATACCGGTCCACCTAACATTATCTCTCGGGATAAATGTATTATTAAGTGAACCATCACATCAAATAATGAAGGTGAAAATATCTGCTTGAATTTAAATAAGATAGTGGCAATGTTGTCTTCTATCTTCTGCAGCATATCACGATTCGCAACTCAAGTGCATAAGTCCCTAGAAAACATACGAAGCTCGATAATGACCACACGTACATTAGATGTCAGTTTCTCACATATGCCAACCAGAAATAACTTCTGTATAAATACGTAACAGTTATGACTCTTCATTCTACTAATTTTCCAGTCAGTCGAGTTCACACTCTTGCCAATATTTAAAACATAACTATCTGACAGTTTCATGCCTTGTAACGAATTGCAAAAATTCATTCCCTCATCTTTCGCCATCATAAAAAAATACATGCGGCATGGCCACCAGTTTCCATCCACCCACGGATGTAGATTGATTATGTTTAATGCTCATTCTCTCAAGATCTTTCCTCGTCTTGGCCGTATCTTTCATTTTGTTGTTAATGCACATCATTGTTTCAAGTATATTGTCGCATATGTTCTTCTCTATATGCATAACATTCAAGCTATGTCGCAATATACAAGATGATCAGTACAGCAAATAAAAAGAAAATGATGCGCTTCATCCAATTCAATTCTACTGCACCTCACTTTCTCTTGTTCTTTCCTCAACCTTTGCCAAAGTTGTTCGCGGATAAATGTTGCAACAGTTCCAATATGTCATCCCTAGACAACTCCTTCAGTGCAGATCTTTCCTCCATTCTCCCATCAAACTTATATCCTTCTTTTCTCCATGCATTATTTGTTGCGAGATACCAGCGATGACCCATGAAACACATCTTCTAAGAAAATTTTAACCACTTACTAGAAGTTTCTTCATTACACGTAGGGCACACCAACTTCCCTTTAGTGCTCCAAGCGGACAAATTTCTATATGCATGAAATTCATTTATCGTCCACATCACCACATCATGCATCTAAAAAGATGTCTCGCTTGAGGCATCATAAGTTCTAGCACCTGTTCATCAAAAGACTGACAGGCCAGTGAGTTAGCCCGGTGCCTCATATATGCGCTATCTTTAATTCTTTTCTCTTGGTGCCACCTCATATTTTCAGCTATTTTCTGAGACATATATAGTTTTTGCAGTTGAAGTCTCAATGGAAAATAGTGCAACACATTGACCGACACGTTCTTCTTAATTTTCCACTTCAACTCTCCGCATATAGGACATATTTATTTTTCCTCGTTCTCATTCCAAAACAAAACACAATCATTCTTGCATACATGTGTGGACTTGTACTCAAATCCTATTCCATTTCACTATTGGTTAGTTTCATAAAAGTTCTTCGGTAATGCAGACTCTTCATAAAGCACCTCGTTAAATAAGTCAAATATCATGTTTATTATTTTCATTGACATTCCACACAATAATTTAATGTAAAGTAACCGCACAATAAAGGACATTTTTATGTGCTTTGTGCAGTCAGGATAAAGCTCGTTCTTTACATCTTCCCACATTGTAGCAAAATTATTTGGATCACTCCCTCGATTGCTTGGGTCATCATTCTTAGGTCCATCTATAAACATCCCAGCACTAGTGTCACCCAACATCTCCTCCATCTCATGTTCATCAACATCATCCCATTCATTCTCAACATCAATATCTCGCATATAATCTAAATGATCGAATGATACATCCGGTATTAGTTTATATGGCTTACCCTGGAGTATCCATCATGTATAACTCAAATCCATCCCATTGACAAAGATATGATACTCGACTTCATCTAATCCTATAGCACACAAATTCCTACAACCTCTACATGGGCACTTGATATAACCATGACTATAAGCGAAGGCTTGAGCAAATTCAATGAAGGTCTTGACTCTAGGTGCATAGGAAACTTAGTCCTTCCCAAGTCTACTGCCCAAACGCATCCCACTTTTATCCATTTCTAAAAAATCTATCTATTAGTTTAAGGCATTAAAATCCACATACAAATCATGGTTTAAAGTAATTCTTTTCATTTTTGATAAGGTAATTGGTCCTATCCCATTCGAGATTATACTATTCATAGTGCACAACTTTTATTACTTCTACTTCTCACGTCAGTAGAAATTTTAACAGAACCTCTTCATAGTTCTCCAAGTATACATGTTCATAAAAAAGGATTGTGACCCTACAAACAGTATACCTGAAGAACAAATGAGGAAGACACCAAAACCTCATACGAACGTGAAAATTAGTAGAGGTAACAAAAATGTGCAATACATATAATATATCCCAAATTGTCCACACTGGATAATTCAAAAATCAGTGAACACCTGAGTGTACACTGATTCCCAAATGAGTCTAAGGTTATTCATATATTCAATATCACACAATATACTATTTATTATTTATTTGCTAATTTCTAACTATTATATAAACTATAAAATAAGGGTTGGAGTTTAAGGTTTGGTGTTTGGGATTTAGGGTTTAGGATTTGAGATTTGGGGTTTGGGATTAAAGTTTAGGGTGTACGGTTTGGGTTTGGGGTTTAGGATTTAGGGTTTGAAATTTTGGATTTGGAGTTTGGACTTGGGGTTAAAAATTTTGGAATTAGGGTTTAGGGTTTGGGATTCAAATTTTGGAATTTGAGATTTGGGATTTAGGATTTAGAATTTAACATTTAGCATTTAAGGTTTGGAGTTTGGAATTTGGGGTTTAGAATATAGGATTTGGGATTTGGATTTGGGTTTGGGTTTAGGGTTTAGGGTTTAGGATATAGGGTTTGGGGTTTGGAGTTTGGGATTTGAGTTTGGGGTTTGGAATTTAAGATTTGGGTTTGGGATTTAGGATTAGGGCTTGGGGATTTAGGATTTATGATTTAGTGTTTAGGGTTTGGGGTTTGAGATTTGGAGTTTGGGATTTGGGATCTAGTATTTGGAATTTAAGGTTTAGGATTTAGGGTTTGGGGTTTAGGATATAGGGTTTGAATTTTGGGTTTGGAGTTTGAGTTTAGGGTTTGGGATTTAGGGTTTAGGATTAGGGTTTGGGGTTTGGGATTTGGGATTTTATGCACAATCACCCAATATTTTTGCAAACTCTCATTGCTATAATAATTCAAAAAACCCAATATGCTTAGATATCAACATAGAAAAAATACTAAAAAATACTTAAAACATACAACAAATTATCAATTCTAAAATACTTAATACAAGAATACATGCTTTTAAAATTAAACAAACTAAAATATTAGCACAAATATAACATACCCGACAAATTACCAATTCTAAAATATATATGCTTGCATTTGGAAAAGAGGTACAAATTCTCACTATATATATGCTTGGAAAACTTCACACAAGAAATATTCTCACATTAAAAAAAATGTTATTTTAAATTCAAATAATCATCCAATATTTTTGCAAACTCCTATTACTAAAATAATATAAAGAAACCTAATATGCTTAAATCCCAACATAGAAAAAATACCAAAAACTACTTAACACATCCAAGAATACATGCTCTAAAAATACTCTCTAAATTTGAACCTATTCGCAAGACCCAAGTTGTCGCAAAACTTGAAAGAGTTACTTTAATGGAGGAGATTTCATCAAGACAGAAGTCAAGGGCTTTATGGCTTAAAGAGGGGGATAGGTGCACAAAATTCTTTCATAGAGTGGCCAACTCTCATAAGAGGAATAATGTCATTGATACCTTGATGGTATATGGAGTAGTTTCTTCGGATCAGACGGTCATCAAAAACCATATTGAGCAGTTTTATCGACATTTGTTATCTAAAGAACTCATTGGCGACCACAAATGGACGGTTTGACTTTATCTATACTTGATCAGCATAGTGCAGAATGGCTAGAGAGACCATTTGCAAAAGAGGAAGTGTACAAAGTAATCAAACGTATGGCATGTGACAAGACTCCGGGTCCAAACGGATTTACTATAAGATTTTTTCAAACTCGTTATGGGGTGGTTAAGGAAGACCTTATGCAAGTCTTTCATGATTTTCATACTTATACTAGCTTTGAAAAGAGTCTTAATTCTACTTTTCTAGCACTCTTTCCTAAAAATATGGGATCTACAGATATTAGAGATTATCGCCCTATTAGTCTTGTGAATGAGGTATATAAGATTCTCTCCAAAATGCTTGCAAATAGATTGAGTTTGGTGATGGAGATGTTTTTATCGACACCACAAAATGCATTTGTAAAAGGAAAACAAATTCTCGACTATGTCCTTATAGCAAATTAAGTCTTGGATGGACAATTGAAATCTAAAGAACCCGGACTGCTTTGTAAACTAGACATGGAGAAAACTTATGACCACGTCAACTGGTAATTCCTACTCTATCTTCTTGCTAGATGTGGATTTAGGGGCAAATGGCAAAAATGGATTAAGTTTTGCATCTCTTCAGTGAGATTCTCTATCTTGGTGAATGGATCACCGTTTGGTGTTTTCAACTCTTCTCGTGGGTTGAGGTAGGGAGATCCTTTTTCTCCACTACTTTTTTTATTTATCATGGAAGCTCTGAGTAAGATGATTGAGGGCTTAGTGGACGAGGGGTTTCTTCATGGATTTTCGGTGGAAAATGGCAACCTAAACATCTCTCACCTATTATTGGCAGACAATACTCTCATTTTTTGTGGTGCTAACAATGAACACATCCAAGCCTTACAGACACTCCTCCTTTGCTTTGAAGTTGCATCAGGTTTGAGAATTAACCTTTCAAAGTTTGAATTAGTACTAGTGGGGGAGGTCCATGATGTGGAGTCTTTTGCTACACTCTTGGGATGCAAGGTATCTTTTTTGCCTCTCAAATATCTTGGTTTACCGTTAGGCGCCTCCTTTAAATATGTAAGGATTTGGGATAGCGTAGTCGAAAAGATGGAACGTAGATTGACTTCTTGGAAAAGGTTGTATTTGTCAAAATGTGGCAGGTTGACTTTGTTCAAAAGCACTCTTTTGAATTTACCCACGTACTTCATGTCTTCGTTCCCACTTCCAGCAAAAGTAGCTAACAGAATTGAGAAGTTGCAAAGAGATTTCCTTTGAAGTGGCCTAGGGGAAGAATTCAAGTTTCATCTAGTTAATTGGTCAACAATTTGCACCCCCATCTCTAGGGGAGGTTTAGAATTTTCCATTTGACGAAATTCAATCAAGCTCTTTTGGGTAAATGGTTGTGGAGGTACCAACTTGAAAGGGATGCCCTTTGGAAGTTGGTAATATACTCAAAATTTGGAGAGGCTTGGGGAGGCTGGTGCTCCAATGAGGTACGAGGCACATATGGTGTGGAGTTATGGAAATATATGAGGGGACATTGGGAGACCTTCCAAGGTCATGAACATATTGTGGTGGGAGATGGTTCCCATGTCAGTTTTTGGTAAGATGTTTGGTGTGGTGACTGAAACCTCCAGGTTACATTTCCTGCCATCTACGAGCTTGCAAGGGAAAAGGATGTTGTGATCTCAGACCTGTTATATCTCTCAAATGGTCCCCCTCCATAAAATATTGATTTTATTAGGGCAGCCCAAGATTGGGAGGTGGAGTTGATTTTTGAGTTCTTTGCAACTTTGTATTCAGTATGCATTCCAAGGGGTATTGGGGACAAGATGCATTGGAATCAATCAAAAAAGGAAACTTCTTTGTTAGATCATTTTACCAAGCTTTAACAAGTCCCGGTTCTACCAAGTTCCCGTGGAAAAGCATATGGCAGACAAAAGCTCCTACCAAAGTGGTCTTCTTTGTTTGGACAACATCATTGGACAAGATACTAACTACAGACAACCTTAGGAAGCGTCGGGTAATTGTGCTAGACTAGTGTTATATGTGCAAGAAGCAGGGAGAATTAGTAGACCACTTGCTTTTACATTGTGAGGTGGCCAGGGTCATGTGGGTTGATTTCTTCAAGAGAGTTGGCTTGTCATAGGTCATGCCCCAAAGATTGGTGGATTTTCTTGCTAGTTAGCAAGACATTCAGGGTAACTCCCAAGTGGTAGCCATCTGGCGCATGGTTCCTATTTGTATGTGTTGGTGTATTTGGAGAGAAAGAAATGCAAGAAGTTTTGAAGATTGTGAGAGAACAATGGAGGAACTTAAACTTTTCTTTTTTAAGTCTTTGCTATTATGGACGGGTTCTATTGTTTGTGACGGTCTAAGTGTTCATGACCTTTTTCGTTCTTTGTAAACCCTAACTAGGTACTTCCCATGTATACTACCTATGTATCTGGGATTTGCCTTTTCCTATTAATAAAGTTTCTTTGATTACCTATCAAAAAAAAAATCTGGTCTCCCTTCTCTTTTATCTTTTTTTGTATTTTTCTCAATTTGAGTGATATCTTTCTAGCCTTTCTCGAAAAGGTTGGGATTTCTATAAGAACTCTGAGTGTTTTCCTTAGCTCTTAAAGGTTGTTTAGTGGGTCTATTTTCTGTCTAAAGAAGTCTTTTTTCGTCGCAAATAGTCATTCTTGCTATAAGTAATCTATCACGGATACTCATTTTTCTTGTAGTGTGAGTTCTTTTACTTTTGTATACCACCCCTGTAAAAAAAAAAAAAACCCATTAAACTTCTATGTATACCCTTTTTGTCTACTTGGTTTACTTTGGATGGTGTAAGGTATGATTTGGTTCGTCAATGAACAAATAATGGTTAGAAATCTGTGATTTGGAGGACTGGGGTGGTAGGAGGATTTTGTTGGGTCTAACATAAAGTTCTTGATCTTTTTTTATTTTTCCATTTGGTTTTTATTCTAGAGTTATGGGCTTTGATTTTGTGGAGGGTACTCTCATACTTGCTTGGAGACAATCTATGAGATAATTTTAGATGAAAGATGAAAAGTTAAATAAAGTATTATTAGAATATTATTTTTTAATTATATTATTATTATCTTGAAATTTGAAAAAGTTAATTTGTTTATTATATTTTCTGTAGAAATTTGAAAAATTTGTAATTATGAAATTGAGATAATGTGGGATGAGTTTTAAATCCGAATGAGGGCACAATCTCTAGTTTTGTAGAGGAGAGAATAATTGCTTGAAAAGAGAGAGATAGCTCTAATGGACAGCATGTTGAATATGATCAACGTCATGATATGTTTAGGTGATGAATCTTTTTTCATTAGGCTACTGGTTTGCAATACAACTATTTTACAGATGGTCTTGACACCTTTTCTTCTCTATGCCAGAGGAACCGTTCAATATGCTAGTGTTCATGCTCACCTGGGAAGAACTGCTATTAGAAGAGATGATCTTGAGTCTCTTGCATATACACTCATCTTTCTCCATCGAGGCAGGTTGCCTTAGCAAGGCTATCAGGTAACAACACATATACCACAATTTTTGAGAATTTGTTATTGTCTTTGGAGTTGCTTTTGGGATTGTTTTGAATGCTTTATTTCTATCCATTTTTTTATGATATGGAGATAACAAATCATTTCTAGTTTGCAAAAAAAAAAAAATGGCAACCTCTCCTGAAATGCTATGCTGCTTCTGCCCGCCACCTCTTAAGCAATTTCTTGAGATTGTGGTGAACATGTAATTTGATGAGGAGCCTAACCGTGCCAAGCTAATATCTTTGTTCGATGGCTTAATAGGCTCTATCCGACTTTGAGGCCAATAAGCACCGATCATGCTCAAAAGTGGTTTTTAGTTCTCAAGACAGATGATATGAACTTCATCGATAGTAAATGGGTCTTTAAAATCAAGACCAAGGTCGATGGATTTATCGAAACGTATAAAGCTCATCTTGTAGCACGAGGCTTTAATCAACAACTGGGTCTTGATTATGATGAGATATTCAGCCCCATTGTAAAACCTGCAACAATTCGCTTGATTATGAACATGGCACTTTCTCAAGATTGGCCTTTGAAGCAACTTGATGTGAGTAATACTTTTTTGCATGGTGACTTATAAGATAGAGTATATCTTACTCAGCCACCTGGCTTCAAGGATCCTAAATATCCAGACTATGTTTGTCATCTGCACACTATATGGCCTTAAGCAAGCTCTCAAACGTGATACATGAAATTCAACTCCTATATACAGCAAAAGGGCTTTCAACGAGGTCCGTATGATGATTCACTATTTTTTCATCGTCAAGCTACGAATATTATTATTCTCCTAATTTAGGTTGATGATATTGTTATAATTGGCTCTTCCATTTCTTCTATCGATACATTTTTATCTCATCTGTCTAAAATATTTCACATAAAGGAAATTCGTGGGGTGACCAATTAAGCGATTGAGACCGCTATAATACCTTTTAGGTGATTTTGGAGGCTCTGCTAGGGTTTTGAGTGTGAGAGGTCGATGGCTATTGTCGGGGGTCTTGTTGGCTCGTCGGTGCTGGCAGAACGTTAGAGGACGTTTGCTGACATGGTGGCGCAAACTCTAGGGAAGAAATCATAGATGGAGATTTTTGCGTCTTGTTCTCTAGGGAAGAAATTAAAATTCTGCTATCCCTTTCAGGTATTCTCTGGTGATGAAATTCCTAAGACAAAGACCTTCTCTAGACGTGATTCGTTCATTCATCAGAAATCGATGGGGTCTGAGTGTTTAACCAGTGGTTTCGGCTATGCAGAGACCATGAAATGTATTTGTGCAGTTTTCAAATGAAATAGATTTTCTGAAAGCCCTTTCAAGGGAGATTACGGAGGTTGATGGGATTTCATACCAATGCTTCAAATGGTCCCCAGGTTTCGAGGAGGACAAAGAACCATCAATGGTTCCAGTTTGGGTTGTGTTACCTGGATTGCGAGAATCATATTGTCTAACATCACAACACTAATTGGATCTTATTTGAGATGTGATAATGCGACATGCTACGCGACCAGAACAGATGGAGCACAAGCTTGTCTCTTGGTTAATGCGGCTCCTAAACCAGTTCCTAGTATATGGGTTGGCATCCCCCCCCCCCCCCCCCCCCCGCAAAAAAAAAAAGGAATCAAGTTACTATGTTGAGGTGGTATATGAAACATTGCTGGCATTTTGCTATAAGTGCCAAGCTCAAGGTCATAATCTGAGAACTTGTAATAAGAGGAAAGCTGAGACTCGTGATGTACAAAAGCCAAAGAAAGCAGAGGATAGGCAATTGAAGGTGTGGGTTCGTTCCAAAGGAGAATGTGAATGCTAATGCTGGAAATGTTCTGGATATGGCTAGTCCTAGTCATACGAAATTAGATTGTCTAATTGAGATGGAAACAGGGATGACTATTGAAGTAATAAATACAGTGGCTAATGAGGATGATGCTAGTGGTTCTGGAAAGGTGGATCAAGCCATTTCTGAGGAAGTAGTCAACATGGAACAAGGGACTGAGCATGGAAATCCGAAGGTGTTCCTAGTTGATGATGTTGTGGGGGTAGTTGACGTTAAGGAGGGTGAAATTGAGGTAGGTGGAATTGAGATGCCGATTCAGATGATTGAACATGATGATTGTATCTCTGAGCAGGAACCAAGTCCTGAATTATCTTTGACATTCGATACATTGATAATTCAAGGTTCCCATGATTTTCCAATGCCAGTTTCTCACTCTCCTATAGTTGAATTAACAGATGTGCATGCTAATGTGACTATTTTGAAATTGGAGATGGAAACGGGGTTGAATGATGAATTCCCGATGGTGATTGTCAATGAGGAAGGTGCGGTTGGGCTCTTATTAGAAAACCAAGTTGAAAATGGATTGAAGGAACCTATTTTACAAGATGAGGTTAGGTTGATCCCTTAATGTCCCCATCATGAACATCTAAGCAAAAGGAAGTCATGTGCTTCGGATAATGATTCTCCAGTGAAGAAAGCTGTTGTGAAGAAGGAGACTGGAAGTTCCACTCGGGCTCCTTACAAGCCTATTAGATTGAATTTATGATGTTTTGTCCACTCTACTGGAATATCTGTGGGTTGCGTTCATCACGGAAAAGATTATGTAAGTTCGTAAATTAGTTGAAATTGAAATTTATTATGATTGCTGAACCTTTTATTGAAGCTAAAATGGAGTTATTGAAGAATGAGTTACATTTTGAAGGCTGTTTTTCTAATCAAAGCATAGGGGGTGAAATCTGGTTACTATGGGGTAGTAATGTTCAAATTTTAGTTATTAATTCTAGTATCCAACATATTACAATTGATGTAGTTGTTGAAGGCAGATGGGTTTATGTATCAGTTGTTTATGCGAAATGTAGCTATGTAGAGATAAGAGAGTTATGGAGTTTTTTGCAAGTGGATATGCCTCCGGATGCACCTTGGCTTTGTCTTGGGGATTTTAATTTTATTCGAAAGGATGATGAGAGACGTGGTGGAGGGCCTCGATTGAGGTTGGCTATAGATAAATTCAATGGTTTTATTGATTCTTGTGGTTTATGTGAAATGAAATATGTTGGGAGTAACTTTAGTTGGTGTAATGGACAAAGTGGTCTAGTTAGAAGTTGGTCAAAGTTAGATCGTTGTCTGATGAATTCCTTAGCTACGGATTTATTGCCGACTACGTGTGTTAAGTTTTTGCCACGAACTTCTTCTGATCATGCGCCTATAAGGTTCTTACTTGATTCAAGAATAGATAAGTTTGGTCCATCTTCCTTCAAGTTTCAACAAATGTGGGTTTCCCATGAAGGTTTTGAGAAGATGGTTCAAGATACTTAGCAGTGCACCTTAGGGATGTCGGGTCTCTATGGACTGGCCAACAAATTAAAAAGGTTGAAGGTAGTGCTTAAAGAGTGGAATCTGAAGTCTTTGGGCGCATAAAGGCAAATATCTTAAAGCTAGAAAGGAAGATTGAGGAGATTGAAACAAATTACAGCAGGGTTTTTCTGAGGATCTGGATGCTGATTTAATGATGGCTAAGGAAGAATTATCTATGTGGTTACAAAAGGAAGAGACCCATTTGTCTCAATAGGTGAAACTGAGTTGGATGGAAAAATGTGAAGCATCAACTCAGTTTTTCAAAACCTTTGCTAATGTTTCTAAACCTTTGGTGAAAGGGGTGTGTCTTAATGTGGTTCTATTCTTGATAGTCCTGAAGAAATTCATGTTGGTGCTATGGATTATTTCAGGGAGTTTCTTCGTGCAAGACCTCGCAATTCCCTTCCTGGCCTCTCGTTGTTTATTGATGAAAATATTAGTGAGCAGGAAAATAAAGAGCTTGTAAAGCTCCCTTCAATCCAATAGGTGAAAGAGGCTATGTTCTCTATTCCAATTGACAGTAGTCTGGGACCTGATGCTTTTGGGTCAGGTTTTTAATAGTTTTGTTGGGATATTGTGGAAGCTAATATGGTGGCTGCAGTTAGAGAGTTCTTTCGGATATCGTCTTTTCCATGGTTCTATATGGCGTCTTATATTGTCTTGATCCCAAAAGTGAAACAGCCTTCTGGTTTTGAGAAATTCAAACCTATCAGGTTATGCTCTATAGTTTATAAGGTCTTATCAAAAATCATGGTAAACAGGTCTTCTCCTATCTTGAATAGGATCATCTCACTTAAGCAGGGGGCATTTCTTCCTGGACGTAGTATTTTTTAAAGCATTTCTCTTGCACAAGAGATGATTTATTTGATTAATAAACAGGTATGAGGTGGGAATGTTTTCATAAAAGTTGATATGGCTAAGGCCTACGATAGCATTGATTGGGATTTCCTTGTTCATGTGATGTGTTCCTTTGGTTTTGCACCACAATTTTGTGAGATGATTCGACTTTGTATCTCTAGCTCATGGTTCTCCATAGTGATAAATGGCACAGCGAAAGGCTTTTTCCCAAGTGGGCGTGGTTTAAGCCAAGGGGACCTCTTATCCCCATATTTATTTATTATGGTTGAAGAGATGCTAACCCGGCTTTTAAAGAAAAATTTTGGAAATGGGAGGATTGTTTCTTTTGCTCATCCAAGAGGTGCTTCTCTTATTTACCATCTTTTATATGCTGATGATGTCATTGTTTTTGCTAATGGTGGCGGGTCTTCTTTGAAGAGGATTAGTGAGATTTTCAATCTGTATAAGGATTGGTCGGGTCAGGCAGTGAATAAAGACAAATCTTCCATTATTTTTTCAAAGTATACATCTGCTGCAAGAAAGCGAAGATTATTACGGTTTACTTCCTTTTCTGAAGGTTCTTTTCCTATTAAGTATTTGGGGGCTCCGTTGATCTCTGGGAGGTTAAAAGTGGCTTTCTTTGATGGATTGTTGGATCATATTCGAGAAAGATTGGAAGGATGGCAAACCCGTTTCTTATCCTTGGGTGCTAGACTCCTCTTGCTGCGGCATGTTGTGAGTAGTATTCTTGTTCATTTATTATCAGTAGTGAAAGCTCCTAAGGTAGTTATAGGATCTCTCAACTAGCTGATGAGTAACTTCTTTTGGGGTTCTTCTAATGGAAAGCCAAAACGTAAATGGATTGCATGGCATCGAATTTGCAAACCAATTTCTGATGGAGGAGTAGGTCTAAGGCAATTACATGAGGTGCAGTCCTCTTTGTTTATGAAGTTTGCCTGGAATTTGTTAACCAAAAGACCCTTATGGACTGATTTTGTTAAAGCTAAATATGTCAAAGACATCCATATTTCTTTGGTTAATCGACACAAAGGTTCGATTTTTTGAAGGTGTATTTTGGACTTTATTCGTAAGGTGTTATCAAATTCTACCTGGCGAGTTCGGGAGGGGAGAGTTTCTTTTTGGAGAGATAGCTGGCTAGAATCGAGACCTATTATTAATGATTTGTCGAGTACTAATCACCCTAATATGCTGGTCAGGGAGTGCAAGCTTCAAGACAGTTGGGATGTAAATTTATTGAAAGAGCTAGTAGGAGATAATAAAATGGAGGAAATTTTGGAATGTCTAGGTGAGAGAAAAAATGGAGATGATATTCTCATATGGAAATCAAATTTTAGTGCGGATTTCTCATCTAGATTATCCTGACAGTATGTTAGGATTAGAGGCTTGCAAACGGAGTGGTCTGATTGGTTATGGGATTCTACACTCTTAAAAAAATATTCGATTTTGTGTTGGAAAGGCATGAATCATTGTCTTAGTGTAGATGTTCATGTGAGAGTAGCTGACATCTCTTTGACCTCAAGATGTGAATGTTGTTGTATAGGAGGGAGTGTTGAAGACCAAGACCATGTGCTTGCGAGAGGAACTATTACAAAAGATTTATGATGTCGGGCGTCTTTGCAAATTGACATGCCTTTTGATCCTTTGGTAATATCTAAAGTGACGAAGTCGATGATCTAGCTCGATCGTCACATGCCTTTATTCTTGTGCAAAAAAGTTGTACATCGTTATTCTTGCCTATACTTCGGTTGTGTTGTGGTATGTGTAGGCAAAAAAGTTATACATCGTTATTCTCATCGATGATCTTGTTCGATCGTCACAAGCCTTTTTTCCTGTTTTTCTATGTCTTGTTTCCTTTTAATAATAAGAAAAGCATTAGATGGGAGAGCCAAAAAGAAACACGCGGTGAGAGAGTACAGCAAATTTACATAATTTGGCATTGAGACCAAATGCTTGTGAGCAAGGAACGAGGAGAGCAAACAAGAGCTTTGTGTCAAATAAGAATGAGCTCAATATTTGCTTTGGGCTTTCGTAACGGTCCAATGATTTCAATTGGGTTGGCCTTTTATACGGAGGTTCAATACATGAATTGATGTAAAATCTTGATTTATATGTTCATATGATCAGTCGGGGTGTGCATCAATACGAATCTTTCCCAAGCTTCTAATTCTTGCAATATTATATGCAGAGCAAAGTAGAGGTGTTCAAAAATTCCAATTTTTGAATTCGGTCTGACTTTCTCTCCGATTCCAACTCTGATCGAATCTTTTACCAGAAGAGAGCAAGCGGTAAAAATTAAAGGAAAATAACATCCATACTATTTGTCTAAACTCATTTACTACTTTTAAGGTAAAACGCATAGAGCCTAATTCTATATGAATGGCATGCAATGGTTCTGCGCAACTTCTCTAATTCTTGTATTTAATAGGCTCATATGAGTGTTTGCAAAATGATGATGATTTGGAGAGAAAAATTCGGACACTTTGTGACAAAAAAGTGATCAACCCACATATGTAAAATATATGGGTTAATTTCCAAAGTCCCATCACTTGTCACAAAGAATATTGGTTGTGGCCGAATGGATTCAGTGATTGGTTGGACTAAAAGATTGTTTCACATCACTATCTTCTACGCCAAAAATGTAGATTAATTTGGTAAAGCACTTTACCAATTAATATAGCGATCCAAGTTACCCGGCGCGGCCCACGATCACATGTTTCAAATTTGATGCCTGTTGACTTACTTCGCGCCTGAGAAGAAAAGAGTAGCAATAAGAACTTAGTCAAAGCAAATACCTGTTATAAATATTTTTTCTCAAAATGAAGGCAAATTACTATTTTTTTATTAGCAAGAACAAGACTACGCTCCAGGGGCGGGGCAGGGCGGGGAATATCAAAGGTATAAAGATTGCAAAAAATGGCCCAAAAATTTCACATAATCTTCTTTTTGCTGATGACAGTCTAATCCTTTTCTGCACAGCCACGTTCATTCAATCCTCTGAAACAGCAAAGGCCTTCAAAACTTGTGTTGACCTTTATTGTTCTTGGTCAGGTCAAAAAATGAACCATAATAAGTCTTCAATTCATTTAAGCAGAAATACTCTACCAAATACCAAAGCTGGGATCAAAGAGCTTCTAAATCTCAAGATTTCACCCTTGTGCTTATATACTTGGGTCTCCCTTTGTTCATAGGGGCTGAAAGAAAAAGTTGGATGGCCTCTGTGAAAAAATACCTGATTGAAAAAATACAGTAAAAGTTGAAAGGATGGAAATATAAAATCATGTCACAAGCTGGGAAAACAACCCTTATAAGATCTGTAGCCAGCACTTTCTTTCCTATATCATGCTGCCAAAAATAGTTACAACCACTCTGGACTCTCTATTCAGAAAATTCTGGTGAGACTACAACCCTCAAAAAACACACTGCTATACCCCCAAAAACATGGAAAAAAATCTGTAGTCCAAAATCAATATATAGGTGGCCTCGACAAAAGGCGAATGTCACTCTTCAACAAAGCCCTCATCTTAAAATTTGTCTGGTCCCCCCTAAATGACATAAACAACATATGGAAGGCGGCACTGTCAAACAAATATTTGGGGCAAAAAAAATTTCTGGACATTAACCCTAAACAGTTCCTGGTTTTGGAGAAACTTGCTAAAAATAAGAGACTTTGTGAAAATTGGTTGCTGCATCAAAATTAATAAGGGCACATCATGGATCAACACATGAAAGTATCAAAACTCACTCTTGAAGAACCCAAGAGATGGAATGTTATTCTACTACAAGTCCTCTTCACAGAAGAATCAGTCCATGAATCTTAAAAATCAACTCCAACTGCCAAACCTTGACATAAACTGGAAAAAGTTGTGGAATGGAAACCTTCAAGATAGGTTAAAGTTATTCCTATGAAAGATAGGGAATAACATACTGCCTACAAGATCAACACTAAAAAGAGGTATCCCCCATTGATGAAGAACAAGGAAAATGTCCAATTTGCAGTATCGAAGAATAAGATCTTAATCATATTTTCTTCAACTGTCCTTACTCTAGAATTCTTTGGAGGCAATCACAATGGCCCCTAAACATATTGTGCTTTACAAGCCAAACAATGGGAAATTGGACCGGTTCCATCATTAATCCCTCCTATAGACTGACCATACCAAAAGAAGAGCACCAATCCTTTCAACTTTTTGCAATAATAGCAATGGACAGTCTCTGACACTCGAGATACAAAGTAATACATGGTTCCCCATGTCCAACTCTTGAAAATCTTATTAACATAGTAAAAAGAACTTATGCAGATCATAAAAAGGCATGGACTGAAAAAGCTGTATAAAATAGAGGTAAGGAAGTTAATTATGCCAAACTCACTTTCGATGTTGTAATCAAAAAGCAAGGTAGTACCATAGTTGCTATATGTAAATCTAGAAATGGGTCCATTCTCTTTGCAAAAATTGACTTTATTCTTAATACCAACCCAAATGTTGGAGAAGAAGCAGTGGCACTCATGGGCATACTAGAAGCAAAAAACATAACTGGAAGAACATCTTCATACAAGGTGACTCCCAACAAGTAGTCCAGGCAATTATTGAAGTAAAATCAAATACCCGATTGGACCATGCAACCAATCATTAGTGACATTAGGGTTCCCCTTCAAGATTTTGAAGATTGGGGGATCAAAAAAATTCATCGATTGAAAAATCGTTGTGCGTACAATTTTGTGCAATGTGCAACATCAGAGCAAGCCCTTGGAAACATCCCCTTATTAAAATTCCCCAATGCTTATTGGATTTTCCAAGTGGTAAACATGCTCCAAGTTCTTTGTATAACTAAGTAGTCTTTCTTTCCCTCTAACATTGTTTGTAAAACTATCTTTTATTATTAATCTATGCAACTAATTGATTACCAAAAAAAAAAAAAGGCCTGCAATTTTGGCAACGGGATACACGTGCATAGCACGTTGTTCCTTGCTAGTGCATATACATATATATATGCACCAACATTCATACAGTACCTTTTCTAATTAATTGTTACGTACTGCGCTCTTGATGATCTATAATAAATATCATCTTGATGTATTATATATTAATGTACATACGACGCTAGCTACTAACAAACTCAGTTATTATTAGATTGACTCAGTCGAGATCGACCTTCCTCCAATATTAGATTCCAAACTTATAAAATTCTTCATATAGATTTTCCCTCCTGCCATCTTCTATCACATAAAGGAAACCTACTAACAAACTCAATCAATACAAAGCAAGCATTTACAAAGTAATAACAGAAAATAAAACAACAAACGACACTAAAGTCTTCAAACATTAAGAGAAAACGACATGTAGCCGTAAGCATGTTAGAACCCCCAACATGCTGCGTTTTATTATAAGCATGAAACGGTGCACATGAACTCCCTGAAACGGTGTGTCATATCCAAACGGTGCATTGCAAGTTAAGCCAAGTAAGTGAACTGAACTAAACTCGAAGCTTCACAACGCTTGTCTCAAATGTTGGCTTCGAGAAGATTTCCCCAAACCAAGAGAGCCTCCATTGTCTTCTTCATACCTCCAACAAGGGTTTGCTTGCAATCTTCTCCCCTTAAAGTACCTTGCCCACAATGTGTGGATAAAGGTCACGGAGCTTCCAGAGGGACTCCCAGGAGTTGTTCTCCGACAGCCGACTTGCTGCCAACCCATTTGATCAACACTTCTCTAACGGCACAATGGCCCTGTCGTTTAAGACGACAATCCACAATCGTCTCGGGTTTTGGTGAAATCTCGCCCTCAATATCCGCTGGAGGTAAGCGTGAAAGGGGGGAGATCTGTGCACCCAGTTTACGTTTGAAACAAGAAATGTGAAAAACTGGGTGGATCTTGGAGCCAATGGGAAGATCCAACTTGTAAGCAACCTAATTGATCTGCTGGATGATGCGAAAAGACCCATGGAAACGTGGAGAAGGTTTGAAGCTTTGGCGACAGACCACTGACTGCTGGTGATATAGTTGTAGATGAAGGTATACCCAATTATCTACCTCAAGTTGCCTTTCTGACCTCTATTTGTTTGCATATTGTTTCATGCATGCTTGAGAAGCCTCTAGGTTTTGTTTGAGTTGAGATCTGAGTTGTTCCCTGGTTCTAAGCAAACTGTCCACCGAGTCATTAAAAGAGGTGCCTGGCACATAGGTCAAGAGTTTAGGAGGTGAATAACCGTACAAGGCTTCAAAGGGCGAGATCTTTGTGGACCTGTGGTAGGAAGTGTTGTAGCAGAACTCGGGCATAGCTAACCACTGCATCCAGGAACTAGGTTTTGACCCTGCATAGGCTTTGAGATACCCTTCCAGTGTTTTGTTTTGGACCTCAGTCTGCCCGTCTGTCTCTGGGTGGTAGGCAGAACTATAATGGAGTGACCCTGTAGATCAAACAATGCCTTCCAAAAGTTGCTAAGAAAGATAAGAGTCACGATCCGAGACTATGGTTTTGGGAAAATCATGTTGTTTGAAAACCTCCTGAAAGAATTTAAGAGCCATAGTAGCAGCTGTATATGGATGAGATAAGGCTAAGAAATGACCATACTTAGTTAAGTGATCCACCACAACTAAGATGACAGACGCCCCTTGAGATTTAGGCAACCCTTCCACAAAATCTAAAGAAATAGTTTCCCAAGCTTGGTTAGGAATAGGGAGGGGTTGGAGAAGGCCAGGATACAACATTGTTTCAACCTTATTGATTTGACATGTGTCACATTTTCTCACTATTTTGTTATATCTTTCTTCATTTCTTGTCACTAAAAATCCCTTTTTGCTCTCTTGTAGGTCTTAAGATACCCAGCATGACCTGCTTGAGGATCTTCATGTAAAAATTTTAAAACCTTAGCCATAAACTATGACTGAGGATATACCACTATTCTGCCCTTTTTAAGCAATATTCCCTGCTGAACTGAGACCCCTTTAGGTACTGGCTGACTAGAACTGAGGTGAGCTAGCCACTGTTGGAGCTCTTGGGAGGTATTATAGCTTTCCTTGAGCTCATTAATCCAAAGAGGATTTGGAAAACTGATGACAGCCAGTGATGCTTCAGAACAGTGCTTATTCTCAAATTGTCGAGACAAGGCATCAACCACCTTATTCTCTTTGCCTGGCTTGTATTCAGTGCTGAAATCATAGCCTAATAATTTGGTAATCCATTTTTGTTGAGCTACGGTACCCACTTTTTGTTCAAAAAGAACTTCAATGCTTGTTGATTAGTTTTAACTTTAAAAACCTGACCCAACAAATACGGACACCACTCTTGGACAACCGTGACAAGAGCCAATAGCTCTTTCTCATAGGTGTACAGATTTAAGATTTTTCCCTTCAAATCCTTACTTAAAAAGGCTATAGGTTGTCTTTGTTGCATAAGGACATCACCTAACCCACCTCCACTTGCATCACACTCCAAAGTGAAGGGTTGGGGAAAGCTGGCAATCATAGGACAGGGGGAGAAGTCACAACAACCTTGAGGGCCTCAAAAGCTTTAGTGGTTGTATTACTCCAAGAAAATGCATTCTTTTTTAAAAGTTCAGTTAGGGGCGTTGCAATCAACCCATGCCCCTTAATAAAATTGTGATATTATCCTGTTAAATTGAGAAAATCCCACAAGGATTTGATGGTTTTCGGTAGTGGTCATTCTAACATAGCAGAAATCTTCTTTGGGTCAGGCATTACTCCTTTGCCTGTGATAATATGGCCCGAGTATTCCACCTCATTTACCCTAAAAAAAATTAGATCTCTTGGCATTTAGAAAATGTTTGGCCAGGGTGCTGATAACCTGTTTTAAGTGGTTAAGATGCTCCTACATACAGTGCCTGTATACCATAATATCATAAAAAAACAATACAAATCTTCTCAAAAAAGGCTTAAAAATTGTGTTCATAAGGCCTTGGAATGTAGAGGGAGCATTAGTAAGCCCAAAGGGCATTGCCAAAAATTTATAATGGCCTTCATGAGTACAAAATGTAATTTTAGGCACATCTTTAGGGACCACCCTGATTTGGTTATAGCCTGACCTAAAGTCTAACTAGAGAAAATCAAGGCGCCATGTAACTCATCCAATAATTCATCAATGACCAGTATTGGAAATCTATCTCTCACTGTTTCTTGGTTTAGAGCCCTGTAATCAACACAAAGGCACCAACTGCCATCCTATTTTCTAACCAATAATATTGGAGAAGAAAAGGGACTGTTACTTGGGCAGATAACCCCTTGAGCGAGCAAACCAGCTACAAATTTCTCAATTTCAGCCTTTTGATAATATGGGTACCTGTTGGGGCGAGTAGAAATGGGATTAGTCCCTTCCTTGAGCACAATTTTGTAGTCATGTGACCTAGTTGAGGGGAGGCTGACAGGTTGATTAAAAACCTGAGAAAGCTATTTTAGGAGATGTGTAATTGCTGGACGGTAAAGTTGCTTAGGCTTTTCAGCATCAACAACCATCAATTGTAAGAGAAGAGCCTTCTCATTCTTAAGAGAGTGAAGTATAGACTTACCCTCTTCAGCAATGAATGTAGAAGGGCTGGGTGGAATACCCATCAATTCCACCAACTCATCCTTCCATGTAAACTTCATACTCAAACATTTAAAAATTGAAGTAATGGAACCCAACTCTTTCATCCATTGTTCCTTAAAATAGCATCACAAACAGTTAGGGACAAGACACAGGAGGAGGGTCGAAAAGTATGATCTTGGATAGAAGTGTGGATAGTATTACAACACCCAAGACTTTGTCAAATTTGTCCATTAGCCACTTTCACTATGAGCTGACCAGACTCATCTATAGAGAGGTTACTTTTAGAGACAATAGAAGAATCAAGAAAATTATGAGTACTTCCGATATCAATTAAAATAGCTACCATGGTAGGGCCAATTCTCCCTCATAATCTCATAGTAGTAGGACATGGGGTGTCCATGAGAGCATTTAGGAATATTTCTAGGTTAATATTGGGCTGTTTGGTGGGGCTGGGATCAACAACATCTTGATAGAAAATATTATTATAGTGAGCATCAAGATTTTCCTAAACAGCATGCAATAGATAAATTTTAGGAGACTTATACACATATTTGGAATTCCACTTTTCATTACAGTGGAAGCATAGTCCTTAGCGCCTATTCTCATCAAATTGCATCGAGGAAATCCTTTTTTAGAAATGGTAGTGTCTTACTGGCCGAGTTGTTGGAATCACTAGTAGAGACCCCAGTAGTTACATGTAGTGGTACGGCCTAAGTCCTTTCAGTCCATGGTTTATTTAATTTTTTTTTTTAATTGATCAAATTTTCCTCCTGAATTCTTGCCAGGCCAAACAGATCATTTAGATTCATAGGGTTGAGCAGATGAAGAAGAAGGCGAATGCCATTCTTTAGACTCGAGAGGAAGCAGCTCAACTTATGAGCTTCAGATAAACCCTTGACCCGATTGGATAGAGCTTCAAAATTTTCCTTATACACAGCCACTGAATATGTTTGCCTGAGTCGCCAAAGAGCTTCAATAGGGTCGTCATAACCCGTAGAGCCAAAGCGAAGCTGGATAGCCTGAGTGTTGGCCAGTTATGAAATAGGCCGAAATCTTTGGCATCTCGGTACCAAATAAGGCCACCCCACTCATATGGTAAAAGGCCATTAAGGGACGATGTGCAGCAGAGGTTTGATGAAAATCGAAGTAATGAGTAGCCTTAAACACCCATCCAATAGGATCTGAGCCATCAAAATGGAGAAAATCCAGTTTAATACCTTGATTTATTGGTATTTGATTATCCTGGGGTTCATGCTCAGGTTCTGGCTGTGGTTGAGGTGGTGGTTGGGGTTGAAGAGTAGCCAATTGTTGCTGGAGTTGGGCCTGTGTACAGAGCATGGATCGAAACATATCATTCATCTAGGTGAGATGGTTTTGAAGGTTGTTGAGGTACTGATCATGGTTAGCAAAGGTCTCGAGTCTGCTTGGTCGAGCGGGTAGCGTCAGCCATGAGGATCGTTGTATGCTGATACCAGTTGTAAGAGTACCGTGGGAAAAGAAACGTAAATGTGGACAAATGAATGCAAACGAGAGTGAATAATAGTGGAATGGAAATAGTGATGCAGATGAACTGTCTGAGAAATGGATAGGCTAAATAGCGTGAGTCACGCCGGTGGGATTCGAGGTCCACCTTCCTCCAATAGATTCCAAACTTACAGAATTCTCCAGATAGGTTTCTCCTATTGCAATCGTCCATTACATAAAATAAACAATACTAAAGAACATTCTTATTGGATTGACTTAAAGTAAAAAATAAAATCTAATAAGAGTTTAGCCATTAAGACTTAAAAAAGAAGCACATATTGAATTGTCTAAAGTTTAAATATTTTGATCCAAATCTACAACAAGGCTAAATCCAATTCCAAAGATGGAGGTTACTGTTCATTTTTGCGTTGATCCAAAATCCAACAAGGTTAAATCCAAAATCTTATTTTATTCTTTTATTTTCTCTTTCCATCTTAATACTCTCTCTTCCCTTTTGCATTGTAATATCCCTCATTTATTCTCTCTTTTTGTTCCTACATTGTATAATTTGCGTTCTGTAGAATGTTTGAACTACGGGTATAAATGGTCCAATCCGATCTGGAAAATTTGTGGACTAATTTCATTCAGTCCAAAAATTTCCTCACCTTGGACCGAACCGAACAGGAGTTCGGTCCATACCGGTCCGGTCCAATTCGGTTTAAGGACGGTTCGGTTTGGTCCAGAGGTGAACCATATGATTTAATAAGCTAAATTTAATCTAAAATTTTACAATGATCAAATATTTTTTTGGATCAAATTTAACTATTATAAATTATAATATGTTAATATTATATGAGTATATATTATATATTAATATGTTAGTATATATTATATATTAAATATGTTAGTAAATTATAACTAATAACACTATTACATTAGTATATTACATATTTATATATTAGTAATAATACATTAAATAATAATATTCTATATAGATATATCATAATTTATATTTTTATACTACAACTTGTCAACCAATAAATAATAATATCTTAATATTATAATTTATATACTATTTTTATATATACGTGGGTTCGGTCCGGTCTAGGGAGAGAAATCCTTTAAACCGGGACCGGACCGGAATTAATTGATCCATATAAAATTTGGACCAGACCAGACCAAATGAAATTCGATCCAGTCCGGGACAACCGGTCTGATCCGGTTCACCGGTCCGATCCGGTCTTTTTATAGCCCTAATTTGAACCAGTAATTTCCTATATTGATTTTTTTTTTAATTATTAATTAGTAATTTAATTAAAATATGATTACTAATTAATTTTTAATCTATAATTTAACTAGAATATAATTATTAATTAATATATAATAAGTAGAATGGTAAAATATTGTAAAATAAAATAAATTAATAATTACAAATAATTAAATATATTTTTAATTCTTCATTGCTATATAATGAATAAATAGATAATTTAATATAGAATTTGATATGAATAATCAAGTCAAGTCAAATTATTGTTATATAATAAATAAATAAAAAAATAGATATTTTAATGTGAAGATTCATGTGAATGGAATGGCCAAATTCTTCTTCACAATGGCTAAAACCATCTTTTAATTTTGGACAATCTCATAAGAGTGCTCTCACATACTCAACCAATACAAAACAAACATATGTAGAGTAAAAACAGAAAATAAAATAACAAACGACACTAAAGTCTTCAAACAGGAAGAGAAAACGACATGTAGCTAGCCATGAGCATGTTAAAACCCCCCCAACATGCTGCGTTTTATTATAAGCATGAAACAGTGCACTTCAACTCCCGACGAAACGGTTTGGCTATTGTGATAGCCAAACGGTGCGTTGCAAGTTAAGCCAAGTAAGTGAAATAAAATTAAACTCGAAGCTTCACGACCCTTGTCTCAAATATTGTCTTCGAGAAGATTCCCCCAAACCAAGAGAGCCTCCATCGTCTTCCTCAATATACCTCCAACGAGGGTTTGCTTACAAATTGAAACAAATGACTGAGACTTAAAACAGAAACATAGTCAAAAGACCTAAACCACAAGCCATAATAACTGAGACCAATTCATGAGCCGAAAAGAAATAGTCGGCCATTCAAATATAAACAAACAAATAGAGGCAAAATATATAAACATTACTACAAATGAAAACTAACGCAAGTAAATTCGAGAGAATCATTAAGTTTGAAATACTAATTTTACCAATCAGCCATCCATTAATTCTACTTTCTAGAGTAACGATTTTTATTCTATTTTTAGTCTGTGAAATACTAATTTTAGTAATGTATTTTCGTAAACAATTAGTGTGGTTTGGATATCGAGTTGAGATAAAATGAGTTAATATAAAATTAAAAATTAAATAAAATATTATTATAATATTATTATTATTTTAAAATTTGAAAAAATTGAATTATTTATTATATTTTATATAAAATATATAATATTTTAAATCATCTTTGACATCATCTAATTAATAAGGAACAAACTTCAGGCCGCTAACGTCCCGGCCTCTCATTATTAGAAGATAGATAATATTAGCTAACGAGAGAGAGGGGACTAAGTAAACTTCGTTCTAAATTCTAATTATAGCCAACACTATAAGAAAAATAGGTAAAAATAACTTATGCATCCAAAAAAGACAGAAATAATCAAATAACCATATTTAGTTATTTTTACCCATTTTCGATGCATCGAATTGATTATTTTTTATCCTTTTTTTCTTGTAGTGCGATCAACAACGTGTAAAAGATAATGCTAGCCATTAGTTCTAACATAAACTAATTATAATTAATCATGTCTTGTCTCTATAAATTAAACCTCTGATCTTAGCCTTTTGTTTTATGCATGCATGAGACCGAGAAGCGTGCACAAGTCTTCAGAGTCTCTTCGAATTCTTTTACCTTGGTCATCAGTACTGTATTCAGGTAATTACACTCCAATTTACCCATGCATCCATGCATATATGCATCGATCTGATCTTCTTTTTTTCTCCATTATATAAATAATATATATAAATACATGTACATGATGCACTACCAATAATTAAAAAAAAAAAAAAGGTATTTGTGAGTACATATTAATTACAATCATAGAGATTATTTACGATGAAAATAACCTATTTTTGTCATTTTTTTTTTCTTGTAGTGATGCATTAATCCTTCGATCCTTAATATATATTTATATTGGTTTTTACTGCATGCCCACAGGTTTAATTGCAATTTATAATTAATTTAAAATTAATAATGATGGGGTCGGGGAAAGTATTGGCGGTGCTTGTGGTAGCTATCTTTTTGGGTGTGATTTCAGAACCACAGCTAAGGTTGGTGAAAGGAGATGCAGCACTAATACAAGATGTGTGTAGCAAATCAGCGCCAGACCCTTGGTATTGCGAGAGGTGCTTCAGATTATTTAGCGAAAGCGCCCACGAGGACGTTAAAGGCCTTGCACGCACGGCCATTGGTTGTTGTCGACTCCAGCTTTCCATATTCCAATACTACTTTGCACGATTTACTCGATCATTCAACAACGCTGATTTCAAGAGAGACGGCCAGATTTGCATAAACAAAATGGTAATTTTGGGAAAACTTTTTGAAGCCGCACTTCATGACTGGGAGCGAGGACGTTATGCCGACTCTGCCAATAAGATGTTGACAGGAAGGACAGACTTTCTTAAGTACTGCTCTAATGACGTCATCAGAGCCGGACTCCAAGCTCCTTACGGAAAGCAGGTAGATGACCTACAAGGTTACTGTGAGATGTCCGCCGGAGTTCTCAAACAAATTCACTGATCATCACCTATATATATATATATATGCGCCAACGTTCATACAATAGTACCGTTTCTAAATCATTGTTACGTACTGCAAACTCCCCCTATGATCTATAATAAATATTGTGATTCCTATATGATAAAAATTAGAGTAGATAGTATATAAGACTCTTATTATTTGAAAAAAAAAATTGCTCTTGATAAGATTTTAATGAATCTCAATAGAAGATCCAAACTACATGACCTATATTCTAAAAGAACTAATCAATAATAAATTGAAGTTTCATTAAAACTTTATAAATAGTAAAAAATTTCTCATTCTTAAGTAACGTGGGATTCTATACATCACTTACCAT
Source organism: Platycarya strobilacea (assembly GCA_036898215.1). NCBI lineage: Eukaryota > Viridiplantae > Streptophyta > Magnoliopsida > Fagales > Juglandaceae > Platycarya > Platycarya strobilacea. The sequence goes on from CM072550.1 coordinate 23,944,977, forward strand.
TATTCTTATCATATATATAGGATATCACAAATATCATATATTGTATATTTAATTGAAACTGCATGCATCTCGATTCATCAGTACGTACGTTGTCCCGAATTACAACAAAGAAAATCAAAATGATCTACTCTTCCAATTCAGCTTTGGCCGGAATAGATCTTTCTCCATATATATAAAAATAAAAAACACAGATATTTCTCCATATATTCGTAATTACTCTAAAAGCTGCGAAACTACAACCCTGCGGATTTCTCCAGCTTTTGGATCTGGTTGAGGAAAATCCAAGTCAGCTGCACAAGAGAAAACATCCAAAAATCAGAACCTAAATAAAAAGAGATTATGCCAGACCAGTAGACAATATTGGAGGAAACGTAATCTTTAGCCAACTGCTGATCAGTAAGAAAAAGACTGAAATATAGAACTAAAACCCCATGGGCATAGATGTGCATGCATGAATGTCCATGTACATGCACACGGACAGAGAGAGAGAGAGAGTACCATGACATGGGGAGCAATTCTAACACAATAGACTGGAAACCCAGTGTAAAACTTGAGAGGCCCTCCAGTTTTCAAGGTTTTCATTGTACAATCTAAAGAGCCAGAGTAAGGAAGCTTCCCCTCGGCATCAGGTTGCATCTTCTGAATCTGGGTTTTGACATAATCAAAGGGTAAACTGCAAGCTGCAGCAAAGAAACCTGAAACGGTACTAGCACCTGAGAAGAAAAGAGCAGCAATAAGAACTTAGTCAAAGCAAATACATGAGATAAATATTTTTCTCAAAATGAAGGCAATTTACTAGTTTTTACTAGTAGAAACAGAGTTTGAAAGACTATGCTTGTATTTGAAAGACTTTCTCAAAAGGAAGCTTCATTTTTCTCAAAAAATGAAGGCATTTTTTGGCGTTAGAAAATAAGAAAAAAAAAAGAAGGTGAAAATTAAGTGGCCATCTTAAGTATTTAGCCCGTGATTTTTGAGGTTCTTAGATTGAGATGTGTAGATTAAGCATGGTTTTTAAAGCACAAGAAATATCCAAAATATAGACTAGTCACAATTATCCAACCCAGCTCTCAAGAAGAATGTATCATGGCCAATCTGTTTAGATTGCAACCTAAGATGCTTGGATAGGCCATTCAATCTAAGGCCTCATCTCTAACAGAATACAGCTACTTGTCGAGTTGGGCCTATGCAGCAGATAACATTTGATCTCCAGAATTGATCATGATCCAATCCAACTAGAGACTTTCCTAGGCCCCCCATAAAAGACACATGCTGCATGGGATCATAAACGTGAATGTGGGAAGCTACTACAATCTCTTTTTTTGGAGCCAAAAACAGGAGAGGAGTGAGAGCATGTTATGGGGTCAAGGCTACTGGAGGGGTCATCTAATGCATGAATGCTAAGTGAGTGGGTGTGGGTGTGGGTGTGGGTGTGGGTGTGGGCACGACCGTGCACGGAGTTTGAAACGGCAAACTGAGTTAAAACCATGTAGGAGTGTGTCAATTCAGAAATGGGGTTTGTTAGCGTAACGGTTTTTCTTATTAACCCAGAAACGTTTGTTGTATTGATGTTTCTACTCAACCCAAATTGGAGTATTATGTATTAGTAAAGATTTGTGTGAATTTCAGAATTCTTTCTTCCACATTCACTCAAAACAAAACTACGCTTAACTCCTGATATCTTTAAACAATCCAACTCATTCTTCCAATGGTATATGCTAAAAAAGAACTCTGTCAACAGTATCAGCTTCTAGAAAATGATACCAAGAGAAGACTTGATCTATTAAAAATTCACGTTTAATGATACAATAAACAACCCACCCTTATTATAAACCACTGCATAGTGACATGCCTGACAATGCTTCTGTAGAAACCAATAGTTTGATAACCGGTGCATATCAACAATAAAACTAAACCACCCCCCCCCCCCTCCCCCCCCCTCCCCCTTCTTTTTCCCCCTCCCCCCACACAATTTTTTTTCAGCTTGCTTCAGATATTCTAATTTAAGAGTTTTTTAGTTTGAGAATATATACCAGCAAGAAAGAAGCTAAATCACCCTAGAGCTTCCCCATAAAAGATCTCGTAGACTATCACTGCCTAGAAGAGAGGTGACATGGAAACAAATGCAACTTTTCTACTTGCATGATAATAATATTAACCAAAAGAAAAACGGCAAGTTTATGCTAACAAATGCAACCCACAATCACATGCATGCAGACACACATGCACACACACACAATGGCCAACCATTAGAGAGAGTAATCGCACACGGTCTCATTAGAACTTACAATTTGGAACATAAGCATAGCTAAGACCCATGTTCAGAACCAATCCTTTGTATATGACAGGTCTATTAAGCACCCCCATCACTCATAATGGTGGGAGTGAGAAGTGAAAAGCGCTTGAACAATTCTTTCTGAGGTTAATCAACCCCCTCTCAATATCCTAATTTTAGACCCAATTAGATATTGCCCCCTAATGAAAACTCAACAAGTGCACAATCTTATTATACATAAAAACCTCAAATGCCAAACAATTTTTTTTTTTTTTTGTAAGTAAAAATCTTTATTGAATCGAATGAAACTAGGCAATGCCCAAGTACACAAAAAGTATACAAATTGAGACATCTAATTACATTCTAGTAAGCTGGAAAGAAGATAAAAATGCCAAATAATAACATTAGACATTTTTACTATAAAATTATCTATAATTATCGCATAGAAAATCTTACCTAATATTGTGGAAGCTTCACCAAAACCAAGGGAATCCCTGAAAAACTCAACACTTTGGTCATATGAGGCAAGCATTCCCATGTTCAATCCCATTGCTCTCACTACAGTAGGGCCTGCACCTTTCCAAAGTGCCAAAACTCCCTCATCAGCAACAATACGAGAAAGAGCATGGAAGGCATTTTTGTAATGCCGGCGCTGGGCTTCAGGCAGAGTGGCATCAGCCTGCATACGGATAAGTGCGAGATCTGCTGGACTACCAACACATGCCCCAATAGCACCAGCAGTAAGCCCACACAAAGCTTTCTGATATAGAGGTAGGGGCTTCCCATCATTGGCCTCAATTGCTTTGTTCGTTAAAATCCTAGAAAATCAAAAGGAAATATTTTGATCCAGGGAAACTACAATCATAGGGAAGATAACATAAATAAATTAAGTAAAATTAAGTTGAACCCACTTGGAAAGATCCATAAGGACACAAACAAAGATCCCAAGAAACAAAAGCACACCATGGAATATTTAAAAAATAATAATTGAGTTCATAGCTAGCTGGGATGAAGTTATTTTTAGTCCAACAATGGCTGTTTTCAAACACCTACCTGAATGATCCAAGTCGTGCTGTGGTATATGTTGCTTGTCTGAGAAGTCCAGCAGATAGCCCCTGCTCAAAATAATACAATCAGACACACTAAAAATATCTGTTGGTTTACTTTCTTTATTGGGGAGAAGGGAGAGGTAAATTACTAAATTTTAAGGGACATTACATAACTACAATCTGAATCCAACAAGTCAAAACAAACCAAGCCAAATAAAAATCACACCACTATGCATGTATGCCTTTATCAATTATCAGCATCACTCGTTTCAACTTCTTTCTTAATCATTACTATACTTGTCTTTAATAAATCCACATATAACCAAGCATCCACAGGCCAATGTAATCAACTAGCTAGTTCTGTAAAAAATCCCCGCATTATAGCTAAATATGAAAACTAATAGCACAATTGCCATACCTTGTAGTGAGTGAATAAATGAACGTACAAATGAGATCCAACATTAGCTAAGAGGGAGAAGCTCTTGCACTTTATAATGATTTCAGGGGGCTTAAGTTGTATCATTGACTATTCCTTTTAGGGTATTGGCCCAAACATGATTTGTGCTTTTTTGGGTTGTTACAAATGGTATCAAAGCCAAACTCGATTAGAAGTGTGGGACTTGAACCCCCGGATTAGTCAGTAACAAAGTTCTTTGGCTGAATGACCTCCTGATTGTTACTTCTCATTAATAAATAGCAAAATCTTGGATAAGATATGCTTCCCATACTTATCTACCCAATCTAAATATTCAAATTACAAATCCTATACAGCTGAACAAACATGTCTATACCCGAAATACATAGATAAGACATAGGAATTAATTTAAATAAATATAAGCCACTAATAGTCGGGACATTGTTCCTAGACACCCGGTGCCAATAAAAAAAAAAAGTGTGGGAATTGAGCCATGACGCTCACGATGGAATGGCCCGATAATGTCGTTAAGGATTTGAAGTGATGAATAGAAAATCCAAATTGTACATGGTCGATCGCAAATACTTTTTTTTATAAGTAATATTCGATCGCAAATACTTGGAATAATTATACCACTTCTACAAGGAGTAGCCTTCTTAGTGCTAGCTAAACCTAAAGTAAAGGCTTTTGTGCAACTTTGAGAAGGGTCCTGATGCAGTGGGGTGGGGCATTCACATTGCTGAGTACTCATAAGAAGGCAGTGAATGCGATCTCTCATTGTTATGAGAGAGAGAGAGAGAGAAGTTCTTTCTTTTTATAACAATTCCAATTAGCTTCAATTATATCATTAATTAATCCTTTTGACATATGAGCCAGCCTTTTTTGGTGTGTTGTAACTTATTGCAATTTATGACTCAATTCATATTCCACCGAGATGAACATAATAAACGTCAATCTTTTGGTATAGATCTTGTAAACACAAAAACTAAATTTAGCACGTGAAAACACTTGCATGTCTTTATAAACTGCATCACAAAATAGCAAAGCTCAAACTTTCTGTAAGTAGAGTTCAAGTTCTTCTAGAACCAAACCTTATATAGGGCACCAAAACCCTCCTCCTTAAGCATGTTCCTTGCAACCTGGCCTGCCGATCCCTGACCCAATTGAATCCTCACCTACACGAATCCGACAAAAAACCATAAAAAATCGCTTTTGTTCAAACGCATTAAAACCATAAAACATGGGAAGCATTGAAACACATATCTGAAACCCATCAGAGAAATCCAATTTTCAGACAAAAAAAAAACAAAAAAAGATAGAAACTTTTTTAGTGGATGTCAAGGAAAACAGATAATAGAAATAGGGGTATCAATCTATGCACGACTCTACGGACCTTGATCATATCGATGGGTTGGATAACACACGTGGCGAGCATACCAGACGCTCCACCATTGACGAAGGGCTTCACGGTGGGCCACACGCCACCGGCTTTGGGCTTCTTCGCGTCTCCCATTCTGTTAGTGGATTCAAAAAGCGAAAGATGGGAGCTCAAAGAAAGGGAGAGAGCAGGAGCAAGTAATATGGTTTTCCACAGAATGGGCTACTGAAGAGACGGAAAGAGGCAATATATCTGGTTGTACTCGGAACTGGGAATAGAAAGAAGCCCTCTCGCCCATATCCCCAAGTGAGTGAAGGTAGTTAATTTGGTGTATATCTTAGAGGAAAGAAAGCAGACAACTAACTATTTTTCATATTTCCTTTTAGGAGAGAGGTTTTTAAATGAAAAAATTTGGCATTTGTGTTTCACAGGAGGAAAAAGCAAATTACTAATAGAACCTTTTTTTATTTTCAACTTTTCTTTCAGCCTTTAGAGGCAGAGGGAGAAAAAACAAAATTAGACACGGAAAGTGCCGTCATAGTTTCTCATGTTGAATTGAAAATCTTGAGGGATTGATATACAAGTTTAGTAATAAGAACATAAAATCATGCTAATCAAAATTCAGGTTTTAACTCCAAATCATGAGAGATGTGAAAACTTTTTAAGTATGGTTAAGGAATTAAGTTTAGAAGTATTGTAATCAATAACAGACAAACAATTGGTTAAAATCTGTTCGACCAAATTCTGATGGTTTAGTTCCACTGCCAAAGTCAGAAACTTTTGGCTTTAATATTTAGATTTCGTTACCTCCAACAGAATCATTTATCATTTTTAATGAGTTTTTTAATGGGTGAAGGAAGCAAGCAAGCATAGCTTCTTAAAGCAGAATGGGTGGTGGTTGCTCTTTTTGTGCCTTCAAAGGAACTCCATGAATGCAAGTTCAGCATCGACTTTCTGTTTGAGTAAGAATAATGAGCAAGTATCTATCATCTATGAGTACTATGACCTCATGCTTTGCTTGTGCTGGACTACTGGAACTTCTTTTGAATGTAATTAAATGATGTGTGGCAGGCATATGTTAAAAGGGTTTACCTTTCAATTTCTTTATACTAATGCAGGTTTGCCCATCACTTGCATTCATTTGATTTGTGCTGGAGCTGGTTGATAAGAATTGTCACATGGGTTCTTCCATAGAACAACGGTTCATGAGAATTTTCTATGTTCTTTCCCATCGGCCCAAAAAGATTCAAGAAACTGATTTTAACATTAAAAACATTTTTTCATTAAAATTGTAATCTATTCGACCAAGATAAAACTAAAAATTACCAATTTTTTCTCAAAACTAGTTCGAATAATTTAGGGCTGATCTGTTTATTGATCTTAAAACGGAGTGGTTGGGCTACCAGTACCAACTTTGATGGATAGAACTCTATCCACTTTGATTTTGTATTTTTAACAGAAAATTACTGAACTTTTACAAGTTGATCAGTCTTGTGATATCATATTATAGCTTTGTAGTTATAACAGTATGCCATTCACAAAGTCCCAGACTCCCAAAAACAGGACCAAAAATGTCGTCTTATTATAATAATGAATGTTATGCACAGCAATCAAAACCGGCAATAGGATTACTAAAGACTACAAACAGAGCTTCACTGATCAGGTAGTAATACTACATATCGATCTTCTTAAATTAATTAAGATTTCAGTACCCTCTCTTCATCCCCAAGTGTTAGCACTTCTCAAAATCACCAGATCATTTTGAACACATGAAACACATAGCTGCCGCTCTCTTTCAACATATTCTCATTGCATTGAGAGAGAGAGAGAGAGATTAACTTGGACAGAACAAGTGAGAGAGAGCGGACAGATCCCAGAGTGGATCACTAGCATCATCATATGCATAGTCGTTCACTCCATTCATCCCATATAACGGAGCTGAAATCTGTCTTTCTACCTTCATTCTTTCAAATTCTGTTAGCTCCACGTATGTTGTTTCTGCAGGCATCAAATTATTACCACCATGTTTGGGAAACTCCAACCTATCTTCAAGTAATGGAAGCTGATCTAACCCATACCCAGTACTGCATTGAAATGTCCACGACTGATCAGAATCAAACTTGCCTGCTTCAACTCCCGCAACGCAGTTGCTTAAGTCCGGTCTATACTCATCGCCAACCATCAAAGGACCTTGCTCTTTGCCACTAGAAGAAGCACTCTGTTTAGTACTAAAACTAGTGAGACAACAAGTAGAAGTAATTCTAGTACTCGCCGGTTTAACGGTGGCGACTGCTGAAGAAGGCCCCTGTTGTTTCGAAGTCTTTTTCTGATGGAGCAGGTTCCTTATTTTCAAAGAGAGAGGTGAATCTGGGGAGATATGAGTTGCGAAGTTGGTTCGAGTGTTGGAACCACGAAGGAGAAAAGCAGCTTCATCGTAGGCTCGAGCAGCTTGTTCGGCTGTCTCGAAGGTGCCGAGCCACATCCTTATCTTCTGCGTTGTGTCTTTGATCTCTGCTACCCATTTCCCAGAAGGCCTTTGTCTCACCCCAACAAACTTGCTTTTGCTAATAATATTATTGTTCGTGGTCCTTCCTTTGTATTTGCTTTGCTTGTTGGCTGAAACTCCTTTCTGTTGTTTTCGAAGATGATGTTCCATTTCTAAGTTTTGGAAGGAGCTTGAGTTAACGATGAGGGAGAGAGGGAGCTGATTTATACGAGGAAGGGAAGAAGCTAGGCAGAAGTTATGTTAGTGGGGAGCTCGTAGTTTGGTTGCTTGTTAGCATATCATCTTACATTTTGACTAATTTCTCAACGCTTGGTGAAGACTGAATCGGACAGCTACTTTGGAGATATATGTCTTTATAAGTTTTCCCTAAAGGGAGAGGAGAGGCAAGCCATTTTGCACAAGGTGACGCAAAAGGGAAATGAAAAATAATAAAAGAAATATATATAGATGCGTGGAGAGAGAGAGAGAGAGAGAGAGAGAGAGAGAGAGGAGAAAAAAATAAGAGAAGTCCAAGGATTGGATTTTCTTTTATTATTTTGATCACTCAGCGGGGGGCCAGAGTTGTTGTCCTCACACCTACAACTTCAGGTGGGTCAACGATAAAGAAGCAAGTTCGTGAAGGGCACGAAAGCACGACACTTGGGAGACACATCACAAAGTTAGAGAAAGCCAAAAAGTAAGTAACCTCAACTTGGAGACACATCACAAAGTTAGAGAAAGCCAAAAAGTAAGGAACCTCGATTTGGTTGTGATGAGATCATAGCTCCATCTTAATTTGCTTTCGAGGGAGTGGTAGATTGAATCCCTCATTCCCTCCTACTACTACTAACTGCATAAACTCTACCAAACACTCCTTATTTATTTATAAGATAGAGATAAAAATTAAAAATTAAAAAAAATAATTAATAATTTTTTAATATTAATTTTATTTTAAAATTTAAAAAGATTATTTTAAGATCAAAAAAAGTTATATTGTATAAATTATTTTATATAAAAATTTAAAAAATTATAATAATAAATTTGAAATGAGAAAAAAAAATTGAAAAACAAACAATACTTAGTTCGATGCTCCTTCCCCCAGCAGATAAATCATAGGATGTTGCCATGGTAATAGCAAGACAGTTCGTATCAATATCCGGTGGCTTTCTCCTAATATATGAGTGAATATTGTCAAATTTTGCAATACTTTTTCCGGTAAACAAAAATGATTAAAAAAAATTGAAAAAAGTCACAAAAAAAAAAATGTACTAGCACTACGGTATTCATGGATTGAGTTTGTATTGCATTTGCCAAGTCTTGTCACTTTGACTCGTTTGTTTTCACAACTTCACTTAATTCATCTTATCTTATAATATCACACAAAGTAAAATATAGATAACTTAACTTTTTAAAATTCAAAAACAGAAATCATATTAAAATATATATTTTAATAATATTTTATTAACTTCAAACTTTAATTTTAAGTCACCTCATCTCAAAACAAACGAGATTCAATGGATCATATACTTCCTTCAATGGATCAGACCTCTCAAGTCTCAAACCCTCACAGTACAGCTGTTTAATAAATAAATCGTGTCAAATCACACCTGCATAACCCTTTTATATATGTTTAGTCTGAACATTTGAAATGTAGTTGATCGACATAACTCATTTCTACTCCCCTCGGATGCTTACCTGATGTCAAAAACTGGATGGAAAAAGCATACATAATTGCATTTCAAGTATCAAAGATCCCTATTCCAGTCATTAATTCTCACCATTAATCATTCACAAAAATACAAACAATGTGACCAAAACTGCTACAGGAATTGCCTCAAACGACAATGTTCCAATCTCACGCCCCAATTGTCCAGAAAAATGGGGCGAGGGGAAAGGAAAACAAAATTCCAACAATCACAATCACCTAACCATTATTTCTTATGGACCCAAAATCACACTAAATATACACATTCTACAAAACTGCTTCATTTTCAATTGCAATAATGACTATCACACTCAAAAAACTGATTCCGGTTGCTGTAAAGCATCACGCTATAAGAACGGGAACCATCTTATAGAAAAAGAATGGGTGGTAATTATATGACACACAGACAGACCAGGCATAGCAGCAAGCAAGAAAGCCGACTTTCATCGTAGATATTATTGAGAGATGATAGATTGCAAGGCAAGCTGTTGCTGGGGCTGCAATGAGGACCATGTATGTGCCAGAGTAGATGGGGGTAAGGTCTTCTGAAGCTGCCTCAGCAGATTAACCATTCGGCTTGCAGTTTGTTCTGTTGCTAGATCCTTACCCGCACATAGAACCTAACAATTTATCACTTCCCTCAATTAGAGAAAATACTCCACTTAACCAAGTTATGTGGTCATAATTATATTATTGCGCGTAGCATATCACAAACTTATGCAAAACGATGGCTACATAATAAATTCTTATGCATGCCAACAAACCAATAGCCGACTCTAGTACTGGGATTCAAGATGGCTTTTGAATAAGACCATGGCATAACTTTAATTTCTTTGGATAAGCAATACATTACAGGTAATTAACACAAACTAAGATCAACAATATATGGAGCATGGCAAAAAGAATTGAGCTTATATTCTGCCATATATTTTTACTATTATACGTAGTCAAAGATTTTATAAATAAAACATAAAAGGTATAACCTAGGTACACTAGGTCTGAGCAGTGGTGACCTGCTGCCCGCATGACGGATATGCCTGGCCCCTAGGGGTAATGAGCTTAATCTCCATCCCTTACCCTGGGCTGGCGGCTGGGTCTTATATAAATCCTACCAAGGGTGGGCAGGGGGTGGTTTAACTAAAATGCCACCTGGTAAAAAACCCTCCCACGCATTAATATATTTAGTTGATAATTCTCATTCATTTTGCAGGCAGAAAGAATCACAACTTATAGGTTTATATCTTTACACTCTTTATCTTTCTTCCACACCCCATGCCATCGCTCTCATCTAAACTTCTCCTTCTCTTTCTACCACTATCAGCCACTCAGCTCAAGTTGTCCTCTTCGTCACATCTCATATGAGTCCTTTCATCCACTCTGTTGCCTTCTCTCTCCCCTCCTCCACCTCACACAGCCCTCACTCTCTTTGCACCTCATCGACCATCACTCAGTACCATCCAATGCATCACAGATTTGCAAGCCGCAGCATCAGCCATCCAGTGATATCTTTTCTTCCTCTCTTTTGTGATTTGGTCTCTTGTACTTGGTCGTTGTTTGGCTATAATTTGGTGGTTCACTTGTTTGGCTGTGATTTGGCTGGTGATTGGGGTTTGACAAGCAAAACAATTTTTTTTTTTACACGTGATTTGAGTGTCACAGCTGTCTGACCATTGGACGGGTACAGATGGAATATGTTATGGGCAGGGGCAGGGACCGGTAGTGATAGAGCCCCTCATGAGAGGTGGGGGGTGGGCTGAACTAAGCCTGTTCATCCGGGTTTTGGATCCAGGAATCCAGGTTCGAAGAATGAGTAATTTTCTTAAACCTCTTAGGTGAAAGTGCCAAAACTATTTGAAAATAAAGAACTTCATCACATGACAGGCTAAGGGGGAGGCGAAAGCTACTTTAACTAATAAATTGGGGGCATTTGAGGTTGACTGCCACCAGCTGTATAGCTTATAGGATCAAAAATAGGTTCCTACAGGACAAATAAATAAAGAACGAACTCCAAAAAGTCAGCCCAGTAACTTATGGCCTATTAAATTGCTTTTCCATTTTTTTTTTCTCTTGAGCATCATCGTTGATTAGTTATCTACTTGTTCAATAAATATTAGGCACGTCTCCAATATTGCTGCGTATCCCCACACAACTCCGGTGATTTCTAAGTCACACCAAATGTCCATGTGGTATGAAACAGTCCCTAAAGGTAAGAGATTCATAGAACATCCATTTTGGAATGGATGGAGACCATGTGCTTCATTGTGTACAGATGGTGCATTACTGATACTGTTTGTCATTGCGTACTTAATAGGTGACATTAGGTTTTTATAAGTGATTCTAGGGAAGCTTCAAATTGACTGGTCTTTTTGAAACCATCGCTCAAATGTGGCTAGCATTTTCCTCGAGTCATTACACACATGTTCTTCCACATACTCAAAAGCAGCCTTTACATCAGATCCACTTATTCTTACACTATGAAATTAACCATTAGATAAAGGAAGATCTACTCGATGAGGATAGATCTCAGATTTTTATGGCATCATATTTACACATGTTTAAGTTCAGTAAAGTGGTCAAGCTCGGTAAGGTGAGCTTGTAACCAAGTGGGACCTTAAAGTGGTTGGAGGTGCAGGGTGTTAAGGCTAAATTGACCTCTACCTCTACCCACTGTGTCAAGCCGCCTTAACCTTGGGTGGAAGAGTGCCCCCACTCACCATGGGTGGATAGCTATACTACTATACATGATCCATCAGTGAAGTCAATAGTGCTCAATCAAAATAAAATTAATAAGGAACTAACCTCAGCAAACACTGCAACAATTTTAGGAAGATATTGATTGTTGGGACCTAAAACTTCGCCATCTGACCTGCAGATGTGAAGAAGCTCCTAAATTATGTGATGGATAAGTTGCTCAGACATAAACACGTTAACAGATTAAAGGAGTAAAGAAGAGAAAAGTGGCAAGCCAACCAAGGTTGAAGTCCTTACCTCTCCACCATGGAACAAAGTTGCTCGTGAACAACTTTGGCCTCAATCAAGTCACCTTTTATTGGCAAGCAGTTTAACCATGCAGGAACAACCTGCCAATCGCGACTTTTTTTTGTAAGGACAAATAAGATGCAATTTGAGGAAAGGTTTATCAGGAGAAAAAAAAAAAGGGATAGGAAAAGGATTATTCTTCAAGAATTTAATAAGAAAATATTCATAAACACTATTGGAAAAGAGGGAAGAGGGAAGGTTTTGATGGCAATATGGTGGCACCTGAGCTGAATCTATGCTGTCACGATGAAACTGACAAATTTTTCCAAGTGCAGAAACAGCATTATCATATGCCATCACATTATCAGACTCCACCGCATTGGGATGCCGTATCACAATATTTAGCCTCGAAAGAGCCTCTGGAAAAATTCCATGAATATTGTTACTGCTATTCGATAAATAAGCAATGCAAATACTTCTAGAAATGCAAGCAGAAATACCTCCAACAAGAGGTTTAAACACAGATCCACCAAATTCTGCACAAACCCCAAGGCCATATACAGCTGCCTGAAAGAAATAACAGAACAACTTGAGTTAGAGCAATTGCAAACTTATATCATATCAATCAGAACATTTTAGGGAGTGCAGACCTGTCGAACATCAGGATTTTCATCATTGCAAGCCTCCAACAGGAAAGGAAGAAATGTATCATAGTATCTGTTTCATCCAAGAATATAAAAAATATATATATCTATCATTAAAATGTTTATGACACCAATTATCCCCAGTAAACATTGTTATAGAACATACTTAAGAGCTGTTCCACGACACTGCTCTGCCACATCATCAAAGATGCAAATTGCAATCCTTCTCTCCTCAGATGTCTTGTCCTTACCCTGTCATCAGGACAAGAGACAGTTCTGAGGGGATTGAAAATGAAATCACAATATCTTAATTTAACAAAAAAAAATTAATAATAACGAAAAAACAAAGCAAACACATTCAAAAGAATTGTAAATAGCATTCAAAACGTTCAATCACCCTTGGTCTATACCATTAAAAACAACTAAAAGGCACACCACATCTCATGAGAACGTAAACTAAAGGCGTCCTACTTAGATCAGGTACAGTCAGCAAGATTTTCAAAATGAGGAGGATTCACGCCTGGTTACAAATATATTTTCTAAGCAAATGGAATTTCTGTTTCATTTACTTTCAATTCAGCTGCAAAATTGTCTCCAGATTTACCATTTAGATTATGTGATCTTCAAAATAAACCTGAAGAGATAATAATCTATAGCCAAGGCATGCCTAAAGCAAGAGTGTGTTAATTATCAAAAGAGATAAAACACTGCCAAGCAGATGCAACCCTCAATTATGAATAACAACACTATTTTACAGATCCAGTATTAGTAACTATGGTCAAGAATGCTAGAACCAGCCACTTGGGTCAGCGACAAAATTGTTTGGTCATAACAACGCTCTACCTGGGACCATTCTACAATATCTCAAGGCATGGGAATCTTCACCTTCCACTAGAGCCATATCTACTGTTAAGCACTGGCTCACAGCTTCTACCTCATACCCTTGGCATATTCAGCACCTTCAGTAATTTCATACTCTACCCAAACAACTAACTCAAATACCTAGCAATGTTTCTGAAACTTCATCCTTTAATAAAATACTACAATGATGATCCGATGTAAACATCTTGCTTTGAAAGGACACTATTGTTAAGAACAAGACAAAAGTGCAGCGCCCCCTTGCAGTTACCACAAGGCTCAAGTACTCATTGATGATCTTAAAAAATGTAACATGATATAAAAATTTGAAGAATTAATACTTTCACTTTTAACATTTGGATACGTACTTCAGGATATTCTGAAAAGAAAAACAGGACATCCGTATTAGGAGGAGTGAATTATAATTGCAAGACCCCAATACAAAAATTTCCAGTTCATGTCATATTCCCTTGCTACAACTATCCATCTCAAAAGGTGTTTCATAAACTTACTAAAATGAAACTTATATTGTTCACCGCACCTATACCTATACACCATTGAGTGTCATCCTAAATATTTCCAACCAAATAATTAATGAGAGAGAGAGATAGAATCACTAAAACCAACAGGACTAGTAGCAACTGAATTCAGTGAAACAATTATTTTTTTATCGGTAAGAACAAATTTTATAGATGACATAGATAGGCATAGGCCATGCACATGGCATATAGACAAGAGCAATACCTATGCATGATCATCTAGAGATACATGAAAGTCATTTAGGACTGGGCAACAGGGCCCCGCCCCACCCCATCCGGCCCCCACATGGGCGGGTCAGGGGCCCTGTCCGCCAGATGCAGCCAGCGGGGTAATCCACATGCATCTAGGCACCAACGGGTGCGGTGGGCAGTATTGGCTGGGCCCCCCTCTGCTTTTCCACCACTCCGCATTTTATATATGTATATGTATTTATTAAAAAAAACTTACACATACATTAAAACAAAAGTCATTTGAATTAATCCTTAAAACTCCCCCCTTCTCGACTCGGACACTCGCTCAGCTCTCTCACTTTCTCTCTCGCACAAACCTCTCTCTACCCTATCTCTCACTCTCGCACCCTCACACCATCGTCATCGCCATCTGCAGGCTACAGGCTGCAGCTAACCCCCTATTTGAGGACCCGACCCTTTTTTTTAAGTTTTACAATGGATGTTTCAGATTGGGCTATGGAGGATGGGATTGTGATTTGTGTGTTGTGGAGATTGGATTTTGATTTGTGTGAATTTGTGATTGTATTGTGTATGTAAATTTAGGGTTTCAATCCCAAACCCTAAATTAATTTAGGATTTCGGATTAAGTTAGGGTTTCAATATTGTTTTGGATTAGGCTAGGGTTTCAAGCCGAAATCTTAAATCAATCGAGTGGGATTTCAATATTGAAACTCCAAAACAATTATGATATTCATGATTGTATGATTTTAATTGTTGTGTGATTTTTGCATCATGTCAAGTTTTTGTGAGTCAACGGAAATAGATAGTGAGTTAAATCCAAACCCTAGTGGAAGTGCTAGCTCTCCTACCCCTACCCCTACCCCTACCCCTACACCCATGAGCCAACCAAGTACATAACCAGTTTCAGTTGTGTAGTCTCACCTCACTGAAATAGAGGGTGATGACCCCAATAACCTCCAAGCTAAGTGTAACCATTGTGGTAAATTGCATGAATGACACTACAAGAGACATAGTACATCCCAATTGAAAGTCCACTTAGAAGAACAATGCAAAAAGAGTCCAATTAGACATTCTGAAAAAAAAAATGAAGAGAGGACTTTAAAAAACGGCGGATTGGAGTAGTTTGGGGGGCAGGGGGACGTTCAAGAGGTATGCAAAATATGATCCGGATGAGTGTGGGAGATTTCTTTTAAAGTAATAATCTTTATTGAATTGAATGCAACTAGGCAAAGCCCATGTGCATAGGGAAGTATACAAAAGAGATACCTAATTACACTCTAGCTAGCTGAAAAGAAATAAAAAACTTCATAAACATTCTCTCCCTTTAGAACAATAGCAGAAAACCATTCAACCAAACAAAATACAAAAAAGTTCCAGATTTTCCCACTGTCCTCTTCTTCAATTTCTCTCCTTTGCATCAACCCCACTTGGTTTTTTTGTGTCTTTGTGTTTTCTTCTTGCTAGGTGTCAACTGTCAAGTATAGAAGAAAGCACATGAATTGAGCCCCATTTACAATTTATATACAATAACAAATAAATAAATATAGTTTCATTGCTTTTACTTTTGATGGCGGAGTTGGTGTGTAGCACCTTTAGGAGAAAGAAAAGAGCGGATGTGACCTGTGGTTGTTGAATTGAAACCCTTGTCTAGTTAGGACTTGCAAACTGATGTGCAGAAGTGGATAACATTTGACATTTCTGAGGAAGGGGATGGTGGCTGAGGAAGCATTCACAGTCTTCTGAGGAAGGGGATGTTCTGAGGAAGGGATTCGTGGGTTTTATTTGGTACTCTGTTTTTCACTTGAAATGATCCGTTTTATTTAAATTAAAAAGCATGGGCGTGCAAATCAGTTCCTGAATGGAGATTGCAAACAGAATTTTTCACATAATTAGGGGTGTAAAATTTTCTAATCGGGACCTGAAAAACTGACTGGACCAGACGAAGAACTTGTTTGGTCGGTTTCAGTCCTCCATTTGTGGGACCAAATGGGTTTCAGTCCAATCTCGGGGTGGATTTTTCACCCTAGACCGGACCGGATCAACAGAACTACAAATATATATTTTTGTATACATTATATATATTATTTTATGTAGTAGTTATATAAGTGAATTATGTATTTTTCATCTAACCTATGACTATTGACAATATAAAATGTTAAATATATAATTATTAATTAACTAATATCAATTAACTAATATATAATTATCAATTTTGATAATTTGAACAACTTTTTTAGGCTATTTTTAAGTAAAAAATATGCAAATAAAGTTAAATAGTTGTATTATTCAAAATTATAAACATTTTTTACAAGTTATTCAAAATTATAAACAATGTGAGATTTTTTTATACCAATGGGCCAAAAATACATATTGCGCACTTTTTTGTGTACTTCAAGAATGATGGGCTTTTTTTGTATGATTCGGCCCCCATTTGAAACTAGCCCAGACCAATAGTTAACAGTCCAATCCAATCCAATCCAGTCCAATAACTAACAGTCTGGTCCGGTCTGGTCTAGTCCAGGAAAATGATGGATGGATCGAAAGTTTCGGTCCATCATCCTCCCCAGACTGAATTGGACCGATTTACAAGCCTATATATAATGTTTGTATTTATGATTATTTTTTTTTTCGCTCCATCATCCCCCTCAGACCAAACTGGACAGATTTACACCCCTATATTTAATTTTGTATTTATGATTTTTTTTTCTTATTTTGTTTTTCAGGTTTTATAATCTCAGAGTCTCACTTGCCCACCACCCCAAATTCCAATCTCCAGACTCAAAGTCAATTTAAAGTCATCTTGCTAAAATTTGTAATTCCATTGAAACATTGTTATTCATTTAAATTCTTTGACAATTTGTAATATTTTTAGGTTAATTTGTAACAGTTTCAGATTAATCTGTATTATTGTAATAGCTTAAAATTATTAGTTAAAATTGAGAAGTTACTAACTTAATAGTTAGAACTTATATTTTATGTTTTATGCTTTAACAACCTTTGTTTCATTTTATGTAATATTTTTTTTTATAAGTAATAATCTTAATTGAATAGATGCAAACTAGGCAAAGCCCATGTACACCATTTTATGTAATATGTATGATATAGTATTTCAATTTTTTTTTTTAATTTAGAAACTTTTTTTTTAATATTTGGGCGCAATGATTTCCTTTGGAGTGGTCTAGGAAATGAATTCAAATTGGTGGATTATGCCTCTCAGATTGGTGGATTTCCTCGCTAGTTGGCGAGGCATTCAGGGTAATTCTCAGGTGGCTGCCATTTGGCGCATGGTACCTATTTATATGTGCTGGTGTATCTAGAAGGAAAGAAATGCAAGAAGTTTTGAAATTTGTGAGAGAATAACAGAGGACCTTAAACTTTTCTTTTTTAAGTCTTTGCTTTCTTGGGCGGGATCTATTGTTTGTGATGGTCCAAGTATATATGAACTTTTTCTTTCGATTGTAGACCCTAATTAGGCGTTTCTCATGTATACTACCTGTGTACCTGCGCTTTGCCTCTCTCTATTAATAATATTCCTTTGATTACCCATCAAAAAACATATTTGGGCGCAGTGAGCAATGGGCCCATTTGTGCCAGACGGGGGTGGACGGACCAGCAGTCCTAAATCCGCCACCGGGGTGCAAGGCCTGATCTCAGGGGCAATCCCCCCTCCCCTTCCCGCGCTAGCACCCATAAGTCATGAATATTCAAGTCATTAAAATCTATTACAATCAATTATGGAATAATAAAATGAAGAAAAGCATCTCACTATTAAAAAAAATGAAAAAAGCATTCTAAGCTTGTTCATCGTCCACTTGACCATTGAGAAGTTGCAAAGGAATTTCCTTGGGAGTGGTCTAGCAGATGAATTCAAATATCATCTGGTTAAGTGGTCAACAGTTTGTACCCCCATCTCTAAGGGAGGTTTGGGGATTGGCCACTTGACGAAATTCAACCAAGCTCTCTTGGATAAGTAGTTGTGAAGGTACCAACTTGAAAGTGATGCCCTTTGGAAGTTGGGAATAGACTCAAAATTTGGAAAGGCTTGGGGAGGTTGGTGCTCGAATGAGATAGGAGGCACACATGGCATGGGGTTATGGAAATTTATAAGGGGACATTAGGAGATCTTTCGAGGTCATGAACATTTTGTGGTGGGTGAGGGTTCTCATGTCAAATTTTGGTATGATAATTGGTGTGGTGACCGTAGCCTTCGAGTTACTTTTCCTACTATTTTTGAGCTTGCAAGAGTTTTGGATGCTGCAATTTCCGATCTTTTGTCTCTTTCAAATGGAGCCCCTCATTGGAATATTGATTTCACTAGGGCAGCCCAAGATTGGGAGATGGAGATTATTTTAGAGTTCTTTGCCACTTTGTATTCAGTAAGCATCCCAAGGGGTATTGGGGACAAGATGCATTGGAGTCATTCTAAGAAAGGAAACTTCTCTGTTAGATCGTTTTACCAAACATTAACAAATCCCAGATTCACCAAGTTCCCGTGGAAGAGTATATGGCAGACGAAAGCTCCAAACAAAGCAGCTTTTTTTGTTTGGACAAGATCTTGACTACAAATAACCTCAAGCAGTGTCGGGTAATTGTGTTGGATTGGTGTTGTAAATGTAAGAAGCATGGGGAGTCGGTAGATCATCTACTTCCACATTGCAAGGTAGCCAAGGTCATGTGGGATAGTTTTTCACGAGAGTCAGTTTGTCTCTTGGGTTATGCCTTCAGATTAGTGGATTTCCTCATTAGTTGGCGAGGCATTCAGGATAACTCTCAGGTGGCCGCCATTTGGAACATAGTACCTATTTGTATGTGTTGATGTATCTGAAAGGAAAGAAATGCAAGAAGCTTTAAAGATTTTGAGAGAACAATAGAGGATCTTAAACTTTTCTTTTTTAAGTCTTTGTTTTATTGAGCGGGATCTATTGTTTGTGACAGTCTAAGTGTTTATAACATTTTTCTTTCGATTGTAGACCCTAATTAGGCGTTTCACATGTATACTACCTGTGTACTTGGGCTTTGTCTTTCTCTATTAATAATATTCCTTTGATTGCCTATCAAAAAAAAAATATTTGGGCGCAGTGAGCAATGGGCCCGTTTGGGCTAGACGGGGGTGGATGAACCAACAGTCCAAATCCACCCTTGGGGTGCGGGGCCTGATCTCAAGGGCAATCCCCCCCTCCCGTGCTAGCACCCGTAAGGTCATGAATATTCAAGCTATTAAATCTATTACAATCAATTAATGGAATAATAAAATGAAGAAAAGCATTTAACTAGAAAAAATGAAAAAAAAGCATTCTAAGCTTGTTCATTGTCTACTTGACCATTGAAACATCTAATACCTGATGATTTATTCCACGCTTCTAATAGCTTCTTATAAAAGCAATTGAAGATCCTAAATTTGACTAAGATATTAGTAAAAGGAACTTACAAAAATAAACACTCATTTTCGGTCATTTCATACAAAGTACTAAGCCGAGAAACTTGAGCAAAAGGATGAAAAAAGCATTATTTTCAAAACCAAAGAAGGAAATGAAAATTGGCTTTATAATGGCATCAATTTAACATGGTCAAATCTCCAAAAGCAAGCACATCTTCAAAACGTGATCTATTAATGAATGTACCTCACAAAATCATTCAGTTCCATTGTCCATGAAAGACAAGAATTAAAGGAACAGATCATACAAAATTACAAATTTTGATTTTGATTCAAGGGACAAAAAAACTGGAAGAACTTACCCACATGGGTGTTAGATAGGATGACAGCTCATCAAAGAAAGGCAAGAAAGAGGCTTTGAATGTCTTGATCAAAGTTCCCAAAATTTCACCCACCTAAAACAAGAAACAGTGTATGAGGCACGAAAAATGAATATCTCTATTCCGTACATATTCATTTCTAGTAATTTGATATTTCTAACATCTCTAATAATCTTCAATATCTTATCTACAATTTGATTGATAACGCATTTGCTTCTACATTGATGTGCATGACACCAGTGGATATGGTATATGAAAAACTAACTTGGTCAAAAACTTCTTCCTCCTGCTCATTTTCCTCTTTAATCAAGTCCCCCTCCTCGGCATCAAAGTCTTCGGCTTTGCTCCTCTCTGCTCTCTCTCGTTTTCTACTTGAACTGGCTGTGATAACTTGTTTTATCTCCTCCACAATGGACCTGACTTGGCTTTCATCCAGAAGTGGCCCAGAGATCTGAAGAAACACAAAGTTGGCAAGATAGCTTCAAGGGCTTACCCCCGGGATTGAAAAGAAAATTGAAAAGGCAATTGAAAGGAAATTGAAAAGGCAAAATGACAAGGCAGACTTGAACTAAGAAAAATTGAAAATAAAGCTTTTAACTGCAAGCAACATAAGTAAAATGGGAACGTTGATGATGCCTAAGGCAGTGAGCATGTACATGTAGATCCACAAACAGACCCAGACTGGCTCTCTCACACACTTTGGAGGTTCGGGTGGCTTTTTTCCTATTAGACTAAAGCTTCATATATTGTCAAACCCAAAAAGTGGTAAAACAGTAAAAGGAGACTCTGCTACAAAGAGGAAACAGGTTTTTCTTGTTAAAAAACACATCAGGTGCAGCCTAGTGGTCAAAAGGCCAGGCTTGGGATGAGCTGTAGATTTAGACACCCAAGGTTCGACTCCACACTAATAGTTCCCCTAGATTACTTGATACATAGTTATAGCACATGAGATTGCATATCTAGGGGTTATTCCCCAAGGGTGGCTCCCAAGAGCCCCGCCATATTGCAGGTCAAAAAATAAACTCACACTTACTCTTCAAACCTAGTACAAAATAGTCTATCACACTCATCAAGTAAAGACTCAAGTACAAACATCCAGTGCATCAAAAGTACCGACACATATACACAGACACAAATACTAATGATGCAAAAGAATGTGTACTAGAATTAAAGTCAACAGGATCAGTTCATCGTGCATCATGGAAGAAAAATCAGAAGTGCAGTTTTAGTCGCTATCTGATCACCAAGTAACGCTGGAATATTGACAGAACAAAGCTTCAGGAGCAACTTCACTAAGATTCTAAGGTTCCATAACTAAAGGAACAAACTAAACTTTTATAATAAGCAAAGTTCAAGTGAACACAAAGTCCTAAAGAAATTGAGATAAGAAAGACAAGTAAAGCCCTTTCAGTTTTCTAGGTTATGCAAACTTTCACAGATAAAGCCACCTTATTTACAAAGCAAAGAGATCATCAGAGCCCACCAACAGAATGGGGTTAAGGCTCTCTCACTTGAGTTTCAGTCAGTGTACTTCATTTGCTGCAGCAATTTCAGTCCTAGCTAAAACTTCAGTTTCTAGCAGGAAAATGACAATCAGATAGGCAAATCCCAAAACAATTTTGAATTGTTAATATGATTTCAAGCTAGCAAATCGTATTCAACGAAGAATAACTTCAAAAGACATGAAACTTAATTCTATTATAGGTAATCAAGGAAAGACACGAAAATTATGATGCTGCAGAAGTTACGTGAGTAAACATCCTAGAATATGACAAACCTGTAAGCATTCATTTATCGAGTCCAACATACTTGCAGAAATCTCTGTATCTGGTTCCTGCAAAAATATATGATGTCATCCTCTCATCATAAAACAAAAATTCTAAAGATATCAGAGTAATGAAAGAGGTATGGGAAAAGCATGTACATGAAATGCTCCTCTAAAGGCATGATGTCTAACAAAAAAGATGAATACCTTATGTAATGCTTCCACCAGAGCTGGAATAATGTAGTCGGACAATTGCTTGATATAGGACTCATTCCGATCTTGAGCTTGCCCCTTCTCCAAGGCTAGTTTTGCAGAGCGCAGTAGCTCTGGCATGGCTATGGAGTAGATTTTCCCAATCATGAGGTTTAGCAAGAATTAAAAGGCAGAGTCAAAAATCACAATGAGCAAAAAATAACAATGAAGAGTCAATTCATTACCTGAAACAGCTGCTTTCCTGACTTCTTCATGGAAATAAAACTTTAAAAGGGGAACCATAGTCGGAGCAACCTGCATAAGAGATGCATCAATTTCTAAGTATCGAAGTTGCTCAAGCACCTAGGATAGAGAAGCCAACAGATATGCCCATGGACAAACCTGATCGATCCATGGGAAGAATCCTTCTTTCAACTCATCAGCATAGCAACACAGCATGTTACAAGCTGTAGCTTTTTCCTCCAGGACACTAGTCTTGATCCCTATTCTTTTATCCCCAAGAGTAATTGTCTCCATACTGTAGTAGGATACAACTCTTAGCGAGATACAAGTGTCATATAGCAAGACAAACACAACAATTGAAACGTATCTTGATAAATGCAATTATCAGAGTAGCAAAGATATGACTTCAAATATAACAGTAGAATGTTCAATTAGATATGCATGTGTCGTTTTGTTCGTATATTTGTGTTTGTGTGTGTGAGAGAGTGAGAGAGAGAGAGAGGGAGAGAGAGAGAGAGAGAGAAGGGGGGTTTAAGAACATTTGAGAAAAGACACCATACAAAAAGATCTATCAAAATAGCAGAAACAAGGAAACCTTGTACTGCTCAAATAATAGCAGGTTCAGATAATCAGTAAAGTAGCATTCAGAAACTCATTGATGTGTAATTTCATATAGTTTTAAATGAACTTCAAGGATAAAGAATGTGCAGACCTTTCATCGTCCGAGCCTTCAATATCATTATCTGAATCCGCAGATGTAATGGTTACATCAGGTTTGAGTTGAGCAGACTGAAGCAAGGGGGGCATGACAACATTCATATAAGGAAGAAAATCTTGTCCCAAACACTTGCAGAGTCTGGCCCACGCCTATAACATTATAGAACAAGTATCATAAAACTGTAATAGCAATATTAAAACGGCAACAACAATATCAGCTTAGATAATCTGATAAAGTTTTCTGTACTTTTTAAATAACAGAAACATACTTGTAGCATGTAACTTGTTGTAGGATCATCTGTCTCCAACTGAGATCCTTGCAAAGACATAAGCACTTCCATAACCTTGCATGAAAACCAAACGTCACATAGAAGTATTAAGTGAATTATAGATATATTGTCAACCACAAAATCAGGCCCCCTTTCCACATAAAGAAAGACCCAAAAAATTTGACAACGGTAATTAACTGGTTGCCAGGACTTCAAAAATAATTTTTCTTCCCAGAAATTGATGAGTTGAAGTTTTCTGCATAACTGTAGCATTAAATTGGGATTTGATTTAAGACAAACAAACAACGTTTGGAGGTCCGTAGAAGTCAAGGAATAAGAAAAACAAAAGAAGCCCCAGAGAATTTCAGTAGAGAATAAGGGGTCGAAGTGGTTTAAAATTTACAACTTTAGTCTTTAACAGGCAAACTGGTTTAAAATTAAGATGTATATTCTTAAAGAGAATAGGGGTCGAAGAGAAAAGTAGGTGCGTCAGTAGATTCTTTCTATATAATGCTAATTACCTGCTTAGCATCATCCCTAAACTTGTCCTTCCCAACGGCCATTCCAACCAAACTAATGCACTCCATAGATTTGGCACGGAGCATGCGGTTAGATTTATCGGTGGCATTCACCAAGATCACTTTCAGGTAAGGCATAACTGCGTCGTAGTACTTCTGGAAATGCTCCTATAGACACACTTTGTGTTAGACCAAGCCATTAACAAGAAGCCAAAATAATAATTAATGACCAGATAATTGTATAAAGTACCTGAGATGAATCAGCAACTGATGCCAGAGCAGTCAAGGCACCCTCTTGCACCATTTGTTTCCCATTCTGTAAATATACAAATAAAATAAGAATTGAAAATATGTTTGTGTTTTTAAAAATTAACAATCCCAGTGTTTGCATAATTTGTAATTTTTTCTGCTGATACCTGCAAAAGTACGAGCAATTTGCTCACTACCCCATCTAAGTAAGGTGTTAAGATATCTG
Organism: Platycarya strobilacea; assembly: GCA_036898215.1. Lineage (NCBI taxonomy): Eukaryota > Viridiplantae > Streptophyta > Magnoliopsida > Fagales > Juglandaceae > Platycarya > Platycarya strobilacea. Next base: position 23,969,426 of record CM072550.1, read on the forward strand.
GAGTGCAGTTCTCACTGAAGTTGAGCACTGCTGAAGCAGCATGTGCCTGTAGATACAATAATTTGGAGAAAAAAAATGAATATACTACAAAAATAGAATTGATGCATTTAATAACACTACCAGCAGAGAACAAAACCATCCAATTACCCCCAAGAGACAAAAAAGTATGTAGGAAATACAACTGGGGCTTCCTCTGGGAGCGACTTCCAGGTCTGTCAAGATTTGGGACACGGTAATTGAGAAAGTGGAAAGGAAATTAGCAGGATGGAAGAAACTGTATCTGTCTAAAGGGGGTCGTATTACTCTGATCAAAAGTACCTTGTCAAATCTACCCACATATTTTTTATCCCTTTTTCCAATACCAGCAACTGTGGCAGGCCGACTAGAAAAGCTCCAAAGGGACTTCCTATGGGGTGGATTGGGGGAGGAGTTTAAATATCATTTAGTCAACTAGAAGACGGTGTGTCGGCCTATCTCGAATGGTGGCTTGGGTATCCGCAACTTGAGACACTTCAATCAAGCGCTGCTGGGCAAATGGCTATGGAGATACCACAAGGAACCTGAGGCTCTGTGGAAAATAGTGATTGACCGTAAATATGGTAGTATGTGGGGGGGCTGGAATTCAAATGAGGTCAGCAGAACAGGGAGGGTGGGAATGTGGAAATATATCCGAAAAGGGTGGGGCTTGTTTAGGAGGAACACCAGGTTTCAACTTGGGGATGGGACGAGAATTAAATTCTGGAAGGATAACTGGTGTGGGGATAGAGCTTTATGTGGGATTTTCCCTTCTCTTTATCAAATAGCTAGTGCCAAAGACGCAACAGTGGCAGAGATTATGGAATTGGGGGGTGGGCACATTAATTGGAATATAGCTTTTCTTAGGACAGCACAAGACTGGGAAGTGGGGATTTTCGCTAAGTTCTTTGGCTTTATTTATTCGCAAAGACCAAACAGACACTGCCAGGATAGGATATGGTGGATACCTGATAGGAGAGGGTGTTTTAAGGTCCGCTCTTTTTACAAAATTCTTACTCATGTTTCTGTTTTGCAGTTCCCTTGGAGACAGATTTGGCGTCACAAAGCACCGCTTAAAGCGGCTTTTTTCGCCTGGACAGCAGCTTTGGGACACATCCTAACCACGGACAATTTGCGAAAACGGAGGGTTATTGTTGCTGACTGGTGCTGTCTGTGTCGAAGGGCGGGCGAGTCGGTGAACCATCTCCTTCTACATTGCGAGATTGCCAGGGTTCTCTGGGATGAGGTCTTTGGCAGACTTAATTTGGCATGGGTTATGTCGAAGACCGTTTTGGAAATGATGGAGGGTTAGCCTTCGATTCGGGGCACAAGATATATCAAGGCCATCTGGAAGATAATTCCTATTTGTATAATATGGTGTTTATGGCAAGAGCGGAATGAGCGGACTTTTGAAGACAATGAGAGATCTGTAGAAGAGCTTAAAGCTTTATTTTTTAGAACTCTTTGTACATGGTCCATCGCCGTAGATTTTAACGGCATGGACCTACAGGAATTCCTTGTCTCTAACGTCCCTCCATAAGAGGGCACGAGTGTTTTGCTTTGTAACAGACTAAGATGCCATTCATTCTATTAATAAAAGTATTTACTTATCAAAAGAAAAAAAAAGTTTCGATCTAAATCCAAAAAATAAATAAATAAATAAAGCTTTCAATAGGAAGCAAGAACGCAAATATTGTGATATGAAATTTTTGCAGATATACCCACAAAACCCAGTGAATATTTATTTCCCCTAAAATTGAAGTAATAGTGCTTAATTCAGCTGTTCACCATATCCAACTTTAATTATGTTGTGGCACGCACAAAGGGTTTAAACAAGGTTAGCAAAGATTGAAAGAAGACACAATTCTTTCCTCTAGATTCTATTTTGGTTTGCAGAGTATGAATCCATTGCTCCATAGAAATTTGATCCCCCCCCCCCCTGGTGCGCAAACAAAAAATAAATAAAGATTCTTGAAGTTAAGTTCCCCATATGTATTGCAAGTTAAGTACCTTGAGAAAAAGAAGGGTTATTATCGCAAATTGGTATTGCATGTGTAAAAGTGGAGGTAAGTCGGTAAATCATTTTCTTTTGCATTGCAAGATAGCTAGTGTTCTTTTTTTTTTTATAAGTAATAAGAAATTTTATTAATATGAATATAAGTAGGCATAGCCCAAGTACACAGGGAGTATACAAACGCATCAATGAAAAGAAATCATGCACAGTACTTCCATTAGGGACAATGGCTGAAAACCAAAGAAGTAATGCAGAAAATAATTCTCAAGCTCCGCCATTGTTTGTTCTTTATCTTCAAAGCATCGCACATTCCTTTCTGATCAAATACACCACATTAGGCACAATGGGATCATCTTCCATGCTGCTACTATTTATGAGCATCCTTGAATACTCCTCCAACACGCTAGCACATCTACAACTTTAGGTGGCATAACCCACGCAACATCCACTCTACGAAATATCCCATTCCACAACATTCTTGCCACCTCACAATGTAGTAATAGCTAGTGTTCTTTGGGATGAGATACTTGGCAGAGTAAATCTAGCATGGGTCATGCCAAAGACAGTAGTGGCAGCTATGGCGTGTTGGACACCTATCCGAGGCACTCGTCAAATCAAAACCATTTGGAAAATAATCCCCATATGTATTATGTGGTATTTATAGCAATAACGCAATGAGCGGACATTTGAAGACAAGGAAAGAGCTCGAGATGAATGTGTACAGACCATTGCCGTGGACTTCAATGGCATGGACCTTCAAGAGTTTCTTGTTTCTAATGTGCCTACTTGATAGGCCATTCACCCTTTGTAATTGGCTTTGCCACCTTTTTATTTATAATACATTTTTACTTATCAAAAAAAAAAAAAAGTTCCCCATGTTTTGATATACAAAAATGATGCAGCCATAAGCATGATTAGGTGGGGACACTTCAATTGTCAGGCCAAACCTAAGATCTTAAAGAATGGAAAAACAGAACAATCCTTGTTGCAATGTTAAGGCCCCGTTTTGATAGTGAGATAAGATGAAATGGTTTTAGATAAAAGTTGAAAATTGATTAAAATATTTTTTAGTAGTATTGTTTTGAAATTTAAAAAAAGTTAAATTGTTTATTATATTTTGTATGGGAATTTGGTAAAGTTGTAATGATAAAATGAGATGAAACCATTATGTATCCAAACGGGGCCTAAATCAAATAAACTGCGAATTCCGAGAATTGGCCAATGGTTGGTTTCCATTATATCAAAGGATCAGTTTCATTGAAGTTGTCAGAATCTCTATAGTCCTAAAGCCCCTCAAACCTTAATCACGGTCCTTAATGAAGTTCAAAGCAAACTCTGGAATTTTAATAAAATGCAGTACCTTATTAAAAAATGAAGTTTAAACCAAACTTAACATATCAGCAAAATTAAAACAATTAGAAATACTCCAATCCCCATTTGAATTACAATTACTCTTTTTTTAATAGGTAATAAGAAATTTTATTCCAGATAAATAGGCATAACCAAGTACATAGGATATACAAGAGAAAATACCTAGATACAAACTAAAGAAAGACAAACCTAAAGCAAAACGTTACAAGAATCCCCATCTCTTACAAGGTTTTCCACCCAAAAAGAAAGAATACATTTTTGAAATAAATTGGAGTAAAGTTTGTACCCCGGTGTCTTGTGGGGGTTTGGGCATTAGAAACTTAAAGCTCTTTAATAAGGCTCTCCTTGGGAAATGGTTTTGGAGGTACATTTTTTAAAGTAACGCTCTATGGAGGCAAGTTATGGATGTCATTTATGGAAGGATGTGGGGGAATTGGTGTACTAATGAAGTTAAAGGGGTTTTTGGAGCGAGTTTATGGAAGTCCATCCGGTTAGGATGGGGGGATTTTGTCCTTAACACTAAATTTGATGTAGGGAAAGGGAATAACATTTATTTTTGGCATGATGCATGGTGTGGGGATTCTGCTCTCAAGTCTAGTTATCCTAATCTTTTCAGGATTGCAAAAGTTCAAGGGGCTGCTGTAGCTGATGTTTTTCAGATTTCATTTGATCGGTCGCTTTCAAATGTGGAATTCAATAGAGATTTACAAGATTGGGAACTTACTGAAGCTGCTGATTTTTATGCAAGATTATATGATCTGAAGATAAACCATTGTAAGGAGGATAGTTTGTCGTGGTTACATGAACCTAATTCCAGATTTTCTGTGAGATCGTATCACAAAGTTTTAAATTGTCATGGAGACTGCATTTCCCTGGAAGCTCATCTGGAAATCTATAGTACCTACCAAAGTCGCTTTCTTCTGCTGGTTGGTCTCTCTTGAGAACATCTTAACCACAGATAACTTAAGGAAAAGAGGATTACTTGTTATTGACTGGTGCTACAATTGCAAAAGGGACAGTGAGTCTGTTAATCACCTTTTTCTACACTGTGAAGTGGTGACAGCTTTGTGGAATGAAATATTTCATAAGGCTGGTACTGTTTGGGTAATGCCACTGCATGTAGCAGACTTTTTGGCAAGTTGGAATGGTTCTATGGGTAGAAGAGGCCATGCATATTTTTGGAGGGTGGTGCCTTTGTGTTTGTTTTGGTGCTCATGGCCTAGAAAGAAATGAAAGATGTTTTGAAGACTGTGAACGTACCTTGGGGGAATTCAGAGATTTTTTCTTTAAAATTACTCTTCGATCAACGAATGATCAAAATCAGTACACATAAAGAGATTTTGAACTGCAAAATCCAAACAAATTACTGACCTGGCATCAGTAAAAATTTTAAGAAAAGTAGTATCTTTCATGCTAAAAGGACAGTCACAGGGCTCCCAGTTCAAGCCATACGAACGAGATGGTGGTACATGCAAAGTTTCAGTTCACGATAACTTTCACAATCTTCTATCCAGATTCACAAGTAAAACAATGTGCAAAATGCAAATACTGAATTGCTGGACATATTGGGTTTACAAAGTAGCTAAAATTATTTCGAGAATTCATTATATCCTGGCAAAAAGACACCAAACTTTTCAGATCACATATTAGAAAATTTCTACTCATCATCCATTCACCACACGCCACACATGATTTTTTTATTACTTCAATTTTTTTCACTTACCCAATATGTGGTGTATAGATGGTGAGTAGAAGAATATCTTTAGTTAAGCAAAAACAAAATAAAATACAAATAAAAAATAAAGTTTGGTGAGTGTATAAGGGCTCTACATCTCAATCATAAAGTGAAGGCTGCAAACAATGTAAGTCCCAAGCAACATACCCTACTCAATATTTTTTGCAAGGTACTATGACTTGCGTATCTCATCCTAGCTCAATCCTACTCAAATTTTTTTGCGAGGCAACCACGAGCAAAGTTTGTAAAGAGAGCTAAAGGACATAAAATCATTAGAAAATAATGAAACAGTAGTTCAGAAAAGAACAAATGCCCATAGCTACAACTAACCTGTACTCTAGGATTCTGGAAATCATCCATTGCTGCCGCAAGTGCGGGCAGCACCTGTGCATGGTATTGAACTTGCATGTCTGGACCCAAATCTGTCGACAACTGCCCAACTGCATTAACAGCTGCCCACCTCACGCGGGGGTGTGGATCTTGGAAAGAATTTAAAACCATTGCCACCACATGGTCCAAGTTTTTTATCATCACCTGTGAAAAGAGAGAGTGGGTTAAAAACCATCAAAGCAACCAAGGAACGTAAATTCATTTAACTAACAGAAGGGCATGGTTACCAACAAATATGTGAAAGGGAGTAACTTCAAAACATAATGTGGACCTAGTAACCAAAGTTTAAATTAATGCCACGGCTGTATATCAGACACTTGAAGCTATTCTAAAATTCACCAGGATCATTATTCCATTACTGAATATTTTTTGTCCAAGAAAAATTATCATCAATATAGTTTTAAGTATTGGAATTAAGCCATAAGCTACCATTTCCGAGATTTGCACTTCAAACACATTAGAAGGAAGAAAACGATAACTTCACTCGTCATAAGAGTAATATCATTAGCATTATCAATACCTTCGAGCAACCCTCGGCGATTTGCGCAAGCGCAATAAGTGCAGCATGGTGCTTCTGCCACTCAGGAGCTGCCAAATATGCAGGCAACTGCTCAGAGGCCACGGGAACAATGGTATTGCCGCCTAAAGATATCGACAGCCGATCCAAACACTCCTGAGAGACGCCATAATTGCTTGTCTCGCCTGCGTCCTCTTCCTCGCTCTCTGCGCTATGCCATGCAGGATCATCCTCAATATCCAGAAGCATCTTCATCAAAATGGAGAACAGACGGCTTATGAACTGGGGCAGCTTCCGCATCATTCCCGGGGCCCGCTCCCTCGCCTCAGCGAGGGTAATCACGAATTCAATTGCCAAATGCCTTGTCCCTTCCTCCAAGGCCTCCGCCTCCGCAATCTGCAGCATGGAGCCCACCACGTCCACCAGCTGCCGCCGTAGAAACCGTGGCTCAGTCCCCGCCAGCTCGATCAACAGCTCCAAGGCCTCCTGGGCCGTTGCTTCATTACCGTTATTCAACGCCTCGGTCAAAGTCGTCATCATCGCCGGCAACAGGTCCTGGAACCGGTCTCGATCGGCAGAATTAGATAAGCACTGGATGAAATTAATCGCTGCGTTCAGCGCCGATATTTTAACGTCGGAGCTCGGGGACGTCGTCAAGCAACGGAGAAACACGTCGTGGAGGTGTTTGATGTGCGGGGCAAGCGTGTCGCCGATATACTGAGACAACTGTGCGAAAATGAGGAACGCGGACTCCTGAAGTTTAGGAGAATGGGATGAGACGCATTGGAACATGAAAGGAAGCAACTCAGGCCAGCCATTATCGGGCAAGATTCCGGAGGCGAGCTCCGAAACGGTGTCGCACAGCTTCTTGGAGATGGACTTGGAGTCCTCGCGTTGGACACATGAGAGGAGGGTGGACTTAAGAGATGAGTGAGTGGAAGCGGTGAGACGGGGCCAGAGATAGGAGTCATCGCGGGTGAGCTGCTTCCGGAGAAGGATGGCGGACATGGCACGAGCCTCAACGTGAGGGGAGGACTGGAGGAGGTGGGCGAGTTTGAGGGTGAGGGAGTCGGGATCGGTCTGCTTGCAGAGGTTGAAGAGTGACTCGGCCTGGGAACGGAGCTCGTTGGAGGTGGACATGAGGTGGGATATTAAGATCTCAAAAGAGGCAATATCGGGGCCGAGAATGGCGGCGAGTTGGGATTGCTGGAACTGAGTCGATTTGGAATCCATTATTTTTGAAGTAACTAGGGTTTGGGTGGTGGTGGTGGCGACTGATTGTAGCCTCTGGCGCGCTGTCTCCCTCTCTTCTCCAACACACTCTTTTGTGTGCGCGCGCGAGAGATTAGGAGGGAAGAGACAGAGGCTCCGGGATTTTGAGAGCGGGATGTTCAGACAAATAATTAGTTGTGTTTTTAGGGCAGAGGATATAGCAAAAGATTTTTCGTAATGGAGTAAGGACTGTTTATTTTTAAAGATTGAGATAAAGATAGAATACGATAAAAATAAATAAATGAATAAAATATTTTTTTAATATTAATTCTATATAAAAATTTAAAATTGTTATATGAAAATTTAAAAAAATTGAATTTTTTATTATATTTTATATAAAAATTTAAAAAAATATAATGATGAGTTTGAGATATATTTTTAATTTTTAATTTTTAATTTTATTTCTAAATAAATTAAGCCTAAAACAAAATATATTTTTTAATAATATTATGAATTTTTAAAAAATTAAGAATAGTAAAGAAATCAAAATATATATCTTAATTATTAAATTAAAAACAAATATCGAAATATCTCGAAAAAAAAAAGAATTACGATAAATAAATTTACTCGTGTTTTTATGGCAAATCTCGTTTTTGCTTCTAATTAGTTTTAATTGTGTTTTTACGCTATATGTGTGAACACTCCAATTCATCTTAAAATTTGTCCGAAGATTTTAAATAAAATAAACTTTAGATGAACATTTAATACCATGTTCATCTTTTCAAATTGGAGCATTTAATTCAAAAGAAGAGTTCAGTAAAGAATAATGCTAATAACAAACGTTCTAAAAGAACAAATCGTTTCATTTTCATCAGGATTTCAATTTTTTTAATTTTCAAACTTCTCCCGCCAAGGGTTTACCTATGGCGGCAGTTCCTGCCCCTCCGCCACTTAAGGAGAGGGCTACTGGTGGTTATGACGAAGATGTTGGGGTTTTGTTGTCGAATTCGTCTTCTTCAAGGTATAAGGTGCAGATGAGGTATCCTATCGATGTGAATGGGGTGCTTGGTTTCGTTTTTACAGAGTCGAAGATGACTAAAGTTGCTAAGGATCTTCAATTTGCTTTGGTAATGAAATTTGTGAAATTGAGACCTACAATTGTTGATGTAAGGTTGGCTATTATTAGATCTTGAGGCCTATTAGAGATACCAACGGTTAGTATTATGGATAAACATCATGTGTTAGTAAAATTTAATTCAGGGAGGGATTTTGTGCATGCTTGGACTTGAGAGGGCAAATTGATTACTGGTTCTATGTTTCGATTGTTCTAATGGATAAAAGAATTTGATGTGCATAAGAAAATGTCTTTAGCACCTCAATGAATTTTCTTGACAGGCTTACCGATGCACATGTATAGGACATATATGCTACAAATTTTTGCAACCTAATTTAGGCGGTTTTTGGGGGTTGATAATGCAACGTTACATCGAACCAGAGCAACAGAACCACGTATTTGTGTTGAGATTTATTTGCTTGATGAATTTGTGCAAGGCTTTCCAATAGTGGTGGGGAGTAAGAAATTCTGGCAAGAGGCGAAATATGAAAGGATGAGTTTTTATTACACCAAATGCTTTCAACAAGGCCATAAATTAGTGGTGTGCAGGAATGGAGAAGTGACTATGCAAAAAAGTAAGGAAAACATTATAGGGGAGAGGTAGAAAAGTACGACAAGAGAAACCAAACATGCAGAAACCATTAGAAAAAAAATGTGACAAGAAGTTTGACTCATTTAATACAATGGCTGATAAAGGAAAGAAGGTAATGAGTTCACGTAATGATGCTCGGGATAATAAAGAAAACATAGTGTGTACATCCAAGTTAATAGTAGATGGTGCAAATTCTGATAAGGGTGGTGAGATGCCTCCATCATTGGAGGGTGCGACACTAGCTGAAGAGGATATGGATGGAATTTTTTCAGCAATTGAAGGGGAGAAATTACTTGAACCGAGCTTGTTAAAGAACTGACTTCAATCCAAATAGGAGTTATGAAAAGCCCCATTGAGCTAGAATATTTGCTACTCGTTACAGAGGTTGATACAGGGTAAGGTCCTACTCAAAAGGATCTTGCTGGTTCAAATCAATGTCTAGTAGACAAAAAAATTTCTATTTTTGAAATGGAGAAAGGGATAGTGATTTGTATTACAGAGGTGGAGAAGGAGGATAATCTTATCGGGATTAGCAAACAAAAAGGCAATGAGTCATATAATATGCATGCTCCAGTTATGGGTCTCAAATAGAAAGGTAAAGCTATGAGACATTCTCAACAGGTTGCTACCTACACTGCTAAATTGAATATATGACTGATTCCATTATAAGATGGAATATAAAGGGGCTGGGAAATTCTCGATGAGTATTGCAAAATCTTATTCGAAAGAACAATGGTATGATTGTAGCACTTTTTGAACCTTTTGCTAATATAGATAAGTTAAGACGTTTAGTTAGTACTCTGGGTTTTGATGGATGGTTTTGTAATGAATAAGTTGGTGAAATCTGGATATTATGGCATGCTCCTTATGAATTAGAGGTGGTGGGAGCATCAAACCAGATAGTTACATGTTGGATGAAGATAAAGAATACAAGAACTTTGATTTCCTTTATTTATGCCAAGTGTAACTTATGAGAACAATGTAGCCTATGGGGAAATTTAATTGCTTGTCGTCGAAATGCTCATCCTTGGCTCATCATTGGCGATTTTAATATTATCTGTGCAGATGGTGAAAGAGTGGTAGAATCCCCTCGACCTACTCAAGCCATGGATGATTTTAATGACTATATCAATGCTCGTGGATTATTGGAAGTTAATCATCATGAGAATTGTCTCTCATGGTGTAATGGCGAGGCAGGAGTAGCCAAAAAATGGGCGAGGCTGGATTGGGCTTTAATGAATATGACGTTTGCTTCTCATTTGGTAAGGCAAAATTCGAGTATGTTAAAAGGAAATCATCGAACCATAGCCCTTTAGTGGTTTAGGTTGCACTAGTGGATACAAGGTATGACCCTTCCCCCTTTTGTTTCCAAAAGAAAATGGTATTCTCATGAGTCTTTTTATAAATTGATTAAAGTGATTTGGGAGAAACCACTAGAGGGTTCGGGACTAATCAAACTTGAGGCGAAACCGAAGGTGGTTAAAGCCAAATTGAGATCATGGAACAAGAGTATATTTAGTAAAGTAGAGACGCATATTCAGACTCTTGAGGAACGCTTACAAGCTTTAGAGTTTAGACTACAAATAGAATTTTTAGATGAAGTAGATTCTAAATCTATTGCTACTAAGTTGGAACTAGAAAAGTGGGAGAAAAGGGAAGAAATTCACTTGGCACAAACTGCTAAGAAAAAATGGTTAAAGTTTTTCCATGCAATTGTATCCCAACATCGGCATGGTTCGATTATCTCCAGTATGAGATTCGAATATGGCACAATTCTAGAATCTCTTGAGCAAGTTTGTCAGGAAATTGTGGATTTTTTCTCAAGATTCTTAATAAACAACCAAACATTAAATATGCAAATTTGTCTTTTCTGGTTTTTGAGGAGATTTCTGTTGAGGAAATTTTGAATTTATGTTGAGAGCCTTCTGAAGATGAAGTGAAGAATGTAGTTTTTTCTATTTCTTAGCAGAGTAGTCTGGGCTCAGATGTTTTGGGGTATTCATTCTATATTTATCGCTAGCAAATTGTGAAAGATGATGTTGTGGATGCGGCTAGGAAATTTTTTAAAGGAGCTTCCCTGCCCAGATTTTATTCCTCCTCCTATATTGTGCTTATTTCAAAAAATTCATGATTTTAAAAGTTTTGAAAAGTTCAAACCTATTAGCCTGTGCTCTATGGTATACAAAATTTTCTCAAAACTTTTTGTGTCTCAGTTGATAACTATTTTACCAAGATTAATTCCCTCTAAACAAGGATTTTTTATGCCTAGCGTAATATTTTTGAAAATATACCTTTGGCCCAGGAGATGGTGCATGTTATAAATAAAAAAAATATACAGGGTGTGAATGTTATGGTAAAGATTGATATGACGAAAGCTTATGATAGAGATCACTAAAATTCTTTATTCAAAGTTTTTTCATGTTTTAGTTTTTCTAATCAATTTTGTGCTTTAGTGAAGGAATGTGTTACGTCTCCCTGGTATTCAGTGATGATGTAAGGTTCATATAAAGAATTTTTCTAACCCTTTCGAAGGCTTCAACAAGGGATCCTTTATTACCATATTTATTTATTTTGAAGTAAGAAGTCATTTCAAGGCTATTGAGGAAGCATTTTGAAAATGGTGACATTGGCAGATTTTATTATCCTTTGGGATCTCTGTTGATCTCACACCTTTTATACGTTGATAATGTTTTGATTTTCCTTAATGGCGAGAAGCAATCTATGCGAAGGCTTGGAAATTTGTTGAACGGTTATGAACTCTGGTATGGGTAGCATATTAGTAGAGAAAAACCAGCAATCTACATGTTCTCAAATATTAGTGCTACTCGGAAAAAAAGGTTTAGTGAGCCTAACAAGTTTTGAAAGTTTGTCATTTTGATCATTTATTGAAAAATATATGTGCTAAGGTAGTAGGCTGGAAAAAAAGAGCGCTACGAGGTAAGTAAATTTGATCACAAAATTAAGATTCTCATAGTTAGATTATATTATTAGTAGAACTTTAATGCACTCACAAAACCACTTAATTTATGGAAGTGATTGAAGTAAAGTAGCGTTAAGGTATATTATAGCAAAATTTCCTAGATGCTAGCCAAACATTTGTTACCAACCCGTGTTTGATACATTATTTTCTTCACTTTTGTTGCATAATTCTTAGTGACCATTCACCATCTCACTCAAAAAGAAACACGACAATTTTAATAGTATCCAACAAAATCCATTCTCATTGTGAATACCCTTATAGATAGTCTTAGGTTATAATTTCATTTTATTTTTGATAGTAGATGATTTTGCATATTAAATTAATCGTTACTTGAGAAAATGACTTAAAGACTTCCCTAATATTACTTGAAAACTCTTATACTTAAGAGTAATTTCTAAAACACTTTTAGAATGAGTCATAAACCCTAGTTTATTCTTGGCTCGTAAAGCCATAAGGATCAAACGAGACCATGTAGGGTAAGTGTCACCCTAAGTGGTTAAGTAACAAGGATAGAACCAAGGCCATCTGCATTGATGAAGATGTAAGATTTTGAATAATCATCCCTAATAGAAGAGAAGGAAGCGTAACATGCCATATTTGAGAGAAAATTTAGGTTCGAGAAATGTTTGATACCATGTGAAAAGGAAAAACTCTAAAATGTATTAATTGATAAAAATTAATTATAGTATATGTCCTTTAATATACACAACAAATATATATGTGTATAATTATACAAACCAAGCAAAAAATAAATACATGTTAATATTCTTGTCCCTTTATAGTGTGAAAGTAAATTACGAATGTATATAGATGGTATCTTAAGGGTTTGTTGTTAGTATATCATGATATATTTGCTTTCTTAGGGAGAAAACTCATTGCAAGTGAGTAGAGTTTGGTGTAAAATAGGACTTTTTGCATGAGTTTGTGGTTTTGTATCCCCTAGAGGTACTAGAGGACATAAAAGGAGGTGTTGAATCCAAGTTAAGCACTCATTGCTTTTGTAGTGCCACTTCCAAACCATGGATTTTTGTAGGTTTGTGCAATCCTGGAGATGAGTACAAAGGAACCAAACACAATTTAGTATACAAAATTATACATCTGAATACCTTTAGTTTCTTTAGATATTATTTGACGACATAATAAATTATGGATTTGATTCAAACGAAGTGGTGTTTTGAGCTAATTGATGCATTCGCTGAATCAAAAAGGATCTATATGATCACAGTTCATTGCAAAGCAGTTTTGGACATGACACTCTCTTTGTTCCTCCAACCTTTATTGAAAGTGGTTAATTTGCAATATTTTTTTTGCCAATTACTTGTTTCTGTTGGTCAAAGATATGGACTCAAGGCACGATCCAAATTGAAGCAAAAGATGGTACAATTCATAGGATGTAATTGGTGATCGCTATCATGTTTTGTTGGGGAAAAATCCATGTTTTCCTTTGAAGCCTCAAACTTACACGAATCTTAGTTGTGAATTTGTAAATGCTAGATGCTTACTGGATTATTTTGGAGAATGTTTGTAGATCCACCTTACGTTTATGGTGGTGAATGTATTGCATATATATTGTTTTAAAGATTGTATAATAATACAAATCAATGAATATACAATTGAAATGGAAATAATATACAAATCAATATCCTATAATTATGTTGGTTAACTTTGCATATATGGAAAGAATTTGATTGATGAGTGATATCCTTAACACCCCCTACCCCCCAGGTGTGAGCAAGCTGAGCGTTAGCTTGAAACCGTAGAGAGCTTTTTTCAACTGGTAGACATAATTTGGAAAACGATGATCAATGTACCCTAGAGGTTGTTCCATATAGATATGATTAGTGAAAGTACCATTAAAACGTATTCTCAACATCAAGTTAACGAAGAGGCCATTTGTGTGTCACGACAAAAGAGAGCATAACGCGGATAGTGGTAGCCTTAATTACAAGACTGAAAGTATAAGTATAATCAAGACCAGGTACCTATGTATATCCATTGGCAACAATGTGGACTTTGAGACACTCAATGGATCAATCGGGCAAGTATTTGGTCCAAAAAATCCATTTGGAGCCCACAATATTGTATAGACGGGTCAAGGGACCAAACTAGGCTTGATTACTCTTTAGTGCTTGAACTTCTTCATCCATGGCAACGAGCCAAGCATGATTTGTAGCAGTAAATTTGAAGCTTTCAGACTCAATCAACGCAAGAAGAGCAGGAAGATGACCAAAAGAGCCCAAAAAACTAAGATTCGTCGGATGACGAGTCTTGAAAATACCATCTCCAGTAGAAATACTAAAGCAGGAGTGGACTTTGCACTAGACTTATAAGGTGGTGGACTAGGAGCCGGGTGTTGCAAAGAGGAATCTGCAAGGGAATCAATGTCGTACAACCACTCATTCACTAGATTAGTATAAATAATACACAAACGAGCCCAAATTAAGTAATATGTGGGGAACGAGATTCAGAGGGAAACAAAGCGGGGTCTGTATAAAGGAAACTGGGTTACAGGAAATTGAAAAATTGAAGTGAGGATATGGGTTGAGCTTGAGAGATAACAAGTAAAGGAAAATGTGTTTCATCAAATTTAGCATGTCGAGTGATTTAAAGCCTAAATGTGGTGTGACCAAGGCAACGAAATCCTTTGTGAGAGGGACTGTAACCCAAAAAATAAATGAGATGCTATGAGGAGAAAGTTTGATAGGCATATAATCACGTAAACAATGATAGACATAACAACCATTGAAGAGTGTGATCTATCAATTTCAAGGAAGCAGAGACTATGTTAATACATGCTTTGCCTCTTTGTTAACGCTTATTTTATCTGATGGATAGACAAAATGGAAGATGCTTTAACAGAGTAAAACTATATGAAAAATGAAAGATTGGAGACATCATGATCTGCTTGGGCAGTTATTTTGTAGGGAAATGCTAATTTGTTTATTTGTTTTGATACCTCATTTTGATATTTCATGTATTTTAATATTTTTAATGATTAAGAAATTGATTATTAGTATATTGATTTTTTTTTATACTTTTAAAAAAAATTTTAAAATAAAAAAAATTAAGCCTAGTGATATGCTGCAATGATACTACTAACACTACCCTATTTTGTAAGATCTATATTAATGCACAAAAATATCTATATTAATGCACAAAAATATGATCTTTATTGAGTTTAAGGGTAATGCTATTTGTCTTTACTTGAGATCTCTATTAGGATTTCAATTTTTTATTTTATTTTTTAGTTTTTTTAACATAATTTTTAAGTAAATATTTTCAAATAATGTTGTGATTTCTTTGTATTTTTATAAAATATTTTAAGATGTTAAAAAAATTATGTAAAAAGATAATGTCTTTTAACATCTTAAAATATTTTTTAAAAATACAAAAAAATAAATATAATTTAAAAATACTTTAAAAATCATGTAAAAAAATTTTAAAAAATAAATAAAATAAAAATTGATATCTTTAATAAGAATCTCAAATGACAAATAAAATTTTCCTTGAGTTTAATGATTTATGCCAAACACTTTGAACCGGTGTCTTCTTCATGACCATGGATTAAAAATTTCAGGAGTAGCCCGGACTCGGAGGGAGCCCCCACAGGGCCACAAACATAAATTCTTTGCTTTCCTCTCATTTGCCAGCCAATCGATGCTATTTTCTTAATTGCTAAGAAGCGCGAATTGAACTTGTACTCTCTTCCCACTTCCCAATACTTTTCTATTCATTCATATCCCAAAATTATAGCTTCAGCCCATCAAACAATGATAGAGAAATGAGGACAGGTCTTAAATAAATAACTTCATGCAAGTCTTTATAAAAAAAAATATATAAAAAAAACTCATTTTTAAGTGGAATTCACTTGCACTTAACATTACTCAACATTATATTACAAGCCAAAAAAGAGAAAAAAATAAAGAAATATGTGGGATTATTAGTATATTAATATAATTTGATATGATATATTAAATTGTAATAATATAAAATAATTTTATGTTATTACATTAAGTAACATTAATTTATGAGTTTATTATTATAAGATTCTTATGTAGGTTGAAACAGTTTTCCAAATATATATTTATAAATGATTAAAGAATAATAATTAAAAAATAATATATAAAAGATTATTAAAATGTTAGATTTATGAAATAAATTAATTAAAAGGAATATGCCACGTGCGTGGATATAAAAACACCAAAAAATCAATGCTGCATTGATTGACTATCGTGGAGGCCGCGATCGGCGGTATTCCCGGTCGATAAGGCCCATGTCCGCGATGACACTGGATCCAGACTCGCAAGAGGCTCAAATAATAAAGTTAGGGGAGTGGGTTTTAATCGGATACATCGAGCTCACAGAAAGACCAGACAATAAGGCATAAGATCGAAGGCAAAGCGGGCAGTGGGCCCCATTTTCCGCCCATCCACGCTGTCTCTATCAGCTTTCAAAGAAACTCCCCAACGCGCACTCAACGAAACTTAACATAACTCAACCTACACTTACTAGTTTAGTCATTTCACAATACGAAGCGCGTTACGTAAACGCTCTTCCAGGGGCACATGAGAATAGCAAACTTTTTCACTCTAATACTTCATCTATCAGACTTGGGAGCGAGAGAGGTCCAACTCAAAGCCAACAATAATAATCATTTTAAAAAAAAAAGGATAAAAGAAAAAAGAGCAGAATAGCTATACACTATACACAGGAACGGAGATATAAACAAAACACAAACATTACTTCCGGAGGGATAGAGATCAAGACAAAAAGCAAAGGATATCATGAGGAATCCATCGTCGTCGTCTTCTTCAGCAGCAGCCGGAAAAGGAGGGTCTGGGTCTAACACGACTCCCTGCTGTAGTAAGGTGGGGCTGAAGAGAGGGCCATGGACGCCGGAGGAGGACGAGCTTCTCTCCAATTACATCAACAAGGAAGGGGAGGGACGCTGGCGAACCCTCCCAAAGCGTGCCGGCCTTCTCCGCTGCGGCAAGAGCTGCCGCCTCCGCTGGATGAACTATCTTCGTCCCAACGTCAAGCGCGGCCAGATCGCTCCCGATGAAGAAGATCTCATTCTTCGTCTCCATCGCCTTCTCGGCAACAGGTATTTTACATATATATATATATATATATATATATGATAGATCTCTCATTTTTATGATTGACCTTCTCACTGTATATGGAAACTTTGCTTTTGGGATTTCATTCCTTTTGCAAAACAGTCTCATTCATATCTTCAGACTTCAGCTAGCTAGCTAGGGTTTCACTGTGCCCGTCTTTTTTCCTGACTTTCTCTCTCTCTTTGTTCCAGCTAGCTAGTGCTAGTATCAGAAGATTCCCCCTCTTAATTCTGTATATATGAATTTCTATTTCAGCTCGTAAACCTAATACTCTTTCTATTTTTGTCTCAATCTTCTGGCAACAATTAGGTTCAGAAACTGACTTGAATCTCATATGGCTCAAAACTCGTAATCATCATCACCATAAAGTAACCCTATCATCACAATCATATCTTTCTTTCCATGTTGACAGGCTCTTACACATACATGTACAGCTTTCCTAATTTGCATCTGAATATTTCACTCTTTTTGGGTAATCAGGTGGTCTCTGATAGCTGGGAGAATTCCAGGACGTACAGATAATGAGATAAAGAATTACTGGAACACTCACCTTAGCAAAAAGTTGATCAGCCAAGGCATCGATCCAAGAACACATAAGCCTCTAAACCAAGACTCCTCCACCGTCATCAATGCCAAAGCTACTTCATCAAAAATCAGTCGCGTCCCAAACCCTAATCCTAATCCCACTTCTCCGGTTGTTACAGATGACACTCCCAACAGTGACAGTGGAACCCCCATGAAGGAAAACTTCCAGAGTGCTAATCTGGATCAGTATCAAGCCTCAGGGTCGAGAATGATAGCCGCTGGCTATACTAATAATTTGCCGAACTCAGATGGTTCCGGCGGGATGGGCTTGAAGAGCAACAATGGATTCAGCACCGAAGAAGAAGATGACATAAATTACTGCTCGGATGACGTATTCTCTTCATTCCTGAACTCCTTGATCAATGAAGATGGATTCGCCGCCCAACACCAATTGCAACAACAGGCTGCTACTGGCATTGCACCAGTGTCGTCGTCTGACCCTTTGCTTTCCATTAATGTATCGAGTTTTGGACTTGGTGCTGGCTGGGAGTCCGCAATCATGTCTTCCAGTTTCAACCAAAATGACCCCAAGAGGGTTAACGATCAGCTTTAGTAGACTTTCCATGCATGCCACCTGTTTGAATCGGGCATGAAATTAAGTACCGCAGTACTTGGTAATTAGTTGATGAAAATTTCTAGCATCGTTTGTATTATCAATTATGGTTTTATGGATGTCGTCTATTTTTGTTCCACTCGTTTTTATCAGTGGTTCTTGTGTTGTAATATTTGTGGTGGTATTGTATTATTTATATGGTAGACAAATTAAGCATAAATATTGAACAGTACGTTGTAATACTCTATGGTTTGCATCGTATATAATGGATTTTCAGTGTGTATATATATGTTTTCATTTCATAATTAGCTAATTAAAGGATGTACACTTATCCTGTTTCCTGGCCGTTAAGAAAATATAAGAAGTTCTCATCATGTATAAAGTATATATAATTTCAGTAGTATAGATCATATTGAAGCACCAAAGGCGCCACTCCTCCTATACATATACATATATATATATATATATGTGTGTGTGTGCGCGCGCGCGCGCGCGCGCGCGCGAATACATATTTTTGTATCTACGGTCCTAGCTACGGTATTATATATATTAAGCTTTCAAGGATGTAATTAAGCAGTTTAAGGATGTAATTAAGCAGTTTAAGAAGTTTCAGGGACAAATAATGATGGCTAGGGGTTGTATATAACGCTAACTAGGCTATAAAAACACACACACACACACACACACACACACACACACATATATATTTATACCTTCTAGTCTGATTGATCATTGTATTCTGTAAAATCGATCTATTTAATTCTTCTTTATATACATCTTTATATCCATCTTCTTAGTGATCTTTCTATCTGTATTTGTTACACTGACCTTCTATATTCTTCTTCATGGTTCTCTTTCTTTTGAATAATAATGTATCATGTAGATATTCTGAAGAAATGGATGAAAACATGTATAAACAAGTACTAGCTACATCGATCAAAGTAAAAATGAATGGTACATACGATGCCAGTTCTAATCTACTGATCACTTATAATGCTGCTATTACATAGTTGTTGAACCCAAGGTTTCAAGTCTCGTATTTACGTATAAATTTTGATGATAACAAATAATATTGAAAACTCAAGCTCAAGTTGTCTATGCATGAAGAGAGCTAAACACATCAAGAAATCAAGCATGAGCAAGAAAGATATCAAGTCTACAAATGAAGCTCATAGATTATTTTTGTACATCTCTTGATAAAATTAGAAATTGGATTAAGGCTCCAAATTACTCTTTTTTCTCATAAAACATCAAATTACTTTTTCCACATATGCAAGACATTTTTAAATGTCTTAGTTTTGAAAATTATGTTTTTCACATGTGCATAACACCATCAAACAAAATAATTTCGAAAATTATATTTTTTTTATAAAAACTTGATTTTATAAGATGATTGATTATCATATTTGACATGTGCATATTTTGTTTGAAAGTCTTGAAGGGAGGTGGTGTGTTTTTTTGACTAATGCAAAAGGTAGATGATTTTGTTTGAGAATCTTAAAGGGTGGTTGTGTGTTTTTTTGACAAATATAAAAGATAGATGATTTGTTTGAAAATCTTAAAGGGTGGTTGTGTGTTTTTTTGACATATGCAAAAAGAAGATGATTTGGTTTGAAAAATAAATCATGCTCATTTTGTCTTGTATGAAAAGCAAAAGATTAGGTTTGATTTCTTTGAAAAATGAATGGAGTTGTCTTTGACAAATGCAAAAAGGAAATGTTTTTATTTGAATTTTTTGAAAAGTGAATAGTGCTCTTATTTGACATGGGAATCTTTTCAAATTTGAAATTGAAGACTCATTTACCTATAAATAGCTCACTTGAGTTTTGCAAAAATCATAACAAGAGCTTACACATCTATTGCTAAATTTTGCATCATTCTTTCAAAGCTCTCATTCTCTCTTTTCTAAAGTTTTGAGCCTTAATTCTTGTTCTTGTTGAGAGAGATATAGTTTGTGCTGTATTATTCTTATTTCACTCATTGAGGAGTGTTTTCTGATAGCCTACCCACTATCAATTCTTGTATCAGTAAGAGGGTGTGTATAACCCTTGTGTGTGTAGAAGGTGTTCTACACGGGGAATAGTTAAATCACCAAGTGTGAGGTGATTGGAAGTAAGAGGGTGTGTATAACCCTTGTGTGTGTAGAAGGTGTTCTACACAGGGAATAGTTGAATCACCAAGTGTGAGGTGATTGGAAGTGTAGAGGGTGTTCTACACGGAATCTTTGGAGCGGTGCTGCTCAAAGGTGTAATAGGTTTCTATCTCCACCTAAAGGAGATTGAATAGTGGATTTGGGAATCCTCAAGGGGTAGCTTGAGGCGAGGACGTAGGCAGTGGGGCTGAACCTCGTAAAAATACTGAGTTTGCTTTCTCTTACCCTACTCTTTATATTTCCTACTGCTTTATATTTTGGTTATATTTTATATTGTATATTTAGTTTATAAGTATTAATTTTTTAATATAACCCAATTCACCCCCCTCTTGTGTTAGTCATCTGGGCAACAAGTGGTATCAGAGCTAGAGCTCTATTATAAGATTAACTATCTTTTGAGTTAAGATCTTATGGCTAACATTGCAGCTTCATTTGGTGAAGGTCAATCTAGCAGTCGGCCTCCACTCTTTTGTGGAGACAATTACTCATTCTGGAAAGTTAGAATGAGAATATTCCTTCAGGCTCAAGGTCGAGAAATCTGGAAATGTATTGTAAATGGACCTTATATTCCAACAAAAGTAGTTGATGGAGTAAAGGTCAAAAAGGAAGAAGAAGAGTTTAATCGTGAAGACGATAGACTTTATACTTTGAATTTAACTGCTATGAATTTATTATATAATGCTCTCAATGGTAATGAATTTAATAGAGTAATGACTTGTGCTACAGCAAAGGAAATTTGGGATAACTTGGAAGTTACTTACGAAGGAACTTCTCAAGTCAAGGAATCAAAAATTTATATTCTTACTCATGAATATGAAATGTTTAAGATGAATGATGATGAATCTATTTCTAGTATGTACACTCGTTTTACTAACATCATAAATAGCTTGACAGCTCTTGGCAAAGTTTATTCCAAAGTGGAGATAGTAAGAAAAATTCTCAACTCTCTACCAAAACGTTGGGAATCAAAAGTGACAGTGATTCTTGAAGCTAGAGACCTCAAGAAACTCGAAGTGAATGAACTCATCGGGTCACTTATCACCCATGAGTACACATTGAAAAGAGGAGAAGAAGAAGGAAAGTCAAAGAAGAGCTTGGCACTTAAAGCTGTTCCACATGAAAGTGAAAGTGATGAAGATGAGGAAAATGACGACAAAGATGAAGAAATTGCGATGATAGTAAGAAGAATTCAGAGGTTCTTAAAGAAAAATAAAACTCCTCCAAGGAAATCCTTCAATAATTTTTCCAAGAAAGATTCAGGTAAAAATGATACTTTAATTTGTTATAAATGCAATAAATCTGGTCATATCAAGCCAGATTGTCCTCTATTAAAGAAAGATCGAAATAAAGGCAAAAAAGCAATGAAAGTTACGTGGGATGATGATTCAAGTAGCTCAGATAGTGAAGCAAGCAATGGAGAATCAGCAAATCTTTGTCTTATAGCTAAAGATGACATTGAGGTAACAAATCTTGATAATATTGAAGATCCTTCATATGAAGAATTGCAAAATGTTTTAGAAGAGGTTTATGAGGAATTTGAAAAATTGGGTATCAAGTATACTGTTTTGAAAAAGAAAAATTCTTCTTTAACAAATGAAATTGATATTTTAAGAAAAGAAAGTATTGTTTTGAAAGATGAAAATCTTGAGTTGAAGAAAAAGAAAACTGATTTAGAAAATATTATTGAAAACTTTACGAATGGAAAAAGAAATTTTGAAAAACTTCTTGGTAGTCAAAGATGTGTTTTTGATAAGGCAGGCTTGGGATATAAGCTAAAACAAAAATACAAATCTTATAAAAACTTCTTTGATAATCATTCTACATCAAAATCCAATATTCAAAATTCTTTTCATAAAAATAATTTTGTTAAAAAAGGATACTATTATAATCACTCAAGTTCTTCATATATGTCACATGCTATTTGCAATTTTTGTAATAGAAATGGTCATAATTATCTTGTTTGTCCTATTAGAAGAAAACATACAATGACTATTAGGGCCATATGGGTACCTAAATATCTTGTTTCTTCTAATACTAATAAATAAAGGACCCAAAGAACTTGGGTACCGGAAATTGTTTTTAATTGCTTTTGTAGGTATGCATGAAGTATTCTACAGGTAAAAATAAATGATTTTTAGACAACGGATGCTCAAGATACGTGACAGAAGACAAAACTAAATTCATTGACTTCACTTCTAAAGAAAAAGGATGTGTGATATTTGAAGACAATTCAAAAGAGAAGATCATGGAAATAGAAGGAAAGATCATCAAGA
The DNA here is from genome assembly GCA_036898215.1 of Platycarya strobilacea. NCBI lineage: Eukaryota > Viridiplantae > Streptophyta > Magnoliopsida > Fagales > Juglandaceae > Platycarya > Platycarya strobilacea. The sequence continues at coordinate 23,992,049 of CM072550.1, forward strand.
CTTAGTACAAGATGCAACCAAATAGTGGAAACATGTGAAAGATCATCCAGCGGAATAAATTCTAGGAGAACCTTCACGAGGTGTAAGTACTCGATCATCTCTTAGAAATATTTATAATCACACTATTTTTCTATCTCAAATTAAATCCAAAATATTGATGAAGTACTTATTGATAAATCATGGATTCTAGTTATGCAATAAGAGTTAAATCAATTTGAAAGAAATAATGTATGGACATTTGTTCCTAGACCTAAAAATTATGCTGTTATTGGAACAAAATGGGTTTTTAGAAATAAGAAAGATGAGTCTAAAATCATCACTAGAAACAAGGCTCGACTTGTAGCCCAAGGTTTCAATCAAGAGGAAGAAATCGATTATGATGAGACATATGCACCAGTCACAAGATTAGAAGTTATTCGAATGCTACTTGCATATGCTTGTTATAAAGATATCAAATTTTTTCAAATGGTTGTTAAAAGTGTTTTCTTAAATAGTTTTTTTTAAAAGGTTTTTCAAGAGGAAAAATCGATATAACTCTTTTAATCAAATATATTCTTCTAGTTCAAATTTATGTAGATGATATGATATTTGGTGCTACTAATGAAAATATGTGTCAAGATTTTGCTAAGAATATGCAGAAAGAATTTGAAATGAGCATAATGGGAGAACTTAATTTCTTTCTCGGATTGCAAATCAAGTAATTGGAACATCAATGAGTCCAACCACTAAACTTGATAAAGATGAAAGCGGTAAGCCAGTTGACTCAAAGGTATATTGAGGTATGATTGATAGTTTATTATATTTGATAACTAGTAGACTTGATATTATGTTCAATGTATGTTTATGTGCACGTTTTCAATCATTTCCGAAACAATCTCATTTGATTGCAGTCAAGCAGATTTTTAGATATTTTGCCAATACCATTGACTTAGAGTTATGGTATCCTAAACACACTTCTTTCGATCTTATTAGTTATTCAGGTACCGATTATACTGGTTGCAGAGATGATCGAAAAAGTTTTAGTAGAACATGTCATTTCTTAGGTCGTGCACTAGTTCCCTGGTTTAGTAAAAAAAAAAAAAAAAAAAAAAATTCTGTTGCACTATCTACTGCTGAGGCAGAATATGTTGCTGCGGGTAGTTGTTGTGCTCAAGTTTTTTACATGAAGCAACAACTTGAGGATTTTAAACTTATGTATAATCACATTCCAATCAAATGTGATAATACAAGTGCTATAAATCTTAAAAAAAAAAAAAAACCCAATACAACATTCTAGAATTAAGCATATTGAAATAAGATATCATTTTTTTTAGATCATGTGCAGAAAGGCGATATAGTACTGGAGTTCACAAACACACACGATCAGTTAGCAAATATATTCACAAAACCCTTACCAGAAGATAGATTATTTATGATTAGAAGAGAAATAGGTATGATGCATGTTATGAATATCTCTTGAAAGATAGATCAGAGTTCATAAAAATAGAGAGATATTTTTCTAAATACTTTTACATAAACTTGAGGTTCTTAGCCTCATGTTTGAGACGCTCATTCTCTTCATACAATATCATGTCATCCCTATCCATGGGAACTGGCAAGCGGAATGAAGAATCCAATAGAGATTTCAACTTTTTATTCTTCTGCCGAAGGATTCCTTCCCTTGTGTGAGACTCTTGAACAATTCGTTGAAGTACAACAATTTGTTCTTTAAGCTTTTCAACCTCATGATTTTTGACTTGTAGCCGCTGGGAAAAAGCGACAATAGAGGATGAGTAGCGAGTCCCGAGACTCACCAAGTCGTAGATAGCATCGGAGTCTGGCTTATTAGCCAAACTGTTGTTCTCTTGCTGCAACATGGCGCCAATGGTAGCTGCAGAAAGGACATGAGATTGAGATGTAGAATACCTCATGGATGCATCTAGAGGAATGTTAGAAGAATGAGCCATTGAGAAAAGAATTGAAAACTTAAAGCGAGAATATTGAAGGAATGCAGATGAGTTATAGAGATGAGAATAAGATTTGATGCAAATCGGATAAACTTTAAAACTGATTTTATAGAAATAGCATAAAGAACAAGACAAACTATTGTATCTTCAAATCTTATTAGTCAAAAGAAATATAAGATATGCTGGACACACGTTGTCAAAAGTTTTCTTACTAGAAAAACGGTTCTCTGCTCCTATCATGGCATTGACGGCCTTAGGAGAGAAGATTGATGGTTGATGCGTCAAGAGTTCCTGATTCAAGTCTGGAACATTAGTGGAAGAAAATTGTTCGGCCATTCTATCTTTATGGAGAAACAGAACTTAGGTCAAGAAGCAATATTTTTTTTTTTTGGTATCCGATTGGTGAAAATGATTTTTTTTAAAGAAACTCAGAGCCTTCAAACTCGTTTGTCAACAATATCAGGTGATTGATCTGCTTTCGCACCGACTGCTAGATTTAGGCCACCTTTGTAGGTTTTATCAGATACGCGTGGCTCCGCACCGAACTGTCAGAGTTAGACTTCCAACATTTGCAGGTTTTGTCGGACATGCATGGCTCTGCACTATATTGCCAGAGCTAGGCTTGCAGCTTTTGCTGTCTTTGTCGGACACGGATAATTTTAATTATTCAACTTCAAATCTCTGGAATATCTAATTCGTCAATAACATCAAGCGGATTTAAATCTTCTTCCGCACCGAGATGATAAAATTCGGCTTCAACCTTTGCAAGTTTTGTCGGGCACGGGTGGTTCCAACTTCTACTCTCTAACGTACCGTTTTATTTGATTATTGCTTATTACGAAAAAAAAAAAATCTTATTGAAACCAATTACGGTTCCTTTTTAATGATGCCAAAAGGGGGAGAAGTCTTATACTAGTATTATACTACCCTGTTATATATGCTAGAATCATGTTTATATTTTTCTTGAAATACTAACGCATATTTTCAGGGGGAGCTTAAGTATTACTGCAGGTCGCAGATTTCTACTAAGTATTTGTCATCATCAAAAAGGGGGAGATTGTTGAACCCAAGGTTTCAAGTCTCGTATTTACGTATAAATTTTGATGATAACAAATAATATTGAAAACTCAAGCTCAAGTTGTCTATGCATGAAGAGAGCTAAACACATCAAGAAATCAAGCATGAGCAAGAAAGATATCAAGTCTACAAATGAAGCTCATAGATTATTTTTGTACATCTCTTGATAAAATTAGAAATTGGATTAAGGCTCCAAATTACTCTTTTTTCTCATAAAACATCAAATTACTTTTTCCACATATGCAAGACATTTTTAAATGTCTTAGTTTTGAAAATTATGTTTTTCACATGTGCATAACACCATCAAACAAAATAATTTCGAAAATTATATTTTTTTTATAAAAACTTGATTTTATAAGATGATTGATTATCATATTTGACATGTGCATATTTTGTTTGAAAGTCTTGAAGGGAGGTGGTGTGTTTTTTTGACTAATGCAAAAGGTAGATGATTTTGTTTGAGAATCTTAAAGGGTGGTTGTGTGTTTTTTGACAAATATAAAAGATAGATGATTTGTTTGAAAATCTTAAAGGGTGGTTGTGTGTTTTTTTGACATATGCAAAAAGAAGATGATTTGGTTTGAAAAATAAATCATGCTCATTTTGTCTTGTATGAAAAGCAAAAGATTAGGTTTGATTTCTTTGAAAAATGAATGGAGTTGTCTTTGACAAATGCAAAAAGGAAATGTTTTTATTTGAATTTTTTGAAAAGTGAATAGTGCTCTTATTTGACATGGGAATCTTTTCAAATTTGAAATTGAAGACTCATTTACCTATAAATAGCTCACTTGAGTTTTGCAAAAATCATAACAAGAGCTTACACATCTATTGCTAAATTTTGCATCATTCTTTCAAAGCTCTCATTCTCTCTTTTCTAAAGTTTTGAGCCTTAATTCTTGTTCTTGTTGAGAGAGATATAGTTTGTGCTGTATTATTCTTATTTCACTCATTGAGGAGTGTTTTCTGATAGCCTACCCACTATCAATTCTTGTATCAGTAAGAGGGTGTGTATAACCCTTGTGTGTGTAGAAGGTGTTCTACACGGGGAATAGTTAAATCACCAAGTGTGAGGTGATTGGAAGTAAGAGGGTGTGTATAACCCTTGTGTGTGTAGAAGGTGTTCTACACAGGGAATAGTTGAATCACCAAGTGTGAGGTGATTGGAAGTGTAGAGGGTGTTCTACACGGAATCTTTGGAGCGGTGCTGCTCAAAGGTGTAATAGGTTTCTATCTCCACCTAAAGGAGATTGAATAGTGGATTTGGGAATCCTCAAGGGGTAGCTTGAGGCGAGGACGTAGGCAGTGGGGCTGAACCTCGTAAAAATACTGAGTTTGCTTTCTCTTACCCTACTCTTTATATTTCCTACTGCTTTATATTTTGGTTATATTTTATATTGTATATTTAGTTTATAAGTATTAATTTTTTAATATAACCCAATTCACCCCCCTCTTGTGTTAGTCATCTGGGCAACAATAGTACTCCATTTGAACGCATAAAGCTAGATCTCAATACAGCCCATGATCCTTCCAAGGTAATTTAGATATTCTTTAATTTGATAAATAAGTGATCAATATGATTTCTCAAAGGAATGAAGTATATATGCAATGATCAGAAGCTGGGATATTAGCTAGCTTAGGCGATGACTGTGATTTGAGAATTAGTGGCGCTAGCTGGCTAAGGGTAGCTAGCTAGCACACGTTGGTAAAGCAGGTTGAATGCAAAAACTTCCATTTCATGACACATAAATTCATAATCATGATTTCATATATATGCTTTGCCATACATACGTCTCTTTTATATGTAAGTTTCTATATATATAAATATATATATATATAAATATATATATATCTGTATCTAGCTATACTAGTAGTACTGTATGTTTTCAATGCAATTCTAATTTGTCCAACGTCTGATTCTGTGCTATTCTTCAAAGTAGTACTCCTAATCACCTGTTTAAAACCCTAAAATATATCGAGCTCTAATTAGTACTCCATGCAGTTAAGGGCGTCACTATATCTAGCTAGTAACTATTACTAATTATCTTCAGCAAATTACGTATACCAATCATGAGCAAGCTTATTAATTAGTCAATAGATATATACATATGTTTGTGTACGTATTGCATGGAAGAAATTGGAGACTGCATGCATGCTACTTGAATTGTGGATCCAGGCCGTAAAGAAAACTTGAAAATTAAGTACTGTTTTTCCGTATATGGAGGCCGTTATAAGTATTAGTGTAAGCAAGGCAAATTTGTAAGTGGTAGTAGTACTACTTTGTACTGGCGTGAGTACTTATATTATGAATTGATGATCAGTTGTGGGCTTCTATTTCGTTTTAATCGATCTAGCAGCTAGGATACATATCTTCGTGTAGGTACGTACGTTCTCGGTTCTAGTGCTATAGTATCTATGCAAACACATCTAAATGGGAGTATATAGTTATATATATATATATGGTGATCATTAATCTCTCATGTATGCCTGATAATTATGCCGTCTTATTCTGTATAATGTAGACTCATGAATGTAGACTTGCTAGCTAGGTCAAATACTTAGAGATCAGGCGGCCAGGAATGCTTTTCTTGAGATGTTAATTGGGTATGCAGCTATATATAATGGTTTATATGCCAATGGAAGTGGTAGTACTATATATAAGATATGCATGATCATGTGTTCAAATCATCTAATTCAATTGGCCTGGCAACTAGCTAGTGAAAACTTTCATTCATTCATTCATAGTGCATGCGTGCGTGCCTGATCAATAATATTATATATCATTTCATAACGGTAGAATCAGCTAGCATATTATATAGTTTATTAAGGGGGTTAGCTACGTGAATTACTTAGTAACTTCTACATGATTTGTGCGTCCATTATTTTTTATACTGCACAATGACTTCTTTCCCAAAAAATTTGCAGCTAGCTGCATCATTCCACCTTCTTCAAATTCCACCAGCTTGCATGTGTCATCATGTGTATCATGTTCCAACGTCGACTATTGTAAAACTTTTTATAATCTACTACAACGAACCAATCATTAATGTGACTTACTACTTTTTCAACTTCTACTTAAACATGATATCTCAACTTATAATTACTTCATATATCCAAACATATCTAAATGGAACTCATGACACTCTTACACAAAATCAACTCAAACATCTTAATTGACCACAATTATTTACATATATGCTGAGATACTCTAGCATCCGATATCAAGAATACCTCAGGCATCTCAAACCAATGATTATTGATGAGATCTACTACTTTTTCAACTTTTCATAAACCCATCTCAACTTATTTTCCACATTCTAACACATATCTCAACCTATTTACATTCATATAATACATATCAATGGAACCTATAAAACACTACTATTCACGAATAAATTACTTAGATCATTTCATAATCAGATCATCTCAACATCCAAACGTAACTTAAATATGTGTTATAAGAATTCATGTATATAGTAATTATAAGATCTCATGTATTGATCCTCAAATAACTAATCTGCGTTGATTTGAGAAATTGAAAGTTATTCCCTAGCTCCTAGCTATTATATGTTGTGCCATATTGACTTCCAAATGTGTATAAATATGTATATATGTTTCAGTGTAAGACTTTTTATATATCTGGGTGCCTAATTGATTTTCAATATCTACTACAAGAAAAATGAGTATCCGTGACAAATTATTTACAACGAAAATGACTATTTATAGTGAAAGTAGATTCATTTTGATAGACAATAATCATTTTGGTAGAAAATAGCTGACCATGAAAAAATAATTTTCTCATAGTGATCATAGTCTTGCACTTGGGATTTTTATTATATTGTACCTTTTTTGATCTTTTTAACTGACATCGATCTAAATGTGTTTAGAGAAGTTAATATCCCTTGATATATTGTTCATGAAGGAGTACTTCCAAATAGATATTGGGTTAAATTTCGTTAAGAGTTTTTATCTTAAAAGCAAGTACTCATGAAGTTCTATCTTGTGAATGAATGATCATCCCCAGATAATATTAAAACCATCATCCTGGCCCTGGGTACCTACTTTTGTCATTACTCCATTAACTAAGATAATTCCCTCATCAAACAATTAACAATCCCATGGCCATGATCTTAGATTAAGATGTCTGCATATCAGAACAAGATAATATGATTCGTATCCGGCCATCATATTAATTGCATGCATCACTATATGAAACTAGCAATGCATATATATATATCATAAATCATTTAAATATAATATTATTTAGCGGAGAATTATAAAGAAAGCACTTACTATATTTTTTGCATACATGCAAAAGATCTATCACCCCGTCCGTCCGTACGTTAATTCTGCACTTGATCGAGTACGTCCGTATAGACTACAGCCTGCAAAACAGCGGCAACTCAACTCCATTAATTTTGGTGTGTAAGCTTCGGTCCAACTGAATTCTGACCCAATTGTGTTATATACGATTTGTGCGAAACTCAAATATTGCACGCTGAAAACCTTAATTAGGCATGAATGGCCCAAAACACAACCCATCCACAAACAATTCATGGACTGGACTATCGATGGTGTTGACTTTTGATGGCCCACCTTCAGCCCAGGACTAAAAGAACAAAACATTCGTCTCACATCATCCCCCCTGAATATGGGCCCCTACTCACGGGCGAGTAGTCACTGTGGCCAGGCTAAATAAGTCTTTTTCTTGTCTTGGTTTTTTTAAAAAGTAAAATTTTTGTCAAAATTTTATCTTCTAGAGTGTTTTAATTATAAAATTTGACTCTCTTTCCTCCTTAAAGTTTCTCCCAACAACCGAAGTCAAGGAAAAATGAATTCTTTTAACTTCCAAATTGCTTGCTTTTTCCTAGAAAGGAAGATAAGATACTTCAATTCCCTCATTGCAGGAAACAAAATGGTCAGGAAACCTTATCTCTATATATGATCAATTTCCTGCAGGCAGGCCGTCTCCTAGCCTTCAAAATGCAAGCAAAGCTACTTATTTTATTTTGAGGTCCAAATGCAACGTAGAACGGATAAAAAACCAAAGAGATGGAGAAAACTAATAAATTATAATAATTTGGAGGTTCATTTATGTTCAATTGGGTACAACTAATTTTTCTCTCTTTCTACATACTCTATGTACGTACAAAACTAACAGTCACAACTATCAATCCCATCTGTTTTTTTTTTAATTAATAAATCTATTTATATATTATTTTGAATTTAACTTTGCTCAATTAGTTCTTACATGAAGAAAAGAAAAAGAAGAAAATGGATTGACTTCAACATTCCTAGCTACTTTCCTACTAATTTCCATACACCATATATTATATATATATATATGTATGAACAAGCAGAAACATATATATTATATATATCATAACAAGAAAAATGAATTTTTATGATTAATTATTTATGATAAAAAGATTATTTGTGATTAATTTTGACGGTAATTAATTATTTCGTTAGAATTAACTAACTACAAATCAGTAATTTTTTTGTAGTATATATATATATCATACAAAGAAATCGAGAGAACTAAGAACAACTTCTGCATTATACATGATATTATTGCTCATGGCCTATATATATATATATGCAATGCATTAGAGTTCTAAGAAACTGCATATAGAAAATGGTAAGTGGAATGAATATTTTGTAATTTATCCATATTAATAATACAACAAAAGAGCCAATTAAAGTGGATTCCCAAGGACTGAGCCATCATGCATTAGAGTCTAAAGGGACCAGCTAGGCAGTAGTTTTCCTTGCATTAATGAGAATTACAACTTCAACCAAAACTCTATTAATTTAAACTGCCAAAATTATTTTGTCCCATTTTAGTAGAGAACAAAAGTATTTAATTGTTTTCTTTGGAGCGTGTGTGTGGGTTTGGAATAAGGTAGTCAATATCTATGGTTGAGAGCAGTTGTGATGTTAGACAAAATTAACATCCTTAGACTTGTATCTGACCCTCAACTCAAACTACCAGTCTTTGCATAAACCATGTGAGTGGTAGATATGGTTGACTTGTTGCAGACAAATTAAGTAGTTTGTGGCTTGTGCTCCTACGTGTTTTATTAGTTAGTTAATTACCTCTTTTCTTTATTTTCTTTTTCTCAATATTTAATTGACAAAGATGTTCTTATCAAACTTTTTAGACTTCTAATAAAAAGGTAAATAATTTGCATATAATTTCTATTTTTTTTCTGGGGCCCTTGTGGGGAGGACCAAGTAATTTAAAAAGGTAATTTTTATTCTTAAAATTATTGTGCTTCCTTTCCAAATCATTGATCGATCCACGTACACATGGTATTGAACGTTTTTATATCCGCGTTCATTTTGGTCTTAGATAGAAAAAAAATATAAAAAAAAATCTGGATATAAGCGATTCTGTGTATTAATACGTGTATTTATCTAACGTGATTGGCTAAAAAATCAAATTTTATGAAGGCAGCTAATAAGGATGTATTGGTGTACAGGTTAGTCCATAAATCTGTTTGTATATAGCATTTACTCAAAGAATATAGTATAGATTTTTATTTTCTTGGAATAATTTTGCTAAGACTACAGTTTAGATATGTATGTAGCACACGGAATAGAACAATTTTCAGATTATGGGAAACAGTAGTAGTAGTAATAATAGTTATGACATGCAGCTAGAACTAAATAGAGAGAAAAGCGCATGAAACTACCCTTCCTAACAGCCTTCTGAGTTTCAGATGCTAAAACTAAATGATTTTACAACAAACCAAACATAAACACATAAACAGAATGCATACATGCACAAAGTCTCAAAATATTTTCTAACAATGTTTGTGTCGGAAACACAGAAATGCATTTTGTCCTCAAATTAACTTCTGCAACAAACAAAGAACATAAGCAAACAAAGGCGTACTCTCAAAGGAGGATTGAGACTTTAGGTCCAACATATGTTTCGCTTTGATATATTAGAGAAAATGGAAAAAAAGAAAAAAGAAAAAACATGAGAAAAGAACAGGCCGAAGGGCAAAACATAAACCAAGACTAGAGAAATAAGAAGGAAAAGCTTGGAAACTCATGTGATATATTGATCACTTACCTGGAAACTTCGAAATAGAAGATGATCATCATCTTGAACTCGGAAAGCAGCGTTGGTTCGTACATGTTTTTAAAGCCCCTTTTTTCACAAAATGTATAAATGCTCTTTTATGATCACACAATGAGCAAATGGGGTCATGGAAATCTAAGCAAGCTCAATGAGGGGAGTCGAAAATGTCTTAAAGCGGAGAGACTTTGAGAATAGGAGGTTTTATCATGCATCAGAAAGTAAGAGAAATATTTGTGTGTATTTTACACGGCCTCAAAGTATATATATGACCCCCATGGATTTCTGATATTGAAGGACACGTGTAGATCATATGTTGGGGGTGATGGAAAAATTTGTACCATTTAACGATGGGAAGAGGGAAATAGGGCTTATAGTTGGAGAAATGGTATGGATTGACCGGTAGATTTAGTGTTGGCAATGTGGAAGTACAGGCTGAAAAAGAGGAGTCAGGGGTGAAGGACCAACCAAACATTCCCACCAAAAGGGTCATTTTGTTAGACAGACCAACCTTTCTTTCGCACAACTGCCTATCAGCTTGAACTGTAAGGGGGAAATCTGTCATTTTTCAAAAGTTCACTGTCTGTTAGTATTTAATATACACCAGCCGATCCCAAGGGGCTGGCCTCGGGTTTCAATACCTTAAGGTCCAAAATTCAATATTTTATAGGTGCAAGCAATCTCTTGAGGTTATACTCTCTAATGAAAAATTAGCGATTTATCCTGTTCCGTGTAGGAAAATTACCGAGAGCGCTGTAAACAAGATCAAAATTTACTCTTAAGAATGGATTAAAAAAACTCTGCTTTGGTGAGGTTTCTTGTCGAAAAAAAAAAAACACGCACACACCCCCCAGCCGCAATGCACTGCCCTCCCTCCCTCCTCCCTTCCAAAACATCATTTTAAACTACTCTGTGTCCTCCGAGGTTTGCTCACCAAGAAAGAAAGGAAGATATAAATACAATAATGAAGGGCAGCTAGCTGCATGCCAGCCTGCACATAAGTTTGGTTTATCCATAAATAAGTCACTTTAGTTATTAGTGTTATGAAATAAGGTGTTAGAAGAACAGTTATAATATTATATATAATTATACAATGCGTAAATATCGCATAACTATTTTGAAAAAGATGATAAGCCCAAAAACCAATAGACAAGAGTTTGAATGCACACAACATTATGGCTGCACGTAGTTCTGAGTAACGCACGAATCAGAAGCAGCAATAGGACATTTGAAAATTGTAAAGCAACTAAACCAAGACTTTAAATGACCAAAAAGTCAAAAGAAGGAATGCGTTACTTTGAAGCTGGATGTAACCTACCATTCTTAACCTTAACTTACAGTGCCCTCCTCCATTACATGTTAAAAGCTGATGAGAAATTCAATGAAGCTATGATTATTGGATATATATATATATATATAATGTTTAATTACCGAAATAAAGAATCAGTGGTTTTCTAGTTAGTTGAGTTAAGGTTGTTTTTGTGAAGACTGACACTCATTTTATAACTGGCCGAAGAAATCACCAATTATGAAGCTGCAATTTGCTTGTCATGACCAGGCTTTCAAGTGTAGTACCGAGGCCAACAGTACTAGAACAGAAACCAGAAAATTCGCAACTAACTACTAAAGTACTGTATTAAGTATTCATTTTCATTTTGCCATGATATTTTAATAGTACTCTTTATCTGCAGAAAAGTAGCTCCATCTGAAAAAGTAGTGGTACTAGACCGTTGGTGGAAGGGTGAAGTTCATCCTTTCTCTATTAATTAAACCCTCTCTTGGTCTGATCCGCCTCTCCATCGCTGACTATACAGAGGCTGATCCATTCCATTAGTTTGTGGCCGTAAAGAATTTTTGAATTTGCTGCCTCACATAACATTTGTCGGAGCCTTGATGATGTATATGATCAAAAAGAACTTAAAATGAAATTAGATTGCATCAAATATAATTTGAAACCAAATGCTATCTATTTTGAATCTGTATTTGTTAGATTTCGTTGTTGTTGAGTTCGCTCATGAGTTTGAGTTTGAATTGTTGCTGTTTTATCTTTGGAAAATGCTATTATTCAGATTTTGGGATTCGATTTTGGGTCCCGATTTGTATTTTTTTTATATGATTTATTTATTTTTTAAAATATTTTTTAAAAATATAAAAAAATCACAATATTATTTAAAATATTTATTGAATTATAAAATCTAATAAAAAAAACTAAAAAAATGCGAATTGGAATCGAAAATGGGGTCCCAAAATCTAGATTCGTAGCACTGCCCTTATTTTTAAGGTTGTGGGAATTTAGACCCTCAAATACAACGATATTGACTTTTTGCCGCGACGACTTTTGTCCCAATAAACATAAAAAGTGTTGCAAAAAAATAATTCTGACAAAATATCACGATAGCACCTTGGTAGATAAAAAAATGCCAATTTAAGTATGATTTTGGCTAAAGTAATTGCTACTAATGAGGAAAAATTTGTCAGAAATATCTCTATAAGGTTATTCTACCTCGCACAAGAAACTCAATTCCCACAATGATATGTTGCCACAAAATATTTTTTGCATCAATAATTTCTCTCACTATTTCTTTTATACTACAAAAGCTATTTGCTACAATGGATTATAATGGCAGTTGAAAATATTTTTATTGACGAGTTGATACTGCTGCAAAAAGTCAATTACTACAAAGACAAATAATAAAAAGAAAATTGTGACAAGAATTTTGATAGACAATTCCTTTCCTTTACAAACAGTTTTGCCACAGTAGATTATATTGGTAGAAAAAAAATATACGGCCAAAACTGCATTTTGCCGCAAATAGAAATAAAAAATTCAAAAATAAAAAAAGACAAACGCACACACATACCTAACAAACAAAGCTTTGTATGTGCGATGATTGATAGGGAATTGGCTATAACCTGAAATCATGGCCTTCCTCAACATAGACCATGGCTATATACCAAGACCAAGTCTCTGCATGCACGAAAAATCCAGATTCAATAACTTAAACTCACAGTGAAAAAATAGAAGATCTACAATAACTCATTGCAATGGGGGAAACCAGAAGAAGCTAACACTTTATAGTGGGGGAAAAATAGAGGAATCTAACCAAGAAAAAAATCAAAAATCTGTTCATGAAATACATATATCCTAAGGTGAGTCTCAATAATTCAGTGGACTCTATCAACTACATCAACTTTTTAATACTTACCTATAAGTGGCTATATATACAGGTACCTGCATGATTATAAACATTTAATCATTATACAATGTCTTTCAAAATGGGTTAACCAATTATAAATTCCAACTCAAAATTTACGACATAGCAAATAATCCCAACACCAATGCCAAGTGATAGCCTTTTGAGATCCAAACACCAAACATTTTATATAAAGCATTAATCGCATTCATCTTTGAATTTGCTTTCTTTCTTTCTTTCTTTCTTTCTTTTAACTAATGCAATTCACAACTAAATTTGGATGTATATATATATATATGAGAGAGAGAGAGAACATTTAATTCCAATAATTGATTGTCAAGTACTCACCAACAATTGTCAATCTTGGCATCCACATCATCAATTTCCTTTTCAAGATTTTGGAGCATGGCATCAATCTAAAGTATTCAAACAATAGACACGAGTTGCTATCATGTTTCACCTAATGCTTATACTAAGTACAGACAAACAAGATAAAGAATCAAACTCAGGATTGAAAATTCTCACCCTGTCTATGAGTGTTGATGAAACCTCATTACCTTAGTTGCTTCAGCAGTATTTTCACTTTCCTTTCATGCAGCTCTATATGCCTTCAAAGCACCTTTTTCACCACCAGTACCATTTTTTTCTACCATGCTATTATAAAGTTCTATCTGGAAGCATCAAGACAATCACAGTGAGAAAAAACATAAATAACTAGGAACACTCATATAAAGTCAAATATACATAATATGATTGCTTAAATAGGAACATCAGCTGATGAATCATTCTAGTTGTTAATAGAATAAACAAAATAATCCTATCCGTAACAACTTCTTATGCACCCTTGGAACAAACCAAAGAAGAACATGATATTACTTAGAAGCACGTATAAAGTGGCTCTTCTTTATGAGCACATAAATCAATTACGAAAATAGTTACAAATCTTAAAAGAAAATTTAGTATACAGAATAAGGAATGGATTGAACAACATTAAACAATAGACCAAAATCAAGAGATATGAAAGTATGGGTGATTTCTATGGATGAATTAATCATTCAGCATACTGGTTTATTTTGGCCTGGCTTTAGATCCTTCATTTTGGCCCGCTCTTCTTCCTCTCTCTTCCTCTGCCTACAATTTAATTTAAAAAAAAATTGAGTAATTAAAGGTGAGTACTTAAAGCAAAACTTAATTGCTTAGGCAGTCAAGAGAATAAAGTCTTGCAATGTACAGGGCAACCTTTAGATTTAAAGTTTAAACTTCATTTGCCACAAGAATAAGATCCCACGCATTGTACTGACACTTAAATTACCATTTTTTCATTCATTCTTAAGTATCTGTTTACTCATTATAACCTTCAAAACCAGACAAAAAAAAAAAAAAAACTAACTAATTTTAAAAAATCAAATAAACAGATGTCAAAGACATTTTAATCAATAAAGCATTCTCCTCGCATTAGAACTAGCAGTAATAGGCATTTCAATAGTTAAGTTCCTATAGAAGCAAATTGGTTTGTGAATTAGGCAAGAGTGTGTTAAAAAGTATTAGCAGATAACAACCTTGATAGTTCTTCCTGCATCTCAATGTATCCCAGTTTCCTTCTTTATCCTAACACAGAATCTTCAGATGGCAAAGCTGTAACACCAACAATATTTGTAACCTCATTTGGCAGAAAAGAAATTAAAGGGGGTAAAATAGAAATGGAGATATTAACTTGCAAAAATCAAAGAAATCCATTTCCAAGTATAATATTAGCATAAACAACTAGCATATATTACGTTCACTCTTGTGAAAATCCATGTGTAACTCTGCATTGAACAAAGAAATTCTCGCTGAGCAGGGCTTCAGCCATGGCAGCCACATGTTGTGGTTGTCATCAGGGCCTCCAGCATCCTATTTTTTTTTTATAAAAAAAATCAAGAATTAAACTCAAACTCAGAAACAGAAAATTAGAATACAAAAGTTTCCTATAAAAACAGATAGTAGCACAGAATGATAAAAAAAAAAAAAAATATTACATACAACATAAATGTATTGGGATTAAAGTTCTAATAGCTTAAAACATAGCAAATTATTTCATTTCAGACAAATTTCTACGCATATTATGGAATATTTATCATTTTCATCTCCAATTATGTTTCTACTATAAGAAATAGATTTTTAACAACTCCAACTGGTTGTTTTATTTACCAACTAGCTTTGTTTTCTCAAATGAAAACTACCCATATTACGCATCCAAAAGAACTTTCAACATGGCCTCAACTCTTTTTATAAATCACTTCTGAACTTATTTTCAGCTTGAAAACATCTCAAATAATGACAATTGTTGGGATTGTGAATACAAATGGTTTTACATTACAACTGATGGTTCTTTTAGCATCTTTTGAAGAGGAAATAAAGAAATTCTAATGACAAATCATAACTCTCCGTGGGGTGGGGATAAATGATATTTAATACCCATATATCTCTTGCTAGAGAAGAGCAATCAAGATGGTGAGAATTGATTATAAGTATCAAGTAAAAATAAATACTTTAAAAATAAATTAATTTAAAATCCAGGCATATGGCTTCCATCCTTGGACATTCCACTATTCTACCAACCGATACACCACACATCATTCTACAAAATGTCACCAAAACATTATATATACCTGTGTCTTTGTCCGTGCATATATATATATATATACTAGGTGAAAATAACGTACAAAGCACGTTTGCTTATTTTTTTTTAAATTAATTTTATTAAAAATTAATTTTTGATTAATAATGACGTAATAGTTTTGGGTATAAATTTATTTTTAATTTGATGGTTATTCATAATATTGTAAATAAAAAAATAATTATATATTTTCATATATTATAAAAAAAAAAGTGCATTAATAAAAACAATAACATAGTCCCATAAAAAAATCTCTCATAATTTTATGATACTTGTTTGAGATTATTTTAATTGTAGGATAATTCTAGAATACCGAAACAGCATTTCACTGGTGAGCAAATATTAAACCTTTTCGGATACAAAAAGTTTTAAATAATTGTGTTCTATACTCTTTCTTTCACTTTCCTAAAAAAAAGAAATGAAATGAAAATAAAATAAGATATTGACAATAAATAAAATTAATTTTATAACGTTAATTAAATATTGACAATAAAAAATACTCTATTTGTTTATTTCAAAAAATTGAGATAGTGAATTTACGAAAATAATGTTATTTATAATATAATGAAAATGTCATTCAGGGAGCATAATGTATTAAATTTGATATTGTTTTATCATATTTAAAAGATGATCCTGTTTTTAATTAAAAAAAATTATCAATAATATATTGTGTATATTCCATAATTTTAGCAAATTTGTCTATAATGAGTTTGATACAATAGTTGTTTATAATGTTATATTATAATTTGTAATATGAGTTTTTAATCTTAAATATTTAAATTTATCGAATATTTTGATACAATTATTGAATATTTTGATATGTGAATAAATGAATTATTCTATATATAGTATATAGTATATTTTAATATTAATTATAAAACATATATAATATATGAATTATATCTATTGGCTGTTTATTTTATATTACTATGTTATTCTTTTTTTTTCTCTCTTACTCGGTTTCGAACCGTTTTTGAGTGGGTGGGTTGGACCCAACCCGCGCCCCTCTATTCAGCACCTCCCCCAAACCCCCAATAAGCAAAACATTGCCGTTTTGCGAGAAAAAAAAAATTGAGTTGTTTATTTCTTTTTGGATCGTTATGTTAGAAGTAGACAAATAATCTTAGTGTTGGTTATGTCTTGGAATTTACTAAGTTTGGAAGTGTTGCTGGAATTTTTTTTTTTTGTTTGAAATTTTTTTTGAAAAATTAATCTGGGTGATGTTTTTCAAACTAACCAGTGTCATACCAGTTCACACAAGAAAAAAAAATACTAAATATTTTAAGTTATTGTTTTGAACACAAAAAAGATGCAATCAACAAAAGATTAGAAAACATAAATAAGTTGGATTAAAACATAAATATAAAAAATAAGAAAATACTTAACTAAAATGTTGTTTCATAATATATATTAGCAACTATGATAAAATGTTGTCTCAAATAAACTAAATAATGTAATAACATGGGAGGAATACCTTGTATTGTGTCAATAAGCTATTCTACAGTAGTTGTTTGCTTAAGGCTCAGATAAAACTGAGAGAAAAAGGAAATTATAAGAATAAGAAAATTAATATCACAACCAGATTATAAAATATGTTTACAAACAATGAACAGAATAAGAAAGAGAGAATAAAACTTCAAAACTTCCTATACGTCCTTAAAGAAAAATTCTCACTTCAGAATTTCCTGCACGTCCTCAAAGAAAACTTCTCTGCCTTACCATTTGGTCTTGATTAAATATTACTCACGGCAATAAAGAAGAGCAAGAGCTTATTGGGTTGGGTGTTAACAATTAATTTTATATTAATTTTATATTTAATTACGGCAGTAAAAGTTTGGAAATTACGTTGTCATTACTCTATTTATATTTGTTTGGTTTTCCAATAGTTAGTGGCTTACTTCATTTGTCTTTGTACCTGCAGGGAGCGTGTGTGCGTTAAAGAATATTAAAAACAATTGCCTTTTCAAGAAGAATACAAGGACGGATTGATCCGAATTATCTGAATCTTCCATTATAAAGAATACAGATAGACCTTTAATAGATGGACGTGAATAGGTTTTTTTTTTTCTTTGAAGTGGATGTGAATAGACTTATTGAAAATAATTGCAAGAGTATTTCCGATTAAATACTGTACGTAACTGTAGTTATTCAATTTCCGATTGTACTATTATTTGCACTTGTTAACGGAGGCAGTTAACATATTAATAAAATCTAACACTTTCTCTTAAACCAACAAACAGATCTGTTAAAACAAGAAAATCTGTTAGATAGGCTCTTTATATATATAGATAGATATATGCATGTGAACCATGTCAAATGATTTTTCCAATAATGCAAAAATTTATGTTTTCAGAAATATAACAGAATTGATCAAGCATTTAAGCCGTAACTATTAAAAGAGTTCTAAAAGTTTTACAAGCCCGATATCCCATATTTTTGGCTCGTAGAGTTTTCACCAGATATAAAATGCCACTAACAGTTTTTCTATGCAATAAATCTACCAAGAAATACCTATTATCCCCTCATTATAGATCTCAAATAAATTGAGAGAAATAGATAAATATAGCAAAATAGAGGCGGCCATAAGATTTTCGAGAGAGATTTACCAGATCGTAGCTTCCAATTAATCCCCTTGCTAGCACATATTAAAGGCTTTTTTTTTCTAATCTAATAACATGCATGAAGATATCATTTTTCTTGGATTTCAACCGGATGCATTGGAGATGTGCGAACAATATATTAAAAAAAGGCAATATGCATAAGAAATAATATATATGTTTCAATAGCTAGACACAAGAAGTCCAAAAATAGCTCTACAAAATTCTAGTGTTAATGAAAGTAAGAAAAATTAGCATGATAGATCACAACAAAGAAAACAACACCAAGGAATTAAACATAAAAATCTGTATGGTTTACCCAACTAGGGCTTATGTCCATGTGCGAAATCAAATTGATAAATATCAATACATACAACTCAATTCCTATTATTTGGCAAAAAGTCGATAGATAAACTAACACTATAATTCAAAAAAAAAAAAAAAAAAAAAAACTCCCCAGCAAAGAAAGTGAAACTAAGAAACTTCCAATTGGCAAGTTACACACGCACACACCAAATATCTAACCCAAAATCTAACCTCATTTATCTCATTCTAATGAAGCAACAGATACCAATTAAATAGCTTGAGCTAGTTGGCAAGACTAGAGATCATTTAGTAAATTTGTTCTAAAACTTACTAAAAATTGATACAAAGTTACAAACTTCACTAGAACACCTTAACTATTCTCCTCTTTGGTTACGTGAAAATGAAAAATATTAAAATGAATTTAATTTGTGTATACTTGCCAAGAAGGAATGAGATTGAAGGCTCCCTGCTGGGGATTGAAATTGCTGACGCCAATATCAAAGATGAATACCTTATCGGTAGACGGCAGGAACACAAAGCGGAAAGGAACGATGAGGTTGAGTTTGTGGTAGTCACGAAGTGGAGGAAAATGAAATAAGTAATATTACATATAAACTATATACCAATTCTGTTATGAACGAACGTCGGCAGCCGCCCCCTATCCCACCACTAAAATTATGTGAATGGCCCTACCACTATTATTTTAAATTCTGTATAGTAACTTGCATAGTGACTTGCATAGTAACTTGCATAGTAATTTCAAAATCTATAAATAGGGATTTCAGTTGTAATGAAATTCATAAGAAAATATAGAGAGAAAAAGAAAGTTTCATTTCTTAAGAGTTTCAGAGAAAATTTCTTATTTCTCTTTTGCAATAGTAGTTTCTTTCTTTAAGTTTAATAATACGTTATCAGCACGACGGTTCTACCAATTCTGAAACTAGTGGCCTTATTCCTCTGTAAGTTTTTCAATATATTATTTGAAGTCTTTAATATATTTTATTGATGATTATCTGTAAATTTATAAATATGAGATACACATATTTATTTCATTATTTATATGTGTAGAAAATGGCAAATCTTACAAAATTAGAATTTGTTGCTCTTGATATATCTGGGAAAAATTATTTATCCTGAATACTTGATGCTGAAATACATCTTGATGCAATGAACCTGGGAGAAACTATTAAAGAAGGAAATCAAGCATCCCTGCAGGAACATGCTAAAGTAATGATTTTCCTTCGTCACCATTTTCATGAAGAATTGAAAACTGAATATCTCACAGTAAAAGATCCCTATATTTTGTGGAACAATTTAAGAGAGAGGTATGAACACCAGAAGACTGTCATCCTCCCAAGAGCTCGTTCTTAATGGATGCACCTGAGGTTGCAAGATTTTAAAAGTGTTAGTGAGTATAATTCCTCACTTTTTAAAATAAGCTCAGTATTAAAATTATGCGGTGAGAAAATCACCAATGAAAATATGCTAAAGAAGACTTTTACTACATTTCATGCCTCGAATGTGTTCCTGCAGTAGCAGTATCGAGAGAGAAAGTTCAAGAAATATTCTGAACCTATATCATGTCTTCTAGTAGCTGAGCAGAATAATGAGCTTTTATTAGAAAGCCACCAGTCACGCCCTACTGGCTCAATATCATTCCCTGAAGTGAATGGTAATAGGTTTGCATCATTTCCAGAAGTGAATGGTGCATCCTTTAGAAGAAATCGGAGGCGTGGACGTGGTAGGAGAAATTATAGAAATGTTGGTCCCAGGAATGACAACATTAAAAGGGATTATAATATACCATATCATCAGAAGTGGTACAATTCAGAAAGAGGTAAAAATCCTCAGAATAATTCTTCAAAGAAAAGTGAAGAGGTGTGCCATAGATGTGGAATGACTGGACATTGGTCACGTACCTGTCGTACGGCTAGACACTTAGCTGATTTATATCAAGCTTCTATTAAATGAAAGAATAAAGTGCATGAAACAAATTTAGTAGAACCATCAGATGATTTATTAGATTCAGTAGATGTAGACGTTGCTCATCTTGATGTATCTGATTTTTTTAATCATCTTGATGGTAGTATTGAACACTTAATTGGAGATGGAAGTGTTCCACTCAATTAATGTATTTTCTTTCTATCAGTAATAAAAGTTTTGTATATTTTGTAGAATCATAGATCACATTGATGAGTTTTTTATCTCTGAGTTGAATGATAAAGATATATGTTTGACTGACAGTGCTACAACTCACACAATTCTCAAAGAAAAGAAATATTTTCAAAATCTAACACTAAGTAAAGCTTATGTCCATACCATATCAGGTTCATCAGATTTAATTGAGGGCTCCGGAAGAGCTTATATTGTGTTGCCTAATGACACCAAATTTTGTATTGATGATACTCTATTCTCTTCACAATCCAGAAGAAATTTATTGAGTTTCAAAGATATACGTCGTAATGATTACCATATTGAAACGACCAATAAAGACAGTAAAGAGTATCTTCTTATTACTAAAACAATATCGGGCCAGAAGCTCGTATTGGAAAAACTGCCTGCTCTATATTCTGGATTGTATTATACAAAAATGAGAACAATTGAATCATATGTGGTAATGCACCAGAAGTGCATTGACCCTAAAATATTTATGACTTGGCATGATCGCCTTGGACATCCGGGTTCTATAATGATGAGACGAATTATTGAAAATTCACATAGACATCCCTTAAAGAATCAAAAGATATTTCTACCCAATGAATCTCCGTGCGCTGCATGTTCTCAAGGTAAGTTAATTATTAGACCATCTCCTCAAAAGTCATTGTTGAATCTTCATCCTTTTTACAAAGGATTCACAGAGATATATGTGGGCCTATTCATCCATCAAGTGAACCATTTAGATATTTTATGGTCCTAATTGATGTATCTAGTCGATGGTCACATGTTTATCTTCTTTCCACTAGAAATGTTGCATT
This sequence comes from Platycarya strobilacea, assembly GCA_036898215.1. Classification (NCBI taxonomy): domain Eukaryota; kingdom Viridiplantae; phylum Streptophyta; class Magnoliopsida; order Fagales; family Juglandaceae; genus Platycarya; species Platycarya strobilacea. The sequence continues at coordinate 24,013,890 of CM072550.1, forward strand.
TGCTAGACTTCTTGTTTAGATAATTAAACTACGAGCACAATTTCCTGAGTATCCGATTAAGACCATTCGATTGGATAATGCAGGTGAATTTTCATCTCAAGTTTTTGATGATTATTGCATGTCAATAGGAATAGATGTTGAACATCCTGTTGCCCATACATACACACAAAACGGTTTAGCTGAGTTTTTGATCAAAAGGCTTCAACTAATCGCTAAACCTTTACTTATGAAATCAAGACTACCTATTTCTGCTTGGAGACATGCTATACTTCATGCATCATCTCTAATTCGCATTAGACCATCTGCATATCATAAATATTCTCCATTACAGCTTGCATTTGGTCAACAACCAAATATTTCTCATCTTCGTACTTTTGGATGTGCTGTATATGTTCCAATTGCACCTCCACAACGTACAAAAATGGGCCCTCAACGTAGACTTGGGATATATGTTGGTTTTGATTCTTCATCAATTATTAGATACCTTGAACCCCTTACAGGGGATATGTTTAAAGCACGTTTTGAAAATTGTCATTTTGACTAATCAAATTTTCCGTTAATGGGTAAAGAAAAGTCGGTGCATGAAGTACGACAAGATATTACTTGGGATAATAAGACCCTGTCTCATTTTGATCCTCCTACAAATGAATGTAAACGGGAAGTTCAAAGGATTATTCGTTTGCAAAATGTTGCAAATCAGTTACCGGATGTATTTACTGACACTAAAGGTGTAGTAAAATCTTATATTCCTGCTGTTAATACTCCAGCAAGGATTGAAGTCCCTGAAGGACAAATTGTCAAAGCAGCAATAGGTGAATCTAAAATACGCCTGAAGCGTGGAAGACCTATTGGTGCAAAAGACAAAATTCCCAGAAGGAAAAGAATACAAAATGAATTTGGTATTCCTAAAGAACACGTATCCACAATACAGGCCACAAATATAATTGGTGCTCCTAAAGAGCTTAAATCTTCTATTCCAGAACCTTCTGAAGAGGAAACTCTTGAAGAGTATAAATCTCCTAAAAATGGATCTCCTGAAGAGGTGTGTCATGAAATGTTTTCCCCTGAAGAGGAACAGGTACCTGAAAATAATGAGATCTCAATACATTTCATGAAAACTGGAGAAATTCTGGATAGAAATAAAACTGTTGTCAACAACATATTTTCATATAAAATGGCCCTTGACATTACCAGAAGTAATGAAGAAAGTGAGCCAAAAAGCGTCAAAGAATGTCGACGTAGAAATGATTGGCCAAAATGGAAAACAGCTATTGAAGCTGAATTAAATTTGCTAGCAAAACGAGAAGTATTTGGACCTGTTGTCCAAACACCAAAATGTGTAATGCCTGTTGGATATAAGTGGGTATTTATACGAAAACGTAATGAGAAAAATGAAATTGTGCGATACAAAGCACGGCTTGTTGCACAAGGTTTCCTGCAGAAATCCGGGATTGATTATGAAGAAACATACTCTCCCGTTATAGATGCAATCACATTTAGATTTTTGATTAGTCTGGTTGTTACAAAAGGATTGGAAATGCGGTTGATGGATGTGGTCACTGCATATTTATATGGATCTTTAGACCATAACATATATATGAAAATCCCTAAAGGATATAAGATGCCTGAAGCATCTACAAGTACATTTAGAAATATGTACTCAATCAGACTACAAAGATCTTTATATGGGTTGAAGCAATCCGGACGCATGTGGTATAATCGCTTAAGCGAATATCTATTGAAAGAAGGATTTGAGAATAATCCTATATGCCCATGTGTTTTTATTAAGAAATCAGAATCCGGATTTGTCATTATTGCGGTTTATGTTGATGATTTGTATATTGTGGGAAGTCCTGAAAAGATCTAAAAAATCGCTATATATTTAAAAAATGAATTTGAAATGAAAGATTTTGGCAAAACAAAACTTTGTCTCGGCCTGCAGATTGAGCACTTGCCAAATGTAGTTTTTATTCATCAGTCCATGTACACTGAGAAAGTCCTAAAGCATTTTTATATGGACAAATCTCATTCCCTGAGTACTCCAATGATTGTTCGAACACTTGATGTGAAGAAAGATCCATTCCGTCCTTGTGATGACGATGAAGAAATTCTTGGTCCTGAAGTACCATATCTCAGTGCAATTGGAGCTTTGATATATCTTGCAAATTGCACTCGACCAGATATTACATTCTCAGTTAATTTGCTTGTAAGATATAGTTCTGCACTAACTCGAAGGCATTGGAATGACATTAAACATGTCTTTCGTTACCTTCATGGTACGGTTGATATGAGATTATTTTATCAACGTGGTTCAAGTCCAGAATTGATTGGGTATGCAGATGCAAGTTATCTTTCAGACCCACACAGAGGTAGATCTCAAACTGGATATTTATTTACTTATGGAGATACTGCCATATTATGGAAATCTGTTAAGCAGACACTATCTGCTACTTCTTCAAATCACTCAGAGATCATTGCTATTCATGAAGCAAGTCGAGAGTGTATTTGGTTGAGATCAGTTATTCAACATATCCAGGAAAAGTGTGGACTTCCCATGATCAATAATAGCCCAACAATCTTATATGATATTAATACTGCTTGTATCACTCAAATCAGAGGAGGATATATCAAAGGTGACAGAACCAAACATATTTCACCTAAATTCTTTTATACTCATGAATTTCAAGAGAAATGTGAAATTAATGTCAAGCAGTTACGATCTAATGATAATCTGACAGATTTATTCACAAAGGCGTTACCAACTTCCACATTCAAGAAGATTGTGCATAACATTGGAATGCGAAAACTCAAAGATCTTTTGTCATGCACTTTTCAGGGGGAGTAAATGTGCTGATTGTACTTTTTTTCTTTCGCTGAGGTTTTGTTCCACTGGGTTTTCCTCTGCAAGGTTTTAATGAGGTAATCTTAAAGCACTTGTGGATACATAAGAAAACTGTACTCTTTTTCCTTCGCCATTGGTTTTTCTTCCCACTAGGTTTTTACTTGGCAAGGTTTTAACGAGGCAGATTCCTTATTGGCGGTCATTCAAGGGAGAGTGTAATGAACGAACGTCGGCAGCCGCCCCCCTGTCCCACCACTAAAATTATGTGAATGATCCCACCACTATTATTTTAAATTCCGCATAGTGACTTGCATAGTGACTTGCATAGTAACTTCAAAGCCTATAAATAGGGATTTCAGTTATAATGAAATTCATAAGAAAATATAGACAGAAAAAAAAGGCGTTATTTTTTTAGAGTTTCAGAGAGAATTTATTATTTCTCTTTTGCAATAGTAGTTTCTTTCTTTAAGTTTCATAACAAATTCATGTTTATTGGTTATCTTTATATATTTTATTTTAAATATAAATATTTTATTAAAATTTATTTTTCCATCTCATTATTTATCCGCATATTGGCGAACAAATTTAGGCCCCGCTTGGATTCGGAGATGAGATGAGTTGAGATGAGTTTGGTTTATTTTTTAATATTATTATTATTTTGGGATTTGAAAAAGGTGTGTTGGAATTTGAAAAAGGTGTATTGAGATTTGAAAAAGGTGTATTGGGATTTGAAAAAGATGTATAGAAATTTGTGTTTTGTATAAAAAATTATAAAAATATAAATGAAATGAAAGTTTGTTGAGATGAACTCAACCCACTTCCGAATCCAAACCGCTCCTTAGTTCGAACTAGAAATTTTCAAATGGAATTCGAAAAATAATCGGATAAATCCGAAAAAAAGAAATTGACATGACACTGCCACGTCGAGCCTTTTGTGGGATCCTAGCGGGAATTAATGACAAATGTTGGATAGAATACAACTGGATTCTGTATGTTGTCTACGTGGAGCAGTACCAAACACGTATCCATTCCCTTCGAGCAGGCATTGAGGGACCATTCAATTCCAGTCTCCAGAGAGACACTGCTTCTCTCTGAAGCTATGGCATGTACGGTTTCCCCTGTATTGCCACTCGCAAAACCTGATTTTATTCTTCTCTCCCCTCGGATAAAAAAGAAGATTGCATCATCTTCAGTCTCTTGTCGCAGTACTCATCCCCGTCAATATTCAGTTCTTCGCAGAGTCTCCAAGTTTCATCCGATTATCTCAAATGGGTGTGTCGTACATTGTCGTTCGAACGATCAGGTTGAACGTAGTAGCCTATCCAGTCAGGGAACGGCATCCAATAATGATCTCACGCTTGACGTTCAAATCCGGTAATGGGTTTCCAACCTTATTATTTTGGAAATATTCGATTTGAATTTTTGGGTCCGGTTTGCTCTGCAGAAAACTGGTAGACAAGAAGTTTGAAGATTTTCTGTTTGCGGGCTTTGAAATAAATGAATTAATAAACCAAGTTGTTTATGAATTAGACATGTGCATACGTGTGTGTCTGTGTTTAACGATAGAAACTTTTTTATTTTTTTGAAATATTGAACTTTTCTGTCTGTGTTTAATAAGAGGTTGTTTGGTGAAAAAGCAATTAAGTAAAGGCTGAAAGCGGTATCTTCTTAGAAAATTTGTCATTTTCTCTTCAATTGGTGATGACACAAGCTTCCTAGAAAGGGCTAAAGGGGTGCATATCTTACTTGAATCTTTTGACCCATCTCATCATAATCAGCTGCACATTTTTTCTTTCTTCGACCAAAGATGAAGATGCAGAGGACTAAACATAAAGGACCTTACATGCACGAGTTTCTTTTTTTCTTCTTGTTATTTTTTGTGGTACCATTAATAAATTTACCAACGGATCATAACTTTCTACGATATGAATGACTCGACCAAAGTTTAGGAACATTTTGTATAATGTAATGATTCCTTACTGCAAACACTGAGGATCTATAGGCTCCTTGCTTCCATAACTAGAATATTTAAACCCTTCATGATGGAGGTAATCATTCATTTTGAAAGGTTACTTTCAGGAAAGTAAGTCAATAAACATTTATTTTTGCATCAAATCTCAGCAGGATGGCTGACAAGACCTATCAGAGGATGAGGAAGAATGCGTTTGTAGTTTGTTTCGCTATCAACTCCTCATATCCTTTGTCTTCTTTACTCTTTTCTGTTTTAAAAATCTTATTTATTGGGTCCCATTTTGTATATGTTGTTCCATCTTGAGAAACCATTCTGCAGATGAGTCCTAGATTGTAAATTTTCTGTTCTTCAAATCTGTCAAATATATTTGAATTAGATATTTAAAGACATCTGGCTCCAAATACCAACTTTCCGTTGGAACAGGCTGCTGCTGAAACTAAACAATACATGTTTTTTAGCATTCTGTGATTGTGAATTAATTATTAGTATGCCTTTATTTAATATGACCTCAACATGCAACTAGTAAATTAAATATATTTTGTTTCCTTTATTATCGATGGTGTTGCCCAAATGACTAATATAAGAGGGGGATGAATTGAGTTATATTAAAAAAATTAACACTTATAAATCAAATATACAATATAAAATATAAACAAAATACGAAATAGCAGGAAATATAAAGAGTAAGGGTAAGAAGAAGTAAATTCAGTATTTTAATGAGATTTAGTTCCACTGCTTATGTCTTCTAATAGACCAAGGATTTGCCAAATTCTCAGTGAATTTCATTGCTGCTTTATCATGTATTTATACAAGGCAAAAGGAATAAAAAACGGTTACAAATACTGCAGGAAAACCAAATAATATTTCCTACGGTTCTTCTAGAAGTTTATTTTTCTGTACAGTTGGTGTAATACTATCATCTATTCTAATAAACCCCCTCAAGTCTAATGGGGTAGAAATCACATCAAGACTTGTCCGAAATTTGAAGTAAGCTTCAGAAGCCAATGGCTTTGTAAAGATATCTGCAATTTGATCTTGTGCACTGATGTAAGAGACTTGAAGAGATTTTGCAGCAACTCGATCACGAACAAAATGAAAATCAATGTCCATATGCTTTGTTTTTGAATGGTATACGGGATTTGCAGCCAAATAAGTTGTCCCAATATTGTCATACCATAGTGTTGGAGCCTTAGAGAGAGAGATACCTAGTTCACACAACAAAGATAGAATCCATATAATCTTGACAGCAGTTGAAGCCAATGACTTGTATTCAGCCTCTGTGCTGGATCTTGCCACAATTTGTTTTTTTGAGCCCCAGGAGATGAGATTTTTACCAAAAAAGATTGAGAAACCCCCAGTAGAATGCCTGTCATCTGGACACCCTACCCAGTCCGCATCTGAGTATGCATGGAGAGTGAGAGTTGCTTTGTTTGAGAAGAACAATCCGTAATTGATAGTGGCCTTGAGATAGAGCAAGATTCTCTTTATTGCTGTCCAATGGGGCTCTTTGGGAGAGTGCATGAATTGACATACCTTATTTACAGCAAATAAAATGTCTGGCCTAGTAAATGATAAGTATTGCAAACCCCCAACTATGCTACGGAAGTGATGATCATCAGGAAAACTTGGTGAATCAAATTTGGACAGTTTAAGAGAAGCAGACATGGGAGTATGCATAGGCTTGGCATGAAGCATTTTGCTTTTAATTAAAAGATCTTTGATGTATTTTCGTTGAGTCAAAAGCAGACTAGTTTTAAGATAGTCTACTTCTAACCCAAGAAAAAAGGACAGGAAACCAAGGTCCTTTACTGGAAAAACACTGTCCAAAGACAAAATAAAAGCATCAATGGCAGAGGGCTTGGATGCAGTAATGACTATATCATCAACATAGATGAGTAAATAAATGCTAGTATCACCATGGTTAAACACAAACAAAGATGGATCAACTTTGGAAGCTGAGAAACCATAGCCTAATAACCATGAACTCAATTGGGAAAACCAAGCCCTTGGGGCCTGTTTAAGACCGTAAATGGCTCATTGCAACTTGCAAACATATGTAGGATGAGCAGGGTTTATATAACCCTGAGGTTGTTGCATAAACACAGTCAGAGGCGGACCCACGCCTTGGGTTGGGGGGGCTACGGCCCCCCCAAAATTTTTCCAAATTTTATTTATAGTAGGAATATATATATATAATTATATATATATAATTAAAATTTTCTCTTAAATTATAAAAATATAAATATAAATTGACCCCCCCAAATTTTTTTTTATGAAAATTATTTTTTTAAATCTCAATATATATTCATTTATATTTTAATTTTTAACTTTATATAAATCTAAATTTTAACTTATATAATTTTACAGTTATTATAATAGTCTAACTCTAGCAAAAAAATTAATTATAAATTTGTATGATTGTAAAATTCATTAATTATACTCACTTATTTAGTTTCACTCTAATTTGTATGATTGTGAGATATAGTTTATTAAAAATTTAATAGCGTTACATCATTGCATAATAGAAAGTTTTCAAATTTATTCTTAATTTATAAATTTTTCTTAAATCGTAAAAAAAATATGAGCAAATACTTAAGAACAATTAATTTTTTTTTAAAAAGAAAGAAATGGAGTATAATTCAAAAAATAATAGACGTTTAAAGAGTTCGGTAACAACAGAATATGATATTTCTATTACTGATGATCATCCTTCTAAAATTTACACACATAGTATATTTTATCGATCGCCCCCCCAAATATAAAATTCTAGTTCCGCCCCTGAACACAGTATCAATTAAAGAACCATGAAGATAAGCGTTGTCAATATCAACCTGTCTAAGAGGCCAGTCTCGAGCAACAGCTATGGCAAGGATCAAACGGATGGTGGGCGCTTTAGCAATAGGACTGAAAGTTTCATCATAGTTGAGTTTGGCTTGTTGGTGATAGCCCTTTGCAACTAATCTAGCTTTCCGTCGTTCGATTGAGCCATTTGATTTCAATTTGGTGCGATAAACCCACCTACATCCAAAAACATTAAAAGACGGATCTGGTGGAACAAGAGTCCACGTTTGATTGTGGGTGAGAGCAGTAAATTCCTTAGTCATGGCATCATGCCATTCAGAGAATTTGGTGGCAACTGAGAAGCTGGTAGGAGCATCCGAAGTAGTGACCGAAGTGGTGTAGCAGCCTCGTGAAGGATACGGTATTGTACCATCCGTAGCAACTTTGGGACGAGAGGACTGTGCATGAGATCGGGTGATTATTGGAGAACGAGGAGGAACGAGTATCGGGAGAGGTCGTGATGGAATTGAAGGGATGGGAAGAGGAGGGGAATTGTTAGGGTTTGATCGTGGAGAGGAATTACTGGAATTGGGAAGAGATAGAGGGGGATGCGAGGGAGAAGATAGACGTGATGGACTTGGGCTTGGACCCACAATTGAAGGAATAAGTAACGGGAGATGGGCTTGAGGTGTGGTCTGTGGAGCAGAGGAAGAATGAGAAGTGGACGTAAGCTGGACTCTTGAGAAAGGAAATGAATGCTCATTGAATTGGACATCTCGAGAAATGTAAAGCCTGTTTGTGATGAGGTCCAGACATTTATATCCCTTGTGATGAGCACTATAGCCCAAAAAGATACATGACTTGGAACGAAATTGCATTTTGTGGTGATTATAAGGCCTTAAGTTGGGCCAACACTCACACCCAAAAATCTTAAGAAAATGATAATCTGGAATGCGGTTATAAACCATGAAATGAGGAGATTTATTTTGGAGAGTGGGAGTGGGTAAAAGATTAATTAAATAAATTGCGGTTTGAAAAGCATCATCCCAAAAGGTTAATGGGAGTGACGCATGGGCTAGGAGAGCAAGCCCGGTTTCGACAATGTGTCGATGTTTGCGTTCAATGAGCCCATTTTGTTGATGGGTATGGGGACATGAGAAACGGTGAGTAATTCCAAATTTTTGACATAGAGTGGTGAATGGTTTAAATTCATCCCCTTCATCGGTTTGGAGAGTGAGAAGTTTAGTATTAAAAAGATGTTCTATGTAAGGTAAGAAAGAGGAGAAAATTTGAATAGCATTAGATTTTAATTTTAGAGGAAATAACCAAGCATATCTAGAATAGTGATCTATAAATGAAATATAATGACGATGTCTATTTCTTGAAAGAAGGGGTGCTGGGCCCTAAAGATTAGCTACGAGCAGTTGTAAAGGCCAAGTAGATGAGGCCTGGTTTAAACTAAAAGGAAGTTGATGGCTCTTGGCCAATGGACATGTAGAACATTGAAACCGAGAGTCACTCGGAGAAAATTTCAAATGGTTGGTGTCCAAGATTGATGAAACTAGTTGAAGCGAGGGGTGACCCAATCTGTGATGCCACTGGGAGACAGTGGTGCGTTCAGCAAGATGAGTAGACGGAGACGAAGTAGAGGACATCGGAGGAGGAAAAACATAGAGGCCATCACGAGTTGGACCGGTGAGGAGGATCTTCTTGGTCGTTTTGTCCTTCAGAAAGAAATAGGAGTCGTGAAATTCAAAAAAGCAACTGTTATCCATACAAAATCGATAGACAGAAACCAAATTTTTTGTGATTGAAGGTACGTGTAAGAGATTGTGAAGAGTGAATGTGGAAGAACTTGAGTTAAGAGAAAAGTCACCAAAGTTGTCTATCGGAAGGTTCGAACCATTGCCGATGCGAATTTGTTCACCGCCATGGTACTGCTCGGATGACAGGTTGAGATTGTTGAAATCATTAGTAATATGGTAAGTTGCTGCTGAATCCAGATACTAGGTAGAGTCCGAGTTGGAGCTTGGGGCTGTGTAGTTTGCAGATAATGCAGGGGGAACCTCCAACTGATAAAAGTGATCGAATCTATAGCGACATTGAAGTGCTACGTGACCAGTTCGGTTGCAGACCTGGCATATAGGTCGAGAAGACCCAGAGTGTTGATACGGAGCTTGTGGAGTAGAGGAGTTAGAGCGACCACCTCGAGGATATGAGGAGGATCTGCCTCTGCCATTGCGCCCTTGGCGACCTCCACGAAAAGAACCTCGGCCGCGTTGATTGCGACCTCCAGAAGATGAGAAATTGGCACTTGGTTCAATAGAATTAGTGATAGTTCTGTTGGAATGAGACATACGGCTCTCATGAACTAATAGGAGTTGATAAAGTTCATGAGAAGTGATAAGTTGGGGACGAGTGGTGATAGAGGTCACAAACGATTCAAATGATGAATTAAGGGCAGTTAACAGGTAGGTAACAAACTCTTTATCCGGAAGTGGATTACCGGTGGAGGCTAGAGTGTTTGGAAGAGATCTAACTTTGACAAAGAAGTTCGTGATGGACTGAGAACCTTGATTGAGATTTGTAAGTTGAAAACGAACATGAAATTCTTTTGCTTGAGAATGAGAGGCAAACATGGTTTCCAGAGATAGCCAAAGTTGGCGAGAAGATGTAGAAGAAATGACATGATTAACTATGGAATCTGAAAGAGAAGAAAAAAGAATGCTAAGAACTAGTTGATCAAGACGTTTCCAAGAATCAAAAGCAGGGTTTGGGTTAGTGGTATCTGGTAAGAATTCAGAGGGAGATGTTTGAGAGCCATTTACAAATTTGTAAAGATCCTGGCCACGAAGATAGGTACTGATTTGAACTTTCCATAGATTATAGTTTTCAGAGGTAAGTTTGGTAGAACAAATGTGAGAGAAGGAAGAACTGATGGCGGAGAAGGAGGAATTGAACAGGGCCATGGAATCGGTATGACAGCTAGTCGAGTATCTCTGATACCATAACAGAACAAGGATTTGCCAAATTCTCAGTGTATTTCATTGCTGCTTCATCATGTATTTATACAAGGCAAAAGGAATAAAAAACGGTTACAAATACTGTAGAGAAACCAAATAATATTTCCTACGGTTTTTCTAGAAGTTTATTTTCCTGTACAGTTGGTGTAATACTATAATCTATTCTAATATTTTCGCCTTAAGCTACCCCTTGAGGATCTAAAATTCACTATTCAATTTCCTTCAAGTGGAGATAGAAACCTATTACACCTTTGAGCAATACTGCTACAAAGAATCCGTGTAGAACACCTTCTACATTTGCAATCACTTCACACTTGGTGATTCAACTATTTCCTGTGTAGAACACCTTTTATACATACAAGGGTTATACGCACCATCTTACAAATACAAAAACTGATAGTGGGTAGGTTATTATAATACACTCCTTAATGAGTGAGATAAAAACAATACAGCGTAACCTATATTTCTCTCAAAATGAACAAGGGTTAAGATACAAAAGTTAGAGAAGAGAGGATGAAGGCTTTGAAAGAATGATGCAAAACTTAGCAATTGATCTATAAGCTCTTGTTCTGATTTTTGCAAAACTCAAGTGAGCTACTTATAAGCAAATGAGTTTTCAATTTCAAATTTGAAAATGTTCACATGTTTAATAAGAGTACTATTCACTTTTCAAAAAATTCAAATAAAATTATTTTCTTTTTACATTTGTCAAAGATAACTACATTCATTTTTTAAAAAAATCAAATCAAATCATTTATTTTTCATATATGACAAAATGAGTATGATTTATTTTTCAAATCAAATCTTATTTTTGCATATGTCAAAAAAACACAAACCACCCTTCAAAATTTTCAAATAAAATCATCTATCTTTTGTATTTGCAAAAGAAGCATAACCACCTTTCAAGATTTTCAAACAAAACATGTACATGTCAAAGATGACAATTAATTATTTTACAAATTCAAATCTTTATGTATATGTGGAAAAAATAATTTTCAAAATCAAACATTTTAATAATGTTATGCAAATGTAAAAAAATGCAACTTGATGCTTTATGAGAAAAGATTAATTTAAAACCTTAATCCAATTTCAAATTTTATCAAGAGATGTACAAAATTACTCTACAAATTTCATTTGTAAACTTGTTATTCTTCTTGTTCATGCTTGATTTCTTGATGTGTTTAGCTCTTTTCATGCGTGAACAACTTAAATTTGAGTTTTGAATTTATTTGGTATCATCAAAATCTATACATAAATACGAGACTTGAAACCTCGGGTTCAATAGATGGATAATAAAGATTATACTTTTGTAGAATGGATTCGAGATGGCCTAACCACTTAGGTACCTCTAGGTTGGTGCCTCTGCATAGAAATAATTATGGTGGTTAATTGTCTAATTAATAATAGTTGGTGGAAGATTTCACTTTGAAAGCATAATAACCTAGGAGCCAGCAATGAGCCTAAAAATTCAAATTTCAGTGGTTCATACCATTGAGGCTTATGTGTGGAGCCTGGTTGTATTTTGTGGCGGCCCAGTTTGATGATCCAACCGACCGGACAAGGATTCATTTCGGGTTTTTAGTGTATTTTTTCAATGAGTTTATATATATAGTATTATTCCCTGTATGGTTGCCGTACTCCCGCATTGCATTTCCTTATCATCCGAAATAAATTCCTTTGCATCTCCGTGGACATAGGCACTTTGCAAAACTATGTAAACCTTGTGTCATGTGTGATTGATTCCACTTTTTTGTTTTACCTTTTGTCTTACCATCCTAACGGTCAACTCTACTTTGTGATCCTTCTGTTAATAATGTGGAGATCAATATGCTTACTGCCCCCCCCCTGTGGTTGTCCTTCCCAGGAAATGTGAGTGCATAGAAGTTACTGTAAATTGCAATCATTTACTCCACACATTTCAATTCTCTGATTCTTTTGAATTACTATTGTGTCTTTAACATGATCTATGAGTGTCTTCATATGAATACATTTTTTCTAGATCAAGTTCTTTTACCTTGTTTGAATAAAAGCTTCACCCTTATTTCATGTGATTGTTACCCACGTTGCAAGCTTTTATTTTGTGTATTTTTGTTTTTATTTTTGGAGGGATTCGATTATTATACTTTTCTTAATTTGTCCTTTTGTCTTGTAGTATGTGGAACTGGAGGGGTTATTCTATTCGCTACCAGTACTCTGGGAACAGTGGCCCTGCATTAGTTTTAATTCATGGTTTTGGAGCAAACAGGTCTACATCAATCACATTTGCTTCTCATTAGCAGACACCTAATTGATATAGGTATTGAATGCATAAATTGCTAAGTATATTTGTTCTTCATATAAACTCATGTGCCAATTGCATGCATGTGCTGACGCTTGAATTTTGGTATAATAAAGGGTCAGGTAGGACAACTTCAGGGCATGATTAGGATTGAAACCGTTTTTGTGTATGGTTTGATAGTTTGTCTTTGGTGTCAACCTATATATCTTGGATGTGAAGTTGAACAATGGATGGATCTCATTTAATTGGTAAAACTGCATTTGCCCACTCTTGTTTCTGTCTATACAGTGTTGCAGGGTAATTTTAGGGGAAAAAACTCAAGTTTAGAGCCTATGAAAGTGTTATAACAAAAAGAGTTATTTTATAAAGTTTTAAATCATCCAGATTGATTACAATACTGATGGTCCCTTATGTGAGTTGGTATTAGGTGTTATCAAATCCTCATATCTCATTAGTGTTGGTGTATCATACTTCTTTGTCCTCAAAATTTCTCATGTTAATTAAACATTTATTAGTATGAGTAATATTTGTAACCCATAATGATGAAAGTGAATTGAGACTACGTTTGAATGTTGAGTTGAATTGAGTTAAGTTTTTGGATGTTAAGATGAGTTTAAATGTATTTATGTGTAGTCCACCTAAAATGAATTTAAATGTTTTTGGATGTTAATGTGAGTTTAAATGTTTTTATGGGAAGTTGAAAAAGGTTGTAGATCCTGCATGTAAAGAAGTGTTGAATTGAAAAAAAGTTGTGGGTCCCACGTGTAAAGAGGTTTTGAGTTGAGATGAGTTTAATAATTTGAGCTGAGTGTTTGGATGTTAGACTCAACTTAAGACTGAACTGAATTGATCTCAGTTTAAATGTATTTAGTGTCTAAAAAATCCCTAGTTTTTAATTAGAATATTTTTTTATAGCCCAATATGAAAGTGAATTGTCAATCCTCTTCGTATCTTAGCACAGGATAAACCCCTTCCCCACCTAATCACCAGAACTCAAATTTGGTCCCTTTGGTTCAGGTACATCCATCCATATAGGGCCGTGTGGTTAACAATTAGTTTCTGGAGGATTGATGCATGTGTAGGAATTGGTGTGGGATTATGTTTGGAGAATCAGTGGTATATCATTCGGGAAGGTTCTGCAATATATTTGTAGTGATAGTCATATTTGAAGCTCACCCAGAAATGTAACATCACAAATACATTTTATATTTATCTAAATTACTAGACTTGATTTTTGTAATGTGGTATTGCTAATAATGAGACAACATGTAGTAACTACTCAGTTTGTTAACCACTTCATCAATCATTATGATTAAGGGATATACTCAAGCAAGGAACCAATATAATGATTGTTGAAATGTATTAACCTGACTGACATGACATCTCTGTGAATCTTCCCTCTAGCTTATTTTCAGCAGTATGCATACTGATGCTTATGACTCATAACAAATGCAAGAGCACATCGACACCTTCTATTTTTAAATGATTGGAAGTCTAACCTTCTAGTTTATGTTAAGGAAAGTACTTCATCGTGGTACCCAAGAGGCTTAATTTGGAAATGCTAGTTCTTTGAAGAGTATATTCCACCAATAGAACTTGCATAATTCTTTGAGGCTAGCCTTTTATTTTTAAGCCATTGGTCGAGTATGGTAAAGCAAAATGGATTTATGAGCATGGAAATGAGATCATAGAAGAGAATATTTAAGTATTTAGTACTACTTCAAAATCTGTTTTACATCAGGATTGCATACGTTAAGATTGCATCAATGTCTACCTCTGGTAAATGAGCTTAAAAGATGAACTAGAGACGAAGCTATTTATCTATTATAATATGAACTTAGGAAGGGGGAAGTAGCAGAAGCTACTATCTATTTATAATCACAGGTACACCATTTTTTCGAAGGCATATTTCAGAGTGGCCCCAGTCAACAGAAAAAGTACAGCACTAATGGTTATGCATCATATGATCAGTCAAGAGTCTAGCTTCTAAAACTCATATACATGTCAAGGGTCTATGAAAAGGCTCAATCGCTTATGATGGATTTTGGTTGCAATCTAAAAGCTTGATGTTTTTTTTTTTTTTTTTCTAATTTTTGTAGTGCTCATAATTTTCATTCTTAAATTATTTGCATCTTTGGCGTGCCTGTTAGTACTTGTGACTCAATTGTGGATTGGCTGCAGTGACCATTGGAGGAAAAATATTCCAGTTCTGGCAAAATCACACAGGGTATACGCGATTGATCTTATTGGTTATGGATATTCGGATAAGCCAAATCCTCGTCAATTTAGTGACAACTATTATACATTTGAAACATGGGCCACCCAACTAAATGATTTTTGTGAAGATGTGGTTAAGGATGAAGCATTCTTTATATGTAATTCTATTGGAGGTGAGCTCCTTTTCAATGTTCTTCGCTTTAATAAATTAGTTATTGATTATAAGCTCTGATACTTGACAAGTTATGCATATTCTTTTTGATAAAAGCTTAAAATCCTAATGTTTTTTTAGCAGCTATGCAAAATTATTTTTATGCAATATGCAAGTGGAGAACTGATTTAAATTTCATGACTTTCTATTAAAATATAAGAACCACAATAAATCCATTTACTTTACAACTGCTGATTATTGAGCTAGGGTAATATTGCAGCTGAGTCTTTATGTTGTGAGATTTTTATTTGGGCTCAAGAGCAATGTTGCATAATGCTGCATTCTGCCATATATGTTCTGTGTTTTGCATCCTAATATGTTGTTCTTCCGATTTTATATTTTTCCCAGAAACGTCAGGAAAAATGCATAGAGCATCTCTGACCTTTTGGGTTGATGCATGCAAACTTGGAACCAATATGGTTTACAAATTCCCAAAAAGGAACTTGTATTCTTCTGTCTTTGCTAATTTTAGTAAGATATAGTTTCCAATTTTAAAGTGCAATGCACGCTCGCTTATTTATATGGCTTTGCTCCCTCTCTCTGTTTTTTTCCAGTGCCTGCTGCTGAGAACTGTTTTTCTAGGCACATTATTTTTAATACATTTATCAGGCAACCCGAAGGATTATCGTCTTGGTGTGTTAAGGATGCTTTCTTGGTTGTGCTCTTTTCTTAGAACTTTGTGAGGAGATACTGCTGTAAAATGTGCTGTCTTTAAAACCTTCACTCCATGTTATGTAAAGCTTGGTTTTAAAAACAATAGGATATAAATATTCCAATCAAAATTAGCCACCCAATTCAAGCCCATTGATATATATCTTCTCTAGTGCTATTTTCTTTGGAAACAAGCCTTAGATCTAAATTTTTTATCAAATTCAGAAAAGTAGGTTGATGATGAATTTAATAACAGGTTGATGATAATGATGCATTCAATGAAATTTCTTTTCTGGTATTTATGTAGGAGTTGTTGGTCTTCAGGCAGCAGTTATGGCACCACAGATCTGCAAAGGCATCATCATTCTAAATATATCTCTTCGTATGCTACATATTAAGAAGCAGCCTTGGTTTGGAAGACCTTTCATCAGGTCATTCCAGAGTTTGCTGAGGTAAATATTTGAGTAATAGCTTCTTTTGATGAGCTATTATTTAAGGTTGCATCTCTAAGACTTAAAGATAGTCATGCTGTTGTGCCAGGAATACTGCTGTGGGAAAATATTTCTATAAAATTGTTGCTACACCAGAATCTGTGAAAAGTATTCTTTGCCAGGTATTCCTATATACAAATACTGATATCTCTAATCAAATTATTAGTGCTAATTACATGAAGGGCTAATTGACATAATGATTTTTTAATGAATTTAGCACTAATGTCGTAGTTCAATACCACCAAGTTCAGTATAATTTTTTAAGGTTAACGATTTTACTTGGACCTGTTCATATGTTTTGCAAGATATCGTTAAGCATGCACAAATGTCTTCAGATGTTAATGGTTACCAAATTTGGCAATGCTTCCAAGTCCTCCACAAGGCTAAAATATCATTTTCTTTTGCTTACATCTTTTCCTATAAAAGAATATAAACATTCTTCCTGTAATTTTCACCATTCTGTGGGAATTTTTAACCATTCTTCTTTTTCCTACCACTTTTCTTTCACCATAGAAACCTCATTGATTCATCATCTCTAGTTCTTTATTGAAATGGAACAATATCATAAGAAACTAGAATGCAAACCACATTCAGTGGACCTAGTTGAGTTCAAGATATTCTCTTTTGGAACCATAATTTTCCCTTGGAATAGGTGTAGGTATGTAATGGATCAAACTTTGAAATTACAAATTTGATCTGAATTTAATCTATGAAACATTGTTGATTAAGAACCAAATCTTGTATGCATCAGATATTTGCACTTCAAGCTTGGAATAATCTATCAACCCATTGATATTTGATGCCTCAAACCGTAGTGATCTGATTGATATACATGATTTTTTCATTCTCGCAATTATGAAATCATTATTTATTCCTTATCACAAAAGTCAGGGAAGTTAAACCTGGCCCTTTTACAAACAACTAAGGACCTGTTTGAGAACACAAATGTTTTCAGACGTTCTCAAATTATTTTACTACTATTCATAGATATTCTAAGATATTCTTAGCTTTCGTTTGTTTTCGTAGATGAGATGAAATGCGTTGAAATAAAAGTTGAAAACTGAACAAAATATTAATATAATATTTTTTTTAGTATTATTTTTATTTTGAGATTTGGAAAAACTAAATTGTTTATATTTTTTATATGGGAATTTAAAAAAATTGTAATGATTAGATGAGATCAAGATGAGATGAGTTGAAAAATTTCTTGAAAACAAACGAGACCTTAGTATCCAAACAAGTCGTAAGAAGCTTTTATGCATATAGGTGGGAAAGTATAGCAAGTACATTACCAGTTGGCATCTTGTCTATGCACATAAATAGATCCACTAACTGTATATACAGGAAACGAAAAGACAAAAAAGAAGAAGCTACAAATGCGACATACTTGACTGTGTTGTCTTTGATTTGTATATGCTGCATATTTCTTGCCTAGGAAAAAGTTTCCTTCAAGAATGAACCTTGAATTTTGTAAAATTTATGATAATTCATTTCGGAGTTGAAATTCAGGAAATGCTGTGGATTTTAAATCAAAAGAGATGGTCTAGAGAAGAATGTTTACAGGCGTTTTAGACTGACGATTGATGCCTTGATCTTATAAAGTGCAGTAGTATACACTAGGGAATGAAATATTGCACAACGCCCATTCTAAGTTGTATGTTAAACTGAAAAGAATGAATCCATCACGCCAAACCTTTACTGGTGCTGATTACTTCTGATTAAATGAGTTTCAGTGTTACCATGATACCTCCCAAGTGACGGAGGAACTGGTTCAGAAAATACTTAATCCAGGACTGGAACCTGGTGCTGCTGATGTGTTTCTCGAGTTTATTTGCTACTCAGGCGGCCCTCTTCCTGAGGAACTTCTGCCTCAAGTTAAGGTCAGTGTGTTAATTGTATTTCAGTTTGTTAACTTCTGATCATACGAGTACAAAGTTGTGCGTGAGTCTTGAGAGCAAACATCCATGCCAAAAAGAAAAATTCTCAATTGTAGGACTGTATCCAAGCCACTCTTACAGGATCCATTGAAGTGAGACCAGCATTTGTAATGAAACTAATGGTCCTACTTTGCTCTTTTTAGAGTCCAGTTCTAATAGCATGGGGTGACAAGGATCCTTGGGAACCCATTGAGCTTGGTAGAAACTATGGGAATTTTGATTCTGTTGAAGACTTTGTCATCCTGCCCAATGTTGGGCACTGCCCCCAGGTACTTCTCTCTCTCTCTCTCTCACATTTACACACACACACATTGACCAACTCCCACCCACCTGCCTGCCCTCACGAACAACACATGCGGCAGTGTCTTGATTTGGTTGTGTGGCACAATAAAGAGTATTCTACACCTGCTTTGGAGGGCTATTATGTATATATTTCTATTTATATTTTGTGTAAGAAATGTCACCTTCTGCAGCATAGCTTGCACCATGGTAATTTTGTACCGTTCATGGACGATTCAATCCATCATTGTAAGTTTTTAATTTGTTAGGAGGCATGCAATAAAACTGGAATCTATCCAAAGCATTGAGGTGTAAGGGCTGTTAGGACTCTTAAGAATCTAAACAGAACTTTCTGTGCATGGACTATTATTTCAAGCTCTAAAGCACTGATTTCTGATGTGCCATCAATGCCAAATCATTGTTTAACTGTGGGAGAAATGCCCTTTTCCCTATCTATACTTAAATGTAATCGCTTGTCGTTTACTCTTCAATATGAAGTTAATATTGTTATTGATGATAATAACTTTTGAATATAATGATTTGTTGATGGAAATGAAGGATGAAGCACCTCATCTTGTGAATCCACTTGTCAAGTCATTTGTGGCACGCCATGCTACCCCATCTGCTAGTGTCTCCACAACTATCTGATCAATGGCATGTCAGTTTGTTGCTAGCTGCTCCTTAGTGCGTCAGAGATGTTTATGGTTCATCCTTTTTCAAGGCATTGCTAGCCAAGTTTCGCATTCCCTTTTAATCAACAGTATTTTCAATTTCAGATGTGGGATACACCACTTTTTTTCTTTTCTTTTTCTTTTTTTGTAGTATATTTTTAAGTTTTGAATCTGATTCAACTATTTGTAATTAGGCATATTCATCTGAGTTTTGAATCCGGGAATCCGGGTTCGAAGGATGAGTAATTTTCAAGACTATTTCAGACAGGACTAATTAATTTAAGATATTGATAGAAATTTTCAGGGCCGGGCTTGAACAAGCCTCTCTGTAATTAGATACAGCAAAACACCTTCACAGTAAGAAATATCAAGTTTTACAATTTCCTTGTTTACAATCTCATGAATCACATGCACTAAACTCAGTGGTTGGTTTATCATCCAGCTTGTGCAGAAGTATTAAAGACGGGGCGGTTTACTTATGTGCATCTTTTTGTGATTAAGAAAGCTTGTGGAGGTATTCCAAAAGGATAAAATATGAGAAAATCATGGTGGAAGGACCCCTTCAATTATCAAGTGTCAAATTTGACTGAAATTCAAATTGATCTGGATTTACTTTCGTTAACCACGTCTATATATAACTAATGGATAGAAAATAAAGTGCACCAAGTCCTATTTGAAGGCAGTTGATTCAACACACAATAAATGCACATAAATTTGTACAAACTTTGTTTGCTGTTGCATGTTTGACTTGCACTCTTCTGAACCAAGTGGCTGAGGCTTTTGTTTTCTCTTTTTTGGTTTTTTGTTTTCCCTTTTATTGGGTGGGAAAATTGATTATTATACATTATTCTCTTTGCTATGTTTATTAAGCACGGAACTTGCGATCAAGAGCTTCCAGTGCAGCGCGTGCTCCCCATGTGTTGTCACAGTTGGTGGCCGTTTGGTGTATTGGCTTTTCTAATTTCCTGCTTTCAATTACTAGCGATTAAGAAAATGTGGATGTGATAGTCTCTTTCGATCAGAACAAATCAATAAACTGTAGCATACATTTTTCAATTGTGATTTTTAGTCACAGGTTTATAGTCTGTCTATTAGACTATGTCAAAATTACTTTTAAGCAATTTCCTTTTATAGAAAATTGAGTTGGAGTCAATTTATTGATAAGATAACCTATTTTTCTTTTCTTTTTGTGTTTTAGCGTTACTTTTGTTTGCTTGGGGATGATTGTTAAGAATTCTTATCTTAGTGACTATTGTAATTTTATAGTTTATTTATAAAATTCTTGCCTTTAAAGGTTGAAAAAAAAAAAGGCACGAAACTATTTAAAATCGAACATGTGATTTACGTGATACTTTAATCAGTCAATTTATGTCACATCATTGTATTTTCCTTCACATTTAGTTTGCACCCTCTTTTCCAATTTGACTTTTCGATTTTTCCCTTGATTAGAGTAATTATTAATTAATGTGAAAATTAATTAGATCCGAAGTTGTAGGCCGTAGATGCAACATTTTAACTTAAATTTAATTGAGGGTTACAGCAACAGTCACTAATTAATAATGACCTCTGACATACGGTAACGTTAGGGACGACCTCATCTCACCAACAAAATATTCCCATTTGGCCTCTAACGTCTTAATTCCTTTCACAAAGAAAGCAAAGTCATATCTTAAAGTTGTTGAGTGTAAACATGTTCTAATTGCTAATTAAAACTAATATATTTAATTTGAGTGACCAAAATTGAAATCATCAAACCCTAATTAAGGAAGGATGAACTCTTAAACTAATCAAATTTAAGAGGCTTAATTTGTTGCATCATTAGGCATGGAGGAGCTTTTTTTAGACATGCAATGGTATTATTTAATTAATGGACAATACTATATACTGACATATATATGGATTCTTTTATAGAAAAATTTCAATTTTAGAATATATAAATTGATTAAAATATTTTTATTTATAAATTAAAAATTTTAAAATCTAAAAAATTCATTTCATTTACTCATTAAATAGAAGATTTTTATTAGATTGCAATATAATCCATAGATATGAGTTACAAAAAAAATTATTTTTAATTAATTTATGCTTCGTAAGAGTTACGTAAAAAATACAAAAAACTTAAAACATGTAATAGAAGTTATAGAATTATAAAACTTAGAAAAGTATGAAACTTAGATTTTTTTAAAATGCCTTGACCATGCCTATGAACCATTGAAAACGACCGGAAAAGGGAAAGTTTTCTGTTTCCATCATTGCGGTCGTGATCGGATCATCCTGGTGGGTTTTCTCAAAATCCATGTATATTGATCAGAAGGAAGGTTTGAAAAGCTAGCACATTATATATTGATCAGATCCCGTGCGCTAACAATTTGAATTTTGCATATAACAAAGCTAAATTAAAGTGGTTAATTTGATTATCTTTTGGTTTCTTGTGGTTCCTACTTGTTTTTGTGGATCTCACCAATTATAGCTAGCAATTGAGATGATTATAAACTAAGGACGAATTGTTTGGCCAGAAGAAATCACTGTGGCTCCCACATCATCATCATTTCTAAAGCACGCTTGAAACCCCATTTTAATTTATAGCCTGTCTCATATTGCCAGCTATCATATATAATTACATCATGGATGAAGTCATCATGAGCATCATGCATTTACTAGTGCACCCCCATGACCTAAGGATCAACAACTAATCACCCTTAATTAATTTGCACTGTTAATTAAGGTCTTTTAAATCTTCCTTAATTGATCAGTTGCTTGCTCTTATAAGTAGTTTATAATTTATCTGGATTTTACGAGGAAAGTATATATGCGTGAATCATGTGTTACTTACTACCTCTAAGTTTCCATTGTTTTGTACATATGAAAGCTTAATGGTTCAAGGGCTTAAGCAAAGGGACTATAGTGTTATCACCCAAGGAAAATTATACTCCTAAATGTTCAAGTATAACACCAATGATGTGGCCGGCAGACAGTAAAGCCAAACATTCTTTTATTGTTGATATAACTATCATATCAATATCTGTCACGTCAATGATATAAATTTACATCAGTATTAAACTTGGAGTAGTGTTAAGAGTAGTATCAAAGCTCTATCACCTCATTTGTTTGTATTTGGAAATGGAGATCTTCTCTATATTGAGGAATCAGACAATCACTTTTAAAATGGAAAAAAATAAAAAAATGTTTGCAGACACTCAATTAATGGAGACCAGTAGTACTTTTGGCATCCAAACATTTTGGGATAAAAGTGGTGAGTCTTTTTGTCCCCGGTGTGCATGTGTAATATTCCTCTTGTTAACAAGGACCACTCTGATTCCTACCAAGATAATTAAGTGAGAGCAGTCAAAGATTACTGAGAGCATGACCACTAATTTGTTTGGTATGCTAGCTGTGTCAAGACGGCCATGACACAGTTCCTGAGATTCCAATGATTATTCCTAAATAGGAATTTCTAGAAGAATGTGTAGCTAGGGGTCTAATTAATCATATTTGACAAAGCCAGGCATAAAAATGACAGGTAGGAAACAAATTTAGCATAAAAGAAAGAGTGGATTTCGGCATGAGATTTTTGCATGCAACAATTAATTAGAAAGAATTAAAAATTCTTTTTATATATTGAAGATGAAGGTACAAATGCAATCTTGATTCCTTATAACCTTTGGAGCATGAGGAGGAGCCTGTGAAGTAGGAAGAGGAGATGATCCAATCTCATTATAACAATAAAACCTCTCTCACTACTAGCTGCCTTACCAACACATAATACGTGATCCAGTTTCTCGATCGGTACTACTATAAAAGTTTTGAAGTTATTTTTCTAAATCACTAATTTCTATGGTATTGATTTTATCTTCTATAGACACATGCATTGCTATCCCTAAGTTGGTCAGCTAGATTTTGGGCTTCATTCAGTCGGACCTGATCTCTCTCTCTCTCTCCTCACAAGTATTCAACTTCTTAAGGTGTGATTTATTGGACTTTTTCTTTTCACTTTCAACCATTCCTTGTAGGTTTTCATAAGCCGCCTATCGAAGGTCGTCATTATCAAATCCACAGCTACTTCCCATGCACACAAATCCACCAAATAAAAGTATAGAGCGGTAACATTACGTGTTTGTTATTTTGTTAGGGTTGTTAGCATGATCTAGCATTTTATTCTTTTATTCTTTATTAATTTCCTTCTATAATATGTATATAAAGGCAGCACACGTTGTGCATATAATTCAGAATATTAGAATACATTACAGTTATGCATTCTCTCGCCTCTGGTTCATCACCTTCTTCAAGCTATTGTTAATATGGTGTCAAGAATATGACCTCCGATACAGAGTCCGAAACATCTCCAAACTCAAATTCAAACACTGATTCAAATATTCCAAACAACGATGCAAACAATCCTGCCACCAATCCCCATCACCCAACCAGTCCTTTTTTCATTCGACCTGGAGATGGAGCTTCATCTCCCATTGTTTCAGATCTCCTCACTATTGAAAATTATGTAACCTGGGCTAGGACCATCAGACGAGTTTTGAACATAAAAAACAAACTGGGATTCATCGATGGCACGATTCCTAAGCCTGCTAGTGCATCTGATCCTTTATTTGCACATTGGGAACGCTGTAATGATATGATAATCGCTTGGATTCAACACCCCGTTAGCTCCGAACATCACTCGAGTATTGCTCATGCACACACCACTGCACATGTTTGGAATGACCTCCGTGAAAGGTTCTCAATCCAAAATGCCCCACGGATTTTTCAATTATCCAAATCTATGTCCTCTCTTTTGCAAGATGACACTTCTGTTACTCAATACTATAACAAACTCAAATGCTTTTGGGACAAGTTGGAAATTTATGAGCCAATGCCAACATGTACTTGTGGATTTGTAAAGACATTGCTGGAATATTCACACCGACACAAAGTCATGCAGTTTCTCATGGATCTCAATGACTCATTTGATTCTATCCAAGCTCAAATAGAATCCTCTCACTTGTGCAATAGGAAGAATGACGCCGAAAAATTCATTCTTCATCCCCACCTATTGCCATGGCTACCAGAGGTCCTGGAAATCGTCCGACTTCATCTTGTCGCAATGAACGTTTATTTTGCTCTCACTGCAACATTATGGGACACTCTCTAGAACGTTGTTTCAAAGCAAATCCCAACCTATCTGTGTGCTCTCACTACCACATACCGGGGCATACGAAAGAAAAATGTTACAAATTACATGGATTCCCTTCTAGTCACAAATATCACTCTAAATCCAAATTCTATGCTAATCAGTCTACTCTTGAACATGAGCAAATTGGCAATGGATTGCCTATTACTCAAGAACAATACAATAACTTGCTTACATTACTTCAACACGCTCAACCACCTCCCCCTGCTCATGCCGTCAATGCTTCCAGCTCTACAGATACTCCTGCATCTGGTAACTTATTATGCAATCACCTACACTCATCACACACTATCACACCCATAGGCACGCCCTGGATTATCGATACCGGAGCTACAGATCATATGATTTGTAGCCCTAACCTCTTTTTTCATAATGTTACTTCCATTTCACACGCAGTCAAACTCCCTAATGGATCCACCACCTCGGCCACTCACATTGGTGATGTTCGTATCACTCCATCTTTAATTCTCCGCAATGTCTTATGTGTGCCTGCATTTTCTTTTAATTTGATTTCGGCAAAATCATTAGCAACTCAGTCTCGTTGTTGTTTATTTTTTTTTTCAAATCTCTATTACATCCAGGACCTTTCATCCTGGACGACAATTGGAGTGGGGAAGGTGCTTAATGGCTTGTATCATCTGCAAATCTCTAGCCCACATCCGACAACCTTATCTTCCTTTTTTAATGCCTTTACTTATAGTTATGTAAATGTTTCCACCACCATTAAGTTTGATGTTTTAACATTGTGGAATTATTGGCTTGGACACAGCTCCATGAACAAATATATTTTAAATGATGTTCTCAATAATTGTTCAAAACATGTGTCATCTTCTTATACACCTTGCACAATTTGTCCTATGGCAAAACAACACCGTTTGCCATTTCTGCAGCCTGAAATCATAGTTAACAAATATTTTGATTTAATATCAGTCGATATTTGGGGTTCTAACCAGACTTCAGATTACAATGGTGCGAAATATTTTCTAACCATCGTTGATCAATTCACTCGATGCACTTAGCTTTACATGCTCATCTCAAAATTAGAAGCCCACCAATCACTTCAAAATTTGTTTTCTCTTGTTGTCACTCAATTCGAAACTCAAATAAAGATAATTCACTCAGATAATGGTGCCGTATTTATCATGCCAATTTTTTATCAATCCAAAGGTACCATCCACCAACTCACATGCGTAGCCATGCCCTAATAGAATGCATTAGCCGAACGTAAACACCATCACATACTCAACGTGGCTAGAGCTTTAAAATTCCAGTCCAGGCTTCTCATGCAATACTGGATAGACTTTATAACCACTGTCGTATACCTCATCAACAGAACTCCTCTCCACTTCTCCACTACAAAACTCCTTTTGAACTCCTCTATAACAAAAAGCCATCCTATTCACACTTCCGAGTCTTCGGATGCTTGCGCTATGCCTCAACTCTTTCCCATACTCGCACCAAATTTGACCCTCGAGCTCGAACATGCATCTTCCTTGGCTACCCTTACGGAGTCAAGGGTTACAAACTCCTTGATCTACACACCAACCAGATTTTCCTTTCTCATGATGTTGTGTTCCACGAGCATATTTTTCCCTCAAACAATCCAACTCCCCACCCCTTTCAGATCCTAACACCCCACTCAACATTGTTTCTCAGCCTAATATCATTCCTGACTACTATTTCCTAGACAAGTCTCCTGAACCGGTTTCCCCAATTACAAACACTAACACATTACCTAATCCTTCTGTTCATAATTCACCTCAACCTGACCATACCATCAACCTCAATCCCACAGCTCCATGACGGTCAACTCAAACCCACAAAGCTCCTACATATCTCGTTGACTTCCATTGTAATCAAGCCATTACCTCCAACCCTCTTCAGTCGTCATCCAGGCAAAAAGTCATTGGCGTTTACATCACCAATTCAAAGGTACAATTTCCTTTCTCCTTTGTTTTTTCTTATAGTTCACTTTCACCATCTTTTAAGGCCTTCACCACATCCATATCTACCCTCATCGAGCCCACTTCATACACTCAAGCCGTCAAAGATCCCATATGGCGTGAAGCAATGCAATAGGAATGTCAGACCTTGAGTTTAATGAGACATGGTCCATTGTTAATCTTCCTCCTAACAAGAAGCCGATAGCATGCAAGTGGATTTACAAATATAAATTTAAAGCCGACGGGTTTGTTGAACGTGCAAAAGCCCGCTTGGTTGCAAAGGGATTTACTCAGCATGAATGAATTGATTTCCATGACACATTTTCACCGGTTGCAAAATTAGTGTCCATTTGTTGCCTCCTTGTCATAGCTTCCATAAAAGGCTAGGATCTCCAGCAATTAGACGTCAATAACGCCTTCCTATATGATGAACTTGATGAAGAATTGTAAATGAAGCTTCCTGTTGGCCATCACACTGCCAAATTCAATAAGGTCTGTTGCCTCCACAAAAGCATTTATGGCCTCCGTCAGGCCTCTAGGCAATGGAACAAACTTTCATCATCCTCGGCTGAGTTTGACTTCACACACTCCAGAGCATATTACAATTTATTTACCAAAGTCACCACTGATTCGTTTGTGGCTCTTCTCATATATGTCGACGATATCATACTCGTCAATTCTAACACTACTTCAAGTCCTGCTGTCAAAACTTTCTTGGCAACTAAGTTCAAGATTAAGACACTCGGATCCCTCAAATACTTTCTTGGCATGGAAGTTGCTTGTTTCAAAACCAGTATCCAACTTTGTCAGTGTAAATATGCGCTTGACATTCTAGCTGAAACTGGCTTGCTTGCTGCTAAACCGTCTCCTCTACCTATGGAACCCAATCTTAAGCTATCCAAAGATGCTGGTGATATTTTTCATGACCCGGAATTGTATCGACCACTAATCAGGAAGTTCATATATCTCACCAACACGAGGCTAGACATCAACTACAGTGTGAATTTACTTAGTCAATTCATAGCCACTCCAAGGGTTCCTCACTACAATGCACTCTTGAAAGTCCTCTGCTACATCAAAGCCACTCCTAGCCAAGGCTTATACTTTCCAACAGCATCTGAATTACACCTTGTTGCATACTGTGACGCCAACTGGGGTAATTGCCTAGATAGACGTCGTTCAACTACAGGATTCTACGTGTTCCTTGGTCACTCTTTAATATCCTGGAAATCGAAGAAACAGAACACCATCTTTCGATCTTCTGCTGAGTCCAAATATTGAGCGATGACAACAGCTTCCTGTGAACTTACATGGCATCGTTGTTTTCTCCATGATTTATGCATCTCCATTTCACAACCAGCCACCTTGTATTGCGACAACTAGGCCGCATTACACATTGCCGCGAATCCTATGTTTCACGAATGGACAAAATACATCGAACTTGATTGTTATCTTGTTTGTGAGAAAATTTTAGCTGGACAGATAGCTACTGCACACGTTCCCTCTACCAATCAGGTCGCAAACTTGCTCACTAAACCCATCCATTCTTCTACGTTTAACAAGTTGTTATCCAAGATGGGAGTAATCAACATTTACTCTCCATCTTACGGATCCACCGGATATAAGTATGGAGCAGTAGCATTACGTGTTTGTTATTCTGTTAGGCTTGTTAGCATGATCTGGCATTTTTTTATATTCTTTATTAATTTCCTTCTGTAATATGTATATAAAAGCAGCACACGTTGTGCATGTAATTCAGAATATTGGAATACATTACAGTTATGCATTCTCTCGCCTCTGGTTCATCACCTTCTTCAAGCTATTGTTAATAGTCATCATTGCCAGAGTCATCTTGGGATAATTCTAGCATGATCAGATGACACAATACTAGTACTTTCTACTAAGTGATAAAGGCGCGCGCGGCCATAAATTTTTACTCTCATCAATTGAAGAATCATTGTTAAAAGTCATTAGCTGAATCGGATCATTCAATGTGACTCAAAATAGCATTCACGACTTTTTCTTATGATATTATATATATATATATATTTGGACTGTTGGATCAAATTTTCCCATATATATATATTTGGACTTCACAAGTATTTGGAGTGCAAAAGTTTTCGCAGTAATAAGCTGTTTTTGTTGTAGTGGCCTTTCGAGATT
Organism: Platycarya strobilacea; assembly: GCA_036898215.1. NCBI lineage: Eukaryota > Viridiplantae > Streptophyta > Magnoliopsida > Fagales > Juglandaceae > Platycarya > Platycarya strobilacea. The sequence goes on from CM072550.1 coordinate 24,042,531, forward strand.
TTTTTTTCTTGGCATCGACCCTAGAGATTGAAGAAGAGATGTTCCCGAGTTTCATATTCGGAATTACATGCATGAGCATGACGCATGTGAACTCATGCTATATATGGGGCGCTAGAAATATTGTAAGTCAATTGTGAGTAACCCTTTCAGCTAGGTTTCATGCATGCATGCAGATTAGGTAGGCGGCACATCTATTATTCCTAATGATTGATCCATGATATGGGAGCCGAATTGATGATGACATTAGAGAGTAATTAATTTTAGTCGTGAGAGATTAGGCCGACCTTGACATTTCATATTAGATTGGGAAGGCATAATATTGTAGGCTGGACTTTATTAGTGATTACTTTGAGCCTCAATCGAGACTGATCTTTTTGTGTACTCTAAGCCAATGAAGGAGAAATTGCATTAATCAGCTATTCTAAGCCAATGAAAAATCAGTGAATGTAAGGTCTGATTATTTGTCGAAAATGGGATTTAGTACCCTTGCCAGTATTTTCCAATTAACTCGATCAAATTTGTAATTTAAGTAATGGTGTTTGTCGTTTTGTTTCTGCTTAATTGTAGAAGTTGTAGGTACTCTTTCTGTACTTATTGTGCCCTCTTAAATTCAATGATCACTATTTAAAAAAAAAAAAAGATTAATATGTTGTTGATCTCGCACCTCAATTGGAGTGCCTAGCTAGTTGGGACAATATGACAGCACTCATGATAAATAAAATTAAATGATTCCCTGTGGGGAGAAGTGAATTACTTTTTTGATACAAACTAACTACCAAACGCAAACACCTAATTGGATTAATTAATTTCCAGATCCAATTCAAGCTGGTGAAGATCATCAGGAACCTCGATCCCCCGGCCCCTGTATCACAAGCAGGTGAACAGTGGATATTATTGGTGCACCCACCAAAAACAAATCTGAGATAGAAAACAAAGGTGGAAAAGAAAGTGAGAATCCCCTTTGACTCCAAAACTTGCATTATTTTCATTCATATGGGCCATGAACATGATCTCTCTCACGTGTCAAGCACGTCCTACCAATATATATAGTACTCGATCATACACTATTATGACGGTCACATATAATATAAAATAAAGTGTAGACTTATGAGACCGGGACTTGGTCGTATAGTGAATATTTCAGCTGTAGTCGTTTGGTTTCAAGAGAAAATGGGTAAGTTTCAAAGGGTCTGTGTCTTTTGTGGAAGTAATTCAGGGAACAGAAAGATCTTCAGTGATGCAGCTCTTGATCTTGGAAGAGAACTGGTCACTACTCTCACTCTCTCTCTCTCTCTCTCTCTAGTCTCTCTCTCTCTCTCTCTCACACACTAGTACACATGATACACTAGTCAACACCTATATCCGGATTGCGAACATTCGTTTAAGGGTTTTAAAAAAGTGATTTGCTATGCAGGCGGAGAGGAAGATGGATTTGGTGTATGGAGGAGGGAGTGTTGGGCTGATGGGATTGGTTTCTCAAACAGCTTTTGATGGTGGATGTCATGTGCTAGGGTAAGATCGAGATTTAATGGGGGAAGCATATAAACATAAGATCACTTGGCTTTTTCAGTGTTCAACAACGTAGAATACATATAATTAATAATATATATGTTATTGGGTGTAATCTTTCCTTTTTGATCATTTGTTTGGTTTAGTTTAATGTATGTTCCAAGTCTCTTTCTAGTGCATATATTTCCATATATATAGAACCAAAAAAAAATTTGGACTAATTCATGTTGTCATTTCATCTTTATTCTAAACTGATCATGATCTTTTTTCCGTTTCTTGGTTAGAGTTATCCCAACTGCACTTATTCCTGTTGAGGTATGAAGTATGAACATCTCTCACTCTCTCTCTCTCTCTCTCTTTCTTTCTCTATTGTGGATGTGGGATATTGTGACTAGTACTAGATATGAATTGTTCTCAGATATCTGGCCATGCAGTGGGAGAAGTGTTGATTGTAGCAGATATGCACGAAAGGAAGGCTGAAATGGCTCGTCGATCTGATGCTTTTGTCGCTCTTCCTGGTATATTATATTATATTATGCAGATATATTATGTGAATTTTGAGATCGAAAAAGAAAGTACTTCATGTACATCATATATAGCATAAATAAGAGTTTCATTAATTAGTTAATTAACCTGTTAGATATTGATGGATGCAAGTTTTTGATCCCCCTTAACCCTTTTCTGATCTCTGTTATATAAATATATATGAATTAGGAGGATATGGAACCATGGAAGAGTTGCTTGAGATGATAACATGGTCTCAGCTTGGAATACATGACAAACCAGTAAGTTCAATTGCCTTTTGCTCCTCATGACTTATTTATATATAGAGAAATTAAGCACTAATTCAATTTACTTTGGGGCATTTACAGTAGTACGTATTTCCCAAAGTTAATTTCTTCAATTTATATATATATATATATATATATATAGAGAGAGAGAGAGAGAGAGAGAGAGAGAGAGAATTACTAAACGTAGTAGAATACCTAGCTAGCTAACACCTGCATGGGTCATCATGTACTTAAGTAGGCCTGCATATCATATCCTTCAAAAGGAAAAGGGCCACAATTTATGAGGCACAAAATAAACCTGGCCTATATATATATATATATATATATGATCATTTAGGCCGGGGATGTTGATAATTCATGATCATGATTTAATTTCTTGATCATGACCCGTGATATATAATAGCATTAACATATATATAATATATTATTCCATAGTGATGATCAACTCCAAGAAAGATCAAAAGGGTAGCTTTGATATTTGTATTGATGACTTGAGGAATCTTCCTCGACCGCTAGCTAGTTGCATATATATATATATATATATATATATATATATTATATGCTGATCATCCAATTAATTATATATTTTCAAAAGTAGTACTAAGTCTCTTAATTTTGAAGTTATATACACATGATCGTCGATCTTGAACTCTTTCATGAAGGATCAATTAGTTGACTTGGTGATCATTAATTAAAATTATAGGAACAATTAAGGTATATATATAGATTTGATCACATGGCGATGGAGTATTACAATGTTGGTGTTCATAAAGACATAAATTATAAGCAATTAGTACTACTTGAAGGTAGATGATCAATTGCATATTTGGACATATAATAGATCAACATATATATTATATATATAGAAACATGCATGCATTAATTGTCGAGGCATTAATTAGCAATTAAACGGTACTGTTTGTAGTCCTTTTCGTTTTGATTATTATTTATTGAAAAACTTCTTTTGCACGACTTTTTCTGACCGGACTCTATTGTGGGAAATAAAGTTTAATTATTGAATTTGAGACCAATTACCCGATCGATAACATGCAGTAATTGGGTCGTGAGATCAGCCACACTAGTACTAATTCTTTTCGGTTCGATTGGCTCCACCAAATTAAAGAAACATATCATCTCCTAGTTACCTACGCTAAAAGAAAAACGAATTGTGTGATTAATTATTTGCGATGAAAAGATTATTTACGACTCATTTTAATTTTAAATAATCATCTCGTTAAAATTAACTGACTGTAAATAAATAGTTTTCTTTTATATATATATATTCTTTCCCAGTGAAATCCCTATTTAACATGTTAAGTCTAAACATTAAGTCTTCACATATGAGTACTCGACTTGATCATCATGTATTGGTAGCTAGCTGCTTCCAATTCAAGTAACATACATGCAGGTTTCGGCTTCATTTTTAATTTGTTTAAAAAAGGTTTGATCCAAGGAATAATAATCAATCAGATAGAACAGTACAGGATTATGCATGCATTACTGGAATATGTTGATGAGATTGAGGTTCATCAATTCTCATCCTATATTTCGTAAATAAGAGGCCTTTTAAGATCAGTTGACTACCTCAAGAGTCCCGAAATTAACCACTATAGAGCTTCTAATTCTTCTCCCCAATCCCAATAATTAAAATTTTAAATGAGATAATATTCTGATCACCAGATCCAGGAAGCAATTAAAGTAAACCGTGGGGTTTGAATGCCTTATATGTGGTCATTAGACAGATCTGGCCCTCGAGCTTGACAGCTGTCCAAATATGAAAGAGATGGCAATGAATCAGACTTAACAACCATTTTAGGCCCTTAATTAGCCTAATCTTTTCTTTGAAAAATGTAGTTTCTAGTGTCACAGCAATCGCTCTCATAATCTCATTCAATGAAAATGGGTTTTAAGCTTAAATAAGATAGAAAGTTCAAAAGTACATCATAATTAAGTCGGTGAGATTGCAGCCAATCAACAAGCACGATGATCAGCATGCATGTTTCAGTAATAAAAAAAAAAAAAAAGAGTTTTAACGAAAGAGAACAAGAAGCCTTGACTTTGATGGTTGTTTGCTTGCCCTGAATTTTGACATTTGTTTGGTTTTTGTTTCGGCCAGTTGTCATCAACTAAGCTCGGAACTTTCATGTGTGTTTCTCTATATATATTTCCTTATTATTGTTAAAAAAGTTGTACTATAAAGGCCGGCATCACACTCAGCATAATTTGGCCTGCAAACACAGGTGGGTCTCTTGAATATAGATGGCTATTATGATTGCTTGCTTGGATTGTTTGACAAAGGGGTGGAAGAAGGATTTATTAATCCATCTGCCAGAAATATTATCATTTCCGCAAACACTGCTCGAGACCTGATACAGAGGATGGAGGTACATATATATACAATTTCCTTCTACAATAATCACACAAAAACCACAGAACATCTCAAACTTGGTGAAAATTGCAAAACTATGTTCTATCAGGAAATAGTCGACCAAAAAAGTTTAATAAACAGATGAACAGATTTGAGTGAATTGCTTAATTCTCCTGTGAGAATAGGACGTATTATGAGGTTAGGCTAACTGGGAACATTAGTTATGTAGTTTCTAGGACTCCTGTACTCTAACTGAGCATGGCAGAAACCTTGGTCAACTTCAAGGCTTTTTATTTTTTTGATAGCCATCAGGTGTCCAAGAACAGCGTCCCGACTAATCTTGGGAGTGAACAGTCATTCGATAAAGAGTTTTTCGCAAGTAAACCTTGGATAATTTAAGGAGAAAATCCCCCAATCTGATAACTCTTAGAAATTATTTGCCCCCAAGCTCAAGATCTTTGCCACTTGAGCCAACCCCTAGGGGTTTGGTCAACTTCAAAGCTTAAGGGATGTCAAAGGCCCCAGCACGCTAGTTTTATATGATAACAGAATGCTTTTACTTCGAATAGAGTTTTTTCACATTCCAAAATCAAACCAAGAAGTTAAGCAGGTGAAGACTTTCGATGAAAACGCGTATAAAAACTATGGCACTGGGAATTTAACTAGCAGTGATATGATCCCTGAAGTTATTTATCATTTATCTTATGTAACTAACTTGTTGCTTGTGGATGTGTTTCTGTAGGAATACATACCTGTGCACGATCAAGTGGCACCAATACAAAGTTGGAACATAGAAGAAAATCACAATCAAAGTTTGTAGCTGTAACCTTCTTTTGCCCTCCAAGAGGGGTAGGGGAAGTGCTTATTGTAATAACATTTTCCTAAAGGCAGTTGAAACCTTATGTGCAAGCAGATAATAAAATAAGAATAAGAAAAACAAAACAAAAAAAGATATTCCAAATGAACAAGGGCCCTAACTCTCTCCTTTCGTTGATTGTGTTTCTTCGATTGATATCACAAATTGAATGCTTGTATCTACTTGAATGGAATAATAAGACACATAAATTTCCCATAGCATGAATGCTGTGAGTGTTAGTTTATGGACTCTCATGTCGCTCAATTATTTATGTATCCAATTTCTATCACCAAAAAGATAAATATAGAAAAATCGAATAAGGATCAACCAAAGCGGACATGATTGTTCAGTACTCAGTAGACACCAAAGTAAATTTATATATAAAAACAAGTACAGGAGTTGTAATCACAAGCCAAAAGGACAAAGCTACCCTGCTTCCCATTACATGAGCAAAAAGAAAAACACCTCTATCTTCCAATAGCATCTCGTCTAAGAGGTAAATTCCAAGTGCATGCTATAAAGAAACAAAAAGCTTTCATTGACCAGCAGAACCATCTTTTCCTCTGTCTTCTTCTTCTTCTTCTTCCCTTTACATGATAAACTTAGATCTCATTTCATATGGGTAAATAACAAATGAGGAAGTCTTTTGTGAAGCTTCTGGGCTCGGGCTAGTCATTAAACAAAGCAGGCATGAGCTAGTCATAAAGAATGATCGTCAATGCAATAAAGGAACATATGAACAAAAATAACAAACCAGAATTGACTCAAAGAATCAAACATTAGGGGAAAACCCAGCCCATTCAGCACGTATTGACTCCATCCTTGCAATCTGTTGTCAAATTATAGAATGTTTCCACCCTTGTCTTTGCCCTATAAAGGACCTCAGTATCCACGGCAACTCTCATGTAACCATCAAACTCAACAGGTCGTCCATTATTTAGAAGCATTGTCTCATTGTGCCATTCACTTGCATTGCCCCACAATTCTTTGTAATCATCGAGCAAATGTACCTTGTACTGAGATCTCAGTTTATCAAAGTAATTGTAAAATGGCTCATTTGTGGCTATATACAGATTCCTCCATGGCTGAATCATACTTTTAAGCTTCGTAAACAGGGCATCAGGTGATGTATCAGAATCCAGATGAGGCCAAAGTACTTTATTCTGTGCCTTCTTCCCTCGAACCACGTGGACTGCATCAAAATCCCAGTCCATTCGTCCACTGATTTCTGAAACAAGATTCATCAATCTCTTTGATTTCCAAAGAGCGTGCCATGGCCTCTGGATGTACTTGGCAGCTTGCCCTTCACATACTCTATACCAATAGTTCTCTGGCTCCGGAGCATCAAACTGCCTCCATATAACTGTGTTCTTATCTTTCTTAAGTTGCATCGGCGTCACCTTGTAACTCACAACCTTCCTAGTAGGAACTTTCCTTTTATGGCTCCGACGCCATTTCTTCCAACCCATCAAAAACTCGCCCTCCTCCACAATCGATGCCACCTCCTTAAGATGCTCAAAGTCAAAATAATACCGAAAATCCTTTCCCTCCTCATCTTTATTACTTGGATTATATGTTGCTTCCAAGCATATACTCAAATCCATCACGAACGTCCTATTTAAAAACATAGCCTCTCCTAAACCACACAAGAAACTCCAAATGTAATGATTCATTCCCTTACAATAATCCCCTCCGCGGGAATAGTACAAGTACCTCCCCTTGTTGAAATTCATCAATGATCCCAGACTCGGGATTGTGTCATTGATCTCCTCATCCCGGACTGGTGGGGGCACAATCTTAGCTTTATGTCCACTGCCCCTCCTTGTACCATTTCTGATTTTACTCCTAGTCTGCCGGGCATTAACACCAGAATGCCATGCACCCGCCTGCACCACTTTATACGTACAATTCTCTCCAATTACAAACTTGAACCTCCTAAAATCCCTATACTTCCTCCATGATTTCTCTTTCTTATTCCTAAACCTCCATGCCACATCACATTCATCCGGTTGTGACCCGTTAGCTGCCATCTGATACTTCAAGAACACAATGGACTTAAAGACCCGAAAATTGAACTTCTCAACGGCAATCAGAACCCGAGGGTCCGAACAATTCACAACCTCGTCGCAAGCCAATTGAAATTCTGGGGTTGAATTGGCAATCTTCTCTTCGGCTTTCTCGATCACAGCCTCGGTAATTGGCTTGCTTTCAGGTGGCATGGCACGCTCCAGAGGAAAATCTTCCCCCGTTTTGAGGATAGAACTGTCACTTTGGAAGGTGGCATTTTCAGATTGGGTGAATAGCTTGGTCAGGGCCGGAGCTGACTCAAGCCATGGATCTGGGGGTTGGTAGGTGATGGCAATCACGGTGAACACGAGCACCGAGAATACAAACACTGAGAAACATACATTGCTTATCAATTTGATTAGGTTCTGTCCTATGGGCTCAGTGCTTGGATTCGACTCTTTCATGGGTTTGTCCGGAAAGCTGTGATCTTTTGAGAAAAACCCAAACACCCGAACCCCAAATATTAAAGTTTTTCCTTTCAGCTAACAAACAGGTCGTGAAATCAATGCAGAAGAACGAGTGGATTAATGAAAGAACATGTAAGGGAATTAGGATTCAAAAGAAGAATAAAAAAAAAAAGAATCTAAGAAAGCAAGTAGAAAGAATTGCACTTACAGTCCAAAACGGGAGATGTGGAATGGGTGTTAGTGCAGATAGGTGTTTGAGGGCGTGTTTTGAACTTTTGAGACTTTAGCCATAAGCAAGCGAAAAGCCAAAAGTCGTGGGTGGGTAAGGCCCTGTGGGAGGAGGGGTGTCGTTAGATTGTCCTCGTCTGGGGAACCTCTTTACTCTTTGGTGGTTGAGCTGGAGCACTCTCCACGTCAGCATTATTATTATTATTTTTATTAAGAAATTGATTTATAGATAAATATTTTTTTCTCAAGAAATAAAATATTCATAAATAATCTAACAGATTACATGATACAAATCTAATAAGATGGAAGTCTTCTACAATTTTCTTAAAGCCAACACAGACATCCCAAAGGAAAAAAAAATAAAATAAAATAAAACCAAAAGTTTAACTCCCATCCATTTTTTATTGAGAATACCGTTTGAAACAGTTTTAATATGGTTTGATAAATAGTTTATAACACTGTAATTAGAAGTTGCAGAGAAAGTTATGTGCTACATCTTATTAATTTAGACTAGCTGAAAAAAGACTTTCACTTGATTTTTGATTAAATAAAATGGGAATATAGAATAGCGACGTAAAACGCTGTTAAATCACCAAGAAGGGCTGTCATAAGCAGTGGCGAGACGAGCAGGTTACGTGCTATGCTTCGAGTGAAATGATAAGTCGGATCTAGAAGATTCAATACCTCTTATCTTAATGATGTCATGTGTGATAGTAGAAAATACGTATATATCATGCGTGGCATAAGTTACGCGTGAGACGTACATGCCATACTGTTGGACATATTTCTTTGGTCTTGTAGATGCATCTTGAGAGGTTAATGGTAGGGGTCGTGTCTGCCTTAAATCACTGAAAAACAGATCGTCATGTTTCAAAGCTAACGGGTGAAAACTAAAGGAAAAATAAAAGGAAGTATAACTAAATGAAAGTCATGCCTGGCCAAAAGGAGAGTCAAAGCTCTAATCCCCTCTCTGCAAAGACGGAGGAAGCTCCTGACTGAGACGATAGAAAAGAGAATTGATTGGAGTGAGAAAGATTTGTCTTTTTATTTTTAGTGGTACTCTATAGATAAACAACCTTAATAAACTTCGGATTTACATAAAAAAAAAAAAATAATAATAATAAAGTAAAACTTTTTTTTTTTGTTAATTAAAGTGAATAAACTTATACATTTTAAAATTATATTTAAAATCACTCTTATTATTATTATTATTATTATTAAGCACAAAAAATATAAATTTATAAACGAGATTACTAAAAATATGCATTTCTAGAGGAATACCTGACGAGTTTATAAATCTAGAATAGATTTGAAAGAAAAATAGCCCAATCAACGGGGTGAGGTAAGGCATATTGTAAATCCAATGGTCCATTTAATAATTAATATCACATATATAATGACACCATTAATTAAAATGAAAAAGGAAGATCAGTACTAACAGTCAAGTTCTGTATGTATTCTGCTTTCTGAATTCTTCAATTAATACAATCAATGGTTGCATTGCATTGGCATTGACATTGAAGACGGAAGCTTCTTGCAAAAAAGTTGAAGGTTAATCAACAAAAAAAATTACTGAAGATTATCGGATAGGCTTTTTTTTTTTTATACTTTTTGGTTCCCAAGTTTAATAAATTTGTGATTCTAATTTTCTTTTTTCTTTTCTTTTCTTTTCTTGTTGTCAAGTTTAACAAAATTTAGAAATAGATTTAAGAATTTTTCAATGCTTTGCACAATAATAATAAGGAATAAACGTCGATCCAGTTCGGCTGTATAACCGACCATTCACTTGGCACCATGTGGGCATTCCATAAGAGTTTGTGCATGTTTAAGATTGTGGTAATAAATATTATTTTTAACTTAAAATTTATAATTTTAATTTTAATGTAGTAAACTATACTACTAAAAGTTATTTACTGTTCGACATCTATATGTCTAAAATATTTTTAGAATTAGTTATGATAGTTTTTTAAAAATATATAGTTATTTGTAGAAGTTTTTTAAAAGTTTTAATTTTATATTTATTGAAAAAATTGATTTTGAATTTTTTCAATCCACTAAAGTATTTTTAATAAAATTACTCAAATAACTTTTTTTTTTTTAAACTACTTTTAACGATTTAAAAGTGTTTTTAAAATTTTGAAAAACAATTCCAAATATTTTCTTACTCTGAGATGCCGGTGGAGTTGCGGGATCCAGTTTGTGACCGGTTTTAGTTATCAGTTAGTAAAATATCTGATGTGTTCCTATGTCATTGGAGGGCTGTAAATGGTCCATATCCAGCGCATCCGTATGGAAGCGCTTCGCTAATCATCAAAACTATACGGCTATGCTTTTATTTATTTATATTATTAGCATTGCCCTTATTATTATTGGTCGAAGCTTTCTATTGATGCCGTTAATTCGGTTTCAAAGCCACAAGCAGGGCCATACACGCACTGCTTTATCCATCTTATGGGATAATCAACTTAGATACTACATTCGATTTCTAGTTTTCACGCTTTCTTAGACCTCAACGGATTCAGAGCCAGGCCACGAACTTACACTTGTCTCTACCTTTCCAAACTTGTGAAGATTAACAGCTCCAAATCTCTCACCGTCTACGTTTGAACTGTGAAACCAGTAGCCATGGAATCTATGAAAGCTTCCTCCTTTCCTTCACTTAGCATACGAACCGGACCTGCATTCGATAGAACCCAATTCAGAAAACCCATGTTCCTGAATTTTCATTTCGGCCCAATAACCCGTTCGCCGTTCCCTTTAGTGGGTACAAACCAACCTAAATTCAACGTTTTTACCACCATATCATCCACGGATTCAATAGAAACCCAAAACCCACCTGGCTCAGAACTTGAAACTCACAGTAAAGATGAGAAATTTGATTGGTATGCACAGTGGTATCCAGTTATGCCGGTCTGTGATCTGGACAAGAGGGTGCCACATGCGAAAAAAGTGATGGGTCTTGATGTGGTTGTGTGGTGGGATAGGAATGAGAGTGCTTGGAAAGTGTTTGAGGATAGCTGCCCTCATAGGTTGGCCCCACTGTCTGAAGGACGGATTGATCAGAAGGGCAGATTGCAGTGTGTGTACCATGGTTGGTGTTTTAATGGCTCTGGTGACTGCAAGTTCATCCCCCAAGCACCTCCTGATGGCCCTCCGGTAATATTCTTCAAGCGTGGGGGGAACTTGGGATCAACATTGTGTAAATCCTTTTGGATGTTTTCTTGTTCTTTGTGTTATGATTCTGTCTTCTTGTTTGATGCCAAACTCAGAATTGCGTTAGATCGTCAAGAAACTTGCAGAAAACTTAAAAGGAATAAAAGTAAAGTAAAGAACACGAGCATTAAGTGGTTCGAAGTGATCTACATCCACGGCAGGAACTGTCTAGAGCCTTTCATTGATGATCAAACACAATTTAGAGAATGCAAGATGACACCCTCTCCTTGTGTCACACAACTCTTAAAGAATTTCTCTCGATCTCTTCTCTGTTCTCCCTGTCTTTTTTTCTCAATTACATTATGATAGAATACAACCCACCCTTTTATAGGTTACACAACTGACTTAATGAACTGAAGCCTTCTCTTAATACAATCTGTTATACGTGTCCTTCACATATAGGCTGCCAGATCTCCTTCTCATATTACAGATTTTCTCATTTAAATGGCCGACACTTCTTCATAACACTTTGAATATATTGGGATGTTGTATCTAATATTGGTCTGTGACACAATTCCAAATTTAGATACCTCACTGTCTTTTCATTGACTACACAGCATAATCAGTTGGAATAAAGATATGAAATCAGGTCTAGTATGTTAGCATAATCAAAATAGTTGCATCCACAAGTATGCCTTCTCTATTCCATGGTCCGAAGCATCAAGCCATGGCACAAACAAGCCTAATCGCTGAAAGCTGAGCACCACTTACACATACAGCTACAGGCCTAATGTGAATACAAGTCTAGTTATTTGTAACAAAGATAAAATGTGAACATCCACATACATGCTCTTGTTTCAATATCTTGTATACTGTCATCCATCTTTTGGATGTTTAAGACTTGCGAGGCTTAAGATTTTATGTAAAGATAAATTCTAGAAATTTCCAGTGACAATCTTTCTACTCCATACTAGATCTCCCCTGGTTTTAACCTCTTATATCACAGTTCTGTTTGGAATTATTATATTTTCCCATATAGATATAAGGAACAGGCTATGCCAATTGTGTATCCAGGAGTCCTTACAATAGCATATGGAACTTGGTTTTAGAATATTGCATAATAGAAGCTAAAGGATATTAACACTTGGCCTCGCCGTTGTTAATCAAAATACAATTAATTGGCTTGTTTCAAAAGACTAGAATAAAATGGTTAGGATTCATGTTACTGTCTTTCCTTCTGCTAACAAGGTGTCTATGGAGTATAGCGTTAACCTTTTTTTTTTTGGTATAATGTTAAATCTTCTTACTGATTTTTCAAAGTTTTGAGAACCATATAGTATATCAATTACTCTAGAATGGGATTGAAGAGGGCCACGAAGCTCACTTATGAGCACCGGCAAACTTGTTTTCCAATTAAAAGAAGTTGACAAGTCATTATTAAGCTACACATTCTTTTCTTTACTTAAAAACACTCAAAAATTGAGAATCAACCACATGAACGAGGATCGAGGTGTCCCTAATGATACTATTCTCTTCAGGTGCTGTGGCCATTCCTTTTGTTTATTGTACCTCTTTCAGTATTTTTCATTCCACTGGACGTATGATGTTGAGATCTCTAGGTCTTCCCTTCAAAGGTAAAATTTGAAAGAAACAAAATATGAAGAAATTGACTTCGACATTCCTTTCGTTGTTTAGGCATTGGAATCTAAAATTTTTAATTAATTGTTCAGGCATTGGAGTCTACAATTATTTGGATTGTTGTAGCAGGTTGTAGATGTCTACATATGATAACCTTGCATACGACTAATGGAAAGATGGGATAAAATTGTGTCAGTCTTGTATCATTTAGTTGAAATTAAATATGACAATGTTGAAACTGAACTTTTATCAAGCAGTGCACACACTACGATTCCAAGTATCTGTATTTATTAGGCAACATTTATGGTGATTAACCTTTCCAAATAATTATGCAGGTGCACACATTCAAGAAAGCATGTGTAGGGGTTTATCCAAGTACTGTGCAGAATGACATTGTTTGGTTTTGGCCAAACACCGATCCTCAATACAAAGATATTATTATGGAGAGAAAACCACCCTATATATCAGAAATAGATGATCCTTCTTATACTAAATTGATGGGAAATAGGGATATTCCTTTTGGGTATGGTCTTTCAGTCTCTTATGAATTAAGCCTGTTTTCTACTATAGAATAGACACTTCATTGTTGCTACTTCTGTACCATATCTGGTCTAAAATTTTTTTACATATTTACTGTTAGTAGTTTCTGTTTTTATTTTGGCTAATAGTGTTGAAAGAAAAAATATTTTTCTTACTTGATCTAAAAAAATTCCCTGCTTTTTTATTCTGAATTATTATCTGGAGTTTCTTCAAATGAATTTCTCACTAGAAGCTGTGCATGTATTCATTGGAGATTGGTTTTTCAGTTATGCTTTTAAATAATTTCTCTGTAGAAAATCTGACTAAGTATTAATTTTTCATTCAGTTATGAGGTATTAATGGAAAATCTTATGGACCCTGCTCATGTTCCATATGCGCATTATGGAATAATGCGAATGCAACAACCCAAAAACAGATAAGTATTTTCAGATACCCTTATTTCCATTCAATTTGTTCTGGTCTCTTAATTTATTACTGAGATCAAGTTGCCTTCACAGTGAAGGCTGATAGAGAGGGGGGTAGACCTCTCGAATTGATTATTGAAAGGTTAGACATCAATGGGTTTGAGGCAGATCAAGAGGTGAGGAGTAGAAGCAAGTTTTTACCCCCCTGTGTGTTTTATGCTTATAATGACTCCACGGTGGATCAAGCTAATGGATCTGCATCATCTGCTGGAACCAAAAAGGTAGTAAATCACAACAATCAATCTTGAATATTATGCTGATCAACAAAAGTTGGGATCTATCTAGTCTAATCCTTTTTATCTTTTTTTTGTGTGTATTCTTAGCATACTCTTACTTACGTAATTTTTGGTTGATGCAGAAAATTTCAGTGCAGAGGAAATTTTCTTTAGTATTTATATGTGTTCCAGTTAGTCCAGGTAATAGCAGACTGATATGGACATTCCCAAGAAACTTTGGCCTTTGGATTGATAAGGTTGTGCCACGATGGATCTTTCATGTGGGACAAAACCTGATTTTAGATTCAGATTTATATCTTCTTCACATTGAGGTGACTCCAATCTCTTATGTTATTACAAAGTTATTTTCAATCTAGATATTTGACATATTCCATTAGACTTTACTTTTGCTTTTGGGGAGTTACTATCAAAATTAGTGTAAGATCACCAGATCAACCATATTGACAGATTCCAAAGTTCTGCTGTTAGAAAAGAAAACATGTGGGGTTTTACTTCCAATGTCTTATGAGAGTGGAAAAGAAAGTAAACATTCAGGGAAAAACTATTCCCTTCTTCTTTTCTGTTATATTGGCAAGATTTTGAGTTAGTCCCCCATTCCCTATCTTTTACAACTGGATCAAAAGGGTCACCTATTTTTTTCCCCCTAAGAAATTTACATCATGGCCTTTTCTCACAACCTAGCTCGATGGTTATTTGCAGTGGGCTCAACGTAATAGAATTAAATGTTTTTCAATGATTGTGCTGTAACTTATCATGTTCTTTTTTTTTTTTTGCAATTTATTCCAGAGATGCAATGATTGCCTTGGTAGCATTGTAGCAATTATGGACTCCATATGGGCTTGAGCACCACTTAACTACCTAACACAACTAACCCCTAAGAACTTCCTGGAAATAGGTTTAAATGCTTGAAGCTTCCCCTTTCTTCCACCTGTACTACAGTGGATTGACTGCTGAATCTTTGTTTTTTTTTTTTAATAGATTGACTGCAGAATCATATCTTCATTTTGATGGGTGATTCCTTGGGTATCTGAGATGAGACCTAGAATTCTGCTTTCTCTAAGATGATGATCCAAATTTGAAGGTCCCCAAGCTCAGAATACTTGTGTACAAGTGAACATGAACTGCTTCCTTCCAGATAGTGAAGGTTACTAGGACCTAGTCGTTTGGCCACAGAGTGTGTGTGTGTGTGTGTGAGAGAGAGAGAGAGAGAGAGAGAGAGAGTGAGAGCTGCTGCATACCATCATGGCTCCTTCTAGCTAATTTGTTCTCTCTTCTTAATCCAATAGTCGGAAACCTCCCAATGTCATCCTCTATGTTGTCGTGATGGATTGTTTTCATGATGCATGACTACTTTTTTTCTGCTTTTCCATTTCAATTGCCCTATGCTTTCATGATGGATTGTTTGTTTGGGCTTTCTTCCCTTTGTTTCCTGCATAACAACAATAAATCTTGTGTTTATTTCTGATGTCCACATCTGATTCTTCATTTGTTAAAACATATAGCTTCTTCAATCTTTCTAATTTAGCTGCTGATCTCCTGTTTCTGTTTGAACAGAAATATTTAGTAGGGGTAACATGTAGCCATGAAAATCTTTCCCATTTCAATCCGCTTTAACAGATTATCTTGTGCTGCATAACAACAGTTCTTTATGGTCATTTTCTGGACTCTGCATAGAGACTTCACTCCTGACCTTCAAAACCCATAAATGTCTAGTCAGTTTTATGAAAGCTTTTAATTGATGGGATTGAAATCGATCACTACACTTTCACACTACAGAATTGCAATACAACCTCTGTGACAGGTAATATGTTTCTTTTCCCACTAAAGCACTAGTATTTAGCCAAGTCTCCAGACTGGAGAACGAATTTAGCCATGACTAATGTTATTTATATGCATGATCATCAATCACAATTCTATAGACTCAATTACATTTTATAATATTTGAATCTTGGCATCTGACTCTTGAGCTCTTTCTATAGGAGCGAAGGATACTAGATGCTGGTCCTACCAATTGGCAGAAAGCTTGTTTTGTGCCAACGAAGTCAGATGCCCTTGTGGTTGGATTTAGAAAATGGTTAAACAAGTATGCTGGAGGTCAAGTTGATTGGAGAGGCAAGTACAGTGGGGCTCTTCCCCCAACTCCTCCTAAAGAACAGCTGATGGACAGGTATTTCATACAACTACTGATGTGTATTCCTGCTCCAATTTGATGAAGTTATTTGACATTGGGCATTGATACATTTTCTCTTAAATTTTAAAGTGTTTTACAAAAGTTCCATGGATCTTTGCACAAGAAGCTAAACCATTTTCTTGTTGCAACCTTGAATGTTGAAACTGGAGGACATTGGAAGTTATGGTTCTAATTTGGTAACTTTAGAAGATTTAGAAAGTGCTTACTCTGACTGATACATGTGCATTCATTCTTACATATGATGGTCCTTGAAACTAGTCTGCATTATGAGAAATAGGTCACAGAAACTATTTTTACTGTCCTTTTCAGGTACTGGACTCATGTGGTGAACTGCCGCAGTTGCAGTGTTGCATACAAGGGTCTCAATGTCCTTGAAGTTGTCCTTCAAGTTGCCTCTGTTGCTTCAATTGGGATAGTTGCTGCTTTCAAGCAGGGGGCGATGTCGGCAGCTGCAAGAACAACCATCGTTCTGTTGGCAGTACTATGCTACGCATCCTCAAGATGGTTGGCTCACTTCATATACAAGAATTTTCATTACCATGACTACAGTCATGCTCTTCGTTGAGATTAGTCTCGCTTACTTTTCGGCCTCAAAATCTAATCTTTGGCAGTGTAAAATATAGCAATCCACCATGTACAATAAAGGTTGATGAAACTTGCAAACTATGTATAATATTTGAACTTGCATATACTTGATATTGTGTTGGAGGCTGACCATTTCATCCGGATCTCGATTCAATTTTTGTCAATCATTATTCAAACAACAAATTCAATAGCATGAATGGACTAGTGAACTGCAGGCAAGGGCCATTTTGTAAGAATTGAGTGTAAGTAGTGAGTGGAAATGAATGAACTACTACCCTTTGTAGCAATTAAGGACAAGCCATTTTGTTGCCTTAACTACTTTCCATTATTTTCAATGCTTGTCAATATTTTTGAAACTTCCTACCCAGAAATAGAAAGGGTTTTTCATTTCCTATCTATTTTCTGTAGCTGTAAACTAGTTGTATCTATATATTTTTGTTAAGTAAAAGCATGAAAGTTGCTGCAGTTATTGGCATGAGCGAGCAGAGGATGTGGAAAGTTCGATATTGGAATGTCTATATGTTCTTTTTCAAGTTAAAAGTATCTACATGGAAAGCCTAATATCAATTCTAGCATGCACCTGAAAATGACAAACGTGAGTGTAAAAACGTTGTCGTTCGTTACCTAGACGTTCTTACATTCATCCAGCAGAAGTATAACAGTCCAAGAAACCAAAATTTCTTGTTTTTGTTGGCCGCATAATCAGAATGCCACTATAAACCAAATTTCTCCATCGTAAACTTACGTAGACATGTCAATGCATCCAGAAATATTATGCTGCAGGGCCACCATTTCATTTGGTCTTGTGGGGCAAGCTCCCTTCCAGTTCAGTTTTATTTATCCTACTCAAATCACACCAAGGTTTTGTTCCCTCTCATAAACACTTTCATCCCGTCTTATCTTATCTCGTCTCATTATTATTATTTTTTTAAATTCTTATACAAAATAAAATAAATAATTTAACTTTTTCAAATCTCAAAATAATTTTTTCAAATCTCAAAACAAAATTAATATTAAAAAAATATATTATAACAATATTTTATTTAATTTTTAACTTTTATCTTATCTTATTTATGAAAACAAACTAGGCTTAAGTACACTACAAACTGTTGAAAAGTGAAACCAAATAGCTTAGTGCTGATGATGCTCAGAAACACCGTAGTATCGGAATTGAAATCCCAAAGGAAGGAAATTAGTTCTGGTAATTAATCTACATTCAGTGCTGAGAATGCTCAGAAACACCATAGTGTTTGATGACTTCAGAAATAAACACCGCTTGGGAAAAATGTTATCTTCGTTTGTACTGAAAGGGTATCAACCCCACAAAATTGTACAATTTTTTGCTTCTATACAAGATGAAGGAACAATGGATATGTGATTTTGAATGAAAAGAACGAGAAAGAATTCCTATATCATCTATTATATATTCACACAAAAGAATAGAAGAAATAGATTTCCTGATCCTACTCATCTCATGTAGCAATTGCAGTTACTGATTTCCTCTAATCAATGGGGAGGATTGTGTTCATGAATGGCGATCGCTTTTTGGAGTGGTTGGAGCACTTTCCCTAGCAGAATTTCTTGGCATCAATACAGTAGAGCTCAGCCCTATAACGAGTCGCAACAAGCATGACCTAGAAAGAGCATCACTTTTTGGAAACAAGTTTAATTGCTCCAAAACTTGGAACTGGAGCTTTGAGGGATAGTCTCTTACACAGCCAATGCGGGGTCCAGCTCCTGATGTCCATTTGCAGGACAATTGCTTCCCTAATTGATATGAGTTCATTCCTTTATGTGAAATAATCCTTTTGAGGATTGATTCTTCAGGAATGATTTCTACTTCGCTCTCTTCAGGCTGATCATCACCCAAGTTCTGCTTTGAAGCCATGTAATTCTGTCCAGAAGATAATGTTTCTTCTGCTATTTCATGACCACCCCCAGGAGATTTTGCAGGTAAACTGTTAAGACATGGTCTAAAAGCTTGCTTTACACTGTCTAACCTCTCATACAATTCATTCATTTTTGGTATTTCAAGGTTACCAATTTTTCTTCTGAGGCTAGATAACCGGCTTGATGTGGGCAGTTCCAATGCAGTGGTCGTCTCTTCTTCTGTTGAATCAGTTTTTTCTCCAGTCAAATCTTCATCACAGGTCTCTTCAGAATCCAGGCCACTCAACTTGTTAGTCAAGTCTTCTTCAGATGAACTTCTAAGATGACGACTGCTTCTTTGCTTGCTATATGATTCAACTTCCTCATCAACAGGACTCATCTGTGTATAACAGAAATACAATCCTCAGTATATTGGTTTTTAATGCTTATCTATGAGGGGGAAAAGGTATATCATAGCATTCAAAGAATACAAAGCCCTTTTGTTTTACCTCTACGTCTGTGAGATCCACTTTGTTATCTTTGAGGAAGGAGAGAAAGTCCTTAAAATTTTCTTCTGTCGGCTGATAATGACCACTGTGAGGCCAAACTGCCTGATGAGAGAAACCATTATTAAGAGACTGGTGATAATGGGAACTATGTTAAAAGGATGTACAAATGTATTAGCTTTAATTCTGTTATTACAGGAGTTTCTTCTATTTCACCACAAGAATTAGTTAGCTCTGATCCAATAGCTATACCTTTAGGATTCCATTTTCAACAACTAATCTCCCAGCAGCAGATGTAGCTCCACCTGCCAAGAAGCTAGAATGCTGGAAAGCACCTTTCTTCTTCTTACCAACATACATGCACATAGATGTGCTTAGAACAAAAATCCACTTAGCATCTTTGTCTTCTCTGACCGTGTCAAGGAGCTTCCCAGATTGGTTGTAGATGAACTTTCCATCCTCTACAATAACTTCATACGCCAACCTTTCCATCTATAAAAACAATGAAAAGAAAAATGGGTCTCACTAACTAGGGTGGAAAAAAAAAGCAAATAAAAGATAATAAGTAAAGAAATAAAGGCCTACCGGACCCAAATACTTGATACACTGCTGTTGAAGTTTTGATCGGGGGCATTTTTCAACAAGATTTATTTCCTTCCCTTCTCCTATATCCAGCCTGCATTTCCAAAGTCAGTACATTTAATTTCAAACTAAGTTCTTGACATCTGAAGAAATCAAAATTCTAGTAGTGAAGCAAAAACATTTTGTTTAAAGAATATTACCAGTAGAAGAATGGTTCTTTACTCTGAGAATGAAGCCATTTATCATAATAGAAGTGTAAATTATGTCCGTATCGATGCCGTGGATCAATCTGTTTTAGATAAAAATAAAAAATAAAAATCAGTAAAGACTGATGAATAAAAACTGAAAAAAGATAAATCTTAAACTAGAAAATTTTTCTAGCACAATTGACTTACAGCCTCAAGCCAGTGTTGTAAAGCAAGTTTTTGAGCTTTATCATTCTTTGATAAACCTTTTCCAACCTGCAGTAAAAAAAAGATGCTTGAACTTATAAATAAAATACAAAACATAAAAACATAGCATATAGCAAACAGTTTGAAATTTACCTTGGCAGCTCTGGTTCTTGCTCTCGACCATCGTGAAATGGCAGATTCATGTTTTTCAATATCAAAGAACGATATAGAACTTCTCTTGAGTTCGGCAAAATCTAAGAGCTTCCACCTATAATCAACACATAATTTAATTAGCAAAAAATAGAAAGACATCAGAATTTTGTAGAAAAGGGTAGTATTGGTACATGCAAACCGGCTGCTTACCATCTCTGCTCAACTAGAACTGCACAATCTGCTAGCTTCCTTCGGGTTCGGAAGCTTTTGTACACTTTCTGCAACTTCACTGCAGCCACATTCTCGGGGTTGGCGAGATCCAAAATTGGCAATGGTTGGACCATCCCCATCTGACCATCTGATTTTGGGGATTGATCATCCATTACGTTGTTTTGTTGGCTGTTTGATTCCATGCGTTCTTTGTTCAGTGTAGCCTTGACTGAGGCCATATTTTCCAATTTTATACTTTTGTCTCTAACCGTTTCTTCTATTGCTATCTTTCCAGAACTCAAGGTTTTGAATGTTGTGGGTTCAGAATATCCACTGTTGAAAGTGACAGATCGCACAGGAGTTTTGACTTCATCCCAAAAACTGATGGACTTGACGATTATAGATTCTAAGCCATTTTGTACATCACTGTATTCAGCAAATGGGCAGGAAAAAGAAATCCCCATTTGATGAGGAAAGCTTTCTTCGGAACAATAAAACCAGATTCCTGTCAATACAAAACAAACCAAATGCATTGAAGTTAATCATAGTGAAACGTATTAGATTAAGCATCATATACGGCAAACATCTCAAAGAATGGATTAGAGCAAGTTGCTGTCAATACGAGCTTAAATTCACAAAATCTAAATGGAACTAACAATAGAAAATCGATAATGTTGAAAAACAAATGGGTTTGAAAGCACAAAAGCCAAAAACCATTTCTGGGGAGAGGAGTCTAAGAAAGAAAGCATCAACATATATCATCCTATTAAAACCCAATTCAAAACACCCAGAACATGCATTTCATCAAAATAGCATAACAACAAAGGCTAATGCAGAGATTCAAATGTATATACCATTCTCATGTAGTGGGTTTTGTATGATCTCTTAAACAGACTAAACAAGAAAAGAATACGAAACAGCAAAATATAATATGGAAGAAAAAAGCTTTAAAACCAAACGATGATTAAAGGGTGTACCTTAAATTTAGGATTACTGAGAGAACCAAGAAATGTGTGTGTATATTAATGGAAAAGAACTCCGAATATGATGGAAAGGTGAGAATTTTATCTTGTTTTTGATTGCTTTTGGTAAGAGTTGGGTTTGGATAATATTGCAAAGAGACTGCTCCTCTTTCTCCCTCCTCTCTGTCTCTCCCTCTCTATACAAAGCTTTGGATAAAAGTTAAACGTTGATTGTATTATAAATAGCACAGAGACAGAGAGAGAGAAAGTTGCGAGGCGGGGGAGGGATTTAACTTTCCGACCATGTGGGGAGGACTAATTTCTTCAGAGAAAAAAAAAAAAAGTGGGGAGGACTAATTTGAAGTGCGTAACTATTTCCCTTTTGTCTTCGTCTATTATTTCCTTTTATTATATCTTTTTACATTTTTTCATTTTATTTTGTTTAAAAAAACAGTAATACAAGTACTTATAATTTTACTTATATTTTTATTTATTAGACTCATTTTATTAATTTTATTTTAAAATTAAAATTTTATAATTTTCAAGGTATGAATAACTGATATATGAAAATGGGCATATAAGTAAATGGGTAGTTTTTAATTGAATGATAAATATGCATAACTTGCCCTGCACTTGCTCATCCGTTTTTACAGTGAAGGAGAGGCATGTTATACGCTTGATTTTCTCTGAAATGATCAACTCTCTAGAAAAGTCAACTTCACTGTCTTCTTTTTAGGTTGAAACAAGTGCTCTTTGAATTTTGACATCTTCACAATCGCCACTGCTTATGTCATTCCATCACACCTAACGTCAGTACTTAGCTCGCAAGCTTCCCTTCTATGGAAGATTAATATTTTTCCCCTAATATAAATATTAAACTTAAGAATTGATGTCATGCAGTGTATATATTAGATTATTTTAAAACTCTTTTTCGGTAAAATCGATTGACATCTCACATCTAACCACGTGAATTTATAAGTTAATTTATTTTTGTAAAATATATTTATTGATGTAACATTTTTTTATGAAATTATATATATATATATATGTATGTATGTATATAGGTATTATAACTGTGATTGAATGTTGAGATGAATTGAGTTAAATTATAAATAATAATATTTGCAGATCTTATTAAGTAGGTATATTCATTTGAATCGGGTTTTGCTTGGCTAAGTCTACAATTTTTTTTTTTATAATTTTAATACTTTCACTTAAGATATTAAGATTACTTATCCTTTATTTTAATACTTTTATCGTAATTCGGATGAATATGCCAATTATTGAAATGACCTAATTTTTTTTAAGTTGATATGGATTTAAATTTTTAGAATAAGATAGGTTTAACTTTTTAAACAAAAAATTAAAAAAAATTATAATAATAAGAAATTTAAAATAAATTAAATTTAGTTCATAGTTTAATTTGTTGTGGGGAAGGGGCCGGCCGGACGACGTCTGAGGTGGATTAAGCAAAGACGATGCAGCATGATTTATCGAGCATGTAATAGGTGGAGTGTTTTGTATGGACATGAGTCGTTGGAATGGAATATGAATACCAATTGCCAAGTAAGTTTGCCAGCAAATGCATTGAATATGTTAATACGCACATTCGATAATGAAAGCTGTAGGTCTAATTTGAAACTTCCATGCAGTCTTCTCGGATGAAATACCTGTTGACTTGTGTTTCTACGTACTGTTCATATTTGGGAAACTGCATTACAATTGTTATTGAAATGCTCCCATTTACAAATAAATAAAATAAAAATTTTAAATTAAATCAAATCCCAAAATAAGGGTTCAATATATATTATATTATGATATTTACTAATTAAATTATTTCGAAAAGCAATACTCCTTTTAAGATTTATCTAACTATTGTATTTAGTTTAATAAATAAATCACACATCATAAGCAATATTCATTACAAGAAAAATATATTTTTATGACTTTTTAATTACGATTAAATAATTATTTATAATCAATTTTAACTGTAAATAATTATTTGACTGAAATTATTTAACTCAAATAAATAATTTTTTTATAATGATTGAAGCTAGCTAGCAACTTGTGATGGACTTAATTCGATGAATAGTACATGAATTTAATCATGAATACATTCATACATGATGTCTGTCCAAGATATTATTTATAATTTTGTGCATAATTGTTGATTTATTCATACATATATAATTATATATATATATATATATGTATATTATATGGTGGTTAGTTTATGGTGGTTAGTTTATGTTAGAATTTTTTTGAATAATAAATAATCTATATGCAAACGCTTTATAAACTAGAGATTAATATATAAAATATCAAGAAGAAATTGGAAATAATATCAAGTTATCATGACATTTTTTTATTTAAATTTAGACAAACCAACTGATACATTAAACATATAATAATAATGCAATGTTCTTTTTTATTTTTTATGATAAAATCTGACATTACAAAAGATTCATTTTCTTGTAGAGATATTGTATAATGAACACTATATAACTAATTAATCAAGACGTGTGGCTGCTCTTATCAAAGTACATGATGATCTACCTACGTATATAAAAATGAGCCATTAATCCAGACATTTTGACAACTGTATGGAACTAAAATAAAATATATAAATAAATAAAAACTGTATGGAACAGACATTTTGACAACGTGGATCACAAATGAGCCATTAATCCAGAAAAATATATATCCTCGTCTTCGTTGATCCCTAGTGTCCAGAGCATGCATGCATGGCGCAACCATTTTTTTTTTTTTCAGGGAAAAGTTAGATGGAGGTGAGGTTATACATATTTGATCAACCCCTCGAGTCATTAAATATATTTGTTATTTATTATGTATATAATCTAATCTAATCGAAACAAAATAGCATTCTTCTCTCTCTCACACATCTCTCTCATTAGATGATTTTTAGTAAAAACTTGAATATTTTCCTTCTATTTTCGAGAAGAGATTGATTGGAACCCAAGTTTCAATCACCTCATTTTTCTCCATTTTTTCATTTCTGATTTAGTTTTTACTGTTTTTCATCCATTTTCGATCTAGTAGGGTAGCCGAGCCACATCTCGCCGGCCTTCTGCTAGTCGACTCCGAACGAACAACACGCACAACCTCCATTGCTCATTCAGTCATTTATCTTAAGAGTCAGGAAGGACTTTGTCATTCCAATGTATGCTGCATGCACGATCTTGGTCGCACGCGCGTAACAGTGCTCTAGAAAGGCTTCGGCAATCACGTGTAGCACCGACGTCTTCTGTGATCCTAGATCCACCGAATCTAAACGCTGGTTCACCCACTTGGCCAGTGGCCACCGCCGCCATTGGTCCTCCACTGGCGACTAGCACAAACTTAGACTTTATCCTATATTACCACTTTTTATAACTAATAATCTTGAAGATGGAATCGTGGATATTTTTAGCAATTATTTCATACATCAATCAACAGTGCATGCGTCACATTTTTTGCTTCATGCGAAAGAACCATCACTTTATGTGGTGGTTTTAAAAGCGAAATTTCTTTATTCTATTTTTAAATAAGATGGCGTTCTCTGATAAGATAAAGGTAGGGATCAATTATTAGTCCCAATCAAACCCACTTTATTTTTTCACTTTATTTACATTGTAGTTTTTATTTTGAAATAATTGTTAGATAATATTATCCCATCTCTTGTATCATTTTTTTAATTTAAAGAAGTTTACTTGCTTTGAAAACAAAAAAAAAAAAAACTTATCGAAACAAAAATATATTGCCTTGAAAGCACAAGAAAAACATACCCACACGACACATAAATGAAATGAATACCACTCTGTCAGCTCCAACTCATGTACGTCATTCAGATCTCCCAGTGAAAATGAAGTGATTTGGGTACTAATTATTTGCACCGTACGAATTCTCCACGTGCAAGTTACATATCTAACCACGTTATAGAGTAGTACTCATCGTAATTTAGACTTAGCATTATATATATCAGGCGGCCAACACTAGTATTATACATCTACACGAAGGCCAGCTTAGCCGATCAGCAATTAAATCCCTAATTAATTAGTTAAATTTGTAGATCCAGGATCTCATGCGCCATTGTTATGAGCAGTTCCGATCGCATGAATATCGTTATTTAAAATGCTGTATAAATATCATATATGCGCTGAGAAATAGTTAATTATATGCTTAATTAATGCATGCATTAATTATTTGTTATTGCTAAAAATCCAGGAAAATTTAACTAGTCTAGCTAGGTAATCCTCCGACCCAACATCATGGCTACCTGGAGATCACCATACAGCTGGCAGCCTATGGCCTCATTAAATGTTAATAATAATAATAATAATAATAATAATTAATATCATATACGACGTACCTGATCATGTCTTTTTTTTTGCTTAATTTGCTTGTAAGTTTTTAAAAAAGGAAATTAAAATTTTTTTAAAAAAAATTGTGAGAAACTTATTATAAAAAAATTTAATTATTAATTAAAAAAAACTAATTCGTTTCAAATTTTATATTTTATGTGGAAGTAGTGTTTCCAAAAACATATACTAGGACCTAATAACTTGAATTAGTTTTTTCCATGCGTACGACGTGTCGTGTTGCAGTACTACATACCTTAGACCAAGGACCAAAAGTCGTAGTACTTTACTTTCAGGTGAAAAAAATAGGCAAAAGTAGTACTACTCTCACAAAGAAATAAAGGAAACGAAAGAAACAAAAAAAATATATATATTTAGTTCTGACTGCGCAGCTGGCTTGTTAGATACTGACACGCACCAATTTGACGTTCAAAATAAAAACTGATTTTAAGAAGTATTTAATTTGGTCAATTAATTCACGACTTCAACTTGGGCCCCATGCCCGAAGTCTAGGAATTAATCATTCCTTCTTTCGCAAGGCCCAATTAAGAAGCTTGTGGAGCAAGTCTTTCTAATGTCCACGTACGTCACTCACATTGAACTTGTCAATTAAGCAAATCCCGATTAATGTCAAATATATATATATATATATGGTAAAAAAAAAAAAAAAAAAAAACAGGACCAGTGCGTAGGTGAGTACGTAAGATCAACGTGATCTTGTTCTTTCTTTTACAACTCATGCTGAGAATCATTTGAAAAGTTCAAACATGTTTTTCGCTGTTTTTTTTTTTCTCAATATATTATATCCATTGGAAATCATCCTTTTCTGACGCTGAAATAGAATCGCGTTGACTGTTTGAGTTTTTTTTTTTTTTTTGAAACCTGTTAGAGTATTTCTTGATGAGCAAACCAATTACCCTATTTCAACATTTCTTGTGATGATCTAAAAATGACATATTTTATATAATTCTTTCTGTTTTCAAAGTCCTAATATAATATATATATATATATATTAGGTAAAAATAACGTATAATACATTTACCTAATTTAATTATGTAATTATTTTTAAAAATTGATATTGTTTTTAATAGAAACTAAATTTAGATTAATATTGTAATGCTTTTGGATAAATAAATTTAATTTCTTTCAAAAATTTGATGGCTACTCATAATTAAGTAAATAATAAATAATTACATACTTTTATATATAATTAAAAAAAGAACATTAGTAAAAACAATATGATAGTTCGGTAAATAAATATAGTCTACAATTTTATCAAACTTATTTAAGATAATTTTAATTGAAATTTTAAAAAAATATTAGTTCAAGATATGATATTTCATGATTCTGCTATGATGAGCTAGCATTTGTGTTATAGAATATTTTTTTGTATTTTCTTTTTTTTATAGGTTTTATTCGTTATAAAACCTATTATGATACAGAAGATTAATTAAGAAAAAACAAAAAAGCAAAACAATATAATACAGGTCAATACCTCACATTCAACTAAATCAAAGTAGCTTCCAATAACATCAAAATCAATACAATCTAAAAAAAATAGTGAATTTTGTTTTTAATGAAGAATTTCACAAAATAATTTCTGCCACATATATTATAATCACAAAATAATATAAAAATCAAATAGATCAGACTTTACATCATAGTATGAATTTGTATATTCGTTTAAAAAACTATGAAGATACAAACTTTATATATGTAAAACCAAAATATATGGAAATAAGAGAGATCAGTTAAAAATAATAATGATAACAAAACACATTCTGCCATATATATATAATCATTCACAAAAAACACATATATCATCGGGCACAAAATAACATAAAAACCAAGAGAGACACGGGGGGCGGTCGGGCTGCCCCCAGCGTCAAAAAAGTCTAACGGCAGTTCGGCTGCTTTTTTATGATAAATACATTAAAAAAAAATAAAACACAATAAAAAATATGATAAAAAAACACAATAAAAAATTTAATAAAAAAATAAAATGAAGAAAATATAATAAAATAATAATAAATAATAAAAAACATAATAAAAAAATAAAATAGAGACGAATTTAAATGACATTCGGCCTTGGCTGCAACCCGCCGCCTCCGGTGGGCCGGCGACACCGCCCACCCCATCAAGACTGGCGGGCTCCGACGAGCTTCCCCCTTCAACAGCGAGCTCCGACGACCTCCGGTGTACCCTACGGAGGCTTAAACTCGAAATAGGTCCAAAGTCAGCCGGTACTGATAGGGTGAGCGGTGTTGCCCACCGCCACTTGAGGTGGCGGGCTGCTTTTAGTGAGGGGGTGAGTCGGACCGACCCCCAAGAAATCTCAAAAACCAATAGGGTCAGACTTTATATCATAATATGAATGTGTATATTCGTTAAAAAAAAAGTTGAAAATAAAACTAAAAGAAACTGATTTGAAGAAATAATAAATTAGTTTAAAACAAATCAATACCTTGAGTCCAACTAAATCTGAGTAGCTTCCAATAGCACCAAGATCAATATAATTTAAACAAAAAACTAATTCGTTCATGTCATAAATCAAAACAGAAGATGAAATTTAACAAAAAAAATAGTTTATTTCTTTTAAATGCTGATCAATACCTTGAATCCAAGTAAAGTATAGTAGCTTCCAACAACATGGAGATCATTAAAATTAGAGGGAAACAAGAGTGTTATCATTACAAGAAAATTATATATTTGCGACCAGCTATTTTCTGTCAAATCGTTCATGTCATAAATGAAAACAGAAGATGAAATTTAACAAAAAAAAATAGTTTATTTCTTCTAAATGCTGATCAATACCTTGAATCCAAGTAAAACATAGTAGCTTCCAACAGCACGGAGATCATTAAAATTAGAGGGAAACAAGAGTGTTATCATTACAAGAAAATTATATATTTATGACCAGTTATTTTATGTCAAAATGATTATTACCTATCAAAATGAGTTTGTTCTCATAATAAATAATCATCTTAACCACAAATAGTTTGTCACAAATATTCGTTTTCTTTGTAATGTATTTCTATTTGAAGATCAAAGATCAAGGAGGAGGTACTAAATCAATCAGAAGACTGAATTACTTGAAGAGGCAGTATGTGTAACGGAAGAGGTGCTAATACTTAATCAAGGCTTAATTGTATGAATGTGTTATATTCATTTGTTAGGATGTGAATGCATTTTAAATCCATACTTAATGGGCTTAATGGCGTTAATTCAAAAGTCAAACGAAATGGAATATTGAGAATTTGTTAAGCTTAATTGCATGAATGTGTTATGTTCATTTGTCAGGATATGAACGTATATTAAATCCAGAATTAATGGGCTTAATATTGTAGATTACATCAAAAGTCAAATGGAATTATTCTCTCTTTCAATTGTCAATTTAATCCAAAAAAAAATTGAATTACTAGCTGCGAATATATCAAGATTTAAGTTGTACCAATACACTTGTCTTTTGCGTTTGAAATAATAAATATGATTACAAAAGGCTGGAAACAATTTGTATTCTTAATTCATGTAAGTGGATTATAAACGAATTTGATTTTAAACGCTTTAGAATTTTAACAAAGTGGATCAACCAAAAATTCAGCTATTAAATGCATACTTAGCGTTTGAAAATGATTTGTGTCCTGAACAAAAGTGGATGACAAACGGCGTTTTATAGATAATGCATAAAATAAACAAGGAATTAACGAACTTAAACGATAAAACGCAAAATAAGAATTTTCATTAGATATAGTC
Organism: Platycarya strobilacea; assembly: GCA_036898215.1. NCBI lineage: Eukaryota > Viridiplantae > Streptophyta > Magnoliopsida > Fagales > Juglandaceae > Platycarya > Platycarya strobilacea. The sequence goes on from CM072550.1 coordinate 24,072,349, forward strand.
ACTTTATATATATAAAGATATATATATATATATGTGATCACTAGGCTGTTAAGGATTAATTTCTATAGCTATCTACACTTTCATTTTATGGAAAGCTACTACATATACAAAGAGAATTTGACGTACGTAACTATATCAAGTTACATATTTATTTTTATATAATATCTTTATAACTAAAATATTTTTCTAACTTCAATATCTCTGTTAAACTTATGATCATTTTTTCATCTAAAATGTTTTATAATTTAAATAGCACTAGTCCAATGAAATATATTGTGGGTCGTGACCTTCACAAAGCATGGGTTATAGTCGTAAAAAAACATTTATGCATGAAGAAGGGTTTGCATGTCGCTACAAGCACAGAAATTAGAAGGGTATTTTGAGATATAACATGAACAACATTATTAATGTCTCTTCTAACATGAAGGGCAGACCACTGATCTAAGTGCTGCAACTGCTGTTTTATATCACTGACTATCATTCTTGTTGAAGTTCAAGGTTCCTCTTCCTTTGTGTTGCTTGGATGAACTGTAATAAGTCATCCTCCAATATGATATGGTGGCAACCCAGATGAATTCCAAACCTGATAGCTTTCCAATACTCCTCTAGCTTTTGTTAATAAAGGGTCAGGAAACATGAATCGATTCAATCTCATTGTAGTTATGATTGACCCATTATGATCCCTCACGATAATTCAAATCCTAACTTTTCTATGGATTTTATTAACAGCAACATCCTAATTGATCTTGAACAGATTTTCAGGAGGAGACTTAATTCCATCTTATAGCTTCTGAATTAATCTTGCTTTTCTATTGTATTAACAAAGAGTGAAGAGACTTCATATTTGTCAAATCCTCTCTAGCTTGCTTCACCGTTGCATTTAGGTGCATAAAAACATTTTTAAAAACAAAATTGTTCCTTCTCTGCCATATTCTTCTAGAGAACACGTCAAATTCTTCCAAGATCTCTTACTCTACATTACTACACGTTAATTCTACTAGATCCTTGGAGAACAACTTAGAATTAAGAGCATTTCTGCAATTATTTAGAGTATTGGCCCCAAATGTCTTAAGATTCAGGATAACTCTACAATGCATGAGCTAAAGACTCCTCTCCCTCTATACATATAAGATAGTTAGGCATTGGCCCCAAATGTCTAGAGATGCAGGATAGTCTACAATGCATGAGCTACAGATCTTGCATCTCCTTACTAACCTTAACCTTTATCATGTCAAAGTCTCCCTCGCTAAACTGGCTTTCCTATTGTGAATCTTTCCCAAACTTAGATGGGTCCTCAAATATGAGAAGAAAATGAGTCAAATCTTATTCATCACTGTGTTTTTTAGGCAGCTTTCCAAGATAAGCATCTTTTCTCTAAAGCTCCATTGGTTCCTGCTTTAACGAGATTTCCGCCTTCTAATCCAAGAAAACCTCCAGTAATTCTTGCATGACAAAACTTATTTCCTTATTGAGCTCCTCCAGATTCCTGTCAATACAAAACAAACCAAATGCATTGAAGTTAATAATAGTGAAACGTATTAGATTAAGCATCATATACGGCAAACATCTCAAAGAATGGATTAGAGCAAGTTGCTGTCAATACGAGCTTAAATTCACAAAATCTAAATGGAACTAACAATAGATAATCGATAATGTTGAAAAACAAATGGGTTTGAAAGCACAATAGCCAAAAACCATTTCTGGGGAGAGGAATCTAAGAAATAAAGCATCAACATATATCATCCTATTAAAACCCAATTCAAAACACCCAGAACATGCATTTCATCAAAATACATAACAACAAAGGCTAATGCAGAGATTCAAATGTATATACCATTCTCATGTAGTGGGTTTTGTATGATCTTTTAAACAGACTCAACAAGAAAAGAATACGAAACAGCAAAATATAATATGGAAGAAAAAAGCTTTTAAACCAAGCGATGATTAAAGGGTGTACCTTAAATTTAGGATTACTGAGAGAACCAACAAATGTGTGTATATTAATGGAAAAGAACTCCGAATATGATGGAAAGGCGAGAATTTTATCTTGTTTTTGATTGCTTTTGGTAAGAGTTGGCTTTGGATAACATTGCAAAGAGACTTGCTCCTCTTTCTCCCTCCTCTCTGTCTCTCCCTCTCTATACAAAGCTTTGGATAAAAGTTAAACGTTGATCGTATTATAAATAGCACAGAGAGAGAGAGAGAGAGAGTTGCGAGGTGGGGCAGGGTTTTAACTTTCCGACCAAGTGGGGAGAACTAATTTCTTCAGAGAAAAAAAAAAAAAAAAAGTGGGGAGGACTAATTTGAAGCGTAACTATTTCCCTTTTTTCTTCATCTATTATTTCCTTTTATTATATTTTTTTTACTTTTTTTCATTTTATTTTGTTTAAAAAAATAGTAATACAAGTACTTATAATTTTACTTATATTTTTATTTATTAGACTCATTTTATTAATTTTATTTTAAAATTTAAATTTCATAATATATTATATATATCAGTAAATGGGCATATCAGTAAATGGGCAGTTTTTAATTGAATGATAAATATGCATAACTTGCCCTGCACTTGCTCTTCCGTTTTTACGGTGAAGGAGAGGTATGTTATACGCTTGATTTTCTCTGAAACGATCAACTCTCTAGAAAAGTCAACTTCACTGTCGTCTTTTTAGGTTGAAACAAGTGCTCTTTGAATTTTGACATCTTCACAGTCGCCACTGCTTATGTCATTCCATCACACCTAACGTCAGTACTTAGCTCGCAAGCTTCCTTTTTAAGGAAGATTAATATTTTTCCCCTAATATAAATATTAAACTTAAAAATTGATGTCAAGCAGTATATATATTAGATTATTTTATAACTCTTTTTGTAGTAAAACCGATTGACATCTCACATCTAACCACGTGAATTTATAAGTTAATTTATTTTTGTAAAATATATTTATTGATGTAATATATTTTTATGAAATTATATATATATATGTATATACGTATTATAACTGTGATTGAATGTTGAGATGAATTGAATTGAATTATAAATAGTAATATTTGTAGATTTTATTGAGTAGGCCTATTCATTCGAATCAGATTTTGTTCAGCTCAATTATAATTTATTTTTTAATAGTTTTAATACTTTCACTTAAGAGATTAAAAGAAATTACTAATCTTTTATTTTAATACTTTTACCAAAATTTAAATGAATATGCCAATTATTGAAATGACCTAATTTTTTTAAGTTGATATGGATTTAAATTTTTAGAATAAGATAGGTTTAACTTTTTAAATAAAAAATTTAAAAAAATAAAAAATTATAATAATAAAAAATTTAAAATGAATTAAATTTAGTTCATAGTTTAATTTGTTGTGGGGAAGGGGCCGGCCGGACGACGTCTGAGGTGGATTAAGCAAAGACGATGCAGCATGATGTATTGACCATGTAACAGGTGGAGTGTTTTGTATGGACATGAGTTGTTGGAATGGAATATGAATACCAATTGCCAAGTAAGTTTGCCAGCAAATGCATTGAATATGTTATTACGCACATTCGATAATGAAAGCTGAAGGTCTAATTTGAAACTTCCATGCAGTCTTCTCGGATGAATACCAGTTGACTTGTGTTTCACAATAAAATAAGTTTTCTTACTGTTCATATTTGGGAAACTGCGTTACAATTGTTATTGAAATGCTCCCATTTATAAATATATAAAATAGATTTTTTAAAGTATATCAAATCCCAAAATAAGGGTTCAATATATATTATATTATGGCATTTACTAATTAAATTATTTCCAAAAGCAATACTCATTTAAGATTAATCTGACTATTGTATTTAGTTTAATAAATAAATCACGCTTCATAAGCAATATTCATTACAAAAAAAAAAATTGTGATTTTTTAATTACAATTAAATAATTATTTGTAATCAATTTTAACTGTAAATAATCATTTGACTAAAATTAATTAACTGTAAATAAATAATTTTTTTTATAATGATTGAAGCTAGCTAGCAACTTGTGATGGACTTAATTCGATCAATAGTACATGAATTTAATCATGAATACATTCATACATGATGTCTGTCCAAGATATTATTTATAATTTTGTGCATAATTGTTGATTTATTCATACATATATAATTATATATATATGTATATTATATGGTGGTTAGTTTATGGTGGTTAGTTTATGTTGGAATTTTTTTGAATAATAAATAATCTATATGCAAACGCTTTATAAACTAGAGATTAATATATAAAATATTAAGAAGAAATTGGAAATAATATCAAGTTATCATGACATCTTTTTATTTAAATTTAGACAGCCGAACTGATACATTGAACATATAATAATAATGGTTCACATTAGTTTGTACTTAAAACATTAAATATTTTAACCATCTTTTAAGTTTAAAAACCAACAGTTCAGCGATCATGAATAGGAATACTAGTGGGCTTGAATTGTGATAAGAGATTCTAGAGGGGATGTTTCATCTGCTTTTTATGGTGAATGTTTTGCATTATTGAGAGCTATGCATTTATGCATTGAACTAGGGATGACTCATATTATTTTTGAGGGTGATGCCAAACAGATCGAATAATAGACAATATTAATGGATTGGGTATAGATTATTCTTGGAATGGTCAATTGATTGAAGATATTAAGAAGATGCTTTTGGGACAGAATCACTAGGAGGTGATTTTTACAAGAAGGGGTGGAAATAAGGCTGCTCACACAATTGCACAATATGACAAGGTCAGTCTCTAAAGCCATCTGAATTCAAGATTTTTTTTCAACTGTTTTACATAATGACAAAATATGTAATGGTTTATTTTGCTTTAAAAAAAATGATGCACATAATGATGATGATGTATAACAAAGTTTGCACTATTATTAGTGCCCTGTTGTATAAATGGTATTGCAAAAGTTTCGTTTGTATTTAGAGATGAGCTCAACTCATCTTCATTTCATTATTATATTTTTATAATTTTTTATATAAAATATAAATTTCTATACACATTTTTCAAATCCTAATACATTTTTTTCAAATCTCAAAATAATAATAATATTAAAAAATAAATTAAACTCATCTCATCTCCAAATCTAAACAGAGCCTTATCTTATTCTACCTAATTTTATATATATATATATATATATATTCTCATTGATCGGCACTACAAAAAAAATATTAGTGTTCGAATATTTGTAATCAAAATATTTGTTTTTACTAAAAATAATTTTTTATAATAATTTTTTGTTTTATTTTTTACGATAAAATCAGACATGCAGAGATATTGTATAATAAATACTATGAAAAGTATATACAGACATGCAGCAGTACATACTCGCGTTACCCGTCCCCCGGGGGGGTAGGGGGACCACCTACAAATTTTAAAAACTACTTACATATGTACTTAGTGTAGGAAAGCAGTCATGTACGCCAAATTATAAATAATCATACGATCTTAAGGCTGGTTGAATTTATAAATAAAATGAAATAAATTATGAATAATAATAAAATAAATAATTAAATTGAGTTAAAATTTAAAATGAATAATTGAAATAAATTAAAAATATGAAATAAATTATAAATAGTAAAATTTAATTTATTAATCAAATCAGCGCTTAAAATATCAAACATTTTTATAATATTTTAAAAACTCTTATCTGATCCTTCTTTTAGAAAAGAAGATCTCGGATCCAAGTTTGAAATTGATCATGATCAGACAAAAAGATCACCAGGATCAATCCAGAACATATAAATGATCAATAAACTAAATATAAAAATAAGTAAAATAAATAAATAAAAACTGTATGGAACAGACATTTTGACAACGTGGATCATAAATGAGCCATTAATCCAGAAAAATATATATATCCTCGTCTCCATTGATCCCTAGTGTCCAGAGCATGCATGCATGGCGCAAATGTTTTTTTTTTTTTTTTACTTGCAAGTGAGTTTATACATACCTTTATGTATACCATTATATATATGAGATATGTATTTATTTTAATGGGTGTAGAAGGTGGGACTCATTAATAAATTAATATTAAAATTATTTACTGTACAAATGAAAAGATAGTTGGAAAATTTTCACATTGCCCTGTTTGGATTGGGAAGTGGGTTGAGCTCATCTCAACTCACTTCCATTTCATCATTATATTTTTATAATTTTTTATATAAAACACAAATTCCTATACACCTTTTTCAAATCCCAATACACATTTTTCAAATTCCAACACACCTTTTTCAAATCCCAACACACCTTTTTTAAATCCCAAAATAATAATAATATTAAAAAATAAACCAAACTCATCTCAACTCATCTCATCTCCGAATCCAAGCGGGGCAATTCTTGCACAAATTCCTACATAAAGTACGTATACATAGTAGTGTTATTTCTTCAAACACATCGATCTACTTACGTATTCCTAAATTGATCAACTCTTTGAGCCATTAAATATATTTGTTATTCATCAGGAACATAATCTACTCTTTTAAGCCTATCGCAATAAAATAATTTTTTTCTCTCATATTTCTCTCTCTTTAAACGATTTTTGATGAAGGCTTCAATATTTCGTTCTATTTTTAAGAGGAGGTTAGTCGGAGCTTAGGTTCTATTCACCTCCTCCCTCTCCTTTTTTTATTTTCAGATTAGTTTCTATAATTTTTCGTCCGTTTTCCATCCATTAGTGTAGCCGAACCACATCTTACCGATCTTTTGCTAGCTTACTCCCTATGACCAACTTGCACCGCTTCCATCACTCCTTCAATCCCTAATCTTAAAAGTCAGGGGAGGATTTCATCATTTCGATGTGTGTTGCACGATTAATCCTGGTTGTGCGCATTACACACGTGTAACGGTGCTCAAGAGAGGCTTTGACAACCACGTGCAGCACCAACATCTTCTATGACCCCAAATCCATTGGATCTAATTGCCGAATCATCCACTTGGCCAGTAGCTCTAGGGTTGTTGGTCCTTCGCTAGCAATTGGCATAGATTTAAATTTTTATCATATGTTACAGCTTTCTATAACCAGTGATCTTGATGATGGAATCATGGGTTTTCTAATAATTATTTTAAGACATTAATCGACAATACATGTGCCAAGTAATCTTGGTTCACTTTTTTGTGAACATCTTTATTTGGTCTTTAAATGAATCTCACACTTTTCTCTTGTATCATATTTTTTAATTCAAAGAAGTTTACTTGCTTTGAAAAAAAAAAAAAAACCTTATCGAAACAAAAATATATTGCCTTAAAATCACAAGAAAAACATACCGACACGACACATAAATGAAATGAATACCACTCTGTCAGCTCTAACTCATGTACGTCATTCAGATCTCCCAGTGAAAATGAAGTGATTTGGGTAATAATTATTTGCACCGTACGAATTCTCCACGTGCAAGTTACATATCTAACCACGTTATAGAGTAGTACTCATGAATCATAATTTAGACTTAGCATTATATATATCAGGCGGCCAAGACTAGTATTATATATCTACACGAAGGCCAGCTTAGCCGATCAGCAATTAAATCCCTAATTAATTAGTTAAATTTGTAGATCCAGGATCTCATGCGCAGTTCCGATCGCATGAATATCGTTATTTAAAATGCTGTATAAATATCATACATACGCTGAGAAATAGTTAATTATATGCTTAATTAATGCATGCATTAATTATTTGTTATTGCTAAAACTCCAGGAAAATTTAACTAGCTTAGCTAGGTAATCCTCCGACCCAACATCATGGCTACCTGGAGATCACCAAACAGCTGGCAGCCTATGGCCTCATTAAATGTTAATAATAATAATAATAATTAATACTATATACGACCTACCTGATCATATCTTTTTACTGCTTAATTTGCTTGTAAGTTTTTAAAACAGGAAATTAACATTTAAAAAAAAAAAAGTTGAGAAACTTATTATAAAAAAATTATTACTAATTAAAAAAAACTAATTCGTTACAAATTTTATATTTTATGTGGAAGTAGTGTTTCCAAAAACATATAATAGACCTGCCGCTGGTCTAGGGGGGGCTTCCCCCAAATTTTAAAAAAATTTATATATAGTATATAAATATATATTTTTTTTATATAATTAAAATTTCTATATCAATTTATCAAAAAATAAAAAATTTGCCCTCTCAATTCTTAGACCTTTAAAAATTATACTAAAATTATTTTTTCAAATTTTAATACTTACCTAATTTCTCTCTCACTTTAACTTGATGTGCTGATACAATTAAATTTTTAAGATATGTTTAGATTATCTAAATTATGTAGATGACTAGAAATATGAGTTTTTTACACATCATTTGTTAATTTATATTGAGAAAAAATTATCAATAATTTCACTTTAGAAATGATAATAGATAAATTTTATTTCATGAAAGATTATTGTCGAGCTTAATCTATAGGAAAAATCTTAAAGTCAATTTTTTTTTTTTTTGTAATAGGCTCTAACAAATTGTAAAAATTAAAAAAAATGATTTATAAACATATATTTTTATATATAATTTTATAACATATGATTATTATTTTTATATATAATTATGCATAAATAAAAAATTTATATTCACACATATTACGTATTTTATCAATAATCCCACTCAAATACTAAACCCTAAACCTAATAACTAATTAGTTGTTTCCATGTGTACGACAACGTGTCGTGTTGCAGTACTACCGTACTACATACTTTAGAGTTTAGACCGAGAACCAAAAGTCGTAGTACTTTACTTTCAGGTGAAAAAAATAGGCAAAAGTAGTTCTACTCTCACAAAGAAATAAAGGAAACGAAAGAAAAAAATAAATATATATATATATATATATAGTTCTGACTGCGCAGCTGGCTTGTTAGATACTGACACGCACCAATTTGACGTTCAAAATAAAAACTGATTTTAAGAAGTATTTAATTTGGTCAATTAATTCACGACTTCAACTTGGGCCCCATGCCCAAAGTCTAGGAATTAATCATTCCTTCTTTCGCAAGGCCCAATTGAGAAGCTTGTGGAGCAAGTCTTTCTTAGGTCCACGTACGTCACTCACATTGAACTTGTCAATTAAGCAAATCCCGATTAATGTCAAATTTATATATATATATATATCGTAAAAAAAGAAAAAAAAAAAAAAACAGAACCAGTGCGTAGGTGAGTACGTAAGATCAACGTGATCTTGTTCTTTCTTTTACAACTCAGGCTGAGAATCATTTGAAAAGGTCAAACATGTTTTTCGCTGTTTTTTTTTTTTTTCCCAATATATTATATCCACTGGAAAGCATCCTTTTCTGACGCTGAAATATAATCGTGTTGACTGTTTGAGTATTTCTTGATGAGCAAACCAATTACCCTATTTCATCGTGTTGACTGTTTGAGTATTTCTTGATGAGCAAACCAATTACCCTATTTCAACATTTCTTGTGATGATCCATATTTTATATATATTCTTTCTGTTTTCAAAGTCCTAGTACGTATATATATATATATATATATATATATATATTAGGTAAAAAAAGGGTACAAAATTCGTTTACCTAATTTAATTATATAATTATTTTTAAGAATTGATATTATTTTTATTAGAAACTAAATTTAGATTAATATTGTAATTCTTTTGGATAAATAAATTTAATTTCTTTCAAAAATATGATGGCTACTCATAATTAAGTAGATAATAAATAATTACATACTTTTATATATTATAAAAAAAGAGCATTAGCAAAAACAATAAAATAGTTCCGTAAATAAACATAGCCCACAATTTTATCAAATTTGTTTGAGATAATTTTGATTAAAATTTAAAAAAAAATGTTAGTTCAAGATATGATATTTTCATGATTCTACGATAATGATCTAGTATTTCTATTATAGAATGTTTTTTTGTATTCTCTCTTTTTTTTTTATAGGTTTTATTCGTTATAAAACTTATAATGATACAGAAGATTAATTAAGAAAAAACAAAAAACAAAACTAAAAAAAACAAATTTAAAGAAATAACAAAACAATATAATACAGATCAATACCTTACACCCAACTAAATTAGAGTAGCTTCCAACAACATTAAGATCAATACAATCTAAAAAAAATAGTGAATTTTGTTTTTGATGAGGAATTTCACAAAATAATTTTTGCCACATATATCATGATCACAAAATAACATAAAAATCAAATGAATCAGACTTTACATCATAGCATGGATTTGTATGTTCGTTTAAAAAACTATGATGATACAGACTTTATATATCTAAAACCAAAATATATGGAAATAAGAGAAGTCAGTTAAAAAAAAACATTTCTGAGAAGACCAAATAATAATAATAATAATAACAAAACACATTCTGCCACATATATCATCATTCACAAAAAATACATATATCATCATTCACAAAACAACATAAAAACCAATAGGGTCAGACTTTATATCATAATATGAATTCGTATATTCGTTAAAAAAAAGTTGAAAATAAAACTAAAAAAGAACTGATTTGAAGAAATAACAAAATAGTTTAAAACAAATCAATACCTTGAATCCAACTAAATCTGAATAGCTTCCAATAGCATCAAGATCAATATAATCTGAACAAAAAAAAGTAATTTTTTATTTGAAAAGTGCAGAAATTTGTTCATGTCATAAATCAAAACAGAAGATGAAATTTAACAAAAAAAATAGTTTATTTCTTATAAATGCTAATCAATACATTGAATCCAAGTAAAACATAGTAGCTTCCAGCAGCAAGTAAAATCGTTAAAATTAGAGGGAAACAAGAGTGTTATCATTGCAAAAAAATTATATATTTGTGACCAGTTGTTTTATGTCAAAATGATTATTTCTTATGAAAATGAGTTTGTTCTCATAATAAATAATCATCTTAACCGCAAATAATTCGTCACAAATACTCATTTTCCTTGTAATGTATTTCTATTTGAAGACCAAACATCAAGGAGGAGGTACTAAAATCAATCGAAAGACTGAATTACTTGACGAGGCAGTATGTGTAATAGAGGAGGTGCTAATACTTAATCAAGGCTTAATTGCATAAATGTGTTACATTCATTTGTCAGGATGTGAATGCATTTTAAATCCATACTTAATGGGCTTAATGGCGTTAATTCAAAAATCATACGAAATGAAATATTGGGAATTTGTCCAGCTTAATTGCATGAATGTGTTATGTTCATTTGTCAGGATATGAATGTATATTAAATCCAAAATTAATGGGCTTAATATTGTAGATTATATCAAAAGTCAAATAAAATTATTCTCTCTTTCAATTGTCAATTTAATCCAAATAAAATTGAATTACAAGCTGTGAATATATCGAGATTTAAATTGTACCAACACTACAACATTTTCAAACTTTAGCTACCATTTATTTTGCCACAATAAGCTAGAAAATCTGCCAGTATTAATTTTTATTGGCAAAAACTTGTTGTAGCAATTTTGTAGATAAAAAATTGATAATTTTTGTATAATTTTTGGCAACTCAAGGGATGGAAGGAAAAAGTTGCTTATTACTACAATTAACTTTCGTAGTTAATATCAAATTTTTTTGTCACAAAAAGAGCTACCACTACATGAATAATGAACAAATATACTCAAGTGCCACAACATAACACTGCAGAAAATCAACTTGAAACTTGCGGCACATGTGTATTATTGGCAATTAACAAAGCCACAATCTATGATTTGCAACCACTCTTTATCCTCATATGTTATAGATATTGAGTAATTGTGGCAAGTCCCTAGCTTCAGTAATATGTTTTAACTACCTTGTAAATCTTAGCAGATGATGTATTCTTGCAAATACCTTTTTCTAGTGGACCACAATCTGATCTCATGGTGGCTATTTGCGGCAACCACATTTCCTCACTTCCTTTTTGTATGTATAAATATATTTTTCAGAAAATTTACATTGTTTACGGCATCGAGTTGTTGCTAAAGTGCATTTGTTGCACAAATTTGCATATCCATTTTCATCAAAAATGTGCAACCATGATGAGAAGCCATTGCCGCTATTAATAAATTCCTGCATTGTGTCTTCATCAACATAATTGAAATAAGTTATGAATTGGTAACTATTTTGTACAATAAGTTGGTGTAGAAAACAAGAGATTTGTTACTGGCCACTGATTTACAACATATAATAGCCAAACAATTTCTTTTCTTGCAATGGTCCATTGCAGTAAAAATGTCACTCCAGATAGAGAAGGAGACAAAAACCTCACTCCTCAGAGAAGGAGAGGATCACAAACATAAAATTGGGATGGCACCCAATTTTATTAATTTCGAATTTGCATATAAGTTTATTGATTGTTGCTTGAAGTTATTAACTTTATTATTTTATGAGATTTACATAAAATAAATTAGTTTTAATACTAAGTCCTCATTTGGATTTGAAAATAAGTTGAGATCATCTCAGTTTCATTATTATAATTTTTCTAATTTTTCACACAAAATAATAAATAGTTAAATTTTTAAAAATCCCAATTCAATGTTCTCAAATTCTAAAATAATAATATATTAAAAAATAATATTCTAATAATATTTTATTTAACTTTCAAAATTCATCTCAACTCATCTTATCTCACTTCTCAATCCAAATGGGATAAATCTTTATCTTTTTATAGAATGAACGAGTAGTATTAAAAACAACAAGTAGTATTAAATAAAATTATTTTCAAAGTATAAAGAGTAACATTTGGAGAAGAGTTAGTGGTTGGAAGTTAAAATTTTTATCCTCGGCTGGTAAAGAAATATTGATTAAGAGTGTCCTCCAAGCTATTCCCTGCTACACTATGTCTGTTTTTCGACTCCCTAATGGACTTCTCAAGAAAATTGAAGGTTTGTATGCTTATTTTTGGTGGAGTCATAGTCATAAAAATAAGGGCATTCATTGGCAAAGTTGGGCTTATTAAAAAGGCAAGGAGACTTGGGGTTTCGAGGTCTGACTTCTTTCAACAGAGCTTTAATTTCCAAGTAGGGGTGGAAGTTAGTTACAAGCCCCTCTTCTCTTGTGGCTTGTGTGTTCATTAGTAAATATTATAAGCAAGGTGATCTATTGGATGCTAGACTTGGTCAAAGGCCTTCTTATGTCTGAAAAAGTCTGCATTCTTGTTTGGACTTGCTAAAAAGAAACCTAGTTTGGAGGGTTGGAAACGACAAAAGTATTAAATTGTGGAGAGCAAAGTGGTTGCCTAAGCCATCAAGTTACCAGGTGCAAACGCCTGTCAACACTCTTGATCTTGAAGTTTGTGTGGATACTTTGATCGATGAAGAAACCCGCGAATGGAAACATGATGTTGTAGAATCTGTGTTCTTGGAAGATGAGGCAAAGGCTATTTTGCCTATATCTGTTATCATAATTGGTTTAGTAGAAAAACCAGTGTGGTGAGCCTCAAGAAAGGGCAATTATACGGTAAAGAGTGCCTATTTTGATAAATTATACTTTAAAAGACAAGAACATGGTGAGTCCTCATGAGTGTCTAGTCCAGATTTACAATGGAAGAAGATTTGGCAATTGTGGATTCTAGGAAAAGTAAAACAATTTCTGCGAAAAACTTAGAATAATTATTCTGCGAAAAACTTGACAGTCCTCTTTGCCCAGTTTGTAAAGGAGAGGATGAAATGGTAATACACGTTCCTTGGAACTACCTTGGTTCTTCAAATGTTTGGGGTGAGGATTCTAGTCCTGTTCACAAATAGGGAGTTGGCTTTCCAGGCTTTCAATCTGTTTGGGGGGCTTTATGTAATAGGTTTGAGGATACTGAATTGGCGCTTATCTCTATGATTCTGCACGTTTTGTTGGGTCGCTGAAATGATTTAATATTTGTTAGAAAGTTCAAACCTCCTAGTGTTCTTATAGAGTTTGCAAGATTAAATTTGAGGTAGTTTCAAGAGGCAAATATGAAAACTGTTACCCCCTCCCCATTTCGAGTATCTTCTCTTGTGCTGAGAAAGAGTCCGCCTCTATTCCCTGTAATAAATGGGGGGGAGGCGCCCACATGGGGCAGACCTGCCCTCCCCTGCGTTACATGCATGTAACGTAAAACGCATGGCATTTATGCCATGCGTTTTACATGTTTTTATGGCTGGCCTTTAAGGCCAGCCGTGTGAGAATGGGAGCTATATATAGCCCCCCAGTTTGTTTTTTGGATAATCTGAAAAATTAGAAAATCTCTCTCTCTTTTTGTTCTCTCTTAAAATTGTTCTTAGGCTGTGGATTTATTTAGTGTCACTCTAGTTTTATACTACGTAGTGCACTAACCACTAAGAGGAAACCCCAGTGTTTTATCAATCTGGAAAAACTTGTGGAGCAATTTTTGAACCTGAACTTGAGGTATTTTTCCGCTGTAATTTTTTTTCTAACATTGGTATCAGAACAAGGTTAAATTGCTTCCAGTTGTTTTTTTTTTATGCTTGATATTTTTTTAGTACTGTTTTTTTTTTGAAAAAAAAAAATTGGAGGTGCGGCGCTGCAGCTGTGCAGCGCGCACCGCAGTGGTGCGGTGGTGCCACACGCACCACCGCGTGGTGCTGCGCCCAACCAGCAGGGGGTGCCGCGCGCAACCAGCGGGTTTGTAGCGTGCACCACGGATGCCGCACGCACCTAGCTGTGATGTTGCGCTCACCCAGCTGTGGTGCCGCCGCACGTATCCAGGGGTGCTGCATGCACCTGCCTGGTGCCATCCGTGCACCCAGAGGCGGTGCGCAAGCACCCTGAGGTGCCGCAAGCACCTCTGCTCGCACCAGAGGTGCCGTGCGCACCACAAGGGTGGTGTGGCACATCCCTCTTCCTCAGGAAGACTTTTTCCGGTGATGGAGCAGTATTTTCGGGCATAAAATGATGCATGAGGAGACTGTTTTGATTGCTGTGAAAATCGGGCACTATTCACGTGAACAGTGCCCAGCTGGAGGAAGAAGATGACATAAGTCATCTGTTAGACGCTGGGCCGTGGGCCTTTCGGCCCATTCGTTATCTTCAAAGCCTAATGGCTCTCTTGGGCTGGGTCCTTACACGGCCCAGCTCCCTTTGTTTAATAAAAAAAAAAGGGTGTTATGTCCGGCCGTGGGTTTCAAATCCAGGCCGGATGACTAACTCCTGCGTCCCCCCACCACTGGACCGTGAGGGTCATCTGGTGATGATGTGTTTTTTTTTTTTGTTATACACTTTTTTTTTAATAATAAAAAAAAAATTGGCATGTTTTTAATATATACTTAGATATATTTCCTGTTATAACATATGACATTTTATTTAATGCTTTAGATTAAATATGATTACATGCAGATATTTGATGTTTTTTTTTTATAAATTACATGTGATATTATATTTAATTTTTTTTTGGATTAAATGTGATAATATGTATGTATACAACATGTGTATGTGTTATTATTTTATCATGTATAAATGTTAGGCTTGTATGATTAGACATTAGCCTTTATTTATTCTAGTGATAAAATAGAAAATTCCCACTAAGTAGTCTTAGTTAGAGTTGTCAGTGTAGATTGATAGGCTGAAAGAATTGCAGTAGCCCCAATAAGAACTGTAAATGCACTGTCTAGCGACAACACCATGGTAGACCCAGTAAGAACTGTAAATGCACTGATGGAATAAGAAAAATGGACTGTAATGGTCTTATATGAACCATTTTTGTAGACTGGCCCAACAGGCTGCTGTGGTTGTTGTAGCTGTCTTTGTAGACTGGCCCAACAGGTTATTGTGATTTTAGTAGGATCTGTCTCTACGAGTGACTAAGACTAGGTGACTATTTTAGATAGTGGGAGTATGGTTGAGATTTATGATTAAATCTCCCAATTTTTTTTTTAAATTTGCGCGGGAATTAGGTTAGAAATTTAATAATTGGATATTGTGGCGCAAGAGATGATTCTGAAGCCTAGCGATTTTTTGATCTTGCGACATGTCTAAATTATTTTTTTTTCTAGCTTGAATGGACACGGCAGATTTCTTAGGTGTGTGTGTAATATCCCTCCTTTTCGTTTTGTAGTAAAATGGCATCCAAGAGTATAGTTGCCGATTTAAACAAAGGGGAGAAATTGGATGGAGAGAACTGTGACATATGGCATCGCAAGATCCAGTATGTCTTAGATGAACAAGAAGTCGTAGAGGCCTTGTCTCACTCCCTGACTAAGCCCAAGGAAGGGGACTCAGAACAACACAAATTAGATGAATTAGCCTATTCTGAATAGGCTAAGAAAAATCGGTGCGCGCGCATAATAATGTTAAGCAGCATGCACAATGATCTAATGTGTGAGTTCGAGACCTATGACACTGCCCAAAGCATGTGGGAGGCTTTGAAGTTGAAGTTTGGTGGAACTTCGGCCACTAGGTTACGTGAATTAACCATGAGGTTTGACTCCTATAAGATGCGTTCTGATCATACAATGAAGCAGCATCTTAGGGCTATGTCAACCATGATCCGCGAACTTAAGACGGCAGGAAACGACCTGACTGATGAACAACAAGTCCAGGCGGTGATAAGATCACTACCAAATTCTTGGGAGAATATGAGCCAGAATCTGACGCATAATGAGAATATAAAAAATTTTGATGATGTCTTGCGTCACTTAGAATTGGAGGTCGAGCGCCTAGAGACTGCTAAGCCCAATCATTCGGCCTATGTGGCTAATTCTGGTTCACGCAAGGCATCAAGGCCTAAGCGTTGGAAGTCCAAGAATGGGGTAGCTGCTGGACAAGTTAAGAAAGTGTCAGGAACTTCTCAGTGCAGCAAAAGGGGCAAGCGTGGGAAGAACAAGTCAAAATTAGAGTGTTACAACTGCGGAAAGAAAGGCCACTTCGCTCGTGACTGCACTGAGCCGAAGAAGGTATACTTTAACTTTTCTCGTATTGTTTTTGTAACTAGCCATGTGATGGTTGCTCACTCCTATCCTGTGTGGACTGTTCTTTTTCTCCACAATGTATTATACGCTCCCGAAATCCGACGAAATTTACTTTCTGTAGTTACTCTTTTAAGACTTGGTTTTCGGATTGAATTTGAAAACAATCATGTTTCCTTTTATTTGGGCCATGTGTTTTATGGCAATACTTTTCTTCAAGACGGTTTTATGATAATGAATTTGGATTATTCAAATATGAATGAATCTATTGCTTTTCTTTCTGCATCTGATAATTTGGATTCATATAAATGGCATGCTAGGCTTGGCTATATAGGGCAAGATAGAATGACTCGGTTAGCTAGAGAAGGCCTGATGGGCAATCTCGCTAAGGTCATCTTGCCCACATGTGAACATTGTCTAATGGGAAAAGCTAAGAGAAAACCGTTTGGAAAAGCCAATAGGGCATCTTTTCCACTGCAATTAGTCCATTCAGACATCTCTAGTCCAATGTCTATAAAGGCGAGACACGAAGGGTGTTTATTTCATCACATTTATAGATGATTTTTCACGTTATGGTCATGTCTACTTAATCTCCCATAAGTATAAAGCATTGGAGTGTTTTAGGCGATATTTAAGAATGGTTGAGAATCAGTTAGACAAAAGTTTAAAAACTCTGAGAACTGACCGAGGACGATAATATCTTTCTGAGCAATTTAAAAGGCTCTGCGATGAAAAAGGAATCAAAAGACAATTGACGATGTCAAGTACGCCACAACAAAATGGAGTGGCGGAAAGGAGAAATCGAACACTGCTTGAGGTGGTTAGGTCAATGATGGCGCAAGCAAACCTACCAATTTCTTTTTGGGGGATGCTCTTTTGACTGCTGCCTACATTCTTAACCGAGTTCCCTCCAAATCAATAACTTCCACCCTATATGAATTATGGACCGGCGAGAAACCCAATTTGAGTAACTTGCAGCCATGGGGTTCAACGGATTTTGTTCACGATCTTTCTCATAAGTATGGAAAGTTAGGCCCTAGAGGGAAGACGTGTATCTTTATAAGGTACTCAGAACACTCTAAAGGGTATGTGTTAATAGGTGAACAAACTGATGGAAGTGTGACTGAGATTGAGTCACGAGATGTGGATTTCATTGAAGATGACTTTCCAAGTAGAGGTGAGGTTGATAGGAGTTTAGAACTCTATGAGATTATAGAACAAGAGGAAAGTGCTCCAAAGAATTTAGTTGAGAATGAGGAAGAAATTCTTCAAGCTCCTACAAAATTTAAAAATAACTTGAATCTGAGTGGGAGCACACCACTTGTCAATCAATCACAACAATCTCAGCCACGTAGAAGCACACGTGAAAGTATTTCTTGTCGTCGTTTTGAGATTGAATGAGAAGCTTTCATGGTAGCTCCGCATGATGATGATGAGCCTAGGACAATTCATGAGACTCTCTCATCTTCTACTAAAGATGAATGGATGAAAGCACTTAATGATGAAATTGAGTCTATGAAAACCAACCAGGTCTGGGATCTGGTTGATCTACCGACATGGCATAAACCTATTGGGAACAAATGGGTTTTTAAGATCAAACGCAAGTTGGATGGATCAATAGATAGGTACAAAGCTCGCTTAGTGGCGAAAGGATATACCCAATAAGAGGGTATAGACTATGAGGAAACATTTTCACCAGTGGTGAGGTTTGCCTCAATTCGCCTAATTCTAGCTATAATAGCAAAAATGGATTTGGAACTCTACCAGATGGACGTTAAGACAGCATTTCTCAATGGAGAACTAGATGAGAAGATCTATATGGATCAACCCACGGGTTTTGTGCAGGCTCAAACGATCTATATATGGCCTAAAACAATCATCTAGACAATGGTATCTCAGATTCCATCGAGCTATTCTCTCGAATGGGTTTATGATGATCACAGAGGATCATTGTGTCTATGTCAAAAGATCTAAGAAGAGTTTCATTATGTTGTCATTATATGTTGACGACATACTACTAGCTGGAAATGATAAAGGGTTGATAGTCGCCACAAAAGAGTGGTTATCCTTCAATTTTGAGATGAAGGATATGGGTGAGGCAGAATACATTCTGGGAGTTAAGATCTATAGAGATCGCTCTAAGAGACTTTTGTGTTTGTCTCAACAGACTTACATAAATAAAGTTCTTGAGCGTTTCCTAATGAGTGAATGTAAGCCCATTGACACCCCTATTGCAAGAAGCGAGAACTTGTCTAAAGAGTTGTGTCCTAAGACTCAAAGAAAAAAGGAAAAGATGGCCCGTGTCCCTTATGCTAATGCTGTGGGTAGTTTGATGTACACAATGATGTGTACTCGACCTGACATATGCTATGCAGTTGGCTTAGTGAGTAGATTCCAATTTAACCCTGGACTGGCTCATTGGAAAGCAGTCAAGAGGATTATGCGATATCTCAAGGGAACTGCGGACTATATGTTGTGCTATCAGGGTTTAGATTTACAGTTAAGAGGCTATAGTGATGCCGATTGGGGCAGTGACTTAAATGAGCGCAAATCAACCACTAGGTATGTCTTTCTGCTCAACAATGGCACCATTACATGGAGCAACAAGAAACAACCCTGCATAACTCTATCTACCATGGAGGCAGAATATATAGCTTGTTCTGCAGCAGTTCAAGAAGCTGTTTGGTTAAGGAGGTTCCTCAAGCATTTAGACATTGGCACGAATACTTCAGATCCGGTGACGATATTCTGTGATAGCATGGCAGTTCTCGCATATGCTAAAGACTCAAAATATCATGGAAGAACCAAACACATAGATATCAGATATTACTACATAAGAGATATGGTAGCGCAAAAGGAAGTGGTTCTGAAACATCTTTCTACGAGTCACATGGTTGTTGATCCCTTAACAAAGCCTATTGCACGAGATGTATATGAGGCTCATGTTAGGAATCTAGGACTACGTAGATTGTAAATGTAATTTGTATTTCAAATAACATTGAAATGTAACATTTCCTTTGGGATATTAATATAATATGATTTAGTTATTGTCTTTATCGTGTTGTTCTTTACTAATACACATACAAAAGATATGTCAACAGGCTAAGATTGGCTCATTCACACGAGCAATCGCCTCTAGCGCTTAAGTAGCGAGAAGAGATGAGACATTGTGTCCCTAAGTACTTGTCCAAAGGGATAAGTTAGTTAACACAAAGATATGTCGCCTTAGTGGGAGCTAAGATGAGGTCTTCTGAGAAGACTGTGAATGGATTACCCACCATCCATATAGCCTGAGGTTAGCCAGATGCGAGATTTTCTTTGATGCCTTGGAGGTATGCAAATAGAGAAACTTGGGTTAGACGCTTAATGAGCGCCTAGACTAAGATCTGTACGGTGTTGATATAGACATATGCTCTTTGAGAAATCCACCGTAGCATGTGATTCATACTACATGTGCTTATTCGACCATATGAGTAAGTGAGTAAATGGTTCCCCTCTTTCTCACTGTGTGAGTCTCATTTTTTTTGGTGTCCTTTACTTTTTGACTATGTCACAAGATAGAGGTTATAACGTCTGCTACTTTGGCATGCTGTCTATGGCCATGATTGATTCGGTCTAAAGAGGTATTGCTAGAAAAGCGGTTTAACCAAAGTTGAATGATATGAGTGCTAAAGGAAGATTTTTTCGATATCGTATCTTCGATAGTGTTTACTGACGTCAAACTATGATGCTGCATATTGGTAGCGGCTAAGGTTGTGAACACATTGAAATGATTTGGAAAAAGTCAAGTATTTTTCTGAGTTTATTAAACTCAAGAGGGTTCAGAAATACTTGACTTGATGCGATCAAATAAGTCTAGGACATGACCATACACTTCGGGGATGTTACTATGCTGGTCTTCTCTGGGAGAGATTTGGTGTATGTACTCCCAATTTTCTGTAGATGTGCTTGGTGGTCGCACAGCTTATTTACTTGTGTGAATAAGATCGAGAACATTAGAGAGATGCAAACCTGGGGTTATGCCCACTGTGTGCGAGTGGGAGATGTAATAAATGGGGGGGGAGGCGCCCACATGGGGCAGACCTGCCCTCCCCTGCATTACATGCATGTAACGCATGGCTTAAAGCCATGCGTTATATAGCATGTAACGTAAAACGCATGGCATTTATGCCATGCGTTTTACATGTTTTTATGGCTGGCCTTTAAGGCCAGCCGTGTGAGAATGGAGGCTATATATAGTCCCCCCAGTTTGTTTTTTGGATAATCTGAAAAATTAGAAAATCTCTCTCTCTTTTTGTTCTCTCTTAAAATTGTTCTTAGGCTGTGGATTTATTTAGTGTCACTCTAGTTTTATACTACGTAGTGCACTAACCATTAAGAGGAAACGCCAGTGTTTTATCAATCTGGAAAAACTTGTGGAGCAATTTTTGAACGTGAACTTGAGGTATTTTTCCGCTGTAATTTTTTTTTTCTAACATTCCCAAATTTAAAGCTGAATTTTGACGTGGCTTTTGATCATGCATCAAGCAGGATGAGGATAAATATTGTTCTCCATGATTTTTTTTTGGGGGAGGGGGAGGGGGGTAATTGTTAGCCACTATGACAATGCCAAAGGGGAGATCAATGTCCGTAGCTACTGTTGAGAGTCTGGCCATGCAACGTTCCGTTGAATTCTGCTACTGTTTTGGTTATTTGCAAGTCATGTTAGAGGGGGATGCAAAATAAGTGGTAGATGTTGTGTTAGCTGTTGAAGATGATCACTCCTAGATGGGTCAAAGTGTATAAGATGTCCGGGCAATGCTTTATTTCCATCCTTTTTTTCATTTATATTTTGCCCCTCATATTTGTAATAGAGTTGTGCATGAGGTTGCCAAAATGGAAATGTGTATGGACTATGATAGAGTGTGGTTTGTTGTCGTCCTCTCTTTCATTTCTTTCATCATTGTGGAAGAGAAATCCCAATGTATTAGCTCTTGATGAATGAAAAACTTTAACTTTCCTTTAAAAAAAATAAAAAAAATGGTAAGAGTGGCAATATATATGTCTTATTTGAATAGTAATATTTGAATAGTAAAGTGAGATAAAATGATATTAGATAAAAGTTGAATAAAATATTATTTTTTAATTTAAAATATAAAAAAATTAAATTATTTATTATATATCGTATAAAAAATTAAAAACAATTATAATAATAAAATGAGAAACCGTTTATGAATAGAAGCTTGACCATTGGGCACGCGTTATATGGAGAAACCCTAGACCGTCGCACTCGAGATAGTAGATAGCACCTGCCCAGCCCTTGGCATATACGCTCTCGAGCGCAGCCGTCTCAGCCAATTTCAAAAATTCATATCCGAATTCCGGACCCTATACTCTCGCGAGAGCCGAAAGCCTTTTCGGCCATACATAAACCTTGAGGATTCCATCTTTTTAGGTCTCTCTCTCTCTCTCTCTCTCTCTCTCTCTCTCGATAGTTAGGGTTTAGGGATCTCTGTTGTGCCCTAATTTGTTCTTTCTCGAATTTTCTAATCTCGAGCTCCATTCACGTACTTGTTCTCTCGATTCTACGAGTTTGATTTATCATTTCGTTTATGTTAAACTCCTTGCATTATATTGAAGGGTTTACTGTGCTAGTTAAGTTAATTGGAGTTTTACTATATTCGTCGCACAATGCATGTGTTCTCTGCTAAATTTAGGGTGAAAGAAGTAATTATCTGTTTCTTTAATACCAACTTTGGGTTCTTTTTGAATTCTAAATTATATGTACAGTGATTTCAGAAAACATTTGTTCATATAAAATCGATTTTGCATTAGAATGCTCTCGTTGTTGCTTATTTACACGGTCATGTTATGACGTTCTTTAGGCTGGATTAGTTGCTTTTTGGGTGGTTAAAAGAGGACGATCTACTGTAGTAAAAATTTGATGGGTTAAGAAATTGCAGAAATTAGTTTGTTGTTGGTCTTTTATTTGTGGGTTCTAGGGGAGACAGTTTAGAGGTTGTAATGGGTTTTCAGCCTTTTGAATCAAAATCATAATTTGTGATGTACATTAGTTCATAACATTTTCTTCTCAGTTCCATAGACTTTGCTTGGTATCTGTTAGTCATTTTATGTATTCTGTTCTAGAATTAGATCTTTTTTAATTTTTTTTTATACTTTTATACTAAGCTTTGGGCTTAAGTAGCCATTTGAAATAATAGCTTAAGTTTGTTGCATGTATGTTGGAGTAAATATTTTTACTTATTGGTTACTTCCTTTTTACCATTTTGCAGTTTTCTTTGAATCTCTAAAAATTGTTTACAGGTCCTACTGTTTTCTATAAATGAGGGGGAGGAGTTATACCCCATCACCACCAAGGGGTCATGGCAGGAGAGGGCGGAGCCCTAGCCCTAGGGGTCGCTATGGTGGCCGTGGCAGGGATGGTCCTACTAGCCTTCTTGTTCGTAACCTTCGCCACGATTGTAGGTTTGTTCTCATTAACCATTATTCCTACCTTATTACTAATGAAGAACTATTATCCCTATGTTATTAACTAACTATCATGGAATAATTTCAGAAGTCTGTTGATTATTTTTTTAAGCTTAAGATGTTCATGTTGATGTTTCTGCCAATGTTTTGAATACCGTACCGGTGAGCGTACCGGTCAAGGCACTGGAACGAAATATTTCGGTACCGGTACCGTTTCGTGTACCGTTTCGGAATAGTCTATACATAAAAAAAAAATTAAATATATAAAAATATATAAAAATTATATTTCAAAATAATAGTCTCAATTATATATATTAATATATATGTAAATAATCTAGTCTAAATTAGGATAAAAAAATAGGAAGAAATGAAAAAAAAAAAAAAAAATTCTCAAATCCGGTACCGGCCGGTACAGGCCGGTACACATGGCCGGTACAGGCCGGTACGGCCGAAATCTGGGCCGGTACGAAACAGACCCCATTTCTGTACCGGCCACAGCTCCGGTACGGTATGTACCGGCCGTACCGGCCGGTACGGTACGAAATTAAAAACATTGGTTTCTGCACTGCTTATTTTCTATGGTTGATGGATTTGTATTTTTGTATGAAATATGAACCTAGAATGATACTGATCGAAAAAAAAAAAGAACCTAGAATGATATTAAGCTTGTGGGAAATGAAAATGGCATATAAATATAAAATTCTAGTAAGTCATTATCCCTTGTAAAGAAACATGATCATATGCTTATTATTTTTGTTTATATCACTTTCATCATTGCATGGTTATATGCTGCATTGGGTTGTTTGAACCATGTAAAGCCTATTCCTTGTGTAATGATTTATGGTTTATGATAGACATGGGTATTTTTAGAAGACTTAAGAGTTTTTATAATTTTTTTAGAAGATTAGAGTTTCTGTGACGTCTTGCCAATACACTTTTTATATTGTTGGAGTTTCTACATTAGATATTCTCTTTATGAAATGGGACAGTAGTTGAAGTTTGTCTTTATTATATTATCCCAGGATGAAATTGTGACTGATTGGCATTTCTGCAACTGTCTATGATCAAAATAATTTTGTTTGAGTTGTATCCACAAAGTTTTATATATGCTGGAGTTATGATCACTTTCAATACATGCTTTTATGCAGGCCAGAGGATCTTCGTAGACCATTTGGGCAGTTTGGTCATCTTAAGGACATTTACTTGCCGAAGGATTATTATTCTGGGTGAGCATATGTGAGATATTTGTAAGATTTGATTTCTATATGTAAGTTAAGATCTTTGTAAGCACAAGGATTGTTTTCCTTGCTTGATGAAGTCAATGGCAAGGTATGATGTTGTCTTCAATCTTTTCATAGGTAATAAGATTAGCATTTTGCTTAATCTTATTATTTTGAAAAGTATGTTACTAGAATTGTTCGACTTCTCGGCTATTCTTCTCAAGAACTTCTATTGAAAACCTCTCTATCTATCTCCATCTTTAATTCTCGTAGTTTATTTATGTGTTTCATTCTGAATCTTGGCTGAACAGAGTTGTAGATATAGGAAATGACAATTTCTCAAAATCCTCTACCTTATATATCTTGTTAAAGGTTTGGGACATGCAAACTATATTCAAAGCTCTCATTTTGCAAAATGTGGCCCGTCCTGCTAAATTCCTTCTTTTAAACTTTTTTTTTTTGTGGGCGTTTTTCTTCATAATCTACTGTTTTCTTATCTCCAGTTGGGTGTGTTAATTGAAGTTCTTGAGATTTAACAGTGAAACTAAAGTTTTGAAGACAACAATCAAGTAGTTAAGAGTTCTTTTGAAGATGATGTTAATGATAGTGAAGATTGGAAGGAAGTTGGTTTTGAATACATGTTGAAGATGTTCCAAGTCTTGGAGAATTTGAAGTCAATCTTAAAACTGATACTACAAGGTCAGCAGCCAAGTGCTTGCTTTTTATCATGACCTTCCGTATTACTGAGGATTATCTTGGACAATTTCATCCGTAAGATCTATGGCATGCAAAGTACGACTCAAAGTTATGCCTTTCTGCATAACCCATGTTTTGACACTGTTCTCTTTCCCTTTGTTTTGTACACATGTACTTTTCCAGGGAACCCCGTGGTTTTGGTTTTGTGCAATATGTAGATCCTGCTGATGCTGCTGAGGCAAAATATCAAATGGATGGCCAGATTCTTTTTGGCCGTGAGCTGACTGTTGTGTTTGCTGAGGAGAACAGAAAGAAGCCATCTGATATGAGGGCAAGGGATAGAGGGAGGTAAGATTCCCTTTTTGATTGGGATTTTTTCTGCTTTAAATAGAAGTCTTTAGTTCTTTTGCTTGTAACATGAGCAACAATCTTTTTAGACTTAGCTCAATACTTTTTTAGAAAGTTGAATTATGCTTTCACATGGAACTCGAAATATTGTCTTATTATAAAGGTTTTGTTGGAATGTTGTAAAGACCTCTCTTCTTGAATGACTGTAATTATGAGAGTATTGGAACATTGAAGGGTCCTGTGGATAATCAATTAGCATGAGAGGCCGATACTAGTGGGATAATGGAGTGATGAATTCCCTCATAGGGTCCCATAATCAATTTACCTTTCTGATTTTTCTTTATTGAAAATAACAATATAGGAAATGCTTGGATATCATTACTAATCTTAGAAAAGCTAATGTGGCTGTGGAGTTGTCAAGCTACACATATTCTTACTGTCTGAATTGATGTCCGGAGTGTGGAGTACATAATCGGTGGGTGTTGCATATCATACTTAGAACCATTATAAATCATAGCAGGTGTAATGGAGTTTTATAAATTCTAGTACTCCTGAGTGTTTTACTATGGAACAATTTATATATATATATATTTTTTACAAATTTCACTTATTAAAAAGATATTTTCTAAGTTGCATTTGTGAGCTCTGACTTGACCTTCTAAATACAGTAGGAGTCGATATCATGATCGAAGAAGGTCACCCCCACGTTATTCTCGCTCACCCAGGTACTCTCACTCTCCGCCTCCACGCCATGCAAGATCTCCAACCCAAAACCGTGATTATTCCCCTCCTCCCAAACAAAGGCATTATTCACGGTATGGACTAAGCAAATCTCTGTTTAATTTTATTTATCTAACAATGTGCAATGCATTTTTTAAAAAAGTCTAGGAGTAAACCTGACTTGTTAAGTAAGATAATTGTAGTTAGTTGCTCTTGAAATTGAGGAATGTATCTGTGGAGTGTTAACTGAATATTGAATAATGTGTGCAATGTGTCTATAGGGCGTGTGATTAAATAATTGCCGATCTATAGATATCTTTATCTTCTTCCCCCCGTAGCAATTTGATGCCTAATTAAGTTATTGTTGTTCCTTGCCCCTTTGTATTCATACCTTTTCCACTGTAGCAATGCGGCTTCTTATTTTGGTGCAGATCTGTTTCACCTCGAGACAGAAGGTACAGTCAAGAGAAGTCATATTCACGTTCGCCCTACAATGGCTCAAGGAGCCGCAGTCGAAGTCCAGCTAGAGGTCCGAGCCGTACTCCGAGCCGAAGCCCTAATCGAGAAGAATACTCGAGGCAACCAAATGGAGATAGGTCTCCTAGTCAGTGAGCTACTCTGAACGGTCTACTGTTATGATAGCTTTTTATTGGATCTTGTTTTTAATTTGGTTCTGTTCGATGAATTTGACTCAGATTCTGGTACTTTTTCGTTGACGATTTATTTTCTTGAACCTGATAGCTTATCAGTGCGGATAGGTTATGGTTGCATGTGTCGTGTTGTTCTAAAACCTGTTTGATGCGGGTGGGCTATGTATGGTTGCTAATATACTGTGCCACGTCTATTTTAGCACTCCAAAAGAATGGAAGACATTCAAAACGAGTACCACGATTTAATCACCGCGACAAAGTTATTATTTCGTTTGCTGATATATTGAGCGAGGCAGTTAAAATTTTTTCCCATTTTCCTTTGAGCCTTGAGCTGAGCATTTACTAGGGGGGACTGATTTCATTAAGAAAAAGGGATCATTTTTCAGAAGGCTATGGGGTGTTTGTCTTGGGGAATCTGGCTATGCGATGCTTGAAAATTTGAATTTCCGTGAACTGATTTCTAACGTTAAATTGATCGAATCTTTCTTAAAGGTGTATGTGACTGCTTGATGATAAGAAATTTATAACTGTGGCTACTATTTTATCTTTTATAAACATAGATTGTACGTAATCTTTAAATTATTTTCTTTATTAAGTTTTTTTTTAATCCTATATATTTGTGGATTAAAAAGAAACAGAGAAATGGTAGTAGTAAAATTAGAAATATGTAAAAGAGATGGAAGTAGCAGCATTGGAATGTGGATTGGATTCCCATAGAAACAAAGAAATCAAGATTTCTTTATTGAAAAAGATATATATATATATATATATATTAGGAGTGATGTAACGTGCGAGGCACGTTGCCTTGTATTACTATAAAATAAATCAAAATAATATAAATATATAGTATATATAAAAAAAAACTTAAAAATGAATGAAAATAATATATTTCATTCAAGTTACAAGCTATTAATTCATGGGTTGCTTGGAGGAGTTGCTTGGAGGAGAAGTTGAAGAGGCGAGATTTTTGAAGTGTTGTCGTGGAGAAGAAAGTAAAGGAGATTGCGAATTGTATTTTGGGTTGAAATTGAGGGACTATAGGCATATGAAAAGGGTAATTTTGAGATAAATGAGAGGTTGTTGTGTAAAACTTAAGGGTAATTTTGAAAATTTGAATGTTAAAACAATTATTACTATTCATCAAGAATAAGATTTTTTAAGTATAAAAAATATATATATATATATATATATATCTGTACGATGGGTATCTCGATTTTATAAACTTTAAGTTATCCTCGTCCAAACATCCCACTAAGTTTCCAATAATGATGTTGCAGTCCAACCAAAAACAGTCTATAAAGAGAAAAGGGTTTTTGACGTTTGGTGTCCGCCCACAGCATTTTACCCTTTACAACTAAGCAGCAACGTTCAATTCATTAGTATGATATGCTTATGCTTAGTAGCTTACACCTTAAAAGCAACTTGTGTGGTTTATCTATAATCCTACTATCTTATAATTTATTTTATAATTAATCGATATGATCGTACTATTTTATTAAAAAATAATGTAAATTTTATAAAAATATACTTGCTTTATATAAAATAGAGTTGTATAATAGTTATAAGTTTAACGTTTTCATGTTTATATGTTCAGACTTGGTTGTGTCTGTTCAGTCATTTGGGACCCATTTGTGTTGAATTGTGAACTTTTGTGAGGCTCAGTCTGTCACTTTTCTGGGTTGATGTTAGATGCGTGCTCCTTTTATGCAGCAAAAAGAAAAAAGTAATCTCTGCACAAAACCTTTCATGTGAAAACAAAAGGGTAGTAGGTAGTGGGAATCTCAAGGGATTTGGGTACTGATGTATCTAGAAATATTTTAGTAACATCAAGATTTAATTTTATAAATTAATATATTTTTATGTGATTATTAATTTATTAAATTATAAAATTATTTTTATTATTAAGTATATATAATAGATCACATGAAATAAAATGTAATATCTTTGTTGCTAAAATTCCATTGCCGTTTATAATCCTCGCTTAAATTCTCCGATAAATCCCAGACATTTTAATCAAAATCTTACTTAACAGTTGGCTTGAAGTTTGAACGGTGTAAAAGCGCAGTACTCCATACTTCAATTCAAGTATACAAGAAACAAAAAACTGAATATACAAAGTCAGATTTAGCTCCCAATACCATATTAATATTTTCACAACCCTCATATCTACTATAGCATTTAGGCCCTAACTTTCATGAACACCAACACTCACAGCTCTTCAACTGACAAAAACTCCATTTGGGAATTTGAAAACAAAAACAAAACCGAAGTTCTTGAGCAGCTGTCACTGTCTTCGAATGTTGTGCGCCCGTTGTCTTTTGGGCCCATCTTCAAATAATAATAATAATTATAAAAAAGTTGTTCTTTTGGGCCTAAAAAATCCCTTGAAAAATATCCCAATATGTTAGTATAACTTGTATCATGTGTGGGGGTCATAGCTCATAAATTCAAAAGCAACTATTCATAATTGAAATAATTATTAAGCATGACTTTTTATATATCTTTTCATGATCACCAGCCTATTTAATTTAATTTAATTTAATTTAATTTAAAACCGTTCTCCCACTAGACTTTTCAGCTCCTGCTACCATTCTTTTAAGCTCACATGAGTTTGCTTTTGGAGGGAAAGTCACTATTTTGTTCTCTTGCATAGTGATACATATAATCTTAATAATGCCTGTCTATTATATTTATATATGCATTTAAATATATGTAACCGTGTAAATGAGTGATAATCTCCATCTTTTAGAATCAAATTCAATAATCAATAGGTTTTAACTCGTTCAAGAAAAGGGAGAACAGTCCAACAGACAAAAAGTAGTGTTTGTTGTTGTCTGTATGTCTGTTTGCTGTGTTACTCCCTTTCCTCAGATAAGAGAGAAGCTGCCATTACAGGTTTCTTCATCTCTGTAACCTTAATTTTTTATATTGGGTCAGTTCTGAACATTTTATTTGTAGTGTTGGACGTGTACTGGTACTATATTCGTTTATAATAGATTTGGTCTGACGAGGTATAGTTTGTAAGGACTTTTGTTTCAAGAAAATGGTTCGCGGTATGGTTTGTTGTTCTGCTGTTTTGTAGTTCCACATTTAAAGAATAGGTCTTTTTATTGTGGGGTTAAAATTCTTTCTAGGCGTCTTCTTAAAATTCCTTGTTCTGGGCGGTCAGTTTCGTGTCTCGAGGATGTAAGTAACCGTGCCGGGTTTTCTGTAGGGTTTTGTTTTGTCTGTTGTTTGGAAGTGGCTTGGAGTGTAGATATCTCACTCTCTCTGCCCGTTCAGCTGGGTCATTTGGATCAGGTACTCTCTCTATTCACTCTCGATTTCTACATCTGGGTTCAGCTTTTCCTTTTCCTTTTCCTTTCTGGGTACTTCGATAATCGATGCTCTTTGGGGTTTTACTGGCATCTCGGAGCTTTTCAATCTAATTTTCTTTTTTGACGGGACGGTGGCAGTTTGACCTTCGGGTTTACTAAGTTTAGGACTTTTATTTTCATTTTCTAATTGTTCCTTTTAAAAATTCTCTAAATCTTGAATGGTTGATATGGACATAAAGATTTGAATTTATTACTACAATTTTGTAGAAGGAAAATATTATTCTTCTGGTTTCGGCTATGAGCAGGAATATCTTCTTGAAAGGATGTACAGCTTTTCTGCCTTGATATTTGTAGTTATATCTGGCCACTAATTGAGTCTCCGAATAACGTCCGCGAATTGGCTTATGCAATTGTAGTTTAGTGTTGTGGTTTTAAGGTTTGTGAGAGTTGAATGTTAAGATCTTTGGGAAGTGTTTACTTTTCTCCGTCTTGGGTTAATTTGTAATATATCGATCACTACTTGATGTTTGGCTCGATCGCTAAACTAACCACACCACTCTTACGTGATCATTCCAACAACCCCACCTTCCCCCCCTCCTTGGGTTAAACTTTTGATCCCCTATATTATCCTTATGTTATGGCATTGAGTTTATTAAGTTTTCTGGCTATTATGACATGATTGCATTCAGCACGTGCTTGCTGAATCTGGCAGTTTCAGGTTCATCACAGAGTGAAAAGCTCAAAGCGTACATCTAGGCTTGACATTTTATCGGATCGGATGAAGCTTGGGAAATGGCTTGGAGTCCTGGTTTTGCTCATTGTTTGCATTTTCAGTCGTTCATTAGGTAATTGTACACAGTTCTGATCTGCATTGCCACACTTCTATTTGTGCTCAAGGTGAAATATGTTAATTAAACTATGAGCAAAATCGAACTATGGATATCAACAGCAAGAATGGTATTACGAGGATTAAACTGATTTTTCAAACCCAATTTTGTGTCTATGTGCTTGCTCTTTGATTGTGCAGATTACCATTGTAATTCTTGGGCTATAATGTACTTCTTTTGCAAGTTTGTAAGAATTGTTTTCTATAATTGTGGAAACAAAACAATGTTCATTTGACAATGGTCTTTGTGATACTCTATACTAAGTGATGCCTCATAACGTATGGTTATTGTAATACTCCATATTGAGTGATGAGTATGGGTGGTGTATAAGAGTTCACATTACTTAGGAGGGTGAAGTTATTGTTCTTTATGATCATTCCAATGAAGCTCTAATTGTACCACTAATTAGTATTTTTAGAGTATGGGCTTTGATGTGGCTTGGGCCTTCCTTAGGGCTTTATAAATGGTGTCAAAGATGATCAGAAATGTAGAATTTGAGCCATGCCACTTATAATGGAATGACCCGATGACAACATTGGGAATATAAGGGTTGGAGATTGTGCTATCCCATACCGAATGATGAGTATCAATGGTTTATGGCATCCTACATAGCATGGCAAGGAGGAGTTATTGTTCTTTATGGTGATTTCAGTAGGGCTCCTATTGTGCCATTAGATAGTCTTTTGGAGTATGAGCTCAAGATGTGGCTTAGACTTTCCTTGGGGCATTCCAGTTTTAGGTTGTCATAGGAGTTAGCATGAATTATGTATTTTTTAATTAGGAAACTAATCTGGCCAAATTTCCTGATGTAAAATAATATCTACCTGTCAAAAAAGAGAAAAACCAGATGTAAAACTATATCTTAAATATGTTCTCTGATGGAAAGTTTGGGCAATGCCAGTTGCTGAAGCTGTTGAGGGTTGGGGTCATTTGGAACTAGTGGGGGAGTTTATATTCAATCATATTATTCTTTCTCATAGGTTGTTGGTTGTCACTTATAAAAAAAAAAGGTTGTTGGTTGTCACTGAATCTTTACTGTAAATTGGTAGGTGCATATGTGGGGATAAACATTGGCACTGGTGTTTCCAATTTGCCACCAGCTTCAGATGTTCTTGCGATTCTCAAGGCTCGCCAGATTACTCATGTACGCCTTTATAATGCTGATTCTCACATGCTGAAAGCCCTATCTAACAGTGGGATTGAGGTAATGGTTGGTGTCATAAATGAGGAAGTTTTAGGGATCGGTGAATCTGCATCAGCAGCAGCAACCTGGATCAATAAAAATGTTGCAGCTTACTTGCCTTCAACCAATATTACGGCAATTGCCGTCGGCAGTGAGGTCCTCTCCTCAATCCCTAATGCAGCTCCAGTTTTAGTTTCCGCCATGAATTACCTTCATAAAGCACTAGTCACTGCAAACCTCAATTTTCAGGTCAAAGTTTCAACTCCACAGTCCATGGATATAATTCCTAGACCTTTCCCTCCCTCCACTGCCACCTTCAATTCTTCATGGAACTCTACTATTTACCAACTCCTCAAGTTTATAAAAAATACTAATTCCTCTTACATGTTAAATGCCTATCCCTACTATGGATACACGAAAGGAGATGGCATTTTCCCAATTGATTATGCTCTTTTCCGACCACTTCCCTCGGTCAAGCAGATTGTTGACCCAAACACTCTCTTCCACTATACCAGCATGCTTGATGCTATGGTGGATGCTACATATTATTCTATAGAAGCTTTTAAATTTTCTGGAATCCCTATTGTAGTAACAGAGACTGGCTGGCCGTGGTTTGGTGGAGCAGATGAACCAGATGCCACTGTGGAAAATGCTGAAACCTTTATTAAGAATCTAGTCAAACGAGTTCTAAATAATTCAGGTCCACCTAGTCAGCCAAGTATTCCCATTAACGCTCACATTTATGAATTATTCAACGAAGATAAGAGGCCTGGGCCAGTGTCAGAGGAAAATTGGGGTATTCTTTTTGCTAATGGTTCGACTGTTTATCCATTGAGTTTGAGTGCTTCTGATCGGATTACAGTGAATTCTTCTGTGGTTTTCTGTGTGGCAAAACCTGGTGCAGATTCTGATAAGTTGCAAGATGGCCTAAACTGGGCTTGTGGACAAGGCCAGGCTAACTGCACTGCTATTCAACCAGGGAAGCCATGCTATTACCCTGATAATATTGAAAACCATGCTTCTTATGCTTATAATGATTATTATCAAAAGATGCGAAGTGTTGGTGGAACGTGCGACTTTAGTGGTACAGCTATAACCAGCACTAATGATCCCAGTAAGTTTTTCTTAACTGTTATCGTTATTATCTCTTGAGCTCATAACATGTATTTGGATTTTTTTTTTCGTTTTTGTATCTTTTCCTTTTGGTTTCTTGCTTTCTTTTGGAAAGTTTTCTAGAAGCGTGTATGTGACTGCCATTTTCTTTCAGCAATCTGTTTCTTCCAAGATAAACAGTTTCTTTTAATATTTGAAGATATCTATTGTGAATTCATTTGGCGTAAGTACCATAAAAGATTTTTTATTCTCTTACAATTGAGTCAATATTGTAGAGAAATCATTTCTACACAGTTGGTTTGATGAGTTGAATCCCCTACAGTATACCATTTTATGATCTAAAGATTTTATTGATGCCCGTTCGCCTGAAGGTTACCTTACTGATAGGAGTTCCTTTATTCAAACTTGGATACTTGTTAGTTGCTAGTCTCCTTGGAGGTGTGAACGGTGCCTTCATCTTCTATGACCCTTCCCATGTGCTTGCCCACCACAAAAAAACATAAAAAATAAAAGAGAAGGCCATGATGATTGTTGCTATTGATTCCTTTTAATATGTCAGCCTTGCATTTTTATATCCAATGTCAATTCTTCTACAATCCGATCATATAACAAGCTTGTGCCCCTTCAATCTCCCATCTCTAACATAAATATGCTTTCTTGATTCTTTGTTGATGGATACCATCCTGCAGGTAATGGATCATGTCAGTTTGCAGGAAGGTGAGAATCTGAATATATTTATTCCAGAAGAAACCTAAATTATTATTTAAGGTTATTGGCTCTAAACATGATGTAATATTCTGAAACAGTTCTAATTCAAGCACAAGTGGGGGATTTTCAACTCCTGTGGCACTTGGTCCTGCAAACCCATTTGATGGGAGCTCGAATTCAATACGACACAATTCCAAGCTTCAGCATCTGATATCTGCCATATTTGTTGTTCTAGCGTTACATTGACTTGTAGAAGATCCTTCAAGTTCAAGTTGTCTTCCATCTTGAGCCTTAAAGCATTACTGCTGTGATTGTAATTTCATGTAATGATGGAAATCTTGGCATATCATTTTCATCATGGCTGTTCATCAATTTTGGTTGCTTCTTATCAGGTGGGATGTCTTTTGGGTTCATTCATTATAATGTGTATTCTTTTTAGGTAGTACTAGGTCACTAGAATTTTTGGGATGATGTAATTGTACCTTTCATTTTGTTCTTTAACATTGAACAATTTAGCGCACAAGTATCCTTTCATATTTGTCCCTTGTCTCTGGAAATATTTGGTTATTGACTCATGCAACCATTTGCTTCCGATGTTGCAGATCTTTATATTGTTCATTGTCATCCAGAACTTGAAGAAAAACATTAGGCAATACAGATACAGACACGTCCTTAGATTATGATAAGTTGTCAAAAATGTTTATCTATTACTTTGAGTAATTATTAGGTAGTCTCAAAGAACATGTTTGGGATTACGTTATGAAATTTAAAAAGTAATTTTAATTATTTAAAAGTTTTTTTAAAGAAAAATTAATATGTTTGATAATTTTAGAAAAAAGTGCTTTAATCAATAGTCCTAAAATTATAAATTATATATTTTTTGGTAATCCCAAACATTTATTAAAGATGGATACATGGTACTCTTCTTGTCATAAAGACGAAATTTTTAATTTATAAGTAGGTGTGGATGATATACTTAACAAAACACTTATATGCCATGATTTTATTTAAAAGAGGAATTTTAAAATTTGAATCTTACAAATTAAATTTTTTCTTGTAAGTGATGTGACATATTTTATTATCTTAAAAATAGAATAATTTGTGAAAATAAATTCAACGAGAAATCACCAAACGATAAAGGAGTAATAAATTACAATAAACAATTTCAACTGTTAAAAGTCTTGAACTAAATATGTGGAACTAGGAGTAATAAATCAGAGTGGCGCAGCGGAAGCGTGGTGGGCCCATAACCCACAGGTCACAGGATCGAAACCTGTCTCTGATAATTTTCATTTCCAATTAAATTTTAAAGAGTAAACTGGTGGCTTCCTTTCTCCCTTTCACTGTTTTGCATCTTTTCTCTTAGACCTACGGATACGATGCGTTTCTGCAAAATTGCTCTCGCAAGTCTGCTTCTCGTCTCACCTCTATTCGTCTCTCTGGGCGAGTTTACACTTTACAAAGCTACGGCGCGTGCATAGCGCAAGAGCGAGAGCATCATGATGATATCAGGAGGAAGAGTCTCCGCCTCTGGGAAGAGGATTCAGAGAGAAATGGCGGAGCTCAACTTGGACCCACCTCCCGACTGCTCTGCTGGTCCCAAGGGTGACAATCTCTACCATTGGGTCGCCACCATCCTCGGTCCCCAAGGTCCCTCCTTGTTCCCCTTTCATTCACTCACTGAACTACTACTACAACTTCAACTAGGTTTTTCTTTTTTGTCTTCTGTGATTTATTTTGTGTGAGAATTATTGGATTTTATCTTTTCCACTGACCTCTTACTTTAAGCTTGATTTTATTCTTTTTTTTCTCCTTGTGGTTTCTGAGCGAAGCGTTATGGAGTTTTGGTTTTCAAGTTCAGAGTAATGTGACTGTGGGCGTACATTGGCTTGAATTACTATCTTGCCATTTGATAATTCGGAGTAATGGATTTGTAGGGGTGTAAGAAGATCGAACCGGATGAAATTTGGTCCAATTCTTATATAGACCAAACATTTTGGTCCGGTCTCGGTTTAGGGCATTTCTTCTCCTGGACCGGACTAAATACACATCATTTTTTTAATATATATATATATAAATAATAGTATATAAATTATAATATTAATATTAATATAGATTAAGAGTGGTAGTATAACATATTAATATATAATATATAGTCTTATAATATTAACATATTATAATTTATAGTAGTTGACTAGTTGTAGTATAAAAATATAAATTATAGTATATCTATATATAATATTAGTAATAACTTATAAGTAAATATAATAAGTGTATTATTATTATTTAATATATTATTACTAATTTATCACTATTTACTAATATATAAATTTATAATATACTAATGTAATAGTATAATAATTAAATTTGGGTTAAAAATTATTTTCTAGCATTGCAAGATTTTGGATAAAATTTTAATCCATTAAATCATATCAAGTGCCCCTGGACCGGACCAGACTGGTCTTGGACTGAACTGGACAGGTTCGGATCGGTATGAACCGAATAGGAGTTCGGTCCGATCCAGGGTGGGAGAATTCTTGGACTGAATAGAATTGGTCCACATTTTTTTCAGATCGGACTGGACCATTTATACCCCTATTTGTGATGTAGTCTTGGTTTTCAAGCTCACTCAATATGGTTATTGGGGGGCAGGGGTGGTGCTTTGTTTGAGTGAGAACTCGAATTTACTCGCTTCGATTTCTTTATTTAAACTTGAAGTTTGAGGACTCGGATTGATGGGCGGATGACGAAGTTCTGATCTTTGAGCTTAATTTGGCTGTAATTTTTCTTTGGGTGTTAGCTTTGAGCTACCTTTTCAATTGGCTTCCTAGCTTAATCTTATGATTTGGCTTTACTTTGTTTCGTGTGTTAGCGTAACTTATTTTCTCAACTGAAGCTTGGTGTTGATCGTTTTTAGTGGGTCTGGCGATAAATTTCTGTCTTCACTGCCGGAATTCTAATGATCTGTATTTACTTTTGTTTTGAGCATGAGCTTAAAATCATTCCCTTGTTTTAAGCTTCAGTTTTTAAAATTTGAGTATTGTATAAATGATTAAATTCTGGTGTTCATGTTTGATTTCTTTAGCAGGGATCTCATTCTAGTTTCTTGTTGAAGCTATTTTATTCGACAATCAATGGCAGTGTCAGTCTTTTAGTATTTCTCGCCCTCTCTCGCATTGTGATCTTGTCCTTGTAGAAAATTAGCTGATGGCCTTGCTCAATCTTTTGTGTTTGGTTATCTTTCAGCTGTCAGTATTTGTTTCGAGTACTTACTAAAAAATGTATTTTCTGAAGTCAGTAGGATGAAGGACCTGTTTGGTTGAGGACAAAACCGCAGAAGAGACCGACTTGTGATATATGTTGGTTTTATCAAACAGGCCAAATCGTATAGACTTAGTTTGACTCGTATAAACTCATATAAACTGGTATCACTATGTATGCATTGTTTTTATTAAAAAACAGTTCACTTTGCAATGAGAACATCTTAAATATTTTAGAAAAGAGTGAATCATGTTCTAAGTGCTATATCATTTAGAGCCTTAATAATACAAGTCTTGATATAGATATGTTTGGGCATATATGTAACTATTTAAAGCTACGAATATAAATTAAAGTTGGTTTATCAAAATCTGTAGATAAAATCGTAAGATATAATATAAATAACCTTATTTGTGATAAAAATTCATATGGTTTATTTCAAATTTTAGATCTGTCAATTAACTTTTATAAGTAAGCATATACAGTTTGCATAACTGACTTAAATAATAGAATTTTAATCTATTTGAGTAACTAATTAATGAATTTATGACGATTTAAGGTTATGGTAATGGAAAGAAAGTTTACTTATCGAAAAAAAATTTATGTTATCAAAGAAAGTGATAAATTAATCAAGTTATTTGTGAACAAGTTTGAACTCTTTTTAAAAAAAAATTATATTGATTTTGAACATAAAATGTGGCTCGGTAATAAGCTTGAGGTCAGCTCATATTTGAACAAAACAAATAAGATACAATATTTAGCTTGACTTGACTTGATTGCAGCTGTAGATGTGAATACGAGACCCATTATGAGTTTTGTTGAGTGGGTTTCATTCCATCACTGGGTTCTTGGCTGATCACTGGAATAAACAAATGAATACGATTGATATTTTAGATTTCAGCTATCTTGGCTTATTTTTCTAATGCTAGATGCCTGGATTATAAGGAAATACACTTGTGTGCCATTGGCATGGTTGACATGACTACTTTGATGAAATTTTTCTTGCCCACCTTCTCAGGAACACCATATGAAGGCGGCATATACTTCCTAGACATAACGTTTCCAAGTGATTATCCATTCAAACCTCCGAAGGTATGTTGATTTGAATTGAATTGAAATGATTTCAAGTGGTATTTCATCTGGAACACCAGAATGCATATTTTGTTGCAATATCACTACTAATAAAATTTTCTTATAAAAAAAAAATCTAAAGCAGCAGCCCAAAAAATGGAATATTGAAGAAAGTTTTTACGCTTTTTCAGGGTCTGTTAATGGTCCTCAAAATTTAATCATTCCTTTCCCTACACCACACAAGACAGATGAGAGTCATCTTTCACACTGCTGATTTATGGGTAGCCATATAACCCTATCCAGTTTACAAAGAGGTCTACCATCATTTTAGGCACAATCTAAACCAACCCAATTCTACCAAAGAAATCATTCCACAGGGCTCTAGCTAATGTTTAATTTGATGCAAAATAAAACCAATCGTGGGTGGGCAAGTATCTGAGAGATTTTCTTTTATTGGTTCAGTAGATTTTGAACCCATAACCTCCTCTCCACCTTTTCCTTTCAAGGGTAGGAGGTCCCAATTGAGCTAAAACTCGTTAGCCTGGGAGGACATTAACATCATAGATGCTTGACAGTGAAGCTCTATAGATGCTTGACAGTTGTAAAAGCACGTACTGTTGTTGCATATGGGGAATGCTATTGCTCTCCAATATATTAAGTAACAAATTACCGTATGAGATTCTAATTAATTGTACCATGATGGCATAGAACGGGTGTTTGAGGTTACCGTTTGAAGCTAGGCTTGTGATTTAGAGAGATCTAAGGTTTTCACTTAAACAATTCATAGATTTAGAACAATAAATCAACATAAACAATCCATAGATTTAGAACAATAAATCAACGTTGAAGTTTTGAAACAAAAAAGTTGTAATTGAATGTAAATGTGTCCCTGTTTGTAGGAATTCTAGGTTTGGTTTGTTTTCACAAACACTCTATCTCATCTTATTTACTTTCTCAAATTTTCATACAAAGTAAAACAAAAAATTTAACTTTTTCAAATCTCAAAACAGTTTTTTCAAATTTCAAAACAAAACTAATATGAAAAAAAATATTATAATAATATTTTATTCAATTTTTAACTTTTATTTTATCTTATCTATGAAAACAAACCAAATGTGATACTGCTTCATATGCTTTAGTGTCATTATTTATTAACTGTACCAACAAAAAGTTGATTGTTTAGTCTTATGTTCATTCAGTTATTAACATTAGGTTTGCAGGTAGTTTTCAAAACTCGAATCTTCCACTGCAATGTTGATACTGCTGGTGTTTTGAGTTTAGACATCTTAAAGGATAGTTGGAGTCCAGCTCTAACAATCACCAAGGTGCTTCTTGCAATCAGGGCGATTTTCACAAACCCTGACCCATGTAAGTTTTCATGATTTCTCTTAGCTAATTGTCTTTCAATAATAGTTTAAACATAATAAAATCTCGTAATACATGTTTGTTGTGACCCAAAAGCACGTGCTCACAGAATGAAACACACAAAGCTGGCCTTTTCACTTATCAAATTGTGGAATGCAGACACCTTGATAGCTCAACTGAGAACTGAGTTTGTCGGAATGCAACTCTTGAATGAATATGGCTTTCTTGTACTGAATGTATTTATGTTGACATTGCAGCAGATAATCTGCAAATCCCTGGGGTTGCCCGATTGTACTTGGCTGATAGAGCCAAACATGATGAATTAGCTGCAGAGTGGACAAGGAGATTTGCCAAGTGACTCTTGTGAATCTGATGCAGATATTCCATGAACATCTTAATTCATGGATTGGTGCAAAATAATGGACTAATGGGAAAGATTAGTTGCGAAGTTTACACAGCAACCTGCTAAGCATATTAGTCTAATTAAGCTTCTGATCAATTCCGGAAGGTATGATAATGGCTGAAAGAGAAATAATGGCATGCAACTTGGACTATTAAGAAATCCTTTCCAGATACGGGGGCTGTGTAGATATTATAATATATATATATATATAATATAGTAGTTAGTTCATAGTTACTTATCAAAAAAAAAAAAAAAATTGTAGTTAGTTCATAGTTGGTAGGTGATTGTCGTTGTGCTGAGCGGATGATCGGATAGCCGCAGATACCGTTGAAGATAGGGTCGCGCGGCCCAAAGTCATGTCAGAATGGAAAAGTGTGCTTATTTCAGTTTCCAACAGAACTATGGACTAGCAAGTAGCAGGCATAATGGTATTTTTCTTTTAAGCAGGCATAGTGGTATTTGATTCCTATAAAGAAATTATGGCCGGGTATAGAAAGGATTCCATTTCATCTCATTTTATAATCATATTTTTTTATAAATTCTTATATAACATATAATAAATAATTTAAATTTTTTAAATTTTTAAATAATAATAATATTAAAAATTAATATTCTAATAATATTTAATTTAATTTATTTTATCTCTATCTTATTATCTAAATAGAATAGTAAGTAAAGAGTATGCAACATTTACCAATGAAGTATATGAAATAATTTTATAAATTGATGTGGTTTAATTTAATCTGTTAGATTTATTTTATAATAAAAATAATTTTATAATATGATGAATTTTATAAAACTAAGTTAGATTGTAGAAATGTTTTTATTAATCTTAAAACATTTACGCTTCTGATTTCGATCCAACAATAAGAAAATCTTGAAAATGAAGGGAGAAAAAGACAGGCGTTTCATGTTTCTCACAAGTGCTTTCACAATGATCATCTTCCCAGGTTAGTTGGGAAAAGTATTCAAATGAATAATAATAAAAAAAAGGAAAAAAAGACATAATTTTCCTAGCACAGAAAATGGGGTTGTTGGAAGTCGTCTCGGCATAGTAGGAATGACGGAGGAAAGTGCATTTAATAACAATATATACCAAATCATTATAATTTAATGCTTTCAATTAACATACCTACTTCCTTTGAATTGCATCATTTGAAGGCGAACCACCCATTATCAATCAATCAAAACCAGCATGTTGCACTTGCAATTATGGATACATTTGGTAATTAAAAAAAAAAACTGTATAAAGAAAGAAGAAGAAAAAGGATATTTAGATATATAAATAAATAAATAAATTTAAAAATCATTAATTAAAATAAATAAAACGGCTATTTTAGATATGGATTTAAATAAATCATTGAGAATAAGGAGAGATTTGTAAAGATGAATGGTATATGTTGAAGGGCCGGTGTGTATCAATTGCAACCTATTAGAGATTATTGGAACTGAAGCAATTTGGATTTGGAAGGACCGTTAATTGTAATTAATATAGTCAAATGTGGGCATTCCGCCAGCAGCAATGCTATATAAAATTATAGATTGTATTAAATGTTATGTAATTATTTTAAAAAAGAGTAAAATTTATTATTAAAAAATTAATTTTTTTAAATACAAATTTTGTAATGAACGAACGTCGGCAGTCGCCCCCTGTCCCACCACTAAAATTATGTGAATGACCCCGCCACTATTATATTAAATTCTGCATAGTGACTTGCATAGTAACTTGCATAGTAATTTCAAAGCCTATAAATAGGGGTTTCAGTTGTAATGAAATTCATAAGAAAATATAGAGAGAGAAAGAAAGTTTCAATTCTTAAGAGTTTTAGAGAGAATTTCTTATTTCTCTTTTGCAATAGTAGTTTCTTTCTTTAGTTTTATAACACGTTATCAGCACGAGGTTCTACCGATACTGAAACTAGTGGTCTTCTACTTCAAGTAAGTTTTTCAATATATTATTTACAGTCATTGAGATAAATATTAAAGGTAATATTGCTAAATATCACTTGATAAAATTTTATTTTTATTCTCATGATAATGTGAATATATTTCTTAAATTCACAGATTTATTTTTGTAATATAATTTCAAATATTGAGATTTATTACTATTGACATTTCTGAAAAATGTTATTTATCCAAGATCCTTGATGAGATCTATTTGGATATGATGATGAACTTGAAAGATACAATCATAGAAGAAAACCATGTGTCCCTGAAGGACCGTACTGTATATCTCATGATGAAAAATCATCTTACTGTGTGAAATGAATTAAGAGGGTGATATAAGCACCAGAAGATGTAATCCTCTCAAAAGATCATTATGATTTATTGCACCTGAAGTTGCAAGATTTTAAGAGTGGTATTGAATATTCTGCACTCTTTAAAATTAGCTCAATATTAAAATTATACAGTGAAAATGTCACTGATGATGATATATAAAAGAAGACATTATTTTTCATACCTCGAATGTGCTCCTGCAGTAGCAATATCGAGAGTGAAAGTTCAACAAATATTCTGAACTTTTGTTTTGTCTTCCAGTGATTGAGCTAAATAATGAATTTTTGTTACACCAGTTACGTCCTATTAATAATATCGAATTTACACAATTCCTAGAAGTGAACGGTGCATCCTTTCAAAGGAATTAAGGGCGTAGACGTGGTAGAAAAATTATAGAAGTGTTGATCCCAAAAGCGACAACACTAAAGATGATAAAAATATATCGTATCACTAGAAGTGATCCAACTCAGAGAAAGGTAAAGGCCCTCAGAATAATTCTTAATAAAAAAATGAAGATGTTTGTCATAGATGTAATATGACTAAACAGTAGTTACGTATCTGTCGTACGGCCAGACACTTAGCTGATTTATATCAAGCTTCTATTAAAGGAAAGAATAAAGTGTATGAAACAAATTTAGTAGAACCATCAATGATTTATTAGATTTAGTAGATGTAGACGTTACTCATCTTGATGTATCTGATTTCTTTATCATCCTGAAGGTAGTATTGAACACTTAATTGGAGATGGAAGTGTTTCACTCAATTAATGTATTTTCTTTCTATCAGTAATAAAAGTTATGTATATTTTGTAGAATCATGGATCACATTGATGAGCTTTTTATCTCTGAGTTGAATGATAAAGATATATGTCTTACTGACAGTGCTACAACTCACACAATTTAAAAAAAAAAGAAATATTTTCAAAATCTAACACTAAGTAAAGCCTATGTCCATACCATATCAGGTTCATCGGATTTAATTGAGGGCTCCGGAAGAGCTTATATTGTGTTGTCTAATGGCACCAAATTTTGTATTGATGATACTCTATTCTCTTCACAATCCAGAAGAAATTTATTAAGTTTCAAAGATATACGTCGTAATGATTACCATATTGAAACGACCAATGAAGGCAGTAAAGAGCATCTTTTTATTATTAAAACAATATTGGGCCAGAAGCTCGTATTAGAAAAACTGTCTGCTCTATGTTCTGGATTGTATTATACAAAAATGAGAACAATTGAATCATATGTGGTAATGCACCAGAAGTGCATTGACCCTAAAGTATTTATGACATGACATGATCGTCTTGGACATCCGGGTTCTATAATGATGAGACGAATTATTGAAAATTCGCATGGGCATCCCTTAAAGAATCAAAAGATATTTCTACCCAATGAATCTCCGTACTCTGCATGTTCTCAAGGTAAGTTAATTATCAGACCATCTCCCTCAAAAGTCATTGTTGAATCTCCATCCTTTTTACAAAGGATTCACGGAGATATATGTGGGCCTATTCATCCATCAAGTGGACCATTTAGATATTTTATGGTTCTAATTGATGCATCTAGTCGATGGTCACATGTTTGTCTTCT
Source organism: Platycarya strobilacea (assembly GCA_036898215.1). Lineage (NCBI taxonomy): Eukaryota > Viridiplantae > Streptophyta > Magnoliopsida > Fagales > Juglandaceae > Platycarya > Platycarya strobilacea. Next base: position 24,116,485 of record CM072550.1, read on the forward strand.
TTCCACTAGAAATGTTGCATTTGCTAGACTTCTTTCTCAGATAATTAAACTACGAGTACAATTTCCTGAATATCCAATTAAGACCATTCGATTGGATAATGCAGGTGAATTTTCATCTCAAGTTTTTGATGATTATTGCATGTCAATAGGAATAGATGTTGAACATCCTGTTGCCCATACACACACACGAAACGGTTTAGCTGAGTTTTTGATCAAAATGCTTCAACTAATCGCTAGACCTTTACTTATGAAATCAAGACTACCTGTTTCTACTTGGGGACATGCTATACTTCATGCAGCATCTCTAATTCACATTAGACCATCTGCATATCATAAATATTCTCCATTACAGCTTGCATTTGGTCAACAACCAAATATTTCTCATCTTCGTACTTTTGGATGTGCTGTATATGTTCCAATTGCACCTCCACAACGTACAAAAATGGGCCCTCAACGTAGACTTGGGATATATGTTGGTTTTGATTCTCCATCCATTATTAGATACATTGAACCCCTTACAGGGGATATGTTTAAAGCACGTTTTGAAAATTGTCATTTTGACGAATCAAATTTTCCGTTAATGGGTAAAGAAAAGTCGGTGCCTGAAGCACGACAAGATATTACTTGGGATAATAAGACCATGTCTCATTTTGATCTTCTTACAAATGAATGTAAACGGGAAGTTCAAAAGATTATTCATTTGCAAAATGTTGCAAATCAGTTACCAGATGTATTTACTGACACTAAAGGTGTAGTAAAATCTTATATTCCTGCTGTTAATACTCCAGCAAAGATTGAAGTCCCTGAAAGACAAATTGTCAAAGCAGCAATAGGTGAATCTAAAATACGCCTGAAGCGTGGAAGACCTATTGGTGCAAAAGACAAAATTCCTAGAAGGAAAAGAATACAAAATGAATTTGGTGTTCCTGAAGAACACGTACCCACAATACTGGCCACAAATATAATTGGTGCTCCTAAAGAGTTTAAATTTTCTATTCCAGAACCTCCTGAAGAGGAAACTCTTGAAGAGTATAAATCTCCTAAAAAGGGACCTCCTGAAGAGGTGTGTCATGAAATGTTTTCCTCTGAAGAGGAACAGGTACCTGAAAATAATGAGATCTCAATACATTTCATGAAAACTGGAGAAATTCTGAATAGAAATAAAACTGTTGTCGACAACATATTTTCATATAAAATGACCCTTGACATTACCAGAAGTAATGAAGAAAGTGAGCCAAAAAGCGTCGAAGAATGTCGACGTAGAAATGATTGGCCAAAATGAAAAACAGCTATTGAAACTAAATTAAATTCGCTAGCAAAACGAGAAGTATTTGGACCTGTTGTCCAAACACCAAAGGGTGTAATGCCTGTTGGATATAAGTGGGTATTTGTACGAAAACGTAATGAGAAAAATGAAATTGTGCGATACAAAGCACGGCTTGTTGCACAAGGTTTCCTGCAGAAATCCGGGATTGATTATGAAGAAACATACTCTCCCGTTATGGATGCAATCACATTTAGATTTTTGATTAGTCTGGTTGTTACAAAAGGATTAGAAATGCGGTTGATGGATGTGGTCACTGCATATTTATATGGATCCTTAGACCATGACATATATATGAAAATCCCTGAAGGATATAAGATGCCTGAAGCATCTACAAGTACATTTAGAAATATGTACTCAATCAGACTACAAAGATCTTTATATGGGTTGAAGCAATCCGGACGCATGTGGTATAATCGCTTAAGCGAATATCTATTGAAAGAAGGATTTGAGAATAATCTTATATGCCCATGTGTTTTTATTAAGAAATCAGAATTCGGATTTGTCATTATTGCGGTTTATGTTGATGATTTAAATATTGTGGGAACTCCTGAAAAGATCTCAAAAACCGCTATATATTTAAAGAATGAATTTGAAATAAAAGATCTTGGCAAAACAAAACTTTGTCTCGGTCTGCAGCTCGAGCACTTGCCAAATGGAATTTTTATTCATCAGTCCATGTACACTGAAAAAGTCCTAAAGCATTTTTATATGGACAAATCTCATCCCCTGAGTACTCTAATGATTGTTCGAACACTTGATATGAAGAAAGATCCATTCCGTCCTTGTGATGACGATGAAGAAATTCTTGGTTCTGAAATACCATATCTCAGTGCAATTGGAGCTTTGATGTATCTTGCAAATTGTACTCGACCAGATATTACATTCTCAGTTAATCTACTTGCAAGATATAGTTCTGCACCAACTCGAAGGCATTGGAATGACATTAAACATGTCCTTCGTTACCTTCATGGTACGGTTGATATGAGATTATTTTATCAACGTGGTTCAAGTTTAGAATTGATTGGGTATGCAGATGCATGTTATTTTTCAGACCCACACAGAGGTAGATCTCAAACTGGATATTTATTTACTTATGGAGATACTGCCATATCATGGAGATCTGTTAAGCAGACACTATCTGCTACTTCTTCAAATCACTCAGAGATCATTGCTATTCATGAAGCAAGTCGAGAGTGTATTTGATTAAGATCAGTTATTCAACATATCCAGGAAAAGTGTGGACTTTCCATGATCAATAATAGCCCAACAATCTTATATGAAGATAATACTGCTTATATCACTCAAATCAGAGGATGATATATCAAATGTGACAGAACCAAACATATTTCACCTAAATTCTTTTATACTCATGAACTTCAAGAGAAAGGTAAAATTAATGTCAAACAGATACGATCTAGTGATAATCTGACAGATTTATTCACAAAGGCGTTACCAACTTCCACATTCAAGAAGATTGTGCATAACATTGGAATGCGAAAACTCAAAAATCTTTTGTCATGCACTTTTTAGGGGGAGTAAATGTGCTGATTGTACTCTTTTTCCTTCGCTGAGGTTTTGTCCCACTGGGTTTTCCTCTGCAAGGTTTTAATGAGGCAATCTTAAAGCACTTGTGGATACATAAGAAGACTATACTCTTTTTCCTTCACCATTGGTTTTTCTTCCCACTGGGTTTTTACTTGACAAGATTTTAACGAGACAGATTCCTTATTGGCGGTCATTCAAGGGGGAGTGTAATGAACGAACGTCGGCAGCCGCCCCCCTGTTCCACCACTAAAATTATGTGAATGACCCCACCACTATTATATTAAATTCTGCATAGTGACTTATATAGTAACTTGCATAGTAATTTCAAAGCCTATAAATAAGGGTTTCAGTTGTAATGAAATTCATAAGAAAATATAGAGAGAGAAAGAAAGTTTCAATTCTTAAAAGTTTCAGAAAGAATTTCTTATTTCTCTTTTACAATATAAATTTCTTTCTTTAGTTTTATAACAAATTTTATATTTTAATTATTTTTCTCAAAACGATAATATCGATTATACAATTCACAATTATAAATTTATAAATATAATGTCTTGCTTGCTTTAACAAAGTTCGCTCCGCACCATGACGTAGCCACTGGCCACTTGCCCCTCAAAAACAACAAAAAGAAATATGGAGAGCCACACACGTGGTCAACCAACCTCCACCCTCAGCACTTCCCACCAACTCTCTTTCACGAGCCACCTTATTACTAATTTCGTCTACTAAGCTGCTTCCAACAGCAACTATTCTATGTCAACAAGACAACAACGTTGCAGAGAGAGAGAGAGAGAGAGAGAGAGAGAGAGAGAGAGGGAGATGGGAATTAGGAGCATCAGTGCAGTAGGAGTGGATGACTTGGTGAAGGCGGGCCTAGCGATCGATGAGGCCGAGCAATTCCATAAGGTGCTTAAAGAAACAGTTTCTGGAGCAAAAGGTTGTGACCCACGTGAGGTGTGGCGCCACCTGCTGGCTCTGAAGGTGTTAAAGCCATGGTACCCTCATCGTCTGCACCAACTGGTTTACTACTCTGTCTATGCTGGTTGGGACTCTTCCACCAATGGCCCCCCTATTTATTGGTTCCCTTCTCTGTATGTCCTTTGAACTATCCGCTTTAAACTGTTTCATTCGTGGTTTATTTTCTAGTTGGTCCCTGAATTTCCGTTCGGGTTTCTTTTGTCTATTTGTCTTCCTAGTTATTTAGAGATTTTTGTTTCTAGTTTTGTCATGTCATCCTGACAAAAGAGATTGGACTCATCACCCTACCGGTACCAACATATTACTATTTTGGTAATATGCTTTTCTTTGTACTAATCTGATCTCCATTGAATAATGCTGTTAAGGATTGAGCTTATTTACATGGATGCGTTTCTACCCATGATCTCTGGAACATACTATAGAAACCTACTGATTTTTATCTCTCAATGGTTATTATTATTATGATTCTTACTCCTGAATGATGATTTTTCTCTCTTTTTAATCAGTTATCAGTCTAAACAAACAAACTTGGGACGTCTGTTGGAAAACTATGGCTCAAAGATACTAGGGGAATCATATAAGGATCCTATCACAAGTTTTAGTCTATTTCAGAAGTTCTCTGTTCAGCATCCTGAGGTAAATTAATTTTGCTTTTCCCCCCTACATTCTCAACAAATGTCAAGTTGGATGCAAATAATTACTTAAAATTAGAGGAATTAAGGTTTGATTGGAGTTGTGTGTATGGCAATGATTTCAGGCTTACTGGTCAATTGTTCTAAAAGAGCTTTCAGTTTCATTTCATGAGGCCCCAAAGTGCATTTTCGATACCACTGACAAATCGAAACATGGGGGAACTTGGTTTCCTGGTTCCTTGATGAATATTGCTGAATGTTGTTTGCTACCTAGAAGTCATCCAAGAAAAGAAGATATTAGCTTGGCTGTTGTGTGGAGGGATGAAGGCAATGACAATTCTGAGATCAGCCATATGACATTGAAAGAACTTCGAGAGCAAGTAATGTATGTTTTCCCCAATTCACTATATCAATCTATTATAAGGTGCAGTACAAATAGGTGGTGTCCAAGCAATGTAAATATTATTAGGGATTTATCTGGGTGAATGAAAATGGGATTTATCTGGATACAGCCTTGTCCCATAGAATTTAGTTCTTTTACATTATGCACTTTTAGGGAATTTAGTACTATTTTTTTTTTCAATTATTTTTGGTATGTAAAAGAAAGGTAACCTTAAACGTTGAAATGCAAGTTTGAGTTACGAAGTCTGGTTGGATTTATGCTTCAATTTTTTTAACTTAAACAATGTCAAACTTTCAGTCTTCTTTAACTGAATTTAAGGAACACATTTATTACAAGAAGGCAGATTCAGATCATGCCTATCCTCAGTTAATTGCAAAACAATTCATGGCATACATGAGAAACCTGGCCAATACAAGTTGTGTGGTGTAGTGACTAAGTTGGCCCCATGACCTCTACATGGAATTACCCCAATCAATCAAGTTGGCTTGAAATAAGTGATTTTATGAGTAAACCGACCTTATTTTTTGTGTAAAAACTATTAGCACATTAGGGATAAATAATGCTACTTTCCTATAAATAAGAATATAAATAAACAGGAGGTCCCTTCCTGAGACATAATATGAGTATCAAGTGCTGAAGTTAGCAAGAGCAGTAGAATGTGAAGTGAAAATGAGTTGTGGTGGGAATTAATTGCCTCAAATCTTGATATTTGGCTACTAAATTAAGGAACATGGGAGGCAGTTGTTCATGTATAGCTTACCAATAAAAAAGATATACTTTCTAATAATTTCATTCTAGTAATTGGTACAAATACCTTCTTTCTTATAGTGGAAATTTTATTATAATTTTTGTTCTTTGAGCTAGCATAATAGCAAAAAGAAACTAATGGAAAATCTGGACTAGTAGCTAGTGATAACTAGCTGTATTCTTTGTTTTCTGAAGTCTTGTTTGGCAATCTAGTGAATGGTAGCTTTCTTCACAGTCTTACTTGGACCTAAAGAGCCAGTACTGTGAGATAACACTATTAGGCGGAGTAAATCAGTTGTATATAGGTGCATGCTTTGGGTTATCCTCATTTTGGAAAACAAGCATCCTTCCTCTCATTTCCTGTTTCTCCTAACGTATCATATGTTCATTCCTCTTGTCACCTTGCTAGATCATATCTTATGGTCACCCACCTGTTCCTTTATCACCTACCTTTTTGACTTAGGTGATGTGTTTACATGAATATGACTCGCAGGTTGGTGGCAAATGCACTGGATGCAATATTTTCAAAGGGTGATGCAATTGCAATTGACATGCCAATGACAGTGGATGCAGTTATCATATATTTGGCAATTGTACTAGCTGGATTTGTTGTTGTTTCAATTGCTGACAGCTTTGCCCCAAAGGAAATTGCAACTCGTTTGCGTGTGTCAAAGGCAAAGGCTATCTTCACTCAGGTGATCATTCACTTCCACGTTACTTAAAATATATAGGACTTCTTTAGGAAATGGACCAAGTAGGCGCATGTCCATCCCCCCTCCCCAAAGAAGTAAAAACAAAATACTTATAAAAAAAAGAAGGAAGAACAAAATTCTTGTGGCCGGGATATCTATGGTGATTCTAATTCTAAATGTGCCATCATACCTTAAAATCATCAATTGGCAGGGATATTTATCTGTTCTATATATTTGCTCTCGTGTAAACCTCATAGATGAAGTTGATGTTCAAAGGTGCAAAAGTGGTGGTCTGAACATTGCCTTCTGCCCGACATATCCCCTGAATTTCAAGACAGTTCCTTTCATTAGAAATAGAAGATATATATATATTTTTTTTGTATGGTTGAACTTTTTGATAATTAGTTTTGCTCATGCATCAATCTGCTACTTTCACTAGAGTCAAAAAGGGTATTTACCTGCTCTTTCATTCTCTCTCTTTCCTTATCTTTTCTTCCAGTCGTGGAGTGAGTGGTACAACTTATAGTGCAGCCTCAATCCCTTTCTAACAGCGAAAGAACTCCAGTTGTCAATGTCTGCTTTCATCTCAGCTTTTGATGTTCTTTTCCAGCTAGGAACTATTAGTAAGGTAGTGAAATTTGGAAGAAGGAAGGAAAAATAAGTGTCTTTGACTAAGAGTATTTTTGGAGAGGCTTTTATCATATTATGACTTTTTATATTATACTTCTATCCCATGGTAAGAGGGGAAGAGAAAATGTATGTATGAGGCTTGGACAAACAGTGAAAGAAAAATGTCGGCTCTATCATATTAATCACAGAACTTCCCTATACATAACAAATTTTTAATACAACATCCATTTTATGTTCTCTCCGTTGTGAGTTTGGACTTACAAGACCAGAAATGGAAATCTGACAATTTGGCTTAAGTTGTCATGTGCTTGCATTTCTAAACAAGCTGTGATTTATTTTGTATTCAGGATTTCATATTAAGAGGAGGTCGAAAGGTTCCATTGTACAGGTAAAGACTGCCTTTATACCGTTATGTCAGATGACACATCTTTCTTCTCTCCCACTGGAGGTAGAATTGAAGTGAAAAATGATAAATGTGAATGCTAAGCTCACTCAAGCTGAGACTTAAAAAATGCTACTCTTGTAGAAAACAAATGCCAAAATACAATTTCCGTCCAAGTGCTTAATCTCAGATTTATTTGCCTAGTTGGTAGGAGACTACGCATTATTCTAGCAAACATTTGGCATCATCATGGCTATTCTTCTCTCTCTTTTCAGTCGAGTTGTAGAAGCTTCTCCAATTAAAGCTATAGTGCTCCCTGTGTCTGGGAATAATGCAGGGACTCAGTTAAGAGAACAGGATTTATGGTGGAAAGATTTTCTTTCCAGTGTCAATTGCCATCCTGGGTATGTTTACAGCATTAATGGTTTGAGTTTAGTCCAATAAGAATTTATTGATGAAAATAAGGGTCCACCTTTTATATTACATCCAAAGAATGTCAGAGAAATAATTACAGTGAGGACTATCTCTTGGCAGATCAAATAGTTATACTCCTATCTATCAACCTGCAGAATCCGTTACTAATATTCTCTTTTCATCTGGAACTACAGGTACAAAATATTTGCAAGCACATATCTATTACTTATCTCACGTGCACTGTTGTGCAATGTTCTCATCCTAATTGTGTAATTTATTTATGTGCTCCTTCAGGAGAACCAAAAGCTATTCCATGGACACAACTTTCACCAATTCGAGGTGCTGCTGATTCGTGGGCTCACATTGATGTTCGAGTTGGAGATGTTTTCTGTTGGCCCACAAACCTGGGGTGGGTGATGGGACCAATATTACTCTACTCGTGCTTCCTAACTGGTGCAACTCTTGCACTCTATCATGGATCACCTCTTGGCCGTGGCTTTGGAAAGTTTGTTCAGGTGATGAAGGCATATATATTAGCATACTTTCAGGTCTATAAGCATTCTTAAATAAATTGGAAAGAAGATTTACTAGGCCAGGTACATGAGAATAAAACCAAGGGGACAAGGCCTTTAGGTGGATCAGCATCCTAATTCTTGATCCATCATATCCTTGAAGAGGAAGTCACATATCCCTCAAAGTCTTAGAAACTACCATTGTAGACTTGTAGTTGTGGTTGCTTAGAAGGTGGGATTATTGGTTAGTGGAGGAAATTTGTTAATTGTTCATTTAGCATGTGAAAATCACATGTTTTTTTTTTAATGTTATTACAAAGCATGTGCTTCTTACATGCCATCTGAAAACTTTGTAGACTAGACTAATAAAAAAACATGTGCTTCTCCTTCAACCTAGCTTCAATCTATCAGTTGATTCTTACATGCTCAAGGGACACTTGGAAAATTTATAGACTAGATTGAAGGAGCTCCTCCTTCAACCTAGCTTGGAGGAACACCCTACCTATTTTTATATGAGTTGTAATAAGGAAAGCCAAGACAAAAAAGACAGGTTTAAATGATACCTCAGGAGTAATGTGATTATTTATACAAGTATACAGAATTATGTCAATAGTGAGGAGAGCTTGGTCCGGTTGGGTTGGTCCTATGGGAGTTTATTGGACCGGACTGGACTTATTCGGTTTAGGATTTTCCCACCTTGGACCGGACCGAGAACCCCTAGGACTGGACCAGACCGGACTGGACTGGACTTATTCGGTTTAGGATTTTCCCACCTTGGAGTTTATTAACATGTGAAAATCACATGTTAATTGTTCATTTAGCATGTGAAAATCACATGTTTTTTTTTTAATGTTATTACAAAGCATGTGCTTCTTACATGACATCTGAAAACTTTGTAGACTAGACTAATAAAAAAACATGTGCTTCTCCTTCAACCTAGCTTCAATCTATCAGTTAATTCTTACATGCTCAAGGGACACTTGGAAAATTTATAGACTAGATTGAAGGAGCTCCTCCTTCAACCTAGCTTGGAGGAACACCCTACCTATTTTTATATGAGTTGTAATAAGGAAAGCCAAGACAAAAAAGACAGGTTTAAATGATACCTCAGGAGTAATGTGATTATTTATACAAGTATACAGAATTATGTCAATAGTGAGGAGAGCTTGGTCCGGTTGGGTTGGTCCTATGGGAGTTTATTGGACCGGACTGGACTTATTCGGTTTAGGATTTTCCCACTTTGGACCGGACCGAGAACCCCTAGGATTGGACCAGACCGGACTGGACTGGACTTATTCGGTTTAGGATTTTCCCACCTTGGAGTTTATTAACATGTGAAAATCACATGTTAATTGTTCATTTAGCATGTGAAAATCACATGTTTTTTTTTTAATGTTATTACAAAGCATGTGCTTCTTACATGACATCTGAAAACTTTGTAGACTAGACTAATAAAAAAACATGTGCTTCTCCTTCAACCTAGCTTCAATCTATCAGTTGATTCTTACATGCTCAAGGGACACTTGGAAAATTTATAGACTAGATTGAAGGAGCTCCTCCTTCAACCTAGCTTGGAGGAACACCCTACCTATTTTTATATGAGTTGTAATAAGGAAAGCCAAGACAAAAAAGACAGGTTTAAATGATACCTCAGGAGTAATGTGATTATTTATACAAGTATACAGAATTATGTCAATAGTGAGGAGAGCTTGGTCCGGTTGGGTTGGTCCTATGGGAGTTTATTGGACCGGACTGGACTTATTCGGTTTAGGATTTTCCCACCTTGGACCGGAGCGAGAACCCCTAGGACTGGACCAGACCGGTCCATTTCGGTCTGGTCCGGTCGGTCTATTCAGTCCATTCCAAAATACATTATACTATTATAAATCTATACATATACAATATACTATATATATACTAAATTATTAATATGATATATTTAGTATATTAGTTTTAATGTATTATTATTATTCTTAATGTATAAGTTGATTAAATAATATATAATATATTTAAAATATATATAAGGTAGGTTCGGTTTGGTCCGGGGTGGAAAAGACCCAGACTGGGACCGGGACCGAACCTACCCGGTCTAGGAATTTTGGACCGGGATCGACCAGGACCAACCTTGGTTCGGTCCGATCCGGTTTGAAATGACCGGTCCGATCGGTTTGGCCGGTTTGGACCGGCCAATTCTCTCCCCTAGGACTCAATACTATAATTATATCTTACACTAAAATACTACCTTAATATTTTTCTTGCTTTTGTTTAGGATGCAGGAGTGACAGTTTTGGGTACAGTTCCTAGCTTAGTAAAAGCCTGGAAGAGTACAATGTGTTTGGAAGGCCTAGATTGGACAAATATAAGGTTATGTCTCTTTGTAATTTATTGAAATATCCTTGCATATAACTCCAAGAAAAAGAACTTACAAATTGTATATGTGCAGATCATATGCATCAACTGGGGAAGTCTCCAATATTGATGATGACTTATGGCTTTCTTCAAGATCTTATTACACGCCTGTTATCGAGTGTTGTGGTGGAACAGAACTTGCGTCATCTTACATCCAAGGAAATCCACTACAGCCACAAGTTTTTGGAGCTTTTAGCTCAGCATCACTGACAAGTGGCTTTGTCCTTCTTGATGAGCACGGGATACCTTATGTAAGAATACTTTGTGGATTGTTTGTAGTAGCAGTTCATTTTCTTTTCGTACTGTTGCAGTTGCCAAGCTGTGATCAGATCAGGTCTTCTCAGTACTTGCTTGTATTTGTTATTGCAGACTGGCAATTATTAACTTCTTAGCAATTGCAACAATTCTAGTGGTTTTGAAAATTGTGTGGAGAAGCTGAGCAAAATGACTGATACGTTTTGTTTGTATAAATCTGATCCATTTGACCTATATGACAGCCAGATGATCAAGCTTGTGTTGGTGAAGTGGGCTTATTCCCTGTATATCTGGGAGCAACTGATAGATTACTTAATTCCAATCATGAGGAAGTTTACTTCGAGGGAATGCCAACTTACAAAGGAATGGTACGCTTATACCTACCTATTCACTAATACTTGCATATACCTCTTTGTATTCATAATTTGATATAGCTTACTGTGTATGAGAGTATTAGTTGTTTCTTCTCCAGAAAGCAGCATGATTAGGGCCTTTACCCTATCAGGGATTACTAATAAATGAAGTTCCATTTTATATGCATGTCTTTGTTTGCTAATTGGGTTATACTTTTAGATGGGAGCATATGTTTTGGGTTTTGTGGGACTGGTAAATTGATTGTGAGCCTGATCTTTTTATAAATATATGTCTTTTTCTAATCCATGGAATAGGTTATTTTCTGATTCACATAGAGTGTTGCTAGCCTTTTGTTCTTTTGATGCACTGACGACCAAAACAAACTTAATTTTAAGAGATTCAAATAAGAACATATTTAAATGTAAGATATTCTGCTTAGTGTGTGATATCCTATATTGAGTATAGCTAGTGAATGGGATCTCACATTATTTGGAGGAAGAAATTCTTGCTCTTTGTAATGATTCCAAAGGACTCCAAATTGCATGATTGGCTAGTCCTATGAGGGTATGGTCCATGAGGCATTACAAATGATATTAGATTCAATACCAATCATAAATGTATGTTTTGAGCTGTGCCACCTATAAGGGAATGACCTGGTGATGTAGTTGGGAATTATTGAGTGAATATAGGTAGTGAATAGAATCCAACATTGCTTTGAAAGGAAAAGTTCTCTCTTTGTAATGATACCAAATGGCTCCAGTTGTACCATTAACTAATCATTTTAGAATATTTGCATGAAGAAGGCCTTGTATCCTATCTTATCTTGATAAATATGTTGGCAGCACCTACGGAGACATGGAGATATCATTAAGAGAACTGTTGGAGGCTATTTAATTGTACAGGGTAGGGCTGATGACACCATGAACCTTGGAGGAATTAAGGTAACGCATTTTCAAATCCTCTCATTCTTTAATTTGATGGCTCAACAATGACCTTGTTACATGCTTATTATAGTTCAATTATCGTCTTCTACTGAATAATCACATTCTTTAGTCAGTATGCTTGGTCTAATTTTTAAATGTTGGGCACTGAATATTTCTTGGTATGCAGACCAGCTCCATTGAAATTGAGCGAGTGTGTGATCGTGCTGATGAAAGCATCTCAGAAACTGCTGCAATCAGCGTTCAACCAGTAAATGGTGGTCCAGAACAACTGGTTGTATTTGTAGTATTAAAGAAAGGGTTTAATGCTGAACCTGACAAGCTGAAGACTGTATTCTCAAGGGCTATTCAGACCAACCTCAATCCTTTGTTCAAGGTTTGACTCTTAAGCTTATACCTTTCCCTATTTTCCCTAATCAGTCTTATCATCATTTGATAATTCCTATAGGTAAAATTCATACTTGAGATTCAAGAGTCATCTTTGAACTTCTGTGTCCAAGTAGTGTTCATTGAAAATCCAATGATGTTGCCAAAAGTGTCAGATGCTTATTTCAAATCATAATGTTGATGAAATGAGACAGATTTCAATTCCATGATGGTCATCATCAATTAGCACATGTTATTTTGAGTTATTGATCTACATTTCTCTAATGCTTTAACCAATTAACAGGTGAATCATGTCAAGATTGCTCCGGAGTTTCCCAGAACAGCTTCTAATAAGTTACTGAGAAGGGTGCTGAGGGACCAAATGAAGCGCGAGATTTCAGTTCGGAGTAGAATTTAGCAACAACATCATCAATTGTCGATGCATTAGATCTCAGGAATCTGTTCATGCGAGAGGCTTGGTTGCTAACTGCATGAATAGAGTAAGAAGAAATGGTTTATAAATATGAAAACTATAGCTGAAAATCCTTGGTTGCTATTTTTTTATGACATTAATAGATAGAAGTGCATCAATTTTGAGGCTCTTACAACTTCAACCGTGATGATACAATAATGCAATTGCCATGAAGTTGCAAATTGTGAGGTGTAAGAAGCTTCCAAGTTACAATTGTTTGAACAAATGAAAAAACTTGAATCTAAGGCTTTATTTGTTTTCATAAATGAAATGAGATGAGATAAAAGTTAAAAAAATAATAAAATATTATTCTAATATATATTTTTAATATTAGTTTTGTATAAGGATTTGAAAAAGTAGTTTTGGAATTTAAAAAAGTTGATTTTTTTATTATATTTTATCTGGAAATTTAAAAAAGTGTAATGATGAATTTGAAATGAGTTTAAAATTTTTGATTTTATCTCCCAAAACAAACAGGTAAATGTCTTTATTTTACAAACAATTATTTTATTAATAGGTAAAATTCATTTTTTTAACCAAAAAAAGGGAAAAAAAATCTGTTTTGAAACAAAAGGATTGCCCTTTATTCATTCTTAAATCACAATCTCTTGTTTGAAACTTAGTTCTTGCTAGTGCTCTCACCAATTGTATTTTCTCTAAAAACTTGCTATTGTTAGCAGCATATTTCATTTGATTTTTTTAGATTTGGTGAGCATTTGGAATAGGAGTATTCATAGCCCACTAGCTAAATGACTTATTTAATCAAATTTTGGCTAAAAAGCATAAAAAATATGTTTCAATAGACTCAACAAAGTTAAAATAAATTAAAATTTTTCTCTCCTTACTCTCCAATTTTAATTAGAGGTGAGAGAAAGCTAAATTAATTTTGGAGACTAAAATATTCAATTCCTGTTTGTTTTATATCTCGTGCCCCATTTCCTTTTCACTCAACTTCTCGCATTCGGCCTCATCCTTTTCACTCACTTGCATCTTTGACCGTTTAAAATAATGACTATTAAAAATATAATCGTTGGAGAGATATAACTGTTAAAAAAAAATTATTCTGTTAGGAATAATTTGACGTGAGAAAACTAATATATATTTTATAATAACAAACCAATAGTCAAATTACAATTATAATTAAAATAAATAAAAAGTTGAAAATTAATATTTTAATAAAATAACTATTGATTTGTTGAGTTTGTTATTTGGTATAATAAAAAGTGGTTGGTTAAAATTTGTAAAAATAGAATTTCAAGTCAAAATTTGACTAGTAGACTGTGAGTGCTCTAACTAGTGAATTACAATTATATCATATGGCAATTAGTGCATTGGTCTTTACAGTTTTAATGCTTTTTGCTAGTTGGTTCCATTATCACAAGGTTGCATCAAAATTGGCTTGGTTCTAAAATGTAGAATATATGTTGAATCACCATTTAGCAGGGCTATTAGATATTCATGATTTCATCATTTGCAAAATTGATTTCTAATGAACTTTACTCTTGTGGAACATATACTAATACTTTAATTTCACTAGTGAGCAATACACATTATTAGTTAAAAAAAACTTCAACTGCTTTTGTAAGAAATATGAAGAATGATATTTTGTGATTGTAGTTATGTCGGCATACTAATGTTGGGTTTGATTTTACAAAATAATATAAATTATTTTCTGAGAGATATTATTAAACCAAACAGACCCTTCCCGACCTAATCGTAGCAGTCACAGGTCACTTGCGATAGTGCAAGACGATGGGGACAACTATTGTTTGGTAGCAACGACATAAATAAGAGGCACTCATACATTTTCAGGCACATATCCCCATGCAAAGCTTCCATTCTAAGGAAGGAGATCATGCCTTCTGCCACCCAACTGGCATGGATTGGATTTTAACACATGAATCTCACTATTTGACAATGGTCGGCCTGCTTATGGCCAATAATGGCATCATCTCCTTCGCCTGTGGTGAAAGAATATCAGGATTACATCTTGACACCATAGATGTAAAAGAAAAAAAAATATTAAAGTAAAAAAACTATCTCTTTACACTAAAAAAAAATTATCTTTCATTGTAATATCAGCAACCCAATTCTATCAATTTTCAGAAACGTCCGTGTGACATTTTTGGGACTGGAAGTAAATTGTGTAGAAGAACCTTTGGCGTGATTTTTTGCAAGAAAATCCTTAACTTGGTTTATTTCTTTATGGATATGCCTTATTGCTATGTTCAAATGTTGGAATAGGTTGTAATATATATAAAGTTGAAGGGATAAAATTTGTAGAAATGGTTGAGAATTGAACTTGAGGCCGAGACTTCGCTCGATACTCGCTCGATATGTCGCTCGAGCGAAGTCAAAGGCGAGGCCGAGACTTTGCTCGATCCTTACTTGATATACCGCTCGAGCGAGAATCAGTCAGTGATCTTGCTAGGTATTCACTTGACGTTTCGTTCGAGCGTGAAATTGAATGAATGCGTTGTCTGAAGGACAGATGCATTTCAACCAAAGAGGTACGTGAATTTATGGTTGCATTCTCGCTTAACCAGTCGCTCGAGCGAGAATCAGACTGAGATAAAGAGGTTAGGTAGTAACTTCGCTCAAACCTCGCTCAAGCGAGAAATAGTAAACTTCCTCCAGATGTGATTTTTCACACATACCTCTTTGTTCTTTATAAATATAGTTGTGACAGACATGTCTAAGAACGAATATAATTAATCTCCCTCTGTTTTTGTCATTTTCAATAGTAACTCTAGGAATTCTACAAATTGCTATTTGTAGAATTCAAGACTTTGTTGTATTTTGGAGACGATTTGCTAGAAACCTATTAGCAAACTCTCTGTGAGTGGGAAAATATCGTCTTAAACACAGTATTATCATACGCCTCAAAACCTTGATAAATCTTCGAATTCTCTTTCCTTTCACAAAATTTCCCAACAATTTTAAGACTATCGATAATTCAATGGAAGGAAGTTCAGAATCTATTACTTACAAAGTAATGAATCAAGATTTTGTGAAGTTAGATAGATTCAATGGCTCTAACTTTACTCGTTGGCAAGACAAGATGAAATTTCTTCTGACTGCACTGAAGATCTTCTATGTACTGGATCCAAGTTTGGAGCTAATTCCTGCACCAACTCTAGAAGATTCTGAAACTGTAAAGGCATTGAGGAAGAGACAAGAGGAGGATGAGTTGGTCTGCAGAGGTCACATTCTTAACACTCTCTCTGATCGATTATATGATTTATTCACTGCTATGAAATCACCTATGGAAATATGGAATACTCTTGAAACGAAGTATAAGACATAAAAATTTGGTACTGATAAATTTATTATTTTGAAGTACTTTGAATTTAAAATGGTGGATAATCTGTTAGTGTTGGACCAAATGCATGAGTTGTAAGTCTTGGTCAACAAACTTCGTGATTTGTCCATTGTCATTCCTGAATCATTTCAAGTGGGAGCAAATATTGCAAAACTCCCACCAAGTTGGAACAATTACAGGAAGAAGCTTCTGCATATGATAGAAGAACTTACTTTAAAACAAATTGGAAAGCATTTACGAATTGAAGAGGAGAGTAAAATTCATGATGATAGCCATTTTGATTCTAAAGTAAATCGAACAATGTGCAAAAGGGTGATGAGAAGAAAAAGAATTTTTTTAAGCCTAAGAAGGGAAACACCTTAAAAAAGAATTCTTCTACCGATAAAATGAAGAAAAATAGGCAATGTTTCAACTGTAGAAAGAAAGACCATTATATTCGTGAGTGCAGATTCTTGAAAAACAAGAAGAAAGATGATGACAACAGTTCAAATGTTGCAAATACAATTGAGGAAATTGTTGCGATGGTAGAAGAAATGGAGATTGGCATGATAACAGAAATGCATCTTGCTTCGATTGCAAATAATTCTGATTGGTGGTTTGATTCCGGTTCTATAGTACATGTGTGCAATGATAAAGCACATTTCAAGAATTATGTTGAAACTACTGAAAGTGAACAAGTTCTTGTGGGGAATCACAATGCAGTCAAAGTTCATGGAAAATGAAATGTAGAGATGCAACTTACTTTTGGAAAGAAACTCGTACTCACTAATGTTTATCATGTTCCAAAAATTAAGAAGGACCTTTTGTCTGCCAATTTACTATGTAAAAAGGGCATTAAGGCTGTCCTTGAGTCTGACAAATTAATTTTGTTTAAGAATAGTGTATTCATAGGCAAAGAATATTCTTGTGATGAGATGTTCAAACTCAATATTATTATTAATAAATAAGTTACAAATTCTGCTTATATGCTTGATTCTTTTTCTGTGTGGCATGGTCGTTTAGCACATTTGAATTTTAAAGACATGAAATACATGTCAAAACATGGCTTGATAGATTACCAAAATGTAATTGACTCGAAATGTGAAATTTGTATTCAAGCAAAAATGACTAAGAAACCTTTTCCTACTGCTAACAGAAATTCACAAATATTAGAACTTATTCATTCTGATATTTGTGAGTTAAATTGTATTTTAATTAGAGGAGGAAGAAGATATTTTATTACATTCATAGATGACTTCTCTAGATATACTGTTGTGTATTTAATGAGGACTAAGGATGAGGCCTATAACATATTCATTCGGGATAAATCAGAATTAGAAAATCAAAAAGAAAAGAAAATTAAAATTCTTAGAATAGATAGAGGTGGAGAGTATTTATCACATGAATTTTATAAATTCTGTGAAGAGTATGAGATTATACATGAAATGACCTCACCTTACATACCACAAAAAAATGGCTTGGCAGAACGAAAAAATAGGATTATTGTAGATATGGTTAATGCTATGATTCTAAGTGCAAAATTGCCTCTTATTTGTGGAGAGAGGTATTATTGACAGCATGCCATATATATAATAGAATACCATCTAAGAAACTACAAGTTTCACCTTATGAACTCTAGAATGGAAGAAAACCAAATTTAAGTTATTTTAAAGTGTGGGGGTGTCTAGCTTTTTACAGAGTTACAGATCCAAAGAGGACTAAATTAAGACCAAGAGCATTAAAAAATGTGTTTGTTGGATATGCTGAAAATTCCAAGGCATATAGGTAGTTGGACTTGAGTTCAAATATTATAGTAGAATCAAGAGATGTTGAATTTATTGAAAATAAATTTAAAAGTGATTATGAATTAATATTAAAACCCAATCAAATTAAAAGTTCTAATTCTGACTTGAATGAATCTCTTGATAAAATTAAGAGAAAGTCTTTGGATTTGCCAAAAGAGCAAAGGAAAAGTCAGAGAATTAGAAAATAAAATAATTTTGGTCCTGATTTTGTTTCAACTCTTGCCTTATTTTTCATTGTGGAAGGAGACTTAAACACAGTTCTTAACAAAATACCCATTATCCTAAACATAGAGGATAATCCAAAATTTTTTAAAGAAGCTTTGACTTCTAGAGATGCAGCCTTTTGGAAGGAAGCAATAAATGATGAGATGGACTCAATATTATCTAATAATACTTGGGTAGTAGTAGATTTACCTCCAAACTCAAAGATTATTGGCTGCAAATGGGTATTAAGAAGGAAGTATAATATTGATGGTACTGTTCATACTTTTAAAGCAAGATTGGTTGCCAAAGGTTTTAGTCAAAAATAAGGTATAGACTATTTTGACACCTATGCTCCAGTGGCGAGAATTACATCAATTCGTGTACTTATTGCTCTTGCATCTATATATGATCTACTTGTGTATCAAATGGATGTAAAAATTACTTTTTTAAATGGTGAACTTGATGAGGAAGTTTACATGCAACAACCTGAGGGATTTGTTCTACTAGGAAATGAAAAGAAAGTATGTAAATTAGTTAAGTCAGTATATGGACTAAAACAAGTACCTAAACAATGGCATGAAAAGTTTGATTTTGTTATATTGGCTGATGGTTTCAAACACAATAGTGCTGACAAGTGCATTTATGCAAAGTTCACTGAAAAATATGGTGTTATTGTTTGTCTTTATGTTGATGACATGTTAATTTTTGGTACTAATTTGGAAGGTATTTGTGAAACAAAAAAGTACTTGACTTCAAAGTTCAAAATGAAAGATCTTAATGAAGCAAATACCATTTTAGGTATTAAAGTGAAGAAGCATAGCGATAGTTATGCGTTGTGTCAATCTCACTACATTGAGAAAGTAGTTCTTAAGTTTAATCATTTAGGAATAAAAGAAACTAATACACATTTTGACTCTAGTGTCAAGTTGGATAAGAATTATGGAAGAGCAGTAGCACAACTGGAATATGCTAGTACAATTGGTAGTATGATATATACTATGCATTGTATTAGACCAGATATTACTTTTGCTGTGTGCAAACTTTCAAGATATACTAGTTGTCCTGGTGTAACCCACTGGAAAGCAATTGGTAGAGTCCTTGAATATTTAAAAGGGACAATTGGTTTAGGACTCTTTTATTCGAAGTTTCTAGCGGTTCTTGAAGGATATTTTGATGCTAGTTGGATTACTAGCATTAGTGATAATAAATCCACGACAAGTTGGACATTTACCCTTGGTGGGGGTGCTGTTTCTTGGGTATCTAAGAAACAGACATATATCTCTCATTCTACAATAGAATCAGAGTTTATAGCCTTAGCAGCAGTAGGGAAAGAAGCAGAATGGGCTCAGGAATATATTATTAGAAATAGAGTTGTGGCCACAATCTATGCCAGCTATTTCTCTGCATTGTGATAGTGAAACTACAATGTCTAGAGCATACAACTTCCACCCTGCAAAGGTCACCATAAATCTTAACTGCCATTACCTCTTCTTTGCAAAGATGAGGATCTGTCAGGCTATCTTGGATTTGTCTCTGAAGAGTGTCCAATCTAGCCTTGGCCTGCACAACCCTACCTTGAATATCAGAGAAGTGGAGGTTATTTAGATCTTTTCACTTTCTTTTCCAAATTTTCAGCTTGGAGCAAAACTGGAACATAGGAGAATCTTGGATATCTTCCAACCAAACCTCCCTAACAAGCAAACTAGGATGATCTGCCCAAAAGTTGAGGAATCTGAAGGGCTTTCTCGAACGGGGCATAAAGTGTATAATGGAAAGTCTAGACATATAAGTCTGAGACATGATTATGTTAGACAATTAGTAGTTGATGGGATTATAACGATTGTTTATGTGAGGTCAAGTTGTAACTTGGCAGATCCTTTTACTAAAAGTTTATCGCGAGAACTAGTAAGGATCACATCCATTGGTATGAAACTAAATCCATTTTAAGAGAATCACCAGTAATGGTAACCCAACTCTTAAGATTTTCTTAAAAGAGTTTAATGGGTAAAAACAAGTTACTGATTTGTGATTAGTAAAATACTGCAATAACAAATTCTCATTCAGAATGGAAAGTGCTTGACTGTTACGTTGAAGAGGATGAGTTACACTCTTAATGAAATTCAAATTTAGAAGTGTCTTGGTTACAGAGACTTAAGAGGAACTTAGCCTATATGAATATAGAAGTGGTGCCACTTTAACAAGAGATCTGGATTTGCCTCTTGTAAATGTTCATTAAACCAGGTTGTAGCACAAGGCCATGATATGCTAAAAAATTGTGAAATTCTATTGAAAAAGATATGTTATCTTTTGTGTTTTGGTTCTAGTTCTGAACGAAAGAGTTTTGGTTTAAACCTAGGCCACCAATTACTTTTCATAACCTTGAACCAATTACGCTAAGGGAATGTTTAAATCAAAAGATACATTGGTTTATGAGAGATAATATCAATAGTGAAACAGAACTTAAATTATATAAATTACAACCTAGTGGGAGATTGTTGGAATAGGTTGTAATACATATAAAGTTGAAGGGATAAAATGTGTGGAAATAGTTGAGAATTGAACTTGAGGCCAAGACTTCGCTCGATACTCGCTCGATATGTCGCTTGAGCGAAGGCGAGACTGAGACTTCGCTCGATCCTTACTCGATATACCGCTCGAGCGAGAATCAGGTAGTGATTTCGCTAGATATTCGTTCGACGTTTCGCTCGAGCGTGAAATTGAATGAATGCGTCGTCTGAAGGATAGGCGTGTCTCAACCAAAGAGGTATGTGAATTTACCGTTGCATTCTCGCTTGACTAGTCGCTCGAGCAAGAATTAGACCAAGATAAAGAGGTCAGGCAGTAACTTCGCTCGACCCTCGCTCAACACCTCGCTCGAGCGAGAAACGGTAAATTTCCTCCAGACGTGATTTTTCACACATACCTCTTTGCTCTTTATAAATATAGTCGTGACAGACATGTTTAAGAATGAATATAATTAATCTCCCTCTGTTTCTGTCATTTTCAATAGTAATTCTAGAAATTCTACAAAATCGCTATTTGTAGAATTCAAGACTTTGTTGTATTCTAGATACGATTTGTTAGAAATCTATTAGCAAATTCTTTGTGAGTGGGGGTAAATATCGTCTTAAAGACAATATTATTATATGCCTCAAAATCTTGATAAATTTTCAGATTCTCTTTCCTTTCACAAAATTTCCCAACATCATATCCTTAGCTAGATCACATAATTCTTTCTCAAGCTTTCCTTGCGGCATATTGAGAAATGAAACTAAATACTTGAGAATCAGTTCCAACTTCAATGTTTGCCATCTGAAGCTTTGAGCAATACTCTCAGGCCATCGAGAAAAGCAGCCCATGGTTTCCGCCGTTCCAAATCTCTAATACAAGAGTACTTTCGAAGTTGAGAGAACAGAATCTTGATTGGATAAACCCGGACTGCTAAATGCCTTTTTTACTTTTTATATTTTACGTAACACATTCATTACACGCTCGTTTGTTTCTTTTTTAAAAAAAAAGGATCAACGTGAAACCCAATTTTGGGCAGTCTACCATCTTGAAATTAGGATTCATAGTCCTTAAAGCACGAGTCTTATTTCATACCAATGATCTCGATGACAATAGAACAACGCACAACACCCCATTATAAAAAAAGATCATATTTTTGCAAACTCAACCGTGTTCTTCCCATCATGCGCCTTCCTGAAAAAATGCTTCACATAATCCGAATACAGAACTTGCCTATATGCCGCTTTCTCCCCGCCGGCGAGCACTTCTGGGAAAGGACCGATTATCTCACATGGCTTTGGATTCACGAAGATGGGAACCGAAATCCTGTTCTGGCTTCTATTGGCAACCACACGGTGCTCAATGCTCCTGTATCTTCCATTACTCATTATTTGAAGTGCATCACCAACATTGATGACGAGCGAGCCACTTATTGGTGGAACATGGATCCAGCTTTCATCTTTTCCTCGCACATAAAGTCCACCAATCTCATCTTGAAGCAAGATGGTGAGAGTTGAGACATCGGAATGACGGCCTACTCCCACCGTGAGCTCGGGATTAGGACAAATGGGATAATAGTTAAGGTTGATTCTTTTTGAACCCATCAACACTGATTCTTTCATCTCATCGATTTCCTTCACATTTAATCTCTTCATTAGCACCTCTAATAGCCGTTTGATAATAACTTCAGAGCTCTTCATGTATTCCAGCACTTGATCCCTGAAAGGTCAAAATAAGATATATATTAGTGTGTGTAAATATAAATGCATATATAGAAGTGTTATTTATTTGTTATGTAGCTATGTTACTTGCAGACGGGAGGCCATAATGCAGAGGCCTCATCCTCAGAAACATAAAAGAGGCTGAGGTAATCCTTCCATTCAAGAGCCTTCTCTGCTTTAGGAGTAAAGCTGGTTCCAAACCGCACATTGTTTGAAGGTGAATTCTCTTTTAGGAACTTCTTCTTGTCCTCAGCTGGCAACCCAAAGAACAAATGGGTTGCATCCTTCACATTCTCAAGCGCTTCAATGGGCACCCCATGGTTAATTATCTGAAAGAAACCCCATGTCTCTGCTGCATCACAGATTGAGTCTGCAAGTTTTGGGTCGTTCCAGTTTGACATGTCAATGATGGGTATGGATTGTTGAGGCATGATGTTGCTTAAACTGATCCTTTCTTCTAGGGGTTGGATAAATCGTTGGGGAAGGCATTCGAGTCCCATTTCAGACAGACCCTTCACTCCATTTCCTTTGCTTATAACAAAGTTGGCAATATCTGCGGAATCGGTGATTGGTGTAGCAGTTGTTGGAGCCATTAATGCTTGGAATAGGAAATGTTAGAAAAGACGAGAAAGAAAATCTTTGGTGGTGCCCTTTGAATATAGCACCATAGCTATTTATAAAGCATTGTGTTAAGAGGAGATCTTTTTGTCCGTGCTTCACCGACTCACATGGCAATCTGCATGCCTTGCTAAGCTCATGTGCTCTCCCAATTGATCGAAGCTGACGTTCTGTTTGATTCAGCACACATAATCCTCCGGTCCCACCATTTCTTCTAACTTGACTTCGATTAAAAACTAGAAAGGAAGTGGTAAGTCGAGCGACTGAGATTTTCACGTTGACCTTTCTCAAGTGCCCACCTTTGCTTGCCTTTTCTTTCTCTTGGAATTTAGCTTTGAGAATTGATATAATTGGGGTATAAATGGTTCGATCTGGTCCATTCTAGTTCAGAAAATTTATAGATTAATTTTATTCGATCTAAAATTTTTTTTATCCTGGACTGGACCGAACTTTTATTCGATCCATACCGGTCCGGTCCAATTCGATTTATGGGCAGTCCTGTCCAGTTCAACGGTACCCCATATGATTTAATGAGTTAAATTTAATTTAAAATTCTGTAATGATAAAGTTTTTTTGGCCTAAATTTAATTATTTTTAGTCTAATTTACGTATTTGTCACATATTTAAGCCAAAAAATATTAAAAAAATTTATTCTTAATATATTATCAAAGTATATATTAAATATGTTAATATTATAAGAATATATATTATATATTAAATATGTTAGTAAACTATAACTAATAACACTATTATATTAGTATATTATATATTTATATGTTAGTAAATAGTGATAAATTAGTAATAATATATTAAATAATAATATTACACTTATTATTTATAAGTTATGACTAATACTCTATATAGATATATTATAATTTATATTTTTATACTACAACTAATTAACTATTATAAATTATAATATGTTAATATTATAAGAGTATATATTATATATTAATATATTATTATATTAATCTATATTAATATTAATATTAAAATTTATATACTATTATTTATATATACATATATTAAAAAAAAAAAAGTTTAAAGGTTCGATTCGATTTAGGGGGAGAAATCCCTTGAACCGGGACTGGACCGGAATCATTCGGCTCATATATATTTTGGATCGGACCAGATCGAACTCTAACTGGTCTGGTCTGGTCCCGGTCCAGTCCGGTTCGGTCTTTTTACAATCCTAGACACAATCACAAAAAACTATACAAAAGTAATATTACAAATTAAAATAGTTTCATGTAATATATTGGATCTACTTTATTATAAAAATAACTTTCTAATCTAGCAAATTATAACAAATCACATGATCAATTTGTTTGATTACTTTTATTTAATTATTTTGTAGTTTGAATAATTTTGTTCGAAAAGTTTTACTCACCTGATTGTGTAAGAACTTTAGTTTATATTAATATCACTAATATATTGGTGTTGTTTTTGGTATTGTTATTATATAAAGTTGAATATACTGAATGTGGATATTATTATATAAGGTTGTATATTTATCTTTAAATTAAATTATATTCATGCATCGCACTGATTTAGGAGGAGTAACAAAAAATTGAAAAATAGTTAGGATATGAGAATATGATTAAGCTTAATTTAATCCTTTGGCCAATTCTCATGTCAGCAGCTAATTAAACTTATAAATAAAAAGGAAAACAAGCTTGAAAGTATATAAACCAACAACCCCCTCGAGAGGAGTGGTGTGGCTCATGCTTAATTAATGGTAATATCTGATACAATACGATAAGACAGCATTGTGGTAAAAATATTCTGCCCAGAAAACAGAAATTAAGAGAGGTAAAACGTTTATAATGCCGTACTACAAGAGAACGATGTACGTGCATTAATTGTTTTCATGGCATTACTTAATTAAGGCGAGTAATGATCTAGTGAGTTTTTGAGACAATTAAGTGGTAATTTAACAGTGAAAAAAATATAGAAAAAAATTTGAAACCTTTGGTTTACCTTAATTAATCTCGTATTACAGACGGTATTATTGGGTCATCAACTTAGTAAGGTAAATGGGATAAGTGAGGTGTAGATGATGATCGTGTGTGATTGAGAGAGGAAAAACGTACAATGAGAAATGAGCGTTGAAAGTGGAGGTAGCAGGGCAGGCGTGTGCTTTCTGCTTTAGAGGAAAGTCGGTCGGTGGTGTGGGTGTTGTATAAGCTGTAGCCTGTTGTGTTCAATAAACACGGGTAAGTCAAATGTTCAATATACATGAGTAAGTCAAATGTGGGCATTCAGCCATTATCAATTTATGATACATCATTTCATTGAATTTGCTTTAACCAAGTTTTCTCCGCACGCTTACGTAGCCATCCACTTGCCCTTCAAAAAAAAAAAAATCAATAATAATAATAATAAAAATAAAGAAGCACACACGTGTCCGACCAACCTTCCAGCTCCTTAACACTTCCCACCAACTCTCTTTTAATAAGCCACTTTACTACTTTCGTGTACGAAACTGCTTCCAACAGCAACTATTCTATGTCAACAAGACAATAATAGACACACAGAGGGATGGGAAAGAGCATCAGTGCAGTTGGAGTGGAACTTGGTGAAGGCAGGCCTAGCGATCGATGAGGCTGAGTAATTCTATAGTGTAACATTCTAATAGAAGGCCTAAATTAAATTGTTTATATTTTAAAAGGATTAATCAATAATATAATTAGAGTTCTATTAGAATTTTATAAAGAGTAGAAACTTTTCAATCTCAAATAATGTGAGATCCCATACACCACCTACTATTTCTTTTCATATGGGATACCATAATCTACTCTTCTTAAATATTTGACGTTCTTGTCAGGTCAGTCAATTATAGGTGATATGGTTCAAGTCTTACATTTTTGATTAGAATAGATTTTGAAAAAAAATAGTAAGTAGTGTATGAGATCACACATTATTTGAGAATGAAAAATTCTTACTTTTTATAAGGTTCAAATAGAACTTCAATTGTGTTATTGATTAATCTTTTTAAAATATAGACCATATGATTTGGCCTTCCATTAGAATGTTAGACATAGGGTGCTAAAGAAACAGTTTCTGGAGCTATAGGTTGTGACCCACGTGAGGTGTGGCGCCACCTGCTGGCTCTGAAGGTGTTAAAGCCATGGTACCCTCATCGTCTGCACCAACTGGTTTACTACTCTTTCTATGCTGATTGGGACTCTTCCACCGACGATCCCCCTATTTATTGGTTCCCTTCTATGTATGTTCTTTGGCCTATCCGCTTTAAACTGTTTCATTCGTGGTTTCTTTTCTAGTTGGTCCCTGAATTTTCGTTTCGGTTTCTTTTGTCTATTTGACTTCCTAGTTATTTAGATATTTTTGTTTCTAGTTTTGTCATGTCATCCTGACAAAAGAGATTGGACTCATCACCTAACCCGTAACAACATATTACTATTTTGGTAATATGCTTTTCTTTGTACTAATCTGATCTCCTTTGAATAAAGCTGTTAAGGATTTAGCTTATTTACATGCATGCGTTTCTACCCATGATCTCTGGAACATACTATAGAAATCTATTGCTGTTTATCTCTCAATGGTTATTATTATTATCATTCTTACTCCTGAATGATGATTTTTCTCTCTTTTTAATCAGTTATCAGTCTAAACAAACAAACTTGGGACGTCTGTTGGAAAACTATGGCTCAAAGATACTAGGGGAATCATATAAGGATCCTATCACAAGTTTTAGTCTATTTCAGAAGTTCTCTGTTCAGCATCCTGAGGTAAATTAATTTTGCTTTTCCCCCCTACATTCTCAACAAATGTCAAGTTGGATGCAAATAATTACTTAAAATGAGAGGAATTAAGGTTTGATTGGAGTTGTGTGTATGGCAATGATTTCAGGCTTACTGGTCAATTGTTCTAAAAGAGCTTTCAGTTTCATTTCATGAGGCCCCAAAGTGCATTTTCGATACCACTGACAAATCGAAACATGGGGGAACATGGTTTCCTGGTTCCTTGATGAATATTGCTGAATGTTGTTTGCTACCTAGAAGTCATCCAAGAAAAGAAGATATTAGCTTGGCTGTTGTGTGGAGGGATGAAGGCAATGACAATTCTGAGATCAGCCATATGACATTGAAAGAACTTCGAGAGCAAGTAATGTATGTTTTCCCCAATTCACTATATCAATCTATTATAAGGTGCAGTACAAATAGGTGGTGTCCAAGCTGTGATGTCAATATTATTAGGGATTTATCTGGGTGAATGAAAATGGGTTTTATCCGGATACAGCCTTGTCCCATAGAATTATCCTGAAAATTTTGTAGACTAGACTATTAAAAAAACATGTGCTTCTCCTTCAACCGAGCTTCAATCTATTAGTTACTTCTTACTTGCTCAAGGGACACAGAAAATTTATAGACTAGATTGAAGGAGCTGCTCCTTCAACCTAGCTTGGAGGAACACTCTGCCTGTTTTTATATGAGTTGTAATAATGAAACCAAGGAAAAAAAAGAGAGGTTTAGAGGATACCCCGGGAGTAATGTGATTATGTATTCAAGTATACAAAAATTTGTCAGTACTAAACTATATCTTACACTAAAATACTACCTTAATATTTTTCTTGCTTTTGTTTAGGATGTAGGAGTGACAGTTTTGGGTACAGTTCCTAGCTTAGTAAAAGCTTGGAAGAGAACAATGTGTTTGGAAGGCCTAGATTGGACAAAGATAAGGTTATGTCTCTTTGCAATTTATTGAAATATCCTTGCATATAACTCCAAGAAACTTACAAATTGTATATGTGCAGATCGTATGCATCAACTGGGGAAGTCTCCAATAATGATGATGACTTATGGCTTTTTTCAAGAGCTTATTACACGCCCGTTATCGAGTGTTGTGGTGGAATAGAACTTGCGTCATCTTACATCCAAGGAAATTCACTACAGCTACAAGTTTTTGGAGCTTTTAGCTCAGCATCACTGACAAGTGGCTTTGTCCTTCTTGATGAGCACGTGATACCTTATGTAAAAATACTTTGTGGATTGTTTGTAGTAGCGGTTCATTTCCTTTTAGTACTAGTATTGCAATTGCCAACCTGTGATTAGATTAGGTCTTCCCAAGACTTGCTTGTATCTGTTGTTGCAAATTGGCAATGAGTAACTTCTAATTAGCAGTTGCAACAATTCTAGTGGTTTTGAAAATTGTGTGGAGAAGCCGAGCAAAATGATTGATATTTAGGAGTACGTTTTGTATGTATAAATCTGATCCATTTGACCTATATGACAGCCAGATGACCAAGCTTGTGTTGGTGAGGTGGGCTTATTCCCTGTATACATGGGAGCAACTGATAGATTACTTAATGCCAATCATGAGGAAGTTTACTTCGAGGGAATGCCAACTTACAAAGGAATGGTATGCTAATGCCTGCCTATTCAATAATACTTGCATATTCACCTGATCTTTGTATTCATAATTTGATATATCTTACTATGTATGAGAGTATTAGTTGTTTCTTCCACAGAAAGCAGCATGATTAGGGCCCTTACCCTATTAGGGATTGCTAACAAATGAAGTTCCATTTTATACGCATGTCTCTGTCTGCTAATTGAGTTATTCTTTTAGATGGGCACATATGTTTTAGGTTTTGAGGGACTTGAAAATTGATTGTGAGCCTGATGTTTTTATTAATATATGTTTTTATCTAATCTATGGAATAAGTGATTTTTTGATCCACATAGAGTGTTGCTATCCTCTTGTTCTTGTGATGCACTGACGACCAAAACAAACTTAATTTTATGAGATTCAAATGAGAATATATTTAAATATAAGATATTCTGCTTAGTGTGTGATACCCTATATTGAGTATAGCTAGTGAATGAGATCTTACATTATTTGGGAGAAAAAATTCTTGCTCTTTGTAATGATTCCAAAGGACTCTAAATTGCATGATTGACTAGTCCTATGGAGGTATGGTCCTTCCCACGAGGCATTACAAATGATTTCATAGCCACTTTCAGTCATAAATTTGGGTTTTGAATTATGCTGTATATGAGGGAATGGCCTACTGTATATGGGTTTTGAAGAAGTTGAGAATTATTGAGTGAATTTAGGTATTGAATAGAATCCAACATTGTTTTGAAGGGAGAAGTTCTTTCTCTTTGTAGTGATATCAAATGGCTCCAGTTGTAACTTTAACTAATCCTTTTGGAGTATTTACATGAAGAAGGCCTTGTATCGAATCTTATCTCGATAAATGTGTTGGCAGCACCTAAGGAGACATGGAGACATCATTAAGAGAGTTGTTGAAGGTATTTAATTGTACAGGGTAGGGCTGATGACACTGTGAACCTTGGAGGAATTAAGGTAAGTCATTTTCAAATCATCTCATTCTTTAATTTGATGGCTCAACAAAGACCCTGCTAATGCTTATTATAGTTTAATTACTGTCTTCAACTGAATTATCACATTCTTTAGTCAGTATGCTTGGTCTAATTTTTAAATGCACTGAATAGTTCTTGGTATGCAGACTAGCTCCATTGAAATTGAGTGAGTGTGTGATAATGCTGATGAAAGCATCTCAGAGACTGCTGCAATCAGCGTTCAACCAATAAATGGTGGTCCAGAACAGCTGGTTGTATTTGAAGTATTAAAGAAAGGGTTTAATGCTGAACCTGACAAACTGAAGATTATATTCTCAAGGGCTATTCGGACCAACCTCAATCCTTTGTTCAAGGTTTGACTCTTAAGCTTATTCCTTTCCCTAATCAGTCTTACCGTCATTTGATTATTCTTGTTCATTGAAAATCCAATGATTTGACAAAAGTGTCAGAAGCATATTTCAAATCATAATGTTAATGAAATGAGACAGATTTCAATTCCATGATGGTCCTCCCCAATGATTTGAGTTATTGATATACATTTTTCTAACGCTTTAACAAATTAACAAGTGAATTATGTTAAGATCGCTCCAGAACTTCCCAGAACAACTTCTAATAAGTTACTGAGAATAGTGTTGAGGGATCAAATGAAGCACGAGATTTCAGTTCGGAGTGAAACTTAGCAGCAACATCATCAATCGTTAATGCACCAGATCTCAGGAACATATTTGTGTGAAGATTTGGAGAGGCTTGAATGCTAACCACACGAATAGAATAAGAACTGTTTTATAAATATGACAACAATAGTTGGAAATATTTGGTTGCTATTTTTTGCGACAATAATAGATATGAGTGCATTAGTTTTGAGGCTCTTACCCCTTCAATCATGATGGTACATTAATGCAATTGTCATGGAGTTGCAGACTGTGAGGTGTAAGAGGCTTCCAAATTACAATTGTTTGAAAAATGAAACAACTTGAATCTAAATATCTTTATTTTACCATTAAATGCAAAACAATTATTATTTTTAATTGCTAAAATACAATTAAATGAGTACAATCAAATTGTTTTGAAACGAAATGATTGCCCTTCATTCATTCTTAAATCACAATCTCTTGGTTGAAGCTTAGCTCTTGCTAGTGCTCTCACCAACTGTATGATGTCAAAAAAGTGCCTGTTATTGTTAGCACCCTATTTAATTAGATATTCATGATTTTATCATTTGCAAGACTGATTTCTAATTAGTTTGATTATCTATTACATTGCCATCTAATGAACTTTACTCATGTGGCACATATACTAATATTCATTGAATGATTTTAATTTCATTACCGAACAATACACATTATTCATTAAAAAACTTCAACTACTTTTGTATGAAATATGAAGAATGACATTTTTTTATTGTAGTTATGCTGACACACTGATGTTTGGTTTGATTTAAAAAAATAGAATGAAAATTTTTTGAGAGATTTTATTAAACCAAACATACCCTTCCTAATTGTATCTTATCAAGCACTTGCGATAGTGCTAAGATGAAGGGTGCAACTATTGTTTGGTAGTAAGGGCATAATTAGAGGCACTGATACATTGTTGTGCATATCCCCATACAATGCTTCCATTTTAAGAAAGGAGATCACGCCTTCTTCCCACCCAATTGGAATGAATTTTAGCACAATGAATCTTACTGTTTGACAATGGTCGACCTTTGTATGGCCAATAATGACATGATATCCATTGTATAGAAGGGAAAATGTTCCCTACACTCACTGTGGAATGACGAACCACACTGTGGATAAGTGCTATATTAAGCTTCATGCCTATCCTCCAAATTATAAGCCAAAAGGAAAAGTCTCCTAAGCCAATCAGATTATGGCTCAACCTATAAGTACACCTTTTGAGCTCAACAACACTATGTCTTTCTCTCAAGAAGAGTATAAGAAGTTACTTGCCTTGATCCGTCCACAACCAACAGATAAACAACACCTCATCAAGCATCTCATGTCACCTCCAACTCTACTGTTCTACCTTCTTGTTCAGGTAAAACTAACTTTCATACTTCCTTAATTTGTCATTTTGTCCTCACACATAAATGCATTTCCAAAAATTTTATAGACACTTGAATTGTGTGGGTGCAAAGGGGCTACAAAAAAATAAAAAATAATGAGAGAAAAATTTGCTTTAAGGCACGTTACAAGTGTCGTTTTCTTTAAGACAACATTCATCCCCACCAATAACAGTAATATATGGGTTACAAACAAATTTACTTTCAAGATATAATGAAACCCATAATAAGTCTGTTTGACTAATTACTTTATGCACAAATGAAATTAGACTCCAAATACCCTTACATTTTGCTATTAAATAAAGAAATTAAAAATCTCTTCTCTCGAGAATAAACAAATTCTAATAATTTTGAATAAGTGAAGTTTTTGGGTAGAGAGAAAACTTCCTAAATTTTGTATTTTCAAATGACAAGCCAATGAGTCTATTTATAGATGACCAAAAAGTTGAACGAAAAGTTACTACTTTTCGTATTTCTGAAAGTTGTTGGGAACAAGTACTTATACTATATCGGTTACCATATTACACAATAGTTGGACTCAGTCTAACGGTTGCCTTGCTTTTCCTCCAGACTGCAGATCATCGGTCATGTGCTTTGGGAGTTTAATTTTCTCTATTTTCCCAAACATTATGCTCGCGTGCCCCCCCAAAAGTTGCACACACGTGCGCCAACGGTGCTCAGGTCGCATGCCTCGTTCATAAATTCACAAAAAAACCTTCCTTTGCAAAAGGCATGGATCAAACCCATCCTATGGGTATGAATTAAGAGCCTCAATACCAACAAAGGCAAAAGAAGGCTTATGGTATGCATACACTCCGAATATAATGTAACTCTTATAAACTTTCCATATCTTTTCTCTTTCCAAAATAACTTATAACTTTCAAAATTAATCTGAAAATATTATTAATAATAAATATAATATATAATATTTTGAAAATATTTCCAACAGATTGTGTGGTAAACCCATCTGGATGTTCGAAGCCCAGGCCCAATGACATACTCCTAGGCTTCAGTTATAGAGACTAGGTCAACTAGTCAACAGTTGCCTGACCCCTTCTGGGTCGGGCACTGATTACGCCTAAAAAATAACGCGGTCGTTTGTAGTATAACTTTGGGGTGTCGATTCTACATAGAGATGGATTGAGAAATTAAAAACTAGTAATGAAATTAACAAAAAGATTTAGAAGAGTGCGAAAAGTAAATTTTAGAGTGTGACGTAAATTAAAACTAAATGAGTAATTTGAAAAGTATAAAAATGAGACGAAAAGTAGAGAATAGGGAATTCCTTGTGTATTTGTGGTATTCAAATTTATTCTTAATTTATTAATAACTCAATTAAGAATTCTATGTCTAAATTCTTAATCGGAAAATATAACATTAATAACCAAAATTTAAATCAAATGTAACTCTTTGAAAAATCATTTTTCGCGCTTAATTCTCATAAATGGTTATCGACATTAAGAAAATCTAACGACGACAATATACCCAAGAGGCGATATTGCAGCAGAGAATTAAATCAATATAGACAATCAATTGCTCCAAACATAATTATATAACTAATTCACTCAATAGAAAAAGTATGATTGAATCCATAAACGAAATAGATTCTATGATTATTTGAAGAAGAAAAACATCACAAATAAATGGAGAATAATAGAACAAAAGAGTTTTAACATTTAAAGACCAAATACATGAATCAAAAATAAATTACAAACACCATCACACACACAAATTCATCTCTAGCCCTCATTGAGAATTTAGTTATACATATTGAAAATATGCAACAAAAATTCTCCAAAGGATAATATGGAAGAGCCAACCATTATTTTCTTCTCTCTTCTTTGGTTTTTCTTTTCTTTTCTCAAGCTCTCAAAACAATGGCTCTTCCAAAGCATCCTCCCACACTAAGCATGGTCTTAGAACACACACCCCTCCCTTCTATTTATAAGCATCCTTCATGCAAGTTGTCATGACAAAATCATCACAATTTCAACTTATTTTGCCATGTGCGATTCTTGAATCCAAGTGATTTGTGAGTTGTCATTTTGATCATTTGTTTTCCCACTATGCATGAGCCGGATTTTGCTTGTAGGTTGAGTGTTTCAATTTTGCTTTTCTATCCATTAGTTGTCTTGTATGACTTAATATCTTATAGTCAAATAATTTATCTTGAAAAAATTTGAGTGCACTTCATCTTGCATATGAGTTGATCATTGAATTTCCAAGTTGGTGTAGGAGTGCTTGCTGAAAAATATTATTACGACATTTGGATTTGATGCAAGTGGCTGAAAAATATTCAGGAACGTCAAGTACAGGTGTGTCCACTTGATGGTCGATTTTGTCTTGGATTGAGCCGATATCTCTTAAAACATAAAACATAAAAGTTATAAATATTTCTCTTACGGTTCTATATCATCTTGAATTAGCTCAATCGGAGATTGGATGAGAGAGTTATGCCTATATTATGAAAATACGTCAGAACTGTCTAAAATTTCGCAATTATCTTCATTTGCTCCTAATGCCTCTATTTGTGTCCTAAATCAAAGTAGAAGAATAATGAGTATATTTAGGTATCAAATAAGAATAAAATATTAAACATTAAGAGAGAAAAATATGACATTTTATATTCTCATAAATATATTAAATTATGCGTATATCTATTTTAAGATAAATGACCATTAATTTTAATAACATGAGTTATATCTATTATTTTCTCATTTCTTTTAGCATTTAAATAGAGTATTTAGAGTACATTTTTATGCACTCATCAGGCACCCATAGAAGAAAGCAACTCAGAAACGAGGGGATGAAGGCGATACAATATTTAATGAGGAATCAGACAAACACTACGCCGTATTAAATGCTAAGTCAGCGGAACCATGCCACATCAAATGCAAACCGAAAATCCTAGTCACATGGCAACAATAAGTATAAGATTAGGGCCGCTTGGATGAAACGTTCGCTCCCTGCTCCTGCCAGTGGCACTGCCAAAGACAAACTTACCCACTCTGACATCACCAATTGAATATGATGACCGAATAGGTAGATAGGACATTCTCATCATCACTTGCCAGCAAGCATGACTCAAATCACCTATAAGCACTACATTCTCCATAACCAAGGTTATGTTTTCTAATCCTTTACTATTGCTCATATTCCTTTCACCATTGTTCTCTGCTAACTTCATATTTAGAGAGGTCTCGAATCCCGACCACCTCCTTCTTTTTTTTTTTCAGGTTTGAATTGTTTGGGCTATTGCTGAGTAGTCCCGGCTGTGAAATACGACATCAACATAGATCATCGATACAGGTGTGACATATCATATTATCCACTCCATCACTCTGTTTACAACAATTACACAAACTTTATACACCTATGTCAAATTACCAAATGGAGATAATATTACAGTCACACATATTAGGATTGTTTATCTATTAGATATTTTTGTTTAGAAATATATTTTATGTGTACCTAATTTTTCACATAATCTTCTTTCTGTGACCAAACTGCTGACTAGAAATGTTATTTTATTTGTATGCTTAATATTTGTTATATACAAGGCCTTATCCCATGAAAGATGATTGGGAATGGTAGAAAGGCAGCTGGATTGTATTTTCTACAACAACCTTCAGTGAGTGACATTTGTAATCCACTCGTTTCCTTATGTGTTCATTCGGTTTTTGTTTCTAGTTCAAAATTGTGGCATAGTAGATTAGGTCACTCCTCTCCATCTAGATTGTTAGTTCTTGCCAAGTCTCTTCTTGATTTTGTCTTAGCAAAATAGAAACATTTGTCATTTTCTATTCACTCATACAAATCTAGTTCTCCTTTTCATTTAATTCATTGTTACATTTGGGGCCCTTTTTTATTAGCTACTCATGATGGTTTTAAATGTTTTTTAACCATTGTTGATGACCATTCTCGATCTACTTGGGTCTATTTGATGAGATCTAAGTCTGAAGTTAGATCCATTTTTATATCATTTTGAAATATGGGTCTTACACAATTCAATCAGAAAATCCAATGTGTAAGAACTGATAATGGTCTTGAATTCAAGATGTCTAATTTTTTCTCTTCCAAAGGTATTATACATCAAATCTCTTGTGTTAAAACTCCTCAACAAAACTCTATTGTAGAAAGGAAGCATCAATATCTCCTTAATGTAGCAAGAGCCTTGAAATTTCAATCAAATGTTCCATTGAAATTTTGGGGTGAAAACATCTTGGCTGCCACTCACATTATCAATCTTATCTCTTCACATATTCTTAATGAAAAATCACCACATCAACTTCTTTATGGTGGTGTTCCTTCCTATTCTCATTTGAAAGTTTTTGGTTGCCTTTGTTAGGCTTCTACACTTAGTCAAAATAGATCTAATTTTTCACCTCATGCAAGAAAGTGCATGTTTGTTGGTTATCCTTTTAAAATGAAGAGGTATAAACTATTTGATCTTGATTTACAAACATATTTTGTGTCTCAAGATGTTGTTTTTCATGAGTCCATCTTTCAATTTCAACACACTTTTACATCAATTCCTTCATATTTTTCTTCTGATATTGTCATTCCCAATCAAGTTCCAGATTCTACTATTCAATTTCCAGATTTTGTCATTCCAATTTCAACTTCTAATTCTTCACAAAATGATGTCATTACATTCACATCTTCTCAATCTAATCCATCCATTCCTTCCTTACAAGATAACACTCATTTTCCTTCACTCAAAAGAACCACCGAAACACACAAAATTCATGGTTACTGGCATAATTACCACTACAATTTGATAGCCTCTACTTCTTCTTCTCCTCCATCTTCTACAGGACAATCTTAATCCAATTCAAGTAAACAATACAATATTTTTGATGTTTTATCTCATAAACATTGATCTCCTTCTCATACTGCTTTTAGAATTTATATTTCATCACATATAGAACCAGAATTTTATCATCAAATTGTTAAGCACTCTCATTGGAGAGACACTATGTCCCTTGAGTTGGCTGCTCTTGAGTCGAACCGTACATGAAATTTAACTAACCTGCCACCTAATACAACCCCAATTGGTTGTAAATGGCTTTACAAAACAAAATTCAATGCTAATGGCTCTATTGAGAGACATAAGACAAGATTAGTTGCCAATGGGTATACTCAAAGGGAGGGTCTTGATTATTTAGAGAGTTTTTCTCTAGTTGCAAAGATGGTGGTAGTTAGGTTTTTTTTTTAATCATTAACAACCATTTATAATTGGCATTTAATTCATTTAGATGTCAATAATTCCTATCTTTATGGTAATTTAAATGAAACTGTTTATATGAAACTTCCTCTTGGGTATCTTAGAAATGGGGATACAAGGGTGTTCAAATTAGAGAAATCTCTAAATGTTCTTAAACAGGCTTTTCGCCAATGAAATACCAAATTTACTACTGCCTTGTTGGATTTGGGATTCATTCAATCCAAATTAGATTATTCCTTGTTCACATGAAGAAATGATGATTCTTTTATAGCTTTATTAGTATATGTTGAAGATATACTTTTAACTATCACTGACCTACATGATCTCCAGTCATTAAAGCTTCCTTGAATGCACATTTTAAGTTGAAGGACATAGGTCTAGTCAAATATTTTCTAGGCATGGAGATTGCTAGATAAAAATAGGGCATTTCTCAATGTTAGGGAAATATGCTTTGGAATTAATTTTAGACACTGGCTTAAGTGGTTGTAAACCAGTGAATTTTACTATGGACTCTCATTCAAATCTGTCCAGAAATGATTGTGATTTGATAACTAATGGAACCAGCTATAGAAGACTTATTGGTAGGCTGCTTTACCTTACTCATACAAGACTTGACATCACATATTCAATGTATCTACTAAGTCAGCTTCTTGATTCTCCTGAAGTTTCTCACATGCAAGTTGCTTTAAAAGTTTCAAAATATATTAAAATAGCTCCTAGTCAAGTTGTTTTATGCCTAGCATCTAGTAAAGTTCATTTGAAGGTATTTGCTGACTCTAATTGGGCTAGTTGCCTTAATACAAGAAGAGCAGTTTCAATTTTTTGTGTATTTCTTAGTGATTCTCTGATTTCATGGAAGTCTAAGAAGCAAACCATAGTCTCTAGATCTTCTGCAAAAGTTGAATATAGATCTATGGCCTAGCTTGTTGTTTGCGAGCTTACTTGGCTTCAATCCTTGCTATCTGATTTTCACCAACAAAATCCAAGTCTATCTTTGCTCTTTTGTGACAATCAAGTAAGCCGCCCTTTACATTGTAGCTAATTCAGTGTTCTATTAAAGAATAGAGCATATTGAATTGGATTGTCATCTTATTAGGAAGAAAATTCAAGTTGGAGTACTTTAGACCTTAGATGTTGTATCTTCTCATCAGCTTGTTGACCTCTTAACAAAACCCCCCATGGATCTATGCTTTTCCATTCATTGCTGTCCAAGATGAATGTTCTTAACATATACCATTCATTTTAAGGGGGACTATTGTATATTGTAATGAATAAATAGTTTTACTATTTCTTCTTAATGTCTGTTATTGTGATGTAAATAAGTTGCTACTAAAGTCACTATAGCTAATTACTTAATAACTCTAGTTCAGTTCCTTTACTTATAATGTAAACTAGTATAAATACCAGTTTTACAACGGGCCCAGCCCCAGTGTATTGGCCTATACCTTCCCTCCCCTGCCTTTTCTTTTCTTGATGCCCTTTTGTTACTTCTCACATATTTCAGACCCCTTTAATTCCTCTGGTTCTCGATAGTACCCCCCTAAAACAAAACGTCTATCTGATCTCTCTTAGATAACACACAAACCCCCTCCCTTACATCACTCTCACACTTTTCCCTTCACGCACGCACGCACAACACTCTCTCCCATTTCAATTTTCTTTCAACTCGTACACTGCATCTCTTCCTTGGCCATTCTCTCATCTCACTCCCTCAATTTCACCCCCTCCACTGTATTCATACATACATACATATATAAGTTAATTATTCTCTCTCTAAAACCTCTCCTGGTACATATACATACATATTTTTTTCATTTTTTTTTTACTTTTTTCTCTCTCTCCCTTTATACTGTATATATTATATTATCTCTCTTTCTATATATAACCCCTACCCACAGCCACTGTTTGGATCATCATAAGCAGTAATTTTGGATAAATTTGTCATCTCTCATTATTAGTATTTTTATTTTTTTGATTTTAAAATTTGCTAAGATCTGGAATCGTGAATTTTTAGAATATACCTAGTAATATTCAAGTGTTAGTGGTAGGTATTGGTTAGTATTAATTTGTGTTCAAGTTATATTTATAGGGTTGAGTGCAGATATTATTTAGGTTGAATTGATAAGGGATAGAGATTATATACGTGTTGTCCAGCATTATATATATATAACCTAGAAATTTGTAATATACTTTCTTGTGACTGGTTGTTTGTATTAAGGGAAAGTGATAGAAAACAATGGAGATGATTGCTGCAATGGAAATACAGAGTGCACGCCAAGTGCTTGACAAACTGCTATAAAGGAAGTCAATGTATTGATAACTACGGGAGTGCTTCGAGGGCTCCCAAACCTCCTTACAAATTCCAAGTTCTACACTTTCAGATTTCAGATAAAACCTATCAATACAAAAGAGTCCCTTTTATATTGTAAACTATTGCAATTAACAAACTAACTAGTTCTTCTATTAACAGCAAATATAGAAATGGCGTCGCTCAGCTCTATTTAAAATGAGCTCATTACAAAATTGCAATTTATCAATTTTGGAGGAAAACCTTTTAGAACAAATCTAAAGTCATGTTAGTAAGGATTACGTGGAATTTTATAGTTTAGTGCGATGATTTGTAGAGATGAAATTTGATGGATTATAATAATTTGAAATAGGTTTCAAGTGACCGTGGGCGAAGAAATATCGTGATTTTTTGACTAAAAATCAAGATAAGTGACTTTTTAATAGATTTTTAATAAAAGAATTGTTGGCTTTTCTTGGAATGGTACACTAAGATATTATATTTCAAACTTGTTTAAACTTTGAACTTGTCCACATTCTAATGCTATTTTGGCTTTACTTGTGGGATTAGTGCAAATTTTGTGATGGTTGAGATGTTGAAAAATGCCATGTGGCTTATTATATTTTAAAGTTAAATGTGAACGTGCTATTTATTCTTAAGCCCATGATATAAATATCTTTGTGACATATTTGAGGTCCCTTGTGACATGATGTCTTTGTGGCATGATATTTGTGTGGTATATTGATGCCTTCGTTGTATGATGCCTTTGTAGCATATTATTTTCTTGGTATATTGGTGATTTTCTTGTTATCATGTGGCCATGAATATGATATTTGGCTGAATGTATTGGTTGAGATTAAATTGTATTGCTCACATTATTCTATTTAGAAATTGTTCACTCTCTTATAGTCAAGAAAATTGCTAACTCCCACTTTATTTAGAAATTATTCAGAAAATTGCTCACATTAAATTGCTATTAATTGAGCATGTGGAAGTTCACCACTTTATTTCTCATATTTTTCAATGTTGTAGAAGTTTTTTTCTTTGAAATAATTGCTTGAGCCAAAAGATTCTAGAACGAATTTGGTTTAGTCACTTGAGGTTAGAGGTTTTAAGGATTATTGGTTCGTTGTTGGAAATGATTTTGTTTGTAGATAATGTGTTCTTATGGTTAGATTTTAGTTATTTTATAGTTTTAACTAGAGTATCAATATCTGTAATTATTTAAAATTACATGACTTTAGTGGAACTTGTGATTTGGTTTTGAGGATCATTGTATCATAGTTTTAAATATTTTAGAAATTGTGTATATAGCATGTATTGTAAATAAGAAAAAAGTTTTTAAAATAGAGACGAAACTTTATCTATTTATAATTTGGATTTGGGACGTTACAAGTTCACTGTGATGTAATACTCACATTGAATAAAAGTCATATTTCTATTTTCAAAAGTCGAGAACCTTTTCTCTCTGGTCTTGGAGTTGTGTCATGGAATACCAAAAGATTACATCTTGACACCTTAGAATTAAAAAAAAAAAAAA
The DNA here is from genome assembly GCA_036898215.1 of Platycarya strobilacea. NCBI lineage: Eukaryota > Viridiplantae > Streptophyta > Magnoliopsida > Fagales > Juglandaceae > Platycarya > Platycarya strobilacea. The sequence continues at coordinate 24,157,164 of CM072550.1, forward strand.
CGTAGATGTAAAAGTTCAAAAACAAATATGTAAAAACGAGCTTAAACAAAGCCAAAAACTGCTCTTTTAACGAGCTAAAACAAAGCCAAAAACTATTCTCTTTCTTCGAAATATCGGCAACCCTATTCTATCAATTTTCAGAAGCCTGTGAAATCTTTTGGACTTGACGTAAATTCTGTAGAAGACCGTTCAGTGCCCTGTTAATTGATAAGAAAACCCTTAGCTTGGTTTATTTCTCTATAGATATGCCTTATTGCTATGTTTAGATCCTTAGCTGCAAACATTAATTTTTTCAAAATCCCTTACATGAGCATATAACTGAGTATTGAGTAATGAAACGTCACCCACTACTTTTCGTAACACAGTCATTACACGCTCACACAAACAAACGTTTGTTCAGGAAAGAAAAAAGAAAAAAGAAGGATCAACGTGAAACCCAAATTTGTACAATCTACCATCTTAAAGCACGAGTTTTATTTCATACCAATGATCATGATAACAATATATAGAACATTGCACAACACCCCATAAAAAAAAATCATATTTTCACAAATTCAATCGTGTTCTTCCCATCATGAACCTTCTTGAAAAAATGCTTCACATAATCCAAATACAAAATTTGTCTATATGCTACTTTCACCCCGCAGGCGAGCACTTTCAAAAAAGGACCAATTATCTCACATGGATTTGGATTCACGAAGATGTGGACTGAAATCCTGTTCTAGCTTCCATTGGTAACCACACGATGCTCAATGCTCTTGTATATTCCGTTACTCATTATTTTAAGTGCATCACCAACATTGATAACTAGCAAGCCACTTATTGGTGGAATATGGATCTAGCTTTCATCTTTTCCTCGCACATAAAGTCCACCAATCTCATCTTGAAGCAAGATAGTGAGAGTTGAGACATTGGAATTATGGCCCACTCCCACCGTGAGCTCGGGATCAGGACAAATGGGATAGTAGTTAAGGTTGATTCTCTTTGAACCCATCTACACTGATTCTTTCATCTCATCAATTTATTTCACATTTAGTTTCTTCATTAGCACTGCTAATAGCTGTTTGATAATAGCTTTAGAGCTCTTCATGTATTCTAGCACTTGATCCCTAAAAGGTCAAAATAAGATATACATTAGTGTGTGTAAATGTAAATGACTAAATGCATAGAAGTGTTATTTATTTGTTATGTAGCAATGTTACTTGCAGACGAGAAGCCATAATGCAGAGGCCTCAAGCTCAGAAACATAGAAGAGGCTGGGGTAATCCTTCCATTCAAGAGCCTTCTCTGCTTTAGGTGTAAAGCTGGTTCCAAACCGCACATTGTTTGAAAGTGAATTCTCTTTTAGGAACTTCTTCTTGTCCTCAGCTGGCAACCCAAAGAACAAATGGGTTGCATCCTTCACATTCTCAAGCGCTTCAATGGGCACTCCATTGTTAATAATCTGAAAGAAATCCCATGTCTCTAATGCATCATAGATTGATTCAGCAACTTTTGGGTTGTTCCAGTTTGACATGTCAATGATGGGGATGGAGTGTTGAGGCATGATGTTGCTAAAATTGATCCTTTCTTCTAGGGGTTGGTTAAATCGTTGGTGTAAATGTAATTTAAGTTGGACTAGAATTTGAAGAGTTTGTATTTTAATTCGAATTATGGATGAATGTAAATTTAAATAAGACTCTAGGATTGCATCTGATAAGGATGAGTGTTTAAATAGAAGTTATCCGACAAGGATGGGTGTTTGAATTGTAACTCTTAGCAAGTCTTGTTTAAATTATAAAATAAGAGTCTACAAGAGTCCTATGTAAGTCTCGAGTCTTAGAGTCAGCTGGAATGATAAAGATTCAACATTCAAATGAAGAAACCGAAGCTGATTTAAATTCAGAAATATCCAATTGAAGTGATTCAGTCCGAGTTGTTCGCAAACCATCAACATCGTAACAGACTGAAAATCTGGATAAGCCTATTAGTAGAGTTCTACTCCAACAGTAGCACTGCACCACTGCATTGGCTAATTATAGAGGAGTCTGCTGAGGGGTTCAACAACACTTCAAGAGCACATTCATAAGAATCAAGAGCTTGAAGATCTGGATAGAACTTCAAGTGATCGTGAGAGGAAAAATTCCTTGAGTGAAGGATTTTTCAAAAAGGCTCAATCTATGGGATTGAGTAAGGGCAGACTTAAGGGGGAGTTGCCGTGTTCGTGATCAACCACTGGCGGTTCCATTAGGAAATGTAAAGATTGGAGAGCATTAGAGGTTCTGGTTACCTACTGCTGTAGAAGACAAGCGAGTCATGTGTCTTGGGTAAATTTGTCGGGTTACAAAAATTTTGTAAACAAAAGTTACTTGTAAAACTCTCAATCAATAAAATTGATTTTCTTGGGTTTGGTTGCCTTGTAGAATTTTACCTTTAAGGAGTTCTTCAAAGAGTTTTCCTTCGTAACCAAATATTATGTTTATTTTATTTAGAGATTTTATGTTGGTTATTGATCCTTACCAATAGCATTGGTTTAAAGTTCACACATGTATTTAGGGGTACTTGGGTAATTTCAATTGGTATCAGAGCGTGGTTTACTCAATTTTGAGTGTGATCATGGCGGCACTATTATCATCACCACCATTCAATGGCGACACTATCATCATCACCACAATTCAATGGTGATAACTATGCCTACTAGAAAGTAAGGATAAGGGTGTTTCTAAAGTCGCTTGATGAGAGAGTCTGGCTAACTATAGAGTCATGATGGACCAGACCCACAACACCAATAGAAGATTGGCTCAAAGAATAGTCAAGTATCTGTAATTGGAACAACAAAGGTCTTAATGCTATTTTCATGGCATTTTCTCATGATAAATTCAAGAGAATCTCCATGTGTGAGAATTCCAAGAATACTTGGGATATTTTGAAAACTACACATGGAGGTACCAGAACCATAAAAAATTATAAATTACAATCATTGACCTCAAAATTTGTGGAAATAAAGATGATGAAATATGAGAATTTTAGTGAGTTCTATACTAAACTAAATGACATTGTTAATTCCAGGTACAATCTCGGTGAGAAGATGGATGAGGTATGAGTTGTGAGAAAAATCTTGAGATCCCTGTGAGAGAGATTTCAACCAAAGGTGATAGATATAGAAGAAAGTAAGGATTTGGATAATATTTAGGTAGAAGAGCGGGTATGCTCTTTGCAAACTTCTGAATCTACTCTTTTACAACAGATGAAAGGTAAGTCCATTGCACTCAAATCTAATAAGGAAGAAAACCAATCTAATGATGAAAATCTGTGTAATGATGATTTAGCTCCAGTAACCAGAAAGTAAAAAGAAATTCATGTTTAATAAAAAGAATTTTGGCAAGATGAAAAAGGAAAAAATTTCACTAAAAAAATGAATCTGAAAAGTGGAATAAAGGCAAAACTGAGCCTAAAGAAAAATTCCAATGTTTAATAAAAATTGGTTTTGGCCATATAAGAATGGAATGTCCAAATTATAAAAGAAAGGCAAAAGCCTTGAATACTACTCTAAGTGATGATTCTGACTCTAATAGCTCAGATACATCCTCTGACAATAAAACTACTTTCATTGCTTTTTCTGCATCTGTTATTGATGATGCTGACATAAGTAAACAATGTGCTAACAACAGCATGTCTGTGTCCGATACTGATTCTAATGTTGCCTAAAAAATTACTGATCATGAATTAAGTGTGTAGGAAGCATATAAGGATTTATGTGAAGAATTTGTGAAGATCCAAAAGTTAAACAAAAAACTAAATAAAAATTTGACCACTATGGAGAATAAGAAGAAATACTTGGTGAAAGCAATGAAGTTGACAAAACTGGAGGTGACAATATTGCATGCACATAAAGAAGAATTGAAAAAAAAATTAGCAACTCGTCAAGAAAATATTTCCACTCAAAGACTCAATGAACAACTGAAAGTTTAAAGAGATAATTCTAATCACACAAGCTTATGATATAATGCTTCCAAAGACTCACATCTTAAAGCATTGGTTGCCTCCACATTCAACAGTATAACATTTGTAAGAGGAAGTAATGTAGAAAAAGTCCCAAAGAAACTTGTGAACAAGGGAAAATCAACAATGGCCTCTCTAGGTAAGTCCCAAGGTATGTTTGTCCCAACCTGTCATTTTTGTAGAATAATTGGACACACTAGGACAGATTGCTTTAGGCTTAGAAAAGAAAAAGAAAAAGGAAACATGAATAATTTTTCAAGTGAGGGGATGCATTTAGAAACCAAAGTGGACAATTTGAACAATCATATAAACTCCCTAGGTAAGAAACTTGGTGAACTATTCAATTTGTGTTTTCCCAAAAACATGACTAATTTGAATAGTAAAACTAAGTGGGTTATAAAAGAAAATGCGGTATGTCTAGTTGCATACACAACACTCAAAAATAGACACTAGCATGTGATACCTAGACAGTGCGTGTTTTAGATATATGTTAGGAGACAAATGGCTGTTTAAGAAGATTGAGTTCACAAGTGGAGGATCCGTAACTTTTGGTGATGGGAGTATAACAACAGTGGAAGGAAAGGGAAGTGCAGATGCCTTTGGTTTACCTACCCTTCATAACATTTTGTTTGTTAAGTAATAGTCAGTTTTGGATCATCTTTCAGTGTAGTTCTCCAAGGATGAATGCATAGTCTATGACAGTGCAGGTAAATGGATCTTGAAGGGCACCAGAACGGCTGGCAATTACTATGGAGTTACTTCTATGAACACAATGCATTGTCACAAGGTATAGCTAGATGAAACTGAGTTGTAGCACCACTATCTTGGCCATATCAACTATACAGACATGCAAAAAATCTCCAAGAAGGAAGCTGCTCATGGACTGTCTTGCTGAAAAATAAAAATATTGTGTGCGGAGCATGTCAAGAAGGAAAGCAGATTAAGGCATAGCACAAGAAGATAGTTGATATCCTGACCGCAAGACCACTTGAATTGTTACACATGAATCTGATGGGTCCTACTCAAAATGAGAGCCTCAGAGGAAAGAAACATATAATGGTCATTGTGGATGATTACTCAAGATATATGTGGATCATTCTGTTGAGAGACAAATTAGCAACCTTTGATCTTGCCAAGAAATTATTTAGACGGCTAAAAACAGAGAAGAATCATTTTATTTCCCGTATTCATAGTGATCATGATAGAGAATTTGAAAATACTAATTTTTCTTCTTTTTGTGATGAATAGGGTATACACCAAGAATTTTCAGCCCCAATCACACCATAACAAAATGAAATTGTGGAGAGAAAAAATATGGCAATACAAGAGATGGCTCGTACCATGCTGAGTAGCAAAAAATTGGCTCTATACTTCTAGGGAGAAGTAGTCAACACTGCTGGACACATATTGAACCATGTGATTTTCCGTCCAGGTACCAAACTCACACCCTATGAGTTATGCAATTGAAAGAAACCCACGGTAAAGTACTTGAACATGTTTGGGAGTACTTGCTACATTTTGAGAGACAGAAAGAACATTTACAAATTCGATAGTAAGAGTGATCGAGAAATATTTCTTGGATACTCATCAAATAGCAAAATTTATAGAGTTTACAATCTATGGAGCAAGACTGTGATGGAGTCAGTCAGCGTAGTTGTGGATGACAACTCTAAGGAGATGATCAAAAAGAAACTTAGCAAACTTATTAAGGGGATTGAAGAAAACACAACTAATCAAGAGGGTACAAGACTGGTGGAACCTGCTACACCAAGTTCAACTTCACATCATGAAAAAGAGCCCTCTACAAGAATCACTCACAATTATCTAGAGGAGAATATCCTTAGAGATTTGGATGAAGGTATGAGATTGAGAAAACTAGTTTTAAATAAAGTCTCATATGTTTGTTAATTTTCTCAGGTTGAACCTTATAAGGTGGAAGAAGACTTATAAGATGAAAGCTGGGTCAACGTCATGCACGAGAAATTGCACCAATTCACTCGAAATCAAGTATGGGAGCTAGTTCCAAGACTTAAAGATCACAACATCATTAGAACAAAGTGGATCTTCAAAAACAAGTTTGATGAATATGAACCTATTGTTCGAAACAAGGCCAAGCTGGTAGTATAAGGATACACCCAAATTGAAGGGACTGACTTTGACAAGACCTTTGCACCAGTTGCCCGTTTGGAATCTGTTCGCATTTTGTTAGCAATAGCAAGTCATTTAAATTTTAAATTTTATCAAATGGATGTTAAAAGTGATTTTTTAATTAGAATACAAAATGAAGAAATATATGTTGAACAACCAAAATGATTTACTAATCACTTGTTTCCTGGCCATGTTTTCAAGTTGAAGAAAGCTCTTTATGGCCTAAGGCAATCACCTCGGGCATGGTATGAGAGACTAACCAAATACTTAATTGAAAATGACTTCATAGAAAGCTTGACCGAACATTTTTCTCAAGAAAATCTGGTAAACATCTACTTATTGCTCAAATTTATGTAGATGACATTATGTTCGGTTCTACTTTTGACAAACTATCACATGACTTTTCAAAAAAAAAATTGAAAAATGAGTTTGAAATTAGTATGGTTGGAGAATTAAATTTCTTTCTTGGAATCCAAATTAAACAAACTGAAAGAGGGATATTTAATTCTCAATTTAAGTATGCCAAAAACCTTGTTAAGAGGTTTGGCATGGAAGGGAAGACACATGATTGCACTCCAATGAGCACTTCTATTAAAATTTGCTCAGATGCTTTAGGTAAGAGTATTGATTCCACTCTATATAGAAGTATAATAGGTAGTTTTCTCTATATTATTGCTAGCAGACTTGACATTGCATTTAGTGTAGGTGTTTGTGCACGATTTCAAGATATTCTCAAAGAATCACACCTCACAGCAGTAAACAGAATATTGAAATACCTAAGTGTTACGGTCAACTATGGCATATGGTATTCAAAATATTCAAATATGAATCTAGATGGCTGTTCTAATGTTCACTGAGCTGATAATGCTGATCACAGAAAAAGCACCACTAGTGGTTGCTTTTATGTTGGCAACAATTTGGTAGCATGGATGAGTAAGAAGCAAAATTTCATCTCCCTGTTTATTGTTGAAGCCAGATATATTGCAGCTCGTAGTTGTTGCACTCAGCTTCTTTGGATAAAAAAGATGCTTGAGGATTATGAGTTCTCTCAAGATATTATGACGATCTATTGTGATAATTCTAGTACCAATAGTATCTCGAAGAACCCTGTGCAACATTCATGAACGAAACACATGCACATAAGACATCATTTTATAAGAGACTTAGTTGAAACTAAGGTAGTGTCATTGGAACACGTTGATACCAAACACCCATTGGCAGATTTATTCACTAAACCTTTAGATGGTCTAAGATTTGAGTTTCTTAAGAAGGCCATTGGTGTGTGTGACATGTCCTGATTTCTTTGTTTTTTAATTAAAAAAATGGGGAGGGGGGGGGGGGTTGTCTGTTTTGCGTGTTTCTCTAAAACTTTCATGCAAGCTACAAGATGTATGAATACACCAAGTCTTTGAGCATTGTGACTCTACAAGTTTAACTTGCTGGGATCGAGGTAGACCTTGTCTAGTATATGTTTTTACCATTGATGCACAAATCCTAATGAAAACCACATAAGGATTCAATTTTCTGCACTGTGAGGAATTCATATGTGACCTCTTAACAATCTGTTAAAATAGTGTGAACAATGAAAAATGCTCAAAAGTAAGGGGAAGTCGATGCCTTGAATTGACTAAAACTAGTTGAGCCTAGTACCAAGTCAAAAAGTCTCATCTTTCCATGCATTAAGGTCGATCCTTATAGAAAAAGTCGGGTGTTCAAAAATCATTGCGGAAAAAAATGAACACTTATGCATGGATCTAAGCTTTAAAAAGTCATTGTAGAAAAAATTGTTGCCCCAATCATTATGAAAAAAGACGAGCAATACAAAATTGACAAATAGAGTGAATATGGTCTTATGCTTGAAAATAGTTGCTTTTTCCAATGTCTAGGCCCTACCATAAAGTTTGACTTTTAAGACAAGTTCATCATTCTTGAAACAAAATTGAAAAAATTATGGAAGAAATGGGGAGTACTAAAAGAAAAAGAAAAGAATAAAAGAATAAAAAGATCTTGGAAAGATTTTTTTTCTTTACTCACGCATACACCACAAGAATTATTGGCAGGTCATTGATTAAGATAAGTGCTCAAATGTGAAGACTAACCAATAAGGGATGCATCTCCTAGATGAGTGGAAAAGTGTTGAGTGTAACAAAGTTTGGACGTGAAATTACTCAAAACAAAGGCCCAAGCTTTGAGGATGAAAATACATGACTTCTTTTCCTGGTTCTTCAAAATTTTTTCCTTTAAATTGTTATCTTTTTCAAAAAATCGAAAACAAATAAAAAGGGGCATGTAATTCTGTAAATATAGTGGGGGAGTACCTCCTACACACCTTACACATGTCAAAAAGGAGGGGCCCGCGTGCATGGCACGTCCCAGACATGGGTGAGAAAACAAAAAGGCTACAGCATAAACTATGCATGTCCATAAGCCATAATTACCTCTCCCGATTCTCTCTCTCTCTCATTATCTCTGGTTTGGCTTCCCCAATATGCCTTAGGAAGAATCGATTCTTCTCCAGTTCTCATCTTGACGATTTCGATATTTGTTTTATACACAAATTCAAGGTAAGTCACCTTTTTGAAAACTAATTTTTGAGTTTTTGTGTGACTTTCGGACTCTAGTTCTTGAGTTCTTGATGGATTAGTACTTTAGTTCGGGTTTATTCGGATTTCGTTGTGTGAAAGCTTGTTTTAAAAACAGAAAGAGATTAGACTTCAAGTCACACTATGAGTTGAGAATCTTGTTGAGAAGGATTAAGTAGTGCCATGATAAGCATTCTTGAGGGTCTTGTGCAAAAGGTGACAAATAGAAGGTTCTTGCATCTATTTGACTATGTTGTCGTCTTCCTTCCTTTGCGATAGCCCTATGCTTAGGACTAGTTATTTTCCTCGTCTGAAAAGAATCCATCAATGAATATGTGCTTTCTGATTTGTTTCTTAGAACCTTATGTTGATTGGTTGGGTTTGGGACTTATTTGCATGCTCTTGGCACTAATACGTCTATTCTTTTTGGAAAAGTGTGAATTTGGCTGTCTTGATACAATGTGTATTTATCATGCTTAAAATGGAGTTTTTCTTTTGTAGATAAAATACAAGTCAGTGGAAAAAAAGACAAAGTTTGATCGAACAGTTCCCCTGATAAACTTTTCAAGCGATGAAGAATTAGATTCCCATAAGAAAACTCCCCTAAAAAATCAAAGGTGTCAAATAAAGGGTGTGTTCCTTCTTAAGTTGGGAGTACCTCAAAACTTACTGCCAAGGGTTCAAATTCTTCAAAATTTATGAGTGAAAAGCTAAAAATGCCTATGAAACAGTGTTTTCCAAGAGAAATGTGCTTGGAGAACAAGAGGTAACACTCAATGATATAAATGAGCCTAGTTTTGAATTTATTCATCATCTGTTTGCTTCTAGAAAATGGGAGAAAATCACAGAGGGAGCTTCTACTCCCTATGTTGAGATAGTGAGAGAGTTTTATTCTAACATTGTATTGAGTGTGTAAAACAACTTTATTACATCCACTGTGAGGGGTGTTGATATGCTTATAACTTCTGAGACAGTAAGAGAGTACTATGGACTCCCAAATGTGGAAAACCCAAGTTTTCCATATAAGGGTATGGGGACTCCTTCTAAGGCCCAAATGAAGTAGTTGTTTTGTGGCCCAAATGCTCCTACATGGCCCCCAAAGTCCCATAGACTTTCTATGAAGTCTATGCTTCTTGAATTCAAATTTCTATCCAAAATTATGCTGACAAATCTTTGGCCAATATCTAGGTATACTGAACTGACAGTTGAAAATGCACAATTTATGTATGCACTAGTTAAAGGTGTTCCCAATGAGGTCACTGTGAAGATGTACAAGAAGATATTCTCCCAAATAGTTACAAAGTTAGAAGTTGCGATGAGTGGGAAGAAGCGAAGCCACATTGAGGCATCCACATCCGCCCATTAGGCCCAAAGCAATACTCTGAGTTTATTAAACTACTTCAAGTTTTTTAGTCAAAATTTGACTCCTTTGTAGAGAAGTGGGAAGAAAATAAAATGTTGAGAAAATGCTTGCTGATCAACAGGAAGAGGGAGAGAAGGTAAATGACAGGTTGTAGCAAGTGATCTTAGATGTGGATCAGGTGTTGAAGGCTGTAAACCCACTAGAAGATGAAGATAAATCAGAATCTGCATATGCTGACAAAACATAGGGGGAGAAAAATGGGATGAAGGAAATTGTCAGCAAGCATAAAGGAGCAGCAGGAGTATTGCAAACGATATGCTAACAATCACTACCTTTTAAAATTCTTCTTTGAAAGTTTGTTCTCAATTTAGTTTGGTTTGTAATTTGAACAATGATTTGTTTGCTTTCTTATTATGCTACTTAAAACTGATATTGGTGAAATGTGTGAAGACTCATGATACTTCAAAATTTTTGCTTATTTAATATATATAGGAATACTAAGAATATTTTAAATCTAAAAAAAATGTAGAAAATATCCTAAACTATAATGATTATTTTGAAATTACTAATATTTCATTCTTATACTATTAATTGAGTAGTCCATATTTGAACTAAATTAAATGGCATCCCCTAAATTATAGTCTTTTGTTGAACTCTACAACAAGATAAACTCATACGGTAAACACCATAACATTTATTTAGAAAACATAAATATAAGTGGACTTGAAAAAAAGGTTTTAATTTCCTAAAAACAATTAAGTGTACGTACTTTATGAAAACATAATAAGTCACCAGCAATATTGATAATAAGTGGTTTTTGTTTGCTGGAATTAATTTTGTCTTTTTTAATCAACTTGTTATCATGTCACTTACATGTAACCTAACAAATAAATTACTAACTAGTGTAGATTAAAAACTCACGAAAGAATAATCTAATAACTGTCACATATAATAAACTGAAGTACCAATTGGATGTTAATTAATAGCAAGCTGTCTGCCACCGATGGATCAATCTAAAAGTCATACCTTTGGTTGGAATGGATTGGCTTAACGAATTCATTGCAAGATTGAGAGTGTTAAGGGATTTGATTTTAGCAATTGATTGAAGAATACTAGTGTCGTTGAGGAGATTGTAACTAAGATCTAATATCTCCAAATTCTCCAATCTGGACAACATATTCTAACTTGTAGTTTATTTATTATTATTATTATTTATGAAACGAAGAAAAAACCAATACAATTAGAATGAATTTTGAATAATTTAGTTATTTAGAACTTATGATCAACTACGTAATTAGCAAGATTCAAGCTTTTGGAATTATTAATATTTAATTCTTATACTATAAATATTTGAACTAAATTAAATTACGTAAATCCTCTAAATCAGTCTTTGGCTGAACTCTACAAAAAGATAAAACTCATAAAGTACTAAACAGTACTATAACATTTATTAAGAAAACGTAATATGTGGACTTGAAATGAAAATTATAACTCACCCGCATTGATAATAATCATAATACCTTTGGTTGGAGTGGATGGGCCCCACTCATTACCAGCAAGACTCATATTTTTAAGAGATTTGATTACAATAATTGATCGAAGAAAGCTAGTACTGTTGAGAAAATTGTAACTAGGATCTAATATCTCTAAGTTATCCAATCATGACAATATTTTTCAACCTATAGTTAATTTATTAATTTATTTCATTACGAGAGATTAATTTCACATAGAATATTTGCTAGTTCTACATAACGTTAAAAGAAATTATAACAATATTTTAGTTATAGCATAATAGAATTTGTTATAATAACATATTTCATGATGCCGTTAGTATCAGTATTCGTGATCGGCATCTTCATTGCCTTAACGTCAATGATTTAGAACTAGGTTATCAAATCAATGATTTCAAATTCTTTTGTTATTAAGCTAAACAATTCAAGTTTAAAACCTTGTCCAAACCTAAATAATTAAATTTTGGTGTATGATTCAAATCGAGTAGAGTATTTGTTGTTGTTAAGTCGTATTTAAGCTTAATTATATTATAAATTGAGTAGTCAATATCTTAACTAAGTTAGCTAACATCTGTCCATATATAAGCTAAGAATCAGTATTACTTCGGTTGGAAAGGATCCGGTCAATTCCGTGCAAGCAAGACTCAAAAGTCTTTAAGAATTTGACTGCAGCTAGTAATTGATTAAAAAATTAGTGTTTTTTAGAGAATTTTAAATAAGATCTAATATGAATTTTCAAGTTCTCCAATCATTTATAACAACATTTTTCAACATATGTTTAATTTATTAATTTATTTTATTATGAAATGAAAAAAAGAACATGCATACAAGAACGTATTTAGAAAAAATTAGAGATTTGGAACTTATAAATTAACTGCGTATATATGCAAGATTCGGACTTATGACGTGCGTAACAACCACAAAGACTCGTGATCACCTTATAAGGAATGTACGCAAGTTAATTAGAAATGGTCCCAAAACATTATTAAAATAAAGGATTAAGAATTAAAATTCATGATCAATATATATATATATATATATATATGAGAGGGAAAACAAAATAATGACAAATTAAACAAAATAACAAGGAGTACTAGTGCTGTACTTGAACACGTATTATGTTTAAGAAATTAATTTAATATAAAGGCTAAAGACGTTTACCCGTCATTCATTAAACACATCAAATCTAAGATAATTCAGTTTGAAATTATCTTGGTTTTAGAGCTTATTATATATGATCTACTAAAATCATAAGTACAAATTTATATATGAAATTATATACTAAAATCGTAAGTACCACTAATGGAGACTCATCAGTACTCTTCATAAGTTTGGAAATGAAAGTACATTCAGAAACGGTATAAATTAAAATGACTAAAACAAAGGACAAATTAGAATGAACAATAGGAACACATGGAAGGGAGATGGAAAGACAATATATAATAATATAATATTACATTCATCTCTTCGTAAATAATTCCTTGAAAGACTTAATGTCATAAGGGATGTAAGATTACTTAAAAGATGGTAAATAATTCCTTGAAAGGCTTAATGGACTATTCTTATGCATCCATGTCTTTGTTTTGATATTTCATGTGATTTACATTATCATGCTATGAATTAGACTTGAAATGTTTGATTATTTCATAAATGACATCTCATATGTCATGTGTCAAATGTAAGGATGTACAAATCTATGCATTTGGGTAAAGTAATTTTTGAATGAAAAATCTTTTCAAAGTGTTTTAAAGAAAAGATTTCAAAATGTTTTATCATGGCCTCTAGTGCTAGGGTGAGGGATTGTTTTAGTGGAATTTCTTTGTCCACTATGAAGTGTTTAAGAATGAAATGATAACTCCTAAGTCGACAAAAAACTGTCAACAAATCTTGAATGATTTTTTTTCAAAAAATGCTGGTGAGAGGAAGCGCCTGATGCCAGTGGGCGCATAAGGCATGTAACCCAACAGAGTAATATCGAGTTAATATGATATGATATTTTTAAGACGTATTCATTACAGTACACAGACCAATGATGATGCAGTAAATAGTAGGAGCGCGTGCTGTATAGGGAAATTGTGTTGTGTTCACCCTTTAAGCAAGAATAAGAACTCATATGTTATAAATCACTTGATGAAAGTCTCATGATATTCTCTGTTATGGATCACTCTATGCAAATCTTGTAATATTCTTTAAAAATGCAAGTTCTATTAAAGATGAATCTAAAATATCAAGAAAGAATGATTTTCTGAAGAATGACAAGTCTTTATTGCAAGTTTTTTGAGAAGTGTCAGTGCATAAGTCAAGTTTAGTTTCAGTTAAATGTCAAGTTCAAGTCCACGCATGCATTGCATGATGTACCTCTTGTATGCTCTTATTAACATTGGTATGATTTGTAATTACTTACTGAGATTTTTTAAAATTTCAATGTGGTAGTTTCCACTACTATTCCCTTCTTAGAATGGTAAAAGTTGTGAGACAAGATTAAAAGATGCCACCCCGCAAGAGAAAGAGGACCGCACCTCCTTTTGAGAGTATTGTGCCTAAGGCTAATATAAGTATGCCCTAGTCCTCTATATTGGAGCATCTTGAGAGCATAGACCAGGAGATCATTGAAATACTTCAATTTATTGAGGAGTTCCACCGGCTCAACAATAGAGATAAAGATCAAAGTTTGTAAAAGTGGGTGAATGACAACTCGTTTAAGAGAAGATAAGCTGTGACCACATTTTCTTAGAAAGGAAATGACTTTTGAATTACTTTTGCAGACTTAGCATGTTTTGATTTTTTGGTCTCATATTTTGGGAGACTACATTTTTATCTTTTTTTTTTTATGGTTATGATCATGCTACATTTATGGATTATGTGACAATGTTTTGGGTTAATGTTTAAGTTTATGGTACCCTGTGATTTGCAATTGCCTATGGTGTTGCTTAGTTATATTGACCTTTCAAATATTTTGCTGCAAAGTTATTGCATACTACTAATTCTTAGGTGCGTACATGTTATGAATGTTTAGAATATGTGACCTTGTGTTGCATATCCTGACACTCAACTACGATCAAATAACAAGCGGAGGATAGGAACGCCACACCTGCAATGGTCAAGCTATACGCTTGCATCCTACGCGGTCGAGTATATCTCTTATCGTGGCCAAGCTACATGCTCGCTTCCTACGCAGTCAAGGACACCTCTCATCTTGGCCGAGTTATACACTCGCATCCTATGTAGTCAAATACATCTCTTTCCATAGTCGAGCCACACGATCACACTCTAAGTGATCGAGTCCATTTACTGCTCACCTCACCAATAGGAGCCCCGTGTTCGCATTCTATACGGTCAAGCACATCTCCCACTTGTTTCACCAAGACAAGTCCCAGGCTTGCACTCTATTTGGTCTAGTCCATCTCTCGCTTGTTTCACCAAACGGGCCCCACTCTCGCACTCTAATCAGTCAAGCCCGTCTCCCGCTCACCTTCCCAAGAAGAGCCCCACACTCGCACTCTAAGCGATTGAGTTCATCTCCCGCTCGCCTTGCCAAGATGAGCCTCGTGCTCGCACTCTATGTAGTCGAGCTCATACCCACCTAGTCCCGCTCGAAAATCTTCATTAGGAAAGGATAACTAAGGACCAGCTCCCGTAATGCATTTCTCTACTTGGGTTGATTATTCTAGTTGCATGTGTTATCTTTGAAGGTTCTCAACCTCTTTTTTTGGGAGCAAATTGCCCTTAAGAATTGTGGGCAACTAGAATGGATAAAATATAATAGGCTCATGGTATTTCCTAGGCCAAGACTATTACAAAGGAGGCTTATTAGGAGAGGGAAAAAAAAGAGGGAAGGAAGGGACAAAGGCATGGAATGGACAGTGTGTTAAGCATGCATAGGGTAAAGTGTCAAAAGAGAAAATGAGTGATTTGACATAAAGCACGAGCACCGAAAATTTCAAGGATTTTTGGCTAGGCTTCTTGGGCGCTTCACCATCTTTAGTGCTTCACCTTCTTTAGCCTCACCACAGACATAATAGGAAAAGAAAAATCAAAGGGTTGAACTCGAATGTCCATTGTATATAGCAAGGATGAAAGACCACGAGAGACTGAAACAAGAATATTATAGTGAAATTTCCCATCCCCAAGCTCCTGTTAATGTAAGCCTAGTGTCGAAACATATAAATCTATGTATTTCTCTTTATTTATTTCCTAAGCATTACATATTGTTCACTACCATAGATGAACACACGGGCACCATACAGCTGTACTGGATCACCGTCAAGGCCCCACACCTCACTGATCAAGACCCACAACCTGTGCGGGATTAGGAATAGATCGTTTTCCCCTTCTCGTTCGCCCAAGTTTTGAGAATAATCAAATTAATTAGTCAATGTCTAAACTAAATTAAATTACATTCCCTAAATTAGTCTTTTGCTTGAACTATACAAGGAGATAAACTATGCAGAAACTAAACACTATAATTTATTAAGAAAACATAATAAGTGGACTTGAAAACATAATAACTCACTGGCATTGATAATAAGTGATTTTTGCTTCTTGAAAAAATTAAGGTGTTGTATGTTTTTCAAACACATCTCATGTCATTTTATCTAAATTCATCATTACACTTTTTCAAATTTTCATACAAAATAAAATAAGCAATTCAACTTTTTCAAATATCAAAATAAAACTAATATTAAAAAAAATTATAATAATATCTTAATCTTTTTTTAACTTTTATCTCATCTTATCTTATCTCTCAAAACAAATCAATAAATTTTTTTAATCAACTTGTGGCATACCTCCATCTCATGTACACTGATGTGTGGAAAAGTTTAGTTGAAAGCGCAAGAAAGAATAATATAATATATGTCCACATATAATAAGCTAAAGTACCAATTGCATATTAAGTAATATATTGCAATGTTGCCATCGATCAGTCTAAAAATCAACATACCTTTGGTTAGAAAGGATCCGTTCAACTCATTATAAGCAAGATTTATATCCTTAAGGGATTTCATTGCAGAAATTGATTGAAAAAAACTAGTATCGTTGAGGTGATTTTTACTAAGATCTAATATCTCCAAGTTCTCCAATCTTGACAATATATTTCAACCTTTAGTTAATTTATTAATTTAATTTTTATGAAACAAAGAGAAAACCAATATAATTAGAATGAATTTTGAATAAATTTAGTGATTTAGAACTTATGAATTACTACATAAGCAAGATCCAAACTTTTGGGCAACATGATGACGTAATAATATGATGAATTTTTCTATGATATATAACTTGTTATATGAGATCTTTGCTAGTGGTTGGTTAGTTGTTTTTGCAGGTTTAAATCACATTTATCCGATATATATTTTGTCATTAATTAGCCAAAGGGGGAGATTGTAAATGTAATTTAAATTTGACTAGAATTTGATGAGTTTGTATTTAAATTCGAATTATGGATGAATATAATTTTAAATAGGACTCTAGGATTGCATCCGATAAAGATGAGTGTTTAAATATAAGTTATTCGATAAGGATGGGTGATTGAATTGTAACTTTTATCAAATCTTGTTTAAATTATAAGATAAGAGTATACAAGAATCTTATGTAAGTTTCGAGTCTTAAAGTCAACTAAAGTGATAAGAATTTAAGATTCAAATGAAAAAATCGAAGTTGATTTAAACTCGAAAATATCCAGATGAAGTGATTCAGTCCGAGTTGTTCGCAAACTGTCAGCAAGTGACAGACTGAAAATCTAGACAAGCCTATCAGCAGAGTTCTACTCCAACACAAGCACTGCACCATTGTATTTATTATTTATTGAGGAGTCTGCTGAGAGTTTCAACAACACTTTAAGAGTATATTCGTAAGAGTTGAGAGCTTGAAAATCTGGGTAGAACTTCAAGTGATCGTGTGAGGGAAAATTCTTTGTGTGAAGGATTTTCCAAAAAGGGTCCATCCGTAAGATTGAGTAAGAGCACACTCCAAGGGAGAGTTTCCATGTTCGTGATCAGCTACTGGAGGTTCTAATAGGAAAGACAAAAATTGGAGAGCGTCAGAAATTCTAGCTATCTATTGTGGTAGAAGATAAGCGGGTCGCGTGTTTTGGGTAAATGTGTCAGATTATAAAAGTTTTATAAACAGTTTACTTGTAAAACTTTCAATTAATAAAATTGACTTTCCTGAATTTGGTTGCCCCATAAGATTTTATCTTTAACGAATTTTTCAAAAGATTTTTCTTTGTAATCAAATATTATGTTTATTTTATTTAGATATTTTATGTTGATTACTAATATGTACTAATAGCATTGATTTAGCCTTCACAAGTATATCTAGAAGTATTTGAATAATTTTAGTTGGGGAAGGCATTTGAGTCCCATTTCAGATAGACCCTTCGCTCCATTTCCTTTGCTTATAACAGAGTTGGCAATATCTGCGGAATCGGTGATTGGTGTAGCAATTGTTGGAGCCATTAATACTTGGAATAGGAAATGTTGGAAAAGACAAGAAAGAAGATCTTTGGTGGTGCACTTTGAATATAGCACTATAGCTATTTATAAAGCATTGTCTTAAAGGAGATCCTTTTGTGCGTGCTTCACCGATTCACATGGCAATCTGCATGCCTTGCTAAGCTCGTGCTCTCCCAATTGATAGAAGCTGACGTTGATCAGTTTGATTCAGCACACATAATCCTCCAGTCCCACCATTTCTCTTCTAACTTGACTTTGATTAAAAACTAGAAAGAAAGTCGTAAGTCGAGTGACTGAGATTTTGACCTTGACCTTTTCTTAAGTGCCCACCTTTGCTTGCCTTTTCTTTCTCGTGGCATTCAGTTTTGAGGAATGCTACAATTACAAAAAAAAAAAAAGACAAAAATAATACTACAAATTGACATAGTTTCATATGATATATCATATACATTTTACAATAAAAATAACTTTACAATCTGATACTAAGACCTATTAGCCTGATGTCTCAGACTCACTTCTTAAAAATGGAGTACATGGATTCGATCCCTCTCCCCCACCCATAATTTATAAATAAATAAATAAATAAGAGAAGAATATCATAGCCTAGCCTAGCCTAGCCTAGTTATGCTTGAGAATGAATTTTACAATATGATAAATCATATCAAACCACATCAGTTTGTATGATTATTTTTGTCTAATTCTTTTATGACTAGAGTATTTCTATTCCGAAAGGTGTATGCGTCTGAGTGTATACGAACTTTTAGTTTATATTAATATCATTATTGTTGTTGTTTTTGTTATTGTTCTATAAAGTTGATACTGAATTAATGTGGATATTATTATATAAGGTTAAGGTTGTATATTTATCTTTAAATTAAATTATATTCATGCATCGCACTGATTTAGGAGGAGAAACAAAAGATTGAAAAATAGTTAGGATACGAGAACATGATTAAGCTTAATTTAATCCTTGGCCAATTCTCATGTCAGCAGCTAATTAAACTAAATAAAAAGGAAAACAAGCTTGAAAGTATATGAACCCACAACCCCCTCGAGAGGGGTGGTGTGGCTCATGCTTAATTGGTAATATCTGATACAATACGATATGACAGCATTCCGCCCAGAAAATGGAAATTAAGAGAGGTAAAACGATTATAATGTGCCGTACTACAAGAGAACGATGTGATTGTTTACATGGCATTACTTAATTAAGGAAAGTAATGATCTAATGAGTTTTTGAGACAATTAAATGGTAATTTAACAGTAATAAATAAATAAATATAGAAAATAATTTGGTTTACCATAACCAACCTCGTATTAGAGATGGTATTATTAGGACTGAGAGGAAAAACAATGAGAAAAAGCGTTGAAAGTGGAGGTAGCAGGACAGACGTCCTTTCTATTTTGAAAATTTCTAAATATAAGTTCCCACAACACAAATTATACTTTTTTTTTAATTTTTAAATTTCTTCTTTTATAAAATATTTGGTATATAGATAATGAGTAGAAGAATTTAAATATTTAAAAACAATAAATTAAAAACAATTTAAAAAAAAATATATGGTGTATAGACTTATGTGTAGAAGCTCTCGCCTGCTTCAGAGGAAAGTCGGGTTGGTGGTGTGAGTGTTGTTGCTGTGTTGTATTACATTGTGCGAAAATGAGAGAGAAGGAGAGGGTAAAGGTTAGAGAGAAACTAGCTTTAATTTTTTATTTTTTATTTTTTATTTTTTATTTTGAAGACAATGATATTTGGATAATTTTCTGGATTTATGATTTTGGGTTTAATGTTTCAAGTTGGGCAAATTACTCAAGTCTTTGGGCCAGAATGCAAACCACAGTCGCAAAATTAGTAGATTACCTCTTTAAGTTAAAGGGATTTTTGTAGTTTTATAGATTTCATTTGTCATGTCTTGTACTCTTATTTAGGTAACCAGAAGTTCCACTGGGATCAAACTAACAATATTGACACCAAAACCAGTGGGCTTGAAAACTCGATAAAAGGTGCAAAACAAGAAGCCTTCATTGAGCTCATTGAGATTGTTAATAGTATACACTTGGATTCAGCAAGAATACCTTTGGAGCACTACTTCCTTTGTAGTAAGTCTATATGTAGCCTTTCCTGTTCAAATATAAGGAACAACTAGGCTTCTTGGAGCTAAATTATCCCTAAAATATCTGTATGATAAGCTCCTGAAATTCAACTGTTTTTTAAATCAATAACAAGTTCTGGATTCTACATCGTATAGACTCTGTCACAAGAAGCATAGTTCATGGACTATGCTCAAAGGAAACTCGATAAAAGGTGCAAAACAAGAAGCCTTCATTGAGCTCATTGAGATTGTTTATAGTATACACTTGGATTCAGCAAGTATACCTTTGGAGCACTACTTCCTTTGTAGTAAGTCTATATGTAGTCTTTCCTGTTCAAATATAAGGAACAACTAGACTTCTTGGAGCTAAATTAACCCTAAAATATCTGCATGATAAGCTCCTGAAATTCAACTGTTCTTTGAATCAATAACAAGTTCTGGATTCTACATCGTATAGACTCTGTCACAAGAGGCATAGTTCATGGACTATGCTCAAAGGAAGAACTTCTCATGCATTTATATCACATATACTTCATATAGCAGTACATTGCCAGACTAAACTATATGCATTTGAAGTTTTAAACTCCACCCTACATACTCGTACAGTCACATCCTAAGCTCAGAAAGCACAACCAACCTAACTTATGAAGTCAAGTATAGTTTGTACAGAATGCCTTTGAAATTGTCTTGTTTTACATCATAATTAATGTTTTTAGCAAATCAATTTCATCATTTCATTTGCAAAGCTATCTCTATCTCTACAACACTTGCATGTATCAGAAATGCGGGTAAAAGAGGGAAAGGAGAAAAATCTGCAGAAATCAATCAAGACCTATACAAATTACAATTATTGATTATGGATCCCCTCCAAATCTTCATCTTCAATTTTTTCTCCAGGATTGTTGAACTCGAGCCACATCCTGGACTTGCAAAATTCCATGAAGAAGTACCAAGCAATACCAGCCAATGTGAGCAGAGCACTTACCCAAAAAACAATGTTAGTAGCCACTGTCATTACATAGACCAGAAACCCAGATGGGATCAAGCACATAACCACCAGCCATGGCAACCCCATTGGAACTTTAAACGGCCTCTTCACTGCTGGCAACTTCCTCCTCAACCAAAGAAAAGATGAAAACTCCAATAGCATCCCCAAACTATACAAGAAATTGACTGAAGAAATTATGTTCACAAAACTCATGAAAGAAACTGCGAGTGTAATCAGTGTTGAGAGCAAAATTCCCACCCAAGGCGTCCTAAACCATGTCGATCTTGCACCAAAAATTCGTGGTAAAAATGCTAAATCTGCCATTCCAAGAAGCTGGTATGCACAACTGCTTAATTGGGCTTCATAAAGTCCAATAACCGATAAAACTGCACCAATTTCAATCCAAACTTTCAACCACTTGCCAGCAATGATTTCTGCAGCATCTGCAAAATACCCATCAACCCAATCTTCTTGATGTAGAGGTATAGCCCCAGTTGCAGCCAAGAGAGGGATCAAATAAGCCAAACAAGTGAGTAACCCAGCAGAAAACAACGCCTTTGGATATGTTTTCTGGGGTTGCTCCACTTCACCAGCTAAAGTACTAGCGTTGTCCCAAAAATTCAAGTTCCAAAAGAGGGTATTGAAAAACAATGTCCAGTCTTTTGTCACACCCTCCTCACCCAAACTGATCCACCTACTAGGATCAATCTTCGGAATTGCTACCAAAGACATTACTATAAAGGGCAACAGTGAAACAACTCCTAGAGTTACTGCAGTGTACCCTACTATAGTCAAACCGGTATAGTTCAAAAAAGACATCACCAAAGTGGAAACAGCTATAGCAAAATAGCGAGGGAGGCCAGATGAGAAAATTGGCAATACCAGCTTGAGATAGTCTACGCATAGAACTGGATATGATGCCAAGTTTATGACCCCGCTGAAGAACTTCCAGGATCCCATTAAGGAGCCCCAGAAGGGGCCAAAGGCGTGTTTGGCCCAGATTACATAACCACCATTGCCAGGGAAGGTGGTGGCGAGCTCGGCAGTGACCAAGGCCTCCGGGATGCTCCATACGAAGGGGAAGATGAGGAAGCCAAGGATCGCAAAGAGTGGCCCGGCGGCCCCAACCGCAGACTCTTCGCCGTAGGGGCCGCCGGCGACCTCGAAGTAGATGAGGAAGACGAGCGGGATTAGAGCTAGTTTCTTGGGACTGTCACTCGATGGCTCTTGATGTTCGAGAAGTGGCTGGGTATTCGGGAAGGAGAGGCGGGTTTCCATGGTTGTCCTTGGGAGTTGGGCTTAACGTTTGGGAGTTGCGCAGCCTGTGCTTGTGCTTTATTTTCTCAATGGTTTCCAACATGGTGGGGCCCACGTTACACGTGCTTTATTGTTATTATTATTACTTTTGATGA
Organism: Platycarya strobilacea; assembly: GCA_036898215.1. Taxonomy (NCBI): domain Eukaryota; kingdom Viridiplantae; phylum Streptophyta; class Magnoliopsida; order Fagales; family Juglandaceae; genus Platycarya; species Platycarya strobilacea. The sequence goes on from CM072550.1 coordinate 24,179,694, forward strand.
CACAAAGTGCATGAATTAGCCATACTATAATCACTGAATTTGGGTTACTAATATCATATTCCCTCATAGAATTTGGGCCACGAAATCATAATCCAAGATGATGGAAAAAAAGCACATGCATATTTTTTTTATTTACTAATGTTTTATCATTATGTTATTGGTTTAATCTATTTCCTATTAATTTCTACCATTCTTTTGACACCTTGTCAGTTGTTTTGGCTCTGATGACATTAGCTTTGGACCTTGGTCTCTCTTCTTTTTATTCCTAATCTTTTTGCTTATATTATAAATAAGGGGATGAACTTGTGATTTGTGGCTTGTAGTTTCAAGTTGAGTAAGAGGCTCGGAGAGTTTGATCCATTAATTCGCTTTTTAATAATTATTATGAAAACTAAGATCTTCTCATATTTTTATCAAAATTTGAGGACCTTAAGTAATATAGGGCTAAATACATTATATGAACCTTATAACATTTATTAAATTATTACTATTACAAAAAAAGGATCAATATTTATCAAAAAAAAATTGCAATGAAAAATGGAAATTGTGTTGTTTTGTAGAAGTAGTTTACAGTGGATTGGCCCCAAGTGATATATGAAACCGACCCGAAATAGACTACATAATCGGTTTCAACCATTTGGATGAGAGATGAAAATACAAGCCAGATTGAGAAACTCAAGACTTGTTTGGATATAAATACCATCTCATAATATCTTTAAATAATAATAAAATAATTTACTTTTTTATCTATGAAAATACCAATATTTAATAAAAAAACATTACACATATTTATCAAGTCATATAACTTGAGAGATAAAGTCTGATTAAAATCTCAGTACATCTATATATGATCTCAACATTCCAAGCATATCGGGCTAATTAATCTATGGACAGCTTCATTTCCTAGACTAATGACATGTTGAATTTGATGATTACCAAATAAATCTAGGACTTTCTTTGTTTTACTCAACATATTCCCTAACATTGAAGATGATTCTACTGCATCTTGAAGCTCTTTTATCATCAACAGACAATCACTTTTAATTATCAGCTTCTAAATGCCTATATTAGCACAAAGTTGAAGACCTCTAAATATTGCTAGTAGCTCTATGTCTTCTGGATATGCAAACTCCGTTTTCTATCTTGCTAGCAGCCATAACAATCAATGTCATCTTTATCATTTATGAGAATAGCACCTATCCACATTTAGTTTCAGAAATCCTTCAAGAGGAGGTTTCCAGCAACAGTGAGTCTTTGTCTTACTGTTTGGCAAAGACTTACAACTATGTACATCCTCTGTAATGATAAACCATGTTCAAGTACCTCTCTTGGTTCAATACATACTTTCTCATGCACCATTTTATTTCTTTTAAACCAGAAACCCATACTATTAAGAAGACTACTATCAGTGCTTCTACTTTTCCAACCTCTTTACTTGCATAGCAACCTTTGTTACTGATAGATCCCTTTTCATCTCTCCCATGATAGGCACAAAACTGCTCCAGTAATAATTTATTGTAGGACAATAAAGTAATGCATGAGGCAAAATTTCTAAACTTTCATTTTAGAAACAACGTAACTCTTTTGTAGGGACATTCTTCTTTCGTAGATTGTGTTGAGTGGATAACCTTTCTTTATACCATCTCCATGCAAACACATTTACTTTATTAGATCGTGAGAATGCGTCCTGCATGTTTACAACATGGGTGACATGGATCTTAAAATATCACCTGGACATGAGCTATACTCGATGGAGTGATGTCCCGATGTCGGAGAAGGACGAGCTGACTAAACGTGTCAAGGTAAGACATCCAAAGCTACACTAAATATGTTTTAAAGTGGCTGGTGTATAATGATTGTCGTTTATAATTTTTTATATGCAAGGTGATTTGTCTTAGATTGGGAGCTTGCAATTTCGAAACAATTGCAAAAGAGATTCAATGCATTTTACTATAAGTTGCATAAGAAGTACTTGGAATATGACACCCACAAAGAGGACTTGGTTGGTGAAACTAGTTTGGTCCCCAATCTTGTATGGGTGTGGTCGATTGGGATATGACGCCTTCAAGGTCTGAGTCAATTGTTTTGTATTATGACGAAATACAATTAAGACTTGATAAGAATGCTTGCAATTTTGATGTGTACTTAGCTATTATTGGCTTTAATTGGCAGAAAATATCTAGTCAAAATCGAGAGAATCGGAAGAGGATTAGTACAAATTATACATGTGGGGGTAAGTCATTTGTAAGGATATTGGAGGAAAAGGTAATATTCTACGTTGGGTCTATAATCTGGTATTATGGTTTCCATAAAAAAACAGTCTTCATTAAAGATGTTCTTCAACACTAAATAGTTTTGCATGGCTGGTTAGCACTTCACACATATTTAATTGGGTCCCACATCGAGCACTAGAAATTGTATATACGTATGCTGATTGGTATATGTTCCACGGCAAACATATATAGAGGGCTGAGGGAACAAACTGGGTGGACTTCTACAAAGAAGTTCTTTGGTCTAAGAAGATGGATAAATTTGTGACCCTACCACTGAAGACAGCCATGTGAGTCTTCACAAATTTACCAAGCCACGAATATAATAATTATTTTGATTGCACATATTATTTCGTATATAGCGTGATTAGAGTTTAAATATGGCTACGTAATGCTAGTAACAATGTATATCTCTATGTGCATAAAAACATGGCTGAATTACAACCTAAGCCACGTACAGAGGACACTGCTGTATTGGATTTCATAAGAAAAATGGGATTGACGGTGGACAATCGGATGTGCGAGGACCGACTGTAGGCAAACTGGTATAGTGCAGATGGACAACTTCAAGGTATTAAATAAACTGCTTGTCTCCAATAGACATAGTGGATTTTATAACTGCTTACCAAATTGGAGATGACAGAGAATTTTATAACTGCATAAACAATACATCTCACTATGGTTTTATTTTAAAGCCGTTCATGCGTTATGGTTAGTGTCTCTTATACTTAATATGTCTGGGTCTTTTTGGGCTAGTTGATGTTGGCTGTCAAGTTTATAAAAAGCAATTTGAATCTCCATGGAGTGTTGTAATCACTAAGCACTTCACTGCTAGCATGAAGCAAGAACTACTAGGCATGGTTTTTAATGATGAGTAATCTCATGGTTATAAGCTGGGGTGTTTAGATACTGAGGCTAATTATCATCACTTGTTGTTGATATATGTTGTTATAAGAAAATAGAACTTGCATGCCTTTCATGTATGCAGTCCGCAAAATAAAATTCCATAATCATTCTAGTGTCCTCTGTTTTGGCATAAAAGCAGAGTTTTTGGTCATATTCAAAATAGATAACAAAGAAAGTGCCATTTGTCATGAATCTACATGTACCTGCATGACTATTTAGGGCTTCAGTTACTGCCCAATAATTGTATAGTAATGCACGATATATACATAGTAATAGGGGACTATGTACCCAGTAGTGTTGGAATTTGGAAACTAAAACTGTAATGAGATTTAACAAGTGGTAAGAAATAAGGATGACTTGTTAATAAGCATATACCCTAGTAAAAAAGAAAGAAAAAGGCTGGACACATAATTAAAGACCTTAAATGGTTAGTGGGCTATCTCCAGCACAGTGTAAAGCTTTACTCATGTACTGATGACTACTATGGGACAAGCTTAGGGATTGCATCTACAGTATCCTAGTAATCCAATGCCAGAAACTGAATTTTTTGTGGTTTGCAGGGGTTTTAGAAGAATGATGCCAGATTAATGTTGGATAAAAGTTGGGTTTGATGGTACATGGACATGGTTGCCATCCTATATGAGCCGTTAGATCATAATCCAGACAAGTCTTTTGTGCGAGGAGCATGCATTGCTGTGAAGGGGACCCTTTACTGGAAGAGAAAGAAGAGAAAGCTGCACATCATTGGGTCCATGTGTAAGACTCAAATAGGACATCATATCCACTTGCTCAATGTAAATAGTTGTTTTAAAGATGTTTGTTCACAGACTGCACAGTTGTATATATAGTGTATTAGGAAGTGAAAATTACATGATGTAAGTGTTGTGGGGGGCACCCAAATGACTTAATTATTTACATGATGGATGAATGAACTTCCTGGGTTATTTACAATGTTGTCTAGGAGTAATTGGGTGTGCACATATGACATATTAGTTGTGGGTTGTGTAATTAGTTTATGTCATATTGATGATGCTTCAGTTCTATTTATATCTGATGATGATTGGCTTGTAAATTAATGGGTAGGTATGATAAGGGTTGGGTCCGTGGGATTTGGGATCTAAGCACTGGCAGTTTGGGAGTTTTTCTCCTTATCTTGATTATTTGTATTGAAATGTGATATTGTATTAGTCTCTAGATTTGTTGGGAATTGGATCTTAACTCTTCCTTGTACGCCCGTAATCATATTTACGGAAATAAGCATGAATATTAATATTATTTCAATATTTAGTTGTGTAAAAAAAAAGGCTAAAAATGCAACAAAAGTAGCTGAAGACATCTGTGCTTAGAGTGGGAAATTTATATATATGTTCATGTGCCTGCTCGCACTAGTGGCATATAAAGAGAAATTTGATGTTTTATTAATTGCACTTAAAAAGTTGATCTTGCGTCTTTTTTTGTGCACGCCAATTTCATAAAACACAGCCCATAATTTATACCCTTTCAATATTAATAATCGATGCAAAAACTGGATAAATATCAATTGCATCGAATCAAGATGATGGACACCATATTAGGTCAAGTCTCAAAAATTATTTTCAAATTCCAGATAGGCCTATCACAAAATCGAAAGCTAAGAAAATTAAGGAAGCAATACAAATACTGGTGCGATCTATTTGGGCCGTGTTTATAAATTCATCAAACAAGATTCTAATATTCAAGATAGGCTTGAAAGAAGAAGAACCAACTTTAATTCATGTAAAATAAGTTACAGACGAGGATGACAAACCTGATAGTTTAGTAAATACTTTTATTTGAATGAGTATAGGCGTATGAGCATATTTTTATGTTTTTATGGTTGTAGGCATTTGTGCTTATTTAATTCATTAATTGGAATTCTTTTATTAGTTATAAAATTATGTGGTTTAGGAGTTTTGGGTTTATTTTTCCAGCAATTATGAACGCAAATAGTATTTTTTTAGAGAGAATTCTTGTTTTCTCTACTTGTTTTTAAATGAACTAAGAATTTATCAAATTCAAATCCTTTGTGACGTTCTCTCCACAATATAGGTTCTTGAAATAAGTTTTTAACAGGTCTAAATCATTCTGACTTTATTCTTGATTTTTTTGGGCGTATTTCAATTTATTCGTAGATTCAAGAGATATTCATTCATACCTAGGGGTGCTACCCGCACCATATGATGTGGGGTAGCCCCCTCCCTGCATCCCGCCCCACATAAGGCAAGGATGGATTTGTCAATCCACCCCGCTTCATGTCCATTTAAGAAATGGATTATATTTCACTAGGTTTAAAATTATACCTAGGTTTAAAAGTGATGAAAAATACATTTTTAGACCCAAATTGTAAACTTAGAATTTGTAAATATGACTATAGTTTAAAAGTTATATAACCTTTAAATTTGTTATGCATATTTTGTATAAGTTGTAGTGTAGTAGATTTTAAACTATATAGTATTTAAATTTTCAAGTGCATAGTTTGTGAACAGATCTAACAAATTGTCATATATATATATATAGATAATTTGTAAAAATAAAAGTAGAAATTTATAGGTATATAAATATATTTAGGATTTTATATATATATATATATATATTTATATATATAATATATATATATATTTATAAGCGAAGGCGGAGCGGGGGAAATGTAGGACGGGATTGGGCCCTCCCCCGCTAAGGGGGTTAGATGTGGGGCAGGGTACCCCGCCCTCACATGTGCGAAGCAGGGTTGCCTGGGGTGCGGGGCCCCGTTGCCCACCCCTATAATCCCACAGGTTCACATCAGTTAGCATTAGAGCTCGGTTTCCAAATCAGCTCTAATTTATTCTTTTAACTCTTGTATTTAGGTTTTGTCTTAAGCATATTTTATAGTTTTTATTCCTATCACAAATTCCTTCTCATTCTTGTTAATTTCGTGGGTTTGAATTCAAATTTGTGATCTCAACAATTGATCATTCGTATACTTAATTCAAGATCTGTAATTTCGTGTGTTTTAAAGTTTTCAATTCTGATCTCAAATTCTTATTTTAATTTTCAAATTTGTAATTTCAAATTTGAATCCAATTTGAATTCAACTTCTAGATCTATTTTGATCTAAATTCAAATTTAGATTCTAAATCTATTATGATCCAATTTTAAATTCAAAATTTAGATCTATTCTGATCTTAATTTTAAATTTTAGATCCTTACACTGAGTCTGCATAAAAAGAAAAGTCAGCAAATTCAAAAGATTTTTGCATAAAAAAAAATTAAAAATTAAAATTAAAAAAAATGAAAATGAAAAAAAAAAAAGAATTGGCTATTTGATATAGGTTGCAAGTAGAGATTTAACATATCATTCTTAGTATCTTGTTTTCTTATTTCCTAGTTGTTCTTTTCTTTGTATAAATTCTCTTAATCTAAGTCTCGTTTGCTAATCTCTTCTTTCCTAATTGTTATTTTCCTTGTTTTTTAAATTTCTATTTCTCTTATTTTGTAATATTTTATTTCATTCTCTTGTTCCTTGAATCTATTGCTGGTTGAAATATTATAAGGTTGTGTCTTGATTTAGTTCAAGTATTTCTTAAAGAACTTGAAAGGGAAAACAAGTGAGGTAAAAAGCAAGAGTAGTGAGGCTAGTATCAAAAAAAGTCAAAAGTAAAGTTTTGAATACCGTATTGGTAAGTGTACCAGTTAAGGCATTGGAACGAAATATTTCGATACTGATACCATTTCGAGATAGTCTACGTAAAGAAAATTATATATATAAATACATATATAAATTATATTTCAAAATAATAATCAATATATGAATAATTATATATAAATATATAAATGTAATTAGCCTAGTATGAATTAAAGTAAAAAAAATAGCAAATAAATGAAAAAATAAATAAATAAAATTGAATGGCCGAAATCAAAAATCTGATACGGCTAGTACCAGCTAAAATATTGACCAGTACAACCGATATTTTGGCCAAAACGGTATATCCCTAAAATATATATCGGAGAACATGCCGGTACGGCATGTTTCAGCCGTACCTGCCAGTATGGTATGAAATTAAAAACGTTGGCCAAAAATATGAAACACGAGTAGAGTGATATTATTTGAGCGTAAACATATAAGAGAGAATGCGAGGTTTTGTTACTAACATTTTGTTTTGCAACACATTAAAAATGTCACATAAAAATGGCTTAAAACCTAAAGAGGAGGTGGATAACTCATCATTTGTGTTGTAGGCCATGCAACAACAGTTTCAGTGATTGAATTTGGTATTAGGGGAAGTGAGGGATAGAATGGATAAGTAAGATGTAGTGATTATAAATTTATAAAGTGTGCAAAATAAGAGGAGACGTGAGCCTAGTGTTGAAAATGAGTATGTGAATGAAGAAGATGATGAGGATGAGGAAAATGTAGTCTTTGAGATTAGAATGGGTGAAAATGACAAACCTAGAGGAAGTAGGCATAGAAGATGACTTAAGAGAAATGCAAGGAGTCGAGATGGGGTAGATGAGAATCTTAGAAACATCAAAATGAAAATACCATCTTTCCAAGGTATGACTGATCTTGAACCTTATTTAGAATAGGAGAAGAAAATAGAGTTGATTTTTTATTGTCACAATTATTCAGAGGAGAAAAATGTGAAATTGGTTATAATTGAGTTCACTGATTATGCAATTATTTGGTGTGATCAATTAGTGACCAATAAGAGAAGGAATCATGAGAGACTTGTAGAAACATGGCGAGAGTTGAAAGCTCTCATGAGGCAGAGATTTATACATAGCCATTATTATAGAAATCTTTATAAAAAAAACCTACAAAATCTTACACAAGGGTCTACAAGTGTAAATGATTAACATAAAGAGATGAATGTAACTATGATTCGAGCTGATGTAGAAGAGGAGCGAGAGTTCACAATGGCTAAACTTTTAAGTGGTTTGAATAAAAACATAGCCAATATAGTTGAGTTGCAGTATTATGTGGAGGTAGAAGACATGGTGCACATGGCTATGAAAGTGAAGAGGCAGTTAAAACGAAATGGGGCAACAAGGTATACTTCAATTTATAGCACTCATTGAGAACCAAAGTGGGATAGAAATGATCAAACTGTGGTAAAGGAGAAGGCCGAATCATCTAAGGTGAAAGATGAATGAACTAGCAAAAATAAATCGAAGGTAAATTTCCAACCTTCAAGGTATAAATATATTAAATATTTCAAATGTTTGGGTTCAGAACATATTGCGTCTCAATGTAAAAACAAGCAGATGATGGTTATATGTGACAATGAAAAGGTGATGACTGAGAGTGAGAATGATAGTAATGAGATGCTCAAGTGGGTAGATAGTAGTGATGTTGATGTAGTAGAATATCTCGTAAAATGTGAGTCTCTTGTTGCCAGGCATACTCTCAGTATGCAAATTAAGGTAGATGATATGGAGCAACAGAGAGAGAATATATTTCATACTAAATGTTATGTGGACAACAAGGTGTGTAGTATGATTATAGATGGGAATAGTTTCACCAATATAGCTAGTACACCTTAGTTGAAAAGTTGAGTTTATCTGAACTGAAGTACCATAAACCTTATAAATTGTAGTAATTGAATGAATGTGGAGAAGTCAAGGTCAAAAAGTAGGTTTTTGCAGCTTTCACCATTGAACAGTATAGTGATGAGGTGCTTTGTAAAGTAGTTCCTATGCATGCTAGCCATATTTTGTTGGGGAGGTCGTATTGGTATGATAGGAGGGTGAGTCATGGAACATGTACAATTTTGTAAAGGATGGAAAAACTATCAAACTTGCTCCTTTAACTCCAAAATAGGTCTATGAGGATCAACCGAAGTTGAAAAGTAAGATTGAACAAAAAAGAAAGAGTGAGGCTAAAACACAGAAGAGAAAAATGAGGGGAAAAAAATGAAAATGAAATCGAAACCTCAAGAAAAAGAGAGTAAAAAAGAAAATAGAGAGATTACTGAGAATAAAGAAAAGAGAATAGAGTGACGAGAGAAAAAACAAAGAGAGCCTACATAGAGAAAATGAAAAACAAAACTGAGTTTTTATGTAAAAGTGAATGAGATTAAGAGAGTCATCTTAGTAGATCAACCTATGATCTTATTTGTTTATAAAGAATCTTATCTTAAACTTGATGACACTAGCCAATCTCTTCCTAATTTAGCTGTTTCTTTATTACAGGAGTTCGATAATATATTTCCAGAGGAGATGCCAAGTGGGCTACCGCCCATTGGAGATATTAAGCATCAAATTGATTTCATGTCTACAGCCGTTATTCCAAACCGACCAGTCTATAGGAGTAATCCGGAGAAAACAAAGGAGTTTCAAAGGCGAGTTGAAGATTTGATGAGCAAAAGGTACGTAAGAGATAACATGAGCCCATAGGCAGTACCAGTGCTATTAGTGCCAAAGAATGATGAGACTTGGAGAATGTGCGTTGATTGTAGAGCGATCAACAATATTACAGTGATGATTTAAGGTCAAACCCTTTTGAGGAGAGGGAGAATGATGGGCACCATGGTGGGTCGAGTCTTAAATATTATTTGCAAATTCTAGGTGTGCCAATCACAAGATCGAAAGTTAAGAAGATCAAGGAAGTAATACAAGGACTGGTGCAATCCACTTGTTTCGAATTTGCAAATTCATTGTGTAAGGCCCCGATATTCAAGATGGACTTAAAAGAAGAAAAATTAGTTTTAATTCATGTAATACAAGCTATATAGGAGGACGGCCAAGCCTAGTAGTTTAATAAAAACTTTTAATTGAATAAGTATAGGCATGTGAGTCTATTTTGATATTTCTATAGTTGTAGTCATTTAGACTTATTTAATTCATTAATTTGACATCTATTATTAGTTATAGGAGTTGAGTATAGGAGTTTTGGACTTAAAAGTGTTCAGCCTATATTTTTAAGTGATGTAGGTCTTATTAGGCTCTAGAGTTTTATTAGAGGCTATAAAAACACGTCCCTTTATTTTTTCAGCAATTATGAGCGTGAATAATATTTTTTTAGAGAGAATTCTTATTTTCTACTTGTTTTTGAATGAATTAAGAACTTAATTAAAGGCAAACCCTTTTGTGGCATTCTCTTTGCAATCTAAGTTCTTGAAACAAGTTTCCAATAAGTCTAGATTATTTTGACTTGATTCTTGACTTTTTTGGGTGGATTTTAATTTGTGTGTTCAAAGGATATTCATTTCTACGGATTCACATCACAAGATCAATTGAATACTAAACTATTACGACGAGTTTCCTGTTGTCGAAACTCTATTGCAACGATAGAGGAAGTGATGGGAGCACAATGTACTCGACGTAATAACCTGTAGCGGCATTTTTTGGTAGCACCGCAAAAGCTATTGCGACTATGTGTATATGTTGGGATAAACCAAAATCGACGTATCAAGTTGCTATTGACGAGAAAATATTTTAATTATTGCGATTATAATTCTATATATTGTGACGATTTTTTTGCCGCAATTCGTATTTCTCAACGAATAAATAGGGTTCTATACATCCATTTCCTGCGATTATATAGCTCCTTGCGATGATGTCAATTCACCGAAATAGATCAACCAATTGCGGTGATTTTACTGGATAGCTGACTTAGCGTAGAAAGATGCAAACAATTTTCAACCAATATGTGGCTATCCTAATGCCGCTGTGAATGGCCAATCCTGGTGATTTTAGAGGCTTTTCTCGACGAAAATAGGCATCGAAAAAGCCTTATATTTTCTTGTAGTGTAGAGCTTGTTATCTGCATGAAGTAGAACATTCCCCTGATCTACTTTTGATCATTTGTATGATTAATCTATAATCACTCCTAACACTAAACTTTCCACTTTTTTTTTCTTATGTCCATATCCACTTATCTGTCTGCTCCCCTGCATAGATTATGATTTTCAGAATTTCTGTAGCTATATTTGGATTGACTAGAACTCTTATCTTTTCCACATTTCACCATTTTGTATTATTGTTAATAATGTTATCTACTGCTCCATTCTCTACCCTTATGTCTATGTTGTCTAGTTGCAAACCTTGAAAGCTTGAGATACAATTATCAGTACATAGTTTGGCATTTTTTTCCATCACTAGTTCTCCATCGACATCCTTGAGATAATATTTTTTTAACATCCCATATTCTTCGCCATGTGTATCAAGGACTTCTTTCCCATACCAGAATCAAAGAAATTACCTCTTGGTAAATATCTTGCCTTATAGATTTTGTGTAGCATGGAGCTTTCTTCTCGCAAGATCCTCTACCTTGTTTGGCAAACAAAGCCAGGTTGAAAGTTCTCAAGTCTTTAAGGCCTAGACCACTTTTGAATTTAAGCAATTTTTTTCCCAATTGATCCCTTTCCTCTCATCCTATTTTTAACCCCACCAAAATCTTGCCATCATGGATTCTAGCTCTGAGCATAAATTAACAAGTAATAGTAGCTTATAGAGTATGTTGGGATTGAGAGTGCTACAACTTTTATAACTAGTTCCTTAATTACCACATTGAGATAACATATGTTCCTTCCAACTCTATTATTATTTTCAAACTTTGTGTTTTATTTCTAAGAAAGCTTTGGTTTTGGATCTACATACTACTGGAGGTAAACCTAAATACTTCTATTACTGTTGAGCACTATTAATCTCTCACATATGCATGATTTTTTCTTTCACTTCAGCTTTTACATTCTTGCTAAAAACCAGTGAGATTTTCTCCCTGTTAATCTTCTACCTTAGGACTTTTCATATATTTCCAGCCTTGAACATGTCTATTTTTTTCAATATCTACTCTAAATAATATCACACTATCATCTGCAATAAGTAAATGATTAATTTGAAGAGCCACTTTGCAAACTTTTATACCCAAGACTTTATGATTATTCTCCACCATTTTTAATAAGGGAATTAATCATTCAGCACAAAGCAAAATCAAATAAGGGGAGAGAGGATCCCCTCGTCTCAATCCTCTACTACAAACAATAAGCCATTTAGGATCTCCATTAATTAATTCAGAAAAAAAAAAAACCGTCATAACACACTTCATATATCATGTTTACCAACTTCTTCTCAAACCTCGTAGTATTCGTGATAGCCTCTAAAACAAATAGCCCTTTTTACAAACTTTCTTCTATTTTCAAATGGTAGATAAGCTCTTATGCAATAATTACATTATCAGTGACAAGTTAATTGGGGACAAATACATTTTGGAAATATGAGATAATAGATAGGAGTACACTCTTCAGTCTATTGGCTATTACTTTTACAATCAATTTATAAATTATATTATATAGACTTGTGGGATGAAAATCAACCACTTTTACAAGAGATTTCTTCTTTGGAATCAGGGTAACGAAACACATGATTTTAGCTATAGCCGTACTTCATTTATGGTATGATATAGCTTTCAGGACTGACTTGTGTCCAAGCTGTCACCAAGTGATCTGATACGAAAATCAGATTAGAGGAGCCAACTCATGGAGAAGTAGGAATTGAATTCCAATTATTTTCCCACGTTGCTTTCAGTGCAATTTTGTCCACATGGTCAGGTCCACACTCCACACTACGTTGAATTTCTGCTCGGCTTTATCCCATTATTAATATCTAGATTTTCTTTTCTTTCGTAAACTAACTAATATTTATGGAAAAAAAAAACTAATATACCTATTCAAATGTTTAAAAAATATATTTGAAATTAAAAATAATAAAAATAGAAAAGTGCAAATTATACTAAAATACACCAAATAGACCAATTGAATAGGTATAGTAACACCGCTGCATAAATAACTGCAAACAGAGCAAAAGATTACAACAATTACAGTGGTGAAGAGACTTGTCTTCTGTACATATGATTTGCAAGTAAGACCATTCAGTTGTGATTGTGGATCTCAAAGCCAAGTGCCCCCACACCAACATGACCTTCTTGCCTAGGACTAAAAAAAAAGTTGGAATTTTGCTTATAAATAAGCTTCAAATTCCACAGATATAGATATTCATGTGTTTAATTGACAAGTCAAAGGTCATAAATGAGCAACAACCACCCTTCCATCGTCAATTTCTTCAAACCCAATCTCTTCCCCACCAATGTTGAACTTAAAAAACTTTTTTGACTTGCAGAGTTTCATCAAGTAAAACCAGCCAATCCCAGCAACAGTCATTATTCCACTCACTAAATAAACAATTTTTGTAGCAATAGCCATTATAACTATCAGAAACCCAGATGGTATCAAACACATGAGCACCAGCCCCGGCAACCTCAATGGAACTCGATATGGTCGTTTCAACATTGGCAACTTCCTTCTCAACCAAATAAACGAAGCAAACTCTAACAACATACTCAAGGAATACAGGAAATTGGCCGAGGATATGATGTCTGTGAAATCCATATATGAAACCCCAAGTGAAATCAGAGTTGCTAACGAAATCCCAACCCATGGGGTGTTGAACCATTTAGACCTCAAACCAAAAAACGTGGGCAAAGATCCTATATCCGCCATACCCAGAAGTTGGAAAGAACTACTGCTTAGTTGTGCTTCGTATAGCCCAATTGCTGATAAAACAGCACCAACTTCAAGAAAGATTTTCAGCCATTTACCAGCAATCATATCTGCAGCAGTGGCCATAAACCCAGATTCCCATTCGCTTTGGTTGACGGATAGAGATCCTGTCACGGCCAAAAGTGGAAACAGATATGCCAAGCAAGTGAAAATCACCGCAACAAAAAGAGCCTTTGGAAATGTTTTTTGGGGCTTATCAACTTCTCCGGCCAGAGTGCTGACATTATCCCAGAAATTCAAGTTCCAGAAAAGAGTGTTGAAAAACAAGTTCCAATCTTTTTTCACACCTTTCTGCCCCAAACTGATCCATCTATGGGGCCGAATCTTGGGGAGTGCAATCAAAGTCATCAATATAAAAGGCAAAAGTGAAACAACAGCAAGTGCAACAGCAGCATATCCAACGATTGTCAAACCGGTATAATTAAGAAAGGAAAGGCCTAAAGTTGAGCCCAAGATTGAAAGATACCTAGGAAGGCCAGATTCCAAAGCAGGGATTAATTGTTTCAGATAGTCTATACACAGAACTGGGAAAGCAGCGATGTTGATGACACCACTGAGGAACTTCAATGTTCCCATGACAGATCCCCAAAAAGGACCAAAGGCACGCTCAGCCCATATGACAAACCCACCGTTGCCGGGAAAGGCGGTGGAGAGCTCGGCGGTGATAAGGGCCTCCGGGATACTCCATATGAAGGGGAAAATGAGGAAACCGAGAATGGCGAAAAGGGGTCCTGCTGCTTGCACCGCAGGCTCCACTCCATAAGGGCCGCCGGCCACTTCAAAGTAGACGATAAAGATGAGAGGTATGAGGGTCAGCTTTTTTGGGTCTGGACTGCTTGTTGTTGTTGTTGTTGTTGCTGTCGTCGTCGCCGCCGCCGGGGTGGAGACAGGGAGTTGCTGAGGCATGTTTACTAGTTTTCTCGAGGTTTATGGGTTATATTGTTGCGTGATGGAACTGGAAGTGATGAACCAGACAGATGCCAACAGAATGATGAAGATGCAGGAATATTGGAAACGGAAGTTGAGGCCTATAAAGGAATGCAAAGGATGTGATGGATTTATAGAAGGCTATAAAATTATAAGCCACCCGTTTGTGCAAAGGAATTGAATAAATGAGTATAGTTATACATGAGAATGAGATCGATTGCCAGTTAATATTGAGATGTTTTTGTCAGAGGGCGGACGAAATAATTTGGAAGTGTTGTGATCTGAAGGATATTCTACAGTGTGTGGGCAGTCAAAATAGTCAGCTCGGCCGAATCTATTCGATTATTTTAGTAAGGAGCATGAGGAACGTGTCTTGTGTTTTCCGGATTTATGTGATTCCGTTATTTTGGGCAATGGTGATGATCGAGGGATATCACTAATAAGGGAAAGATATCCGAAAACTATGGAGTCACGCATTTTTTACTCTTTTCAGCGCATCCACTCACTTTAATTACTTTGAATTTACCAAAGAGAATTACTAATTGCTACAAAATAAAAAAAAAATTACAGAAAAAAAAATTATAAATTAACATGACTTCTTAATATCTTAATATCTGTAAGATATATTTTATAATAAAAATAATTTTATAATTTGACGTATCATATCAAACCACATCAAATTATGAGTTTTTCTTTGTATAATTTCTTTAAGACTAAAATATAATTTGAAAATATATATTATATATCTAAATAAGCAAAACTAAAGCGTTTTAACCTATCATTATACATGTAATTACGGGAGTAGAATGGAATTAATTAGCATCGTTTATGCGGATGCTAAATATTTATCTAAGCATTTTACTTGTGATGGGTTAAAAGACAAAAATACGCAACAACGTGAGTTGCACGTTTGGAGAGAGTCTGTTGTTTGTTTAAACTTTAGTACTAGTTAGTGGGTAGGAAGGAGCAGACATTTTTCTTTTATATTCCTATTCTTGTTTCCTCTCTCTTTTTCTAGTCTTTAATTTCATTCCCTAATTTTAGAATAACATTATAGCTTTGTGTAATTTATTTTATCCCCAATTTTTTTATTATTTTATAGTGATGGACTTAAAAAATAGGGGGTTTGAATAATGCCATGCTCACTAGAATTGAGATTGATTGATAGATAGATGGTGGGGTGATAAAAATAATTCTTCTTCTAATTTATATTTAGTTGACTGTATTGCAGTTTTTATTTTAAAAATAAATAAAATACATTTTTCAGATTTTTAAAATTTTTAATTTATAAATAAAAATATCTTAATCATTTTTATTTTAAAATAAAATTATATATATATTTACTTTTGAACCGTAAAGAAATCCAATTTTTTTAACAAAATATAGCATTGCCCCGTGTGATAAACACCAGAGAATCGTGGCAGTTTTTTTGCAATCCTAACCCCGTGTGATAACGTCAGAAGCACAAAAGAGCAAGTGCGTTTGCCGGGAGTCGAACCCGGGTCTATTGCTTGGAAGGCAATTATCCTAACCGTTGGACTACAAACGCCAATTGAAAGAGACATCTTTTTCTCTCTATATAAAACTAACCCCTGACGCCGCTTTTTCCAAGGTAAACAACAGAAGGACCCACAACCAAATTCATGGTCATGTTTGGTTCCTTTTTTTTTTTTTTTTGTCTTTTATATTTAATTGGAAAACCCTAAAAAATTGTGGTTCTTTAAGATGGTTTTGTGGGCTAGCTTATTTCGCTAAAAAATTAGTGTCTAATTTTCTGTAAAGCATAGATTTTTAGTATTTTTGCGAAAACTTGTATTTTGTACGAGCGTTCAACTTGAATCCACTTTCAGATTACCTGATTTGACAATGTTAAAGGCTATTTGAATTCGACATTATCTATGTCATAAATTGGTGCTTGTTTTGCCAATAAAACCAATCACCCCATTGTGATATGCTAAACTTATGGAGTACTGTTCATGTATGTTATTGATTTCACGTACCTTTAGACAATATAAACCAGTCATGACTCCCGGTGTGATATGTTAAACTTATGCAGTACTGTTGTAAATAATTGATTTCACATTCCTTTAGAACATATTGTGCAAATAGTTAACAATATTGTGGAATGTAATATGCGGTACTTTTGATGCTTTTGGCTCTAGAATAACATTATATACAATCGTAAAATATGTAAATATTGTGTAATTACTTAAAAAGAGTAAAGTTTATTATTAAAAAATTAATTCTTTTCATATATGTTTCGAGTTTTAGTCACTTTTTTCAAAATGATTATACAGTACCAAATATAATTTCTTTTGGCCTCTACCTATGTTCGTAGTCTTGGAGGTAAATATTATAAGAGATCCTTAGCAAAGAAGCTCTTCCTAATCAATGAGTTAACTTCAGGTTCTAAGTAAAGTATTCTAACAAGGACCTCTTCTCCTCCATCTTCAAGGCCAAGTTCAGTTGAAACTCGAAACTGAGAAATTTGAGCTCTGACAGTTGTTTGTGGATTCCAACCTTGATTCGAAAGATGGACATGAACTCAAGTCTAATTGTTTCCGATACGCTTTTCAAAGTAAGGACTTTTTGCTTAGGGATGGAAGTGATACATCAAGAGGTTAACAAGTAATATGGCAGTTCTGTTTCACACAATGAGTGGAAGGACAGGAAATTATTAGTATGTTTAGAATTGAATTTGTGTCACCCATCTGTATAATTCGACTTCTATTTCCCACAATGCTATAGTTCCATCTGCAGAATTTTGCATAAGCATGAAATCGAAGAAAAATGACACCAAAACAATACAATCAAGAGTCTTTCCTAAACATGAAACCAAAGAATCTTCAGAGACATGCAAAACAAAGAGAGCTGAAAACAAAATAGATAGAGGGTGTAAATATGATAAAAGAATGACATGAGAAGAGAGAGACTAGACAACAAAGTATTTCTAGATTAGTAGATAATAGAAGCTAATAAACTTAAAATAAGGGTCATTATTAGACATGCGGTTCTGACTCTTAAAAAATATAGGATAATAGAAGTTAAATTTTACGATTAATATAGCAAAAAAGTAAAATGGATCAATTTTTTATTTTTATTTTTATTTTTTATATATACATAGTCTAATGGAGATGATCTTTGTACAAGTTATTAGCCATTTTGCATCCAATCCATAGGAATGCTCCTCCTTCTTATCATAACTCATTTCCACCGCTCATCCAAACAACGCACGACTCACTTCATATGTAGCAGTTAGTGTTGTCAATCACTACTTCAAATCTGAAAAACAAAGTTTTAAATCACCACTAATCTTAATGAAACTGAAGAGTGTGCACTATACATTGAGCCTAGTGGGCCTAGTATTGAGTTACCCATACCTTATTGGTTAGAGTAGGAATTTACAGAATGACACACATTCTGGGCCTAGCTAATGGCCCATTTCCAAAATGGAAAAAAAACAATAATAATCTAAAAGTGCGTCTGCCGGGAGTCGAACCCGGGTCTATTGCTTGGAAGGCAATTATCCTAACCGTTGGACTACAAACGCTCACGGAGCAAATGATTGGAACTATATATATCAAACGTAAGTGTGATATGAATCCATACAAGGAGATGGAGAGCTGGGGTAAGATTCCGTTCTTATCAGAACCATCAAAGTCTGCCATAGTTAATATCCACTTGGAAAGCAACTTCGACACAACACTAGGAAGAATCTTAAAGACAAAAGCATGGGAAATAAAATAGGAAAGGTTTTGACGGGGGAAATGGAATCAGAGGTTATCAAGATTCTCACAATACAAGACAGATTTTGGAACAATGCCTTGTTTGTGAGTACAAGACAAAAATTTCATCATCTTTGTAAATTATAATTCTATATTCGTCTTGATAGTAGAAAATACAACATTTGCATTGCATGCTCCATCATATCAGCATCTTAGCATCTTGGACCATTAGGCTAGGCCCAATCATTTGGCCCGGCCCGATTTTGAAATTGTATTTATTTTTCAATAAGTTTAACATTTTTATTTTAAAAGGTTTAGGAAACTTTTGGATTCGGAATCCGAATGAACACCCCTACATTAGGCGACACAAAACCATCCGGTTTCAAATAATTTTACACAACTCCCTAATATAATCATCTTTTTTTACAGGTTTATTTGAAATATCACACTTCCTAGTTCAATCCCATGTTACCAAACATGTCATTTGGGAGTTTATTTTTGTTAAGTACTTTTATTAAAATATGTCAGCTTCAAATCTCTTTATAGTTTTAGTACTTTTATTTATGACCTTTCCCATTTTCAAGACATTTTGGCTTTTCAAGTGATAGTTGACACTAGAAACCTTGGAAAATATAGTAACAAGATTGATTGCTTTGTTATTGGGAATCGGGATATTTGCTATAACCACACAAGAACAACGCACCAATAACCCCAAACAGAATGGGATCCTCTCCATTTGTTGATAAATAAAATTGTCAAGATGCCTCATGTGTTTAAATAAATAAAAAATGACAAATTGGTGTTTGGTTTGGGAATGATAAATAGCATTTCTTCGATATATTGCTTTATTTGAATCATCTAATCCCACATGCTTAACACTCAAGAGGGAGTCCTTATTTGACATTTCTCTCTTACCCGCTCGACATTTAGAAAGTAACAAGAATTAAGTGGCAGATGTGTTCAATGTATTCTGTTGCAGTTAAGCCTTGCATCAAGGTGAGTAATGGCAAATGCCCATCTCGAAAATCAATTATTGCAAGAGCTGAAGTGACTCAGACTGTGGCTCCCCAGCACAGTACCACACGCAGTTTCCCTTTGTTGTCAAAGGATGGGATTCCTCTGGCTGATTTACATGTACATGAAATTATAGAAAGGCAGTCTCAGAATAACATCTTTGACAGGGAAGATCCTTGTAAAAAGCCACAGTTTCATCCTATGTTTCTTGAAGAAGCATATGAAAAGTGCAGGAATGTTTGTGCAGAATATGCCAAGACCTTCTATCTAGGTCCAACTCCATTTCCCTTCTTTCATAAGTTTTGACTTGTCCAATCTGTCTATGATGTCTTGAATTCTAGCTGAGTAGATTTATTGTGAATCATCAAATCTTATTTCATAGGATTCTATGATTCCCTTAGGATGTATACCAAAAAAAGGTGTCAAGGAGAACATGTGCTTTTGTCTGTATGGACATGTCATGAATTTGATGCAAGTTTTGGTATACTGTCTTGATGCAGGAACTTTGCTAATGACCGAGGAACGACAGAAAGCGATATGGGCAATATATGGTAAGGATATATCCTGAAATTTGCTTATTTTTCATCATGCCCAGATTTATCGATGCATTTCAACCCACTGAGAGTCTGAGATCAATCCTCTTAAATTAGTGCTAAAACTGGCAACATAAATTACTCTGGTCTTTCTTTGAAAATTGGTATTCTGCAGTCTGGTGCAGGAGAACAGATGAATTGGTCGATGGCCCTAATGCTGGTTATCTAAGCTCTGCTGCTCTTGATAGGTGGGAAGAGAGCCTGCACGATATTTTCAATGGACGCCCTTATGACATGCTCGATGCTGCATTAACTGATACAGTTTTCAAGTTTCCTCTGGACATCAAGGTGGTTAGAATGTGAATGTCTGCTTTGCTATTGTGTTCGGCTATATATAGTTGAACACTATAGCAAAATGTAAACATATTGTATTTCTTTTCTCTTTTTTCATGTACTTTGTCTCCCACAATAGTTTCTCTCTCTTTGTAATTTTTCTCCAACAAACTACTAAATAATATAATATTTAAATGATATAGAGAAAAAATAGATATGCTGATAAATGATATATTATAAAAGTCAGTATGTAAAATGGAAAAAGTGGATTTTCGTGATGTATTTTAAAAGATAAGATACATAAACCATTGGGAGTGCTCATGCATTGCTAGTAAAAATAATTTCATTAATAAAAACCATTACTAGTTTCACTGAACAGATTTTTGTTGTTCTTTAATCATAGCCATTCAGGGACATGATTGAAGGAATGAGAATGGATACAAGGAAAAGTTGCTATGAGAACTTTCAAGAACTCTACCTTTACTGCTACAATGTAGCTGGAACTGTGGGCCTAATGAGTGTTCCAGTGATGGGAATTGCACCAGAATCTCAGGTTTCTGCTCAAAGTATATATAATGCAGCACTCTGCTTAGGTATAGGAAACCAACTGACCAACATTCTCAGAGATGTGGGAGAGGAGTGAGTTTTACTTACCTCTTTTACTTTCATTTGCCCAACATTCACTTGATTAATCTCTTCAATTCCTCTTCATCTCTTTTCTTTCAGTGCATTAAGGGGGAGAGTATATCTTCCCAAAGATGAGCTTGGACAGTTTGGGCTAAGTGAGAAGGACGTTTTATCAACGAAGGTCACTGATAGATGGAGAGAGTTCATGAAAGAGCAGATTACAAGAGCAAGATTCTACTTCAACCTTGCTGAGGAGGGAGCTTCTCAGCTCGACGAGGCTAGCCGCTGGCCAGTATGTACCCCTTTCATTTAGACTCTTTTCTCTTCCGTGCATTGAATTTGAAGTGCAAGTCCATCCTCTAAACTTGGGATTTTATTGGATTTACAATTGGATCTCTAAAACATTTTTGAAACAATCTAAAACTCTAGGAAAAGAACAAACTTGTAAAGAATGAAGTGAAAGTTTTGCAGAAGTTGATGCGCATGGTTTGTTGTGATTTTGCAGGTATGGTCATCCTTGCTATTGTATCGAATGATCTTGGATGCAATTGAGGATAACGATTATGATAATTTGACAAAGAGAGCCTACGTTGGAAGGAGCAAGAAACTTTTCATGTTGCCTCTCGCATATACTAGATCTCTATCGAGTCGCAAGGTTTTCTTATAAAGGACAGTCAAATTAGAAATATATAGTGTTATAGAAGAAACAAACACATTTTATGTGTGGTCACTTTTGCGACTCGTGCATTCCGTTAATACTATTGGTTGCTAGGCTTGTTCATTTGGCCCAGGTTTTGTCTGGCCTGATCCTGATTTTTTTTTTTTTTAATAATTTTGGCACTTTCACTTAAGAGATTCAAGAAAATTATAGATCTAGAATCCAGATTTTTCAATCCGAAATTCGGATGAACATGTCTATTGGTTGCTTCACTTTTTTGTTAATATAAAATAAATGCTGAGTTCTACCACATTAGTGGAATATACAAAAAATACACAAATGTAAATGAATATGGCAGAAATGTTCTTTTTAAACAAGTCTAGTAAGTTTAAATTGTACATGGAAGATGCTACTTATATTATTGCATAAAAAAGAAAAATGAGTGGTAAGACTTCTGGTTTTGTGACCGATATAGTTTCCACATGTGCCATTTTCTTTAAGGATTAATGACTGGAATATTAAGTTGGATAAATTTTGAAACTCAAGTCATCAATTTTGTAACTCCCATCTTGTACATTAATTTGTGATTTTTCTGAAACCCCTAAAATATGATTTATTTATCCATTAATTTATAAGATAATCTTGTTGTTATTAACAAGTATGTTATCTTTATTTAATAATAGTTTGGAAATGAATACTTTTTGTTCCTATAATGTGATGTAAAATGGAAAGATTATTTTTCATATGTTATTTGGAGATGGAAAGAATGGCACGTTCTTGAGCATGAATGACAGAATATTCCCTTGGTGGTATGATTAATGATATGCATTAAAGACATATTTATGTCCATCATAGTCGTATAAAAAAAAAAAACTATCCTTTATATTTTTATACGAATTTTGAGAATCTCTAATGTTGAGAACTGCTTGATACTGATGTTGAGAAAATCTAATTCCATATCATTTGGGTTCCCACCCATTCAATTACCATCTTCTGAATCCTTAGGCTTGTTGGTTTATTACTTTGCAATGATTGTTAAGAATGGGCATGCATGCCTCTTTAGGGTTGAGGTTCTCTAGTACGTGATTCACAGATGTTCATTACAAACATATACCATCCCCAAGTGGAATGTATATCTTACCTCGTAACATAAAGACATTCGAATCTGCCCCCAAATATAATTAGCATAAAGACTGGTAACCGTTAGATTTTTGAGTTGATACCAATGTTTAAAATTACATTCCGGTGATAATTCTGATTTATGCAGTAGAGCAAAATATTTCAATCCCGTGTATTCCGGTATACCATTTCAAAATTAATAATGTATTATATATAAATATTTATATGTATTTATAAACTAACAACTAATAGAATATATGTAAGTGTGTATCATATATATGC
Organism: Platycarya strobilacea; assembly: GCA_036898215.1. Taxonomy (NCBI): domain Eukaryota; kingdom Viridiplantae; phylum Streptophyta; class Magnoliopsida; order Fagales; family Juglandaceae; genus Platycarya; species Platycarya strobilacea. Next base: position 24,202,644 of record CM072550.1, read on the forward strand.
GTACATCTATGAATTGAATAGAGATTAAAACAAAATACAAATCTAAGTTGAGAAACAATAACAAAGAAAAAAAAAGGAATAGATATATTATTGATAATATTGATAATAAAAAAAATAAAATGAGGGGATAGATTTAAAATTCGATGATCATTCTGATTTAAGTATTGGAACGAAAAATTTCGATTCTCATGTATTTCGGTATACCGTTTCAGAATTAATTATATATTATATATAAATATTTATATGTATATATAAAAGAATAGCTAAATAAAAGAAGGATATATCCACCGGAAACTAGACTCGAATGAAAAATTCCGACTAAAACAAAACGGAATTCAAAAACTCTTCCAGGTTTTCCAGTACACTTCTATTGCTTTTCTCATACGTAATCAATTCCACGTAAGAAGTGTGTGAAAAAGGGGCAAATTAAAATAATACATAACAAATCTCAGAAAGTCCGCTTGATTACCAAAAATTAAAACAAAAAGGCCTATAAGAGGAATCGTGTAATTCAGATTCAAAAGAAGGAAAAAAGAAATTATAAGGCACCCATTATAAGAAAAAATTAGACATCTCTCTACAGAACCCCGAGCAAAAATCATCCATCCATCTACAGAGAAGTGGAGGAAAATAAGGACAACCAAAAAAAGGGAAAAAAAAAAGAAGGAAAATCAGTGCTAAGAAATTAAAAAAGACGCCAATTTTGTTCAATGAATTGGTACACATAAGCTCCTATAACGTTGCCAGTTCTGCTCCTTCCTCTCTCGAATAAGAAGTCACAGTAAACCCCCACCCCCCATCTGCACATTGTACATACTTCTTCACCAATCAACCCCCACTACAGAAAAATTATGAACTTTTGAATCTCATAAGGCGTCGTCATCGTGAAACAGCTAGTCGCTAGCCGCTTCCAATTCAGCAACTAATTTACTGATGCATCATAGGAAGTAATCTGGTGTTCTCCTCGTCACATCAGGCTCCCCCCTCCTTGGAGCAGGCTCAAACTGCACCCCAAACATAAAAAGAGTTCAAGCTCGTTGTCGTTGCATCATTCGTGTTGCAATTGCGAAGGTGGTTAGTCAAAAGAGAGAGATAAGAAACCTGAATGAATGTGTGGTCCTTGCAGTCATCAACTTCCAGGATAGATGCCATGTTTCCACAGCGATAACAATAATTAGGGGCACTAAATATGGTAACCACTTTTTGTTCCTGTAGGCAAGGAATGCAAATTGAGGACACAGACTGACCAACCCAAACAAAACAATTATAGCCAAATAAAACCTCAAAATGCTTCTAGGCACTTACATGACCCCAATTATATCCTTCCATAACCAACTGGTGAGCTCTAGCAATCAGCTTTAGGCTATTAGTATGGTTGAACTGCTCAGATATGTCCTGTAAAAAATACGAGTAAACTGATCAACAGAGCTTGAAATTATGTGGGGAAGACAGATTTAGTGAAAAACAGAAATTAAACCACCTGCCCAAAGGTGTATCCAGCACCCCTGGGAGAGATACCCCAACCACAGCGATCGTCTGGGTCAGACCATAATAGATCACACATAGGTCCCTCGTGAGGAACTTCTTGAACGCGATCAAAGTTACGAATGTTATCTAGGGTCTCTATGGAAGGGGACAATCCACCATGCAGACAAAATATTTCAGATTCAACCTTCAAAAGATAAGAAAAGGTTAGCATATCATCACACTATCATCCAGAACACCTAACAACATTAACACTTTCCCAGTGTCTTTGTGTTGCGGGTGTGCCCCTAGTGCCTTTTCAATTATACGTGGGATTGTTACCATTAAAAAGCACAACATTAACACTTATAAATCACTGCAGCTTATGTACCATTATTGATTTGAGAACCGGGACAATCAAAAACCGAAAGATGGTCCCCCCAACTACAACTCAATCATATGCAAAATTACAATGCAAGAGCAGATAATAATAACATATACTTCGAGTTTTGAAGCAGCAACAGGCTCCAACAAGAAAATTAGTAACCAAATGCCTAGGCATAAATTGAAATCAACCATGCAATCATACAACAATATGAAATCTATATTCTTCTAAAGCATGATGATTATGTGATCAACCATCCTTTGCATTGAAGAGCTTCTGTTGCTGATATAACTTGGCATTAATTGCAGGGGAACCGTACAAATAACAATACAGTTGGACATAGGCTAATCCATAACAGTTATAATACATCATGATGTTATAGTGCCAATGATCACAAAGAGGTTGCAAGAATTAGCCACCAATCTTCTTCAAAATTTTCAAAGATAACATGCATCAATCCTTCTCAAAAGCAATCACCCATTCAACTCTGGCTCAACAAAACTTCATCCCATCATGGCTATATGGATCAGCTACATATAAATGGTTCCTTACAATATTCCTAGATTTTTCTCCTTCCTTTTATACCAAATGGATGTTGCTGGCGGCAGTGTACACGACAAATCAGAAGAAATAGATGCAGGATAATCATTTAAAGCATCAAGGAAATGGCAAATATAATTATACTAACCAATGCTGTTAGCGGGAAATAGTCAAACAAATCTGTAAAGGTCTTCCAAACATTGGCATTACCATACCTGAAAATGAACCAAGGCAAAAGTACCTTAAGAGACTCTTTTATTAATTATAAAAAAAAAATTGGTAATATTCAACCAAAATTAAAGAGGTCAAAGGTTGGGGAAAGCAGTAGGATTTGGGCGTAAGAGACTAGCTGCAGATCTAGGGTTTAGGGTTTAGCTGCTGATTTGAGCTGCTAAACCCTAGCTGCAGATCTTGAAGGTAGCATATTTTCAAAATATTTACCAAAAAACAATTGTCAATCCACAAGCGAAGTCAGTTTTGAGCTGCTGATTTTTAGTGTTTATGAACAAAGCACAATGTATTTCTCAATGATCTGCCACACTCAAATATAATGGTGCACATATCAGTCATTTGGGACAAGAAATATCTCATTTTGGGACAAGAAAAATCTCATACAAAGTTTGCCTCCCACAGCATGGATGTAATAATGGTATAGATATTTAGCACTCTTCCAATAACATGATTTACAGCCTAGAAAAGCCCTTTCCAACCGAAGAGATGGGGAGGATAGATATAACAGAAAAGGGAAGATATTGGTTTCCCATTTGGGTCTTTGGTACAAGCTATAAAAAAGTGAAAAAAATGATCTCTTTCCTTTGACTGGTAAAGATAGAAGTATGAGGTGCATCTCGCGAGAGCGCAACGATCGAACTTTTGAAGACAGGGAGCGGTAACTAGAAGAGCTTCAGTCTTTCTTTTATAGTACTTTATTTTTATGGGTTATAGCTATAGATTTCAATGGTCTTCCATTTCATGAATTCCTTGTATCGTACTTACCACATTCGACCTAGATAGGTCATGTCTCTTGTATACCATTTGTGTACTTGGGTTTTGCCTATTATTAATATGATTGTTTACTTATCAAAAAAAAGAAAAAACAGATAGAAGTATGAAAAAGAAGAAAAGAGAAACTAGTTTTTCTACATTCAACACGCTTAACAAAAAATAAAAATCATATAAAGGATTGAGAGAATTGAGGCGTAAAACTTAAGGATACACATTAGCCCATCAAAAAACATTGTAGAAACACATTACCCTGCATAATCCATCCCATTTCTTCCAATTTAGGGATGGATCAATTGCATTCTGATTTTCCCTCCTATCAAACAATAAGAACACATAATTCTGTCTATATTTTCCTTCTTCCCTTCTTCATTCATCCCCTTTACCTTTGTACCAAAAGGACAATTAAAGGAAGAGAAAAAACCGGTAATAAAAAAGATTGTCAGAGAATCTCAAGAAGAGATTTGAACTGAAGTCACAAGTAATGATGGCAGGTGTTTAGAAGTAAAACGAGGGGTGCAACATGAGGACTAATGATAGTAGGTATCACATTAGTAGGTTAAAATGAGCTTGTGGCAAACCAAAAATATTAAGAAACTCACTTTCGAAGGCACTCATCATAGAAGCCATAGACTTGAGTAATCTGCAATGAAAAACATAAGGCAATAATAAGCATAAAAAACTCGTTGCAAAAAGAATAATAACAAAAGGCATAAAAGACTTGCATCATAGAAAATTGAAACAAAAGTTGCATTACACCTTACGACCCAAATGGGAAAATGGACGGAACCCCAAAATGAACCTCCTAATTACAATAAAACAACAGCTTTATGACCAGCTCCTAACAATACAATGGCATTTACTATAATGTTATTATCATAATAGAAACAAACTATACCATTACGAAGTCATTTAACAAGAATAAACAGAAATTCTTAAAAAATAAATCCAAATTATTATTACCTGGCGGCTTTCGTGATTTCCTCTTAGAATAGTAATCCGATGGGGATAACGCACTTTTAAGGCCACCAGAAGCTGAATAAAGGAGTTAATCATTACAACAGTAGTTGCAACACAAAGAATTGTCACCAAGCTAAATGAACATGTAGATAATGGAAATAAAAACCATGAAGAGCATCTGATCTGTTGGATTTAGACATTCCAGATAGGTATTAAACAAGATCATTATCTATTGCACAAAAATATATGGTATATTCAACAAATGCAACCATATAAGCAACAATCAAGGAAATATAAGAGATACTGTCACTTTATAATGAACGCAATCCTTCATTCCAAGCCCAGCAGCATATGCAACAAAATTTACAACTCATAATGTGTTTCTAGGAAGAGCCAGAAACTACGATCCATGGTCATTGCGCTGCCCAATGGCAAAGGGCAGTTGAGAGAGAGACAGAGTGGTGTGGGGCCCGGTAGGACCCATGCAGCCTGTGGGGCCTGCATATCTCTCTCTTTCTCCTCTCAACTGCCCTTGCGATGGGGCAGCACAATGGCAGGGGAACCAGATCCAAGAGCCAGAGCCTTGCGAATGGATGAAGCTACAAGAATTGATTGACTCAAATATTATGGCCTCAACTTAAGTTAACAAATTTTGTCCCAAGAATCAAGAAATTCTTTGTTGGTAAAAGTTAAAACATCATACATCAGAAAGAATAAAAAACTTTCAAATAGAACCTTTTTTAATGAGTAAAGCAACAGTTAGAAAGACAAATAGAACTTCAAAAAGCTAGAAAGTAAAAAGATTAAACTTATACTTACAGTGACAGTTTCGACTGAATAGTAGCCACGATCAACATAATCTCCCATGAACAAGTAATTTGTATCGGGACACTGTCAACAAAAATATGCAACCAGATATGGATATTATCGTTGTAAACGTTCACTTATAAATAAAACCAAGTAAAGACAAACGATGGGACAGGAAAAAAGCTCAATGCAATAGCCTAAACAGATGACATGCTATCGGGGAAAAGTAAATGCATCAACAAAACTATTAGGTCAAAGCACAGTATTTGTGATGCATATCCTATGTAGTGACACAGAGACTCTAGTAGCAGATGTAATTGGCATTACAATTATAGGCTATGGCCACAAAAATCTGAAGGCTCAATATCCATATGGAGAAAACAGTGACAACAACTGAACAAGTAAAGATGGCAAACTTTTTTTTTTTTTGGATGCCGGTGAACCTATCCAACGCAGGGCCCTTCAAACCCACCCCTATTGAGTAAACCCCGGTCCCATGCACCGCACCTTCAGAAGTTTCCCTACACAGAACTGGTTAAATTGCTGGTTTTTCACCAAGACGTGTGGTCCCAAAGGATTGTTTGCACCTATGAGGTGTTGAACCTTGGACCGTGAAGGGAGTGATACCCCAAGACCAAGGCCTTCACCACTCGGGCCAACCCCCTGGGGTTAAAGATGGCAAACTTCTTGATCAACCAAGTTCATCCTACTTGTTTGAGACAGCCAAAAGTTGCACAGATAAGCACCAAACCGATGAAACAGACAATGACTGCTCAAAGCCTGTCCAACTTACAATGTTACCAGAAACTTGGTCTCGTTTGGTTACACATGAGATGAGATCAAAGTTAAAAGTTGAATAAAATATTGTTAAAATATAATTTATTAATATAATTTTTAATTTAAAAATGGTGAATTATTTATTATATTTTGCGTGAAAGTTTAGAAAAGTTGTAATGATTATATGAGAGGAGATAGATGCAATGGTTTTATCTGTATAACCAAACCAGGCCTAGGACTGAAAAGAGCAGAACTGGTACATGCCATGTGTTTTTTTTTATTGGCACATGACAGTCTTGACTAATCCCAGTGATGCATAGACCCTAGGCAAAAAGTTTCCAACAAATGCACCTTGGGTAATTCAAGAAAAGTTTTTCTCATAACGATGGCCACAAAAGTGTGAATGTGGAGTTTAAAACCAAAGATTTTTAGTTTACATGGGTCAACTTAGGACCACGATGCCACCCCTTGGGGTTTACATCTGTGATCAAGCACTCATAAGCGTTCAACTCTCAAACATGCCTTGTCTTGATTTGCAGTAGAATAAATGAAATTACCAGGCATATCAAGGTGAAAGACACTTTATTTATAAGGAAGCATGAAGTTCTAATATACACAACTTTCATGATAACTTATTGGAACAACATCTTCTTAACGAAAATTCAAGGTTAGATCACATAATAATATTGGGCATTTTTTGCTCTAAATGTCAGAGGAACATTCAGATAGACCCCTGTTTCCTATACATACACATGCTTCATTAAGTTTCCTTTAATATTTCTCATTTTCTTCTACATATTATCACATCGCATTTGAATCTTATAAATAAAACTTACGCGAGACACATTACAAGCCACACTCTCTAAACTTCTTGTTTTGCTATTCCACAGCTCTAGAAGCTTTGCTCACATGCAACAATGAACATCTTAACGCATTGCATTAAACCTAGATTCCAATTAGAGAATTTAAGTTTCAAAAGCAGTTTAATTACAACTCCAATCAGTTCATAAATCCCATGCAGTAACTGATCACCAACCCTCAGCAAGCATAGCATGAGTAGAATGTTGACAGCCCCTTGTCAGAAAAATACCTTCCCGCCAATGCGAAAAAGCTCCGCAAGATCATGGAATTGCCCATGAATATCACCACAAATTGTAACAGGGCTTTTAACAGGCTACAGTGGGGAAAAAAAAAGTTACAACTTGCAGTCAGGTAAAAGGTAAATAAACATAAGACAAAAACCCAGTGATTCAAAAAGGCAAAGCATGAGTGCAATAAGCACAAGAAACCCATTGATAACGTATGAATCTAGAATCATGCAATGATATATAAAAGCTGCTCGTACATTCAAATCTCATTCACATCATAACTAAGCACCGATAATAGTCTGAATCCACATTGTTTAATCACAAAAGTTGGCACATAAGAGAGAATGGAGACCCAACATAATAGAAAAACTAAAGGCATGTTTTTAAGAAAACAGTCAAATTTTCCTTAAGTTCTCCCTTTTTTCTCTCTCTCCGTACACATGCATCTTCTGCTTCCCATCGGAGATGATTCATGCGTTTTAGCTCCTATTAGTGGATAGAATATCTGTTTTTTGGTGGTGTTAATGGGTTGTCCAACCGAAGTAGTAATCGAGTCTAAGAGATTTTTTATTGCTAAGGAAGGAAAGCTTATAAGGATCACTGAGAAAAACTGGAAGGGAGAACGCTCTTTCACACTGGGCTATAATGTAGTGACTTGGCTCGTTAAGGTTCTGGCAGAATGCTCGAGAGGGGAAAAGAAGAAGGAGGTTTACTCATCTACAAGGGAAGGATATCGCAGCTTTGTTGCGCAACTGTGTTCGAACATGCGTGGGCGTTTCATTGAGGTCTCCGAGTATGACCAAGGGGGAAGGAGGACAGCGTTATGCTTCCCGGAGGGGGAAGAAGGTTGGGGATGGTGGAAAATCCGTGAGAGATTATCGGACTGGGGCTACGGCAGTTCATCAAAGGAAGGAAACCAGATTATTCAACGGGTACCGGCGAAGGGAGAACAGAGGGCAGCCCCGAGATCTTACAAGGAGGTGCTCGCTTCGACAGAGCCGTTACAGGGGAGGGAAGACGGGCGGTCTTTGTCCAGCGGTTTCAGACACGATAGGAAGTCTGACAAACAGCCGCTAGCTTCGAGCCACTCCCACAACGAGATCGCGTCAAGCCAAACGGGATGGGACACCCGAAGGATGCTGCTAGAAGTACAGGGTCAGCTTCGATCCCTGCAACGTGACATGGCCACTGTGGTCCGAATGGTCGGGCTACTTCAGGAAAAGGATGCAGAGGGAGAAAGGAAAGCGTCGAAGGATCTGGAGATGGTAGACAGAGGTACCACTGTAGAACCGCGGGTTAATAAGAGGACGTGGATGAACAGAAGGAGGGGGAAAGGCCGATGTGTATGGCGCAAAGTGAGTGGGCCTCGGCCCAAACTCGCGGCCCATGGGGATAAGGGTTATAACGGGGTGAGCAGCGGAGGGAATGGGCCTTCTCGAAGCCCGGCCCGCCCTCAGCTAGTAACAGGCCAAGTCAGCTCGCAGCCCACAGCTGCTGAAGCGGGTTTGGAGTCGGGTTTTCTCCAACCCGAGAATCAGAGACTCACTTCTACGGTGGAAAGCACTTCGAAGAAATTCGGGCTCGTGCTGGACAGTGGCCCGGCGGGTGCGAGTCAGGCGACGGCGAAACAGAAAATGCCGACGGTATCAGGGGGCAACTCCGATGAGAGCCCGGTGACCCGTAGCTCCGACGAAATTCCGGCGCGTCACACTACGCCTATGCAACCCACGGAAACAGCGCAGGATATGCAACAGAAGTTGCCGCTCCTCCCAGGGAGAAGTTCAGACGAGATTCCGGCGAGCCTAAGCATGCAACAGCAACTCAGTCTTATTCCTACGAGGGCTCAGGAGATGCGGGACCAAGCAGGGGAGCGGTTCTCTTGTGCAGAGGCAATTAAGTATTTAATTCATGACGATCTACTGACGGACTCAGATATGGATTCTGATGAATGCAATGTACCAGACTCTGGTCTTATACCGGGCATAGAGGATATTCCCTTGGGAGAGGAATTTCAACCTGTCCCGTTGAACTCTCTTTTTCCAAATCAATCCTCCAGTTGGGTTATGAGAACCATCTTGGCAATTCAACAGATAGTGGGTATCCGGTGTGAGGGATATGAAGAGCAGATGATGGCTTTATTCACTGCTATGGAGGCCAATCATAATCTGAACAACAAGGGGAAGGCTAAACAGTGCCGGGAACTTAGACGCCTTACTTGGTCGCTGAACACAGAGGGCCCTCCCACAAAAGGGAGAGTTAAGGGCAAGGGGATTTCTATCAGCCAATGAAGCCAAAAATTGTGTCATGGAACGTGCGAGGACTAAACAACGCTAATAAACGTCTTCGGATTCGGAATCTGCTACGTGAATGGAAAGTGGATATTGTATGCCTACAAGAGACTAAATTGAATCTAATCACTAGGAGAACTGTGAGTAGCCTATGGAGCGGAGTACACGTGGATTGGGTATATTTGGCATCTACAGGGGCATCAGGGGGCATAGTTGTGATGTGGGATAGGAGGGTGGTAGAAAAAATGGATGAGTATATTGGGAGGCACTCAATAGCTTGTACTTTTAAATGTGTTTCTGATGACTTTACTTGGGCTTTTGCAGGTGTATACGGGCCAAATATAGATGTGGATCGTAGATTTCTATGGGAAGAACTAGCCGGGGTGCACAGTTGTTGGGAGCTACCGTGGTGTATTGGGGGCGATTTCAACATAGTTCGTTTTCCTAGTGAGACATGTGGCAATAGAAGTGCGAGATCAGCAAGTTTAGAATTTACAGAGAGCATCTCGGATTTGAACCTTTTGGACTTACCTTTAGTAGGGGGTCCGGCTACTTGGTCTAATAACCAGACATGGTCTAGGTTGGATCGCTTCCTTATCTCTCCCGAGTGGGAAAGTCATTTTCCAGACGTTTTGCAGAAACGTTTGGGCCGCGTTTGCTCGGATCATTGGCCCATCTTATTGGATTGCGGAGGGCTTCGGAGTGGGCATCGGTATTTTAAGTTTGAGAATATGTGGTTGAAGTCGGAGGGCTTTATCGATAGGGTACGGCAGTGGTGGGCGTCGTATGATTTTCAGGGCACAGCTAGTTTCATTTTTGCTAAAAAGTTAAAAGCCCTTAAAGAGGATTTGAAGGCATGGAACTTGCACTCTTTTGGAAATGTGGGGGATAACAAGAATCGATTGAAGCGAGATATCGAGGAGTTAGACAGGGTTCAAGCAGGGCGTGGTCTTACTCAAGAAGAACAGACGCGAAAGACTGCTTTGGTCTCGGAACTCGAGGGACTGTTATTGTTAGAAGAGATTTCTTGGAGGCAAAAGTCAAGAGCTTTGTGGTTACGGGAAGGAGATCGTTGTACAAAATTTTTCCATAGAACCGCAAACTCGCATCGCAGAAATAACAATATTGAGGTTCTTAGAATTGAGGGGGAAGAGATTAAAGAAGAAGGAGCCATACATGGACATATAGTAGATTTTTACGAGAAGCTTTTGGCTGAACAAGAGGTCTGGAGACCTACCTTAGATGGCCTTGCTTTTGAGTCTTTAGGGTGGGAGGATGTTGTTCGTTTGGAGAGAGAATTCGAAGAGGAGGAGGTGCTCGAGACTATCCGAAAAATGGTCAAAGACAAAGCACCTGGACCTGACGGTTTCTCCATGGGTTTTTTCCAAGAGTGCTGGGGAGTGATAAGGGAGGACCTTATGAACACCTTTAAAGAGCTGTTCTCAGCTGGAAGATTTGAGAAAAGTCTCAACAACACTTTCTTAGCCCTTATACCAAAAAAGCCTGGAGCTATAGATATCAAGGACTTTCGGCCTATCAGCCTTGTGGGGGGAGTTTATAAGATCATCTCAAAGGTCTTAGCTAATCGTCTCAGCGGGGTAATCGGGAAATTAATCTCTACTCCGCAAAATGCCTTTATCAAAGGTAGACAGATCCTCGATGCGGTTCTTATAGCTAACGAATGCATCGAGAGCAGAAGGAAAGCAGGTACCACTGGAATATTATGCAAGCTAGATATGGAAAAGGCATATGATCATGTCAACTGGAATTTTCTACAGTACTTGCTAGGTAGGTGTGGTTTTGGGGAAAGGTGGAAGGCTTGGATACAGTGGTGTATTACCACCGCAAGATTCTCGGTCTTGATTAATGGAAGCCCAAAAGGATTTTTCCCGAGCTCCCGGGGTTTGAGACAAGGGGATCCCTTATCGCCATTACTTTTCGTCATAGTTATGGAGGCTCTCAGCAGGATGTTATCAGCCTTGGCCGATAATGGTCTGGTAAATGGATTCCCAATTGGTACCCCTGATAGGGGCATCACTAATATATCTCATTTACTATTTGCAGACGACACACTAGTCCTCTGTGAGGCAGATCAGAACCAGGTGCGTGTGTTAAAAGCGTTGTTCCTCTGTTTTGAAGCGGTCTCTGGATTAAAGGTGAATTACGAGAAATCTGAGATGGTTCCAATAGGAGACGTCCGAAATATACGGTCATTGGCCAGTAATCTTGGGTGTAAAATTTCTGCCCTACCTATGACCTATTTGGGGCTTCCTCTGGGAGCGGCTTCCAGGACTGCCAAGATTTGGGATACGGTAATTGAGAAGGTGGAAAGGAAGTTATCAGGGTGGAAGAGACTGTATCTGTCTAAAGGGGGTCGTATTACTCTGATCAAAAGCACCTTGTCAAATCTACCCACTTATTTCTTATCCCTTTTTCAAATACCAGCAAGTGTGGCAGGCCGACTAGAAAAGCTCCAAAGGGACTTCCTATGGGGTGGATTGGGGGAGGAGTTTAAATATCATCTTGTCAATTGGAAGAAGGTCTGTCGGCCTATCTCGAAAGGTGGCTTGGGTATTCGCAATTTGAGACATTTCAATCAAGCGCTGCTGGGCAAATGGCTATGGAGATATCACAAGGAACCTGAGGCCTTGTGGAAAATAGTGATTGACCATAAATATGGTAGTTTGTGGGGGGGTTGGAATTCAAACGAGGTCAATAGGACAGGGAGGGTGGGAGTGTGGAAAAATATTCGAAAAGGGTGGGGCTTGTTTAGGAGGAACACCAGGTTTCAACTTGGGGATGGAACGAGAATTAAATTTTGGAAGGATAACTGGTGTGGGGACAGAGCTTTATGTGAGACTTTCCCTTCCCTTTTTCAAATCGCTAGCGCTAAAGACGCAACAGTGGCAGAGGTTATGGAGTTGAGGGGTGGGCGCACTAGTTGGAACATAGCTTTTCTTAGGGCAGCACATGATTGGGAAGTGGAGATTATCGTCGAGTTTTATGGCCTTATCTATTCGCAAAGGCCAAATAGACATCAACATGATAGGATTTGGTGGATACCTGACAGGAGAGGGTGTTTCAATGTTCGTTCTTTTTACAAGATTCTTACTCATGTTTCTGTTTTGCAGTTCCCTTGGAGACAGATTTGGCGTCACAAAGCACCTCTCAAAGCGGCCTTTTTCGCATGGACAGCATCTTTGGGACACATTCTCACCACGGACAATTTGCGGAAACGGAGGGTTATCGTTACTGACTGGTGTTGTATGTGTCGAAGGGCGGGCGAGTCGGTGAACCATCTCCTTCTACACTGCGCGATAGCCAGGGTTCTTTGGGACGAGGTTTTTGGCAGACTTAATTTGGCATGGGTTATGTCGAAGACCGTTTTGGAAATGATGGAGGGTTGGCCTTCGATTCAGGGCACAAGACATATCAAGGCCATCTGGAAGATGATTCCTATATGTATAATATGGTGCATATGGCAAGAGCGGAATGAGCGGACCTTTGAAGACAAGGAGAGAACTGTAGAGGAGCTTAAAGCTTTATTTTTTAGAACTCTGTGTACATGGTCCATCGCCGTGGATTTTAACGGCATGGATCTACATGAATTCCTTGTTTCTAACGACCCTCCATAAGAGGGCATGTGTGTTTTGCTCTGTAACTGGCTAAAATGCCATCCATTTTATTAATAAAATTTATTTACTTATCAAAAAAAAAAAAAAGAAAACAGTCAAAACATTTTTTATTGATAATTCCATTTAGGATGTCTCTTTCATCAATAAAATTAATAAAAGGGGCATAAAATAGAGTACGTAGGGAACCAACATTTTTTTTTATGGGTCATGGGTAGGTAGGGAAGCTTTCCTAACTCATCCAACAACATTTTATCATAACTTTCTAACGCATCAATTGTTCTACAGAATGAATTGTTACCATAACACAACATATGAATTAACAATCTCCATAATAAGATGGAAAATGACCTCAAAGGGCAGCTACGTTTCCAGTAAAGCTACAAATAGTCTCATATCTATTTTAGAAAGGGAACATTCAGATCAAAATTTCAGCCATTAATCTCAGCCACTCAAGTTAAAAGTTCAATTAAATAATAACTTAGTAATAAAAATAATAACTCAGTAACAAGATCTTCCAAAAGTCAATCAAATACTAACTTTGTAAAATACCAAGACTGGAGTAATAAAACTCCATCATTAATTAGCATGCCACCTTAGTCCAATACCATGAGTCACAAAAGTGAGAAGGTTTTAAAGATAATCATGATGCTAAGTCACACATTGGCTACTTACTAGATAAAACTAGACTTTATAAAAGATTTCAGGGAAGCTTCAAATTGACAAATCTTTTTGGAGTTATAGTATAGACGTAGGTAGTGCTTTCTCTGGATTGCTATATATGGTATCCACGCCACCTAATACGGCCAACCATATGATACTGAAGCATTAACAAGTATTTCAACAATTTTTTTTATTGACACCAGGTGTCTAAAACAACGTTCCAACCTGTGTCAACAATTTTTTTTTTTATAAGTAAATATGTGTCAACAATTTAAGAGGAAGAGTATGTAACACCCCATCCCACGTTGGAACAAGGAATGAGTCACATAGAGTGGGGTTAAGCCAGGCAGGTAATGAGGGCTAATTCCCAAATTTGTCAACTTAGTAGGTGAAATTGCACTTCATTAGTGATTATAGCAAAACTCCAAACTGACCAGTCCTTTTGGGTTAACAGTGCAGATGTGACTAACGCTTTCCTAAAGGTCATTCTAATCAGGAAGGAATCTTTTTTTTTATATATGTAAATCAGGAAGGAATAAACCTAACCTACTAATGGAAGGAATAAACCTAACCTACTAATGGAAGCTGTTTCTTTATGGGTTCGTGGAAGCCGTTTATATGCCTTTTAACAATACTCACCAGCCTAAGTGCATCTATAATTCTAAAATCCACAACTAAAGATCCTTGTTACTTGAGGTTGGGGTGTATAATCCAAACAATTTGAAACATATATGAAGTAAGATGAAGCAAATATATGAATAACCAGTATTATGTAATGAGTCATCACAAAAGAATAGATAGAAAGAAAGCCACACCTGAACATTGCTTTCTTCCATTAATATCTCCTTAGCTTTATCACACAGTACCCGTACCTACATCAATATAAAATATTAACCACCATTATTGATAAATTGTTTTGGATTGGTGACAGAAGATAACTGAAAAAATGAGATCAATATCTATAATCCTGAAAGTCCATTACCCAAACTTTCAACTAGTTCCAAGATCATCAAATTCCATAGCAGATCATATTGGACATCGCACTGCTTTGGTCTTTGACTCATGACACTCTATAATGCAAACAACATAACCCAAATCCAAAGGAACAAAGTTCCATATCCAAAAAGATAATATACATCCAACTTTATACAACATGAAACTAGACTTTATGATCATAATAGTGTCATGCCGTTTTTCCCATCAAAAGCTTAAATACAGCTTATCTGCTTAAAACTGACAGAGACCCTGGAGTAAATCACCATTAGTAGCTTTAAAAGTAAAGAGATCAAAATCACCTAAATATCCACCATGATGTCTCCCGCTTCTGTCCCCCTAGAATCAATAGCAACCCATCATTCAGTGAGAAATGCTAATGGACTGTATCGTAGAATACTACCAGCTGTCAAGATTTGCACTCAGCTCAAATCTTTCCCACCTTTAGCCAAGTAAGACTATCGTGTGACACCAAAACATTCTCCAGTGAAACATCTTTGTTCCATTAGATTATTTTATTGGTAAATAAGATTTTATTGATCATAGGAACAGGCAAAAGCCCAAGTATATGGGTCATAGAGAAGAGCAATGCCTAGGAGGGATGTTCTAGCGATACAAGAAACTCATGAATGGTCATGCCATTAAAATCAATTACAATCAATCATTGAAACAAGGGGTTAAGAAAGAAAGTTCTAAGTTCATCCAATGACTGCTCACGATTTGCGAAGTTTCACTCGTTCCTCTCCCTACAAAGACCACCATCGGCTGATCGAAACCATTCAATTGCGGCAATATGAGAGGAGCCTTGGAGACCTCTCCATGAAGCTAAGAGATTGATCACCATTCTTGGCATCACCCAAGCACACCCACCCTATAAAAAAAGTCATTCCACAAAGTCTGGCAATCTCACACTGTATTAGTAGATGATCAACAGATTCTCTGCTCTTTTTACAAAAAAAAACACCAATCTAAGACTGTGATTCAGCATTTCCTTAAGTTGTCGATAGTGAGAATCTTCCCCAAAGAAGTTGTCCATACAAAAAAAGATTCCTTTTAGGGGGCCTTTGTCTTACAAATGCTCTTTCCACAGGATTGGATTTACAATCCTCTTAGAGATGGATGGATTGGTAGAAGGAGCGTAATGTGAACTTCACTTTCACCAAGGGACGCCAAGAAAGCTTGTCTTCACCTCCTCTCCTTCATAGGGACAGAATAGACTAGGTTGTCAATTCAGAGATTGTGTCAACTTCCCAATCATGGACAGCTCTAAGAAATGTGACACTCCATTGGGGAGTGCCGTTAGCTTGGTCAAGGAGGTCCGCAATCGAGGCTTCCTTCATGCTTGCTATGCCACTCTGATTAAGCTTCCTTAAGTGCCCTGTCACCACACCATATGTCATGCCAAAATTTGATTCGGGCCCAGTCATCCACCTCAAAACTGGTAAAACTAGAAGTTTAGTCCATCCACGTCTAATGTCCTTCCAAAGCCCCACCCCATAGGATCCACTCACCTCGTTTGAGCACCAACCTCCCCATGCTCTACCATGCTTCGAGTCTAAAATTGTTCTCCACAATGCTCCATGTTCTATGGGATATTCCCATAGCCATTTTCCCAACTTCGCCTTATTAAAAAGCTGCAAATTTTGGATATCCAAACCTCTTTCGGAAATTGAGAAACAAACGGTAGCCCATTTTACTAGATGAAATTTGAACACATCATTCATCCCTTCCATTAGATTTCAGATCCTCGGACTTCAAAATTTTACCTATTAACAGGGTCAAACCCACCAAATGTGCCCTACCAAAACCACAATGCCAGGGAAAAAGGGACCAACATTTCCCACCATAAACCCAATCTAGGAAGGTTGCTACCTGTTGAATAAATGAGAACTCCCATTTTCTTTAATGAGAAACAAACAAAAATTATTTCGAACTGTGATAATTCCAGTCTTGTTCAGGTTTTTCATATGGCAGATACGATAACTTTGTACAATAAATGGAATTTCAGTTTCATCAGTCTGTGCTATCTCAACATCAGTATACGTATACCTAAAGCAAGCCTGTGGTTTGAAAGACAAGCCGAAGAAACCAATAGGGCCATATTTGACACATATCCTACAATGGATCTGATTCGATTACAAATAAATCTAGAGCCCCCACCAAATGGATCCCAAAAATCCCTAATTCAGCTAATATCACAGATCACGCCCATAAGATATCCGATCTGGCTAGCACAAGCCCCAAAGGTCAGACCCGATCCATCATATTCGCGAGAAATCGAACCATAGATCAAAACCACCAAGAGAAGGAAAAAAGTAAACAGATAAATAAATAAACATAAGAGAAAGGAGAATGAGGATGCAGAAGAGCACCTCTTGCTCGCACAAGGGCTTGCACTGCATGAGCTGCGAAATATGCTCGTCCAGGTTCCCATGTGAGTTCGAAGGGACCGAATCCATGCTGTCTTGTTCCTCCTCTCCACTTTTTTCTTCCCTCAAAAGCAGCACAGACCAAGATCCCTCCCAAGCTCGCCCCAACTCCACAAACTATAGATCTCTGTAAACCCTAGCAAACTTCGTCCACTTCTCCCGCTTCGTTCGGTAGTTCTAGAAAGAGAGAATGAAGCCCACGGGAGAAAGAGAGAGTGTGGAGAAACCAAAATGGTTGTCTTTCCGAGCTCCTTCTGGGGAGAAATGGTAATTATATGTTTTTAGCGGTTTTAAAATTTCATGGGGAGAATACTTTATATAAATAAAAATCCAGATAACGGATTGGGTGGTGGAAGGGTTTCAGTCGCGCTAATGGAGCGTGCAAGGTTTAGTGAGGTCCTGCCGGCCGCCGGGCTTTGATTAAATTGAATGTGCACGCTCCTTAATAGCGCGTGCTGAATGAAGGAGGAAGTAAGTTTTATGGTTAAAAGTGTTTTTTCTTTCAATATTTTAAAAGTTTCATTCGTTTCATAAAATATTAAAAAATAAGTTTATTTGCAAAGTGTTAACGTTAGTGCCGTTTGAATGTCAAACAAAGTTTGGAAAATTGTATCGTTATCCATAATGAAATATTTTAATATTAATATTATTTTGTATATCATTTCAAAATAATTTATTTATAAAAAAATTATATATAAATATATATATAAATTATATTTTTTTTTTAAAAATCAATTTATGAATAGATTATATATATAAATACATATATATAAATAATCTAATCTAAATTAAGATTAAAAAAATTAAAATTCTGTACAATCGAAATACCGGTCGATACAGGTCGGTACGGCCGATATTTAGACTGATACGATATAGGCAGTGTACTTGTACCGTCCAAGTAACCGGTACGACATGTATCGGCTATACTGACTGGTACGATACGGTACTAAAAATATTGATTCTAAATTCTCATCAACTTATTTTAATTTATCTCTATTTTTTATTATATTTTTTTAATCTTTTATACGAAACACAAATTTGTATACACATTTTTTAAAATCTCAATACATTTTTTTTAAATTTTAATTCAACTTTTTCAGATTTTAAAATAATAATAATAATAAAATAATTAATTAATTAAATTTATCTCAACTCATTTTATCTCCGAATTCAAATGGAGCTAAAATTCGTTACCTCCTCAATGCTTGATGTTAATGATTTTGTAAAAGTTTTAAATATATCAATTTTGTGTATTCTTTTTATAAAATAGTAATTTTTTATAAAAAATAAAATAAAATAAAGTAAAAAAAAATATTAGGACCATCCTCGGTCCAGAGTATTTCTTCATCATAGTCCATAGGCTTGGCCATAAGGTGAGCTGATCATATCCGTTTGCCCATAGCAGAAGCAATTTGGCACTCTACTCTTCATATCATTTATGAGAACTTGGCAATCTCCTTCAAAAGTAGTTTGGTGAAGGCCCAACTCCCACTACTCTCTCCAAAGCATAAGTTTCTGCTTGTAAGGGACATGAAACATAAGGTTAACCTGCAGCAGCAACATTATCATCTGACATTATTATATTAAAGTGTCCCATATCTCTATTTTACTGACGAAAGGGAGAGTAATTGTCATATTTTTGAGATTTTAAACTACAGAATTCTCTTATAAGAGCATTTTTTTTTAATTATATATACGCAAATATAAAATTTTGCATAATATCAAGATTTTATATTTGATTATTCTACTCAAAACTTTTATCTTTATATTAGATTATCTATATCTGTTAGTTCAAAAAATAAAATAAAATAAATACTATCAGTTTAATAATATTTTTTTCAATATTAGGACCAATCATGTAGTTCGCCAGTGCAGACTTCCTAGTACTTGGAGTTCGATTACCTAACCGGCAATGACTTATGGTCCTCCTCCTTCACTGTTGTTAGGGGTGTTCAGCCGATCCGAACTAACCCGATATCGGGTTTTTCGACCCGACCCGACAAATTTCCAGTTCCGATCTACCGATGCCCGATAAGCCGATTACCCGTTTCTTTTCTTCTTCATCATTTTCTTCTTCTTCTTCATGTTTTCTTTTTGGGTGATATTTTTAACCCAGTTCGGCAATCACTCGCAAATCGCAACAGATCATAACAAAAAAATCATTCCCAACACTATTCGCAACAAAGTTCAAAACAAAAAAACCCTAGATCAACTACGGCACATATATTTATACAGCAAAAGTTCTGATTCACCTCAGCGCCGACCACAGTTGCTACGGCACTCTGTCAAGCCTCTTCTGGTTTCCACTGCCGTGGATAATGGCTTCGGCTTGGCCACCACAAACAATACAATGGAGATCCAGCTGAAACTCGTCGAGGGTTTTGAATACAAACAGCAAGAATCATCTCGTTGTCGATGATACGAAACCGGTTCCTCGATGGAGATCCATGGTTCCACCACGCTGAGAGAGAGAATACCCGTTTACTGCAACTGTTACAACGCTGAGAGAGCGAGTGAGAGAATACCCGTTCACAGAGAGAGAGAGAGAGAAAGAGACTGGTTCATCGCGGGGGGAGGGGGGAGGGGGGAGGGGAAAGTGGGGGGTGCGTGAGTTAGTAAACATTAAGAATTACGAAGTATTTAAATCGGACAAACGGGTATTCGAGTCGGCATGAGCGGAAATTCGGGTCGGGCAATACGGGTTGGCATTTAACGGAATAATGGGTCGGGTCGGAATGCGGCCAATTTGTACAGTCCTAACTGTTGTGTCCTCATTTTCCTCCTACCTCATCCTCTGCTGCTTGTAAGAACTCTCCTCCTCTTTCTCCAAAATCCTCAAATTTTTTTTTCTGGGTTTCCTCTTTCTAAGCCATTTTTAGAGTCTAAGAACGTGAGTGTGTGTATGTTACCTTCTTGAGGCTGGGTTGAGTAAAATTGAAGAAGAAAGGTTGGGTGGTGAAGAGTTCCAATCGTTGTAGTGTGAAATAAATAAATAAATATATGGTCAAAACTGCAGTAAGAGGTCATATATGACCTGAGAAGCTGAATCACTGTAGTTCAAGGCCAAAATAATTTAATCTTGGATAACCCAATTTTGATTTTTTTTTTTATGTTCTATTATGCAAATTTTTGAGTTTGTTTTTGCCTCCTCGTTTCTCTACTTCTTTGCTCTAGGGTTTTGAAATGGACTACCCGATTGAACATCACCATGTTTGTGATTATTAGTTTTAAATGACTATTGATTTTTTTAATCAATAATTTAATTAGAATATGATTATTAATTAATATATAATTGGTCATATAATTGATAGAATAGTAAAATATCATATAAATATATAATTTTTTTAAAATAATATTAATTTATTATTATATAAAAATAAATAAATAATTCATTGGGGGGATTCGATATGAGGAATACGCAAAGGCAAATTCTTGCCATATTAATTAAAAATTAAATTTGACTTTGACTAATTGAATGTGACTAATTGAATAATTTCGCCCTTAGAATAGGCAAGATTGCACTTCAGCCTACAAGTGCTGCCTGCGTGTAGCTTATTGATCACCGCATTTGTTTTTTAAAGTAATATATGAAGTTAGGAATAATCAGTGTCTGGTTCTTTTTTTGTTCGATGAAAGAAAAAAGAAAGGAAAGTTATGGGCTTTGTAAGGTCGGTGATGGATGGGAAGACCAATTTAGCTTGTTTTGATTTCCTTTATTAGATGCTTCTTTGCGAATTTTGTTTGGTCTTCAAGAAAGTTGAAGGAGAAAACAAAATGAGAACACTTGTCCGACGGAACAAGTTTGGTTTTATTCCATGAAATAAGTCTACCGTCATTTGTATGGACCGGTTAGTTGGAGGGCTGCTTTTGCTATTATATCAAATGGACCGGTTAGCAAGGTTTCTTAAAAAATCTATACATAAGTTTATAGAGGAATCCTTGAATCTCTCTCCTTTGCAGCCCCTGTCGTCGGGAGCGACGGTGCGGATCCGAAACGGGTTTAACACCGCCGGAAGCACACCAGAGGTCACTGAGGCTCACTGTCGCCGGAAGCATAATAGAATTCAAAGTCTTTTAGAAAATAAAATATATAAAACGGCAATGAAAATAACTAAGGAAATTAACTAAATGACAACTAAATGTGAGAGTATTGACAACCCTTCAAAACACAACATTGAACTGGCACTAGAAGTAACAATATGTTATACGACCTATTAACCCAACACGACACGATAATAGCGGATTAAAGTTTAGTTTTAATGAATTTGGGTCAAAATATGTTGAGCTGTTAAGGCACGATTGCTTAATGGGTTGATAACGAGTCAACCCGTTTTGACATGTTATGACACATTAAGGAAGCTAAAGTTATAATTATATCTTTATCTAATTTCGATATTTTTATTGTTTATATTATAATTTTAGACTTGTAGTTTGTTTTAGATATATTTTTTTTTTATAGAAGTTATGATTTTAATATTTATATAGAATTATGCTAAGTTTAATTAGATAAAACGAGTTAATTTCAAACATATTCAATCAATTTATATAAACAGGTTGTAACAAGTTATATTGTGTCATATTAACTTATTTTGTAATATTTACTAATGAGTTCAAACGGGTGACACGATATGACATGACACGACATATTAATAAATCGTGTTAGGGTTTGAAATTTTAACACAATAAACTTAACAGGTCGGATTAAGATTGACCTATATAATATAATATACATACCTTGACAAGATACGAATACGACTTGTTGACACATTTTGACATTTCTAATTGGCACCCCCTTTTAGTAGAACAACACTATTCCCCCATGGTTGAAACGTCACCGTTGTGAGATGCCTAATTGAACCCCTACTTCGAGCACTTCTCAGTTGAACTAAGTCCAGTCAGCAAGAGTGTCTTCGAGAGCCTTTCCTAAACTTCCCCCAAACCCTAGCTTCCATGAACCCTAGCTCTCTCATTCGGATCCATAGCATTATTTTAATCCAGTAGTTATAAAACTCAGTCCAATATTTAGTGGTTTGTAGTTGTTTGGTTTTCAAGAAAATGTAAAAGGAATGGAAGTGGTATGTCAATATTTTAATCTCAGCATTCCTGTAGAGATCAGCATGATAAAAATTGTAAATAAGATTGAAAGTTGAAGTTTGATTAGGGGGTAATTAATTGGTGTTCAATTAAAAAATAGAATGGATGCAAGGTTCCTCTGCCTGATGTAGAAGATCAAAAGAGTTCAATATTTTTAATTTTATATAAAAAATTAAATTAAATTATAAAAAATAAAAATTGGATCACAAGGGTTTAACCTGCTTTTATTTTGGATGGTTCGGTTCAGCAAATTTCCCGGATCAGGTTGGGCGTAAACCGATTAAAACAGGCTGGATTGCAGGCATATTCTGAATGATGGGAATTAATGTAGGAGGGTAATACATATAAACATAATGTCAAGGGGTTCCTCCTGAGGAATAGATCATCTATTCTCCCTATTTTTGAACATAAACAAAATGCAATCCTAAACTATAATTGTTCCCGCTTGCAAGTCAAGAGTTTCTTGGTGGTAATTTGATTAATTTCATGAGTTATTAATTAATCTTCAATAATTGTTGTTCACTAGTACTCATATTGTGTACATGCAATTGATGATACGAAGATTTCCCACATAAATGACCAACAAATCTTTCTGTCTCCACTCCATGATAAACAGATCTAACTAGCTACTTACTACCGACATTCCTAGGACTGATACTCTTTTATCATCAACAATTACTTCTGTTTTCCTGAAAAACTACAAGCAATAACAACAATGACCGTCATGGAGGGCCGTAAAATACTACAAAATATGAGAATGTGGGTAAGATGTGAAAAGCCATAGCAAAACCCCACAAACCATCTTCGCTCCATCCCAACCTTCTCTTTCCCAACCCACCACCATTTTTTTCATCAGCAGTCCTACTTGATGCATTGCTTGGGGAGTTCCCTTTAACTTAGATCATCAAAAAAACAAAACAAAACTGATCAATCAAAAAGTTTTTCAAAAAGAATCAAAATTATAGACAATAATTCAATTGATTACCGCTGCCAACAGTTGTTGTAATGCTCCCTTCGGTGCTGTTCACGTGTCCCTCAAATATTTGAGCCTCCGTTGAATTAGGTGCCAAATGCAGAAGAGCTGTGTTACATCAACAAATTAAATTGTAACCATCTTGGAGTTTAAGAAAATATGGACATGTTTATGAATACTTACTAACACACTCAGATAGGTTAGCGGGTGTATGACAGGCAGTTGGGAGGGCTAGTACAAGCGTTGCGTTCATCTTGAAGCCAAGATTGGGCTCATCTCTGTACTTGATTACGAGACACAGGCATTTCTTGCTCTTTTCAATCACTTGCTTTAGGCCAGTGCAACAGTCTAGGGGCGGAACTTTGGCATCACCACCAACGTAAGGAACACATGTGCCGAGTCCCACAAGCTGATTCTCACATTCTGCTTTGTCTTGGTTGAAGTCTGAGCTTGCAAAGCCAACAAGCAGCAACACCAAGGTGTATGAGATTGCCAAATTTGAGTTTTTGGAGCCCATATTGATCTGAAGAAAGAGGTGGAGACAAGAAGATCACAGATGCTGTATGGCTTTTGTGCTTTTTACTCGATATGGCGATGAAAGTAAGAGTTGGAATGAAAAGTAGTGGGTGGTGCTAATTATTATGGTCCCCACTAAGGTGATGTCTTGTCCTCAAACTTCCATGCCTTTTCTTTATCTGAAATTGATAAAATATATGGTGGATCCTATAATATTTATTGAGTATTTAATTCTGCTAGAAATTTACAAGTATTCAGAAACAGGGACCGATTAATCCTGGCCGTACAGGCCCTTGACAAAAAGTTTTCTGCTAGTATACATCGTAAGGGTGGGCAAAAATTCCGACTTCCGAACGATTTTCGCTCCGATTTCGACTCCGATCGGAATCTGAAGTCAGAAATTGAAATCGGAGTTCGGAAGCGGAGTCAGAGCACACGATTGCTCGAACTCCGACTCCGAACTCCGATTTTTTTAAAAAAAACCCAGATGCAAAATGATGAAACGACGTCGTTCGAATTAATGAGGCACGACGCTGTTTTGTTCTAACTCGGCCTTCCCCCGGCTTCTCTTTAGTCTTCTCTTTCTCTCCTCTTCTTTCTTCTTTCTTCCGCTTCGCCCTTCGGTTTCTCTGTTCTCCCGCAGCCCTACTCCAGCAGCCTAAACCTCAACTTCATCTTCTCCCATCTTTGAGGCTCGAGCAACCACTTCTCCAGCCACGACGCCGCCGTCTTACTTTTGCTCTGCCACTGCCTAGGAGATCCGAGAAATCCCCATTTTTAATTAGTATTTTTTAGGGTTTCAAAATAGGGATTTATTTTTAATTTTAATCTGAGAAATGAATTTGGATTGTGTTAATTATTTTCTATTGTATTAATTTTGTAAGGTAATTGAAGATTCGAAATTTTTAATGTTTCATTTTTTTGTTTCTTCAAACGTCTAGGGTTTCGAAATTTTTTTGGTAGTAAATTACAGGAATTCTCTGCTTGTATTTGGTTTTGGTTGTATTGCATATAGTTTACTTAAGAGAAAAATTATCCTAGTTTTGATAGAATGCTGAGATGCTCAATGCCCAATAACTGTTGATAGAATGCCCCGTATGATTGTTTGAGTCATTTTGATGGCTGGTATTTGTTATTATGCAAACATGATTATCACAGATTCACATGATAAAACTTAAAAGTTCCAATGTTATGAATAGAGAAGATTGGAAAGAACAATTCAAAAGAAAATAAAAAGAGAAAAAACAGTTTAGTTTTCTAAATTTGGATTAAAATTTAGAAAAGCTGGATTTTCTTGATAACCTATTTAACACAATATAAACATGGTATAGGAAGGACCTCGTCCCACAATCAAGGCGCTAATAATTTAAACACAATGTGACAATATGAAATGAATAGATGCTTTTTTTGAATGGTATGTGTCTATATTTCTTATTTTAGATTATAAAGTTAGGATAAGAAATTAAGAACAATAAAGAATCTTGATCTAGACTATCCAATTGATTAATTAAAATATTCCCTCAATACCAATAATATATATATAGATAAACTTATATTATTATATATTTGCTTCGAGGGTTGGAATTTGGATGATATAAGAATGATTATATTGAAAATAAAAAGAAGAAATGTACTATGATGAGCTATAAGATCATAAAAAGTTTAAAAAGTTATGTTTAATTTAGAATTTGGTACTTGTTAATATAAAAAAGAAAAAAGAAGCCAACAAGACTTGAGAAAGTATGGGGTATCTCATAAGTCATCTCTGAGCATGACATATATATTACATGTATATATATTATATATATATATAATACAATCAATGATTAAATAGTGTATACTGAGGCTATGAGCTATAAGAAAGTCTAATGGGTATAATTTTTTACTTTTCTAAAGTTTATGTGATGGGATCAACTTCAACATCCTTCCACTTTGCCCCCTCTATTCCCCCCTTATTTTTTTTTTCTTTTTTGTTTTCTTTGCCTTTTGTGATTATTCTTCAGGAATCACTTCTAAGATAAATGGGCGGATTGCATAGAGTTCCCAACTTCCCATCTTTTGCCTTAAGCCATTGCTTTTCTCACAGTAAAGGAATATATTCAATATAATGCCAAGGCTTACAGCCTTAAGCCCTTACATGACATTTACCACACCAAACACCTAATATCTAAATATTGGTATAAAAACTGGTGGATAATGATCGACACAGGACCTATATAGAAATTATAATATATAAATTATAATAATATAAAAAAAATGATAAACTAGTATGGTCTTTGACTCCTTTACATGATTTCTGACTGAGGTTCTTTAATTAAACATATATAGCTAGCGACGTGAGTTGAGTGATGTTTTATGAGTTTATGTATAAACTTATATATAAGTCAAACATATATAACATTTTTTATATTTTTATACTTGAATTTTAGGTCTACTTAACAAATAGATCCCTCACGCTCACATAGTGCCAGTAGGACTCTGACTCCATATGAGACTCCGGAGGCCAGGATTCCATTGGCATCCCAAGCAGCAGTACCGAGTCAGACTTTGAGTCGACTACCTAGCTCCACTCGAGCACAAACCTCATCTGCTAGCAGTGGATTTTCACTTCCAGTCAACATAAAATTAGAAGCGGAAGATCTCGATCAGTTTATGGAGGAGGAGGATATGGGTCTTAAGGACGATCCGGTTCAGGATCCGAATATACCAGTTCACCCTGCAGCTATGAGGCCACCCCGTCCATGATCAAATAAAAAAAGATCGTAAGAACATTTCACGAAACTTGAGGGTGGGAATCTCGGTAAGCCACGGGTTGAATGCAACCATTGTAGCACTCAAGTTGGGTGTCATTCAAAAATGCAAGGCATCGCTTGTCTATCATCACATCTCAACGGTTGTCAGCGATACCAAATAGCAAAGGGGCCGTCGTCGAGAGGTTATTGTTTTATTAATCTCATAGGGCCATATGTATTATGTATGCTAATTGATTTATTCATTTAATCCCATTTAATTTTAACTTAAAAGTTTAAAAGTAATATTGGGCCATAAATTATTATATGCAGCCACAAGTGAGACTCAAACTAATCTTAGCTACAAGAGCTCTACAGCAACTGATAGGACAGGAAACCAGATGAGAAATTTGGTGGTCCCTCGATACAGTGAAAAGGTGTACCATAAGGCACTTGCAGAGATGGTTATAGAGGATGAGATGCCATTTAACAATGTTGAGAAAAAAGGGTTCTGCAAGTTTGTGAAGCTGCTTGAGCCAAGATTTCCACTGTCATCCCATTACACAGCAATGCATAATTGCATGAAGAGGCATATGAAGGAGAATGTAGAGATGAAGAAGATGTTCATTACCATTAGCCAGAGAGTGTCATTTACGACTGACACATAGACATCTATACAGAATACCTCGTACATGTGTATCACAACACACTACATTGACAATGAGTAGAATCTTAAAAACAAGATTATTGGATTTAAAGAAATTGTTGACCATAAGGGTGCATCGATAGGGACAAAGATGGATGATTGTCTGGTGGACTGGGACATCCAAAAAATGCTATGCATTATAGTTGATAATGTCAGTGCCAATGAGACTGCCATCGAGTGGTTTTCATGGAATACGAGGGCAAGATACAATGTGATTAAAAATCATCAGTATATCCACATTCGATGCACTGCTCACATACACAACCTTATTGTTAGTGAGCCTTTCTGGTTTTTATTTTGTATTTTATATTTTAATATTTTTATGATTAAAGTTTTTGAAAATAGTATCACTTTCTAATGATGAAACAGTTAAGGGGATGAAAAATGTGAACGACTCCATCAAGAAAGTCTGCAACATTGTACGGTACGCAAGGGCTTCTCCCCAAAGACTGTAGAAGTTCAAGGTAATAGTAGAACAGGTTGGTATTGAGTCTTCAAAAATGTTGTATCTAGATATTCCCACTCAATGGAACTCCACATATCTGATGTTGGATGTGGCACTAAAGTATCAAAAGGCATTTGAGCGGTTGAAGATTGAGGATGGTGGTCTAAGGTATGCCCTGTTGGAGCCTAATGGAACGAGGCTCGGTCTGCCAAATAGTATGGATTGGCAAGCTATATCCAAGTTTGTCAGCTTTTTACAGATTTTCTATGATATTACTAAGCGGATATCTAGATCCGTATATGCGATGGCAAACATGTGGTTCAGCGAGATCTCAATGATACACCACCACTTGAAAGAAGGTTGTGCTGACCTGAGCAAACTGTTATCTAGTATAACATTACAGATGCAGTCGAAATATGATAAATATTGGGGATAAGTTGAGAAAATAAATCGATTACTGTTCATAGCATCGATTCTCGACCCCCGATTGAAGTTGGCAGTGATACAATGGTGGACAACTGAAGTTCTCGAGGCAGTGAAGGCAGCTGCATTTATCACAACACTTAAGATAAATCTAAAAGACTTATACACCCACTACAGCATCAATAGCCAGCCTTCATCCTCAGCAATCGCAAATAGCTCACGTTCGAGCTCGAGGTCAAGACCTCCTTCAAATGCCCGTACCCGTTAGGCCAGTGCAGACAGTGTCAGTCAATCCCAAGGCTTCAACGTTATGACATCGTTTCACGCACGGTCGACAAAAAATCCACTGCAGTGTACGAATGAGGTTGAGCGGTAGTTATTGGCAGAGGTCGAAAAGCCTAGTGATGAGTTTCAAATCTTAATATGGAGGAGGGCTAATTCCTCCAAGTACCCAATCATCTCCCGTATTGCTCGAAATTTACTAGTCATTCTTATCACTACAATTATCTAAGTCGGCATTTAGCACCGGAGGTCGAGTGTTGGATGCTTATTGGAGTTCATTGGCACCGTCAACTGTAGATGCTCTCATTTGCATGCAGAATTGGATTAGTGATATTCCTTATGGACTAGAGAGCATTGACATCGATGTTTTTAGCTATAGGCTTAAGTCAGGTAAAATTAAATTAATTTGTTTACTTTTTTTTATGATTAAAGTAATAAAGTATATATAATTATTTCAATGACTATTTTTTATGATTTCATAAATCTATCTAACTTATGCTGTCTATAATTTCACAAATCTATATATCAATCCCGACATAATTGCCGATGAGTCGATGACAGATGAACCACATTATGATGGAGCGGTTGCATATATTTTTTCTCTACTTTACAAATGGTTTATTTTGTAGTTTGTACTATTATTTGTATTATTCAATTTGTCCTACTTTTTGTATTAGCCTTAATAATTAGCATTAACAATTAGTATATAAATTATAATAATATAATTTATATTATTTGTTTATCAAATATCAACTATTCAACGGTAGATTATTTAAGACTAATTTATTAGTTTATTGTTTATATGTGAAACAGATAAAATACATTAAAAAAAAAAAATTGGCTCCTTTGAGCCAATTAGAATCAGAATAGCCCAATTAGGCTCATTTTGTT
Source organism: Platycarya strobilacea (assembly GCA_036898215.1). NCBI lineage: Eukaryota > Viridiplantae > Streptophyta > Magnoliopsida > Fagales > Juglandaceae > Platycarya > Platycarya strobilacea. The sequence goes on from CM072550.1 coordinate 24,231,731, forward strand.
TCGAAATGGGCCAAAATTTGCCCATTCAATCGAAGGTCAGAACGGAAATCGGAGTTCCGACTTCCGTTCGGAATTCCGATCAAACTCCAATCGGAGTTCGGAGTTCCGAACTCGGATCGGAGTCGAACTCTGATTCCATTTCGGAGTCGGAGTTAGAAGTGATTTTCGACTTCAACTTAAGTCAGAGTCGGAGTCGGAAACTCCGAGCTCCGACTCCATGGAGTCGAAGCCCACCCCTAAATTATTCAAGAAAAAATCCAAAAAATCCAAAAAATCCTTCAATCTAATAATCTCTAGATTATTTGCACTCAATGAGATGAGCATACCCTCAAATACAAGACCTTTATTATTTGAGTCAAAGTCTAAAAGTATGCAATATAGATAACAAGTTTAGGGGCGTGCCACAATGCCACCCCATTCTGACAAGGCCCAGCTAAATTTTTTTATTTATTTTTTATCATTTTAAAATATTTTAAAAAAATAAAAAAATATATATATATCAATACACTAATAATCATTTTCTTTATTATTAAATAAAAAAAATCAAAATACATAAAATGTTAAAAATAGGTGTAAAATAGAATAGGTATAGTAAACTTATTCATAGGTTTATATCATTAATGCCTTAGTTTCTTGTTAGATCTCAGATGGAGCTAGCGTCACTTAGACCACTAGCAATAGTCTAGTCATTGTTAAGTTTAAATGAAGTCCAAATTTACTATTTTGGTTATAATGCATATGATTTAGCTAAATGTACCACATTGCTCTAGCCATTTCAAAGTCCAAATAATAATATAATATTATATATTTTAATATAAAAAAAATTTAAAAATTTGTAAATACATTTAATATATTAAATATTAATTTTAGTAAATAATAAATTATTTTTTGAATTTTACAAATACACTTAATATATTAAATATTAATTTTAGTTAACAATATTTCTTTTTAATTATTTCTTCTCTCATACAGTAGCACAACTTATCGTCCCAACTAAGCACCATCTATAATCATCAATCAATAACCACATGTTCTTCAATAGTTACAAAGAAACATCTTAAAGAGATGCTTATGATATGGGCATTTGCTCCTCAAATCAGTCGATATATAACCAACCATTTTTTTATCTAAAAATAATGCCATATCTTCTCCAAAATATCAACAACGGCTAGCTATTAGAATAAAGTATGACATGAATATTAAGCTATCATTTCTTTTAATATGTTCAGTTTCAAAGCCATCAGTTCTTCTTTTTTCAGACCACCAATTTCGTTTTGAACAATGCCATATTACTCAAACTGTTCATACTAGTTTGTCATAACCAGAACAGCATGCTTGTCATTCTACCACGTATAATTTATTAAAATGGAGTCAAGCATTCATCTCAAAAACATCTTTTAGTGAGACTTCACTATTAGACATATCTAAAATGTGTTACAGCAGACAATCAAAAATTCATCTTCAGTCCAAAGCAGGTTTGACTCTGAACATGTACAAGGCAAGATTGTCATACACTTTCCCAACATTCCTTGCAACAATGGTCAATAGCATTGCCATCAATGTATAGGTTGTATTTGGTGCTAATTGATTATTAGGATCCCTGTTTTCTTTTCCAATGATATATGCATCTCTATTTCCTCAAATGCCTTGTAAACAATTTTTCATAACAGACATAATCTACAAAACATGAGTTCATATAAAAAATGTATACAATCAATCATTCCAATTTTTGTTCCTATTACTGAGCCCCTATCTGTCTAACAGAACAGTAAAGATTCCACATAAAAAAAATTATAAATTTTTCATCCAAATTTTGGTCCTAACTGCCCATTTCATCCAATGCAGTACCCTAGTTCTAGACAAAGTTCATAACAATGTAGTACCCTGGCTCTTGTGTCCCTTATTAGAAAAGGCTAACTTACAAAAAACTGGCTTTTGAGTTGGGTGGGAATAAATTGGGAAATGGACAACACAAAGGGCTGCTTTAGGCATTTAAAAAAGGGCATATATACACATTTCTGCTTGTGTATTTAACAATTTTAACACAAGGCAAGCTCAATTGTAAAACAATGTAACACTACAGCAAAGTTCCCTTTTTTGAAAGAACCCAACCATTTCAAATACCCCAAAACAGAACACCACCACAGCCCACTTCAACACACACGGCACTTCCAGAAATTACACGAGGCACAACAAATTTGTTTGCAAAAACAGAACACTAACCAGCAACAATTCAACGACGTCCATAATGTAAATAAAGAAACAAAGTAATAAAGAAACAAACAAGTCAGATGTGAAGCATGATCATTCGTAAAAAGAACTCACTTTTATAAATTTCATAGCGCAATGTGAAATTTTTTCTGCAAACTGCTTGGAAGCAGCACGAAGTAAATGTTTGTATCATAAAGAGCCACAAAATGAACATCGAAACAAAAAGGCAAAACTCATAACAACTTTAAATAAGGAAAAGAAAATACTGGTAGACTTGAAAAGCTTTGAATTAAACCAGACAATTTTCTTTCCCCATGGTATCAACAATTTTTTAAGACGTACTAATTAAATAGCTTTATCTATGTTGAGAAGTCTATACAGAGCCTCAGGAAAATCATCATAATCTGCTCCAAAAAACATCAGTATCTGAAGAGTTACAGATTAAGAAAAATTCCAAAAATTCCAAACTAAAGTATGCTCCTTTCAATTCACTTGAAGCAGAGGATACAGATGAGGCACGAAAAACCCAAATAAGAACACGAAAAACCCTATACCATCGATAAAGAGAATCTACAAGAAATAACATACAATCGATAAAAAGAACAATGACATAATATATCATGTGATTCGAAGAAACCCTATAGAGAGAAATTCGAGCAACAATTTTGAATTCTTTGAGGAGAAAGAAACGAAGCCCACGATCGGAGAAAATAGAAAGAGAAGAGAGAGAGGATAAACTCAGAGAAACCTTTGAGAAGAGGGAGAGAAGAAGACTTACCGTTTGGCCTTACAGACGGCGCGAAGAAGTCGATCGACAAAGAGAACCTCCAGGAAGGAGGAGGATGCTTGTGGGTTGAAGAACGAGAAGCTGTCGAGGTCACTGGGTGAAGAGAGACACACGCATAGTGAGATTTTCGAGGGAAATGGAAAGCCCCGTTCCTTCGCGAGTCTTCTACCCAGAAATAATGATAAAATGAACCATTGGAGGTGAAACTGTGGCTCTCCAAGTTTGACGAGGATGAGGCGTTTACTGTAGCTGAAGTTTGATACTTTCAGATTTATGGCCTATGTTAGGCTCGCTTTGATTCAGAGATGAGATGAGTTATGAATAGTAGTGAGATGAGTGAGTTGAGATGAATTTTTGTGTATTTGGTTTGAAAGTGAGATGAGATGAATTTAGGTTGTTAGAAAATTAATATAAGTAGGTCCCATAACTTTTTTTATTTATGAATTCGTATATAAATAAATAATAATCATTTTATCCAATTACACAATAATAATTATCAATTTATAAATTTTTTGACTTCGTAAAATTATATATAAAAAATCAAATTAAATTATATTTTAGTTAGACCATGTTAAAATTTGATAAATTATTTTATGTAATTCTATGTTAATATTTGTATTATTATAAGAATTACGTTTTGATCAATAAAATTAATTTTGAAACATATATATATATAATTTAAAAAAATACATATCACAACACCTATAGTAAAAACACACTTCTGTATCCATAAGTCATCAAATTTTGACAGTAAAGAAACTTATAATTTCTACAACGTTGAAAATGTACATGCCAAATTCAATAAGTTCGAATAATCAAACAACACTCTTATAAAACAGTTTATATATTTCACTTATATTACATGTCATGATGTCTAATTGTCCATTGTCCATTCGAAGACAATCCAAAAATTTGAATGACCACAGAAAAGATTAGCATGGTCCCTGTGCAAGGATGACAAGCACAAATTAAGAAATGTCTAATACTCCATTCACAAACTGCACCTGGCCGCCCACATATTTCTGGCAATATCATCCCGAACTGCAACCATATATTGTGCTGATTCCAACGTCATGTTAGGATGACATGCTGCATCTGCATCTTCACTAACTGCACGGCCATTCGGATCAAGCTTCTTGTTGGCCCATTCCTCAAATATAAAGTCGTCTGGTGTCGTCATTCTAATAAAATTATGTAATGTACAACATGCGGTAATCAGTTGGCCTTGTTTCGTAATTGAATATGCAGGCATATTTCTTAAAATTTGAAAACGTGATTTTAAGACCCCAAACGCACGTTCTATGACATTACGGATTGATGAATGACGGTAATTAAAATAATCTTTGTAGCCCCTAAATCCCCGCTGACCAGCATAGTCACTTCTATGATATCTTTCTCTTGGATATGGGGGCATAAATCCTCGAGTACATGGATACGCTGAATCGACTAGATAGTAATGACCTGCTAAATGAATTAACACCACAATGGTTAGTCGTAGATAACTAATCATAGAGATTGAACAAAATACATATTAGTTTCAATACATTTTTTAATTAGCATAAAAATATAAAGATTAATTTTTTACCGTCCAAAGGCCATGGAAAGTGGTTATCGACTTGACGCAAGGCGTCAAGGAATATGCGTGCATCATGGGCACTTCCCTCCCAACCAGTGTACACAAATGTGAACTTCATATCCAAATCACATATGCTCAACACGTTTTGGGCAATTTGGCCATGGCGGTTGCGAAATGCCTCGCGTACCTCACTAGGTACGATGGCATTGATCATGGTTCCATCAATCGCACCAATGCATCCCTCCAAAACAATGTTACCCACAACATTAAACAATTTAGATTGAAATAAATAATTTAATCAAACTTTCAACATATTTAATTATTTGGATTTATTATGTACGAAAAACTGAAACATACCTGAAACCAAGGATAATTTTTCGGATTGGCCTCGATTGTTGGGTGTGGCCCGGCTGTGTGTGTTGGGTTAATAAGATGTGTTCCAAGTGTACAAAGCGCCCGCCTTACTCTCCTTACGCGTCGATTAACGGTTTCTGTTGAACGTTGAAACCGTTGAGCCACGATGCGTTGTTCTTCTCCAAGGCCCACGACTGAAACGAATATGCCTACTTGTTCCTCGACTGTTACCCCTTTTCTAGTATCCTTCAAAAAGTGATTGTTTCGTAAATTTGAACATAATGCACGAAAAGCCTCAACCTCCATTCGGAATAACTCTCGACAATTTGTCGGATTTCCCTGCAAAACTTCAACGGTATATTGATTTCCGCGCAATCCAATATTATGTAATGGCTGGCCTTGCCCATCTGGCAACATCCCAAGCCACTTCGTGATGAGTAAGGCGTCTTCCATAAACTCTTCACTACTATCAGTTTCACCCCCATCATTTTCACCCCTATCAGAAAATTGGTTCACATACTCATCATTGTTCACACCATTCGACGAGGTTCCTGCTTCCCAATTCGCACCATCCATGTTAATGTCAAAATGTATGTCTTCTATATCATTAACAAGTGTTGAGTGCAAATTGCTTTCTCACTACATAAAAAAAAAATAACATGTAGATCATAAATACATATCCTTAATAATCAATCAAATCTGGAAAATATTTGATATTAAACTCATATCACAAATAGAATAACAGTCGTAGCAGTCGTCTAGCATTCAGTAACTAAACATGCCAAAAAAAAAAAATTGTCTCGAAAATAAACAACGACCAACGTGACATAAATAAATTATACAGCAATTTAAATATGTTGTCAGGCACATCAACAGTTTCGAGCCCACAACTCTCGCCCGGCAGGATCCATCATCAGGAAGGCTTGCTGCACTGTAGGGTCACATAACTCTTTTACAGCACGATACCACATTGGCCCTTCAAGTCTCGGGGACATTTCGTTCAAAAATGTCATGCACTCTTGTAGTGGATTGTACCCTGCATTGCTGCCCAGACTTGGGTCTGATCCTTTGCTTCGCTTCTCGCTCCCACTATCGACCCTCTCCCCCCATCGCTTACGACGTGCGGACATAGTTGCTGAAATTTCCTCACATGTCATTATGATTGCTTCTTTCTGGCTCATCTTCCCTTTGCGCCTATTTGATGATGAAGGTGTAGACCCTTTGCCCAAGCCCACATCATCAGTAGGGTGATGGGGTCTATGTCGACTGCCATCTATGGGACCACGTCGAGCTCGCATCTCAGAATCAAGCCACTGCTCCTCATCACTATCTAGTGGTGCTTGCGTTGAGGCGTGTTGCAGGGTCCCATATGCAATTGATGCACTGAATATGGTGCATAAGTCCTCGTACCTAGGTAGGCCTGATGTACGAAACCTCCCCCATTTTGGTTTAACCTGTTTTCAACGTAGAAAACGCACGTCAGTTAGCTAAGTGTAGACACTTGCTTGAAAATGAAGCATAATTGAATAAATTCACCAATATATCATACCTTTATGGCATTTTCCAATGCCTCGTCGCTCGCATCTACCGTATTGGTGACCCTATCCCAACCCATCTCAGTCTGACCCATCAGATCGAGAAATAGACGTAGTTGACTCTTCAACCTTGTGATTTTACTACCTACCTGATGAGCATCAAACACCCTCACATTGAGAGCGGTAAGCCGCTCAGCATAAGCAGTATGCTGAGCACTCGTGATCTTGCCAGGCTTTAATCTACCGTGTATGGAATCGTCATATAGCATGTCAATAAATACCTCCTCCATATCATTGCCCCATACGTCACGATCACGTCGCGTATTTTCCAAATCATCCATCACAAATAGCTGTGAGAGGATAATATTATTGTGCGAAGTATGCAAAATTAATAATTGTCCATGTGCAAAAATGGTATATTAGAGGGCAAATTTTTGTCATCGGGGCATGTAGTGTAAATTATAGAAAATGAAAAAGAGCCTATCGTTTCGAATATAACCAAACAACCTCCACACATATAGGCTAAACAAAGAAACAATTAATATATACAAAACACATAACAAGACTATATAAATTTAATACAACTAAGTATATAATGTAATGGTTATGGAGTTAAAGGGTGCATACCTGTTGAGAGGCCGGATGTCTACGTGAGAAACGCAAGTAGTACCGCTATCAAATGAGAAGAGACTATGCAGTATTAGGCTTCAAATGTCCAACAAAGCATAAGATAAAATTATGCGTCTTTATGGAAATCAATGATGATATAGTTAGATAAATTAATAAAATGAGAAATTAATAATGAGAACAATGAGAAATTAATAAAATTTGAACACGGATTGCAACCATATCTTTTGTGGGACTCACGATCATATCATGTACGGCACCCCCTAATTTTTGTACATTGGTTTAAAAACTATTCGTCCTCTCTGGTAGTACCAAGGCATGTGGGGGGATGGCTTGAGTCTGTGGATCTAATACTTTTGTGGGAAGGAATACGGACATAGTGACAGATGTTGTGTGCAACACATGCTAAAATTGAGGGAAGCAAGATCCGGATTACAGTGGCCGAATCCTTAAGGACTGAGCGAAAGGTGCCAGGAAGAACCAAATTTGGCATGTATTGTCTGGCATTGATATTGCCTATTTTCAAACTTTCTGAAATAATATGGACCAGCAGTACTTTTGTCACTAAGCATGCAGCAGAATCTTATCTCCTTAATGTGTGTCTTTGTTATGCCATTTGGATTCACCCCAAAAAACCAAAACCAATGAAAACTCCTACAAATAGTTGCATCAAAACAAAGGTTGAGCTAGGGATTTTGGGGGGTGGGGGGGGCGCGGTTGACCCTTTTCCAAGGTTGCTCAACCCCGCTCCAGACTCCTAGGTTGGTTGAGCAAGTTTTCAAACCTACTGAAATTTCAACTAAGAATATTTTCAAGGATTCTTTTACCATTGAAAACTACATTCAGTAAGAACGTTGATTTTAGAGAACATAAAAATGTAAAAAATAAACTTGCAGGTAGAAGTTGCTATTTATTTTTCAAGACTTGAGATTTGGCCATGGCAATTCTCGGTTGATTTTAAAATCACTTTCAGAGCATAAATGTATAGAAGACTTGGTCGGAACTATTACTCCTGCTGTACATAAATAGAATTTCCTGGACGGTTGTTTGGTTTGACCCTGGATCTGAATTTCTAAGAACAAATTACAACCTAGAAGTTTGAAGATGCAAAATCAGGAGCTATTTTGCTGTGGGGAAAAGAAAAAGACTCATCAGATGCTCTGCTAATTAGTCCAACATGAGCCTGGTATGGGTTCACACTTGGTCCAATCATGACTGACTGGAACATGGAGGAATGACAAATTTCAATTGGTCCAATCAGAAATCCTTTTCTGTTTTGCTGAATAACAACATAAATCCTTCAAAGTATGAAATGGTAAAAACATACATTCCAAAATACGAAAGAGTAAGAAAAAAATATCAGATTACAAGCCAGAGTACATTCAGTATGAATGAATGAAGCAGATACAAAGTAACTACAACATGAAGCTCAAGAACTTCATTTCTGTTCAATTCAGACCAGAAAAGTAAGAACAATCGACTACACTGAGTAAGAACAAGCTCAGGAACAATATCAGCATGGGGGTGTTCATGCTTGGTCCAATCAGAAACATATAAGTTCAGAGTAGCAAAGTAAATTCAATGTAAATGACGTAGAAGATAACAAAACATAACTACAATATGAAGCTGGAGGAACTTCATTTCTGTTGGCTATGGCTGCCTGCATTTACAGCTGCCCAGGAGATTCAAGGGAATTGAAAGTTCATGTAATCTTGTTTACCAGAAGGAGGGCTAATATACACCCAAACCCCTTATGCAGACATGTAATGTACAAATTTGTATAAGTCTAGCTATACTAACAATTAGCTTCACAATGGTGAAATTAACGCCACATACTTGGAAAGATCGCGTCCGTGGAGCCGTGGTGGTGGTTGAATGAGACCGCCGGACTCTATGGATAGCTTTGGGAAGCAACGGGCAGTGTTTGCAACAAGGTGGATTCCTGGGTTTGCACTGCCTCGGCATGGTGAAGAAATAGTGGAAATTTCTCCACTATTTCTCGAACTGATTGATCGCACTCCCGAACCCTATACCAAACATGATATGTAAGATGGGTCAAGGGGGCAGGGGAATCTCTGCCTTCTGAGATGGGGTCAGGGTACTTAAAGTTAAACAACACTCAAAAATGTGCTAGGGGAAGAGATTTACCTTCTGAGATGGGATCACAGTACGCCGAAATGCCTCTCCTCTAGTTCCAGGTCCCTTCGGTATTTTTGTTCTTCACGGGATGCCTTTGAATGACTCCAAAACGGTGCAGAGAGGCATTGAAACGGTGGAAATGTGGAGCTTTCAACAATCTGCAGAAACGGAAGATTGGGTTGCTGCGACGTTGTTCTTCCACACCGTATGACTCAGCTGAAGTTCTTCACGAGAATCCGTTTTCGAAGGGCAAAACCAGGGGCTATGACTCAGCTGATATTAGATTGAAATGAGATGCTGCTGGTTTCCTATAAGTGTATTTGACCGTAAATAAAAAAGTAACGGTAATAAATAGATTAAATACCGTATTTGTGGGTAAACTCAGCTCTAGCCTCGTTTGGATTCGAATTGAGCTGACCGTACCAACTCATTTCTAATGACTTGGACTCAGTTTCGAATCCAAGCAGCGCCTTAGTGTTCTTAATTTGATAGTTCCATGCGGCTTTTTGTTTGTTTGTTTACGTATGTCCATGAAGAACTGCTACACATGGAGGTGTCTTTTCCCCTGTACATTACTCATTAGCTCTTCAAAATGCTCCACTTTGGTTATGTAGATCCAAAATTACGCTGGGTATATATGGTTAGGATCATGTTCTACTTCTTCAAAGGTGGAGTTGTGGTCCAGTCTAAAATTACAATGAAATTACTGGACACATCTAAAACCATCCACATACGATGCACTTGCGTTCATTTCAGGGTTAGGAGAGCTGTCAATGCTAAATGGACCAGCCATGCAACTGTTAAGAGTACGACTCCGTTTGAATAATGATATAAGATGAAATGATTTTGAATAAAAATGGAATAAAATATTATTTTTTAATATTATTATTATTTAAAATTTGAAAAAATTAAAAAATTAATTATATTTATATAAGAATTTTAAAAAATAAAATTATAATAATAAAATAAAATAAAATGAGATAAACCTCTCCATAAATGACCATAAAAAAAAAAACGAAACTATTAAACTAAAACAAACAAATCCGACGTCATTGTAGCAACAGATCTAAGAAGTCGACCTGAGGCAAACGGAAAGGGAGCCAAAGCTAGCCAGCCAGGCCTTGAGGGCGTAGAATAAGCAAAAGCGCATCAGCCCATAAAACAAGAGCCTCAGGCAAAGAAGCATGTAGAGTAGCAGCAGCACCAGTGAGTGTGGAGTAGTTTTGGCATCGATCTATTTTTGGGTCGGAGAAAATAATGTGAGGGCTTCAGTGGGATCGGTTAATTTGTGGTCTTGCGCAGCAATATGGACACGGGTTTTGGTAGGAAGGGTGATGGTTAGGGGATCGGATGTCTAGGACCCAATCGGATTGGACCTGAGTATGATATGGTCCGGTCCAATCTAATTTTTTTAAGGATCGAATATTTTCGGTCTAATTCCGGTCCAAAAGATTTCTCTTCCTAGACTAGATCGGACCAGACCGAATACTATAATAAAAAAAAATATTATATATATATATAAATATCCTATAAGTAATAGTATATAATATTAATATTAATATATATTAAGAGTTGTATAGTATAACATATTAATATATAATATATATTTTTATAATATTAACATATTATAATAGTTGTAGTATAAAAATATCAATTATAGTATATCTATATAGAATATTAGTAATATGTTAATAACTTATAAATAATAAGTGTATTATTATTATTATTTAATATTTTATTATTATATAAACTTTTAAGAGTAAGTTTTTTTTAATATTTTTTTGCTTGAATATGTGATAAATACGTAAAGTGAATTGAAATAATTAAATTTAGGCCAAAAAATATATTTGATCATTGTAAAATTTTGAATTAAATTTAAACTATTAAATCATATCAGGTAATTCTGGACTGAATATGAACTGGACCTGGACCGAATAGGAGTTTGGTCCAGTCCAAGATGAGAAAATCTTTAAACTGAATGAAATCAGTCTATAGCTTTTTTGGAACGAATTAGAGCGGACTGGACCGTACCATTTACAATCCTAATGATGATGATACCAAGTTTGAACTTGTTTATAAGAGCACTCATATTCCATTTCTCAATTTTCTTTTTTTTAAATTTTAATTAAAAATTTCATTCTTTATTGTTATTTTTTAAAATTTTATTCATTTTCAAAAAATTCCTTACAAATTTCTTACATCCCATTTTTTATATTTTTTTCATCCATTAATATAACATTATATTATTATTTCTTTATTACTTTTTCTATTATTTTCTTTTAAATTATAATACTATTCTTAATAAAATATAATAAATAAATAAATGAATAATACTTAGGGAGGGATAGTGGTCCCCCAAATATGGGAGATCACGATTCACAATATTAAATCCTCTTGTATTTTAGAGGAGTAGACCATTTTGGTCTTCAAATAATAGAGGTCTCCCTAATTTAAAAGATCAAATATAAGTACTCTAAGAGTATTTTCCTCCTCCTCCAAACTTTCAAATTAATTATTTTTAAGTATTTATTTTTATACATTCTTTCCTATAGTTTTAAAATGCTTTTAACCCTTCAAAATCTTGGTAAAACTTAAAAATCTCTTTCTTATCCCCAAAAAGCAAAAATGGGTCTATTTTTTTTTTAAGAGTTTAAAAAAGTTCAAAATAATCTCATGAGACTAACCCTAATAAGTTAGGGTCAGTGCCTGCATTACGTTATTATTGGGCTAAATTATTGGATTTGAGTTTTGGACTCAGTTTGTTCAAGAAAACGTTGAGCTCAAAGATAGTCTGCTCATTGACTAGCGCAGATTACTTTTATCAATAGATGATTATATAAAAATAATCTCATAAATTAATATACTTTTATGCAAATTATTAGATTTATTTTATAATACAAGTAATTTTATAATTTGATAAACCACATAAAATTACATTAATTTGTAGAATTATTTTTGTATAATCCTTTTGTGATTAAAATATTTCTCATAATAGATATCAAATAACATAATTAAAATTTCAACTAATTAAGTCTTTAAGGATACATAAAAGCAGAGTTATTTTTTTTAATTATTATTATAATTTTTAAATTGCTCCAAATTCTAGTAAATTTCACTTTAGAAAGTACAGAAGTCATGAGATACGCACATAGTTTCTATATACAAAGGGTGGGAATCCCACGTGGTGTACTGATTTTATCTTACAAAGAGAACTGCATGCATGTTAAATATTAATTTATCATAAAAAGTAATATTCTAGCTTCCAATTAACCCCTTTCCATGTCGTGGGTGAAAAAGGGTTCTTTCCATTTGTATTAAGCTGTTTGAATAGCCAAGTTTGCCTTTCTTTTGGTATTCAAGTTCAACATCGTCAGAATCTTCTCCATTCTCTTCTTCCCTTTCCAAGGAACCATATTCCACCTTCTCGCCGTAAGCTTTGACCAAAAACAAATAGAAGCTCATTACAAAAGTGGTGATTGCAATCAAGAACCAGCTAAATAGAATGTTGACCACCGCATTAGCGTGATAACGAGCCTCATCTCCAGAGCACCTGACCATTTCACGACCATCTTTAAGGTGGATGGAGCAACCTTTAGGAAGCAATTCTAGTGTCCAAAGCACGATTCCCATCACCATAAGCCAAATACCTTGGAACATTATGCTGGCTATTCTTACAAAGCTGACCTAAAAACTCTTTGGAAGACCGATTCCCAAAAAAGTGGTGGCTAAAGAAACCAAAAGAAGAAATTGCAGAAGCAAATGGTATTGGCCTTCGGGGCCAATGTGGTCGGTTGAGTGAAGGTGAAAAAGAAGTTCTTGGGCAAAGGCTATAGATACAAGGAAAATGGTTAGTCCATATTGAGCTTTGGTGCCAATTTGATCAAAAAGTATAGCAGATGCGGCATAGACAAAGAGAGTCATTGACAAGGAGGAATGCTCGAAGTTATGGAGATGGTTGGAGGGGATGGTTCCATCAGGGTCCAATGGTTGGTGTTGAGCCGGTCCGATGAAGAGCTCCATGGCTATGGAGACACAGGAGCCTCCCATGATAAAGAAGTGCTCCAAATACTTAAATCTTGAGGTGGGGAACCATGGTTTAGAAATGTAAGAAATTGGATATTGAGCATGGAGCTTGATGTGGTTAAAGAGGTGCCATAAGCCAATGACAAAGATAAAAAGGGCTTTTCTTGCTTGTTTAATAAAGTAGTTACACTTTTCATTTTGATAGGAGTAGGTGCTTGCTGGGATAGGGCACTCTTCATTCTTCATTCGAAATTAATGAATGTCGGGTTGAGATTTTTTGCCTTGTTATAAAAAAGGGAGTTGGATAAAGAAAACTTCCTCCTTGGACGAGGAGCATGGGGCTTAGTCAAGTAGAACCGGGTTGCGCTGCTTGATGCTCTGATCGAAAATAAATAAAGTAATTGAATTGAGAATCTCAATCAAAGTGAATTAGTGAGAGAAAGATAGCAGGGAGAAGTCAGGATAAGGCTAAGGTGAACAAGTCATAAACAGATCTAACCTAATCTTGAAGGTGTACTGTGAAAAATTATATTTCTCACTCTTAGGTTTGAATTCCTTTCCTTAACTAACTGGGAGTGTAATAAGACCTCATAGCTATTCTTTGTCATGGGAGTCGGAGCGGAGTATAGGTGATCCTAGTGACTTCTTCCTCTTCATCACCCCATCCTTGTTTCCACCAATGCCTGGTAAAACATGCCCTACTTTACTGCTCATTTTTTTCTGACAAAGTTATCCTTATTGATGTTGTACTCCTTAAAAGAGGTGAGAAGAAAGATGTAGGGAGAGGGGAGGTTTTTAAGAGTGGTATTGGCCGTTTGAAACTCCAAAGATGTACATTTGCACCTCAAGTATTCAACCTGGATTAATAACTTTTATTGTATTCATTACACAGCCTTTGTTTTTAGTGTAGATACATCCAGATCACCGTCTCATTTAGATCATTCATAAAAAGGCAAGCTAACGGTAGTTTCACTAAGAATAGATTATAGACTGCTCCTTCAAGATTACTTGTCAAATTTTGCCAGTCAAGCTTACATATATACCTACCATTTGATTGGATTCAAACTTGGTTGTTACTTCACCTTTTGATCATAATAATAACGAGAGATTATAGCCATATCATATATGGTAGAAGCAAATGGAAATTATCTTTATTATGTCTGATATAAGTTTTAGAATAAGGGTTCAGGTTTTCTTGAGGCCTATATATTGTAGCAGAATGACTCATGGTATTAGTTAACTTGAAAGTCCATATTAATATAATATATATCCGGTAATGATCCATACTTGTTGATTCAGTTACTTGAGTGAAGAGTTTTAGGACTCCTTACTTGGTTTTTCTGAATCCTGGTTAGCTTATATCTATACTGAATTTCAATACCCCTGTTTTTAACTTCTCTAAATCTGGGCCTGCTCATTCCCATTTCCATCTTTGATCCTCTTGCTCTTTCTCCTTATCAACCTCTATTGGGTGGATCTCTGGTTTATTTTTCAACCTTTTTATTATTATTATTTCTTATCTGTTTTCCTCATCCATTTTCTTCTACATATTATCACATCGCATTAAATAAGTATTTATAAATAAGAATAAATCTATTCATCATCCTCTTTCTCATCATCCTCTTATCATCCCATGATATGACATTAGATAATAGACTAATAAGTAAAACATAATAAATAATTTTCAATCATTTAATGCCACATCGTAGGATGATGAGTATCATTGCTCTATAAATAAAACTTATGTGAGACACATTACAAGCCACACTCTCTAAACTTCTTGTTTTGCTATTCCACAGCTCTAGAAGCTTTGCTCGCAAGCAACAACGAACATCTTAACGCATTGTATTAAACCTACATTCCAATTAGAGAATTTTAAGTTTCAAAAGCAGTTTAATTACAACTCCAATCGGTTAATAAATCCCATGCAGTAACTGATCACCATACCCTCAGCAAGCATAACACGAGTAGAATGTTGACAGCCCTAGTCAGAAAAATACATTCCCGCCAATGCGAAAAAGCTCTGCAAGATCATGGAATTGCCCATGAATATCACCACAAATTGTAACAGGGCTTTTAACGGGCTACAGTGGGAAAAAAAAGTTACAACTTGCAGTCAGGTAAATAAACATAAGACAAAAACCCAGTGATTCCAAAAAGGCAAAGCAAGAGTGCAATAAGCACAAGAAACCCATCGAAAACGTATGAATCTTGAATCATGCAATGAAATATAAAGGATGCTTGTACATTCAAATCTCATTCACATCATAACTAAGCACCGATGATGGTCTGAATCCACATTGTTTAATCACAAAAGTTGGCACATAAGAGAGAATGGAGATCCAACATAATACAAAAACTAAAGGCATGTTTTAAAGAAAACAGTTAAAACATATTTTATTGATAAGTCCATTTAGGATTGTCTCTTACATCAATAATATTCATAAAAGGGGCATAAAATAGAGTACGTAGGGAACCAACAAATTTTTTTTTTTTTTTTTTTTTTGATGGGTCATGGGTAGGTAGGATAGCTTTCCTAACTCATCCAACAAAATTTTATCATAACTTTCTAACGCATCAATTGTTCTACAGAATGAGTTGTTACCATAACATAACATATAACTTAACAATCTCCATAATAAGATGGAAAATGACCTCAAAGCGCAGCTACATTTCGAGTAAAGCTACAAATAGTTTCCTTTCTATTTTAGAAAGGGAAAATTCTGATCAAGGTTTCAGCAATTAATCTCAGCCACTCAAGTTAAAAGTTCAATTAAATAATAACTCACTAACAAGATCTTCCAAAAGTCAATCAAATGCTAACTTTGTAAAATATCGAGACTGGAGTAATAAAACTCTGTCATTAATTAGCATGCCACCTTAGTCCAATACTATGAGTCACATAAGTGAGAAGGTTTTAAAGATAATCATGATGCTAAGTCATACATTGGCTACTTACTAGATGAAACTTGACTTTATACAAGATTTTAGGGAAGCTTCAAATCAACAAATCTTTTTAGAGTTATAGAATAGACGTAGCTAGTGCTTGCTCTGGATTGCTATATATGGTATCCAAGCCACCTAATACGGCCAACCATATGATATTGAAGCATTAACGAGTATTTCATTTTTTTTATTGACACCAGGTCCCCAGAACAACGTTCCGACATGTGTCAACAATTGTTTTTGATAAGTAAACATGTGTCAACAATTTAAGAGGAAGATTGTGTAACACCGCATCCCACATTGGAACAAGGAATGAATAATATAGAGTGGGGTTAAGCCAGACAGGTAATGAAAGCTAATTCCCAATTTTGTCAACTTAGTCAGTGAAATAGCACTTCATAAGTAATTATAGCAAAACTCCAAACTGACCAGTGCTTTTGGGTTTACAGCGCAGACGTGACTAACGCTTTCCTAGAGGTCATTCTAATCAGGAAGGAATCTTTTTTTTTTTTAATATGTAAATCAGGAAGGAATAAACCTAACCTACTAATGGAAGCTGTTTCTTTATGGGTTCGTGGAAGCTGTTTATATGCCTTTTAACAATCCTCACCAGCCTAAGTGCATCTATAATTCTAAAATCCACAACTAAAGATCCTTGTTACTTGAGGTTGGGGTATATAATCGAAACAATTTGAAACATATACGAAGTGAGATGAAGCGAATATATGATTTTTTTTTTTTTGATAAGTAGAGATGAAGCGAATATATGAATATATGAATAATATGATTTTTTTTTTTCTTTTGTGATGTCTCATTACATAATACTAATTATTCATTTATTTGAGATGAAGCGAATATATGAATAATCAGTATTATGTAATGAGACATCACAAAAGAATAGATAGAAAGAAAGCCACACCTGGACATTGCTTTCTTCCATTAATATCTCCTTAGCTTTATCACACAGCACCCGTACCTACATCAATATAAAATATTAACCACCATTATTGAAAAATTATTTTGGATTGGTGACAGAAGATAACTGAAAAAATGAGAGCAAAATCTAAAATCCTGAAAGTCCATTACCCAAACTTTCAAGTAGTTCCAAGATCATCAAATCCATAGCCAATCGTATTGGACATCCACTGCCTTGGTCTTTGACTCATGACACTCTGTAATGCAAACAACATGACCTAAATCCAATGGAACTAAGTTCCATATTAAAAAAGATGATATACATCCAACTTTATACAACATGAACCTAGACTTTATGATCATAATAGTGTATACATTTTTTCCCATCAAAAGCTTAAATACAACTTATCTGCATAAAACTGACAGAGACGCTAGAGTAAACGACCAATGGTAGCTTTAAAAGTAAAGAGATCAAAATCACCTAAATATCCACCATGATGTCTCCCACTTCTATCCCCCTAGAATCAACAGCAACCCATCATTCGGTGAGAAATGCTATTGAACTGTATCATAGAATACTACCAGCTGTCAAGATTTGCACTCAGCTCGAATCTTTCCCACCTTTAGCCAAGTAAGACTATCGTGTCACACCAAAACATTCTCCAATGAAACATCTTTGTTTCATTAGATTATTTTATTGGTAAATAAGATTCTATTGATTGTAGGAACAGGCATAAGCCCAAGTATATGGGTCATAGAGAAGCGCAATGCCTAGGAGGGATGTTCTAGTGATACAAGAAACTCATGAATGGTCATGCCATTAAAATCAATTACAATCAATCATTGAAACAAGGGGTTAAGAAAGAAAGTTCTAAGTTCATCCAATGACCGCTCACGATTTGCGAAGTTTCACTCATTCCTCTCCCTACAAAGACCACCATAGGCTGATCGGAACCATCCAATTGTGGCAATATGAGAAGAGCCTTGGAGACCTCTCCATGAAGCTAAGAGATTGATCACCCTTCTTGGTATCACCCAAGCTACACCCACCCTATCAAAAAATCATTCCACAAAGTCTGGCAATCTCACAATGTATTAGTAGATGATCAACGGATTCTCTGCTCTTTTTACAAAAACAACACCAATCCAAGACTATGATTCGGCATTTCCTTATGTAGTCGATAGTGAGAATCTTCCCCAAAAAAGTTGTCCATACAAAAAAAGATTCCTTTTAGGGGGTCTTTGTCTTACAAGTGCTCTTTCCACAGGAATCGATTTACAATCCTCTTAGAGATGTATTGGTAGGAGCGTAATGTGAACTTCCCTTTCACCAAGGGGCACCGAGAAAGCTTGTCTTCACCTCCCCTCCTTCATAGGGACAGAATAGACTAGGTTGTATATTCAGAGATTGTGCCAACTTCCCAATCATGGACAGCTCTAAGAAATGTGACATTCCATTGGGGAGTGCCGTTAGCTTGGTCAAGGAGGTCCGCAATCGAGGCTTTCTTCATTCTTGCTATAGCATTCTGGATAAGCTTCCTTAAGTGCCCTGTCACCACACCATATGTCATGCCAGGATTTGATTCAGGGCCAGTCATCCACCTCAAAACAGGTAAAACTAGAAGTTTAGTCCATCCAAGTCTAATGTCCTTCCAAAGCTCACCCCATAGCATCCACTCAACTTGTTCGAGCACCAACCTCCCCATGCTCTACCATACTTCGAGTCTATAACTGTTCTCCACAATGCTCCATGTTCTATGGGAAATTCCCATAGCCATTTTCTCAATTTCGCCTTATTAAAAAGCTGCAAATTTCAGATATCCAAACCTCTTTCAGAAATTGAGAAACAAACAGTATCCCATTTTACCAGATGAAATTTGAACACATCATTCATCCCTTCCATTAGATTTCAGATCCTTGGACTTCAAAATTTTACCTATTAACAGGGTCAAACCCACCAAATGTGCCCTACTGAAACCCACAATGCCAGGGAAAAAGGGACCAAAATTTCCCACCATAAACCCAAACTGGGAATGTCACTACCTGTTGAATAAATGGGAACTCCCATTTTCTTTAATGAGCAACAAACAAATATTAGTTCGAACTGTAATAATTCCAGTCTTGTTCGGGTTTCTCATATGGCAGATACGATAACTTTATACAATAAATGGAATTTCAGTTTCATCGGTCTGTGCTATCTCAACATCAGTCTACGTATACTTAAAGCAAGCCTGTGGCTTGAAAGACACGCCGAAGAAACCAATAGGGCTATATTTAACACATATCCTACAATGGATCTGGTTCAATTACAAATAAATCTAGAGCTCCCACCAAATGGATCCCAAAAATCCCTAATATTGCTAATCTCACAGATCATGCCCATAAGATATCCGATCTGGCTAGCACAAGCCCCAAGGGTCAAAGCTGATCCTTCATATTCGCGAGAAATCGAACCATAGATCAAAACCACCAAGAGAAGCAAATAAATAAATAAATAAACATAAGAGAAAGGAGAATGAGGATGCAGCAGAGCACCTCTTACTCGCACAAGGGCTTGCACTGCATGAGCTGCGAAATATGCTCGTCCAGGTTCCCATGTGAGTTCGAAGGGACTGAATCCATGCTGTCTTGCTCCTCCTCTCCACCACCTTTTTCTTTCCTCAAAAGCACCACAGACCAAGATCCCTCCCAAGCTCGCCCCAACTCCACAAACTATAGATCTCTGTAAACCCTAGCTAACTTCGTCCAGTTCTCCCGCTTCGTTCGGTAGTTCTAGAAAGAGAGAATTAAGCCCGCGGGAGATAGAGAGAGTGGTGGAGAAACCGAAATGGTTGTCTTTCCGAGCTCCTTCTGCGGGAGACGTTTCTAGCGGTTTTGAAAAAGGAGGACGCTGGGGCCGGTCAAAAGCAGCTAAGCTGTTTTTTTATAATAAATATAATAAAAATAAAATAAAAAATATATAATAAAAAAATAAAATAAAAAAACAATAAAAAAACATAATAAAAAATAAAATGAATATAATTTTAAAAGAGATTCGGATTTCAGCCGAACGGAGTTAGTGTCGATGGTGATGGCGACATCGTCTATACCATTGAGACTGATGGGTTTCGACGACCTCATTCATACAATGGTAATTTTCGATGACCTCCAACGAAGTTCTAACAGTCTTAAACTCAAAATGAATCTATTATCCACCAGTTTTAAGAGAATAGACAGTATTGTCCACTGCCATCGACAGTGATGAACTGTTTTTAGCCGAGGATTAATCTGACCGGTTCAGGATATCTCTTTCAAAAAACTATTGGGGAGAGTACTTATATAAATAAAAATCTAGATGATAGATTAGTGGTGGAAGGGTTTCAGTCGCGCCATTAGCGCGTGCAAGGCTTAGTGAGGTGCTGCCGGGCTTTGATTAAAATGAATGTGCACACTCCTTGATGGGGCGTGCTGAATGGAGGAGGAAGTATTATGGATAAAAATGTTTTTTCTTTCAATATTTTAAAAGTTTCATTCGTTTCATAAAATATTAAAAATAAGTTTATTTGTCAAGTGTTAACGTTAGTCGTTACGTTCTCAATGCTCGATGTTAATGATTTTGTAAAAGTTTTAAATATTTAAATCTTGTGTATTATTTTTATAAAATAATAGTTTTACTTTTATTATAACAAAATATATAAAAAAATATTTTTATTAATGGAAATCTAATTTTTTGCACAGTTTCTACATTTTTTATTTTAGAAATAAACCATAACTTTCATTAGTGATAAGCAAGCATTACAATTTTTCATATCCAATATATTCAAAATAGGATAGTTAAAATGTGTCATCGTGTCGTGTCAAGACATATACATTATACTTAAAAAGTCAATATGAATACGACTCGTTAAAGATTTCGTATCAAAAATCTCACACGTTTAGCTGTTCGTGTACGAATTTGATAATTCTCTACCCCACTTTCTTCAGTTGCTACTTCCTGTTGTTCCAATTCGTCGATTAATTTATATGACCATCGAGGAACTTCTTTATTTATTTCTTTTATTCCAATATATTCTTTGCTAATTGTTTTATCTTTAGTATCAGTTATAACTGTATTGATTAAAAATTTAAAAATTTTTATTGGATCTTCTGGATTAATTTTTACTTGTTTGTTTTCCGGAAACAAATAAAGTCCTTTCAAATTTAAATTTGATGTTGATTTTCCTCCAAACTTGCTAATTATATTTAAGAAATAACGCATTTCTGTTGATAATGATTTTCGATCAAATAGAGTGAATTTATGGTTAAATATTGTGTAATTGATAGTAAGAAGGATGCCATGAATCTTATTTATCCAAATTGTCTCTATGTAATGTTTTATAGCTAGAGAAGTTTTTATGATTGGGAGTAACAATAGTTTTTTGATTTGTCCGCGAAAGGGTCTGTTAAATAAAGAATCACATATTTTAGGTAAATATTCTTGTTTAGTCTCATTATTACAATTACACAATCTAATTCTTTTTTCGATTATATCCAAAGGAAGTAATCTATTATCTAGAATTTCAACTCAACACTAATATGACCATTTAATATAACGTGTTGACACGACACGATACATTAAGACACATTAGTCAATACAATAAATTTATACAACACGACACGTTTCAATTCGTTGACACGTTTGACACGTTTAGACCTGTTTGCTGAGTAATTTATCTTATTATTTTATACAAGTATTAAACTATAAATGATAGCTCTAAAACATAAAATATTAAAATACACCATAACTAATCAATATGATCTACAATCATACTATCACAGTCCAGACATTATAAAATATTAAAATCACATCCCAAATATAAATAATAATAAACAAGACATTGTGAACAAATTAATTTTACAATCTTAAAGATGATAAAAACACAAAGTTAAACACATTTAAAACTTGCAGAAGGAGGTGGAGCTACTGGAGCATCGTCATTGTCCTTATTGATATTCAACTCCATTACATATTTGATTGTCTCTTTCAACTCAGATTTTCTTATATTTCTATAATATATATATATATCAGTAAACAAAATTATTAAGCATTTCCTCTATAAGTTGACAATGTAAAAAAATATATAGATAACTAAATTATTCAACCAACTCATGGACATATAATTTCAAAATCTTACATTGCTCATCGTCATATAGCCAATCTTTTGTGCAGACTAATGCTTAAACAATATTTGCTTTTAGTGCACTTCGAAACTGATCAATGATATGCCCACTAACACTAAAAGCAGATTCAGATGCAACCGTAGAAACTGAAACACTCAATATATCACGAGCCATTTTAGTAAAGTTAAGATAACAAATTTCATTTCCTTTCCAAAAAGAGAGAATGCCGATCTTTACATAGAAATCCATCTTAGGTTCATCTAAGTAAAGATCTAATTGACTTCTTTTCAAATGGACATTAACATCAACATGTTGAAATATATGAAATTCCTACACACAAAAAATAAAAAAATAAAAAAATAAAAAAAAACTATAATTTCAATATTGAAACAACAATATAATTTAAATCATTAAACAAAAATATTATTTGATATGATCTTAAATATTTTTCTGTTACCAGTTAATTCCCTTGCTATTTTACTAACAATGTTTCCAGAACCTGTGGTAGAAGTAGAATATGTGGTAGAAGAAGCATATTTCATGAAAAGAGATGACAGTTTGGTCTGAACATTTTGAAATTCTAAAGAACAATCTCTGTAAAGCTTATGATAAGAAAAATCAACAAAAATAAGCTTGTATCGAGGATCCAATACAACTGCTATAACCATCAACACATTGAACTCAAACCAATATTTCTCAAACATAATAAGCATTTTTTTAGCCATTTGTTTCATGTACTCATCATTTCCTACAAAGTACTATTTTAAATTATAATAAATTAAAAACACTGATGAAAAATACAGATTGGCAGTAGGATATTGGGTCCTAGAGAAGTCTAAAGTGGCGTCATAAAAACCATTCAATAAATCTTTAATCTTCTCCACTTGTTACCATTCAAGTGTTGATGAACAATGCTTAAAATTAGAATTAGTCAAATAAATGGCTGGCATTCCGATAGTAAAGAGCATTATCCAGCATAAAATAAGTAGAATTTCATCTAGTGGGGACATTCTGTCTCAACCCTTTCTTACTATCCAAAGACATTTGAACTGTTGAAACTAAAAATTTGACTTTTCTTGTTTGTGATCTTTTGACATACTTCACACTTTCACAAACTTTATAGATATCATTTTCAATCTCTTTTAACCCATTTTGTACTACCAAATTCAGAATATGAGCATGACAACAAAAATAAAAGAACTCACCATGACAAACAAGAGCTTCTTTAATGTTCAATTGAGTTTTTAACAACTCCATCGAGACTTCATTAGAAAAGTCAATACAAAAATCTTATTCTCAATTCCCCACTCACATAACAAATTATAAAATTTTTCAGACAAAGAAATGTCATTATGTAGTGGTAGCATATAAGAAATGTTCAAAACCCTTTTCTGTAGAGCCCATTTCTTATTCAAAAAATGTGCTGTAATGCACATATAACCATCAGTGGTTATAGAAGTTCACAAGTCAGATGTCAAACTAATTTTATCGGGAGAATCATTCAACATACATTTAATCCTATTTTTTTCTCGCTGATACATCTTACCGAAATTTGCCTTGGCAATATTCCTAGAAATAATTGGAACATTGGGGTACAAATATTATAATAAAGTTCTCATCCCCAAGTATTTAACAAACCGAAAAGGCAAGTCATGCTTGACAACAGAGGCTACCAACATTTCTCTATATTCTTCAGGGTTAAATTTAGGATTGCTTATCGACAGAGCTCCACTATTTTGTCCCAAGATCACTGATTAACATCTCGTGAATTTCTCCTAGGACATACATCAATGTGACGCTTCATATTTCCGGTTCCATTTTTGCTCGATGCAATGTACGTAACTCCACACAGCTTGCATCTAACTTGTGGTTTCTTATCATCAAATTTCTCTGAATTCGGAACCATTTCAAAAGTACTCCACACGTATGACCGTTTCTTTCGTTTTGCTTTAGCTTCCGTAGCTTGAAAACTTTCACATTCAACTTCAACTTCAAACTGGTCCAAATCAATAAAGTCATTATTTTCACTTTCTGCCTCAGTCATTTGACAACAAACAACAATAACAAATGGGTTATATAAAGTAATTGTGACTACAAATAACTATAAGATGAAATGAAAAAATGAGATTGTAAGAAAGAAAGAAAGGGGAAAATGAGACCCCTAAACATAATTTCAAAAAAGGGGGAGTGGCATTGACAAAGAGATGGATGCCTATATTCAGCTTATCTTTTTAATTTTTCATGCATTTTGAGATTGTAACATGTAAGCTGCATGCAACATGTATGACACCAATCATGAAGATTGAAGAGAGTGATCACACTATTTGGTGCAAATATTGTAAAGGAACATGACTAAAGTGTAAGATTACTATATTCCCATGGACCTATTGTCTACGATAATATTAATATTGATACGGATCAAGTTAGATAAATTGCAAAACCTGTCAAGGAATTAAGTTGTTCTTAATTTTCATTAATGTCACACATGCACATGATTAAACCTGTCAAGAATTAAGTTGTTCTTAAATGTTCTTAATTTATTATTTTCATGCCTAAATCTGCTAGCACTAATATGGGATGTTCTACTGAATTGTACACGTACATACTAACTGAATACATATGCAGATCAATTAATAGCCTAAGCACAAGAAAGTATAATTCATAATCATCAAGAGTCCAAGATCAATTGAACTCGCTAGAAAAATTCGACCTTTAGTCAAAAAAGAGTGCCTAGTACAAGTACTTGGTGAAGTCCAAATTCACGCTCTGAAATCGTAGGAAGAAAAGGCCTGCACAAAAACAAGAACAATAAAAACACTCACATTAGAAACCCACAACATTAAAGAAGAAAAAAAAATAAATTAAAAACATGAAATTACAAAACCAACCGGATTCGAAAGTCTGCTCGTCGACCATCCAAGACCCAAAATTAAATAATAAAAAAACAAAGAGATCTTAGATGAGAGAAGCAGCGGTTTGCCGAGAGGTGAGAAGGCGAGATCAATTGAGAAGGCGATATGTGTGGAACTAGAAGCCAACTTCGAAGCCGAGAGGTGAGACCGTGAGAAGGCGAGATCGAGAAGGAAGGAGCGGCGGAGACAAACTGTCGAATGGAACTCTATAACTAGAAGCCAATGCCAATTCGCCGAACTGCCGAAACTGAAGGAGGTGGGAGTCTAGGAGTCCTTGGGAAGGAAATCAAAAATGAGAAGGGAGGTGGGACGTGCGATAATGGGCTACAGTTACAGACTAGGATTTTTTGAAAATAGGTGAAAAAAATTAAAAATAGGTTATATATGAAATCGTGTCTTAATGGATCTTAATGGGTCATAACGAGTTTTGATATGACTTGTTATTAAATCGTATCTTAACGGGTTGATACGATTTGACACGAAACTCATTAAGGCTGAACATTAATCCATTTTTTTCGTGTCGTGTTCGTTTCGTATTAACGTGTCGTATCACATATTGCAACCCCTAATCCAAAATAATACTAGGAACATCCAGACTAATTCTTCATCATAGTCCATAGCTTGCTTGGCCATAAGGTGAGCTGCACCATTTCCACTCAATAGAATAAAAAGAAGAAAATTGTTCTATATAGTCATTTTTATGTATTTTTTGTGCACTCCATTCATATAATTGGTCTTTATATTTTAAGAAACTATTACAACCAATCATATTTATTGAGTACACAAATGAGTGCACAAAAATAACTGCACATAATTTTTTGTTAAAAAGCAGTTGTTTATGGACAGAGTTAGCAAAAGAGGCTTTCAAGTCCACAATTAGTTGCCCATACCAGTAGTAGTTTGGCACTTTACTTTTGACATCATTTATAAGAACTTGGCAGTCTCCTTCAAAAATGGTTTGGTGAAGGCCCAACTTTGCTATCAGCACAACTACTCTCTCCAAAGCATAAGTTTTTTGCATGTAAGAGATATGAAACATAAGGTTTGGGTTGTTGTGATTGTGCGGCAATTATGATTAATAATACGGAATTAATCAAACAAAAAAATAAAAGAAAAAATATACAAAGATTTATGTAGTTTGACAGTGTGTCTACATCCACTAGAGTGAGCAACAAAAATTTTACTATATCAAAAGTAGGGTTACATCATATGTATTTATTCGAGATCACTCGCTCGCTCTGCCATCTGCCATCTTACCAATATATACACATCAAATATGAGCTATATACTTTAACATGTGGATCACCCTGCAATAACAACAATATCATTTGACATTATTCTATTAAACTGTCTCATATCTTTATTTTACTCACAAAAGGGAGAGTAGTTGCCATATTTTTGAGATTCTAATATATAGAATTCTCCTATAAGAGCATCTTCAGTGGATTATGCATACACAAATGCAAACTTTGCATAATATTACAAGATTTTACATTTATCTATTCTACTCTAGACTTATTTTTATATTAGATTATCTATCTATTACTCAAAATAATAATAAAATACTATCATTTTAATATCATTTTTTTCATTTTTTTAAAAATAATTTTTTCAATATTGGGACCAACCATGTACTTCGCTAGTGCAGACTTTCTAGTACTTGGAGCACTGATTATCCGACTGACAATGACTTATGGTCCTCCTCTTTCGCTATTGTGTCCATATTTTCCTCCCACCTCATCCTTTGCTGCTTGTAACACTGCCTTAAGTAGCACCTTGGGGCAAGAACTCTCATTCTTTTTTTTTTTCCAAAATCCTCAATTTTTTTTCTTGATTTCCTCTTTCTAAGCCATTTTCAGAGTCTGAGAACATGAGTGAGTGTGTTATCATCTTCTTGAGGTTGGGTTGAGTAAAACTGAAGAAGAAAGGTTGGGTGGAGATGAGTTCTTTTGGAAGAAAGGTCATGAGGGTTCTTCGAGCTCTCAAAGGTTTCATATCTCAGCTTCTATAAACACAACGTATAGAGATTGCGAGCGAGTAAGCGAGCAAGAAAGGTTTGCTCAGAAGTTGTATTGTAGAATATGGAGGTATGTGTGCAGCATTGTAGAGCTAGATTTAAAAAACAAACAAAGAAAAATAGAGAAAAATAAAGTTTGGTAATGGAAGGGAAAAGGGAAAAAAGAATAGACATTTGGCCGTTGTAGTGTGAAATAAATGAATAAAAAAATATATAGTCGAGCTACAATAATAGGTCATATTAATTCAAAGTCAAAACAATTTAGCCTTGCATAATGCAATGTAGATGTTTTTGATGTTCTATTATGCAAATTTTTGAATTTGAGCTAGGATGCATAATCTATTAAGGATGCTCATGTGTTGTCAAAAAGTATTCTCAGTGTAATAGTTAAATTCAAATGACTAGTTATAGATAAAAATATGCTAGATTGAACTAGGGAAATTCATTTAAAAGTAATTTTCATCTATAATAAATCTAAAATTAGGACTGCAAACGAACAGAGCTGCTCGTGAATAATTTGAATTCGAATTGTATAAACTCAATTCGAACTCGATTCATTTAATAAATGCGTTGTTCGTGACTACTAATATTAGTTCGAATATTAAACGAGCTAAATTCATATAATCTTGACTCGACTCGATTCGATTTGTATTTGTGAACAAAATTCATATAAACTCGATTCGACTCGTAACAATACTCGTAATATTTCTATATACATATATATGTTCTTACATATATTCTTACATATATTCTTTTATTATATATATTTTATGTATTATATATATTATTTTTAATACTTTGTATAAATAATATATTTTATTATTTTATGTAGAAGTAACCTATTTTGTTCATTTACAATAATAATATATTTAGTTTAAACAAAGATTATTGAGTCAAATATTTATAAAGAGTAAGAAACTCGAGTAATTACTCGACTCAGTTCGGCTCGGTTCATGTAGATCGTTAGAAAGTAAAAACAAAAATCAATGAATAACTCGATTCGACTCGATCTCGTCTTTGATCAGCTTGAATTCGACTCAATTTGGCAAACTCTCAGCTCGACTCGAACTTGAGTTATTTAAGTCCAGCTCAACTTGATTCGACTCAAATTGGTCTTTGATTGGATCGTTTGCAGCCCTATCTAAAACCTTTGGTCATATTTGGATGTGTAGTGTAGCTCTACAAAAATAATTTTAACTATTATTTAATGTCTTTGCTCTTAATTTTCTCTTTTTGTCAAAGTCTTGTTGCATGTTTTTTTTTTAAAAAAATTTTTAGCTGTGAGAGAAGGTGGGGGGTGTTGCCTGATAGGCTTGATCAAAATGATAGCAACACGTTAATGCCGTATGACCAGTCCTTTGACAAATTGGGCGAGGAGAAAAAGAGGAGGGAGCCTGACTGAGCATGACTGCGAGGAGCAGAAGAGGCCCCACGCCAACCAGAACGCCCATGTCTTTTGCCCCTTGAGTTACCAACGACCACGAGATGAAAAGGTAGGAGTAGATGAGTGAGTAGTAGTGGTATTGGCAGTAAGATTTGTACCCAAGAGAAGAGACTGTGTTCGATGGTTGAGACGCGACTCATGGTTGAGTAAGAAGCTATATAGTTGGTGAGAAGAAATAGGGTCAGGGCGAGTTGTCAAAGAAGTGACTAAGAACTTATATTCTGTTCCAAGACCCGCAAGCAAGTATATGGAAAACTCAATATCAGATAGAGAATGCCTGGTAGCTCCAAGTGAAGAAGCGAGGGATGTGGCTTTGTTAAAGTATTCCGAAATTGATTCAGAACCTTTTTTTCATTGTAGCCAACTGATATTGAGTGTGGACAACATGAGCGAGCTGTCGATTGGCTGAAAATAAATTTTGTAGTGTGTTCCAAATGGGCACATGAGGTTGTGCAATCTAAAACTTGTGCCAAAACATTTTTAGAAAGAGAAGAGTTTAAAATCGAGATAATCAATTGATCATGTTGCAACCAAAGAGCATGCACAGGATTCGATTTATCATCAAGAACATATGGTGAAGCAGGAAAGGTTGATAGAGACCTCGATCTTGTCCCGATCATCCGAAGGGTTCCTCCTTGCACGGTCTGTTCCCTCCAACGACCGAGTTGGACTCTAATACTTGGGAAGGGAAATATAGGTGAGGGAAAGGGTTAAGTGAGGCTAGGATTGAGTGGAGTTAAGATAGAATGTAAGGTTAATGGACTAGATATGGTGCAAAAGTGATGCACGGCAATGGGGTCTTTTGTGAGTTCGGCTAGGCTAGGTTGGGTTTAGGCAATATGGGGTTTGTTTAGGGTTTTGGGTGGCCGAACATGGCATATGAGAGGCTAGGGTTTTCGGCACATGTAATTAGGGATAAGATTCTAGGGTTTCAAGTGGTTTTGGATAAGTCCTAAAAAGTAGGAACATGGCTTATAGCCATTTGAAGTGGGCGGCACCTAGGGTAAATGTTTTGGCCGAATTTGCTTAGGTGTTGGGGAGGGATTTGATTGGTTCTCTTCTTCACTTGATGACCAATCAAATGGGAGTGTGAGGTGGTAATTTAAGTGATGTGGCAAGAGGATTTCGGCTAGGGTAAGGGTGGATGGCCGGTTGAGAGTTTGTAGGGATTTTGATGAGATTTGAATTTGAATTCTTTTGAATTCAAATCCAATAAGTGGTCGGTCTTGCTAGGGTTTGAGGGGCACGAAATTGGTTTGTTTTGGATGAGGAATGATGTGGATTTAAGTGAGGAATTATAGGAGAGGATGGGGTGAAGTGGCCGGCTAGGGTAAAGAGCAAAATGGACAAGTGTTTAGGCTAGGGTTTCATGCACTATGCCGTGTGGCTCTAGGGCTTGGGGAAGGTTGATGTCGTGGCTGCTATGGGGAAAAATGAACACCAATTTGATCAATTGAACAACCAAATGATGATTGAACAAGAGACCATAGATAAACAAGCCAACTCCTTCAAGAGACCAAGTGGGTTCTGCACACACACAAGGCTCCAAGTCTTCAACTTCCTTCAATCAATCACACACTCACTCTCACTCACATGAGCAATCCGAATCTCCCTATGGAGGAGGATTTCGAATTCCTCAATGGACACACACACAATTTCTCAAATCCACAAGTGGTGTGCATTTGGCCTCACAAACACAAAATCACTCAACAATCAACAAACCACTTAAGAATACAAAAACATGAAAATCACTCAATACAACTCACTCCAAAACCGAAACTCTTTTTATGAATTACCTCAAGATTTTCATAAATAAAAATGAAAAAAAAAATAAAAGGATAGATGTGGATCACCGATTCACGAATTGCACGATGATCCTCTTCCAAAAGGATTCACGAATTGCACCCTAGGGAAGCCCAAGTGCTAAGTGCTGAAATCCAAACCATAATACTTGTGGTCGGCCTAACTCTTTTTCAAGAGCAAAAGTCTAGTCTCAAATTGTCAAAAGATCCCTAAAATGAAACCTAGAAAGCCTATTTAAAGAGTCTTACAACTTGGAAACCCCCAAAAGGTCCCTTATTAAAAATAGCTAATTACCAAATTAACTAAAGCAATAAAATAATAAAATAACATAAAAATAAGAGTGGGAGGCGCCATTTGCTATGTTTGGCCGTGCTGCTTCATCCATTATCAGGTTTGTCTCGTGCTGTCTCGCTGCATGGCGCCTAGTGGTGCGCGGGCATGACTCTGTGTAGGGCCAACTAGTGGTGCTCATGGCCATATGCCATGCATGGTCCTGGTGGTAGGCACAGGGTCAAGCCACGGCACTCTGGTGTTGCCTAGTCAAGGTGCTCGGGCGGTGATCCTGCATGGCCCGGGCTGAGTGCCGGGGTGGTGTGCATGCATGGCCCAAGCTGATGGTCTGGGCGCGGGCTGCATGGCACGGGCTGGTGCCGCGCGCTGGATGGCATGCATGGTGTGCATGCCACTGGCCTGCTCTGTAAGGCGCGGACTGGTGCCGCGTGCTGGATGGCATGCATGGTGTGCATGCCACTAGCCTGCTCTGCAAGGCGCGGGCTGGTGCCGCGCGCTGGATGGCGTGCCTGTGAAGACACGCCACTAACCTCGCTAAGTGGGGCTGTGGGACGCAGTGATGCGTGCAGATGCACGCGCACGTGTGTGCGCAAGTGAATGTGCTGTGGGGCGCACCTAGGTACACGCCGGGCTGTGCGCAAGCACTGCGCATGGTCAGTAGCCTCGCCGGGCCCCTACTGCGTGTCAAGGCTTAAGCCGAGGCATGCCTGCAGGTTAGCTAGGGAACTGTCCTGACCCTCTAAGGCCTGAGTCAGGGTTCGACTTTGGGTGACTCTCCTAGGGGTTCTGACAAAGGTACCATCAACACAGTGTAGCAACTAATGACCTTTCAGGAAAGGCGCTATTTGTGCCTTCCACAACAAGTAATTGTCAATAGTTAGTTTAACTATAATGAAGTGAGGTGTTGTATTAGTAAGGCCGTATTTGTATTCGAGACTCGTCTCAATTCATCTCAACTCATTTTTATTTTATTATTATATTTTTTTTAATTTTTTATACAAAATACAAATTTTTATATAAAATTTTCAAATTCTAATACACATTTTTAAAATTTTTATACATATTTTTAAAATTTTAAAATAATAATAATATTAAAAAATAAAGTAAATTCATATTAACTCATCTTATTTTCAAATCCAAACGAAATCTATGAGATGAATTGGGGGTTGAAAATGAGTCTCTGGGTGCCATGAGAAAAAAAATTACTGGACGTGGCTCTTTTAGGCTCTAGATACCATGCTAAAACAAGAAAGGTGTCGAGCACCAGGTGCTTGATAGTATTTCAGAAAGAAGTAAAGTTGAGTGGAAAAACATTTTCTTCTCTGTATTTGCTCTGTATGCAACGATCACATTATATTGTTTCTACTTCTTTGCTCTACCCTTAAGAAATGGACTGCCCGGTCGAACATCACCATGTTTGTGATTATTAGTATTAAATGACTATGGAAAATATGATTTTTTTAATCAATAATTTAATTATAATATAATTATTAAATAATGCATAATCAATAAATTTAATTTTTCTAAAATGATATTAATTTATTATTATATAAAAATAAATAGATAATTCATTGTGGAAATTCGACATGAGGAAAACGCAAGGCAAATTCTTGTCATATTAATTAAAAATTAAATTTGATTTTGGATATTTTAATGAGAGTGCTTTAAGGTGGGACTAATTATTTGATGGCTGATTTGTATAATTTTGCCCCTAGAATAGGCGAGATTGCACTACAAGTGCTGCCTGAATGTAGCTTATTGATCACCGCGTTTATCTTTTAAATATGAAGTTACGAATAATCTAACGTTCCTTTTGAATGATTTAAACAATAATAGAGTATGCTAGCTTGACATGGGAAAAGTTGTGGTGAAATTTGAAAACAATGTTGGATCTTTAAAGGATCTTTTTCCTGTGCTTAGTCCAGATTTATCATGGCAATATTGTTTCGATAAGCATGCGTTTCTAGTCTAGTTTAATAACCTTTAGTCCTGCTCCAATAAATACCTTTGCCCAAGCTGAGAGTTATTTTGGTGAAGATATTGGGCCATTTGAGTCGGTCAATGATTATCTAGTCCAATATTTAATGGGTCAATGATTATCTAGTCCAATATTAATGGGTCTATTATGGGTCTATTATGGTTATATGCTAAGAGTCTGAACGTCTGTAAATGGTAGCTAATAATGGGTGATTGTGTATAGGGATTAGCAGGAAACTTGTAAACCAAAAGAAGCTGAAAATTGGATAAACGGTGACACTAAAGTCACGCAAGGTTTTGTTCGAGGTCAACACTTCCTCCCAAATGAGTATCCTTACAAATGATTCCCGACAACTTACCTTGCCATGCTCACCCGTTTGGTTACTAAATCTTCAACAAGTTACTTCATCTTATTATTATAATTTTTTTTAATTTTTTATACATTTTTTTAATTTTTCATATAAAATATAATAAATAATTCTATATTTTCAAATCACAAAACACTCATAAGATTAAAAAATAATATTTTAACAATATTTTATTCAACTCAACTTAGCTTAGTTCAGTTCAGCTCAACTTAACATCCAAACACAATCGCTCCCATTTTTTGAGACTTTACACATACACTCATGGCGGAATTAACAATTTTTTTTAGAAAGGGCCAACTTTTTAATCACACGATGTTTATATAAAATATAAAAAATATTACAAAATTATAAAACATATATAAAATTAAATTTTGATAATATGCCAAATAACGTAAAAACACAACTTAATGTTTGTTTTAGAGAATAATATTCATCTATTATAATTTTTGTAAATTTGAAATATTTAAAAATTGTTTTTTCGCAGAAATTATCAAATAATTTCTTTTATAGACATCAAATGATCTTTTAAAATGCAATTTTTCATTTTAATATTTAAGCTATTTGATTAAGTTTAATATCAAACCTACCTATTTTAATGTCACATTAAGCACAGAATACTACAAGTGAGACTTTAAATAAAATTTTTCTTGCTCAATAGGATAAATCATTCATACTATTTTTCATATAAATCATGATAAATTTTAAATGATTTTTTTAGTATTTTCACTTTGGATTTTATATTAAGAAATTTGATAGTGTATAATATAAAATTGGGATTAATATTAATTCTTTATTTCTTAATTTAATTTTAGCGTGGTCACATCTTAAAAAATAAATAATATATGAAAATTATGCAAAATCTAAGGATTATAGGAAAACAATTAGAGACATTGTTATGTATGTTAAAATTTTAGAAATCATATGGGTATAACTAAGAAAATTATAATTTTTTTTTGGGAGCCAATTTCTATATATATGAAATTATGAATAATATTTAGGTGTTATGTTGAATTTTAAAAGAATTTGGGGGTCTATTTTTTTTTTTTTTTGGGGGGGGGGGGGGGGGGGGGGATGGCCGCCTCTGCCCCTACGTAAGTCCGCAGTTGCAGACATTGGGCACAACATAACATAATTCGGAGTCTTCTAAATAAAATATACAAAACAATAATAGAAATAACTAAAGAAATTAACTAAACAACAATGTATAAAAGCAGCAACTAAATGGGAGAGTGTTGACAGTCTTTCAAAATGCAACGTTGAACCCCCTTTTAATAGAACGACACTATTTCTCCGTGGTTGAAACGTCACCATTGTGAAATATCTTATTGAACCCCTATCTCGAGCACTTCTCAGCTAAATTAGGTGCGTTTAAATGTCGAGATGAGTTGAATAAAATATTGTTAGAATATTACTTTTTAATATTATAAGAGTTTTTGGATTTGAAAAAGTTAAATTTTTTATTATATTTTGTATGAAAAATTTAGAAAAATATATAAGAATTTGATAAAGTTGTAATGACGAGATGAGTTGGAGTGAGTTTGGAAACCAAACTGAGTAGTCTTCGATAGTGTCTCTGAGTCCATGAACCGTGAACCCTAACTTCCATGAACCGTAGCTCTTTTATTCGAATCCATAGCATTATTTCAGTCCAATATCTATAAAACTCACTCCCGTATTTAGTAGGTTCAGTTGTTTGGCTTTAGAGAAAATGTAAAGGGGAAGAAAATCCTAAACCCTTTACATTTTCTCGGAAGCAATATGTCACTATTTTTCTTGTTCATAATGTTTTTCTTTGTTTTATTTTAATCTCAGCATTCCTATAGAGATCATAAGCATGATAAAAATTGTAAATAAGATTGAAAGTTAAAGTTTGATGAGAGGAAATTAATTTGTGTTCAATTAAAAAATAGAATGGATGCAAGGCTCCTCTGCTTGATGAAGAAGATCAAAAGAGTTCAACATTTTTAATTTTATATTAAAAATAAAAATAAATTATAAAAAAGTAAAATCGGATCATAAGGGTTTGATCTGATTTTGTTTTGGATGGGTCGAGTCGGGCATAAACCGATTAAAACAGGCTGGGTTGCAAGCCTAGTCCGAATGATGGGAATTAATGTAGGAGGGTAATACATACATACATAACGTCAAGGGGTTCCTCCTTTGAGGGATAGTTAGGTTGTGTTTGAGTGTTCAGAATGTTTGTGAATAATAATAAAAAGTAAATAAAAAGTAACAATAAAAAATTGAATAGTAGTAAAAAAGTAATGAATAGTAATAAAAGTAGGTGAATAATAATAATAAAATAATAAATAGTAGTGGAGAATATTGGAAAGTGTTGAAAAAACTTTGCTTCCCAAACTCAGCCTAATCTATTCTCCCTTCATTTTTGAACATAAATAAGATACAATTCTAAATTCACTAAAAGAAAACTGGGTATCTGTGGCTAACTATTCTCTACTAACATGACCATTTACTACAAAAATTGACGGAGAATAGCCATTTTGACAGAGAATAATTAGTCATAGATACCCAATTTTCTTATAATGACTATAATTGTTTATACTTGCAAGTCAAGAGTTTCTTGGTGATAATTTGGTTGATCTCTTGAGTTATTAATTAATCTTCAATAATTGTTGTTCACTAGTACTCATATTATTAATGAAAATTTCCCACATAAATGACCAACAAATCTTTCTGTCTCCACTCCATGATAAACAGATCTAACTACTTACTATCGACATTCCTAGGAGTTTACAAAGGGAGATTAATGACTGATACTCTTTAATCATCAACAATTATTTCTGTTTTCCTGAAAAACTACAAGCAATAACAACAATGACCATTATGGAGGGCCGTAAAATACTACAAAATATGAGAAAGCGGGTAAGATGTGAAAAGCCATAGTAAAACCCCACAAACCATCTTCGCTCCATCCCAACCTTCTCTTTCCCAACCCACCACCATTTTTTTCATCAGCAGTCCTACTTGATGCATTGCTTGGGGAGTTCCCTTTAACTTAGATCATCAAAAAAACAAAACAAAACTGATCAATCAAAAGGTTTTTCAAAAAGAATCAAAATTATTGACAAGAATTCAATTGATTACCGCTGCCAACAGTTGTTGTAATGCTCCCTTCGGTGCTGTTCAAGTGTCCCTCAAATATTTGAGCCTCCGTTGAATTAGGTGCCAAATGCAGAAGAGCTGAGTTACATGAACAAATTAAATTGTAACCAACTTGGGAGTTTGAGAAAATATGGACATGTATGTGTGTGTATGTTTATGAATACTTACTAACACACTCAGATATGTTAGCGGTTGTATGACAGGCAGTTGGGAGGGCAAGTGCAAGCGTTGTGTTTATCTTGATGCCAAGACTGGGATCATCTCTGTCCTTGATTAGGACACACAGGCATTTCTTGCTCTTTTCAATTACTTGCTTTAGGCCAGTGCAACAGTCTAGGGCCGGAACTTTGGCATCACCACTGACGTAAGGAAGACACGTGGCGAGTCCGACAAGCTGATCTACACATTCTTCTTTGTCTTGGTTGAAGTCCGAGCTTGCAAAGCCAACAAGCAGCAACACCAAGGTGTAAGAGATTGCCAAATTTGAGTTTTTGAAGCCCATATTGATGTGAAGAAAGAGGTGGAGACAAGAAGATCACAGATGGAATCTGTATGGCTTTTGTGCTTTTATTGGGTATGGCGATGAAAGTAAGAGTTGGAATGTAAAGTAGTGGGTGGTGCTAATTATTATAGTCCTCCCACTAAGGTGATGACTTAGTCCTCAAACTTCCATGCTTTTTCTTTCTCTGAAATTGATAAAAACATATGGTGGTCCTATAATATTTATTGAGTATCTAATTCTATTAAAAATTTATAGGTGTTCAGAAATAGAGACCCATTAATTATGATGGTACAAGTCCTTAATAAAAAGTTTTTTTTAAGAATATCTCGAATAATTTAAAGAAAAAAAATCTCTCGATCAGATAATCCTTAGAGATTGTTTGTATTTTCAAGAGATCTAATTTTTAGACTTATAGGGAACATACCTTTAAGCACAAAACTTTTATCACTTCAATCTCTAAGAGTTTGCAATATAGATAATAGGTTTAGGGACGTGCTACAATGCCGCCCCATGTTAAGAAGGCACAACTAATTTTTTTTTTCTTTTTTTTTTATTATTTAAAATATTTTTAACAAAATATAAAAAAATATCAATATATTAATAATTACTTTCTTAATTATTAAGTAAAGAAAAATCAAAATACATTAGGTATTAAAAATAAGTGTCATAATAGATTTAACTCTCGTTTGAATTGAAAAATGAGATGAATTTAGATGAATTTATTTATTTTTTTTAATATCATTATTGTTTTAAAATTTAAAAAAATTGAATTGAAATTTAAAAAATATGTATTGAAATTTATATTTTATATAAAAAATTAAAAAAATATAATAATAAAATTAAAATAAATTAAGATAAACTCAATTCATTTTCTAATTCAAATGGAAGATATTCATAACTTTATATCATAAATGCCTTAGTTTCTTGTTGGATCTCAGATTAAGCTAGCTGCGTCACTTAATTTGATAGTTATTGATTTGATAGGACATAAAAAACTTACTCACAATAGGGATGCGTGTAGACTCAGTGATTTGGCATACTAATACCACCTATGAACTGATCTACCCTAGTGACGAAAGGAGAATCTATAACATCACAAACTTAGACACGAAAATCTTTTAGTTAATTGAGTTCATATATGTGGCTTTTCGTTTGTTCGATTGTTTGTTTTGTTTACGTATGTCCATGAAGAACTGCTAAACATGGAGGTGTCTTTTCCCCTGTACATTACTCATTAGCTCTTGAAAATGCTCCACTTTGATCATGTAGATCCAAAATTACGCTGGATATATATGGTTAGGATCATCATGTTCTACTTCTTCAAAGGTGGAGTTCATGTGGTCCAGTCTAAAATGACAATGAAATTATTGGACACATCTAAAACCATCCACATACGAGGCACTTGCGTTCATTTTAGGGTAAGGAGAGCTGTCAATGCTAGATGGACCAGCCATGCAACTGTTAAGAGTAAGACGGATAGTGATATGAGATGAAATAATTTTATATAAAAATAGAATAAAATATTTATTCAAATATTATTATTTAAAATTTGGAAAAATTAAAAAATTAATTATATTTGTACAAAAATTTTAAAAAAATTATAATAATAAAAAAAGATGAGATGAAATAATCATCTCTGTAACCATAAATGACCATAAAAATAAAAAAAGAAACTATTGAACTAAAATAAACAAATCCGGCATCATTGTAGCAACAGATGTAAGAAGTCGACCCAGGCAAACGGAGAGGGAGTCGAAGCTAGCCAGGCCTTGAGGGCGTAGAAAAAGCAAAAGCGCACCAGCCCATGAAACAGGAGCCTCAGGCAAAGAAGAATGTAGAGTAGCAGCAGCAGCAGCAGCAGCAGTGAGTGTGGAGTAGTTTTGGGCCTTGGCATCGATCTATTTTCGGCTTGGAGAAAATAACGTTCTGAGGGGCTTTAGTGGGATCGCTTAATTTGTGGACCTGTGGTCTTGCGCAGCAATATGGACACGGGTTTTGGTTGGAAGGGTGATGATGATACCAAGTTGGTGCGTCACTTATTTTGAACTTGTTTATAAGAGCACCCACATCAAATTTCTTAAAAAGTTTTCTATATTTTAATTAAAAATTTCACTCTTTAAAAATTTTTCTTAAATTTTAATCATTTTCAAAAAAATTTCTATATCTCATTCCTTCTATTTTTCATCATCTATTAATATAACATTATTCTATTATTTTTTTATTATTTTTTTACTATTTTATTTCACATTATAATACTATTCTCAATAAAATATAATAAATAAATAGATGAATAGTACTTTAGGGAGGAATAGTGACCCCCCATATTTGAGAGATCATTGTTCACGATATCAAATATTCCTTTATTTTAGTAGAGCAGACCATTTTGGTCTTCAAATAATATGGGTTTCTCTAATTTAAGAGATCGGATAAAAATATTCTTAAAGTATTTTCCTCTTCTAAATTTTCAAAATTTTAAGTTATTTATTTTTAAAAATTCTTTCTTATAGTTTTAAAATACTTTTAACCCATCTTGTAAAACCCCAAAAATCTTTTCCGAATCCCCGAAAAGGGGTCTATTTTTTTTAAGAGTTTAAAACAATCTCCCAACCAATGCTAACCCTAATAAGTTAGGGTCGGTGCCTGCTTTAGGTTATTATTGGGCTAAATTATTGGATTTGAGTTTTGGGCTCAGTTTGTTCAAGAAAATGTTGACCTCAAAGACAGCGTGTTTGTTGACCAACGTAATTTGCTTTTATCAATAGATGGTTATCTCGAGGGAGAACTGGACTTTGTAAATAATAGATGAGAATTGTTATAATCACAAAAAAATCATATAAAAATAATTTAATAAATTAACGTAATTTTATGTAAATGATTAGATCTATTTTATAATAAAAAAATTTACAATCTAATGAAATACATAACATTACATTAATTTATGTGATTAATTTTATATAATCTCTTTATAACTAAATATTTCTCATAATAGATATCAAAGAACATAACTAAAATTTTGACTAATTAATCTTTAAGGATACGTGAAAGCAGAGTTGTGTTTTTTTTTATTTTTATAATTTTTAAATTGCTCCAAATTCTAGTAAATTTCACTTTAGAAAGTACAGAAGTCATGAGATACATCGCACATAGTTTCAGTTTCTATATACAAGGGTGGTAATCCCACGTGGTGTACTGTTTTTATCATACAAAGAGAATTGCATGCATGTTAAATGTTAATTAACTATCATAAAATAATTAATCCCTTTCCGTGTCGTGGGTGAAAAGGGTTCTTTCCATTTGAATAAAGCTCTTTGAATAGCCAAGTTTGCCTTTCTTTTGGGATTCAAGTTCAACATCGTCAGAATCTTCTCCATGCTCTTCTTCTCTTTTCAACGAACCATACTCCACCTTCTCACCGTAAGCTTTGACCAAAAACAAATAGAAGCTCATTACAAAAATGGTGATTGCAATCAAGAACCAGCTGAATAGGATGTTGACCAACGCATTAGCGCGATGACGAGCCTCATCTCCAGAGCACCTGACCATTTCGCGACCATCTTCAAGGTGGATGAAGCAACCTTTAGGAAGCAATTCTGGTGTCCAAAGCATGATTCCCATCACCATAAGCCAAATACCTTGGAACATTATGCTGGCTGATCTTACAAAGCTGACCAAAAAACTCTTTGGAAGACCGATTCCCATAAGAGTGGTGGCTAAAGAAACAAAAATAAGAAATTGCAGAAGTAAATGGTATTGGCCTTCCGGGCCAATGTGGTCGGTTGAGTGAAGGTGAAAAAGAAGAAGTTCTTGAGCAAAGGCTATAAATACAAGGAAAAGGGTTAGTCCGTATTGAACTTTGGTGCCAATTCGATCGAGAAGTATAGCAAATGATGCGTAGACCAAGAGTGTCATTGAGATGGAGGAGTGCTCGAAGTTATGAAGATGGTTGGAAGGAATGGTTCCATCAGGGTCCAATGGTTGGTGTCGAACCGGGCCGATGAAGAGCTCCATGGCTATGGAAGCACAGGACCCTCCAATGATAAAGAAGTGCTCCAAATACTTAAATCTTGAGGTGGGGAACCATGGTTTAGAGATGTAAGAAATGGGATATTGAGCATGGAGCTTAATGTGATTAAAGAGGTGCCATAAGCCAATGACAAAGAAGCCAAGGCCTGGTAAAACATGCCCTACTTTACTGCTCATTTTTTTTTTTCTGACAAAGTTATCCTTTTTGCTTCTTGTACTCCTTGAAAGAGGTGAGAAGAAAGATGTAGGGAGAGGGGAGGTTTTTAAGAGTGGTATTGGCCGTTTGAAACAACAAAAATGTACATTTGCACCTCAAGCATTCAACCTGGATTAATAACTTTTATTGTATTCATTACACAGCCTTTGTTAATAGTGTAGATGTATCCAGATCACCGTCTCATTTAGATCTGTAGTTCATAAAAAGGCCAAGCTAACGGTAGCTTCGCTAAGAATAGATTATAGACTGCTCCTTCAAGATTACTTGTCAAATTTTGCAAGTCAAGCATACATATATACCTACTATTTGATTGGATTCAAACTTGGTTGTCACTTCACCTTTTGTTCATAATAATAACTAGAGATTATAGCCATATCCTATATGGTAGAAGCAAATAGAAATTATTTTTATTATGTCTGATATAAGTTTTGGAATAAGGGTTCAGGTTTTCTTGAGGCCTATATATTGTAGTAGAATGACTCATGGTATTAATTAACTTGAAAGTTCATATTAATATAATGTATATCCAGTAACGATCCATACTTGTTGATTCAGTTACTTGAGTGAAGAGTTTTAGGACTCATTACTTGGTTTTTCTGAAGCCTGGTTAGCTTATATCTATACTGAATTTCAATCCCCCTGTTTTTAACTTCCCTAGATGTGGGACTGCTCCTTCCCATTTCCATCTATGATCCTCTTGCTCTTTGTTCTTATCAGCCTCTATTCGGGGGGGATCTGTTGTTTATTTTTCAACCTTTTTATTATTATTTTATTATCTGTTTTCCTCATCCATTTTCTCTAAAAGTTAAAACGTATATCTCTAATGCCCGCTTGCCCCCAACCACCACACACCTCTCTTTAGATTGGTGTGGGTAGTCCATACGTCTTCCTCTTTACCAACCGTTTAATGTTTTCTTTCCCATTTGAGAGACAATTCTCTGTTCTTTCTTTTGCCAAAAGATTGCATTCATTCGTTCTTTTTCGAGGATACGAAGGATGTGTTAGAGAGAAATCACATGATGCCGAAGATCACGCAGTCAGGAGGATAAAGTCACGGGTCTCGCTTACCTGAAAGATCAACGTCCTCAACGTACTCCAGCTGCACACAAATCTCACAAACCAGCAAGATCTTCACACTTGGCAACATCAATAACAAAACCAGCTGCTTGTATTTTAAATTAGATCTCTCGTTGTATTTCAAATTTAAATTCAAACTTTTAACGGACCACCTCGTGTAAATCTATTTAACTTATCAATACACACGGCTATTACTGAAGTAAGCCTATTTTCCTCAATTTGTCTCTATATTCTCATGGAATCAGAGAGCCCGCTCACACAAAATCCGATTCTTTCCACTTCATGCCAATGGCTACATCAACGAATTCCTCTGCTACTTTCACTGCTTCAAACCTCACTCAATTGGTCTCCACAAAGCTGGATGGGTCCAATTTTCTTATTTGTTTGTCTCAAATGGTTCCTATACTCAAAAGCAATGATTTGATGGGTTTCATGGATGGTTCTTAACCGTGCTCATCAGTCTCTTCTTGATAATTAAGGAATATCTACCACCGATCTCAACCCTCAATAATTATATGGCACAAAAAAGATCAATTTGTGCTAGGCTAGATCAATGCCCCTCTATTTAGCACAGTGGTTCCATCAATTTTTGGCGTCACTTCGGCTAGCCATGCTTGGCAAACCTAGGATAAGAAGTTTGCCTCAAAGTCCAGCTCTCGCATTAGCCACCTCAAGTGCAAATTTCAGTATCTCAATCAAGGGTCACGGAGTTGCACAACCTACCTTGATGAAGCCAAAGAAATTGCTACTGAACTAAGTGCCGTCGGGAAGATTATTGATGATGATGATTTGATCACTTATGTGACTCATGGCCTCAACCCCAAATATCTCCCCTTCATGACCTCTCTTTCCCTAGCCACCCAAGATCACCCATTATCCTCTGAAGATTTTCAAACCGAATTTCTCTCCAATGAATTACTTTTGCAATCCCAACTCAAAAATATTCACTCTGAATCCACTCATTTTGCATTCGTTGCACCTAAAAATCCCTTCAAGCACTATAATTGCAAACCAAAATACCCTCCCAAGTCGACTCAGTCCTCTTTCCTGAACCATAACTCCACCAACAATTCAGCCACCCACACTTTCACCCCTCAATCCAAACCACCCCCCATTCACCACCTCGAAACCATCCCAACTGAACACCGCTCCTGCGCAATAGGCAATAATGGTGGCTCACCCCAACTCTGAACATGAGAATGAAACATGATTTGCTAATAGCGGAGCTAATCAACATATCACAGCTAATCTTGAGCAACTCCACATTTCATAAACATATGCAGATCAAGAATATGTAGCGGTTGGTAATA
Organism: Platycarya strobilacea; assembly: GCA_036898215.1. Taxonomy (NCBI): domain Eukaryota; kingdom Viridiplantae; phylum Streptophyta; class Magnoliopsida; order Fagales; family Juglandaceae; genus Platycarya; species Platycarya strobilacea. The sequence goes on from CM072550.1 coordinate 24,275,047, forward strand.
GACATGGTTTAAATATTGCTAATACTCATAATGTATGTAACTTTTCATATATTCCATACTAAGCTTCATCTCAAAAATGTTCTCCACTACCCTACTGTCGCAGCTGACCTCCTTTCATTAATCAATTTTGCATTGATAATATTTGTTTCTTTATTCTCACTAAATCTCATTTTTTTTTGTGAAGGACACATTGACGAGGGGATGCTACTCAAATGTAAGAGTGACTTGAAATATGAATATGCAAAAAGTATTTTAAGTGTGTGACTTATTGAGTAACTAGGTGCATCCATCACAAATGCTTGCATTCACATTAAAAGATAAGTAACAACTCCAAGTAGAAAAAATTAAAAATTGAAACTTTAAAAGAACAATGAAAAATGTATTTTGAGGTATTCAAAGGATTAAGAAGAGTGTATATACTCTATTTGCTTAAATCCTATTTTCTTGAAATCTTTACCTTAGTCATACATCACAAGCCTAATAAAGATCTATTGATCCTTGGTAATTTTTTATTTTACATTAGTTGTGAGTGATTTGAAAAGCAAGTCAAAGGAATTTTTAGAGATCTATTATTTATTTACTTGTTTGCATAAATCCATCCGGGCAGCTAATGATGAAGTGAGAATGATAATGTTAGAGAGTTAAGTTTTAAATTAACTTTTGGACTTGAGTGATTGGAATGATTTATTTAAATTATAAACTTTATGTAATTTTTGAGAAGAAATTTTATGAAGTAACTCAGTGCTTGTTTTATTAGTGATAAGTATAATTTTTATATGATTTTATTATCTTTTTATTTATTAAAATAACTACTTTTCTTTTATTTTTCTTATTTTTTTTTAAATTTTTATTTATGTTTAAAAGAATGAGAAGGATTATTAATAAAGAAGAGAGGGCTGAAATTTACTTGAAGAAAATGGGCCGCACGTTATACACTTCATCACTCGAAGAGCTGCACTTAAATACCAAGAGGCCCACTCAGATTTAAGATCCATTCGATTTTCATTACATAAGCCGCATGGGAGATTTAATTCAAATATCTCAAAGACAAGGCAACGTGGCTGCATGCAATGAATCTTCACTTGGGCTTTTAATTGTTCACATGGCCGCATGGTTTGAAATTAATTGAAGACAATAATTATTATTCAATTGGGGGTCAAAGCCGGAAGATTGAATCTGATGGAGACGCAATCTGTTGGGGACACGTCTCTTTGGAAAATTACAATGAAGAGCACTTATACTTTTGATGGGAACCGGCGCACATATAAATACATATAATTGCGATAAGAGAAGGGATCGGAGAGGAGAAAATAGAAAATGTCGACCAGCGCAGCCAGTATAATTGGAGATTTTTTTAGAATTTTTATGAGAAAAAAGAGTTTGGAGGATAGAGGTAAGAGTTGTGTTAAGGACGTGTTTCGCTTCTTTCTTGTAATTGTCCACTTGCAAAAAATTGAAAAGATTTAGCGATTCTCACTTGAGAAAGTTCTAATGCTTAAGTCAATAATCTTGTCAATTATTGAAAAGTATCTTGAGAATAAGAGAAAGAAATCTCATCTTCATAAATGGTTACTAGATTTATATAAGTCATGTGGTGATGCTTATCCTCCGTAGTGATTTTCATTTACACGTTAGCTTTCTATAACTGATGCGATCACGTATTTGCATGAAATCCTGCAGAAGATGGCGATGGTTAATTATTAGCTAATGTACGTGACTCTTTAGGACTTTATACTTATTTATCCTTCTGGGTTAGTGATTGGGCCAGCCGTATTATTTTTCTTATATGGGCTTTTATTCTGATGGGCTTCCAAACCTCTTGATTTAAATAGGCTCTACAAGTTGTATTTTTTATCAATCAATTCTAATGAAAAACATGATTTTTATTATTTTTTTAATTTTATTATGAACTAAAATTTATTTCTAAGAGCGTTGATGTAATCTACTATTAAATAAACAATTTATATTCAAAGTTATTTTATTTTTAATATTTCCATAATTGAGTGTTTAATTTTTATTTTTAATGCTTTCAATTTTTTACGAATTATTATTTGATCAATTGAATTACAATGAGACCAAGAGATGATTTGTTATTTTAGTTCTAGAATTAAACACTAATAGTTGAGCGAAAGTAGAGACACTTTATCACAACTAGTGTGATTTTTAAAAAAAATCCAAAGAACATAATGAGTTTCTAATTAATTAAATTTACATAGAGATATGAAGTTGTTAGTTGGAAATATTTTTAATATTATTCGAGAGAAGATATTTAATAGTTAAGGAATTTTTAATCATTAATATGGGATTATTGGAATTTAATAATTAGGAATAATAAATCGTGTGGGATATGCTAAGTGAAATCAACCATTCTAAATCCGTTCTTATCATATTTTTTCATTCTTAGATTTTAAACTGTTATTTTACTTATTTATTTTTTAGTTGTAGATTCATTTTTATTAAGTAGTTTAATTTAATTTAGATAGTAGAAACATTCCATTTATTTTTGATTTTTTAAACAGTAATTAATTTAGTGAATTTTCATTTTTAATAGCCTAATTTATCTCTGTGAGTTTGACATTTGTTTTTTATAAAGCACTTTATTACTTATTACGATTATGTGCGCTTGCAGATAATTTTATGCAATTAGCAAGATAAACTAATTTCACTCCGATGGCGGGGGAGAATATAATTCACATAAATCTAAATCCTATCTCACAGCTAATGGTATCCTCCATAGATAACTTGCCCGCATTCACCCCAACAAAATGGAATATCCGAACGAAAATATCGACATGTTGTAGACATGGGGTTATGTCTTTTAGCCGAGTCTCACTTACCCCCCATCTTTTGGGTAGATGCCTTTACCTCCACTTTTTTCATCAATCGATTCCCTGCACCAACTTTAGAAAATCAAAGACCATACTTCAAACTCTATGGCTAAACTTCCAACTATGCATCACCTCACACTTTCGGTTGCTCATGCTTTCCCCTTCTCTGGCCATACAATTCTCATAAATTAATATTTCGATCTAAAAGATGCATTTTTATAGGTTATAGCTCAAATTAGGTTGAATATAGATGCATTGATCTTGTGACTCGAAAAGTTATCATCTCAAGGCATGTTATTTTTTTATGAGAAGTCATTTCCTACAAAGAATGACAGTAGCCATTGAAGCCCTTGCCAATGGCATCTTCCTCAGGCATGCTTCTCTCTTCTCCTTCATTTAACATGCCTACATTACCTCACCATTTACGGCCTTCATCACCCTAAAAATCACAAACACACCCTTTAGTACCCTACCTCCACATCTATACAATAATACCATACTCACTTTGGCATCACCATCTCACTCAGACCAATCCACCACTCCACTAGAAACCAAGTCTCGAACCACCTCATGCCCAAACTAGAAAATCACCTGTCGACCTCCTCCACTTATACGCTCAAAGACCATCTTCCCAACCCCTCTCAAACTGGTTCACTAAAACCACACACATTTCCTAACTATTATCTCTACTTCACCAAATATCCCATGCAAGCATTATCCAGAATTACTTTACCTATTGAACCATGTTCTCTTACCTAAATGGTGTGTTGCAATGAAGGAGGAATATAATGCTCTTAGGGCCAATAATACATGGCACTATGCCCAAGGCCCAAAACCCACAATGTTGTTGGTAACAAATGGGTCTACAAAACTAAACAAACCTCCACCAATGAGGTTGAATGTGATCAAATTAGGAGAAATGAGTTGATTTCACAAAAAATTTTAGTCCCGTGATCAAATCAGCAACTGTTTGTGTCATTCTCTCTCTTGCAGTGCAATTTGATTGGTCTATTACTCAATTGGATGTGTCAAATGCCTTTCTTTATGGCATTCTTATAGAGTAAGTGTTTATGGAACAACCAAAGGACTTTGTTGATTTGGCCCATCTTGACCATATGTGCAAGCTTAAGAAATCACTCTATAGCCTAAAACAAGCACCAAAGGCATGGTTTCTACGCCTCTCCACTACCCTACTTGAGTTCGGCTTCGAGTCATCCTCTGTGGACACATAATTTTTTGTCTATCATGTTGAAAATTGTCACATTTTCATTCTTATCTATGTTGATAATATTCTTGTTACAAGAACCGATCCATCAATGATCCAATTACTCATTCAAAGGCTGCAAACCGAATTCAAAGTGAAGAATCTCGAGCACATTGGCAACTTCCTAAGCATTCAAGCCACACAAGACACTAGTGGCGTACATTTTCGCCAGTCCAAGTATGTATCAAACTTACTTCATCGCACCAAGATGGTAGGTGCTAAACCTGCTCCATCTCTATGCACCATAGGCCAAAAGCTTTCCTCTTATGTAGGTGAGCCACTCACTTATGCTCAAATAACAGAATATTGTCAAATAGTTGGAGTTCTTCTGTACTACACCTTGACAAGGCCGGACATTGCCTTTTCTATTAACCAACTTAGTTAGCACATGCACAATCCCAACTTCACATTGGTCTGTAGCAAAATGAGTCATTCGATACCTAAAGGGCACCATTGACTCTGGACTATGGTATACAAAAGGTAATTGTCATTTCTAAGTCTTCTATTACTCAAAATGGGCTGGAGATCCAAATGACCGTCACTCCACTACAAGTTTTGCAATTTTCCTTGGCTCCTCACTTGTGTCTTGGTCTACAAAAAAGCAATCTGTAGTGGCCGTTGAACTCTATTAGATTCGAATGCTTCTCCAACAACTTCATATTATCATTCCTATACCTCCTATACTATGGTGTGATAATAGTGGGGCAATTGCACTTGTCTCAAACTCGGTGTTTCTTGCTAAAATGAAACATATTGAAGTCGACTTTCACTTCATTGGCTCATTGGATCAACTAGCAGATTTGTTTATTAAAGGTCTTAGCTCTGAACGTTTTAGCATGTTGAGATCCAAGCTAACGATGCTCCCTCTCCCCATTAGCTTGTGGGAGAATGTTAGAGAGAAATCATATGATGCCTAAGATCACGCAGTGGAGGATTAACTCACGAATCTCACATATCAGAAAGATCAGTATCCTCAACAACTCCAGCTGCACACAAACCTCACATACTAGCAATATTTTCACACTTGGCAACATCAATAACAAAACCAGCTGCTTGTATTTTAAATTAGACATCTCTTTGTATTTCAAATTTAAATTCAAACTTGTAACAAACCACCTCATGTAAATCTATTTAACTCATCAATACACACGTCTATTGCTGTAGTAAGCAAGCCTATTTTCCTTAATTTGTCTTTTCCTTAATTTGTCTCTATATTTTTAGGATGAAGGTGTATGAAAATTCCATTAGATCCTTTTCAAACATGGTCAAGTACAGTGCTTTATTACTTACTGCAGGTTTTTGCCATAGTATTACAATCATTGAGTGAGAGTGTCACAAGTTTGTATTTTGGGAGTCTCACCCACATTCTCGTTCACAAGGAACAGATCTATTTATTTAGTTGAGAAAATTTGAAATGTAAAATCTAAAATTTGTAGGAGGACAACCAATATGGTCCACCTGAATAAACTATCAACCCCACCAGAAAACCTACTAGAAACACCCAACCGCATATCCTCGTTAGACAATAGATGTATTCCACAGCCAAACTTGTGTAACTCAAACCTATAAAATGGAGTCCAACATGTGGAATTATCCATTATCCAATATTGGTTTTGAAATTGTATCACCATTTTTTTTTTCTGAATCTCAACACAAATACGTTGGTTTCCATCTATTTAGGTTGATTGAAAGCTTTTTGATTTGGAAGTTCGTAAAGGACAAGAAATTCACAAAATTCATGGGATGATTAGTAATAAAAAAAAAGAAGCTAATACAAACAATATTTCAAGGACAATGCCTTATGCAATCGACACATGCCGTACTGCATTGACCATTGCCCTTCGGCATTCTTCCAACATTCGACTTGCATGTAGACTATATGAATTGTAATTAAATATTGCATACCCCTTTTAATTTGCAACCAACATAAGATCATATAATCCATGCGAAATTGTTCACAACCCGGCTTAAATGCATGTTTGGAATTGTGATGAAAAATATAATTGATAACTTAAGAGTTTATAGCTAGCTTATAACTTTAATAATAAATTCTATATTTCAAAAGTTGTTTACTATTTGATAAACATGTATTTAAAGCGCTTTTAAAATTAGTTACAGTAATTTTTTCAAAATATACAGTTATTTGCAGGAATTGTTTTTTTTTTATAAAAATTTTGTTTTTATGTTTTTTAAAAAAGCAGTCTGTCCACTTTTTTTAATGATTAAAACATTTTTTATAAAATTATTAAATACATTATTTTTTCTTTAAAAGAACTTTTAAGTAATTAAAAATAATATTTAAATTTTGAAACGCAATCTCAAATAGATTCTAAATTTGGACACCCATTTGTTTAGAGGGCCTGACCTCAGCACTTTCTTGTACTTTTGGAGTATTGGATTTCAAAGTACTACTGCCGCCTCATTCTCGACCAAAAGGAGTACATACTGAAAAAGCGGTAGCTAATTACCTTACACACCTAGAGGGGGGGTGAATAGGTGTTTAACAAAAACAATAGCAGTTTTAAAAAATTAATCAACATAAACAAGCAATCAATGGAAAAATCAACACAAGGATTTTGGTTACGAAGTGGAAACTCATTTGAAGAACCTCTTCAAAATCTAAAACCACTCCGGGTGTAAGACACCACCTCTAATCCACTATAGAAATTTTAGTTTGTTACAACAAATTTAGAAACACTCACAGACCCACTGTAGCAACTAAACTTGGCTTGCAACACCACGAGTGACCCACTCGATCTCTACACGCATGTAGTGCCGGAACTCCGACCTTTCTATAGCTTCTCACACGAACAACTTGATTTCTTCATCCAAGCTCCTTGAAGAACTCTTCCAGCTTGATGACCACGTCCACTCCAATGGACTCACTAAAAATTTGAATGTGTGTTGTGAGGGAGTAATATAATCCAAGAGAGAATGATCTTTGAAACAATGGAGAAGTTTCTCTCAAGGGATGAAATGTGGCTCCTTGGTTTTTCCTCTGTGTTTTTCCTCTACATTTGCAGCAGAAGACTTAAGGATATATTTATATCCCACCTCCTGAAACGGCGCTTTAAACCCTAGAGAAATTCGTGAAACCTTAACTTCGCTCGAGCGAGGTGTCGAGCGAGGGTCGAGCGAAGTCTCTGCCTGGACTTCGCTCGAGCGCCATGTCGAGCGAGTGTCGAGCGAAGTCTCTGCCTGGACTTCGCTCGAGCGCCATGTCGAGCGAGGATCGAGCGAGATCACTGTGTTGGGTATTTCTTGAGCCATTCTGATCCTCTTCAAGTGTACTCTGTCCACCATTAGTTACAACTCAATTATATTAGGTTTTTCACTAGAAAATTGCCAACTACTAAATTTTACATCAACAATCTCCCCCTTTGGCATTTCTGTGACAAAACCTCTAACCTATACATTTGACCTAATCCTATCACACACAAACAACAGGACTTCCACATGTAGGTTTTAGTCTTGGCAAGTGAAGTATCTGCACACTTAACAAACATGTAAACGTACCAAAAGAAAACACTTGCAAGGAATTTAACAGATGAACTCAGAAGTAAAGAAATTTTGCCATAAAAATTTAACACTAAAACTTCAATAGCAATCAGTCCAACACAGAATACATCAAGAATATAATGACATAGTAAAACTAAGAACAACAAGCTACTAGTTACTCCCCCTAAATCTAGCTACTCCTCCCCCGATCACTCCCCCTTTTTGTCAGAAATGGCAAGGGCTCTCAATCTGCATCAGTCTCGTCCTCATCAGCAAGAAGATGCTGAACTTGATTTCCAAGCTCAATCACTTGAGTGTCAAGTGTGTCAAACCGAGCATTGATGTGAGTATCCAATTGAGTAACCCGAGTCTCAAGACTGTTAAGTCGGTTATCAATGCGAGTATCCATGCTGGTCACAGACTGCTGAATGCTAATCAGAAAGTCCAATAGGGTCTGTCGGGATGGTTCTGTAGCTGGTGGCATCAAACCCGAGCTGGAAGGACCCGAGCTGGTCTCAGGAGCGTGAGGAATAGGTCTGGTCTGAGTAGAATGTGCAGGAGCGGGTTCAATATTAGGAAGATGCGCCTGACTTAACTGCATTGTCTTCCGGCCAATCGGTGTCTTCAGGCTCACTCTAAGCTCCTGGGGCGGGAAGGCCACAGACTGAGACACTGCTATCCTCGTAATTAGACAGGCAAGAGGAAGACCAGTTCGAAAATTGGACGACATATGGGCCTCAATCATGACCCGACAGAGAAGACCGCCCAAATCTATAGGGACATCAGTGAGCAGTGCATGTAGGAGAAGGGCACGATCCGGACCAATGTCACTATAATGACCAGTGGGGTATATGTTGGTCAGAACAATCCGACTCACAATTTGGTATGCATGGGGAAATGACTTGGTCGCTAGAGGAGGAATCCCAGTCCAAGTCATAGGAGTCCTAGTGAGAAAACGACCCAAATCAGGTCTACTAGGGGCTGGGGTATTGAGATAGGGGTAAATAGGATTGTTTACTCGAGGTACCCCCAACAAATTTGCCAAGAGATCGGGAGTTACCCGAAAAGTGATATTCCGGATATCAACTTGAAAAGTTCCCTCTGAAATGTCATGTATATTTGAGTAAAACTCCCTTACCAACTCCACCGAGGGGGCGGGATGACCAGTGGTTAAAGCAAGCCACTGGCGCGACTCAAAAATCTGAGGGACAATGGGATAGGTATCCCGAAACTCACCTAGAAGAACTTCACGTTCCACAAGAATGGAGCGATGGGAAAAGTTCTGCGTGTAGAGTTCCTCAGCTTGAGGACTGTGGAAATAAGTCCGAGATGCGGATGGGGCAGTGCGAGGACGAACACGCCGAGATGCCATGGCAGCTGTAGATGGACCAAGTACAGACAGTGAGACATATATGATATGATGTGGAGATGGATGTCCATTATGCCTAAAATGCCTAAAAATGCCTTATATGCCTAACAATGCCTTATATGCCTAACATGCCTAAAAAGTGACCCACAATGTTCTAAACAAGGTGTGCAGACTATGAATGATACCTACAATTTGTCTAAAGAGCAATGCACCAAAGGAGAGACAAAATGGAAAACAAAATTTCATTGAGGCATTTCATCGAACAGGTAGTGTGCATGCTGTGCAATCATGGGTTTAACACCCAATCAATTATCCCATTCTTCCCTACATACAACACTATGCTAATAGGTTCATCCATACCAAAGATGAACCACCAAGTTTATAAATATAAATCGGAAAGAAGAAAAGAAAAAAAAATAACCCAAACACAACCCATGAATGTAATGCAACGGGAAAGAAAAGAAAAGAAAAAAATGAAGAAGAAGTGGATAGAGATAGGCTTACCGGTGATTGAGGGTTTGAGAGGAAATGTTGGATTGAGTGATTGTGAGAAGATGAGTGAAGTTTGAGAAAGGAGGGAAGAGTTTCGGCAATCTGGGCTTATCGCGCGATGCAGAGCTCAATATAAGGGTTTTTCGCTCGAGCGAGATTTTATGGTCGAGCGAGATATCGAGCGAAATTGCAGCCCCTTTTTTTTTTTTTTTTTTTTTTTTTTTTTTTTTTTTTTTTTTTTTTAAAAATCATAGCAGAGCAAATGTAAAATAATATCATACTCTAAATGCCACGCAAGTATAAAGACTGTATGTCACAATTAATATGACTCTGCGTGTTTAGCCAGTGCTCTTGCTCAATCAAGAAATTTTAACAGAGAGGTGTGAGTGGGGTTGGGCTAAACAAGAAACCATAAGAGCTTGGGAGACCCGTGAAGGCGCAGAAAGTCAAACCCAATGCTGCTAGGACCTAATTTCTTGTGTCTAATAGAACCAGAGTCAGGATTTCTATTTTGGCCCTTTTTCTTTCTTTCTTCCCCTTTTTTTTTTTTTTTTTTTTTTTTTTTTTTTTTTTTTTTTTTTTTTTTTTCGTTTATTTAATACAATAATAGAGCCTCTTCATTTTCTTTCCTTTTTGGATACAAAGGATCTCACACAGGTCATCTAGCCAGAGGTCAATTCTGATCACTCGTAAGGCTCCCCCTTACACTTTTGATTGCCTCCCCAAAGTCTCACATAATGTCAAATGTCAAGAGATTGAGCTAGGCGTGCAGTGTGTGTGGCAAAACGCATATTTAAGGTGACACACATCTTCCACCTTTGCAACATAAGCCTATGATACAATTTTCACAAGACACATGCTTGAAGGTGTGCTGTCTAGTAGTAAGGTCATGCATCACATTGAAGAAAAATGCGCATGAATCAGGGAAAGACAAAGAAGAGAATGAAGACAAGAAAAATAACAATTAAAAAAAAATGATATGCATGCAATGTATGAAATGCATGTTACATCTCTTGTGTTAAGGCACAAATACCAATAGCCTTTCTAAGACACTCAAAACGAAGACCATCTAATGGTTTGGTAAAAAGATCGGCTAATTGATGTTCGGTGGGAATGTACTCAAGAGTAATTACATGTGTTTCCACAAGTTCCCGAATGAGATGATGCCTAATGTCAATATGCTTGGTCCTAGAATGTTGGACAGGATTTTTAGAGATGTTGATGGCACTGGTATTATCACAATAGATGCTCATCACACCTTGAGTAATACCATAGTCACGAATCATTTGTTTCATCCACAGCAATTGAGTACAACAACTCCCAGCAGCAATGTATTCAGCCTCAGCTGTAGACAAAGAAATGGAGTTTTGTTTCTTACTCATCCAAGCAACAAGATTTGTTCCCAAATAAAAACATCCACCTGAAGTGCTCTTTCTATCATCTGCATTTCCAGCCCAATCAGCATCAGAGTAGCCTGCAAGCTCAGTGTTAGACTCTCTGGAGTACCAAATTCCATAATTCACTGTAGCATTCACGTAGCGAAGTATGCGTTTGACAGCCACAAGATGAGATTCTTTGGGGTTTGCTTGGAATCTAGCACAAACGCCAACACTGAAAGCAATGTCAGGTCTACTAGCAGTGAGATACAGTAGACTCCCAATCATGCTTCTGTACAGAGATTGCTCAACTCCCTTTCCTGACACATCAGCACTAAGTTTTACACTTGTGCTCATGGGAGTTCTAGCATGGCTACTCCCATCTAATCCAAATTTTTTCAGCAGGTCCTTTGCATATTTAGACTGGGATATGAACAATCCTTCATCTAGCTGTTTTACTTGGAGTCCCAAGAAAAAAGTTAGCTCACCCACCATACTCATCTCAAATTCATTCTTCATTTCTTCTGCAAACTCGAGAGCTAGGTCATCAATGGATGATCCAAACACAATATCATCCACATAGATTTGAGCTACAGTTATCTCCTCACCCACTTTCCGGATAAAAAGTGTTCTATCCACACTTCCTCGCAGAAACTTGTGTTCCAAAAGATACGAAGTTAGCCTCTCATACCAGGCTCTGGGAGCTTGTTTCAAACCATACAGGGCTTTCTTCAACCTGTAGACATGATTAGGATATTTTGGATCCTCAAAACCTTTTGGTTGCTCTACATACACTTCTTCTTGAAGGATCCCATTTAGGAAGGCACTCTTTACATCCATTTGATAGAGTTTGAAACACATATGGCAAGCAACACTTAATAGTATTCGGATTGACTCAAGCCTTGCCACCGGTGCAAATGTCTCATCAAAGTCTATTCCTTCCATTTGGGCATAACCTTGTGCCACCAATCTTGCCTTATTCCGTACAATCATTCCATTTTCATCAGATTTGTTCTTGAAAATCCATTTGGTACCTACAACATTGTGCTTTTCAGGCCTTGGGACTAAGTACCACACATCATTTCTCACAAATTGATTAATTTCTTCATGCATGGCATTTGTCCAATTCTCATCCTTTAAGGCTTCTTCCACCCTTTTTGGTTCAATCTGAGAGATGTAACATGAGTGAGCTAGTTGACTTATCACTTTCTTCCTCAACCTCATTCCTTCATTTACATTCCCGATTATATTATCTTGAGGATGGTTTAGCTTCACTCTCGAAGATGGCTCCTTGTGAGTATGAACTTTCTCAGTTGATGAGGTCTCTTGATTTTCATCAAGTTCACTAGAGTTCTCTTCAGTTCCACTTGGTGTATCAATTAGATTTTGATTCAACTTCTCTTTAGGAGAATCATCTATAACCACATTGATGGATTCCATGACAGTTTGGGTGCGTAGATTGTAACATCTGTAAGCACGACTGTTTCTGGAATAACCAAGGAATATTCCCTCATCACTCTTTGGGTCAAACTTACCCAGATTTTCCCTATCTCTCAAAATGTAACACTTACTCCCGAACACCCTGAAGTACTTCACATTTGGCTTCTTTCCTTTCCACAGCTCATATGGTGTCTGAGAAGTGTTGGGTCGAGGATAGACTCTATTCACAATGTGACATGCTGTGTTCACAGCTTCACCCCAAAAATGAGCAGAAACATTTTTGGTATGCATCATAACTCGAGCCATTTCTTGAATAACTCGATTTTTTCTTTCAACAACTCCATTTTGCTGTGGAGTAATGGGAGCAGAGAATTCTTGACGAATGCCTTCTTCATCACAAAATTTCTCTAAACTTGAGTTATCAAATTCTCGTCCATGGTCGCTCCTGATTCTGACAATAGGGTTCCCTTGTTCATTTTGAAGCTTCTTACATAAGTTCCTTATCACATTTGAAGCCTCACCCTTTTCCCTCAAAAATTCTACCCAAGAGTATCTGGTGAAATCATCTACCATCACCAGTATGTATTTCTTACCCCCCAGACTTTCAGTCCTAGAGGGTCCCATAAGATCAATGTGTAACAACTCTAAGGGTCTTTTGGTCAGGATATCTGTTGTGTTCTTGTGGGCTGCTCGAACTTGTTTTCCCACTTGACATGATCCACAAACAGATGTCTCCACTTTCCCAAGTTCGGGCAGTCCAATCACCATTTCTTTCTTAGCAATCTTTGACAAATTTTTGTGATTCACATGCCCAAGTCTTTGATGCCAGAGAGTAGTGGCCTCACTTTTAGTACTATTGCAGCTGTACTGTGAAGTGGGAGCGATACCATAGCAATTGTCAGAGGTCCTGGTTCCTTGCATCAAGCATTGTCCATTGTTATCAGAAACAACGCACATATCTTTTGAGAACCGAACTTCGGCACCATTATCACACATTTGGCTTATGCTAAGAAGATTTGCTTTTAATCCGTCAACATACAGAACTTCTCTCAATGCCGGTAGTCCAGTAATGTTTATTTCACCTTTCCCAATTATGTTCGCTTTACCTCCATCTCCAAATGTCACTGTCCCACATTTGTACTCTTCAATTGTCTCAAAAAGAGTTTTATCACCGGACATGTGTCGAGAACACCCACTGTCAAGATACCACAATGAATTGTTCTGGGTCTTCAAGGCAATGTGAGCTATGTGACATGTGGCTCTTTTCTCCTTCTTGATCCACACTCTTTTGATTTTTGGAGAGTTGACTCGCACAGTCTTCTGGGTACTTGTCAGATTGTCTACCTTGACATTTAGAAAGTCATTCTGTCTAGTGAGGGCCATGACTTGATCCCACAAATTGAAGTGACCTCTTCTTGAGTCTCTCTTTTCATTTCTCACAGGAAACTTATTAAGCACATAACAGTTTGGTCGGATGTGTCCATACTTGCCACAATTATGACATGTCCGATTTTCTCTGTAGGTTTGTTGTCCCCTGAAAGACAAGTCATCCTTAGGAGATTTTCTGGTGAGTCTGTTAAGTCTCAAGCAATTTGTTTTCACATGACCCAACTTCCCACAATGATGACACACGGGTCTCGTGTTGTGAGCAATTTGTTTCTCTTGAGATGAAACAAACTTTTGTGCATGTATAACTTTCTTTCCCTTTGCTAGTGAGTGATTTTTCACCATGCTGTTTTGAGGATTTTTCGAGCTCGTACCCACTTCAAACTTTCCTCCAACATATCCTATTCCACTCTTGTCTCCTGAGGGCTTTCCAAGAGTTAGAATTTTGTCCAGATTTTGTTTTCCAGTGGAAAAGGCTTGCAATCTTCCCTTTAGCTGGGTTAATTCATTTTCCTTAGTTTCCATAGCATCTTCCAAAACCTCACTTTTCTTTCGTAATTGGTCAGTCAAGATATAAGCTTCATTCAGTTTGCCTTGGAGCTCATCATTTTCTTGTTTGCACTGATTTATCTTTTCAGTCTGTGCTTTGTTGACTTTTCTCAGTTTCATGCACTCATTGTAAAGTTTTTCATAGATTTCTTGCAGTTGATCTTCACACTCGGACTCATCTTCCGGTATGTTACAATCATCAGAGGCTTGTTCACTGCACTGATCTATGTCTCCAACGGAGGATGTAAACGCCATGTAGTTGAGATTCCTTTTTGGAGTGGAGTTGCCAGATGAGTCACTCGATTCAGACTCACTTTCACTTAGAGAAGCAATCTTTGCCTTTTCTTTGCTCTTCTTATAATTTGCACACTCCAAGCGAATGTGACCAAATCCATGACATTCATGACACTGTACTCGTGTCTTGTCCTTGTTAGGCCTAATGTAATTGTTGGAGTCTCTTTCCTTATTCTCTGAGCTTGACCCCTCAATATATCTTCCAAACTTCTTCTTCTCTGGTCTTTGGCTCCTGTGCCTTTTTGCTACAAACATTTTTCTGAACTTCTTAGCATAAAATGCTATTTCTCTGTCACTCATTGTTAATTCATCGAATGACTCATCTGAGTCCTCTTGAATTGTATTAAGAGCAATGGACTTGCTCTTCCTATCCAATGGCAGAGTATGTTCATAAGTTTGCAGGGAACCCACCAGCTCTTCTATTTTCATGACATCCAAGTCTTTACTTTCCTCAATTGCAGTAACCTTGGGACGAAATCTCTCAGGAAGAGATCTGAGGACTTTTCTTACAACTCTATTTTCTGGGATTTTGTCTCCCAAGTTGAACCGAGAGTTCACAATGTCATTTAATCTTGCATAAAAGACATCAAATGTTTCATCCTCTTTCATTCTAATTTCCTCAAAGCTGGTGGTAAGCATTTGGAGTTTAGAATTTTTTACAGCCCTAGTTCCCTCGTGAGTGATCTCAAGAATGTCCCATGCCTCTTTACTTGTATTACACATGGAGATTCGTTTGAACTCCTCCTGAGACACGGCCATAAAAATTGCATTTAGGCCTTTACTATTCCAGTTAATTTCACTCAACTCATCCTTTGAGTAGTTGTCCACGTCTGTGGGAACTTCTACTCCATTAACAATGGTGACGGGCTCTTTCCATCCTCTTATCAAGGACACCCACACACGTTCATCTATAGACTTAAGAAACGCTCTCATTCGAACTTTCCAATAAGCATAGTTGCTACCATCAAAATATGGTGGTGATGAGAGGGATTGAGACCTATCCATTTTGACCACCAAAGCAGAATCACACTCAGGAAATTAATCCTAACGAAGTGTACCCGCTCTGATACCAATTGAAAAAGCGGTAGCTAATTACCTTACACACCTAGAGGGGGGGTGAATAGGTGTTTAACAAAAACAATAGCAGTTTTAAAAAATTAATCAACATAAACAAGCAATCAATGGAAAAATCAACACAAGGATTTTGGTTACGAAGTGGAAACTCATTTGAAGAACCTCTTCAAAATCTAAAACCACTCCGGGTGTAAGACACCACCTCTAATCCACTATAGAAATTTTAGTTTGTTACAACAAATTTAGAAACACTCACAGACCCACTGTAGCAACTAAACTTGGCTTGCAACACCACGAGTGACCCACTCGATCTCTACACGCATGTAGTGCCGGAACTCCGACCTTTCTATAGCTTCTCACACGAACAACTTGATTTCTTCATCCAAGCTCCTTGAAGAACTCTTCCAGCTTGATGACCACGTCCACTCCAATGGACTCACTAAAAATTTGAATGTGTGTTGTGAGGGAGTAATATAATCCAAGAGAGAATGATCTTTGAAACAATGGAGAAGTTTCTCTCAAGGGATGAAATGTGGCTCCTTGGTTTTTCCTCTGTGTTTTTCCTCTACATTTGCAGCAGAAGACTTAAGGATATATTTATATCCCACCTCCTGAAACGGCGCTTTAAACCCTAGAGAAATTCGTGAAACCTTAACTTCGCTCGAGCGAGGTGTCGAGCGAGGGTCGAGCGAAGTCTCTGCCTGGACTTCGCTCGAGCGCCATGTCGAGCGAGTGTCGAGCGAAGTCTCTGCCTGGACTTCGCTCGAGCGCCATGTCGAGCGAGGATCGAGCGAGATCACTGTGTTGGGTATTTCTTGAGCCATTCTGATCCTCTTCAAGTGTACTCTGTCCACCATTAGTTACAACTCAATTATATTAGGTTTTTCACTAGAAAATTGCCAACTACTAAATTTTACATCAACACATACTGTAACCACTGATTGAAGTAGCACACCAACAACTGATAGAGTAGTACAACTCGAGTAAATAAAGTCTTGAAGGTCAAGAACTTCAGCATATAAGACACTGTAAAAGAAGGCAAGAAAGTTAAAAAAATGAAACTCTAAGAATATTTAAAAAAAAAAAACAAATTTTCATGGAATATCAATTTATGTTTTTTACATCTGGATAATATGATTGAAAGCTTGACAATTTGTTGGTTATCCTTTTTTATATGCACATATTATATTTGTTGAAAAATGATTGATTATCCTCTTTAACATATACATATTATACTTGAAAATATGAAATCTCAAAAATGAAAAGATGAATGATTGTCCCTCTCGAACTTACCGGCCGATGTGTTTGAAAACTAAAAGAGTAAATGATTAATTTTTCTTTTTATAAAGAGAATTCAGTTTTTGAAATATCGATAAGATCATAAGAGAATACG
Organism: Platycarya strobilacea; assembly: GCA_036898215.1. Classification (NCBI taxonomy): domain Eukaryota; kingdom Viridiplantae; phylum Streptophyta; class Magnoliopsida; order Fagales; family Juglandaceae; genus Platycarya; species Platycarya strobilacea. Next base: position 24,292,010 of record CM072550.1, read on the forward strand.
ATGAAAGTTGATTCTAATTAATATCGATAGTTTATTGGCTGATCATTATATCTAAAGCCGTCTTGTGCATCCTTTATACACGATTATTTGGGTGTGCATCTTAATTAGAGAAAGTTGGATCTTCTATCAACTACTTTCATGAATGAAAATCTACTAGAAACTTGACTAAATTTTCCACACAACATCTGTAAAGAATGTCATATTGTTTGTGGCCCACACTTCTACAAAAATGATTATTGTCTGTCAAAATGAACATGTTTTCTTCGTAAATAATCATTATTATTGCAATAATTCATCCCAAATATTCATTTTTCTTATAATGTATAAATTTTCCTATTGCTGGTTATTAGCGTCTCTGCATGATCTTCAGTCTCATTTTGTTATTAACATAAACAAAATTCAAATCTAAACTTGTATCGATTGTTCCTTGCAAGCTGTTTGGATTCAATTTGGTTGCGATGATTTGATCATCTTTATCAAGAAACTTCATATATGTTGTATCATCTTGATGACGGGCACAGATCATAAAGGCCGGTTTCTTGGTGGTTTGGTTTGATCTCAACTATTTAATTAATCTCTAATAATATACAAGAAAAATGAATTTTTGTGATTAATTAATTGTGACGAAAAAATTATTTGTGACTAGTTTTGACTGTAATCATTTCGTTGAAATTAACTAGCTACAAATAAGCAATTTTGTTGTAGTAAAATTTGTTCTCTTACATATTTTTCTCTGGGATATAATACTAGCTTTGACATATAAGTTTAATTTGTTCTTTTGCATGCATTACGATATAAGTTTAGTTAATTGCAAGGTTTGTATAGCGTGATACTGATTGCTTTCTTAGTACATTGGTATAGTGAGGGGATTTCTCGCTATTCATTTTCCATTATTGTATTCTTTATTGTTTGTAATAAGGTTTTCTCTACCATAATTAAGGTTTAATAAAAGAGGGGAGGGGGGAGGGAGTGTCAGGGGCAGAACCAGAATTTTGTATTTATGGGGGCGATCGACAAAATGTATGGTACGTGTGAATATAAGTAATGTGTATTTTTTTTAGTATTTTTCTTTATTTTAAAAAAATTTATAGATCAAGAATAAATTTGGAAAGTACCTAATAAGTAATGATATAAAATTGTTAAATTTTTTTTGTATAGTTTGTTAATTAACGAATATTCTCAATTAATCTACAAATCTACAATACCCAATGGCAATCCAACGCAAAATCCGAAACACACAAATTTTGAAAATCATATAAATTTATAATTAATCCAAAATAACAAACGAGCAAGTAAAAAATGCAACACAAAGCTCACTAATGTTGAACTTAGCACTCAATTAATTATTCAATTAAGTTTATTATACTCATTTATTTCTTATAAAATGTAAAATACTGATCAATAAAATTTAATTGGATGTTATTAGTCATGCCAAATTTAGATTTGTTGATGATATAATATAAACAGGAATTGTTATTATATATCTTATAGGAAATTAATGTTTTCTATCAATAACTGACGCCGGACAGAATAGCGATTATTCTGCAGGCTAGTTTCAACAGATGAATTCACAGGGAAGAACACGAGAATTTCGCCCAAAATACAGAGAATACGTCTCTGAGGAAAAACTGAATATTATCAAATGAAAGAATGTCGAAAATCAGTCCACAAGCCGGACTAAATAGCTAAAATTCGTCGGTAACCGAATTTTACCAAAAATGGCAAAATCCCGAAAATAACGTAAAGTTCAAATTTAAATTAAAATAAGCAATCTGCGAAAAATCCGGAACAAATCGGATTTAAAATGACTTCCTAACAAACATACGAAATATTACCAAAAATAGTAAAAAATAACTAAAAATGACAATTCGGGAGGGAAAACAGCGGAATTTGAGGTCGAAAAAAAGGCACATGGAGCCATGCTCAATGTGGACAGTGTGCGCGTCGAAAAGAGCTTTCCGAATTGGGGTCTTATGCGCGATTCTGACACCTGTAGCCAAAGTTATGGCCAAAAGACTGAAACGCACCTAAAACTCTCCCAATTCGAAAGAGATCACGATCACTTCCGGCCTTTACGTTGATCTGCCAATTCATGGTATTTCAGCGCCATCAACGTACAATTAGACAGCTCAGCATCATCTGTCTCGGATCCCGCTGCATCAGTCGCCCCGGGTTGAAAAGAACTCGTCCTCGAGTTCAAAGTAGTGTCATCAGAATCCACAAAACAAGGGCTTAGGTGCTTCACATTAAAGACATCAGAAGTCTTTAAATGACTAGGAATGCGCAACCTGTAAGCATTATCATTGATCTTCTGCAAGACCTCACATGGTCCAATCTTCCGGTCCTTAAGCTTACTATACTCGCCAACAGGAAAACGATCACGAGTTAATACAGCCCAAACCAAATCACCAACATCAAAAAGTACCTGGCGACGATGACTGTCAACCCGAGTCTTGTACTTGGTATTGCTCTCATGAATAGCCTGTTTCACCTGCTCATGGATGCCCCGAAGATGCTCTGCCATCTCATCTGCTTTAGGACTGAAACGTCCTATACGTGGAATAGGGGCTAAGTCCAATACCCCGGATGGGTTGTGACCATAGACAATCTCAAATGGGCTTAAGCCTGTGGTTCTATTTTTCGATCTATTATAGGCAAATTCCGCTTGAGGTAAAGCCAAATCCCACTGTTTCGGCTTAGTTCCTGCCAAACACCTCAAAAGGTTGCCCAAACTCCGGTTCACCACCTCGGTCTGACCATCTGTCTGAGGGTGGTAGGCGCTGCTAAAATTCAACTGTGTCCCCAATTTCCCCCATAGGCTCTTCCAAAAATGACTGATAAACTTGGAATCACGATCGGAAGTGATAGTCCGAGGAACACCATGTAAGCGCACTATCTCCTTGAAGTAAAGATGGGCAATTCGAGTAGCATCCATAGTCTTCCTGCAAGCTACAAAATGGGCCATCTTGGAAAATCTGTCAACCACAACAAGGATGGAATCTGAGGCCCGTTGGGTGCGGGGTAAGCCCAACACAAAATCCATGCTGACATCTAACCAAGGCGCTTCAGGAACAGGTAAGGGAGTGTACAGGCCCGCATTGGTGAGAACTCCCTTAGACCGCTGGCACACATAACAACGGTCCACATAATGAGCCACATCACTGGTCAGCTTAGGCCAATAAAAATCAGAAGAGATAAGGGCCAGGGTCTTGTCTCGGCCAAAGTGTCCCTCATTATGAAGTTCACTTATAATTTGCTGTCTCAATGAACAATCTGGAATGCACAACTGTAATCCACGAAACAGATAACCATTATGCAAAATAAAATCATGACGGCGACCATCAGTTACCTCCTGAAATATCCTTCCGAAGGAAGGATCAGCTACATACAAATCTGTGAAAGCCTCAAAGCCTGCAACTCTGGTACTCATGGTAGTGAGAAGTAAAGTACGACGGCTTAGGGCATCTGCGACGCGGTTGAGGCTCCCGGCTTGGTGCCGCAACGTAAATGTGAACTCCTGCAAATACGCCACCCACTTGGCATGTCGTCTACTCAGCTTGTGTTGGCCATTGATATACTTCAGGGCCTCATGATCAGTGAACAGGATGAACTCCCTCTGTACTAAGTAGTGACGCCAATGCTTCAAAGACTGAACTATGGCATAAAACTCAAGGTCATAGGTGGAATAATTTTTCTTTGAGCCCGATAGCTTTTCACTGAAAAAAGCAACCGGACGTCCTGACTGGCTCAGAACACCACCAATGCCAACACCAGATGCATCACAATTTACCTCGAACACTTTGTCAAAATCAGGAAGTGCCAAAACTGGCGCCTCGGTCATCTTCTGCTTGACCAGTTGAAAGCTAGTGTCTGCCTCCTTAGACCACTTGAAATCACGTCCTTTGAGGCACTCTGTGATAGGAGCAATCAGAGTGCTGAAATTTCTGATGAACCGTCTGTAGAAGGATGCCAATCCATGGAAACTTCTGACCTCGTGCAAGGTCCTTGGTTCAGGCCACTCCAAGATTGCGTCTATCTTTGATTGATCTGCATGAACACCATCAGTAGACACCACAAAACCAAGAAAAGTTACAGAAGTAGTGAAAAAAGAACACTTCTTCTGATTGACAAATAGGCACTCTGTTTTTAGCATCTCAAAAACAGCACGGAGGTGGTCAAAGTGTGAGGCCCATGTCGGACTATAAATGAGAATATCGTCGAAGTAAACCACAACGAATCTCCCCATAAAAGGCCGCAATATCTGATGCATAAATCTCATAAATGTGCTGGGTGCATTGGACAGCCCAAAAGGCATGACCATCCACTCATATAACCCGTGTTGCGTCTTAAACGCCGTCTTCCACTCATCTCCAGGCCTTATTCTGATCTGGTGGTATCCGCTTTTAAGGTCAATTTTTGAGAAGACCTTAGAACCGGATAGCTGATCCAACATATCATCCAGGCGGGGAATTGGAAACCTGTACTTCACAGTAATTTTGTTGATTGCTCGACTGTCAACACACATACGCCAGGAACCATCTTTCTTTGGCACGAGCAGGGCAGGGACTGCACATGGGCTCATACTCTCACGAATATAACCCCTCTCCAATAACTCCACCACCTGTCGCTGCAACTCTTCAGCCTCCTTGGGACTGAGGCGGTATGCTGGTCGGTTAGGCAAGCTTGACCCTGGAACGAGGTCAATTTGATGCTGAATATCTCTCATAGGCGGTAGTCTAGGAGGGAGATCCTCTGGCATCAGGTCAGCGAACTCTGCCAACAATTGCTGCACCTCTACTGGTAAATCGGAGTCTACGGCTACTGCACTGCTCTCGCAAGGTAGTAGAGCATAGACCATGTCCCCATGCTCAATCTCATCTAAAAACCTGGACATAGAAAGCAGGTTTGTATTATTGGCTACCGGGATAGGAGTGGGTCCTTCCCGCCGGGGCGCCAACACAATCTTTTTTCCCTTGATGTTAAGGGAATAAGTATTTTTCCGTCCATCATGAATGACACTGCGATCATACTGCCAAGGTCGACCCAACAATATATGACACGCATCCATAGATACAACATCACACCAGGCATTATCGAAATATTTTCTGCCAATTGAAAAAGACACAAGGCATCGCCTATCTACTGTTACCTCACTGCCTTTATTCAGCCATGACAACTTGTATGGCTTAGGATGACGGTCTGTCTTCAACTGCAACTTCTGGACAGCTTCCTCGGATACTACATTCTCGCAACTGCCGCTGTCAATGATCATTTTGCAGACTTTATCTGCAACTGTGCAGGTTGTATGAAAAATATTGGTTCTCAACCAATCATCCCCTGAATCGCCCTTGGGAGTCAGTAGACTCTTGCGAACGACCAGAGTCTCATGGCCATCTCCATGCAGCACATCGTCAACTTCATCATCGTCATACACGGGCTCGCCAATCTCCTCAGGCTCGTCTACTACGTCCTCCTCAATCAACAAATTTTTGCCCTTTTGATTAGCAGGCTTCCTGCAATCAGTCGCCTTATGCCCTTGTTCCCCACAACGAAAACATCTAGTAGTAGGGTTAGAATTACTCTGTGATGGCTGCTGGACAGGACGGGAATCCTGAGGGCGAACTGGTCGACTATTTTGATCGTTCCTGATCACTGGCCTCCTATTTTGCTGTTTTTCTACAGCAAGTGCGCGCTGGTATGCCTCTGAAACAGTCCACAACGAGTGAAGGTTGAGGACGTCTTGCAAGGGTTGGCGCAAACCCCCCAAATATCGCGCCACCAACTGCTCCTCCGTCTCAAATAAATCGTTCCGTGCGACCAACTGGTAAAATTCTTCTGTGTAATCATTGACTGATCTCGCGCCCTGCCTCAACGCATGAAGTCGCTGAAACAAGGTTTGAGTGTAGCCGAAGGGAAGGAAGTGACCCTTCATCTTCTTCTTCATCTTCTCCCAATCAGTGATCTTGGCCTTGCCCTGCCTGTCGCGTGAGCGTCGCAACTGCTCCCACCACGCAGATGCTCTGCCTTTGAGTTTGATGGCGACCAGTTTCACTTTCACACGATTAGGGACTTCCTTGTAATCAAATATACGCTCCACTTCATTCATCCAATCAATGAATCCCTCGGCCTGTAACGTACCAGAAAACTTGGTCATAAGTGGTCACTGATATTATAAGTGCAATGGGATTAGGTCCGATCCCAAGTAAATGGGTTTTGGTGCATACTTATTGCACTTTAGTTGATGCCGGGCCCAACGATTGCAAACCACCTACAAAACTAGTTACATTGCGAAGAAAACTTCTTTTGCCTGCAGCTGCAAGGAATGTTAGCATTCTTTGGACCGGGCATATCGGTATGAACACAGATGACGGAACGCTAAACACGCAAAGTCGCAATAGTCAGCATACAACAGTTTCTCAAAACACGCAACATTACAACTTATCATGAACCATAAATTTATAAGATAAAAGCACAATGGGTAATAAGAGAATACACTAAAAAAGAAAGACTTCTAGATTTTTTTTATGGATAATAAGAGTGCAGTTCGTATTTGGAGGGTCTGATCTCAGTGTTGGGGGGCTAAATTAAGTAAAAAATTGATAGATGAGAGAAAAAGTAAACTAAACTATATACTATATTAAATTTTTAAAAGAATTTTGGGGGGCAGTAGCCCCTCAGAATACAAGTAGTTCCGCCCTTGGGTGGTGCTGTCTCTTTTTTAAAAAAAAAAAATAAAAAGCAACACAAGAAAAATTTAACAGAAAAGCTAATTTACTATAAGAAAACTGTTAATTTATTTGTAATAAAATGACTATTTTCAGCCAAAATAATTGATTATTATAAATGTCAGTTTTTCTTATAATAACCTTTCACTTTTGAGAGTACTGATCGTGAGGGGATCCCACAATACGTCAAGTATATTTAGAGCTGGCTAGGATATTGTACGTTTACTAATTACTAGTACTAGCTAATTTATTACAAATAGTATATATTATACTGTATATAAGCTGGTTCTTACAATGTTAATTAACTAATAAATCCGGGCAGCTATGTACGTGAATATTGAATATTATAGTACGTACGTACAATATTCGTATGATCTTGCTTAATTGATCAAATGATCATGCAGTATATTATTATATATACTACTACCTTTATTATTATGACCAGAAACCATTTCCTTGTAAATTATATATTTAATAAAAGCAGAAAATAAGCAAGAGTATCGAAAAAAGTTTTTTTTTTTTTTTTTTACAAAGAGTTAGGACCACATGTCTAAAAATAGCCTACTTCTCAAATTTATTAGCAACCCGCATTTACGGCAAAGGAAAACTTTGATAACAAAACAACTACAATATGTGATTTACAATTATGTCAATTACAATAACCTCCCATGGCCATGCTAACAAACCAATGAAAGAAACCTATACATTATTCAGCACAAAATAAATCAATAAGTCAATCTAACAAGCCTATCAGAATAAACTCATCATTTACATCTCAAATAAGTCATTCCCATTTTATCTAACCTATACAGCCCCCCTTGTATCCTACGGCAATTGAGAAACTGCCATGTAGACTTTATTATCACCCATTGCTCCTCTTCTAGCCAAAGAATCCACCCTTTTATTTCCTTCTCTATAAAAATGATGAATAGAAAAATTCCATCCATCCATCCAACAAATCATTAAGCTGATCCCAAAAATCTCACAAATACCAAACTATACATTTTTTTAGCCAAAACCCAATGCACCACAACCTCATAATCACATTTAATTTCTCCATTAGAAAAAGCCCATTTGCTTGCACAACCTGACCCCTTCTATCAAAACTCTTAATTCGACTTCATTGTTAGAACATATACCAAAGGATTTTGAAAATCTGAATAATGATTTTTCAGCTTCATCCCTCACAATTCCACCCCGCCCAGCTGACCCTGGGTTACCAAGACTACTGTTGTCACCATTTAATTTTATTTCACCATGATTTGGCTTCCTCCAATTCAGAACCTGCCCTTTACACTGCTTTATTTGCAATTTGAAGGCCCAGATTCTGTAACACCTGAGCATCCACATTTGTTAACTTTAGCCCAGCTTTCAATCTATTTTTAATTAACTGTGTCCAATATTTAATCGAACACAACACCTCATTTAAGTTTTCAGTTTTCCCCTCCATCCGGGCCATACATCTTCTACGCCACAATCTCCATACCACAATACATGGAATTATTCCAAATAGAAACCGAAATTTAGAGAATCTAGATGCCCGATTGAATCACATTTGAAGTCTCTCCTTCCAACTTTGCTGACTAAAAAAGGGTATGCCCAATTCAAGTGACACTTTCCTCCAAACCTCCATAGCAAATTCTCCCTTGCTTAGAATATGCTCCAAATTTTCCTCGTTCATTTCCTTGTAATAGTTACATGAAGAGACAAATATTTATACCTACACGCCTGAGGTTCTCATCAACTGGCAAGCAACCAAACACAGCCTTCCATAAGCAAACCGATAGTTTTTTGGAACAACATTGTCCCATATCCAAGTAGCCCAATAAAATCCAGACAACTTGATACGCACCACCTTCCAAGCAGATTTTGAAGAGAAATGTCCATTTTTTTCTGGAAGCCACAGTAAATTATCATCCTCATCCCTCAAAGAACCAATTACTCTCATACTTCTTCAGCTTTTTGACTTCCTAGTAACAAATCAAGTATTTCCACATCCGACCTATCATTAACAACAAGATCTTTTATAGTCACTTGTTCCACTCCATTCAAATCCTCCTTCAAAGGTCCTAATTCCAGAAGTTTATCCAACAAAGAGAAATTTCATTTTCTAACTTTCTATTTAGAGTTCCCAATTAATACAGACAAACACTCCAGGATGCCATAAAATAAAACCTGTGCTCCTATTACAAAGCAACACATGCCCTTTTTTGAGGTACTTCGCATGAAAAAAACTAGGCCCATAAAGAATCCTTCGATAATAGCTGCCAACTGAGCTTCATAAAGAGAGATTTTTTTAAAATCATTCAAAGCCCTCACTCCTATCCCTCATTCATCAACAGAAGCACTCATCTTTCTCAAATATCTCCAACACTTTTTATTTTTACCTTCGAACTCACCCCAAAAAAAAATAGCAAAGGAGCCATTCAGTCTTTTAATCACACAGCTTTTGGTGCATGTAAAACTAATAGCAAATGTAATGGCATACTCGAAAATACATGCCTCAAAAGAATTAATTGACCCCCTTGAGAGAGCAACCTAGCCTTCCATCCTAAAATCTCCTTATTAACCTTTTAAATTAAAGGATCAAAATGACCCACTTTTAATTTCCCATCCATAATCTGCACCCCCAAGTAAGTAAATGGAAATTTCCTTCTTTGAAACTTGTTTCCAGTCGATGCTCTCTCTTTCTTCTAATACTCGGCCAATTAGAAAAGAAAATTGCAGATTTATCTTGATTAACTCTTTGGCCAGACCATACTTCATAATCCCTCAACACCTCCATAAGTCCCTGATTTGATCTTTTACTCGTATTTACAAAAATAAGCACATCATCAACATAAACAATGAGATACAATAGGCACACTGCATGGATGCGAGAACGACAAAATCTTTTTTTCCAGCATTCTCTTGTTTATCAACCTTGATAACATCTCCTCAACAAATATAAAAAGATACGGAGATAGAGTATCACCTTGTCTAAAGCCCCTCTTTGACTTGAAAAAATCCTTATAAATTTCATGCATCATAATCGAAAACCACGGTGTTTCCACAAAATTAGGAACCAGATTATAAAAGAACCTTGGGAAACCAAAGGCACACAAAACATGCTACAAAAATGTCCAATTTACTTGATCATCTGCCTTGCTCATATATATTTTCAACATAATGTTTCCCACTCTAATCTTTTTATGCAAACTCTTAGTCAACTCTTGAGATAGAGTAACGTTATCAAAGATACTTCTTCCCCTCACAAACACCCCTTGTTCCTCTGAAATCAAGGAATTCAACACCAAAGAAATCTTACTAATAAAAACCTTAGAGAACACTTTATGGATACACTATAAAGACTTTTGGGCCAGAATTTATGAGAACTTTGTGGATTTTATACTTTCAGAATTAGCACAATGTATGATGAAATATAGAATCTAGGTAATGCCTCACCATTAAAGAACTCCTTTACAACTTCCATCACACCCGCCTTAGCAATTTTCCAACAAGCTAAATAAAAAGCTAAGCCAAACCCATCAAGCCCAGGGTTGCTATTAATCGATATAGAAGACAAAGTATTAAACACTTTTTCCTTTGATGGCATTATACCAATCTCATTCATCGTAAATTCCTCAATGGATGGATTGATTATCTATTGCAAGTCAGGCAAGTTAACAGAGTCTTCTTGAGCCAAAAAATTCTCTTAGTAACTTACAACACCTTTATGTACCCCTTCCATGCTGTCCAAAACTGACCCATCTGGTAACTTCATATGTGAAAGATATGCATTCCGACATCTCTGCGAAACAACAGCATGAAACAATTTTGTGTTTTGGTCCCCCTCAACGAACCAAGTCTTTTTTGCTTGCTTTGCCAATCTTGATTCCTCCCTCTTGTACCAAACATCCAATCATGCTTTCACAATGAAAAACTCCTCTTCAAGCTCTTTTGAAAAAGAGCCCTACAACACAGCCTCATACTAATCTATTCTCTCTTCGAACTCCTTAATAATGCAATCAACTCAGCTAAAAGACTCCTTATTCCATGCACTTAACTTTTGTTTTAATCTTTTTAATCTACCAGTCAATCTGCATAACCTTGAATCCCCCACAATAGGTTCAGACCATGACTTTTCAACAACCTCTAAAAAATCCATATGAGAAATCCACATATCTTGATACCTAAATGGACCTGGACCATATCTCACATTTTCTACACACAACCTCAAGAGAATATGTGAGTGATCTGATGTTCTTCTACTTAGCAAGCATGCCGAAACCTCATTAAAAGTAGAACTGAATGCATTATTCAACAAAACCTGATCAAGCTTTGCCCAACTTCTTGCCAAGCCCTGTTGTCCATTGCATCATGAAAGTTGTCTATCTTCAAATCTTAAATCCATTAGTCCACATCTATCTATACATTCATTAAAATCCTGCTTAGCCGATTGAAGCCTTGGTCTTCCACCTAATCGATTCTCATCCGAACGAATAATATTGAAATCTCCCATTACCACCCAAGCAAGGAAACACACGATATACTTACTAAATGTTCCCACAAATTTATGTGTTCCACTTGAGAACATTTGGTGTAAATGAAAGAACATAGTATAAAGCTATTTCCTTTCGAAAATAAAGTCGTCAAAGCTTGATTTGAAACACCAACTATATCCATCTGAATTTCCTCTTTCTAGCAAACTCAAATTTTACCACCAACATCCACATTAGAAAAGGACTTAGTAAACTTCAAACTCAAAGCCAACTGATGTAACCTACACACCTCCTGAAAAGGCTTGGCAATAGCTAGCACAACAATCTCATATTTTCTAATCAACTTTCGCAACCTTCTTTTCGATGTAGCTAACTCCCTCACATTCCACATCATCATTTTGTCAATCATAAGTTCAATTTTTGGAGTTGGGCCTTTATCCTTTGAGACTTCCTCACTGACACAACTTTCATATTCTAAGACCTCAAAACAACGCAATCTTCCCCTCTTGGATCCGAACTATAATCCTTATCTGAATCATGAACCACTTCATTCTCACCTTTAGAAAGCACATCAAAACTATTTCTACATACCACTTCCTTCTCAGCATTACCCTCTCCTTCACCTCACACTAAATCAAACTCCCTCTCATATTCCTCCCTATTCCCTGATTGATCCACCACAACCACCTTATCCTAATTTATAGAACTCAAACCCTCTCCCATTTATAATAATTTTCTCCCCTCTCGATATTTCATCACCACTTCCCCCTCTTCCGCTTCCACTTCCTCAATGGTAATCAATTCCACAACTTTGCATTTCCCCTCCTGCACTACCTCACTATTTTGCACATTATCAACTAGAACCTCAGCATTTTTACCATCCTTAGACCTCTTACTTACCTCCTTTTGATCCCCCTGTATCATTCTCCAATCTATTCCTTCTACCCACCTTTTTCCAAACCTTCACCTCACCATTCTGCCATGCCCCCTTCTTTCTTTCTTTTTTATTCACTTTTGGCTTAGCTTTCTCCCCAACTTGACATATCACTGCAGTGTGCACTTGTCTAAAGCATTTCGTGCAGTAAAAATCCCCCTTCTCATACACCACTTTTTGCCATCTCCTAGACTTCCCAACAACCAACGGAAACCCATCTACTGGATCCTCCTTTAGATCCACTTCCACACATAATCTAGCAGTAGTCGCCCTTGTTCTATATAACGTAGCCTCGTCTTTGCCGAGAAACTTTCCAAACCTTGAGGCCAAAATTTGTAAACTATCCAATCTGTAAAGATGAAGCGGCAAACCTGGCAAAAAAATCCACTGAGGAGCTATTGAGGGCTCTTTCTTCACATCAAAATCCACAAACCAATAAATAAATGATATTGGTACCCAGCAACTACTTTCCCTTCCCATGCCTAAGCATGAAAATAATCATTTTCATTTGCTAAATGCAGCAAAACATGATAATCGTCTATGAAACTTATCATCGACACTTCCGAAAAACCCCAAGTCGGGATAATCTGCATACAAAAAACATCAATAGAGGGCATGGCTGAGAGGAATTTCAAAATCAAAGCAAATTTCAAATCTTCCGCAACTCTATCCATCTCCCCTTAAAAAAAATAGAAAAGCCAATTCTCCATCAATCCATTTAGGATTCCTTGGAGGTTTGAATTTCGCCAATTGTAATGGTCTCTGAAATGCATGTGCGAATGACAAACCCCCAGAAAACTTCCAGATTTTCCATTCCCAATCCCTCCCAACACCTCGCCCTCCCCTTCCTTACGAGCCTCAGCAAAAGAAACCACATCGGAGCCACCCCCTGCATCAGAAACAGGGGCCGCCATAAGGCCAACAGACGGCCAAAGGCCTCTGCCTCTCCAAATCCCGCCTGCAAGAACCCTAGTAGAGGATAGAAGATCACCCTACCATGTCTGTACTCTCCTTGATCTCTTTAACATGTATATATATGTCAAAAGTATATTTGCATATCAAATAAATATTAGTGAATGAAATAATAATAATAATAATAATAAGTGACAATAATAGCAACGATGATAATAATAATAATAATAATATAATGGGATCGAATCCAAATATATAGAGCACTAGTTATCGTGGAGAGTAAGGTCGATCCTCAGAGAAGGTAACAAGGTGGCTCATTGCTTGGCAAAGAGGGCCTTGTAAATTCAAGATGACAAGTACGAGATGGAAGTGGTTCTTCATGAACTAATGGATGTAGTTGAGAGAGAAGAACCTTGTAATGAGCAATGCAATGTCATTAGTTCAACTTTGTAATAAGCTTGTCTCAGTTACAATAGTAATGAAATGTGATGATGTTAAAAAAAAAGAAGTTATGACTAGATGGAGGCCGCCCATTTTTGCTAGATGCTTAATTTGTTTTTTGCAACCTCCTAGAACTATTAAATACTTGTCTCTATGCAAACAAAATAAACCAAAATTCTAACCATCGCTATTCACCATTCCCAACACAAAAAAATGGGAAATAATCATTTGTCTTAAAAATTTAAATTAATAGAAAGATATAAATTTAATTATTTATATTATATTTTAAATATTTACATATATTCAATGAATTTACTCAATATATAAAATATTTAATTAAATAAAATATAGTATAGACTCAAGATTTAAAATTAATGTAATGATGATCTCTACTTTGATCCCAAGGAAAATCACTAATATTCTTTTTCTATCTATATATCTTTTTGTAAGTATGATACTCAAGGTTATTATGGTGGACTAAAACAATCTTTACCAAGAGAATCTCGCATTGAGAAGTCATTAAATCATTGTGACCACAATTTTAAAGGTTACGTACCTGCACGTCCTGCCTCTTCCTTCGGCTGAACAGACACTGCCCACCACTAGAAGCAAGTGATTTATTAAGGGCATCCACAAAACTTCATTTTATGCAGAATAATTGCAGACCTTCCTTGCTAACCAAAGTACGTACGTCGTAGGTAGCTAAGGCTCAATAATTGCAATTATGACTCAAGATGAGAAAATCTTCAAACCAATACCACTTATAAATTAGAGTTATCGAAAATCAATAAAAACTCGCTATCTATGATTAATTGAGATGGCGTGAGAAGCCATGCGTGGTTTGAAAAGCAGGAAAAAATCTCTCTCCCCTCCCTTTTTCTCACGAAATCAATCCCTAACTAGCGAAGTTGATGGCTTGAGACAAGGACATTGTCTTAGTCAAATCCGACCATGGACGTTACCGATCCCAACAAGTGAGATGATGGAAATTTCAGAATTGAAATTTTAGAAATGATTGTCACTCCTGTCGTGGTAAGCCGAACTCAAGAAGGAGAAGGTAGAAGAAAAAGGTTGGATCGAAAGAAGGGAGGTGACTTGTACTCCTAAAAATTAAGTGTTATAATTACATTTAAATCTTATGATTTTATTAGATTTTCATCTTATAATTAATCTTTTTACATATATAAAATTATCTCATATCAATAGTAATGAATTGTAACGAATTGGTCACCAATAATAGGGACTTATAGGCGCTTTCGTTCCAAAGCCTTTGTAATTATTGAATTATGGCTGAAGAGCCACCGCCCTCTGGTTTAATCAGAAACTTTTCAGGTAAATCTTCGTTGAGAATCTAAAGGGTTAGCTATAGGTTTCGAATAAAATGGAACTGTGAGGCTGTGACGTGACATGCTTTTGGGTTTTTTTTTTTAAAATATTTTTTCGAAGTTTCTCTTTCTAGGAAAGTCACATCCATGCATAAGAGAATGTTTAAGACGTGACATATTGCGATTTAGCTGTTTATTCTTAAGTTTTTAATTCTGTCGTCATCAATGCAACCGTGGCGTGACATATTGCGATTGAGTGAGAGATGGAAGTTGGAACTTTATCAAAAAAAAAAAACAATGAATCAGATGCTCCATTTAAAAAAAAGGTAAGTAGAATAATATATGAGTAATTAGCAAGGGTAGAAATTTCTTTTTTTTATTATTTTATTTTAAGTATTTTTTTTTTACATTTTTAATTATTAAAAAATATATAATTTTATTAATAATTATTTTCTTAATCATTAAATAAAAAATAAAAAAATTAAATAATTAAATACAAAAAAATAATAAATAAATAGAAGGAGAGTAATAATCTTATCATTATCAAATTAGCAATTAACGAACATGCTAATGAACTAGCTAGTACCCATGAAGAGATTTTTTATTCTAGGTGGTAAGAAGATCAAGTACTTCATTTATTTGTTGATTAATGCCATAAATGAGGTACAGCGAGGAATAGATAGAACAATATGTGGGTCTAGTACGTGCATCGATCTACAAGGCTAGAAGCAGTTACGAAGAAACCGAAAGGCTCGGGGAATTCCAACAAACATATTATTAATGTTTTGCTTGTATTTTGAATCCCTCTCAAATTTATTATTATATTTTTTTAAATTCTTATATAAAATATAATAAATAATTCAAAATTTTTAAATTTTAATTTAACTTCTTTAAATTTCAAAACAATAATAATATTAAAAAAATATTTTAATATTATTTTATTCAACTTTCAGAATTCATCTTATCCCGAATAATCCTGATGGGGCGAGAGTGATACTACTTCATCCGAATTCCATGTCTTGAAAACTCTCGATGCAAGTCAATTTTATTTATTTATTTATTTATTTAAATTTATTTATTTATATTCTTTTATTTTTTTTAGAAAAAAAAAATTCACATCATCATAAAAATACTTCCTTAATCACCAAGTAAAAAAAGAATTTGTTCTTTTTTTTCATTTTCAGAGAAATTTTCGGGACATATCTTCTGTATATTATAAAGCATTTCTCTTATTAATTATATAAGAACATCCGCGCAATAATGACATATGCAAGCAAAATTCAAGGACTTTAGGATTATATGAGTACGCGATCTAGAAGCAGATTTATGAATTATGACTTTCTATATGGCCTACAAGAAATCAATACATTCATCCATCATCCCATGCTGCCGTGCATCATAATTATGTGGACGTTGGAGTTTTGTGATCGGCAACCTTGTCAAGCTGCGCATCATGTCCTTATTCCTGTTTTATTTTGTTTTATTATTTATTTATTAAAAAAAGTCCTTATTCATGTCACGACAAGCTTGATTGATCCTCATTATCAATATTACTTGTGTTTTATATATCACTAAAAAAAAAAAAAAATTGTAACATATTATTTGTGATGAAAAAATTTTTTACAATTCATTTTGACTGTAAATAATTATTTTATTAAAATTAACTAATTGTAAATAAATAATTTTTTATAATATATATACATATAATATTATAATACTTAAATTAATGTCATTTTCAAATTACATATAATAGTTTAGAATATTCACCACGCGTGTTGAGTGCAAGGCAAGGCGCTGCATGCATGGTACTGCAGAAACAGACACCATATATGCTCGATCGAGGAAACGGGCAGGTCATGTACTACTAGACGTCTTCTCTTTTCCTTTCCCTTTCCCTTCCCCTTTCCCTTTCCCTCTATTCCCTAATTCGATAGATACATCTGAATTCAAATTTTGCAGCTAATTAATTAGCTGAAGTATACGATATGCACACTATACAAAAAAAATGTAATTAATTATTTATAATAAAAAAAATTATTTATGATTGATTTTAATTATAAATAATTATTTCACTAGAATTAAATAACTGTAAATAAACAATTTTTTTATAATGACACTTACATGCTTATAGATAATCGATTTTATTATTTTTAGTACTGTTATAATAATGATGATATTTAATTAAGATTTTACTGATAATTTATTTTTTAGATTTTTGGAACATCTCAAATCTTGAATAAATCATGGATGAATTAAGGTATGTATTATCTTTACATATTCATCCTTCGCATAATCATTTTTTGGTTTATAATTTTCTTGTATTCTTTAGGCTCTCTCAAATCTTTATTATTCTAAGTAATTAGTAAGCCGCCATGCAATAATTACTAGTGTCGACCCACAATTTTCATGTGTTCAAACTTGTTCATCACCCACTTGATCCATGAGAAGATCATCTGGTCAAACATACATACTTGTTTCAATTTTGTTTCAGTATTTATTTTTTCCGATCATGTTTCCAAAAATAAACAAACACGACAAAAGGTCCCTAACTAAAACATATAAAAGCGTGAAGAATTTACTAAACGACAGGCCAGATATACATATCAAACCAAACATGTTTATATATATAGACAAGTGATCGTTGATTCCAAGATATAAGCTTTCACTTTATCTATAGTCTATACATACAGATCACACACGACACTCACCTAAAAGCCAAAGGCCATTAATGCAAACGTCTAATTTCCCACCAATTACCCTTTCCCCACACATGCACTTTTCCCTCAAAAGTTCGTTGCTTTTTTTCAAGCCAGAAACAATTAATTAAATATACTGAGATCCCATAACTTCATAATTTTGTACAATTGGCTAATTAATAATCACATCTACCTCTTCCTTTCCTTTTTTTATCTTTTCATCTTCTACCTTTCCATATCACTAAGTGAAAAGGCTTTCCCCATTTGAATAAAGCTCTTTGAATTGCCAATTTTGCTCTTATTTTGGGACTCAACATCATCATCGACTGCTTCTTGATCATCTTCCTTTGTCAATGGAACATACTCTGGCTTTTCTCCATAAGCTTTAACCAAAACCAAGTAGAAGCAGGCTGCAAAAATTGTGATTAAAATCAAGAACCAGCTAAATTGAATGTTGACCAACGAATTAGCTCGATGAAGTGTTTCATTTCCTGAGCACCTGACCACTTTGTGACCCACTTCATGGTGCATAAAACAGCCTTTAGGAATCAATTCTGGGGTCCAAAGCATGAAGCCCATGACCATAAGCCAAATACCTTGAAATAATATGCTGGTTGACCTTACAAAGCTGACCAAGAAACTCTTAGGCAGGCCAATTCCGATGAGAGTGGTGGCTAAAGAAACAAAAATAACTAGTTGTAGAAGCATGTGGTATTGGCCTTCGGGGCCCATGTGGTCAGCTGAGTGAAGGTGAAAAAGAAGAAGTTGCTGTGCAAAGGCGATGGCGCCAAGCAATTGGGTTAGCCCGAGTTGTGCTTTGGTGCCAATTCGATCAAGAACTATAGCAAAGGCGGCGTAGACGAAGAAAGTCATTGAGATAGAAGAGTGCTCAAAGTTATGGAGATGGTTGGAGGGGATGGTTCCATCAGGATCAAACGGCTGGTGTCTCTCCGGACCGATGAAGAGCTCCATGGCTATGGAGGCAGAGCAACCTCCCATGATCAGGAATAGCTCCAAGTACTTGACTTTCGTGGTGGGAAACCATGGGGGAGAAGTGTAAGAATTTGGGTACTGAGCGTGGAGTTTGATGTGGTTAAAGAGATGCCACAATCCAATTATGAAGAAACCAAAGCCTGGTGCAACATGTCCTACCAAAGTACCCATCTTTCTGAGACAAAAGAAAGTGATTTTTGTTGTTAAGAAGGAAAAGAGCGTCTGTGTGTGTTAAGGTGGGTTTATGTGCGTGTGGTGAAGAAGGATTGGCTGGGAGATAGGGAGGTTTTAAAGGGGGCAGATTGCGTTGAATTCTAAAAGGTGAGAGACACTAGAGGCTTCTAAGGTGGGTTTCTAAGTTTGAATATGCTGTCTGAATTGGGGCGCAAGATTAATTGCAATTGACCGATGACTCCTCCTGATGAATGAGATGAGCTTAGCAGCCTGTTTTCTAGAATATAAAAAGGGACAACCGCAATATATTACTCATGTTTCCAGATTTGTTAAATGACAAAATCATCCTTTTTTTGGTTGATTAATCATAGGTTAAAGCTCTTTCTGGGTCTTTCTACCTCTAACTTTGTTTTCAAATTGACCCTAGAGCGTTCTAAGTCAATAATTTCAAATCAGAGAAACTTCAGATTGTTGTGCTTACATTTTTTCCATCCGACCCTTCCTATTAACTATGGCATGAGATGCATAATCATCACCGGTAGGGAGGTAAATAGCCAGGGTTAATCTACATCAACACAACAGAATCTGAAGAAGCTTCCAACTGTTTTTTTATGTTCTTTTGTCCCCTTTCAACAAAATGGTTTCTATGCACTTTAGGGAGCAGTATTGATGGCGAGAGAGCGCATGAGCTAGACATTTTGTCGAACAGGTGTTTCTAGCACAGTTAATACATTAAAGTCATTTCAATTTTGTTTTAGGCATGGCCCATCATGGGCATTTTGGTTCTTTTCATACGTAAATGACCATGAGTAGCAATTTACAATTTCTTGTCCAGAAAAAAGATTGGTAATCAATATTCTCCAGTTGCGAAGGGATTAGGGCCCACGTGGGTTGTTGTTAAGAACTACTAATCAGAGGAGGTGGAGGCACCACAGATGAATTCTCCTTTTAATGTTCTTTTTCTTTTAAGTATGCCATTCACGTGTTTTTCTTGATGCAATATATTGATGCTTGCTTACACGACATTTTCTCAAAATTAAATGTGGTCAACTTATAAAACATTAATCTATTGCATCAAATTACTTCTCTAAAACGTGGTGGCCCCCACGTGTTACAGCACACAGAATTTTTCAAAATATATCGCAATTGAAAATTGAACAAATGTGTACGTACGGCTAAAACCAAATAGGATAAAGTGAGAGTAGCTCAGTGATCATTATCAGCTTCTAATTAAGACAAGCGAAAGGGACAATTACACAATCTTCTTTGCAATCTTAAAATTATTGGGATGCCTTTGGCTTTATAATTTAATTTATATATGTATTATATATATTTATATAATATTTTATTTTGTAAAGAGATTAGGTATTTCTGACGAATGTAGGAGTCGTATTCTTCACTTTTTTTTTTTTATTTTCAAATGAGTACGTAATTAAGTACAATGCCTTCATGTGATTTCTTCGTAGGTTTTTGCTTGATGTTTGTCTTGGTTTTTCTTTTGGCAATTGGTTATTTTGCTCTGTTTATTTCGAATAATGTTTGGTTTTTCTGGTATATAAGGAATAAGTTTTTCTTCGGACACTTAGCTTTTGGGTATTTATTCTTCAGATTTTGCAACCCCCAATTTAAGTGTAAAATTGTTATAATGGTATTCCTCTATCATAAGTGAAGATTTTATTGATAAAATTAGAAAAGAATCACTCATGAATATATAGCCTTGACTCTTCTTTAAAAAAAATAAAAAAATTACCATGTTTAATGGGACCAAACCATTCTCTATTAATTAAAAGCCGCAGATGCTGATGCAGAACTAATATATGCTCAATAACATTGTAACCTCGTAATTCATTTGATAATTGGGATGGATGGTTAGGATGCTTGATACATGGCCTCACACATGAAAACATTAATATATATATATATATATATATATATATATATATATATATATATATAAAAGGAATGAGTCGAAATTGCAAGTTGATTAGGGAAATCATACTCATTCTACCTTTTTACAACTTTTTTTTATTTAATTTTTTATTTAATTTTTAAATTTATTTAGTGATTAAGAATATGAATATTAATAAAATTATATATATATTTTTATTTTTTCTTAATGATTAAGAATATTAAAAAAATACTTAAAAAATAATAAAAAAATTAGAAAAAAACTCAAATACATACAAATAAAATATTATAAAAGTGATTGTACCTATATTACCACTCAAATACTTAAAAATAAAAAAATTAAGAATATTAAAAAAATACTTAAAAAATAATAAAAAAATTAGAAAAAAACTCAAATACATACAAAATTATAAAAATATTATAAAAGTGATTGTACCTATATTACCACTCAGTTGATTAATGATTTATAAATGTTCGAATATCAGATCTTGTAGCAGTAATCAATTGTCGCAATTAATTAATTGCAAAATAATTTAAAAGAGGAAGCATAATCCCATATTGATGAATCAAAAAGCTAAGCGCGCATTTGAGGTCAGCAGTGACGTCTCAATTACTACATCTAAATTTCTCTTTGGATATGATACGATTATAAATTTCTAAATTACGTCATTCTGTGTGCAGAAAAGACATTTATTAGTTGGTTAGTTACCGAAATTTATAGAAACAACTATTTTCACGGGCCGGATGTCATGTGATGGCTCTAGCTAGCAAGATTGTTTTAATTATTAGTTGGTTAATTAGAAGCTTAATGTATATACATATATATAATATATATATATATACTAGGGTGGTGTAAGTTTATAAGTAAAGCGATTATAAATAATATGCTTAAAGATTTGTCATACTGTAACACTGAGTGTTGATGTGTGTTTAGTATTCTTGGATGATGTCTTGATTTCCAGTCCTTATCTACAACAGAATAAATGGAGGGTTGGGTTCCTGATCCTTAGAACTCTCCTATGCCTTTGTCAGAGAATTTAAACAGATTAAAGATAACAATGAGAGATAGCTTTTGATAGATGTTCGTACATTTTTCAATTGATACATTCTTTTCTTTATATGGGCTGAAGTATCAATTAGGCACACGTATAATTATCCAGGATTATTAGGCAGCAGATTATTTCCCTTTACATCCTGGATTTTTCGGGATCATTTATTGATTTTGTTTCTTCTCAATAATATCTCATTTAATATGACTACCTTCGGGCAATCAATAAATGTTTTTGGATATTTATATCAAACCGCATTTAATGTGATATGTTACCCTATCAGACATTAAATATTCATAGGACTCTTGATCATCACACTACCACTGTGTTAGGGGTTATCCTGACAAATCTACCAAACCCATCGTATTTATCTAGTAGGAATTAATATAAGAGAAACAGCTCGAGTAAGGAGGGATTTATAATCCAACTTTCCATTTCGTATATTCTACTATTCCTCTTTAGGTGTCTAAGAAGGAATAGTAGGCGGGCACCACTACGGCGGGCGTTCAACGCCTCATTCCCAATTATAATTATCCCCTCACAGTACCCCGCGAATTCTAATCAAAGACGATTTGATTGGGATTTATTCCATTCTTATTGCCCAAATTCGTGAAATTTTATCCCGTGCAAAATTAAATTTGAATGGGCGGAGTAGGGGCATAATAGTCATGTAGGAACTTGCTGGCTCTCTAACTATGACGATTTGGCTTCTACTCACTAGGCATGGGAAAATGAGGCAGTTTTCTGACCATAATGATGCGAAATATCGTGTGCTGCATTTATGGATCATTTCCATCATTGTCCGTCTGGCTTTGCAGTTTCCCGAATACTTATTGTCAGTTACTTCTTCATTAATTGAGATATGATATACACGCGCTGAGTAGCAGTTTCACATTTGCTCTCCATTTATCAGTCGTGCCGTTTCACTTCCTGAAGATTGTGCTTATTATATCATTTACCTTCCCCATTATGGTAACCATCTGTAATATAAATACTTATTTTCCGTAATGGTTCACTTTTTACTACCGTTTTGCTGGTTGAAATTTTGCCTCCTCATTCTTCACAATTTCATCTTCAACCCGACGTTTCTCTGCAGTTCTTTTAAGCTTCAATGGGGGCTGGTTCTATCTATGCTGGATACCAATGGATATCATCTTATGCCTCTTCATCCATCCAGCATCTTCGGGATCTGGGTTACATTCCTATTTTGGCGAGTTTTGGAGCTGTTCGAAAGCGTCTTTGTGACGCTGAAGGACGAGCTCAGCATGTGCTCCTGTATGAGGCCATGTTCAAGAACGGGCCGCATCTTCCATTTATCATACCAGTGCGCGAAGTTCTTCACTACCTGGGCTTGGCTTCGGTCCAGTTATTACCTAATGCTTGGCGAATACTATTAGCGTCTTGCATAGTATTTCGCTCGTCACTGTTAGAGGCAGGGGATGTGTACCTTGATCTAACGGCTCGAGAGTTTCTCTTTCTTTACCATTTGATTAGAAAACCTTTTTTAAGTTTGGTTGGTTTTCAGTCTCGGGACAGCGAGACAAAATTATATACTCTTGAAAGTCGATACTCTAGCATCAAAGATTATCATAAAAAGATATTCTATGTAAAGGGCGATGGATGGCAATTCCCCGAGTATGAGACTAGAGGGGAATTCCCTATTCAGGTGAATTAGGGCAAGTTGCCTCCTACTTCCCTTCTGGACATAGATCTAAACTAGAGGGAGCGTGCCCGGGTGGAGATAGTTATAAGGTGGGTGCAACGCCACTTTCACTGATTGGAATCGGACCTCATTTTGACCAACCACAACATCAACACCTATCTAGTCGAGCCGAGGCGAGGTTATGTGGAATTCCAAGATTTTTCCAGCATACCAGTAGCTGAAACGCCTGATCGCCCTGTTGCACCTCGCAAATGTGTTGCTCCTCCAAACCAAGAAAAGCGTGCAAAATCTCGCCGTCAGGGAGTCGGGTGAGCTGCTGTGGAGACACCTGAGCCTAGAGTCGGGCGAGCTGCTGTGGAGACACCTGAGCCTCCTGCTTTGACTTTCGCTCAGGAAAGGCGAATTAAAGCTAGCCACGATTTAAGGGTTATTCGTCCTTTACTTGAGGAGGGTCGGGCTCAATCATATCAAGTTCAGCTCCCTCCACAATTTTCCCAAGCACAACCCCCTCAATCCTTGCCCGTACTTGCTACACCAGCTAGTGAAGGGAGCAGCCAACATACAAAGTCCAATTCAATGGATGGGCAGGGGGCCAGAGCGCCAGAGCCCCTGGCTGTGTGTCTGCCTTCGGATCACCAGCCCCCTTCGAATGAGTGGCCTTTGCCTTCAACCTCCGAGCAGGATATAGATGAGGTCGAGCTGGCCTTTATGGCTGCCTTATCGAATCCTCTAGAGTATGCTGCGGGGACTCCTTATTTTCAGGCGTCCGTGTTATCCTCCACACATGCTCTTGCTCGGGAGGATGCCTCCAGATCAACACGCCCTTCTTCGATTAGAGAGGGTCACCCTGAGATGGGTAGGAGGACGAACCTCCCACTCTGGAGGTTGGCGGGCTAGAGGTGATTGTATTCGAGCACCTGGAGACAGACCAACATTCGGCATCGAGGCTTTCTGTTCCGGGCTCAACTACCACCGAAACCAATGAGAACATTGGGCGGGAGTCTCTTTAGTCTCCTAATGATGAGGCCAGATCAACGATGGGGTCTTCTCTCGATCGGGCTATACAACACCCCATCCATCCTTCACCTTCACCTCCGACTACTTCTATTCCTGATTGTACAGAGCAGACAGGAATTGTGGTCGACCTACTTCAGTCCCTTTTGGCCCAGGTAATTATCCGAGAGTGTTTTAATTTCAACTTCTTTCGTTTTTCTTAACTGTTTGTTGTTGTTCAGGCCTCCGACCAAATTATCGGGTCAGTCGGCTCCAAGGTGACAAGGCTATTAAACGGGAGTGCACAACGGGCTCGAGAGCAGCTTCTAGAAGCCGAGGAGAGATACCGAGAACTTGGCGCGTCCGTTTGCCAACTTACAGAAGATAGAGATCTTTTGAAAGCCACGGTTATGGAGTTAGAGGAGGAGCGAGAGTATTATACGGAAACTCATGAAGCCATGCTAGAAGAAATGGCAACATTAAAAGAGAAGAATCGGTTCCTAGAGGCGAGTAGGGATGACCTCCTACGGGGTCAAGAGTCTATTGGACAGACGCTCGCCATTAAAGAGAACGAACTCTCCCTCGCCAATCAGGAGCTGAAATGCTTGAAGTCAAACTTGACTATCCTTGAGCATTCATGCGCCGCTCGAGAAGAGGAGTTGGAGACCTTTTGAGCCAAGGTCGACACTTTCGAGCTCGAGCATGACACACTCTCTCGGGAATTAGACGAGGCGAATGCTAAGCTGAAACTCTTAGGCGTCAAGCTACTCAGCATCGTTCCCTTTGCATAGCTGCCTGGAGGCAAGGTTATGTAGAGAGTTTGAGGCGGCTAAGGGAAGAAGTCGTTCGGAACCCGTCCTTTGATGTAGCTAGCATGGATCTCCTACAACTTGCTCCCGACCCCATAGCTAAGGTAGAGGTTGCCAAGATTGGTACACCAGAGTACCGCATACGTTTGACTCCTTAATAGTCAAAATACTGTATAGATTTGTATGATATGTAATGTATCTTTTATTATCAATCAATATATCATTCTTTCCGCTATATGTTTACCTTTTTGTATTGTGGTTGGATCAACTCGCCAATTCTTAATAAAGATTGATGTAAATCTATATAAATGGACCACGTTTAAGATATCTATGAGCTATATTCTCGTAATCAGTTTGAACACTGTAATCTAAATTATTAAACAACTGAATATGATCGTTTGTTGGTGACTGTACTACCCCGCGAATCTTTATCAATGTAGGTTAATGATCTATTGATGAAGATTTATAATAAAACACGAGTTCATACTATTATCTGGACGCCAGGAAGATTAGGCGAGTAAGGTTTAAGCGGGCATGTACCTTATTTAGTGACCTGTGGGTGTGATGATTCGTGGGCAAATCGCGGGCAAGATCACCTTGCCTTGTCATTGAAAGTTCTTGATCAGACGTTTTGGCGAGTGGTGATGGAGTTGCCTTTTCATTCGATACTGAATCGAAGGGTGAGGCAAATGCGAAGGAGCAAGTTCCTTCCCTTCGGCGAGCGAACCGAGGGGCGAGACTTAGAGCCCAGGCGACCCCGCGATCCGAAGGATAGCGAAGGCGAAGGAACAGGTTCCTTCCCTTCGGCGAGCGAACTGAGGGGTGAGGCTTAGAGCTCAGGCGACCCCGCGATCTAAATGATGGTAAAGGAAAAGGAACAAGTTCCTTCCCTTTGACGAGCGAACCGAGGGGTGAGACTTAGAGCTCAGGCGACCCCGCGATCCAAAGGATGGCGAAGGCGAAAGAACAAGTTCTTTCCCTTCAGCGAGCAAACCGAGGGGCGAGGCTTAGAGCCCAGGCGACCCCGCGATCCGTGAGGCACCGACGTGATGACTGAACATGTTTGCCATAAGAATAGTAATTTGCAATCTTCATATTATATGATTCCAGTGAAGCAAAACTGAACTAATACATAATATTTCTTCAAATGTTCCGTATTCCATGGGTGAGAGAAAGCGTTGCCTTCACTGTTTGTAAGTTTGTATGATCCTGGTTGAGTACTCCTGATGACAATATAGGGTTCCTCCCACTTAGGTCCTAGCTTGTGTTCTTCAGCGGTGGTTACTCCTGTGTGCTTCAAAACTAGGTCCCCAGGTTTAAAAGATCTTAGGTTGACTCGCCTATTGAACCACTTTTCAGTCATACGTTTATGATGTTCCACTATTACAGCCGCCTCTGCTCGCCTTTCTTCTACAAGGTCCAATTATTGTAGCAGCTTTATTTCGTTGTCTTCTAGATGAAATTTTTTTATTCTTGAAGTAGGGACTCCTATCTCTGCCGTGATGACAGCTTCGTTGCCATACGTAAGAGCGAATGGGATCTCTCCTGTGAGGGTTCGAACAGTGGTACGGTAGGACCATAATACTCTAGGGAGTTCGTCTGCTCATGCTCCTTTATTGCTTCCTAGCTTCTTTTTAAGGATAGAAAGAATAGTCTTGTTTGTCGCCTCTACTTGGCCATTTGCTTGTGGATGTCCGGGTGATGAGTAGCGTACTTCGATTTTCAACTCGGCGCACCATTGTCAATAGTGCAAAGAGTCAAATTGACTTGCATTGTCGGATATGAAACTTTGTGGTATGCCAAATCGCCACACAATAAACTTCCAGAGGAACTTGGTAATGGCTTGGGTAGTTATTGTAGATAAGGCTTCTGCCTCCACCCACTTTGTGAAATAATCAACTGCTACCATAATAAATTTCACTTTTCCACGCCCCACAGGAAGGGGACCTATGAGATCTAACCTCCACTGCGCAAAAGGTCAGGCTGCCACTATAGATGACAAATCTGTAGGCGAAAGGTGCAAAATATTGGCATGTATTTGGCATTGTGGACACTTTTGGGTAAACTCTTTCAAATCTCTGAGAAGGTTTGGCCAGTAATACCCCGTTCGACCTATCTTGTTTGCCAGAACTCCTCCTCCAGAGTGACTCTCACAAATACCTTCATGGATCTCTGCTAACATATACTGAGATTTCTCGGTCGATAAACATCTGAGCAATGGTTTTGAGAATCACTTTATGTATAATATCCCCTCCAAGATAGTGAATCTGGCGGCCCGATTTTTGATCATTTTCGCTTCGCTTGCATCAGTAGGTAGCTTATCATCTTGCATAAATTCTATTATATTTTTAGCCCATACGGGTTGACCTGTCTCTGCTTGAAACATTTCTTTTCCAATAGAAGGATATCTGCTTGCCTTACTTTAGTATTTTCGGGAAAAAGGGACATCCATTTATCTGGAAGCAATCCTAGCTAGGCAGTCAGCTTGGCAATTATTGACTCTCGGGATTTGCTGAATGGAAGAATACTGAAAATAATCTCATACTTCGCAAACCAGCTGAAAATATTTCTTTAGTCGTTCTCCTTTAGCAGCAAAGGTACCGGTTACCTGGTGAACTACCACTTGCGAGTCGGCATGCATCTTCACTTCTTTAGCCCCCAAAAGGTGAACAACATTCAAGCCGATTAAGAGTGCCTCATACTCTGCTCCGTTGTTGGTAACCTTGAAAGTAATCTTAAAGGCGTATTTGTACTCTCTACCATCGTCAGAGATGACATGGATACATGCTCCTCCTCCCGCTTTACATGCTGATCCATCCATATATACCATCGAAGGTTTGTTGGGGGGTTTCTGGACAATCTCTTTTGGAAAGCCAATGAGCTCGACTATAAAATCAGCAAGTACTCGCCCTTTGATCGCCTTTCTAGGGCCGTACTGGATGTCAAATTCGCTAAGTTCTATGTCCCACTTTGCTAATCTTCCCGAAGCCTCTGGTCGTTGTAAAACAGCTTTCAAGGGCTGGTTCATAAGTACTTATACAATGTGAGCTTGAAAGTACAGCCTGAGTCGTCTAGTAGCTACCATTAAGGCGAGAGCCATCATTTCCAGCTTAGGGTACCTGTCCTCTGCCCCTCAAAATGCTCGATTTATATAATATACCGGTTTCTACCCCGTCGCTGTGTCTCTTACTAGAACAGCAGAGGTCGCATTGGGCGAGATGGCTAGATACGCAGTCAATATTTCACCGGGCTCGGTTTGGCTAAGCAATGGTGGGTGAGTTAAATATTCTCTTAGCTCATCTAGGGCTTTGTCACAAGAAGATTTTCATTCCTGTGCTTTCTTCAACACTTGAAAGAAAGGTAAGCATTTGTCAGTGGATCGAGTTATGAAGCGATTCAAGGCGGCTACTCGGCTCACCAATCTCTGCACCTCGTGATGATTCCGGGGTGTCACCATGTAAGATATGGCTTTTACCTTTTCAGGGTTGGCTTCGATTCCCCTTTTGGAGACCATGTAACCTAAGAATTTCTCCGACCCTACTCCAAAAGAACATTTACTCGAGTTAAGCTTCATCTTATATTGACGTAAGACTTCAAAAGCTTCCCGCAAGTCCTCCACATGTTGCCCAGGCATTTTACTCTTGACCAACAGATCATCGACATACACTTCCACATTCCTCCCAATCTATTGTTTAAACATTCGGTTGACCAGGCATTGATATGTAGCTCCTGCATTTTTCAACCCAAAGGGCATCACCTTGTAGCAATATAATCTCCGATCTGTAATGAAAGCTGTTTTGTCCTCATCGTCTGGATTCATCCTGATCTGATTATACTCTGAGTACGCATCTATGAAGCTAAGTAACAGATGACCGGCTGTTGAGTCCACGATCAGATCGATGCGAGAGAGTGGGAAGCTATCCTTCGGACATGCCTTGTTAAGATCGGTGAAATTCACACACATCCGCCATTTACTACTCGTCTTTTTCACCAGCATTACATTAGATAGTCATTTTGGGTATTAGGCTTCTCTAATAAACCCCGCTGCTAGGAGACGGTCTACTTCCTCGGCTATAGTAGTATATTTTTCGGCGCAAAAGCTACGTCTTTTTTGTTTAACTTTCCGAGCTTCCTGATTGACATATAAATGATGCTCAATAACACTATTATCTATACCTAGCATATCTTAATGAGTCCAGGCGAATATGTCTTGATGTTCAACCAAGAGTTGTTTGAGTTCTTGTTTCAGGGTAAGCTCCAGATTGGAACCTATCCAAACTTTCCGCTCGGGTTTCGCCTGGTTGAAGGCGATCAGCTCCAATGGCTCTTTGGGTTTGGCTTGCTTGATGGTTTGTTCATCTCGAAAGTCTTCATCCCATCGTGTCAGAGGTGGTGGAGGTGGCAACTCAGCTCCCCCTTCGCTGCGTCTCAAACCTTCCTTGGTGATACTGATCATCATTTGGTTTAGAGGTTTTAGCTCGCGAGAATAACATTCGTGGGCCAAGGATTGCTCAGCTTTGACTTCTCCTATACCATTTTGAGTTGGGAACTTCATTTTCAGATGGTACGCTGAAGTCATAGCTTTTAGGCGATTTAAAGCAGGACGCCCCAGTATGGCATTATACGAAGAAGGGACTTTGACTACTAAAAAATCAACCATAACTATTGAAGTTTTAGATGCCTTGCCGGCGATTATAGGTAGAGTTATGACTCCTTTGAGTTGTATAATCTAGCCAGCGAATCCCCTAAGGGATGTTGGGGCTCGCCATAGCCTGTCTCGCCTGATTCTCATTTTGTCAAATGCATCCCAATAGAGAATATCTGGCGAGCTCCCATTATCAATAAGAATTCTTTTGGTTATAAAATTGGTGACTAGCATGGTGACCACCAAAGTGTCGTCGTGAGGCTGGATCACTTCTTCATCCTGTTTGTCAAAGATGATTAGGACATCTTCAGAAGGCTGTTTGTCTTGAGTTAACTTTGAAATGGCGAATACCTCTGCGTAGGGCGCTTCTCTAGCATACGCCTTCCTTGAAGCTGAAGTTTCCCCCCTTTTGATACTTCTCTAGCAATAGTTCGTATTTCGCCTAAGGGTCCTCCCCTTTAAGACGAGTCTTTGGCGCTTCTTTCTTTACGAGGGCTCGGACTATGCTTACTATTAGGATACCCCCCTTTTCTTGTGACTCTTCCCTTTCCTCTTCATTTCTTCTCTTCAAGGATCGACAGTCCCGAGTATTGTGCCCAGTAGACTTATGATACATGCAGTACATACTTCACGGTCGGTGCTGGTTCTGATGGTGGTACTGCCTTTCCCCCAGATTCTCTGTCTACCGTCAAGTTGTTGTGAAGACGTAGTCTGTATGGTGGACTCCCTTGAGACTGCGGGCCTCCTTGTGTGTTTCGTCTCTTTGGGTCGGTGGTACCTATTCTCCTCGCTGACAGGTTGGCTTCGTTTTGATTAGTATGCTCTATTTCTTCCCGCCTTGGTCCTATAAGCGCTTGCAGGGTGTCTTTAGCGTTTATATAGCCGTCTGCCCTATTTATGAATTTAGCCAAGGTGGCAGGAGTTCGTCTAGCAATCTCTGCTAAGAAAATAATTCCAGGCCATATTCCACTTAAGAGAGTAGCCAGAGTGATCTTCTCATCCTGATCCCCTATCGTCATCAACTCCTTGTTGAATCGAGAAAGATAGTTTTTGAGGCTTTCCTAACCGTTCTGTTTAACTGTGAGGAGATACTCAGCTGGTCTTTTCCTCTTCCTACTTCTTAAGAACTTGGTTATAAAAAGTCGAGCCAGACAGTCAAAGTTGTCTATTGTGCCAGTAGGGACCGTTCCAAACTAGGTTCGAGCTACTCCTTTCAGGGTGAGAGGGAACGCTCGGCACGCTACCTCATTAGGATAGCCATGCAAAATCATGTGTGTCCTAAATGTCTCTATATGTTCATAAGGGTCAGCAACCCCATCGTATTCTTCCATTTGAGGTGCTCAAAATTTAGGAGGTAGCGTAATTGCACTATAATTTAGGAGGTGCTCGAAATATAGTTCCATCGTATACTACCATGACACTTGTATTGTAAGGAGTGTCGAGGTGGTTGTGTAATTGGCCAGTAATGGAAGGGGCTTCTATACGCCTGGCTATATCTACATACTTGTCCTCCAGTTCTTTGAGTTCCGGCTGCATTTTACGCCTCTCTTCATCTACTTCTTCATGACTAGGCTCATTGACTCAGTGAGATTCTGCGCATTTACTAACGGAAGGTTCTTCTCGAGCAGTCAATTCTTCATTATTTTTTTGCAGCTTCTCATTCTCTCTAGTGAGCTCCCTTATCGTTGCTTCCAAGGCGGCTAGCCGTTCTTCCATTGAGACGTACTTTGAGTTGCAGTTATTACCTAGTAATCGCAACGCGATCGGTTTGCAGAGAACACCAAATTGGATCCCACAGACGGCACCAATGTTGATGTGTGTTCTGCACTCCTGGGTAGCGTCTTGATTTTTAGTCCTTATTTGCAATAGAAAAGATGGAGGGTTGGGTTTCTCGACCCTTAGAACTCTCCGATGCCTTTGTTAGAGAATTTAGACAGATTAAAGATAACAATGAGAGAGAGCTTTTGATAGATGTTCGTACCTTTTTCAAGTGATACATTCTTTCTTTTATATGGGCTGAAGTATCGATTAGGCACACATGTAATTATCCAGGACTATTGGGGAGCAGATTATTTCCCTTTACATCCTGGGTTTTTCGGGATCATTTATTGATTTTATTTTTTCTCAATAATATCTCCTTTAATAAAATTACCTTCGGGCAATCAATACATGTTTCTAGATATTTATATCAAACCGCATTTAATGTGATATGTTACCCTACCAGACATTAAATATTCATAGGACTCCTGATCATCACACTGCTACTGTGTCAGGAATTATCCTGACGAATCTATCAAACCCATCGTATTTATCTAGTAGGAATTAATATAAGAGAAACAGCTCGAGTAAGGAGGGATTTATAATCCAAATTTCCGTTTCGTACATTCTACTATTCTTCTTTAGGTGTCTAAGAAGGAATAGTAGACGGGCGCCACTACGGCAGGCGCCACTATAGCAGGCGTTTAACACCTCATTCCCAATTATAATTATCCCCTCACACTGAGGTTTGAAAATAATGAGGGACAAAAAAAAGAAGAGATAAAAATAGTTGTTGAAAGCCTGTTCTATTTTTCATAGGGATTGAATTTTGTTGAGTTTGTGGGAATAAGGTTTAACCGAAATGCTCTTTATGTAGATGAGTATTATATATCAAATATATACTGTTAGGTGGCAATTAAATTTAACGGGAAAATAGTTGATATACAGTATATATCAAATATATACTGTTAGGTGGCAATTAAATTTAACGGGAAAATGATGAAATCATTTTATATAAGTTTAGAATTTCTCTATTTAGAAAAAATATATATATTTATATATATACAAAAATTATATACCTTAAAACTATAAATATTATTTTCCATAGTAATGACTCTTAAAAAATCCATTTTAATCCATCAAACTTTATCAAAATAAAGCAATTATTAATAAGTTAGCAACTCATGATCGTGATTTGTCTGCTTCTTTTTCTACTTTCTAACATAAAATTAAATTTTCACGTTTCATGTATATTTATTGTATATTTAAATTATGCTTTTTTATATGTTTTAAGTAATTTTTTTGTACATAAAAAATATTATAAGAAAAATAAATATTTATGATAAATTATTTGTGATTATAATAATTATTTGCGATCAAAATAGACTTATTTTTATAAGAAATAATATTTTTAACACAAAATAATTAACTATAAATAAACAATTTTTTTATAATAAAAAAATATCACGATATAAAATATTAAAAAATTTAATATTTATTACTATATTAATTACAATGATTTTATTATTTAAAACCGTGTATATTAACCGATTATTTACCATTCGAAAGTAACCTGAAAAGAAAATGTGGCGATAGTATTCATAGAGATAATAATGATTGCTCCATTACATTTATTACGTATCAACGTCAATAATAAATATAAAAAATACATAGATTATTTGTTAGTCGATGCAGCAGATTATTGTGAGACTACTTCAAGTATTAAAATTCAAAAACAAAAGTATTTCTTATCCTAGAGAATGTGATAAGATTTCATTTCAAATTTTATGTAATTTAAGGTTCAACCAAAATGCTCTCTATGTAAATAAGTATTATATATTGAATAGATATTGTTAAGTGACAGTTAAATTTAACGAAAAAAATAAAAAATTTTAATAAAAAATAAAAAAATTTATTAAGTGATCGTTAGATAGTTATTTATTATAATAAAAAGAAGAAAGATATATGATGATATTAAATCCATCAATTATTAATTCATATCCTTTATTAAAGGAAATATAATGGGAAGGATCAATAGGATTAATATTACAAATAAATTTGATAGATACTTGACTCAATAAATTAAGAACGGTTAGCGTAAGTTACGCTGCGTAACCGTTGGTTGTTAACGGTGGCTGATCAGAAGGCTACCCAATGCAATTAGTCTCCGTCATATATTAATAAAAAATAATATTTACTGTTATTGAATGCGCATGTTTGTTTTTTAAATATCATGAGATATATATAAAAAATTAATTTTTAATGATAAATCTACTCTTTTAAAATAAGTATATAACCCACAACTCTATTTGGCATTATTTTATGTTAATCTCTGATTAAAAAAAAAAATCAAACGCACCTACTTTTTACTGCTTTTGAAAAGTACCCATATTTAGTTTGCCTTTTCGTTTTTTTTTAAATTTTAATTTATTAATTTTTAAAACATTTTTCAAATTTTTTTAAAAATCTTTCAATCTAAAAAATATATTTTAATTGTTTAGTTTGATCTCATTAAATCATTTGCCTAGATTTTAATAAAAATAAAAAACACATGACATGGCAAGATACTTTTTATAAAACTTAAAAACAAAGACTACTCGTTGATTGAAATGCAATGTTCCCTTTCAAAAATAAAAACAAAAACTACCCTAAAAATTTTTGGACATGTACTATAATTATAAGGGGAACATTATTACAATAAATAAGATTTTTTACTGCATTTTATTTAATTGAGAGTTAAATTCTGTCGTAAATAGTAATATTTGCCGCATTTTCTAACCACAAATAATAGCATTGCGACGAAAAATTAGGCATTTGTGACGAGAAATTAGACTTATTGTCACGCCTAAATAATTACGGTTAACCCGCGATCTTCAAAATATAGTAAATAACTTTTTACCGCGATTTTGAGACTTTATAGTGATTTTGAGGTTTTTTATGATGATTTTGAAATTTTTTACGACAACTTATCAAACGTCACAAAAAGTCTTATGTATTGTAGTGCGTACTTAATAATTAGACATAAACTTGTATGTTACTGCATGCTTTAAAAAGCTCTATCTACGGTCCAACCGTCCACGTGAATGGAACCTAATTAACAAGCATGATTTGGTTCCAATCAGTCCACACGAGCTTTGCAGATTGTGAGATCAAAGGGAGAATGTAGAAAATTGAAGAAAACAAAAGCACAGGTTAAGTCCAGCCACTCTACATCGATCGTCACCCTCCGTTTTTGCCAATTATTGTTGATTTGAAAATAAGAATAATATTATATATACGTGCGTTAACGTATATATCTTCAATTCTCTTCTTATATAGTAGAAATAACTTTGTTTATATGAATCCTAATTATTTTTTTATGGCCTTATCCTAGCAGCTAGGTGAAAGTGCACAAAACTCGAAGCTAATTAGCTGGTGCCTCTTCGATTGTGAAGTTTTTACACTAAAAAATTTGATGATTGCCAAGAGTTTGATCGTCTCATGAGATATGAATATCCAGTTAATTTCTAAATGGAAATTTTGTATTTGAAATCCCCCACCCAATGTATTAAAAAAAAACAAGTTGATGATTTCTAAAGATTAGGTTTGGATGATGAGTTCAATTGATATGATTTAAACTTTTTATAGATAGTATTAAGTTGAAATGGTAGATTGAGCTTTGTAAGACTCATTTAAGATGTGTTTAAATATTAAGATGAGTTTGAATATATTTATGAAAAGAATAATGATATCTTTACTATTTTTCTACCACTATTTTACCACTTTGTTTATTTTTTTAAATTTTCTTTTTACTTAATAGTTAAAATAGTGTTTATTAATGAAATTATATATTTTAAAATTTTTTTCTTAATGATTAAAGATGTTAAGAAATTATTTAAAAGAAAATGATAAAAAAGAAAAAGAAAAACACTATGAATGGTAAGTGTATTATCACCTTTATGAAAAATTAAAAAAAGTTGTGAGTCTGCTTATAAAGATATGTTGAGTTAAAAAGATTTGTTAGTCCTACATGTAAAGAAGTCTTGAATTTAGTAATATTTAATGATTTAAAAATTGTGTTTAGATGTTGGATGAGAGTTAAATTTAAACTGAACTTAGATGAGCTCAATTGCTTCTATGTTCCAAATATAGCCTAAAAATAGTTTATTAGAAGAATGGAGAATAAGACTTATAGAAACTGTACAATGTCTAAGATGCTTTGGGCATGACATGATTTGATGCCTTCAGCACACAATAGCTATATATGTCTTTGATGATCTTTATCATATTTTTTAGAAATATGCTTTGGACATAAATATAGAAGTGCTCTCTGAGATCTTTTTTCCTTTTGGATGATACAGGAGTGAAACATGTCCAAAGCATATTGTTAGACTAGGTTTAAATTTGAACTCAATTCAAATGAGCTCAATTGCTTCTATGTTCCAAATATAGCCTAAAAGTGCTTTATTAGAATAAATGATATCTATTTGATGAAATGCCTCTATGGGTGTGCTTTGTATTTCTTCTCTGTTTTCCTAACATTTGTCTCACCTATTTACAAAGTTTATATAGATAAAGAACAACCCAAACTTTCATTTACATTGTGACACGTGCGTAGAGATAATATTTCTGTTATGAGAGAATCATAGCACATTCTTCATTTAGGTGTGCCTCTATTTTGAAATGGATATTTGTCATGTACTTCTCCTTGGCTTGGGATCGTGTGTTGCTCCACCTTTGGATGTGATTTCAACTACAAGCATTTCTTTTTGCTTGTCATGGTCTACTCCTTGATTGTGATCGTGTAGTGTTCCATCTTTATGTGCGATTTCAATTGCATATAAATCTCTTTCCTTAACAGCTCCCTGCGATTCCAGCAGCACTTGAGTGAGAGTGGGGCTTGATCAAAGTAAAGTAAAGCGAGCGGTGGATAATGGTTTGGTTAATACATTTGCCAATTGATTCTTGCTAGACACAAAAGAAACAATAAGAGATTTAGTAGCAATCTGATCTTTTACAAAGTGATAATTCGATTCTACATACTTGGTATGTGCATGTAAAATAGGATTTAACAATAGATACATGGCACCCAGGTTGTCACACCACAAGATAGGTGTACTTTTTAGAAAGATTCCAAATTCCTTTAATAGATACTAAATCCAAATAAGTTCACAAGTAGTGTTAGTCATTATTTTGTATTCAGTGTCTATCGATGATCGAGCAATCGTAGGTTACTTTTTGGGTCCCCATAATATAAGATGCAAACCAAAGTAGACAAAAAAAATCTCCAATAAATTTTTTATTATTAGGGCACTCGGCCTAGTCAACATCAGAGTAGGCCAAAACAATGGGTAATGATTTATTGGAAAAATAAAGACCAAAATGAGAAGTTAGAAGTAAATAGCGTAGAATACGCTTGACAGCTTGCCAGTGAGTATTTTTGGGACATTACATGAATTGACAAATTTTATTAATAGAAAAAGAAGTGTCAGGATAAGTAAAAACTAAATACTATAAGCTTCCTACAATACTACGATAAAGTTGAGGATCCTAAAAAAAGGTTCTATCAAATGCCGTGAGTTTTGTGAAAGTGACATCGGGGTGGAAATAAGTTTAGCATTGTGCATATTGTTGCGGTGCAATAGGTTAGAAATATAGTTAGCTTAACCCTAGACCATCAGAATTTCGATGCACTTCAATTCCCAGAAAAAAATGATGATGATTGAGATCTTTGACCGAAAAATGTTTACCAAGTATAGAGATAAATTCAGCAATAAGATTAGAATTAGACCCAATTATAATTATATCATCAACAAAAACTAGAACAAATATAACATGCTCATATTTAAGAAACATGAACAAAAACGAATTTGACCTAGATTCTTGAAAGCCAAGGTTAAGAAGTTGAGAACTTAACTTGGATAACCAGGCCCTAGGCACTTGTTTAAGGCCATAGATGGTCTTTTTGAGCTTGCACACGTATGTTGAAATTCCAGATTCATAAACCAAGAGGTTGATGCATGTAGTCTACCTCCTCCAGGTGATTGTGTAGGGGTACATTTTGAATCTCTAATTGATGAAGAGGCCAATTAGAGGACACGACTAGGGAAATGAGCTACCAAATAGTGATAGGTTTTACAACCAGTGAAAATGTCTTTGTATAGTCTTCCCTAGGCCGCTGATGAGATCCTTTGGAAATAAAGCAAGCCTTGCACCTTTCAAGGGTTTCATCTGCACGCCTTTTAGTTTTTAAAATCCATTTGGGGCCAAGAATGCTGAACATAAGGGATGGTGGAATGAGTTCCCAAGTGGAGTTGTGCGATAAATTTTGAAATTCAAGCTTCATTGCCTCTCTCGACTCAGGATATTTGATAGCCTCATTGTATGACCCAGGTTCCTCAGGAATTGAAGAAACTTGCAACTCAGTAAAAGAAAATGATAAATGAGTAGAAGGCTAAGAAACCGTATCATCAATGCAAATTTTTGGACACCGTATGTTGTTGCAAAGTTGCATAACCATAGAGTGTTAAGAGTGAGTGGGGTTGACTTGGTGAGAGATAGCCATGGATGAGGGGAATTTGTTTTAGAATGTAAGGGAATGGACTTTGGATGGGTGTTAGGGTTCGAGTGCTGAGAAAGGGGGGAATGAGACACTAGTGAACTAGGTATATGAGACTTAGTGGCCATAGTGGAGAGTGGGCCAAGATGATGTATTGGGCTGGGTGTATGAGACTCTAAAGGCGCTGAAATATGAGTGGCAGACTGACATCCCAAGAGAAGTGAATGTGAATGGGGCGAAGTGTGTAAATTAGAAGGTGGTGTGAGTGGACCAAGAACAAAAGACCCAGTTGAAGAGGCCTAAGTGTTTAAATTAGACAACAAGGACTAGGACTGAAATGAGAAAAAAGTTTCATTGAACTTAACATCCGGAGAGATGTAGGTTCGGCCAAAAGGGATATGCAAAAACAAATATCCTTTGTGGTCTAGGCTATAGCCTATAAAGACACACATATGAGACCTCAAGTCCATTTTATGCTTCTTAAACAGACGAAGATGGGGCCAACATGCCAGACCAAATGTTCTAAGGAAATGATAATCAGGTTGACGGTCAAAAAACTTTTGAAATGGGGATTAATTGTTTAAGTTCAATGTAGGCATTCGGTTATTGAGATACACAACAGTTTGAAATGCGAATGACCAATATTTGGATGGCATAGAGGCATGTGCAAGTAATGAGAGACCAGTCTTAATAATGTATTGATGACGCCTCTCGACACTCCTATTTTGAGCATGCGAGTATGGACACGTGAGAAGATGTCCAATGCCAAAATTTTGAAAAATCTTATGTAAGAGCCTAAATTCGCCCCCACCATCTGTTTGCACATAGTGAATTTTGGTATAAAAACAGTTTTCAATATAACGTAAAATTACTACAAAATGGGAGGGACATCAGATTTAGCTTGTAACGAAAATATCCAAATATATTTACTAAAATCATTAACAACTAAAAAATAGAATCGTTAACCAGCTGATGATAAGACTGATGTCGGCCACCAAACATCAAGAAATAACAACTCAAAAGCTTGTTTAGATCTAGAAGGGGTGGAGGGATGGGGATGAGGGTGGCCGAGCCTCATATGCCAATGAAATGATGAAGTCATTTTTCCCAGAAGTGTTTAAGGTGAGGTAAAAGCATTCGGTGAAGTTGCCATTCCTAACGATGCCATAAAGTAGAACCTCCTTGGTATGTAAATCCTTCACAAGAAATTGAGAGGAATAAAACTCAAAAAACATTAAATTATCTACAAAAATTGTTTAACAGATATATATTTTTAAAATTAAAGAAATGTGTAAAAGTTGGAAAAGAAGGAAGTTGCCATTAGGAGTGTGCAAGTTGGCTGAGCGTTGACGATGGATGGGAATGATTGAGCCATCCCTATATTGACATGTTCCAAGCCTTGATAAAAGTTGGAATGCAAGTTGAGGTTATTGAAATCTCTAGTGAAATAGTTGGTGGTTGCAGTTTGGAAACAATTGTTTAAGGATTGTAAGTGTCTGGATGGGATGGTAGAGGTGATATTGGTCGAAAGGTTAAGGGGAGTAGGGGCTTGATATGAATCATTAAACACATAGTAACATGTTAAAACTGTGTGACCAGCTTTCTAGCACATTTGGAAAGTTTGTCAGACATCATTTTGATTGGTGAAAAATTGAGAAGGTTCCTTCCCACGAGCACAACCATGAGATGGTCTTCCCCCTGCCTCGAGAGTATGAGTTGCCAGAGAGTTATGGTTTAGTGGCTGTAAGATGAATAGATAATGATTTTTTCTGGATTTGATGTGCCAGCCTTGATTCATAGTTGAGAAAAAAAAAACTATAGATTTGAGTGAGAGATAAAGGATCAACTCGAGCTATAAGGGATGTTACCAAAGATTTATGATCTATGACCAAACCAGCAAGTAGATAGATTGAAAATTCAGTGGGTAATAGTGGTTGTCCAACAGAATTGAGGGAAGCAGCCAACGCCTTTGTTTCGTGAAAATATTTGGTGACTGTTTTTGAGTCCTTTTTGAGTGTGGTAGTCGAAACTGAGTTTACACAATATGTGTAGACAATTGAGTAATGAAGCGAGTTTGAAATATGCTCCATACCTCATGGGAGGTTGTACAATCAAGAACCTGAGCCAACACATTTTTAGAAAGAGATAAGTTAATAGCAGACATAATAAGTTGATGACATTGACTCCATTTTGTGAAATATAGCTTAGGTTTGTCTTCAATCATGGGAGAAGGCATGGAAAGAGTGTCATCCACATGATCAAAGAGCTAATTCCCTTTAGGAACTATTTGTTCTTTCCACAACAAATAGTTATCAATATTCAACTTAATGGTAACAAAATGGCTAGCGAAATGGAGAATGGAGTTGGCGACCAAGGTAGAAGGGGTTTGAGATGGGTTTTTTTATGAAACCGAGAAATCCATAAGGTGGGTTATGTAAAGACGTGAGTCTACTGTGTTCTGGATACCATATTGAAGTCAAGAATAGATGGAAAAGAATTTGTTTGATAAAATGCCTCTATGGGCATGCTTTTTATTTGTTCTCTCTCTCTCTCTCTCTCCATATATATATATTTACATTTGTCTTGTCTATTTACAGAGTTGGTATAAATAGAGAACAACACAATCTTTTTTTACATTGTAACATATGTATAGAGATAATATTTCTATTATGAGAGAATCACAACTCATTCTTCATTTCAATGTGCCTCTTTTATTAAATGGATGTTTGCATGTAGTACTCCTTAGCTTGTGACAGCATGCTGCTCCACCTTTGGGTGCGATTTCAATTGTAGGCATTTTTCTTTGCTTGTCGTGGTTTGCTCCTTGGCTATGATTGTGTGGTGTTCCACTTTTGAATGTGTTTTCAATTGCAGGTAAATCTTTTTTTTTTTAACAATGATCTATATATATTAACACAATATCTGTGATGCTTGTGATCTTTTTTATATGATATTTAGGTTCAAAAGCTAGACGCTATTGATGAATAATTGATCTGCATGCTTCTTGGCAAAGTACTAATCATAGCACACCACTGTTAATGTGACTATATAATGATGATGACTCTAATGGTTTTTCTGCTTTCAAGATGCTCGCATCATTTTGCATCGGGGCTTATCACATGCACAACAAAACAACCCATGCACTTTATAACAAGATCAAGCTTCCAAATCAAAACTGAATGATATAGAGATTTCAAAACAATACCAAGTTAAATCACTTGATCCTAGTGTTTGTACAACAACAAAATCACCTAAATTGTCATTGCATTTGCTCTTTTTCTTTTCTTTCTTCTTGTTCACATTTATCATAGTTGAACAGGGAAAGTGTTCATTATTCATGTTGATGTTTTGTTTCATGGCCCAAGTAGTTTTACGATAGCCTAAACTGTCGAGTCCTGCAATAAACAAGCTGGAAGAAATATGTATCTCGATGGCTGTTGGGACCACTTTGATGTTAGGGGTGGAACTTTTAGAGATGAAGAAAAGTGAGAACAGATGAAATTTAAGAAGGGATTAGCCTTCTTCTTCATGGGTGTGATGGCGCATTTATATATACCTGGCTTGGGCGCAGCTGTCGATGGAGGATGATGAATGGATGTCATGTTAGGGCCAGTCCTACTATCATCATTTGACTTCATCAGTGTGTTAGTCTTGACTTAGGAAGGGCTGCTAAGGGAGGTCAGTGTTTGGACATCATATCTGAGTCAGGCCTACCATCGTCATTTAACCATGGAGGGCGTGTTAGGTCTGGCTCGGACGTGACTCCCAAGAGGGAGTCGAGGGATAACATCTTGTCCGATCCAACCTTGCCACCTGACTCTCACTGTAGTGTGTTTGGGATCTCTAGTAGGCATTAAATGTAGTGTTCCTCCAACCCACCCTACATTGAATGTGGTGTGTTTCCCATATGACCTACATGAAATGTGGCGTGTTCCCACTTCTTACCCTGTGTCAGTTTGTCTATGACGCGCCTTTACTGTAGGGTTCAACTGCCCACTAGGTCGGGTCGGATACTAAGATGTTTCTAGATTGGTGTACTGATAACGGGCTTGGTGCAGGGTTCCTTAGCATGGGCTCTCACTCTTTGACTTGAGCTTCTGGCTCTCCCTTTGTGGCTGCCTGGATAAGTTATTTTTGTGGTGTGGTCCCTTCATATGAGGTAAATTATGTCAATAGAAAAATTGTAAGATTGATTTGTCATGCACACATATAAAAGCAAATGAGAGTGGTGGTTGATGGGAGGGACTTTGGTCAAAACAAAAAGAAAAGTGAGAAGATGGAAAGTTGAAAAGGGAAAAAGAGAGACCTGTACATGAATGTGTACGAAGTTTGTGTTTTTTCTCAAAATCCCATTAGGCATTTGAGTGATCATTTGTGGCTTGATTTTGACAAAATCTCAGTATGTTGTTCATAATATCGAGAGCTTCATTTTAAATGGTGCCGATCGTTGAGATTCATCTTCGTCTATCCTATAAAAATACTAACTTGGTGAAGTATTTCTTGTCACTCTTATGATTTTTCATCTGTATGGTGATGAAGATTTTGTATTGAACCAAGAATATATATATTCTTGATATATTGGTAGCCTCTAAATATTATTTTAGAGAAAACAATCTGTAATCTTATTATCGTTGATAGTGAAAGTTTAACTGAACTATGTCTCATGGTTTTTCCCTTTGTATTGGATGATTTTCTACATAAAAATTCTCGGTGTCTTATTTTTGAGTTTATGCTTTCTATATTATTATTTTAATTTGTGCATCGAAAGGATAACAAATATTCCACGATAATTTTTGGTGTTTAGCCTAACACTTTTGGGCTTGGGCGTCTCTCGAGGCCTCCCCTCATAGTTCCCAACAACATCTCATCATGATAATGAATGAGTAAAATATATACCTAATTGTCCAAGAATTGATTGGCTTTTTTTTAATCAAAATATTTAATAGATTATTATTTATCCCGTTAAGACTTGAACCACC
Source organism: Platycarya strobilacea (assembly GCA_036898215.1). Classification (NCBI taxonomy): domain Eukaryota; kingdom Viridiplantae; phylum Streptophyta; class Magnoliopsida; order Fagales; family Juglandaceae; genus Platycarya; species Platycarya strobilacea. Next base: position 24,335,033 of record CM072550.1, read on the forward strand.
ATTCTTTCGAGGTGTCAGAGTCACTCAGAGGTCTTTCCCGAACATAGACTCAAACATAGACTCATATGCTTATATTTATCAAATCAACAAATTGTCCAATTGCAAGAAAATTGGCACATTGGAGTTCAATAACTTTGCTCATTCATGATCCAAGATTGGTTTCGAAAGTCGATGTAGAGTTGATACTTCTGCGAATTGGAAGTCTAAGCCTTTTTAGTTTCTCTAATTTGGGATTCAAATTCCTATATAAACATATGCGGATTTGTAGGCATTTAAAACCAATATTGGGTCATGGATGAGCCCAATTCGTGGACTTTTGTTTCAGTTTGAAGAACAGGCATATGATCACTACGTACGAACTTCTAATATCTATTAATTAGATTGCTTGTTGTTGATGATCTAATAGGCTAATGGGAATTTCTAGAACAATTATGTTTACAGTCAACTAATCATTCCCTATCATTATGAGATGTGTCACGAAGCCTTACTTTGTTGAGTAGTGGTAAATGCGATCGAGAAAAAAGAAGGACCAGAAAATGAAAACGAATTTAATGTCAATTTGGACGGTTTTGTTGTTGTGTTGAATTGCATCATGTTTTCATTTTCTGTCATATTGAAAGCTACCTATATATAATTTTATTTTCAGTTTTAATTTACAAGATATTTGTTATGTACTGCATGGGGTGTTTGGTTGTGGCTTATGATTAGTTCAGATAATATATAATCCAATAAGCTAGAATGCTGTACAATATTTTTATTTTGTTTTGGTTTTTCATGTAATTTTATTGTTTTTTAATTTATTTTTAATTTCCATTTTAAACTAGTATCAATGCTATTTAAGGCAACTCGTTTTTTTTAAAGAGTGGATATATTGGGATCTCTGTAAATTTTGCTAAGGATTAGAAAAAAAAAACAATTTCTAGTCTAGTTTAGCTATTTATCTTATCAAAACAAAACTTCCTGCTACTCTTAATTTGTTTTTTTCTACTTTGCTAAACTTTAAGTTTTTTAGTACTAATGTTTTCATCTATAAATCTCTAAGAGTTAAATTATAAAAATAATAAAATCTTTTGATTTTCAACTAAACAAATTATATAATTTGTTTATCATGAACAAATTATATAATCAAAAGATGTGAACTAAACTAGAATAATAATATGCTTCATGATAAATAGAGTATGGAACCAAGGAATGTGTTGGCTTTTAGATAGTAGAATGCAGAAAAATAATTAAGAAAATAGGGAGAGTTTCAACCAACACTAGCTTTTTTGATTGATTCTAGATTATTCTGTCGATTACATTCCACAAAATACATCTTATATGTCATATTGAAAATAACAATTAATAACATATTGTTCTAAAGCAGAATAATAAGTGAGATGACTAATAATAGCAAAAAACTAAATATAGCTTATATTGAAAACTACATCAGTCTTCAATACTCCTCCTTGATGCCTTTTTCTTCAACTCCAAGCATCAATCGTAGCTTTTGAAATTTGTCTCTAGGAAGTGCTTTTGTAAAGATATCAGCCATTTGTTCTTCTAACCTGCGGTACTTGAGTTCGACATCTTCTTTAGCAATTATTTCTCTCAGATAATGATACTTAATAGCAATATGTTTGGTTCAGCTACGATAAACTAGATTTTTTTCCATTGCAATTGCTGATTTATTATCACAGAAAATCTCAACTAGAAGTTGTTGTTTCACTCCCATATCTTCAAGTATTCTACTCAACCATATGACTTGATTTACAACATTGGCAGCAGCAACATATTTTGGGTCGCTATAGATTGAGCCACAAACCCTTCTTTCTTTGATCCCCATGAGAAAACTCCAGATGCCTGATTAAAACAATAGGTAGTTGTACTCTTCATATCATCAATTTATCTAGCTCAATCATTCTTTGTGTATCCGATTAATCTTGACTAAGAACATGGTTCAAATAGAATACCATACTTCAAGGTTCCTTGAATATATCTCAACACTATTTTGTGGTAATAAAATGAACTTGACTAGGATTTTACATGAACCTAGACAATATGCTTGTAGCAAACATGAGATAAGGTTGTGTAGAAGTGAGGTATAGCAAGCTTCCAATCAAGCTTCTGTAATTAGCACCATCTGTCAATTTCCCCCATTTTCTTTTTTGAGTTTTTCATTTGCAATTAGTGGAGTTGCCACTTTGATTGCAACATAAAGTGTAGGCTCACTCACGCTTTTCTTGAAGCCTTGTTCACTGAAGTACCCATTAATCTTGCTATATCATGCTCTAGGTGCCTGTTTAAGCGCATATAGAGCCTTTTTTTAGTTTAAGCACCTTGCCATTGTCCTTCTTAAAACTCTCGGGTTGTTCCACATATACTTCCTCTTCAAGTACTCTATTGAGGAAAGCTGATTTAACATCAAGTTGAGAGATCTTCCAACTCCTTCGACCTACAAGTGCACAAATAGTTTTGATGGTATCTAGTCTTGCCACTGAAGCATATATTTCATTGAAGTCTATCCTAGCTTGTTGTGAGTACGCTTTAACAACTAGTCTTGCTTTGCATTTCTTTAGTGAACCCTCATGATTGAGTTTTCTTTTGTAAATCCACTTACCTCCAATAATTTTTTGTTGTCTAGACATGGAACCAGCTTATAGGTGTTGTTCTTTTCAATCATCTCAATCTCCTCCTTCATTGCATCCACCCAAACTGACTCTTTTACAATAACGGCAAAACTTTCAGGTTCTAAAAACATGTAGTTGCAAGATTCATAGATTTCACTTAAAAGTCTGAACCTTCTTGGAGTTGTTTCAGGTATGGACTGATCTAAAAACTCAAGATTGTTGTCAACACTTTGTTTTGAAGTTGGAGTTGTTGGTTGACTGACATCATTATTTTTCATCCTCGTTTTGAGTTCTTCAATTATTGGTATGGTTAGTGGTTGATTTAAATCTTCATCTTTCTACCAATTCCAAGTTGAATATTTATCAAACACCACATCCCTACTGGTAACCAGCTGTTGTGTTTTTAAGTTAAAGACTCTATATCCTTTAGATTGAAATCTATATCCAAGGAAGATTCCCTTTGTTGACTTTTCTTTTAACTTGTGTCTTTTTTGCTCAGGAATATAATATAACAAATACATCCCAAAATTTTCAGATACTCAGCAGAAGGCTTGATCCCACTCCAACCTTCAATAGGAGTTAAGTCTTTCATAGCCTTTGTAGGAAATTTGTTTAAGAGATACACGACTATGTTACCAGCCTTAACCCAAAACCTTTTAGGAAGCCATTTTGGCATTAGTATAGACCTGGCCATCTTCATTACAATCATATTTTCTTTTCTTTCTGAGACTATATTTTGTTGTGGAGTATTAGAGACAGTTAATTGGTGTCCCAACCTTTCATTTTTTCAAAACTCATCAAACTTTTTGGAGTTAAACTTAGTACCTCTATCACTTCTCAAGATTTTGAGTTTTCTGCCACTTAGGTCTCAACAAGCAACTTCAGTTTCTTAAAAATTTCAAATGCTACTTATTTTTCTATGAGAAAGTACACCTAAGTCATCCTAGAAAAATCATCAATGAACAAAATGAAGTACCTGTTTTGACTTTGTGAAAGAGTTCTCATAGGACTACATAAATTTATATGCGCAAGCTCCAAAACTGTTTTGGCTCTCCAGGTTTCTCCATTTGGAAAGGATTCTCGATATTGTTTCCCCAACATGCAATCTTCACACATGGGCATAATCCGATCCAAGAGAGGTAAGTTTCTCATCATATTTTTTTGACTTAACAACCTTAGTGCATTAAGGTTATAATGTCCAAACCTTTGAAGCCATAAGGTAATTCTGATCCAAGAGAAGTAAGTTTTTCATCATATTTTTTTGACTTAAATCCCTTAGTGCATTAAGGTTATAATGTCTAAACCTTTGATTGCATGGGGTAGTTTCATCATTTTTAACCACAAGAGTCTTTGGATATTGCCAATAAATAGGAAAAATTCACCCACTTTCCATCTTGACTTCAGCCACCTCATGATTGTTGCCCTTTACATCATAAATAGTGCATTTCTCATCTTCAAAGTGAAGAGAATATCCAGCTAGCATCATTTGTCCAACACTAGTAAGCTTTGATCAAGACTTGGAACAATAACATATCACTAATAAATCTGGTTCCCTTATTGATTTCCAAACCTACTCCGCCTCTTCTTTTTGTCTACATCATTTTTCAATTTAATTTTTATTTTGACTGATTCATCAATCCGAGAGAACAAACTTGAATTTGGTGTTATGTGGTTACTACAACCATTATCGAGAAACCACTGCTTTTTGTTCAGCAGCCATTTGACAAGCATAAAACAATTGCTCCTCCTTATCTACATTTGCTTGTTGATTCTTATCTTTAAACCTGTATTATTTTTCTTCATGACCAAACTTTTTACAGTTTCTGCATTGAGGTTTACCACGATGAAGGCAATTTTTCTCCAAGTGATTAGTTTTCTTGCAAATACCACAGGGTTGAAAATTCCCTTTTGTATCATACTTTTTCTAGTGGCTCTCAATATCTTTTGCCTTACCCTTGTATCCTTTTTTAATATCCTTTTGCTTTTGTCTCTTGAGATTAACTTTCAATTGAAATGCTTTTTCAAGAGTAGCTTCATTCCTTCTATCAAGCTTTTATTCAAGTGTTTGCAGGGAACCCATTAGTTCAGTAACTGCAAGTGTAGAGAGGTCCTGAGATTCTTCAATGTCAACAACCAATGAGTCATATTTCTTGGTCAAACTAATGAGGATCTTTTGTATGATTCTCTCATTAGTTATGGCCTCTCCATAAGTTCTAATTTGATTAACTACTTCAATAAGTTTTGAACAATATTCTTCGATAATTTTAGAATATTTCATTTTGACATTCTTAAGTCCTCTTCCCAATCCTTGAAACTTAATAGTTTAAACTTAATTTGCTATTTTCTTGAAATTCAAGTTGTAAAATTTCCCAAGTTTGTTTAGAGGTTGTAGCAGTCATTAATCTTAAATTTACTTACAGCTTGTTGCAAAGTGAATAACGCCTTTACATCCTTCTATTTTTCTAGCTTGACCTGACTTGAATTTGAGGTGCCGCCACTCAAACTTTCATTAACTGTTGGAACCTCGAACTTGAGGACATCTTATAGATCAAGAGACTATAAAGTCTTCATTTTTTTTGCTCTAGTAATCATATTCTTCACTAGAGAAGATAGGAATTCATGTAGGGGAACCAATGGCAGCCATATCTCCCTAGAACATCTAGACGGGCTCTAATGTCAATTGTTGGTATTTAGAAAGCAGAATGCAGAAAAATAATGAAGAAAACATGGGAGAACTTCAACCAATACTTGTTTGTTTGATTCTAAATTGTTTTGCCGATTACATTCTACAAAATACATCTTATATGCCATCTTGAAAATAACAACAATTAATAACATATTGTTCCAATGCAGAATAATAATTGAGATGACTAATAATAACAAAAGACTAATATAGCCTATATGAAAATTGCATCTATTGATAATAAGGCCTTGCCAAGCTCGAAGAGTAAGGAATACTTCAATTGGAAGCCTCCCCGACCCTCCTGAATATTTGAAGTTAAATGTTGATGGTGCTATATTTAGTGACCTTTATAGAGTAGGAGTTGGTGTTATACTCAGACATGCGAGAGGTGATATAATTATGGCAACAAGTAAGATTAAAACTGTAGTGGCTGACCTGAATCTATTGAACTACTTACTATTTTTCAAGACCTTCAACTTTGTGCTAATAGGCCAGGGCATAAGCAAGTTAATAGTTGAAAGTAATTATTTATTGATGTTGAAGAAAATGCAAGAAGAACTGAATCTGATGCAATATTTTTAGGGAACTTGCTGATGGAAGAAGACATTTTCCTCTTAAAGTTGCCTATTTATATTGTGTTTTTTTTTTTTTTTGTCTTTTAAGAAAATATTTCAATTTTACTTCTTAAGATGATTTTTTTTTTTTCAATTTGGACCATATCTTAGCAAGATTTTTTTTTATTACTTCTAATTTTTTATTTTTGCAATAACAATACTTTTAGATTTTCAGACAAAACTACCATAATTTTAAATTTGATCTATAGCTTATTTTTTGGGAGGGATCTATAGCGCCTACTTGAGGTCGGCTTGTAGGCTTTAGGGTCTGGTTTCATATTTTATCATTAAACTTTATTCTCAAAGATTTAATTATCTTTGTTTTGCGTCTTTTCACAATCTCAATCTTTTAATTTTGTTAATTAATTAGCCGTCATAATAATTCTATAAATTCTGTCCAGCATATAAGAAAAAAAGTTAGCCATTTTCTTTATTGGCATAACATTATTAGCTATTGTAATCCTACCTAATTCTATTCAGAACATACAACTAGTCTCCAACACATAATTCGGAACATCCTTCGGTCAAATATGGAATAATATTGACGACCAATTGACCTTAGAGTAAAAAATGAGCTCTAAGTCCTTGATATATGCTTTTGCATTGCAAGAAGTGTTGGAAATTTGGACCTCCTACATTCACCTCTTAGGACCTACCTTTATAGGAATATCAAGAAAAATAAAGAAATAATAATACAAGAATTTACGTAAAGAAATTCTTAAAACAGGAGAAAAACCACTAGACTTAGAGAATAAAATCTACTATGTAAAAAATGATCACAATACACAATTTTTCTCCTCATTCCAAAGACATCAACAAAGCTTTCTCACTAGCAAAATTTTAACTTTCACTTATGCTCCTTTTACAAAAAAAGGTCAACAGATGAATTTATTAAAGTCAAAAGTTAGTAACTAAGTTTTGACTTATGCACTTAGTTAAGGAAGCTAAGTCTCATTTTATAAGCATTAGGCCTCACTCCTTTTTCACTCTTTACACATGTGGAACAAAAAGTAAAGGAGCGAAAAATCCAACAATTTCCACCTTGTAATTTTGACTGATCCCACAACCACACCCGGTCTCAATGAAGATTTTCATAACTTCCGCTATCATGATCCATCATAAAAACATACTCACTTACAATAAACAAATTCCAAACATTTCATTTCAACCCATGTCGAAAACAACCTTACTGAAAATTATGGTGTAACTCTCACGTTTGACGTTCCTAGAAGTTCATCAGCCATCGATATGAATTTTTACCACACACCTTGCATCAATATCAAACCATTACATGTGTGTAAACTTGTGGACCCACTAACATTAACATATCATCTATCATGGCAATTTTGGAAATAAAGGCATGTCATGAGAATGTACACATCCCTTTCCAAAAGACATAATTTTTCATGGAGAGAGACACAATGTCAGCTTCATATCAGTATATCTATTTACTGACATAGAACCAATTGCTGAATCTGCTCTAACCCTTAGACAATTTTTCTTGATGTGCCCGGATTGTCCACATCCCCAACAAATTACTAACTTCATGGGTTGGTCTGTCTTCCAATACCTTGTGTAATTCTGATGAAATCAAAACATTATTGACTTACACTTGATATAAGCCAAAATTGATTCTTCCATCAAAATTTTCCACCTAAAATCTAATAGAATTTGAAGCCCTACTTTTTGATATTGCCTCGATAAATTTTACCATAGAAATGAATAGTATTCATTAAGTTTGTTCCTAAGAGAGATTATTTTTTCCTAGATAGAACTTCAAAGTTTCCAAAAAAGATTGGAAAATCACACTGGACACATTTAAATATTAATCTTCTAGACAAAACTTTCTTAGACAGTATGTATCCACACTATCATACCAAAACTCTATCTTGCCAAAAAAATTTAGTGGCTCTGATACTACTTGTTAGGAATTTAGACTTTTCAAATTCACTTATTAGAATCTACGTTTACAGGAATATCAAGAAAAATAGAAAAATAATAATAACAAGAATTTACGTGGGTAATTCCCAAAACAAGAGAGAAACCACCAGACTCCGATAAGAAATTTCACTATGTGAAAAATTATTACAATTACACAATTTTTCTCTCACCTGAAAGACACCTGCAAAATTTTTCCATTAGCAAAACTTTAACTTTTACCTATTCTCCTTTTACAAATAAAAGCTAATCAAAACTAAGTTTTGACTGGTGTACTTAGCCAAGGAGGCTTAGCCTCCTTTTATATGTCTTAGACTTCACTCTTTTACTCTTTACTCATGTAGGAAAGTAAAGGAGGAAAAAACCGAACGAGAAGTTAGTAGCTAAAGTCAACAGTTAACAGCTAAATTTTGGTTGATGCACTTAGGCAATGAGGCTTAGCCTTCTTTTATATGCCTTAGACTTCACTCATTCTTTACTTTTTACACATGTAGGAAAGCAAAGGAGGAAAAAACCCTACAAGAAGTTGGTGGCCTATCAATGGTTATGAACTTTGCGTTTGTTGAAGAAGGCAAATATAATGGGAGCACAATTACTATGCTAGGAAGGAAATTGGTGTTTACAAAGGTGATCAGAGAGATCTTGCCAGATCGGAGATCGGAGGTTGCCGAATTTTCGGGTTTGGTAGGGGCTGGTTAATTATGCTAGCTGAGGCTACGGTACTGTATGTGTTGCATTATTGGTGCCTGTTTCCACTTTTCTTACACTTTTGAAATGCGATAATAATTTCCAATAATATTGGTACCCACCACTCTATATTTTAAGCTCAAGCCCGGTCATTTTATTTATTCAACATGAAAATATAAAGAACATGCAGGCTTGCAGCCATGCGGGATGCAGAAAGTGCATGGAGAAAGCTTTTTATTTAAAATGATCACCTATATACTATTCTACTCATATTAGGTTGTTTTACCAATTTATAATCCAAATATCTAATGATCATCTCGTTTGCTACAAAGGCCAAAGAGGTATGTATCAGCAGCTTCCTTGACAAGCCAGCCACCCTTCCCCCGATCTCAAGCTACCTAGCTATGATCAGCACTCAGGTACTTGTTCATGAACGTTCACACTATTTGAGCTCTACCTGCGCCTGCACAATTATTCATGATTAGGAAACATATATAGAAGAACAGAAGTTTTTAATCCATCTTACAAATTGGATTAGCAAAACCAAGAACTGCTTGCCTGGTAATAATTATTTTTAAATCTCTCACCCACAAAATTCAAAACTTAAAAATAGGTCATTAAAGCTCAGTAGAAAAGAAAAAAAAAAACAGAAATGGGTACAAAATACAAGATTGTACAGAAGTTATTGTATTCTAAAAAGAGTAGTCTCACTACACCTCTTCAATTTGCCCACTTGGTATGCCCCTAATACAAATTGCACTTTTTTGCTTTTTATTTCAAATATTTTTAAATATGTTTAATTATTTTTAAAAAATAAAATACACTGATATTGGCAAAAGTCCTTCCCATCTTGGATTCCCAAATCATCATGCATGTACTTCTTCCTTATCTCGCCCTCCATAATTTTAGTCGCCGGGGAAGATCAGGGCTTTGCAAAAACCCTAGATGGAAATTAGATACATGGGCTAAAGAAAGAAAAGCTAATTAGCCACTTCCACTTCTATTGCCATGGCATTGTCAGTGGCCGTAATCCCACTGCTGTTGCAATCATTGGAGTTTAATAGACCAAGAACTAAGTTGGTCTATTAAGCATCAAATCATGTCAGTGGTTATGAAAATTGGCACATTGGAGTTTAATAATTGGGCTCATTCATGATCCGAGATTGGTTTCAAATGCCGATACAGATCAGTTGATACTTCTGTGAATTGGAAGTCCATGCAGCCTTTTAGTTCATCTAATTTGGGTCAAATTCCTATACATTATTTTTATGCGGATTCTAGGCATTTACAACCAATATTGGATTATGGATGAGCCCAATTCGTAGACTTCTGTGTCGGTTTGAGGAACAGGCATATAATGATGATCACTACGTACAAACTTCTTGATCTATTAATTAGATCGGACGTTGTTGGATTGATGATCTTATGGGAATTTCTAGAACATTAATTATGTTTACAATCTACTGATCATTCCCTATTATTATGAGAGGTGTTGCGAAGTCTTGCTTTGTTGATCACCACTGACCAGTGGTAAATTATATTAGCAAGAAGGAAGACAACAAAAAGAAAATGGAATTTAATGAAAATTTGGACGGTTTTGTTGTTGTATTAAACTGTATCATGTCTTCGTCTGGTGTCGTATTGAAAGCTAGCAAGCTATATATAATGTGATTTTCAGTTTTAACTAAAAGCTATTTGCTATGTAGTGCATGGGGTGTTTGGTTGTGGCTTCTGATTACTTCAGATAATAAATAATCGAATATTAAGCCAGAATCTGTACGGTATGTTTTTGTTTTCTTTTGGTTTTTAATCATATTTTATTTTAATTTTCATTTAAATTAGTAATATCAAGGGTATTTGAGGCAACTCATTTGTTTAACAGTGTATATATATTTGGCACTCTGTAAATTTTGCTGAAATTTAGCCCAAAATAAAAGAGTTAATTTCTGTAGTACTTTAGCTATTTACCTTATGATCAAAACAAAACTTCATACTACTTATAATTTGTTTTTTTTTTTTAACTTTAGCTATCACTACAAGAGAATAGGTTTTTTGAGATAAATCATTTTATCTCAAAAAGCAGATTTTTTGTCTCAAAAAATCTTTAGAGACAAATATTTCGTCCCAAATTTGTCTCAAAAAACCCGTCTCGAAAAGTTTTTAAGGATGAAAAGTGAATTTTGTCCCTAAAAATGATTTTTAGAGGCAAAATCTCACTTGCCCATCCAAATCTGTTCGGAAGGGTTTTTTTTTTTAGACAAAAAAATTTCGTCTCAGAAATCCGTTCGGACAAAAATTTCAGCCGTCCGAACTGACAGTTTTCGTTCGAACAGATTGTTTTATTTAAACGAGGCTAGCGTCCGGACGGATATTATTTGTTTGAACGAATAAATTTATTGGAATATAAATATTGTTCGAATGAACTCTTTTTAGTTCGGACGAATTTTAAATCATAATTTATCGTTCAAACGAATACAAGAGTTGTTCGAACGATACTGCTATACAGATTATATTTAATTAAAAGATGCATTACTATTATAATAAAAATGTAATTTGCACATCAAATGTGTTTAAATATTATTGTTAAACAGAATAATAAATGTACAATTAATAAAAAAATAGATTTTAAGATCGTGATGGTGGCATAATATTTTGAGACATCCTCTGTCATTCTTCAAACATTGCTCGAGTCCTCGACTCCAGTCTCTCTTCTATTCTTGACTCTAACTCAGCTGCTTTATCTAATCTGATCAACAACTCTTGTTCCTTAAACCACAAACGTTCTATCTCAAGTTGTGCTGCTTCTAACTCTTTAGTTTTATCTTCATTGGATCTAGCCTTAGAAGAGGATGATGAACTGAAAGATGGCTTCACACAACGCCCTAAGCCCCTCAAATATCCATAACGTGATTCGAGAACTTCAGATAGGATCTGAGCATCGTTGAGAGATGATTCATCAGATGGATCTGCTGTAGCGTCCTTTAGAGATTTCATCTTTTTCTAAAAAAAATAGAATTAAAATTAGTATAAATAATAAGAATATTCTATTAGACTTGACTTAATATACTTGAACTTACATATTTTGCCTCAGTTTTAGGATTGGTCCAAACACCATCACGATTTTTATGTGCTTTAGCATATAAATGGGTTAGATCAAAGTCACCTGAACTTTCAGCTTGCTACAAAAGAAAAATTAAATTAGAACTTGAAAAAAAAAGTGCATATTTTAAAATGATACCGGAATTAGTAGCACTAACTATTTTTTGATGTAAACGATGAAAAGATCGAGATTTCGCATGATGGTGAATCTTTAAATTTGATCTATTTATTTTGTTCACAGCACTTCGTTGCATTACAAAAAATAAAAAAAATATTATAAATTTCAAATTCTAATACATATATAATTTTCTATTAGAAAAATATAAATGTGATATTACCTTATAAGCAGAATCTTTAAACAAATCACAAACTTTCTGCCACTCGGTTGAGGGTATTGCTTGGAATGGATTTTGGCGTGCCGCTGCAATAGTGCTGAATTTCTCAAAATGTGCATGGCACCGACCTTTGTACATCCGGAATGCACTCGACATTAGCTCCTCAACTGTTTTTCGATGCTCTCGTCAACTAAAATCTAGATCAAACTCATCCATGAAAAAATTATAAATAATTAATATAAATACAATTAATATTAAATTTGAATTTTCTTGGGATGTAGCTCATTACCAAATACCGATTTTTTATGTGATCTTTTACATCTTCGGGAACGTTAACCCAGTAGGCTGTTGACATCGGAGCATACGTGCGAGTGAAGGCACCAACATAAGTAGAAAGCCATGCTTGTGAGTCACTGTGCCCGCCAGTGTGACCCTCTAATATATCAACTTTAATTTTAACCATTTTTCTGACTTTCTCTATGCAGACACCCCTGGTGATGTCTCGCCCTCGGTGCTGGCTTACAACTACAAGTACAATAATTAGAACACATATATATCATTTGATAAATATATATATTAACTCATGTGGTAAATACTATAATTTGACAAAATACCTGACGCTGGGTCTGGTGATGCTGGTATACTATTGGTAGCTAGTGAATCACGTGCATGAGAGTCAATAATGGGTCGGGGTGGAGATGGTGCACGAACAGCTTTGCGTTTGGGAGACATATCTATTTGAAATTGTAATTAATTAAATATATAACCAGATGGATATTATTGATATTTATCAAATTTATACTTACACATATATTTTAACTCATTCACTATCAGTTTTGCTGGACTAGTCTTCTTCATCTTCACTAGACACGTCAGTAGATTTATGTTCTTTCGACATTGCACTCTCAATCACTTCTGGTACAACATCTTCTCGACGGAGTGGGACCATATCATATTAACTCAAGTCAACAAATAGATTGATCACTGGTTAATTTTCTTGATATGATTCTTCATTTGTCGAACCATCAAAGTCTTCATGTGGTTCATCTGCCTCTGGAATATAATCTTATATATTTCTTGGTTCAAACTTCTCCACCACGCGCCATGGGTTCCCGTATTCTAGATCATCTAAATAAAAAACTTGATTCGCTTGACAGGCAAGAATGAAAGGATCATCCTCGTACCAGGTTCGGGATGTATTCACATTAACAAAACCACCATCTTTACGCACTCCCAATCTAGGATGTGAAACATCCCACTAAGTACATCTAAACAACCAAGCAATATAACTTTCCACATATTTTAACCCTATAATATTTTCTATAACTCCGTAAAAGTCAATGTTATCATCTTCATAGCTCTCTTCGATTGCGATCCCATAATTCTGAGTTTTTCTATATCGTTCTCTATCACGTGTGTGAAATCTATATCCACGCACCAAGCAACCCGAATACTTGATAGCCCTCTTCCTTGGACCACATGCTAGTGCATAAAGTTCTGGTGAGATTTCAGCGGGATTTGTAGCATATTTTAATTTAACCTACATCAATAAATATATTTAGTATAAAATTAAATATCAATAGAATTCATATTAATTATTTAATATTACCGTATGTTCGAACCACAAGGTGAACTCCTCTTCATGCTTCTTTTGTACGTCAGCTCCACCACTAGAGTTAAGCAGTTCTAAATGTTCACTGCACGTTTTCATATGAAATATAAATTTATACGAAAATACTAATTTCAATTATTTTAGTTTTACATAAATCTATTACTAACCTCAAGTAGTGCTCAATTTCTGCACAATTATTCAGGACATACCATCAAGCTCTCTCAGCATCTCGTCCACACAAGTCGTAGTAGCCCCCTTGGGTGCCCATTGGACGTACAGTTTGTGAAAATACAGAAAATGATGATGGGACACCCATCTGTTCACCTCCATAATTTCGATCCGGTCTCGTAAATCTGGTATCAACCCCACCAAAATACATTGAACAAAAAGTGTACTATTCATTATCAATATAGGACTCTGCAATCGAACCTTCTGGATGAGTTTTATTTCTAACAATTCGCTTAAACTTTCCTAAAAATCGCTCAATTGGATACATCCATCTATATTGAACTGGGCCAGCAACTAAAGCCTGACGAGGTAGGTGAACAGCCAAATGAACCATTACATCAAAGAAAGAAGGTGGGTACAAACTCTCTAGTTTGCAAAATATCACTGGGATCTCAGCCTCCATTTTTAACAATGCGTCAACTTGTAATGTCCTATTACAAATGCCTCTGAAAAATGTTCCTAACTCTGTAAGAGTCGTACGAACATCCCGAGTAAACTTTCCATGCACACCAACTGCCAACAAACGTTGTAAAAATTTATGACAGTCGTGACTTTTAAGACTAATTATCTTCCAGTCATGTGTTCGCATGCATCTTGACATGTTCCCAGCATACCCATCAGGTAATTTGATTGACAATAACCAGTCACAAAATTTCTTTCTCTCATCGCTTGATAGTGTATACCATCCAAGAGGCATGATGGCTCGAGACCCATTATCTTGTAAATGTAACTCTAGTCTTATTCTCAACTCCTTCAAATCTTTACGAGAGTTAATTGTATCTTTTGTTTTCCCCTCTATTGACATGAGAGTGCCTAAAATATTTTCACATATATTTTTCTCAATGTGCATGACATCTAAATTATGGCGAAGTGTCAATGTAGACCAATATTGCAACTCAAAGAAAATACTTTTTCATGTCCAATTGAATTCCACTGCATCTCGTTTCCTTTTTCGTCCTCGTATGTCCTTCCCAAATTTATTTTCTGGAATCTTAAGTAGTTGTGCCAAAATATCATCGCTAGACAGTATTGGCGGTGATGACCTCCGCTTAGTCTTCCCATCAAACATTGTCCTGTTCGACCGCCATATATGATTATTAGGTAAATATCGACGATGGCCCATGAAACATAATTTTCTTCAATTTGTTAGCCAATAAGACTGTGTATCTTTGTTGCAAACAGGGCAAGCCAATTTACATTTTGTGCTCCATCCAGACAATTTTCCGTATGCTAGAAAATCATTTATTGTCCATAAGACTGCGGCATGCATCTTGAATTCCCGCGACAAGGCCGCATCATATGTACTGACACACAGTTCCCATAATTCTTTCAACTCTGCTATTAGTGATTGTAGATATACATCTATGTCATTTCCTGGTGACCTCAGTCCTGGGATCAATAAAACCATCATAAAATAAGGGTCCTTCATACACTTCCAAGGAGGCAAATTATAAGGCATTAATATCACAAGCCACGTACTATGCGAAGTGCTCATATTGCCAAATGGATTAAAACCATCAGTTACTAACCCGAGGCATACGTTTCGATGCTCTTCGGCAAACGATGGATACTCTCGATCAAACTTCTTCCACTATAAGGAATCTGCCGGATGCGAGAGAAATTAATCATTTCGAATTCTTTCTGCATTATGCCAAGTCATATCCTTTGCAGTCACTCGAGAAGTAAACAACCGTTGAAGTTGAGGGATCAAGAGAAAATGTCTTAACACTTTATTCGGTATATTACGCTTATCTGAAATCCATCTTGACTTATGGCACACTGGACATGAATCAAATTCTGCATACTGCTGCCAAAAGAGTACACAATCGTTCTTACAAGTATGGATAATATTATAATCAAATTCCAATCCTCGCTTCAATTTTTTCACCTCATAAAAGTTACGAGGCACCACATTATCTTGCAGTAGAACCTCTTTAAATAATTCGAGTAGTATGTCAATGGCCTTTGCAGAAATCCGGCATACTGACTTGATATGTAGCAACCTCACTGTGAATGACAACTTACTATAGCGGGGTACACCCCTCATATAGTTGTCGTTGAGTATCCCCCACAGTCTTGCGAAATTCTCATTTCCCTCAAAAAATTGTGAAGATGTTCCTTCTCCATCTCAAACACCAAACATGTCTGCGCCAATATCATCTAACATCTCAGTGATATCCTCTCCATTATCATCATTATCATCCGAAATGACAACATCTGTATCGTCGATATCGATCTCGGCATCAGTTTCCTTCATTCGATTGGAATGACTTTTAAATCTAACTCCTGAAAGAAATGGTTCGCCAAGTAGAACCCAATGCGAGTTTTTATGATTTATCCCATTAATGAACAAATGGGACTCCACTACTACCATATTTAAATAACTCAGGTTCTTGCACTTCTCACACGGACATCTTATAAAACCCCGACTATCAACACTATCTTTCGCAAACTCTATGAATACTTTCACCCCCCTTGCATACTCCTTATAGTCTCGCCCAAGTCTATCTCCCAATTGCATCCAACTTTTGTCCATTATATTTTCGTTATCCGTCTACTGCCTATTAAAAAAAACCTAAATCATTTCATAAACATCATTAGTAATACTGTAATTGATATCCTCATAATACTATTTATTTATTCTGTCTGTACAAATTCCGTTCGAACGTATATTTTTACGTCTAGACGCACATCAACATTCGTTCGAACGTGAATAGTTTCGTTCGAACGGAAATCGTGCAGACAGCATACCAGAACTAATCCTCACCATCAACTAAGTAAGCAACAAATACTCAAATAAACAAATCATGCTCGAAATTGATTATATAATAAAATTCCAAATATCAAAATAAGTATGCAAAATCTATATAAAATCATTCCAAAATATCAAAATAAATCTCTAATCTTTAAACCCTAATAATTAGAAAACTAACCTCAACTTTTGCACATCCAACTTCAAATCCAATTCAACAACACTGCCCACAATTAAGAATCATAAGATGATAAAACTATCAACCACTTTTAATGTTGAAAAATATACAAAAAAAAATATTGAGAAATGAGATTTACCTATTCCCTTTCAAGAATATCAAGTCTTCCACACTCAAAAACCCTCCTACAATATGCAATCCTTCTTTGCCTCCCTTTTAGTGTCTCTCTCTAAAAAATAGCTCAATCTCAAGTAAGAAATGAATTGAAGAGTGGTGTTTAAATCTGCGAAGTTGCGTTTGAACGCCAAAATGTCAAATTGCTGCTAGTTTTCCCGCGAGGAATTTTCAACTTTTTGCGTTCAAACGGATTATTTTGGTGTTCGGACACGTTATTCTAAACATATTTTAAGTATTTTTCGTTGGAACGCATGAAAGACCGTTATGACGTATAATAAGTGTTATATCTTATAGAGTTGCACTAGTATTATAATACTAATATACTAGATAATATTTAATTTTTATTATATATTTATATACTGATATTACTAATACTATTCAAAATAATCTATATTATAAATTGTATAACCTCAATAAGTGATGATACTACAAATTATATATTAAGTAATCTAAGTAACATGTACCTAATTATTATAAATTAAGCACTACATGTAAATAGTATAATACTTATGTTCTAATTAATATATACTAGTATATACAAAATAATTGATATATATGAAATTGAAGTACTTGATATATATTTATTATATATAACATTATCATCTTAATGTTATGTATAGTGCATGTATATTAAGTAATCTAAGTAACATATACCTAATTATTATAAACTAAGCATTACATGTAAATGGTATAATACTTATGTTCTAACCAATATATACTATAATATACAAAGTAATTGATATATATGGAGTTGAAGTACTTGATATCTATTTATTTTATATAACATTATCATTTTAGTGTTATGTGTAGTGCATGTATATTATAAAGACTACTTTTAGTATTTTATTTTTTACTAAGAACTTTATAATATTATTAGTGTCGTATGGTATATAATAATATCGTTATAACTAGCCGAACTGATAGCGGATTGCTTAAATCCCAAACTCTCTTATTTCCGTTCGAACAGATACCCCTTCATCCGAACATATACCCTTATAGTTCGAACGCTTAAAAACTAAGTTCGAACACTCCAACTAGTTCAAACGAGAAATATTTCGTTTGAACGAGTGTCGGGGTATATATGCCCAGCCCTCGCCGAACGCCTCATTTTTGCATCAAATAGTAGATTCCAAAACTTAGTTTTATTCGAACGAGAATCACACTCCACCTTCCTAAAACCATCATCTATAGTGAGATATATAAGGTATGGTCTCTCTAACCCCTCCTATTGGTTGAAAATGGGTTATGAACACCCATTTTTGTGTGGGTCGGATTTCAAATTGAATCTGACCCATTTTTCATGGTTTTTATAATTTATTTCCAAGTATTCATTGTTTCAGACCTTTAGGAGTGATATTAGGTTGATTTGGTTCGAATAGATTTAAGTTTTGTAGGAAAAAAGTAATGGCTGAGTCAACTCGGCCATTTCTCTTCATAGGGGTTTCCGTTCGGACGGGAATGACTCCCGTTCGAACAAGATGTAGGGGATGATCTTGTTTGTTCGAATGGACATATAACACGTTCGAACGTGTTATTTGTCCGTCCGAACGAGTAAGTTCCAAACAGAACAGTTTGATATACATATTGGTTTCATTTATGTATTTTGGGTTCCATCAAGCCTTCCTAACTTTTTCCATCACTTATTTGTATACAGTATACGAATGGTGGGTAGAAGTCAAAAGCGTGGGAGAGATCAGTTGAGCGCTACTTGGCCTGTGATCGCAGATCCAGTTGCCTCTACTCCCGTCTCTCCCGCTGCTCCCAGTGTTCCTGTTCGTAGGTCTATTCTTGTAGAGCGGCCTATCACTTTGGATGACTTCAGAGAGCTGGAGTGGGAGGGACACACCATCCACCAGATCTTCACGGAGCGAGGATGGATTTCGATCTGCACACAGGAGGAAATCGCATATCCTGATATGGTATGCGAATTCTATCGAGCATTGGGAGATCAGGTTGGAGATATTCACCACTACGTACTCATGGTGCAAGAAGTCAGCGTCACCTTCTCTCCTCGAATGATTGCAGAGTATTTGGACATCCCGCGCGTGACGGATGCATATCCTCATCCATCTGCAGCAGCAACAGCGTCTATATCTGTTAGGGCAGACACGAAGGCTGAATCCTTATCACCCTTCACTACATAGATTGCCAATGAGTTGGGTACTGGCTCAGACGCTGATGATAGCGACTAAGAGTACGTACCTGATGATGGTCTCACAAACAATCAGGTACGTGAGCTACTACGGCATCCCGAGGCTCCTGCATATGATGGCAGGAAGGCCATCAAACAGGTTGACTACATTCCATTATTCAGATTACTGAATTTGATAGTCGAGTACAACATAGACCCGAAAAAGCACAAGATGGATTTCGGGATGGATCGGGCACGACTTCTTGTGTGGGTAGCGAGGGAGGACCCAATTGATCTAGCACTGTATATTTTCTTTCGCATCAGACAGGAGTCACGATATGGGAGTAGAGGTAGTTTACCATTTGGACTCTTGATATTTGGCCTTCTACTTCAAGTTGGAGTTACAGAATGGATTGGTGAGAAAAGAGAACTTCAGATGGGGGCTCTCAACAAGATATCTATCAGTAATAGCAAGGGGCACCCCTATGTACGTACTCCAGGGTCGATTGATGCTACTATTAGTGCTGCTACCCAACCTGCAGGATTTACATTGGAGCAGTTGGAGGCAATGGTTGAGCGCGTGGTAGAGAGAGTGGCGACCCGCGTGGTAGCAGAGATTGAGGACTGCATCATGAGCAGGATAGATGATATAGAGACACGGATTAAATCTATGCAGGAGGACATATATTTGATACCGAAGTAGTATGAGTATTTTTATTTTATGTGTTTATCGAATAATATTATATATATTTTGAAATGTAATTAGTATTTTCTTTTATTTTTGGTGTTTATAACAATGTTCTTTTTTTATTTTCGTCATTTTACTTATTTATTGTGATAATAAAATAAAGAACATTTTAAAAGTAATTACATAAAATTAATTTTTGCATTTATAAATATTTTGAATGTTTCATAAATCATAAAATATACTATAAACACATTTTTTATATTTTGAAAATGATAAAATAAAATTAATAGAAAATAATATATATATATATATATACACACACGTAAATGAATAGTGATAAAAGAAATTAATCATTTCCAACTTGTTGTCCGTCCGAACAGTATAATTTGGGTTTGAATGGACTTGCGATTCCATCGCCACATTTTCCTCCAAATTTATTCTGTTCGGACAAATATTTCTCCATTCGAACGTATTTTTACGCTCGTTCGGATGGATTTTTGTCCATTTGAACGTATTTTGCAACTTGTCCAATTTTTGGGACGAGTTTTAAAAAATGTCTCTAAAAACTACTTTTAGGGACGAAACTTATTTGGTCCCTAATAAATTTCGTCCCTAAAAGTAAAATTTGTTGTAGTGTATATTTTGTAGTACTCATGTTTTCATCTATAAATCTCTAACAGTTCAATTATAAAAATAATATCTTTTAAATTTTCGAAATGGTTAATATGCTGAGAAACATGCAAATTAATAAATATGTTACGTGCAAGCGAAAGGAATGTGATAATTATTGTCAACTAAACAACTATATAATAAAATGGTTCATGATAAAAGAGTGTACGGAACCAAGGAATGTTATTGAGCGTGCCTTATCTTTACAAAGAATGTCAGCTCACATTAAGGCCTTGCCAAGCTCGAAGACTAAGGAATAGTACTTCAACTTGAAGCCTCCCCCTCGTGATTATCTGAAGTTAAATGTGGAATCTGGATGATGCTATAAATGTTTAGTGACCTTCATATATAGAGCAGGAGTTGGTGTTATACTCAAAGACGAAAAAGGTGATATAATAATGGCAGCAAGTAAGATTGAAACTGAAGCAGCAAGTAAGGAGCTATGTTTCTTTAGGTTTTGGATTAGAGAATTTGGGTTTGAAAGATGAGAAATTTTTTTGAACCTCTTAGATAAAAAAATCTAAATTATTGAAAAATAAAAAAAAATAATTTAAGACTAAATTGAACCAAATCCATCCTAGATGAACAAGCCTGTGATATGATATAATCAATGGTTATGAATTTTGCTTTCATTGAAGAAGGCAAATATAAAGGGAGCACGATTACTGTGCTAGCCGCAGGATTTTTTGGTTTGGTAGGGGCCGGTTATGCTGAGGCTAGGGGGTTTCACGCTCAATTCTACGACAGGAGATCATGCCATTGTTGAGTATAACTTACTGTATGTGTTGCATTATTGATGTCTGTTTCCACTTTGCTTACACTTGTGAAATTCGATAATAATATTCAATAGAATAATGTTAGGGAGCATCCAGCACTCATAGCACACACTCACATGAACATCACATGATTAGTACTTATAAATACTATTTATGTAAGCGTGTATACGAGTGTTGGGTACTCCTAACATTACTCTTTCCAATAATATTGATATCTACCACTCTATATTTTAAGCTCAAGTCCGGTGATCCTTTTATTTATCCAACATCAAAATAAATATAAAACTACATGCCAGCTGTGCAAGATGCAGATCGGAGTGGATGCAGGGGAAAGCTTTTTATATGCTATGATCAACTATATATTATATATTTTAAGCATATTAGGTTGTTAAACCAATTTGTAATCCAACTATCTAGTGATCATCACGTTTGCCGCAAAGGCCAAAACAGGCATCTTCCCTTCCTTGACAAGCCAGCCACCCTTCCCCCGATCTCAAGCTACCTAGCTAGCTATCAGCACTCAGGTGTCCATGAACTATTTGAGCTCTACGGCAGCCTGTGCCTCACAATTATTCATGATTAGAAAGCATATATATAGATCAAGAACAGAAGTTGTTAATACATCGTACAAATTGGATTAGGAAAACCAAGAACTGCTTGCCTGGTAATAATTACTTTTAAGGCCTCGCTTGGATTCGAAAATGAGATGAATTGAGATGAGTTGAGTTTATTTTTTATTATTATTATTATTTTGAGATTTGAAAAATGTGTATTGAGAATTGAAAAATGTGTATTAAGAATTGAAAAATGTGTATAGGAATTTGTGTTTTATATAAAAAATTATAAAAATATAATAATGAAATGAAGATGAGTTGAGATGAGTTAAGATGAGTTGAACTTACCTTCGAATACAAACGAGGCTAAGTCTATCATCCACAAAATACAAAATTAGAAAATAGATCATGAAAGCTCAGGAGCAAAAATTCAAAAAAAAAAAAAACAGAAATGGGAACAAAATACAAGATTGTAAATAAGTTATTGTATTTTAAAAAGATTAGTCCTATTCTGCCTTTTTAATTTGTTCACTTGGCGTGCTCTTATTGCACTTTTTTTTTTCTTTTTATTTCAAACATTTCTTAAACATGTTTAATTATTTTAAAAAAATAAAATATCAATACACTAATACCTTAACTAACCCTTATGCAAAAAATTAAATTTTAAACAAAAAATTAAATGCATAAACGATGAAAAGAGGAGGGTAAAGTGAGACGATATAGTAATGTTACTCTTCTCAAATTAAAAATACTAAACTTCTTGGCTTTTTACCTACCAACTTTTTGAAATTTTTAAACGCTAATTTCATAAGTTAAACTTTATTTAGTTGGTGAGATAAGATTAGATAATTTTAAATAAAAATTGAAAGTTGATTATAATATTATTAAAATATTATATTTTAATATTATTATTATTTTAATATTTTAAAAAATATATATTTATTATATTTTGTCTAAAAATTTTAAAAAATACAATAATAAATAAATAAATAAATAAACTAAAACACTCAATCCAAATTGACATTTTTTAAGGAGAAATGCTTTGAATTTAGAAGTGAGTTGCTCAATTTACTTCTATTTTATCATTACATTTTTATAATTTTTTATAAAAAATATAAATTTCTATATACTTTTTTCAAATCTTAATATATATTTTTAAATTTTAATATATATTTTTTTTAATTTTAAAATAATAATAATATTAAAAAATAAATTAAATTTATACCAACTCATTTTATTTTTAAATTTTATCTTTCAATTTAAACGAGATTTTAAATTTTCTTAAAAAAGGTTTCCGCCTGACGTGGCATACTCATGTGACAGCCACTTTAATTAAATAATAATAATAATAATAATTACCTTATCTTTTGAGCTCTACACCGTCAGATCTCACATTGTCTTCAGAACTTCAAGTACCATCCATCTCTACCGAAACTCATTTGGCTTTGATCTTCCGAAACTGGCGTTAGGACTTGTTTGGATTTAGATAAGAAGTTAACTGAGATGAGTTTAATTAATTTTTTAATATTATTATTATTTTAAAATTAAAAAAAATTAATTTAAGATTCAAAAAATATGCATTAGAATTTTAAAAAGTTTAATAAAATTTTTGTTTTGTATGAAAAATTAAAAAAATATAATAATAAAATAAATATAAATTAAGATGAGTTTAATTATCTTTAAATCCAAACCCGACCTTCTCTTCCAAAACTTACTTAATTTTCACATTTGGATCATCACTTCTCTTCTTCCCTTGTGTTCGACCAAGCAAGGTAGATCCCTCTCTGCCCAGTAAGGTAGAAGCCTTACAATTTAAAAATTTCAGAAAACTCAATATTTTCCTTTCCTTTGCTTAGCTACACAAAATCTGAAAGTTTGAGTTATATTTCTACCTAACCTAATTCTTAGTTGTAAAATTCATAACTTTTTGTTTGCATAAATATATACGACATTTAGATATTTCAAGAATTATAAGTTCACTGCTGCCACTTAAATTTTTTAAGGAAAATCACATTTTGTATTTTTTATATGTTTTCCAATAACCAAACAGAGGGCTTTTAGCATAATACCTAATCTTATTTTTTTTTTTTTTGTTAGACTTGGATTGTTTAAAAGGATTTTCCTTTACAACTACAAAATCCAAAAAGCCACTAATTTCTTTTTCACACATCTAGGACTTTTTCCTCCTAGTTAACCGAACAAACACGCAGAGCGAGCTGGATAGCGAGAGCTGCGTGCTGAAAGATGATCTCAGAAATGTAGTAAGCCGGTGCCGGACTGTCGTGAAATGTCGGTTAATGGACCACTGAAGCTGAATGAACTCACGGAAGCGGAAAGAAGCCTACAAAGATGAATGCCTTCTCAAACGTTTTTGGCCTTTTGTTTTATTTCTTCTATTTTCTGTTTGTTTTTTTTTTTTTATTATGTGTCAGTACACTTGTATTACACGTCAGGCAGAAAGGATAATCGGAAAAAGGTGTAAGTGGCTGTAATAAGAACTCTTTTTTAAGTCCTTAAAAAATAAAGGCGTGTCATAGTGGGGTTGTTGGTAGGTGCACTACTGCACCGAGACTTGGGAAAGCGTATGTACTAATAAGTAGACAGGTACCCTGTGCTCCCATTGTAATTTGTGAGCCACCAGCCATCTGGGCAGTACTGACGAATCATTCCAATGGCTACAGTCCTTCCCATCTTGGCTTCCCAAATCATCATTTTCTTCCTTATCTCGCCCTCCATAATTTTAGTCGCCGGAGCAGATCAGTTCTTTGCAAAAACCCTAGACCGAAAGCTACATGGGCTGAAGAAAGAAAAGCTTAGCCATTTCCGCTTCTATTGGCATGACATTGTCAGCGGCCGTAATCCCACTGCTGTTGCAATCGTGCGTCAGCCCTCCAACTCGTCAACAGGCTTTGGCTTTGTAAGTATGATTGATGACCCTCTAACCATGGGACCAAAACTAAGCTCAAAATTGGCTGGTAGAGCGCAAGGACTTTATGCCTCTGCTTCACAAGAAGATGTTGGTCTATTAATGGTTATGAACTTTGCATTCATTGACGGAAAGTACAACGGAAGCACCATCACCGTGCTAGGGAGGAATGCGGTGTTCAACGCCGTGAGGGAGATGCCGGTGGTCGGAGGTAGCGGCCTTTTCCGTTTTGCCAGGGGCTATGTTCAGGCCAGGACTCATACCTTTGATATCAAGACCGGAGATGCGACGGTTGAATACAATGTTTATGTGTTGCATTATTGATCCTCTCTTGACCATTTGTGGTGAACTTTATTCCATTCTACTCGTTTTTTTAGGTGATTAATTTTAAATTATGCTGCACACTTTTTATTACTTTAAGCTAAGTGGGGATGGCTTGAGTTATTTAGATTAATTATTTTTAGTAATTTCACTAGACTAATTCCTCTCTAAATAATATCACTTTATGGCCATTTTTATTTATTTTATTCCTTTTTTCGGCGTGACCATTTTCTGAGGATGCCAGGCCCATAACGTTGTCGGCTTATGAAGGCTCATATAAATGCCATTTTGGACCTGGCCTGTTCATCGACATTGATGAGCCTATATCAGGGAGTACCCAATCGCTCCCGTATATGATGTGATTTATTGTCAAGAATGGAACTGAAACTCTGGATCATACCTGAAACATGATTAATTGATCATATGCTTAGAAATAAAGAATATATGTGATTCTCGGTGCAAAAAGTAAAAAAGTGGGGCTAATAAGTCGTGACGGAGAGAGAGCTCCAAAATTACTAAAGAGATCGTGATAGTCGTATTGAAAATATGGACTTCTCAAATTCTCCCTATCAGAATTTATTTTTGACAAAATACTAAGAAATATAGAGAAATAATAACAATACAAAAATTTACGTGAAAAATTTCAAAACAGGAAAAAAATTATTAGACCCAGAGAAGAAAATACACTATGTAAAAAATTGTTACAATCATACAATTTTTCTTCTCACCCCAACAATACCCACAAAAACTTCTCCTACTAGTAAAACTCTAACTTTCACCTCTTTTCTTTTTACATACAAAAAGGACAATATAAGAATTTTACTAAAGTCAAAAGTTACTAAATAAGTTTCTGATTGATATATTTAAACCAATGAAGCTAAACCCATTTTTATAGGCTTATGAGCTTGTTCCCTTATTCACTCCTTTCCCATGTGAGATTCAATGAGCAACACCTAACAATCTCCACCTTGCGACATTGACTGATCCCACAGCCACGCTCCACCGCAATGAGGATTTTCATAACTTTCGCTACCATGTTCCACCATAAAAGCATACTCATTTAGAATAAACCAATTCCAAACATTTCATTTCGGCCCATGTCGAAAATAACTTTACTGAAAAATTATGGTGCAACTCCCACGTTTAGCTTTCCTAGAAGTTCATCAGTCATCGACATGAATTTTCACTACACACCCTTTATCAATGCCAAACCAATGCCTGTGTGCAAACTTGTGGAACTGCTAATATTAACACATCTTTTATCATGACAACTTTGCGATTAGTGGCATGCTATAAGGATGTACATGTCTCTTTTAACAAATATCGTCTTCTGTGAATAGAGATACAATGTTAGCTTCATTGTCAGTATCTCTATTTACTAACTTGGAACCTCTTACCGAACCTGCTCCACCTCTTGGACAATTTTTTCTGACGTACCTAGGTTGTCCACACACCCAGCAGACTGCTTTCTTCTTCATAGAGTTTTTCCTCTTCCAATCACTAGTTGTCACCATTGCTAAGTTCTCAGGTGAACCATTACTTCCATCACTCAGCCTTCTTTCTTCAGAAAAGAGTTTACTAGTAACTTCTGAAAAAATTATTTTCTCCTTCTCATGTATCAAAATAGGTTTTATACGCTCATAGGAAGACGGAAAAGACCAGATCAGCCTCAAAGCTTGATCCTCATTATCAATTTTAACTCTATTAGATTCTAACTCAGAGACAATGCCATTTAGAACACTTAATTGATCTCAAATAGTCGTACATTCACTCATCTGCAATGTATGAAACTGCTCCTTCAGGTACACTCGATTCGAGACACCCTTCATCTGATACAACTCTTCGAGCTTTTCACAGAGTCTCTTTGCCGTGAATATTCCATGCACATTTGCAAGAATATTCTTGGCCAGGCACAGACGAATTGTACTTGCCGCTCTCAAATCCAGATCCTCCCAATCTTCATCGCTCATTCCAGATCTGCTTTTTGTTTCACCAGTAGCGCATAGACCGTTACTGACTTCAGGGACTGGTCTGCCTTTCAACGCCTTGTATAATCCTGATTGACTCAAGATATCCTTGACTTGCACTTGCCATAAGCCAAAATTGATTATCCCTTCAAATTTCTCCACTTCAAATCTGATAGGATTTGAAGCCCTACCTCCTAACATAGCTTCGATGAATTTTATCGTAGAAATGAATAGTACCCACTAAGTAAGTTCCCCGAAAAGATTGATCTTTCCTAGACAGAACTTCAAGGTTCCCAGGAAATATTGGAGGGTCACAACAGACATACTTAAAATTTCCAATCTCTTAGACAGAACTTCCTTAGACTGTATGTATCCATACTATCACACCAAATCTCCACATCGCCAAAATAACCTAGTGGTTTTGATACCACTTGTTGGGAATCTGGACCTCCCAAATTGATAACAACACAAGAATTTACATGGAAAACTCCAAAACTGTAGAAAAACCACCAGACCCATAGAAGAAAATACACTATGTGAAAAATTGTTACATTCACACAATTTTTCTCCTCACCCTAACGACACCTACAAAAACTTCTCCTACTAGTAAAATTCTAACTTTTACCTCTCTTTCTTTTACATATAAAAAGGACAACAGAGAAATCTTATTAAAGTCAAAAGTTACTAGATAAGTTTTTGACTGGTGTAGTTAAACCAATGAGGCTAAACCCATTTTTATAGGCCTATGGGCTTGCTCCCTCATTCACTCCTTTCCCATGTAGGATTCAAGGAGCAACACCTAACAAGTCGGGCACCAACAATTTTAATATTTTACTAAACTCTTTATATATAAGAGTACCCTAACAAAATTTGAGAAACAAAAAGTACGAAAATGAGTAAGATAGGATGATTATAATTTGGAAAATTTCAGGTAGATTGCAGATTTTGTGATAGCGCAGGGCCATGCACGTCTCTTTGCTACCACAATAGACAGATCTAAAGGATTTGATTGTGGGAGTTCATTGGTCTGCTGTGTGTGGTGAGAAAAGCACTCGGAAACTCAGAAGGGGTGGCGTGGGAAGATCACTTGCGGTGGTTGGTGATGCGTGAGGCTTACATGCAGCAATATCTACAGAATGGTCACTTATCTTCGAACGATTTGAATTCTGGGAGCCTTCTCATCACATGCGCATCTCTTGGACGTTGTTGGAAAATTACATATATGTCTTTTTAGCCCATGAGGAAACACAAAACTAAGAAAATAGAACTCATTTTAACAAAACAAAAAAAATGGGTAGATGGATAAAGAAGAGAATGAGAGGAAAAAAGAGGAAGCTTAAGCATTTCATATTTTCTGGCTATAAATCAGATTTGAGTTTTGGAATCTTTTCTATGTGAGAGAGAGAGATTGATTTAGCTAAGAAATATGTAAACATGTATGTACATTGAGTTAATTATTGCAATTCACCCCATTCATTTTTAAAAGAAAAATACTATAGATACAAATAAATCTCACAAAGAAATCCAACACATTAATGTGGCACAAAATTCTTCCATTTTTTTTCTCCTCTCCCCCCACCCCATGCTCGCCACCCATGTCTTCTCTACATGCCTGCCATGGTGGTCGGGGACCACCTTTGGATGGGTAGAAGACGTCGACACTTTAAGCAGTACTACTGACGCGGAGCTCATAGTAATGCTATCTATTGGCTTTGGAGGTCGGGAGCCACCCAAGCGTCAAACAATGTCGATAAGGAGAGAAAATGGAGGAAAATGGGGGAAAAGAGAGGAAAATGGGGAGGAGGGAAGAGTCACGTGGAGAAAGGGGGGTGGGGGAAGAAAAAAAAACAAAGAATGAGACATGGCATACTAGTATACCACATCAATTTGTGAGATTTTATCGTATCGCTAATAGCCCTATTTTTAAAATTGAGTTTGCAGCAAATACATGGGGGACTCTCAGCTAGCCAGGGATGATAAATTTGTGTTCACATAATTCATTTTCAGTTAGGCCTAGTTTGTTGTCGTAAAAAAGATGATGAGATGTGATTAAAATAATAAATTAAATACAATATTTTGAGAAAATAGTTTTTAATATTATTTCTATATTGTGATTTAAAAAAGTTGAATTATTTATTTTATTTTTTGTGAGAATTTGAGACAATTATAATGATTAAATGAAATGAGTTGAGTGAAGTTGTAAAACAAACAAGGCCTTAATCGATGTGTAAAGGACAAACCAAACCCTACTTAAGCCAGTTCCAATAGTAAAATGATCCAAACTTATTTAATCTCAATATCCAAACATATAGTTTCAAATACTTTTCACTTTCAAATCTTCAATTAATATGTTTTATAAAATTTTGCATTTTGTTTGAAAATTTGATTTTTTAATATCTTTATACAATTTTTTCTATTTGATTTTTCAAAATTTTATAAAACATATTAATTTAAACTATTTCATTATTATTATAAACTATCTTACTACTCCTCACATATCATCTCATTTTAATTTATTATCCAAACGAGGCCTTATACCAAAGAGTGTAAAAGGCTAAACTTAATTCATAGCCTGTTGAATTTTGACTTATTTAATAACCTATTAATTGGACATTTCAGTAGTAGATTAAATCAAACTTGATTCAACAATCTTCTCCGTTGTTTAACAACTTGAACATAAATGTGCCCAAGGTCATGAGTTGTCATGCATATTTTGGGTTGGGAAAAAGAAAAGGAACAGCCAGTGTGCAGCTGCACACCAGCTATTTGAAAAGAAAAAAAAATAATAAAAAAATGTTGTGAGGGAGGTGTGCAGGTATGCAGCAGTATAGTTATTGATGTCAAACACCCCCCTTTGGATTGCCATGTACAAGGCTAGCTAGTTGTATATAACATTCACTATTCCCTTCATCATATATAAATACATACAACCTATTCCAGTTTATTTGTCCTAACTTAATACCCAGATAGGATAGAGAACTTCCCATGGCTAGACTTCTTCTTGTCTTGGTTTCCCCTTTCATCATTTTCCAACTCCTGATCTCTAATTCCTCCACATTTCGGCCACCGCAGAGTATCAGGGCTACACGTATGAAGCCTGGACCTGAAGTTTCTTGGGCTCAAAAACCAAGAGCTTAGCCATTTCCACTTATACTGACAGGCTGACATAGAGCTGTGCTCCGACTCCGAAATTGTCGGAGTTCGGAGTTTCCGACTCCGACTCCGACAATCATCGGAGTCAAAAGCGGACTCCGACTCCGAGATACTCTCGGAGGCCGACACCGATCGGAGTTCCGATTGGAAGTTCGGAACTCCGAACCCCGATCGGAGTTCCGATCGGAACTCCGAATTTAGTTTCCTTCGGCGAGTTCGATATGGGCCAAATTACACTCATTCCGAAACTAAATTCTTCCAATTGGGCCATACATATTCCATATGAACTCATTTGTTCAATTGAGATGTAAAGTTTGTGAAGAAATAAGTTAACCGTGCTTAGTAGCTTACTTAACAATTAACATGTATGCCTAATGCGGCAATGCCTATACAGCTATACTTTTTCACATCTATTAAAATAATATTATTTTATTCTTTATTTATTATTTTTTGTCTTATTATTTGTTAAAATAATATACTTTCCTTACCTCTATTTTCATTCTTAACCACTTAGACTTGTCACTGGGCAACTGGCAAGTAATTAATCCATCAGTCATACAGCTTCTGACGTGCACGATCTATGATAATGGAGCCAAATATTTGAGTTTCCCGCATAATCTCTTTGGGTTTACGGCGCGGCGCGCATGGATATTGGATAGGATATTAGGAAGTAACTTTTTTTATTTTAACTTGCGTAACTGCATTTAATGGTTGAAGCTGATTTGAGATAGAATAAATTTTTTTTAATGATGAAAAAATAAATTAAGATAATAAAATAAGTTTTATGAGATTTATCTCAAATGAATTTTAATATATTTTAATATTATAATAAATTTAGATATAGTTATAAAATTTTAAAAAATTATGAATTTCGTATATAAAGAAATATTTAATTAAAATCTCATAGTCATATGAATTTACTGATATGCGAATTGAGTATTTACTATTTAGATACTAGATTCAATTGAGTTGCCACAAAGCCCACAACTATTGATCTATTCAAGTTTCAGTTTTCACTACTAAGTACTAATTAGTCTTAAACAATTAAACAAAAAATACAAAGTACTAAGTAGTAATTACAATGCTAATGCCAGCCAATAGCGTTATAGCATAATACAAAAAATAGTAATACAAAAAAAAGTCCAGGACTCTAAACTATTAATACAAAAAATAATATAAAATATAAATTAAATTTTCAGTGATAGTCTGATGACTCTGGTTCAATGGGACGGTTGAGACCCGTATCGATGTTACAAAATAATAATAATAATAATTGCTGCAGCCTTGAACTTTGTTGTTGGAAGTTGGAACTTATACAGAATCGTACCTGTCTACCTGAGATTAAGATAAAAATAAAATGTATTATTATATATGAAAAAAATTAAAATTAACCAAACATGAAACAAGTAATTATAAATTAGAGAAAAAATATACGTAATCGATAGTTGCTCCATCAGTCATCGGCAAGTATGGTAGGGTTGATAACTAAATCTGTAAAATCATAAACAGTATAAATTAAAATTTAAATAGATTTATTAAAATGAAATTATAAAAAAGATTATTGAAATAATTTAATAATTATATAAACTTTTTACTTTAATCATTTAAAAAGAATTATATAAATTAATTTAAGTTTACCTGACTCAAGTCTGTAGCTCACGGCATCGATGCCAATACTCTCTAGTCCAGTAGGTACATCTCTGAGCCAGTTTTGTGTGCAAACGAGGGCTTCCACGGTTGACGGTGACAATGAACTCCGGTAGGCATCCAACACCCGACCTCCAGTGCTAAATGCCGATTCAGATGCAACCGTAGTGATAGGAACGGCTAGTACATCTCGAGCAATACGAGAGAGAATCGGGTACTTGGGTGAATTAGCTCTCCACCAAATCAAGATCTGAAACTCCTCGCTAGGCTCCTCAACCTCTGCCAGTAAATATCGTTCAACCTCATTTGTACACTGCAATGGATTTCTCGATGACCGTGCATGAAACGACGTCATGACGTTAAAGCCTCGGGATCGACTGGCTACACTGGCCTGACTCGATCGAGCATCTGTGGCTGGTCCTGAGCTCAAACTCGAACGTGAGGTACCCATGGCTCGTGAGGATGAAGCAGGACTACTGGCACTGTAATGGGTGTACAACTCGTTCAAATCTGCCTTGAGTGCTGTGATAAACGACATAGCCTTCACTGACCCGAGAACCTCTGTTGCCCACCATTCTACCACTGCCAACTTCAATCGAGGGTCGAGGATCGACGCTATGAACAATAATCTATTTATCTTCTCAACTTGCCCCCAATATTTATCATATTTGGACTGCATCTGTGATGCCATACCAGATAACAATCCACTCGGGTCAGCACAACCTTCTTTCAAGTGGTGGTGTAGCATGGAGATCTCGCTAAACCACATGTTTGCCGTCGCATATGCAGATCCAGAAACCCGCATCGTGATGTCATAAAAGATTTGTAAAAATGTGACAAACTCGGATACATGTTGCCAATCAATGTTGTCTGGCGGACCGAGCCCCCTTCCATCAGGCTCTAGTAAGGCATACCTCAAACCTCCATCCTCAATCTCTAGCCGCTCAAATGCCTTCTGGTACTTTAGTGCCACATCCAACATCAGATATGTGGAGTTCCATCGAGTGGGAACATCCAGGCACAACATCTTTGAAGACTCAATCCCAACCTGTTCTGCTATAGCCTTGAACTTTTGTAGCCTTTGGGGAGAAGCCCTCGCGTACCGCACAATGTTGCGAACTCTCTTGATAGAGTCGTCTATATTTTCCAACCCCTTAACTGTTTCATCAATGAAAAATATTTAATTATCATAATAATAAAAAAAATGGTACTATTTTCAAAGACTTTAATCATAAAAATATTAAAATACAAAATACAAAATTAAAACCAGAAAGACTCACCAACAATAAGGTTGATTATATGAGCAGTGCATCGAATGTGGATATACTGGTGATTTTTAATCACATCTTCTCTCGCCCTCGTATTTCGGATAAACCATTCGATGGCGGTCTCATTTGCACCGGCATTGTCAACTGTAACGCACAATATTTTTTGGATGCCCCAATCAACCAAACAATCATCCATCTCCGCTCCTATCGATGCACCCTTATGGTCAACTATTTCTTTAAATCCAATAATCCTTTTTTTAAGATTCCACTCACTATCAATGTAATGTGCTGTGATACACATGTACGAGGTATTCTGTACCGACGTCCATGTGTCGGTCGTAAATGACACTCTCTGGCCAGTGGTGGAGAACATCTTCTTCATTTCTGCCTTTTCCCTCAGATGCATCTTCATACAATCTCGCATCACTGTATAATGGGATGGGATTGGAAATCTTGGTTCAAGAAGCTTCACAAAATACCGGAACCCATCCTTATCAACCGTGGTAAAGGGCATCTCATCTTTTATAATCATCATCGCAAGCGCCTCACGAAACATCTTCTCACTGTATTGAGGGACAACTAGATTCCTTGTCTGTGTCCCTGTCCCATCAGTGGCTATAGAAGTCTCGTAGCTAAGATTAGTCTGAGACCCACCTGCGTCTGTATTTGATAATTTCTTACCAATATTAGTCTTAAATGAAAATTAAATGGGATTATAATCACAAAACTAATTAGCATATAAAGCAACTAGCAAGACACTAACCTCTTGATGCCATCCCCTTCGCTATTTGGTAGCGCTTGCAACCGTTCAGATGTGCTGAAAGGCAAGAAGTGCCTTGCCTTTTTGAATGACACCCAACTCGAGCGCCACAATGATTGCACTCAGCCCGTGGGTTCTGGGGATCCCCACCCTCAACCTTCTCAAAATGTTCCCATGTCCACGATCTTTTTTTATTTGACCGTGGACGGGGTGGCCTCGCAGCTGTAGGGTGTACTGGTACATCCAGATCCTGAATCGGATCGTCTCCAAGGCCCACCTCCTCCTCCTCCATAAACTGGTCGGGATCTTCCACTTCCAATTCTATGTCGATTGGAAGTGGAAATCCACTGCTAGCACACGAGGTTTGTGCTCGAGTGGAGGGTAGCCGACTACGGCTCGAAGCTGCAGCGTGGAGCGCCGAAGGAGTCCCACCATCCGGATTCGGAGCCTCATGTGGAGTCGGAATCCCACTAGCACTACGTGAGGGATCCATCTGTTTGTAATTGTAGACCTAGAATTCAAGTATAATAATATAAAAAATATTAGTAAATTCCTAAAAATTATAAATTTATAATGTTATTAGTGTAGCAAAATGCAATATTAGGAAGAGGCAAGAGGCCAAGAGCCATGAAGTGCATCTATATATATATATATATGCAATAAAATTACAACACCCTATGACTGTCCAAACAACAACACTCTACTCTTAATGAAATGATAAAAATCCCTACAAGGTGAAAGACAAAATCGAGTAAATGAAAGACTCTAACAACATGAAGTGCAGACTCTCCTCTAAGAAATTAAAATGAACAAACTGTCAAGCAGAGTTTATCTTACAACATTTTAAACATTTAAACAAGCTGTCAAGAATAGTTGTAAATATAACAATACAAGGTATATTACAATTTGTAAATACAAGAATCATTGTAATCTGTCCAGCGTAAACACAAAATCTCAAGTGTCAAGTCTCAGACTCTCAACATCAGCGATCAGCGACACAGTGTAGTACAATAAGTTAGTAATAGTATAATATCGATGTGGCTGTTTTTTAACCACACAAAATACATATAAAATTAAAATGCATAATTGATTTTTTCTTTAACTTTAAGATTAATTTATTTAGTTCAGATAATTTTTTTATTTTAAATAATGAAATTTTTAATATTTGTTTAAAATTTTTCATTAAGAGGCCTTAGGCAACCATCTTAGCCAACCGCCTAATTCGCGTAATGAATGAGCCGCCCTGGGCCACCCCATTGTCAATACATGCACATATACACCACATGACCAATATTGGTCTAGACAAATATGATTGCATTTGGTTAGCATATAGTAGAGAGAGAGGGTTGCTATATAAACGGGGAGGACCTCCGTTGCTGCTTTCTATCTACGAACGACATGGCCAAGCAAATGTATATTTGAATCTCTAATGAACTTTTCATCTTCCTCTGGAGACCAAAGTCCGAGAAAAAGTTAACTTTGAAAAGAAGAGAGAAAATGAAGATATAGAGAAATACGGATGGAAGTTTTAACCTTAACCTTTTTCTTAAATAAGAGACATAAATAAGAATGATGAAGATGCAGAGTAATACGGACGGACGGATGGTAACTTTGTCATAAATCTTCTTGCACGATTATTGATATTTTGTTTTTGTAAAGCACGGCTATCAATACAAACAAACGTCCGTTAAAAATACAAATGAATTAAACGAAAATTGTTAAAATAAGAATTTCTGGTAGATAGGCTCTTTATATATAGAAAGATATATATATATATATATATAACGTCCCGCGCCAAGAGATGATCAGAAGGCTAGTCATGATATATATTAGTACTGGTACTACCGCCGCTGTAACAAATTGAATACATGGATTGGGAAAACATTTATTCGAATGATATTGTGATCAGGATTCTAGAAACTGGCAAAAAGTGTTAGTTTAATTTATAGCTCATGAGATGGATCGATGGAGCAATAAAAGAGTTTTTAGATAAAAGATGAAATATGATCACAGATCAATTAATCTTATAACTTCGACAATTAATAATATTGCTTTAGTTTATATAACACAATTATGATTCTTTTTTTTTCCATCGCTTTAGTTTATCTTATTTTTTTCTCTAACAAAAGACGTTGGGGCCGGTGACTAAAATTTTAAACGTCGCACACTGCACCTAAGATTACTTTCAAAGCCACGCTGCACCTCAACTCGTGATCTCTCCTAAAATTTCAAACCCAAGATCTAGCTACCACCGTCTACAGATCGACCTTTTCCGAGGATCAAAATTGCTACATGCAAAAAGTACAAGTTGTCTTCAAAAATAAATAATAATTCTTCAAATTTAAAGAATTTTAAAGTTTTACTATTCATTTTTAAAGACAACTTGTATTTTTATTTCCTTCTCCTATTTTTATTTTCTCGTATTTGATTAAATATGACAAAAAAAATTTGATATGTATGCAAACTTATATTTTTAAAAAATATATATATATTGACTAATCTAATGCTAGTATTCTTAGTTAAATAAAGATCAGCTATATTAGTATTTGACTAATTCAATGCCAATGTTTTTATCATTTGAAAACTTAGTCTTGCGGCCAACACCTTGTGCTAGAAAAAGAACTAAATCAGAAAACTAATACCATATTCACAGAATCACAAATACAACAAATTTACAACAACAAAAATTAAAATGAACAAAAATTAATGAGTAATGACTATGTAAATACCAAATAGTAAATTGCAACAACAACAACAAGTCAACAACAACAACAAATATAGGGTTTACTGAGAAATTGCAAATCATAAATAAATTTACAAATCGTGGCTACTGCGGCACTGCCTAGTGCCTACTGGCTCATGTGAATCCGATGAGGTAAATAAATGCGACGGAGAGAGAGGAAAAGAAAATACCTTGGGGCCTTGGGCAGTGGGTCCGTGAGAAATGCGTGACTCGTGAGAGGGGCTGTGCGTGGCAGCGTGCAAGGAAAACGGCTTGAGAGGTGAGGCCGTGAGGGGAGGTGCAACGGCGAGAGCAAGGGACCAGTGTTGCTGAAGGGGCGACGGTGAGAGGGAGTGGACTCAGGCTGAGGGGGGACGGCTAGAGGGCTGAGGGCTGAGGGCTGAGGGCGACTCGAGACCGAAGAAGAAGTGAAGAACTGAAGAACAGAAGAAGAAAGAAAGAAGAAGAAGGAAGAAGAAATAGCTGGGGGCCTGGGGCAGTGGGGCGTTGCCGTTTACATACCCTAGCCTAAACGACGCCGTTTCTATTTAAGTGGAACGGCGTCGTTTAGCTAAGTTTTAAAAAAAAAAATTAAGATGCAAAACGACGTCGTTTTGCATCTTTTTTTTTTTTTAAAAAACTTCGGAGTTTCGGAGTCGGAGTTCGGTATAAAACCTGACTCCGACTCCGAAATCCGACTCCGAATCCGGAGTCGGAAATTTCCGACTCCGAATTCCGAACTCCGATTTCCGACACCGATCGGAGTCAGAATCGGAGTGGAGTTCGGACGGAATTCGGAATTCGGAAATTTTGCCCACCCCTAGGCCGCTGACAGCACCCAAAATCTCATCCACAGGCTTGGGTACAGTAACTATGATTGATATCTGGACCCTCTAAGATTGGGAGCCCACATAAGCTCCAAATTGATTGGAAGGGCCCAAAGATTTTATGCCTTCGTCTGACTGTCACAAAAAGACGTTGAGCTTTCTTTAAAAAAACAAAAAAGACGTTGAGCTGTTAATGGTTATGAACTTTGTATTCACTGAATTAGGAAAGTACCATGGTATCACCATCACCAAACTAGGGTGGAACCCCATACTCTTCCACAATGTGAGGGAGTTGTCGGTAATTGGCAGCACCGACCTTTTTCGATTTGCTAGAGGTTGTGTCGAGATCAGGACTCACGTATTTGATCTCAAGACATTGGATGCCATAGTTTAGTACAATGTCTATGTGATGCATACTGCATTATTGACTATTGATGCTCTTTAGGATTCTTTTGGATAGTGAGATTAGATAAGATGATTTCAGATAAATAATAAATAAATATTTTAAAAATATAATTTTAATCTTATTAATATTTTGGGGTCTAAAAAAATTAAATTATTTATTATATTTTATATGTGAATTTGAAAAAATTATAATAATGAGATGATCAGATGAAATAAAATCATTTCAATATCCAGAGGAGACCTAGTATCTTGACCTTTTGCTTGTTTTTTCGGGTGAAATATTTTCCTGTGTGTTGGTTAATTTTGAGTTAAGAGCAATAACTATTACATCTCTTAATTTTTTATTGGGAATCTGGACCTCCCAAATTTTCTCCACCAGAATTTACTTTTAATAGAATTCCAAGAAAAATAGAGAAATAAACACAATATAAGAATTTAAGTGGAAAACTCCCAAAACAGGAGAAAAACTATCAGATCCAAAGAAGAAAATTTACCATGTGAAAAATTGTTACAATCACACAATTTTTCTCCTCACCCCAACAACACCCACAAAAACTTCCCTACTAGTAAAAATTTAACTTTCACATCTTCTCTTTTTATATAAAAAAAGGATAACAGAGAAATTTTACTAAAATAAAAAATTACTAGCTAAGTTTTTGACTGGTGTACTAAACCAAAGAGGTTTAGCTTCCTTATATAGGTCTTGGCCTTACCCCTTCACCCACATCTTTCCCATGTGGAATTCCAAATGAGCAAAAAATAACAATCTTCACCTTACGACTTTGACTAATCCCAAAGTCACGCTCCACTGCAATGAAGATCTTCATAACTTTTGCTATCATGCTCCACCATAAAAGCATACTCACTTAGAATAAACTAATTCCAAACATTTCACTTTGGCCCATGTCGAAAGATAACATTGTTGAAAAATTATGGTGCAACTCCCACATTTGGCTTTCCTGGAAGTTCATCAGTCATCGACATGAATTTTCACTACACACCCTGCATCAATGCCAAACCAATGCCCGTGTGAAAATTTATGAAACCGCTAATATTAACACATTCTCTATCGTGGCAACTTTGGAATTAGCGGTATGCCATGAGGATGTACATGTCTCTTTCAACAGACATCGTCTTCTGTGAATAGAGATACAATGTTAGCTTTATTCTCAGTATCTCCATTTATTGACTTGGAGCCTTTTATCGAACCTGCTCTACCTCTTGGACAATTTTTTCTGACGTGCCCAGGTTGTCCACACATCTAGTAGACTGTTTTATGCTTCAAGGAGTTCTTCCTCTTCCAATCACTAGTTGTTACCATTGCTAAGTTCTTAGGTGAACTATTACTTCCATCACCTAACCTTCTTTCTTCTAAAAAAAAGTTTATTGGTAATCTCTATTTTTTTTTTCTCATTCCCATTTATCGAAATAGGCTTTATATGCTCATAGAAAGGTGGAAGAGACCAGATCAACCTCAAGGCTTGATCCTCATCATCAATTTTAACTCTAATAGATTCTAACTCAGAAGCAATGCCATTGAGAACATTTAAATAATCTGAAATAGTCATATATTTACTCATCCGTAGTGTATGAAACTGCTCCTTTAGGTACACTCAATTTGAGACACCATTCGTCTGATACAACTATTCAAGTTTTTTCCAGAGTCCTTTTGTCGTGAATCTTCCATACACATTTGCAAGAACATTCTTGGCCAGGCACAGACGAACTGCACTTGCCGCTCTCAAATTCAGATCCTCCCAATCTTCATCGCTAGTTTCACTAGTAGCCCTAGAACCGCTACTATTTTCAGGGATTAGTCTGTCTTTCAACGCTATATGTAATCCTGATGAATCAAGATATCTTTGACTTGTACTTGCCACAAGCCAAAATTGATTCTCTCATCACATTTCTCCACCTCAAATCTGATAGGATTTAAAGCCTTACCTCTTTGGACATAGCTTTGATGGATTTTACCGTAGAAATGAATAGTACACACTAAGTAAGTTTCTAGGAAAGACTGATATTTCCTAGACAGAATTTCAAAATTCCCAGGAAAGATTGGAGGGTACTACGGATACACTTAAAATTACTAATTTCCTAGATAGAACCTCCTTAAACCGTACGTATCTACACTACCACACCAATGTTCCACCCCGCCAAAAGAACCTAGTGGCTCTGATACCACTTGTTAGGAATTTGGACCTTCCAAATTCCCTCCACCAGGATCTACTTTTGATAGAATACTAAAAAAAATACAGAAATAAACATAATATAAGAATTTACGTGGAAAACTCTCAAAACAGGAGAAAAATCACCAAACCTAAATAAGAAAATTCAATATGTGAAAAATTGTTACAATTACACAATTTTTCTCCTCACTCTAACGACACCCACAAAAACATCCTCACTAGTAAAACTTTGACTTCACCTCTTTCCTCTTTACATACAAAAAAGACAACAGAGAAATTTTACTTAAGTCAAAAGTTATTAAATAAATTTTTGACTGGTGTACTAAACCAAATAGGTTTAGCTTTCTTATATAGGCATTGACATTGCCCCCTTCACCCACATCTTTTCCATGTGGGATTCTAAAAGAGCAAAAAACCAACATTTGTCTGTGTGTGCTCTTATTGTAAATTGTATTTTTTTTTCAAATATTTTTAAACATGTTTAAGTACATTTAAAAAAAAAAAAGACTCAATACTTAATAGTCATTTTTTAAATCATTAAATAAAAAATAATAAAAATAAAAGAGGAAACTCAAGAAATTCATTTTCCGTTAAATAATAACACGCGTGGGATCTTCTATACTTTTAAGCATACGCAAAAGTTGTATAGTTTATATCTCATGTGGTTTCGACCGTGCTTTTCCATTCTATTCTAGATCTATCATGCAATGTTAATTAATAAAAAACTGCTACTCCGGACAGCCATCTACCCACTCGGTCAAGACACTACAACAAAATAGGCAATTTCTGACATTTTTTTGAAGGCCACAAAAGAAATCGTCGCAAGTATGGGGTTATTCACAAAATATTTCATTTCGGCGTTGAATTCCAGCGCGTTGTTGGGAAGAATTCACTGATTAGTTTATTACGGTGACTTTTGTAACTTATTGCGACTACTCTTTCGTCTCGACAAACCATTTTAAA
Organism: Platycarya strobilacea; assembly: GCA_036898215.1. Taxonomy (NCBI): domain Eukaryota; kingdom Viridiplantae; phylum Streptophyta; class Magnoliopsida; order Fagales; family Juglandaceae; genus Platycarya; species Platycarya strobilacea. The sequence continues at coordinate 24,375,911 of CM072550.1, forward strand.
TAGGCAGTGCTTTTTTAAGTTGTTAAGACGATTTATATCGCCATAAAAAATTTAGGCGCGATTTATGTCCCCCAAAATCTCGAATCTTCTTCTACCCTCCCGTGTTTTTGATTCTTCTCTCCCCCCCGCCCCCAATTCTTCTCTGCTTTCCCCCTTCTTCTCTGCGGAAAGCTTCCAGGTGAGTCTCTCTCTCCCTTTCTCTCTCTCTCTCTCTCTCTCTCTCTCTCTCTCTCTCTCTCCATTCGTCTCTCACTCCTGCCTCTATCTCTCGAAATCGCAACCTAGGGTTGCTCTCTCCATCCCTTATTTTGATGCTTAAATTCGCATCTTGTGAAGAAGAATAATTAGTTTATACACCTCTAGGTATTCTTCCCTTATTTTTCTGGCATCATGATTTCTTAAGGTTTATTATATGCCTTTTTATTTATTTTTATTTAATGATTCCTGATGCTTTGTTGCATTTTTTTGGAGATTAATCTTGATTTTAGCTTTTCTTATTTTGATTGTTGTGTTGTTAAGTATATGCAGTGCAATGCTTTCAATTTTTTCTTTTGAAATAATATTGATTTATCTTTGTTTGGTTATTTTTTTCCTAGGTTTATTTCAAAAATTAGTGGTAGTTAATCGAAAAACATATACAGGGAGAACTCAAATAAACTTATATTGTTGACCTCATTATGTAGGGAGAACTTAGATATTGTTCACTTCTGTAAAAAAAGGTTTCAGAGTAGAATTTATTACTTTAAATTATAAACCACAGGGCTTAAAACTTTAAAGTTACATTTTTTACTGCAATCCCAAACACACACCAAATTTTACCATTTGTTGATGCTTTTGGACAGTCCTGAAGATGAATTCATTAACAAGAGTCCATAGATTAGGAGAAAAAATTAACACTGTTGATAGTTTCAAATGTGGCTGCTTAGTTGTATTATTTCAAAGACTTGAATGATGTAGTTTTTTTCTTATCATTATTTATGGAATTCATTTTTTTATGTTCTTATTATTGTTATGGTAAGTTGCATTAAGATATTAACTTATATCTTTTTAACTTGTTGGAAGGCTTATGCAGGATCACAAACACTGCAGAGCATCGTTTATTATGTACTGGAACAAATATAATGATCCACCAATTCCTCACTTTTGTTTCTACTTTGATATTCTGTAAGTTGAACCTAGCAGTTAACTTTTTGCATTGGTGCATTAAGGCTAGTTCAAGTAGGCAGCACTGTTGCAGAATGGCAACAACTGTAGAAAGGGCGTATTTGTAGAGACTTAAACTGATTTTAAGATGGAACCAGGTTATATAAATTTATATGGATGGAACCAGGTAATATTTTCCTCTTAATTCATTTTCTAACATTCCTCTTAATATTCTTGTCCATAGGCAGATATAGACATGCATGTTTCGGTTTATAACCAATGTTTGTCCTATGCTAAAGGTTTTCTCTATCTATTGGAATGTTAGATATCTAATATTCATTAGAGCCGACAGAAGCGGCGGTTGCATTCAAGGAGGTGGTCAGAGTTCATGACTATGGAGGAGAAGTCAATCCTCTTGGTGAGTTCATGGGATTCAGTGAGTTATTTAGTTCATAGTACCATATTGGTAAACTTAAGGAAGTTGATTTTGGTGTATGTATAGACTGATAAAAAAAAATACTAAGAAATGGTGAATATCCTTATGTCAAGATTAAAATATGTTACAGCTGTTGCACATGATCATGTTAATTAAACAATATACAGATTGTGGAGAAGGGATTTTGGTTGGTTGAACTACAGTTGAACCTCTGATGTTAATTTTCCTGGATGTATATATTTAGTTATTTTATTTTTTTCTGGTTGTTTGATTTTGACTTTTGGTTTTTCACAGCTGGGCTGGATTGGGTCTCATGTATATCTGGCCTCTCAACATTAGTTCCTAAGTTACTGGTTGAGGAACTACTTTCGATTTGATTCCAATAGTAAACATTCATGCTTGCAATAATTTGACCCATCTTAATTAGTATATCTCAGGTTTGTAAATTTGGTGTGCAAGAGTTGATGTTGTGAGCCTTATTGAATTGTTAGATTTGTAAATCAGGCTTGTAAATACAAATACAGGTGTGGATTCATTTATAGCTAATGGTAACATGTGAGTAAAAGAAGATTAGGAAATTGAAATGAAGTTTTGTTCTGTTTCTTGCAGCTGAAGCACTATGTTTGTTTGTGTTGCTTTTTGTTTTAGGTTGCCTAGGCTTAGTCATTGTAATGTAGCTTATGACTTTATTGTTTCTAATGAAAATATGCTTGCCTGCCATATATCTGTGTGTGTGTGTTGTTATCATTTCAGAATATCTCTCATTTCAGAATCCCTTTCCAAAAGAATCCCTTTCCAAATTCATGAGGTTTTATTGGAAGTGGGGGGCTTAAAACCGAAAACATTTCTCAAATTTTTTAATCATTTCTTTGGCCTCAAGTTGATTTCGTTCTTACAACTTCTTTCATAGAGTTATTGACTTGTACTAAGAAAATCAAATTTGCTACGTTTATGCATGATAACAGGCTTGTCCATATTCTTGAATATGTAGTATGATGGCTACCATCTGTGGTAAAGTTTGTAAGATGGTAATATACGTGGTTAGCTACATATTTATTATCTAGATATCACAAGCTGCTTAGTTAGATTAGGTTATAAAAAAAAAAGTGGTTACTGGAAAGTAACTCTAAAATGAAAAATGTAAGATATAAGAGGGTACTAACTTGACATCAAGATATTACCATTTCATAACTTATGTAGAAGGAGCTATCAATTGATAGAATATGCAATTTTCTTCAGTGATTTCACACTGAACTTAATATCTCTAGTAATGGCATGTATTGGAATTTTTTGCAGGTTTCATATGTTGAACCCCAAGATCCAAGAGTGAAGAGTAAGAAGTTCCATGCAGGCAGCTCAGATATTAGGTGGTTCTCTAGCAAACTATATAGAATGAACAAGAGTGAAATTGTATGCTTTAAACGCTAGATTTTTTTTTTTTTTGCTTTTTAATTCATTTAGTGCATTTTTTCATGTTTAGTACTTGTGTTTATTTTTTTTCATTTCTTTTCAAACTACCTAGAAATTCCTATTTATATTCCAATAATTTTTTTTTGTAATATATTGTTCACATTCTTTATATATTTTAGGAATAAGGTTGTGAGAAGAGAGATACTATTTTTCTACTATTTTTTTTAATTTCATAAAAGACTATTTCCCGGGAAAAATATTACCTAAAAAAGTTATTTCTTACAATTTTTACTGTAAGAATTTATCATTTCTGGCCAAGTGGTGATGCCAGAAATACTAATATTTCTGGCCATTCAAAGAATGGCAGGTAAAAAGCTTCTTTGGCCAGTTATTTCCTGCGACTTTCCTGCGAATAAAAAATGTCAGAATAAACTATTTCTGGCGGCAAAAGTGAGTATTTTGGACAGATTATTTCTCGAAAAAAAGTGCTTTTTGCTGTAGTGAGAATATCAGCTACCCATCCACTTTATTTATTTCAAAGCAATCTCTAGTATTATATATATATATATATATATAAAACTGCTACTCCGGACAGCCACTGCTACTCCGGACAGCCATCTACCCACTCGGTCAAGAATATCAGCTACCCATCCACTTTATTTATTTCAAAGCAATCTCTGATTCTCTAGTATTATATATATATATATATATATAAAACTGCTACTCCGGACAGACAATATATATATAAAACTGCTACTCCGGACAGCCAATATATATATAAAACTGCTACTCCGGACAGCCACCTACCCACTCGGTCAAGAATATCAGCTATCCATCCAATTTATTTATTTCAAAGCAATCTCTAGTATTATATATATATATATATATATATATATATAAAACTGCTACTCCGGACAGCCACATATATATATATATATATTGGATATCAATTAAGATAACAATTAAAAAAAAAATTTGGGGTACCAACAATCAAAAAGAGAGAAAAAGAAAGAAGCCAAATCTTGATCTTGTTGGCAGCATATCGTTAATTTAATATTATAATATCACAACTTTCAATATATTATAATAAAGAAGCCAACAGTCAGATAGATTATTTAAAACATAAAAATATTTTAATTATCATGAAAATATTATAATAATTTAATTTTCTTATAGTGCGTCCAATACTTTTATGAATATGTACCGGAGGATTCTCAATATTTGACTCAATTAAAAAAATTGAGTCGGTAACACGAAATAGATGTATGTAAATTAAGGCATGGAAACTAGAATCCGTTGATGAGAGATAAATGACGTTTGTGCATGCAGTATTGTGTACTGTTCAGACGACTCATTTTCAAATTGAACAACGTGAACGACAAGCCAAATCTTGATCTTAATCTGAACGCCCAGGTCAATTAGCCTGATCACCATTATCACATACGACTTTTGAGATATCGAATCTTCTTGTTGTTGTTGTAACAAGATAGGATCAGAAGGAACGTCCATGGTCGGTTCGCCGAGGTTGTATATATAGTATTTGTTCTCACGACAGATGTCATAATCAGCAATAAATTAGAGTCTATTATGAATAGGACCTTCCAGGAGTAGGTTAACCAAATTTGATTGAATAGTCTACTCTTTATTTTATTTTATTTTTCTAAAAAATTGACCATAAATGTGGTCGAGCTTTGTCGCCTAAAGGCACAACTCCCTCATATATATATACGTACACCGCAAGTCCAAATCATTTGCCTTCAATTACTTACTACCTGCATAGATATCTTCCCATGGCTAGACTTCTTCCCATCTTCCTTTGTCCTCTCATTCTTTTCTATCTTCTCTCTTCCTTCTCTACAATTTCTGCCACCGCAGAAGACGAGAGCTATGCAAAAAGCCTAGACCCTAAGATGCTTGGGCTAAAGAAACAAAAGCTAAGCCACTTCCATTTCTACTGGCATGACATCGTTAGTGGCTCTAATCCAACGGCTGTACTGGTCGTGCCTCCACCCAAAAACTCATCCACAAACTTTGGTACAGTAAGGATGATTGATGACCCTTTAACCGTGGGAACCAATATTACCTCCAAATTGATTGGAAGGGCACAAGGGTTTTATGCCTCAGCCTCACAAAAAGACCTTGAGCTATTAATGGTGATGAACTTCGTATTCACTCAAGGAAAGTACAACGGCAGCACCATCACCATCCTAGGGACGAACCCGGTCTTCAACAAAGTGAGGGAGTTGCCGGTCATCAGTGGCACCGGTCTTTTCCGGTTTGCAAGAGGTTATGCCGAGATCAAGACCCACATGTTTGATCTCAACACGTTGGATGCCGTAGTTGAGTACAATGTCTATGTGTTTCATTATTGATATTGCTCTTAAGGGTATTAGTTAGTCTCTTGGGGTTTTGGGGCCGGTCGGCCGGTGTATTCGATGATGCTGCATGTGTTGTTTAGATCTGTGATATCTTTTTCCTGTATGTTGGTCAGTTTTGGCTGCTAGCTTCTAATTAAGCCATGTGGGGGCTGGTTTGATTCTTCTTTTTTAAATTCTGTTTAAAATAAATTATTGTACTGTTATGAAAATTTTTCATATTTAATTCAACATCTTCTGAAATTGCTTAATTTCTATTTTTTGGTAGTTTCCACCGTGCTTCCGTTCTAAATCATGTCATATTAATGAATACATTAATATTCACTATAAAAAAAATAGACTTTTGAGATCAGTTATATGCTACGAACATGATTATTTGAGACGAAAATAGTACTGTTTTTGTCTCAAATAGTTATGTTCGTAGTATATAACTGGCCTCAAAAACCTGTTTTTCTTGTAGTGATTATAAGAAGTAGTAAATTAGAATAATGTGTTTTTGGCAGATATTAGCCAGTCGTCCACAGGTTAATTTATATATTTCTTTTAAACCAAATTTATATATTGGATATCAATTAAGAACAAAAAAAGAAAGGGATAGGTAGGACTGTATTCGAGTTGAGCTAAGCTAAATTTTGGCTTGTCGAGCTCGGCTTTACTTAAAATATTCGAGTTCGAACTCGATTTTTTTATATTCTTTATTTGAATTTGAATCAATAAATTAAACTCTCAACTCGAGCTCGAGCTTGTCTCACAAACGAGCTCGAATATTTTTTTTAATTTTTTGAATAAAATTTATTAACTAATAAATTAGATTAATTAAAAATAAAAAATCTAATATTGAATTTGTACAATTAACAAGTAGCACTTCTATTGAATTATAAGATTTTAAAAATTTATAAATAATTTATATCTAACTAGTTGATATTTATTCCTATAACTATATATTATATGCCTACATATATTATTAATACATATAAATAATATGATAGCATATATCTATTTCATAAGTAATTCTCACATATTAATATATGATATTATTAAATTTTATCGACTAATTATTGTGTAAATTATAAAATATATTTATGAAATATATTCAATATATAGACATAAATAATTAAGTTACATATTATATATTATTTAATTATAAAAATGATATGCTTATATTATTAGATAATACATATATATGTGTGTATGTATATATTTATCTATATATAAATGAGTTTTAATCGAGTCGAGCTAACGAGTTGACTCGAATATGAACGAGTGGGTCTTAACAAGCCTTAACTGAGTTGAGCTAAGTTTTGTCTAGTATGTGTTATTTACTAATCAAGCGAGTATCTATTTTTATAGATGAGTTTTTTTTTTTTTTTTACGAGTCGAATTCAATTCGAGTTTAATCGAACGAATATCGAACGGACTATTAAGTAGTCTGATTTAATTATTTAAAACTTTAGGAATAAGGTACGGGCCCGACCAAGTTGCCAACAATAAAAAGAAGTCAAAAGAGAAAAGGAAGTAAAAGGCAAAGGCGAAGGCTGCTTTTGTAGAGAATATTAATGCATGTAATCTTTACCGTTTAAAATTACATGCATAAGAGCCATTTTATAGTTTAGGATATCATGTAAGAATTGTAAATAACAAAATCTAATTTTAATGTGTTTATAAAAAAAAAAAATTATAGGATCTTTTAAAAATATAAGGACCTATTTTTTTTATAGAACTTTATTGATGATAATTATTATAATTACTTCTAGATCTCTCTTAGATACTAAAAATACATAAGAATATTTAGAATGGCAATGAAATAGTTTGAGTGATCAAGATGTTTTATTAGATTTTAAGTAAGGAAAAAAATATGAATTTAAAAATATATGTGAATACATAAAATAGTTGTATTCTCAAACGAACTCTAAAACTAAAGAGCACATCTTATAAAATTAGATTTGATAAAATCTTCTAAATTAATTTTTTTAATAAAGATTAAGTTAGTTATTAATTAAATATATAGTATAAATCTTAATTAAAATTTTCACTTGACAAATGATAAGTATTCTTTTTAAATAAAAATGTAATGTAAAAATTAAAATTATTTTATTTTATTTTATTTTAATTAAAAAAAAACCCTCAATCAAAATTTTTATCTTAATCCCTTTAATTTATTAAGCCGGCCTTGGCTATTAGTTGCCAAAACTAAAAGTCTGGGTGTCAAATTATCTAATATCTAATGTTAATGTATGATAATTCGAGAATTAATTATATTTAGTTTCCTAAAAAGATATACAATAAAAAAGACCACTCAACCCGACAACATCTTTCCGATCAATTGGATATGGTACTACTAATCTAGACCCATCATTTTAAGTTATATTTTTCACCTCAAACTATAAGACATGATCATGGCGACGTCAGAATTTGATAAATAAAAAATGATAGATATAAACGTGAATTTACAAACGCTAAACAGTCATTTAAAATATATATATATATATATAGGATTTATTTAAAAAAAGTTAATTTTTTTAATAGTAGACTCCACTTTTTATTAAAGTGATTGCATACCGCTTACAACTCTACGACTGTATATATTATTACTCTTGACAAATACATGAATATATTAATCTCAATAATGCTAAATTCGGGTGAAATAGAAATCTCCCATATGCTTTTAAAAAAAAAAAATACTAAATGATTAAAAATATATTTTTTAATCATGATATGATTTTTTTTTAAAATTATTTAAAACTACCAAAAAAATGATTGAAAATAAATTAAATAAATAAAAAATATTGGTCAGGGAGAAATTCGGGCTACACTCTATTAATATTAAGTACAACAAATTAAAAGTATAAATTAAAAAATTAAAAAAAGAATAAATAAAAACCCATATTGAAAGTCATTTCATAATGACGCGGCATGTGTACATATTCGTCCACAGGTCATGGGATAGTCAAGCATCCGTGGGTTCTTTCAGTGATTACTACATGCAGGACCCATGCATTCCCATCTCTTTTCCTCTCTGCGCGAAGGAACATGCATGCATGATGGCTTCCTTACTTTGAAATCGACTCACCAACAAACAATTTGTTTTATTAGATTAAAAGCAAGAAAAAGTAAGAGATTTGGAATTGTCAAGCACCAGTTTGATGACATGATCAATCAGGTTTGGCCCAGCTTCCAGAAGATGAGAAGAAGCTAAGGGGTTGCCCAAGTTGACCGACTAAAAACCTACTCCCTTTTCCTACATGTGTGACCGTAGAGACATCATGAGGTGGCTGCTTTGTGTTGGGTGAAGTACACGACAATTCACTTATTTATAAATACAAACGTGATCCTAATTCCATTTACTACCATCAAGAATTCTTCCTGCAGACAGACATGGCTTCCAAATTGATCATGTTCTTCCTTATAATCGCTTCCTTCACCACAATCTCGGTTTTAGGAGAAGAACAAGGCTTTTTTGGAAGACCCCTAGACAGGAAACTCCTCGGGCTGAAGAAAGAAAAGCTCAGCCACTTCAAGTTCTATTTCCATGACATCGTCGCTGGCCAAAATGCTACTGCTGTCCAAGTAGTGCCACCGGCCTCCAATAAATCACCAACGATGTTTGGTCAAATAATGATGATCGATAACCCATTAACCTTAGGCCCCAAATCAAGCTCCAAAACAGTGGGAAAGGCACAAGGATTTTATGCGTCTGCTGCACAAGAAGAGATTTCTTTCTTAATGGTTATGAACTTTGCATTCATTGAAGGAAAATATAATGGCAGCACACTCAGCATATTGGGAAGGAACAACGGTGGGAGCAGTAGGGTGAGGGAGATGCCGGTGATCGGAGGTAGCAAGCTGTTCAGGTTTGCTAGGGGTTATGCTGAGGCCACTACGCATTCGTACGATCCCAAGACCAATAACGCTGTAGTTGAGTACAACCTCTATGTCTTCCATTATTAATGATGTTCTTGACCCGGCCATCGTCCCTGGCCTCCTTTTTTCTTTGCTATCGTTTGATGATTGTGTCCCCACTTTTGATAGACATTACCATAAGTGGGGCTCGTTTTGTGGAATTTTGTATTACTTGAACTTTAAACGTGGACCATTGTTATATATACTTTCATAAATATTATATTTCTCATATATAATATACTGAGTTAATTTGTGCTTGCAATGGGCAATATTCTTGGATTTAATTGGGCCAGAGAGAAAAGAATTTTTTATTTTTTCTAAAACAGTAATTTTCTTAATCATTAGAAAATATTAAAATACACAATCGGTCAATTGTAAGACACCATCTTCCCCTTCCCGTCACCCTATCATTTTCCTTGGTGTTATAGTAAACATATGGATTCAGGCTTTACGAAATTGGTGAAGGTTGAGCCGATCCCTTGTTTTGGGCTCCATCGGGGCCTTCCTGGTCGGGCCTAACGTGTCAAAAACCGACCGGTCCGTGGATGATCAACTCATCTTGTATATGGTGTCTTTGTGAAAATAAGGTCATCATGTTTCATGTTCTGAACCTAAGAGTTTCTTAAAAAGTTTATAAGTTTTCACTCTCTCAATTCAAACGTCTTTATACAAACACAATTTCAATTATCAAGGCATAAATCTCCAGTCCCCTAACTTTTTCAAATTTTGATAAAAACAAGACTGAAAAGCTTTCTCCGTCTAAACATGATTTTTAATAATTAAATTATTTATAGGACGGAGTTTTCTAAATTGCAAGTACTTATAGAACATGCGATAATTGCATTTTTGTTAAAAATTTTATGTGAAAATTTGTTATGTATAAGCTTTTTATTAAAGTTCTATTTAAATTTAGAGTTGAGATGAGATAAGTTGAATAAAGTATTATTATTATTATTATTTTAAAATTAAAAAAAATTGAATTAAAATTTACAAAAACTGTACTACATGGTTATTTCGGCTAGATGCCGCTGGCAAAAGGCCAAAAAGCGCAGGAAAAAACATTTGTCGCGTCGACTTATAGCGCCGTAATTAATCTTGCCGTAAAACCATATACTTTTACAGCAGTCTATTGTCAAATTGCAACGAGATTCAAAAGCCGATTATTTTAAATACTTATTGCGGCAATTCTTCACCGACACAATAGGTTTTTTAAAGACGTAAAGAGTGGGAAGAATCCTCAATGGCCCGCATTTTATTTTTCCCTCCTTCCTCGATACCACACTCTTCTCCATCGTCTGTTTATCATTTCTCGTCGCCGACGCCACCAGTCCAGCTGCCATGCCGTCTCGCCTCCTCTCGACGCCGGCGAGTCTCTCTGAACTCTTACTCAATCTCCGTTCATCTCTCATTTTTTTCTCTCTTGCTAAGGGTTTTGCTGGTTTGTCACTGAAATGGCAAAAAATGCCCCATTAGTACTTATAGAATCTGAAATCATATAGACTAAGTGTATTTGAGACCACTTAGGCTACATGATTTTTACGCCAACAAATCGAAAGGTTGGCGTAGAATTGGGGCCGTTGTGGCTTCAATGGGGACACGAATTTGTCGCTGTAACCATCCGCAAGCTTGGTGTTCGGATTGCAGATAACTGGAGCATAAAATTTTTGTAAGAACCTAAACCTTGATTACTAGACTGAGTTTTGTTTTGTTTTGTGTTTTGTGTGTGTGTGTGTGTGGGGGGGGGGGGGGGGGGGGGGGTGTGGGGGGGTGTGGGGGGGGGGGGGGATAGAAAATCTCCAGGGTTTCTGGTACGATATTCATGAAAACTGGAACTCAAAACTATGTTTAAAAATGCAAAATCTTTTTACGTCTTGTTACGTCTCGATCGATGATCCCGAGGAAGCATTGAAAACATGAAACAAATTACAGCCCCCTTCTGGAACAGCCCAGGATATTTGAGATCACGGGCAGTCCTTCAAGATTTGTCAAAATTAGGGACTCCATTGTTGTTAATCGCATTAATCATATGCTCTGATCAGTTGCATCATTTTTCTAATGTTTTGCCTCATCATTAATTTCAGGACTTCCTATAGAAATCTATTAAAATCTTGATAAAATCATTAACTTATAACTAAAAGTTCTTAGATAATATATATATATATATATTGATATGTGGTTGCATTAAGTTTGACAAGCTTAATTAGAATCTCCCAATAATTAAGAAAAATGATGTATTCTCTACAACTTTTGATATCATGATCAAGCCCTTCTCGTCAAGATAATGTGTAAAATGTTATCTTTTCTTGCTAAACTGGTAACCCTGTCTTTTCCGTATTTTATTTTGGATGATACAGCTCTTGGTAAAGCCCTTTGTTTTGAACTTTTTTACATTATGATGCCCTTATGACCCAATGTTGGTTCTTTGGGGGTGGAAATGAAGTACCCCAGGTCCCCAACCCATGCTTCATCAGTACGGCTGCTTTTAGTGCTTTTCACAATTTCATGAGCATATTGGTTTGCCACCCCTCTTCCTGTACACCTCTCCTATTTACTGGATAGAGCATCCTTGATTTGGCTTATGAATTTTCGATAATGATACTTATGGTAATTTCATCGTTGCAAGGGATTTGCATGGTTTTGTGAATATTAGAGATGCTAGGGGATCAACACCACCGCACTTAGCAGCTCGTCAAAGTTGGACAATGGAGCTCTTGTTTGTGCTTCCACTGGCGGATACTGGTAGTAATTACAGTGAAGTAAATCGGTAATAATTTATGATGTTCATTTCTTTGTGGATTGATATATTTCTAAGCTATTCTATTTAACTTGTTCTGTTACGAATGATTAGGGACTTGCTCTCTATATGTTATGGCAATTTGTAAGCCAAGCCCATGTACCATGGCCCTCTAAATCTTTTCAAAAAAATGATCCATGGGTAGAGAATGGTTCCCATTTCTCATCTTTAAGCTTTGATTTGACATCTTGGTTCAGTTGCTAAGTTTTTACGAAGCACTTAGTTTTTGCTTCTATTTGATTATTTTTCAGGAAGAAGAAAATTAAAGCCTGTTATTTCATTTGATTGTGGTAAGGAGTTCTTTTCATGCTTTTTGGTTGCCTCTTGACATAATTGAAACTTGAAAGATTGATGGATTCACTTGTAGTAACTGGAATGTTAACTTGTTTCATGACCTTCATTTTCATGACTTCTTATGTGACTTCTTATGACTTCTCATTTTCATGACCTCATTCGCCTCTGTACTCTAAAATGAGATTGGACCCACAAAGTGATGATTATGAAAATACTTCAAACAAAATTAAGCTTTAGATCAGTCTTGGATTATCAAAGCAGAATTCTATGGAAGTGATAGGATTAGAGCAATTTTAGCTAATTTCTTGCAAATCTGTAGCCTTTTATTGCATCTTTGGTGGGAGAGAGAGAATTTGCATTTATGGGCATGCTGTTTCTATCAATTTGGCACTTGGGTGTGATCTGGAAGTTAGAATTTTTTTTACTCTTTCCATATTAGAATTTGCATGAAATAAGTTTCACGTGACTTCCTCGGGACCTCAGCAGTGTTAATATTTGAGTTAATGCTTTTCTGGGTTGTGAAGCTTATATGGTTTTGGTGTTTGGGTTTGTGAACACATTGGTTGTCTTGTTTGACTGTTGACAGTTCTCAAGAAAGAGTCAAAGAGGATTCATATTATCTATTGGGTCTTGCTTTGAGTATCAAATTTAGGTAAAGTCCCCTTCCTTTCTCTGTTTCCTGCTCTCTATTTCTGTTTTTTTGGTTTTTTCTTTTAAACTTTTGCTAAATGAAGTTTGGATAGCTTTTACGATTTATCTTTTTCTCCATGATCCTTTCAAATAATGCATTTCTTCTTTTCACAATTTAATTTATTTCAAATAATGAAGTTTGGATAGCTTTTACGATTTACCTATCTTATTTTGATGTTCACACGGTGGACGGTAATAGGCTTGTGATTTTACTCGTTCATTTGGTTCGGGATTAGGTTTTTTCTCCAAAAAGAAAACAACAAATGTATAACTTACTTTAATTAATCATTAATGGGGCCACTGATTATCTTTTAATTGACATCCATACAGGTATCTTGGACGGTATCACTATGGGAGCTGGTGCTAGAATTTCACTCCCAAGTTTGTCATTAATTTTCTCTATACTCTTGTTTTTTTTTATTTGTCCTCTATATTCATTCATGCATGTTTTGGTGTGCTTCTATTGGTAAATTATTTGAAAAGAAATTTCAATTATTGTATTAAAGAATGTACAATATAGTTGACTTTGAGATCTAAAAAAATGTACATCTTTGCAGAAATGGAAATCAATGAAGAATGCATCTAGTACTTTTGAAAAGAAGAGTTGAAGAAGGCAGTTTTGAGATTATGAAGAAGAGATCTTCCGAAAGATCACGATGAACTTAGGAAACCGTTGTTGCCCTATATTCAACACTTGTAAAATAATATTAATATATTGTGGGATGTAACTTAGAGTAAATTGTCATGAATCTGAATTTGAGTTTTCTTTTATTAATGTGTGATGTTTGGGATGTTTAAACCTTTTATATATATATATATAATGAATTCATGATGCTGTAATGCTTACTAGGAAATATAATTAATTAGATGTATCATTGATTAAATTGATGTTGAAAGCAGGTTGAATTGTATAATTATTATAGCATTTATATAAAAAAAAAAAAAAAGGTCTGGAGAAATATATTTTCGGCGAACATATTCCATTCTGTAAAAGAGTGCTGCGTGGGTATCTTTTGTGTCGCTTTTAAGTATTTTTGCGGCGACATTTGGTCGCAGCAAACACTCCTTTTAATCCGGCATTTTGAGATTGCGCCAGAAACAGCTTGTTCTCACTCAACTAATGCGGCACCTTACCGGCGAAGGAAAATAGCCATAGAGACTTTTAGCTGCGACAACATGCCGCCGGAAATACTACAATTTTTTGTTAAGATTTATATTTTGTATGAAAATTTGAAAAAGTGTAATGATAAATTTAATATGTATTGATATGAGTTCAATTTATCTCTGAATCCAAACGAAATCTAAAAGAATATGTACTTTATTTCTCAATTGCTCGAAAAATACAATGCCATTAATTTAAATAGATCAGAGACTTAAACTTGATTTATTTTATCAAATCATCTCATCTGATCTCGAACTCATAATTTTACTTTTTTAAATTTTTATATAAAACAAAATGAATAATTCAATTTTTTTTAAATCTCAAGACAATTTTTTTAAATTCAAAAATAAAATTAATATTAAAAAATATTTTAATAATATTTTATTCTTTTTAATTTTTATCTTATCTTATTTAATCTAATCTATGAAAACAAATTCAGGCGTTTGGGAAAAACAACTATATTTTATATTTTTGTTTCAAAAGTGTCATATGGCAGGGAAGTTCTCTCCCTTGTGACATAGGCAGGCCAACAAGGTTAGTTCGTAAAGTTTCAATATAAGTAGATATGGATTACCGCGTAGAACGTTTAATTTAGATAATTTACGTCCCACAATGGATGCTACAATATATACGTTGACATGAATTAAATTTTCTCAAATGTATGCAATTTTCACAAATATAATTTATATAATTAAATTGATATATTTTTATTATTTAAACCTTTCTAGATAAATGATGATTCAACCTTATGTAAGCTTGGATATAAACGATTTTTCATTAATCCCCTAGCTAGAAATACTTCTACGGGGATTATTTCAGAACTCCTCAAAGAACTTGTAGGAACAGAGAAGTACTCTCGGTGACTTAAGTGATTCCTAGGGAATACTTGAAGAATAGTAATAAGATCGTTGGAGTTAATTATTTATTAGGTTTTGAAAAATAAAGAAAAAATTAAATAAAAAATATTATACAGTTTAAATATTGTTACAATGTAATTTCTTAATTAAATTTTTATTTTAGAATTTTAAAGAATTTAATTATTTTTTCTTTGTTTGGTAGTTTAGAAAAATTGTAATGATTAGTTTAAAAATATTTTTATTTAAGTGATGTTTGGAATGAAATTAAATGAGATAAAATCAGATATGATAAAAGTTATTATAAAAAAATTATATGTAAACATGACAATTCAAAACCTTTATGTTTTTTTTTTTTTACTTTCTCTTTTCTAACTATCCAATGATCAGTGGATATTAATACTGGTGAGCTTATGGGAGGTACGTACATACTGCAGATTTTAGAGGAGGAGAGAGAACTAGGTTAGAGCATTCACATTTGGATGCACAAATTATTCCTCAAATTTTAGTTAAAATCCTTACTTTCTATAAGTTTTTTCTAAATTTTATTCATATTCAAAAAATCTTATATATCTTATTCATATATTTTTCTTCATATATTAAAATAATTATTTTTTTATTATTTTTTTATTATTTTTTTCTCTTATCTCTATTTTTCATTCTTAACTACTTATTTTTTCATCTTATTATCTTCTTATAATTCAAATTAAGTATTGAAATAAATTGATAAACACGTATACAATTCTAATTTTTTTAATATTTTAACTTTCCAAGAGTGTAATTTTCTAGTGTTGTTTTTTTCAGTTATTTTTTCGGATATGCAATTTTTGTTTTTCAATAACAAATACTTTCATCGGACCATAACGGTGACATTTGTTTCAAATCAATGTAGGGGACACATTTCTTGTCTCGCACTCCAATGGTTACATTTCTTGTACTCTCTTTAACGGTATTTATTTTTCATCTTTTCTCTGATAATAATTTTTTTCTTTTCTTTTCTCCAACAATAACAATTTTTTATCTTACATGTAATGGTAACTTTTAAGCCTATAAATTGAGAGTTTATCCTACCATTTTCATCAGAACCATATATTCACTCAAATTCTCATTTTCATTTTTCTTTAACATCAAAAATAGTTCGTTCTTTTTTTTTTAAGGTTGCTCAAATACTTTTCGTTATCTGAGGATGAGTTTCATCCTATGCATAATGTTGAACTTGTTGAACGGCTATCAAGGTCTCATCCCAATCACGAAAAACATAAGTATAATCAACAGGATCATCGTGAAGGGCGAAAGCACTTAGATGATGATTATTTTATGAAAAATTTGATATATCTCGACATTTTATTTTGAAGGAAATTTAGGATGACTCATCTTTTATTTCTTTGAATCCTAAGAGACGTAGGGGCTTATGAACCATACTTCGTCTAGCGAAGAGATAATGCAGGTATACTTGGCTTAACATCAATGCAAAAGGTAACCGCAGCTATAGGAATGTTGGCATATAGGGTCGCTGCAGATTTTATGAATGAGTATATATGTGTCGGTGAAACCATCGCATGGGAGAGCCTGAAGAAATTCTGCGAAACAATCGTCAGGGTTTATTTTGACGAGTACTTGCAATCTCCGAATGCCAACGATATTGCCCGATTGTTTGCAGTTGGTGAACAATGTGACTTCCCAAGCAACTCAAAAGTATCGATTGCATGTATTAGAGGTGGAAAAAATGTCTTGCTGCTTGAACCAACAATTATTTTAAAAGCCATTGCATCATATGATCTATGGATATGTCACATTTTTTTTTTATTTGTCTAGATCACACAACCATATAAATATGCTGGAGCGATCACATATTTTCACCGAACTCCACCAAGGGCGTGCTCCTCCAGTGAAGTACAACATAAATGGTCACAAATACATAATAGGGTACTATCTTACTGATGGTATTTATCCCAAGTGAGCAACGTTTGTGAAGACTATTCTGTAGCCGCAAGGAAATAAGAAGAAAATGTTTGCCGCAGCTAGTAATGTAAATGGTCCGGTTTGGTCTGGTCCGATTCGGAAAAAATGTGGACCGGTTCCATTCGATCTAAATATTTTCTCACCATGGATCGGACCGAATCCCTATTCGGTCCATACCGGTCCAATCTAAGTTGGTCCAAGGACGGTCCCGTCCGGTCGACATCTTTTTGGGTCGATTCTTGAGCAGTTAAGCCATGCAAAGACAAGCATCTCGTCTTCCTTAGGACTAGAATTTGCACCCGTCATGAGCTTTCGTTGAAAAGGGCGGGCAATCGGTGGTACTGGTGGAGAGTCATCTAAGGGAATGAAAAATTGTGCACTTAGACCGATATTTATCTGGTCTAAGTCATGCTTTTTAGTGAGTAGGCTAGTGAAATTGTATAGATTGTTGGGTTTCTGTGAATCCATGTATAACAAAATATATGAAGACGTTAAGTTTTATGTATTTTTCAGTTGAATAATAGAACCCTCGATTTTTGGTGATCTTAGTTTTGCAGGGAATGATAGTCACGCCAATATCATTTGGAGAAATATTAAATCAAGAGTAATGCTTATTGCAGTCCACTATTAAACGCAGTGTTTCTTTTAAATGAAACACTACGTTTCATTTAAATGAAACCATGCGTTTCATTTGGTGGACATAAACTAGTGGAAACCCTTTTGTGATGCTAAAAAAAGTTGTCGAAACTTTGGACTTGTTCTTCCAAATCAAGGGCATTTGTTACCATGAATCTTGAAATTTGGCATTCTTTGTTGGTCTGGTAGTATCCAAGAAGAAATGGGGGTAATGCAAAAAAGCTGATGCGATGGAGGCTAAGAACGTACACAAAGTGTTTGATAAATTGATGAAGAGAAAATCACTTGCTTTTTTGGCTATGAGAGACTCACCATAACACTTTCTCCTTCCCTCATAGTCTGCGTTGATAGCCTGGGCTACTTTCACTTCTTCATATTATCTTTTGTCCCTTTTTTTTTTGAAAAATATATCGGCTAACGTTTGATCAGTTTGCTTCATTAGAGATTTTTCTTTTCAATGGGAAGAATTAAAATAAACTCTTCTCTCCTCTGCAACTTTTATCACTTCTTTTTTGTAGTATTTTCCCCATTCAGTGTCTTCCCTTCAGATCCTAAGTTACCAAGAGCTTTCTTTGCATTTTCCAGCAATTTTCCTGACCAAATAATGATACTTTTAAACATTTTGTGAGCTCCGGCTGCATAGGCAGTGGAGAAGACAACGATAGGGGATGGGGGTTGGCTTCATGGGCTGTGGCTGAATCTACAGCAAGATAAATGAACTTGCTGACGTGGCAACCCATGGATGGAGAGCTGCTCAACTGGAGTTGCTAGACCGACCGGCAATAAGATAATTCCTATCGAGAATCAGATCTTTGTGCAAAAGCAGATTTGATGAAATCGAAAAGCTCTTTTTGGTTGAAGAAGAAATCCAGGATCAGATTCTTGTGCAAACCAGATTTTTGACGAATTTCGTCTTTCATCTTTCTTCTTCGACGCGATTTCAATTCCGATGCGATTTCATCTTTTGTGTTTGATGCAAGAAGTCATTCCAGTTGTGGTGTATTTGAAATTTGATCACTTTGACTTTCAAAGTCCAAACGCCTGACCTTTTGATTGCTTTTCTTGTTGCTTTGGTCGAATGGTTATGAGCAGTTATAATGTTTATCCAGAACAAGGAGGCAAATCGTCGGAGGGTGGAGTTTGAAGAAATGGGAAAACCAGACTTGGAGGGAGGGGGAGAAGGAGAAAAATCAATTTAGGTAGAAGAAGATTAGGGATAATTCAGTCAATTTCACAATAAAATGGGGGATTATATGGCAATTTTATATCTTGTAGTGTCTTAAATCAATAGTCTATGCATTCAAATTTAGAAGAAATGGTAGGCAACACAATACCAATTCCAATACAATAGCAACACAATGCCAATTCTCTAAATTTTACCAATTCCAACAAAATGTCAATTCCAACACAATGCTAACATAATATCAGCACAATTCCAATTTCAAATGAGTTCAACAGAAAATGGGGATCATCAAAGGGGTCCAACACCAACATAATGAGATGGTTGGTGTTATCAAAAGAAGCGCCAGCACAATACCAATTCCAACACAATGCTAATTTTGCAACACAATACCAAATCCAACATCAACAGTAACAATTTGAACATATATTAAATAGAGAAATAAGAGACACAACTCAATTCCAACACAATGCCAAATTCGAAACCATGAGGTAAAAATATCAATTTCATAAAAATGATTTCGGAAAATCCATAGAAAAATCTTAACACAATGGGGATCATCAATGCCATAGGTCCAATAGAAAATGGGGATGATCAAAGCGGACAATTCAAACAATCGAAACCCTGGCACAATGCCATGGATCTTACCCCAAAAACCCTAACATAAAGGCTCCAATTTGGCCAAAGGAAGCCGGGTTCAAATCCTAGGATTTTCAAAGTCAAGAAATGACGACTTTCAATATATCTGCAAAAAAGGGTAAGTAATGAAATTGCCAAAAAATCACATATAATGCCACAGATCTCAAAGAAACACCCCAAAACATGAAATACAGAGTCTTCAATTTGGCCAAAGGAAACTCGATGAAAGCCCTAGACTTTTCAAAGTCATGTAATGGTGAAGTTAAAGGTGGAAGAATTGAACTAAAGCATGCGAAATTGCAGTGTTTGTATGTGTGTATGAGAGAGAGAGAGATGTGAGTTTGACAAAAATCACAGCATAGTGAGAGCTCGGGATGGTGAAGACAAAAGATAGCAGCTAGTCCTGCGTGTAATGAGCATTCAGGGGAAGGGGGTGGGGAGGAAATGAGATGACGGTAACAAATCTCAAAGAGCCCTTCAAAATAAGGGATTAGATGTGGGGGTATTTTGGAGTGAAATTCCAAAACATCCCCCATTATTTGAGCATAAAAATACATTTGATGTACCCAATGTGGGCCCTCTTAGTAGGTGAAACTAAAGAGAGACCATAATTCTCAAGTTGTACTTTGTGACGTAGAGATCCACTAGCAAATAAAAAAAGTATAGCAATAAAGGATTATGTAAAAATAATTTTAAAAGTTGATAAAATTTTATATGACCTGTTAGATCTATTATATAATTAAATAATTTTAAATCTGACAAATTATACATCAATTTATAAAATTACCTTTATTTAATTATATTCTGATTAGAATATTTCTTAAAAAATAAATTCTTGTCTATTTCTTATGGAAACGGATAGTGCTAAGTGCATGTTAAATAAGTCCATTGCTTTCGGAGTGATAAATTTATGTACGTGGTAGTTTGAGATATAGTAGAGTAGTCAGTAGAGCAGAGCAGTAGGGAAGGCTTAATTAATTAGTTATATTTTAAGAGGATGGTCCTATACATACACGCCCCAATCAGTACCATTTCCCTTGCGCCTCAACTTTTGACTTCTCGTAATAATAACAATTAATTAATTAATAAATCCCTTTACCAAGTTTTTCAGCCAAGTTTGGCCGAGCTAGATGAGCAAGGAACGTAGGGAGTGGACAGAGTAGGTACGTATCGACCTTCATTTTCGTTGCAAATCATTTTTAGCTGACCTATGAGTTTTGTTTTGACATAGGAAAGCACCTCGCTGACAAGTACTCTATACTTTCACGAGATCACTCACAATGTTTTGCGGGCCAAATTCATCACTTATTGCTGGGTGACTCCATATATAGTTCTTCAAACTCAATCCAACTGGAAGATAATATTTAGTCATTTTATTATTATTATTCTTCTTCTTCTTCTTCTTCACTATAAAATTTATGCATATAAAGAGTATGCAGAGATCGTTATTAATTCCTAAAATACAATAAAGGATATTAGGGACAAAAAAAAAAAAGACACCAAACTCTGGAAATCCTTTTCTAGTAGTAAATATATAATGAGATTTATTCTTAATTTCTAGGAATTAAGTTGGACGTACACAAGATTACATTTTACTTTCATATAGCAGTAGCCAATCCGTCTCCTCACTTCCTGTTCTATGGACATGAAGTGAAAGTTGGAGAAGCCTACATTATACAAGCTATATATACACATTTCTGCATGGACATATATATATATATATATATATATAAGAAGATCAGACCATGCATGGAAGTAAATAAAAGATAAAAATAAAAATATAACAAAGAGCATGCAAGGCAGATTGGTGGGATATGAGAAAGAAAAACAGGAGAAGTACTACAAAGGTTACACCCCAAGGAGAACCCCCGGCTCGGTAGATAGCACCTGCTGGCTCCGACCCAGAAACGGGGATGCTAAGTTGCCTGTCTGTGGCCGAAAGCCAGTGAATAGCAATGACCAATAACAGAGGAGAAATAACCAGCAAACGTTGCAAGAGTTCGGACACTGTAGCCACTATTGCATCATAAATTACAAAAACCAGAAATGCACACATGCATATTGTAGCTGTCATTAGGAGCCATTGCTCTGACGGGCTGAAACTGGACGTTCTTGATCTCGGGTATGAAGTCATTTGGACGAGTGTTTAGTGAGTGAATAGTGAGGGAAAGGGTCATGAACAATCCGAATATATATACAACGAATATAAGATATATATTGGTCAAAAGATAAAAAGTATGATTAATAATACAGTGGTAGATGTGCTTTTGTGTGTGTGTATATATATATATATATATTCTGTGGACTTTTGCTCACTAAGTTCAGTAGGATATATATATGAATTATTGAATCTATAGTTTGAAACTTTTGCACTCTAATTAACGAGCAGCCTACCTAGCTTAGATTTAACACATTCATTTGGAGTTATGTGATCGCGTTGGGGAATTTATAAGTACCGATGATCTTACAGAGCAATTCTAATTATAGTTCATTCAACTATTGAGCAGATAATTTATTGATAATTTAAAGTTAAAATGAGTCATAAATAAAATTTTTGTTACAAATAAATGATCACAAAAGTCTATTTTTCTTATAGTGTTGTTTATATTTAATCTAAGCAAGATTATCCTCATGAAGTTGTATTCAAACAAAAGATTCAGCCATGGTTTCTACATGGGCTGATGCACCCAAGAATCTCCTATATATTATTGTTAAGTTAGGCTCCATTGGCATGTTTATCACAATCTCATAAAATTCACAAAGTCAATCCAGCTCTTCCAAGCGAATCCACCATGCATCCATTCATAATGTTATAAAAATGAAATCAGAGTACATAGTTGAAGCAATATTATCTCGTTGGCAAATTTTAGATCTAGTGCTGTTATTCTAAGTTCGATTTTCGTCTTCATCGTTCTTCATCTGAAACCATCTCATCGTGGTAGAGTATGCTATATGGTAATATCATAGCAACACTCATAAATTCTACAAAACATAAATGTTAAGACTAAATATATCAATTGACATACTAAGAGATCAGATTATGTTTTTGGTGCAAGTGTATTATGCAAAGATGAGAGTAACTATGTAAATAGCCATTCTAAATAAAACTCCCGACTGACCATTAACAAGAGGTTGCCATTAAGGCTTATGAAGTGGCCTTACAACTCCTAACCAAGGGAAGGAGAATGGGTACCCAATATGGTATTATGCAAAGAGGTTATGGTTCGATGTTGATAATGAAAGTTACTTTACTCTCTCCCACTTTTCTCATATCCAAGACTTAAAAGGCATAACATTTCATGGCATTACTCTTAAGGGCAAATGAACCTCATGAAAGTCTTCCAATCTTGTAATAGTCCATGCATCAGTTTCCCACGACTCATAAAATTATTTTCAAATATGACCTCATTCCTCCTACTCCAAATTTGCTTCATAATAGCCATTGTCTTTTGTAGCTTGTCCTTCACGAGACCATTAACCATCTTCATCTAGAGTTTCTGAAAGTCATTCCCATTAGATTGCCAATTCAATACTAGACTCTTCTTTTCAGCCCATACATCAAATGCAGCTGGACAACACCATAGGGCATACAGCACAAACATCATATGGTCTTTGTGCTATATGCCTTGTGGTCTTGTCCATAGGGCATATAGCAACAACTTTCCATAAGGTTTTGGTAACAACTTCCCATAAGAAATGGTTATACCCTCTAGACACATCAAGATCCCATATTTGCTTCCACTACTTTGATGTCCTGCTTTCATTAGAAGACTCGCCCTCTCTCTTTCTTTAAGCCTTTGTAAGTCATTGTAATAGGCACTCTTTACTGAAAATTTTCCAATTTGGCATGGCCTCAATATTGTTTATCAGCATTCCCCAATTGACTAATTGGGATATAACATATAACATATGCTTCATCACTATTAAAAGCGCTTCTGACTAGTTGTTCATTCCATCTTCTTCATTTTTCATCAATAAGCTCATACACTTTAGAGTCAGAATCAAGAATTTTGATGGCTGATTGTACCCAAAAAGTTGTGGGTGTTGGCAGCCATTTCTATCCCTAGATTTTTATCTCCTTTCCGTTCCCAACTCTCCACCTTGTTACTTTCAGCACCACCTCTCTCATTGACCAAATGCTCCTCCATATTAGTGAAGTGGTATTTCCAATTTAGCCACACTAAAATGCACATTCTTAAAATACTTCTCTTTGAAGATCCTGCCCACTAATGAGTTTGGTTCCTTCAACAATCTCTAGTCTTGCTTTGCCACCATTTTCCTATTAAAGCACTTTATATTTGTGAATTCCAAGTCCCCCATCTTTTTTGAACAACTCATCTTATTCTAACTCCACCAATGTATACCTTTATCCTTTTGATTATATCTCCACCAGAAGGTTGGAAACATAGTCTCCGAGTCCCTACAAAACTTCTTTAGGAGCATAAAACCACTCATTGAATACGTTGGAACCTGTGGCACTACCTTTATTAATATTTCCTTTCTTGCTTTAGAGAGAATTATTCTTTAAAATCTGTATCCTCTACTGTATCTTCTCTTTTATGCTACTGAAATTCATATACTTTGCCATCCTAAAATTGTCGACAGGCCCAAATATGTCTCATAGTTCTCACGTGTTCCTATCTCAGCTTCATTAACAAACAATTCTTATTGTCCTTACGTGTATGGAAACTAAACAAGGTTGAACTCTTTTGTTTATTCAAAGTTTGTCCCAAGGCTCTTTCATACTTCCCCAAAATAATTGACCTGTTTTTAGTTTTCATGCCATGCTCTACTAAAAGTCATATTCATCTACAAACATTAAGTGATTGATTCTTATGCTTTATTAGCTAGCCACTGGAACTCTCCTTATATCACCCCTCATTCCTGTTGCCAAGTTAAACAACTGGCTCAATCATTCTGGATAAATTATAAAAAAAGGTAATGAGAAAGAGTCTCCTTGCCTTGATCTCCTTGAAGGAGTAATCATCTTTCTTGGCCTTATATTTAACAAAATAGAATACTTGATTGAACATACCACTCATATATAATCAGATTGATTTGTTTCTATCCAAGGCCTACTCTTCTTAGCATTGATTCTAAGAATAATCATTCAAATTTATCATAGGTTTTGGACATATCTAACTTTATGGCTATACTACCAGTACCACCCTTTTGTCTTCTCTTCATGCTATGCAATGGCTTATAGGCAATCATGATATTATCATAAATGAGTCTTCTAGAAATGAAGGCACTTTGGTTTGAAGATAGAATCTCATTTAATGCCCCTTTAATTATGTTTGCTAATACTTCAGAAATTTCCTTATATATTATACTACAATGACTGATAGGTCTAAATTCCTTAATAAAAACTAGTGGGGTTAGCTACAGCTCCCATTGCAGAAGTGTATTTCTCTACAAAGTATAATTTCTTTATGAAAAAGTGTGTTTCTCTGCAAAGTATAATTTCATAAATGCCTCTTCAATCTCCATCCTCTCATTAACCATCCTTCCTCTTGAATCTTGTATCTTTAACTATAGTATTTAACTATAGTATCTCACTCCATAACAATCATTCCTCTTCCCTATCCACCCAAGGTCTACTAGATTACCCCTTCCAATGTCCTTAATCTAAACTGGTCCATCTGTTCTTCACTCCTTTGTCTTCCACCATTTTTGTTACTCTGACTTACTATCTCATTGAAGTTCCCCACTGCACACCATCCCATCCCATATCTGTTTCAGGTTGAAAGGATGTGAATAATTATGACTCTCATTTCATACTAGTCTTTGAATTTCCATAGAAACCTGTTAACATCCACCTAGGCTCCTCAATATCTTCCACACACCTTACATTTATATGCCTTTGAGAGTAGTTTATTATTTTTGCAACTTCCTTTTTCTTCCACATCATAATCAAACCTACAGTACTTAACCCAGTAGTCCATCAGTACACACCTTTCAAAACTCACTCTATTCCTCACAAACTGGCTTTTCTTGCTTTTATAATCAGGCATGTACCTTGCATATCTGTCACCTATGGCCATTGTTCTGACATAAAGGGATTTAAGTTTTGGATTACTACAAAGTAAAAAGGATGAAATAAATTTACATAAAATCATGAAATATCAAAATTTAAGTAACTAGGCTTAGAGAAAGCCGGCCTATATATGCTTGACACAACCTTAAAGAAATTCACTAATCAAAAGATGGAGTACAAGAAAGAGAATATTCAAATTGCAATTCCTTATTGATCTTTTTTTTTTCATAACTGTATTCATTAGCTCAAATTAAAAGTCAAGTTACATTAGACTCAATTAACAAAGACATACAACTATGCAACAGAAACTAATTATTTGGATAACACAACTTCAGACTCAACATCTTGGGCAATTAAATCAGGAACTTGATCAACCCAAATTGCTAAAGTGCTCAGAAATTGTGCATGCTTTGCTAGACCATCTGTAGTTCCATTTGTAATTCGATTAACATGCTAGAATGTGACTTTAGAAAATTGCTTGATAGGATCCTTAATGGCATAAACAAGATTGACTTGCATATACATAAGTACTTCCTCAATTTGAATAGCTTGCACACTCAGGAGAGAGATTCCATTATTAACTCTAGAATTCCCATTGGTAAGCATAATTATAGTCCCCTTAGTATGGCAATCAACTCGATTTCCATGGGAGATTGAACCTCATGTTCTTTTCCACTTGCTGAAAGTAGTACATTCCCTTGTGAGTCTCTTAAAATAATACCAAAGCTTGATAAAGCTTGTTCTCCAAAGATGGCACCATTTGTGTTCAGTTTCAATACTGCTATTGGAGGGGGCTGCACCTTATAGTTTAGTAAGAGCTTCTATTGAGGATTTTTTAGAACTATCATAATCTTTGTATAAAGCTAAGGCATGTTCAATAGAGGCCTATGGACTTGTAAGAATACCCTCATACAAATACTTATTTCTTCTGTACCAAGAGAACCACGCCAGTAGGAAGAATTTCTCTAGTCCCCCTATTAATCCTGCCTACATAATCTGATGAGATAGTAGTAGTAAATCAGTTTACTCCCCATCTTAGCTTAGTTAATTGAAATGTTGCTTCCAATAGGGCCTTAATTAAGCGTAAAACACCAAGGCATGGCTTGTATCCTTGAGATGATCCTGACAAAAGAATGTAAGTATCTGTAGTAACCACCTTCTTTTATTTTAAATTATGCAGAGTTGGGAGACCATTTTTTAGAGATGTCCAAACAAACACCTTAACTCTATTTGGGAGACTTAATGTCCAGATTTTCTTCCATAAATCTTAGTGATTTTGAGTGTTCAAACTTTCTCCAACATTGCTGCTATATTTCAGAGAGTAAAACAAGTTATAGGCACTTTTTACAGAAAATAGCCCATTGCTTTCATAATTCTATACTAGCTGATCACCTCAAGGACTAGGACTCAGAGTTAAATGTAACACATCATTGGCTTCTTTAGGAGGCAATAGGCATCTCACAAGGTCTATTTTCCACCAGTTTGTAGAATCATCAATTAACTGATCTATTGTTTCCACATTTAATATATTGCTGCTTTCAAAAAGCTGAGGCTTAGGGATTGAGTCTTGGTTGGGCAACCATGAGTCCGACCAAATGTTAATGGACTTGCAATCCCATGCTCTCCATTTGCAACCCTTCAACAAAAGTGATTTAACATCCCAAATTCCCCTCCAAGCATAAGAGGGGCTGAAACCAAGCTTTGCATCCTTGAATTCACATATAGGGAAATATCTTGCCTTGTAAATCTCATGTAAAAGTGAATCAGTTACCTTCATTATTAGCCATCCTTGTTTTGCTAGCAGTGCAACATTAAAAATTTATAAATCTTTAAAGCCATTTCCTCTTTTTTCTTTAACAACACACATTTTCCTCCAACTAATTCATCTTATTTTGTTTTCTTCCTTTTTTTAGCCCCACCAAAATTTTATTATCAGGTTCTCAAGTTCCAAACACAAGCTGTCTGGTAGTTTAAAACAACTCATAAGAAATGTTGGGATTGCTAGTGCAATAGCTTTGATAAGTATTTCCTTTCCTTCTTAGGACAAAAGGCTTTCTGATGAGTGCACAAAAATGCACTCTAAATACTCTATTTAAATACTAAAAGAAATGAGAAAACAATGGATATAACTCATGTTAATAAAATTAATGGTCATTTATCTTGAGATAGATATAAACATGATTTAATATATTGATGAGAATATAAAATGCCATATTTTCCTCTCTTAATGTTTAAAACTTTATTCTTATTTGATGCCTAAATATACTCATTATTCTTATATTTTGATTTAGGACACAAATGGAGACATTAGGAGCAAATGAAGATAATTGCGGAATTTCAGACAGTTTTGACATCTTTTTGTAAAATGGGCATAACTCTCTCATCCAATCTCCGATTGAGCTGATTCAAGATGATCTAGAACCGCAAGAGAAATATCTATAACTTTTATGTTTTGTGTTTGAAGATATATCCACTCAATCTAAGACAAAATTGACCATCAAGTGGACGCACCTGCACTTGACGTTCCTGGATATTTTTCAGCCACTTGCATCAAATCCAAATACAAGATGAAGTGCACTCAAGTTTCTTCAAGACAAATTATTTGACCACAAGATATTAAGTCATACAAGACAACTAATAGATAGAGAAGCAAAATTGAAACACTCAACCTACAAGCAAAATCCAGCTCATGCATGGTGGGAAAACAAATGATCAAAATGACAACTCACAAATCACTTGGATTCAAGAATGGCACATGGCAAAACAAGTTGAAATTGTGATGATTTTGTCATGACAACTTGCATGAAGGATGCTTATAAATAGAAGGGAGGGGTGTGTGTTCTAAGACCATGCTTAGTGTGCTTGGATGCCTTGGAAGATACATTGTTTTTGAGAGCTTGAGAAAAGAAAAGAAAAACCAAAGAAGAGAGAAGAAAATAATGGTTGGCTCTTCCATATTATCCCTTAGAGAATTTTTGTTACATATTTTCAATATGTGTAACTAATTTTCTAGTAGAGCTAGGGATGAATTTGTATATATGATGGTATTTGTAATTGTTTTTGATTCATATATGTGTTCTTCAAATATTAAACTCTTTTGTTTAGTCATTCGAAATTTATTATAAATGTTTTCGTCACCAAATAATCTTAGAATTTATTTCATTTATAGATTCAGTCATGCTTTTTCTATTAAATGCAATAATCCTTTGATTATGTTTGGTTCAATTGGTTATCTATTTTAATTTAATTCTCTGCTGCAATATTGCTCTACGAGTATATTGTCGACGTTGAATTTCTTTAATATCGATAACAATTCCTGTTCTTATATTGTGACGAATGATTTTTCAAAAGATTACATTTGATTTAAAACTGGTTATTAATGTTTTATTTTCCGATTGAAAATTTGGACATAGAATTTTCAATTGAGTTATTAATGAATCGAAAATAATTAAAATACCAATTATATACAAAGGATTCCCGATGCTTTACTTTTCGCACTCATCTAAATCCTTTTGTTAATTTCGTTACTGTTCTTCAATTTCTCAATCCATCTCCCTGTGGAATCGACACCCCAAAGTTATACTGCAAACGACCGCGTTATTCTTTGGGCGTAACCAAATTTTGGCGCCGTTGCCGGGGAGACGGTAAAAGAATTTGTAGTTTTTTTTAGTAGTTTGTTAAAAAAAAAAAAAAAAAAGAGAGAGCGGTAGCTTCGTTCATTTTCTTTTTAGCTTTCTACATCTTTATTTTATTTTAGTTTTATTTTCGTAATTATTATTATTTTTTTTTCAGTATTACGCTTTTCTTTACTTTGCATGCGCAGGTACAGAAACGTTTTTGGACGGTTTGCTAGTAGACCCGTGCTAGAATCAGATTCAGAATCTAATTTTTCTAATCGCTTGTTTGATAATTCTTCCAATTCTGACGCGATGAGTGAACACGTGGACCAACCTGTTAGAACCCTCCAAGATTATCTTCATCCCGCACGAACAGCCACACCATCCTGTATTATGTTCTCACCTAATATTCGTCATGTAGATTTTAAAACGGGAATGATACAATTACTTCCGACTTTCCATGGTCTAGAAAATGAAAACCCCTATGTTCATATTAGGGAATTTGAGGAAGTAGTTGCAACATTTCACGGTCAAAATACCACTGACGAAACGGTAAGGCTAAAGTTCTTTCCTTTTTCTTTGAAAGATAAAGCTAAGAGTTGGTTGTACTCACTAAGACCACGGTCTATTGGAACATGGAGTGAGATGACTCAAGTGTTTTTCAATAAATACTTTCCCCAACATAAGACTAATGCTTTAAAAAGACAAATCTCTACCTTTGCACAAAAGGATAGTGAGACTTTGTACCAGTCTTGGGAAAGATTTAAAGAATTACTGAGTATGTGTCCCCACCATGGATATGAGAATTGGCGCTTAGTGAGTTATTTCTATGAAGGCCTTACGCCCAGGGAACGTCAATTCGTGGAAATGATGTGCAATGGAGAATTTTTACAAAAAAATCCCGATGAGGCCATAGAGTACCTCAATGAGCTTGCTGAAAAAGCTCATACTTGGACTGGACCTAGTGCTACTGATAGCACAAACAGGTCACGACCTACAGGAAACTTGAGTGGTGGTATTTACCATCTAAGGGAGGAGGATAACCTTAAGGCTAAGGTTGAAATGCTCACCAGAGAATTAGAGTTATTGAAAACTAAAAACTCAAAACCAACACACACGGCTAATCATGCAGAATCTTTTGGGCCATGTGTTGTCTGTGGTGGGATAGATCATCATTCCCAAGAGTGTCCTACACATACTAACATGAATGGTATGTATGAGGAACAAAGTAATGCTCTAGGTATGTACAAAAAGCCCTTCACACCTTACTCTGAAACCTACAACCCAGGATGGCGTAATCATCCCAACTTCAGCTGGAAGTCTGAAAACAAGCAGCCTGCACAACTCTCTAGATCATATCCTGCACCATACCATGCACCTCAATCTTCTAGAAATTCTTTAGAAGATACTTTGCATACTTTTATTGAAATACAGGGTAAGACTAATCAAAAATTTGAATCTTTGATTATGCAGGTTGTTGAAGAAAATAAGGAAATCAAGAGCCAGGTGTCTAAAATAATGAGTTCATTGACTATGAATGAGAAAGGTAAGTTTCCTTCCCAAACTCAATCTGTACCTCATGGTCAACATATGGCACAAGGAGATCTGAAGGACGTAAACGCCATTGTGACACGAAGTGGTAAGTCTCTACGTGATCCAATAATAGAAAAAAAAAAGGATGTAGAGAAAGATCAAGATAGCAGCAGTCCTGAGCTTCCCAAAGAACTTGAGGTAACAAAACCTGAGGAACCTGCGGTAACAAAAAATCCTAGTAAGGTACCTTTTCCTCAAGCATTAAAGTCAAGCAAACAAACTCTAGATCATAACAATGATATTTTGGAAAATCTTAGACAGGTAAAAATTAATCTTCCTCTTTTGCATGTAATTAAACAAGTTCCTACTTACGCAAAAATTCTCAAAGATTTGTGTACAGTTAAGAGGAAGCATTATGTAAAGAAAACTGCATTCTTGACAGAGCAAGTTAGTGCTCTAATTGAACAGCGGATTCCCCCTAAGTACAAGGATCCTGGATGTCCAACCATCACATGCAACATTGGCAATCATGAGCTTGGACAGGCCTTGCTAGATTTAGGGGCTAGTGTAAATTTGATGCCATATTCTATTTATTTGCAATTAGGATTGGGAGAAATCAAACCAACTTCTGTGGTATTGCAATTGGCTGATCGTTCAGTCAGAGCACCACGAGGTGTGGTAGAGGATGTTTTAATTCAAGTTGACAAATTTTACTATCCTGTTGATTTCTTAATTCTAGACACTAGTTCTGCTGTAGAAACCACCTCTAAAATTCCATTAATTTTAGGTAGACCTTTTCTTGCTACTTCTAATGCTCTTATCAATTGCAGAAATGGATTGATGAAACTCTCTTTTAGCAATATGACTCTTGAGGTAAATATTTTTCATATTGCAAAACAGCCAGAAGAGGATGTCGAGTGTCATCAGACATACATGATTGACTCACTTATAGAAAGTGATGTTCTTACAACTCATGACTCAGATTCCCTTGAATACTTTATTGTTAATTCTGAATTTAATCCTATAAGTGATTCATCTGATGTATTTGACATTTGTGTTATTTTTGACAGAACTCATGATTATAGCACACAAGCATGGCAACTAAAGTTTGAGAAGTTGCCTGAAAAAAGAGAAAGACAGATTCCTTCAAGTAGGGAAGCCCCTAAAGTTGAATTAAAATCCCTACCTAAGGGTTTAAAGCATGTTTTCCTTGGTCCAGGTGATACTTTTCCTGTTATTATTTCATCTGAATTATCTGAGTCCCAAGGTGAGAAATTAATTCAGATTTTATGCAAATATAAATCAACCCTAGGATGGAGTATTGCTGATATAAAAGGTATTAGTCCCCTAATCTGTACTCATAAAATAAATTTAGAGGAAGGAACTAATCCTCGAAGAGACCCCCAGCGTAGACTTAATCCCACAATGAAAGAAGTTGTGAAAAATGAAGTATTGAAACTATTAGATGCAGGAATGATATATCCTATTGCTGATAGTAAATGGGTAAGTCCTACGCAGGTTGTTCCTAAAAAGTCAGGAGTAACTGTGATAAAAAATGACCTTGGAGAGTTAGTCCCTACAAAACTGGTGACTGGTTGGCGGATGTGCATTGATTACAGAAAATTAAATGCCGCCACACGAAAAGACCATTTTCCGCTTCCTTTTATTGATCAAATTCTTGAGCGGGTGGCTGGTCATCCTTTTTATTGCTTTCTGGATGGTTATTCTGGTTATTATCAAATTGAAATTGCATTAGAAGATCAGGATAAAACTACTTTTACTTGTCCTTTCGGTACTTATGCTTTCCGCAGAATGCCATTTGGATTGTGTAATGCTCCAGCTACTTTTCAACGTTGCATGATGAGTATTTTTAGTGATATGGTTGAAAAGTGCGTGGAAGTTTTTATGGATGACTTGACTGTTTTTGGATCTTCTTTTGATGCATGTTTAATGAGTTTAGAAAGAGTACTGACTCGTTGTGAAGAAAAAGAATTGGTTTTAAATTGGGAAAAATGTCACTTTATGGTACCTTCAGGTATTGTTTTAGGGCATATTATTTCTTCCAAAGGAATGGAGGTTGATCAATCAAAAGTTGAATTAATCTCTAAATTGCCTACACCTAGAACAATCAAGGATATTTTTATTTATTTTTCAAAATTTGGTTACGCCCAAAGAATAACGCGGTCGTTTGCAGTATAACTTTGGGGTGTCGATTCCACAGGGAGATGGATTGAGAAATTGAAGAACAGTAACGAAATTAACAAAAGGATTTAGATGAGTGCGAAAAGTAAAGCATCGGGAATCCTTTGTATATAATTGGTATTTTAATTATTTTCGATTCATTAATAACTCAATTGAAAATTCTATGTCCAAATTTTCAATCGGAAAATAAAACATTAATAACCAGTTTTAAATCAAATGTAATCTTTTGAAAAATCATTCGTCACAATATAAGAACAGGAATTGTTATCGATATTAAAGAAATTCAACGTCGACAATATACTCGTAGAGCAATATTGCAGCAGAGAATTAAATTAAAATAGATAACCAATTGAACCAAACATAATCAAAGGATTATTGCATTTAATAGAAAAAGCATGACTGAATCTATAAATGAAATAAATTCTAAGATTATTTGGTGACGAAAACATTTATAATAAATTTTGAATGACTAAACAAAAGAGTTTAATATTTGAAGAACACATATATGAATCAAAAACAATTACAAATACCATCATATATACAAATTCATCCCTAGCTCTACTAGAAAATTAGTTACACATATTGAAAATATGTAACAAAAATTCTCTAAGGGATAATATGGAAGAGCCAACCATTATTTTCTTCTCTCTTCTTTGGTTTTTCTTTTCTTTTCTCAAGCTCTCAAAAACAATGTATCTTCCAAGGCATCCAAGCACACTAAGCATGGTCTTAGAACACACACCCCTCCCTTCTATTTATAAGCATCCTTCATGCAAGTTGTCATGACAAAATCATCACAATTTCAACTTGTTTTGCCATGTGCCATTCTTGAATCCAAGTGATTTGTGAGTTGTCATTTTGATCATTTGTTTTCCCACCATGCATGAGCTGGATTTTGCTTGTAGGTTGAGTGTTTCAATTTTGCTTCTCTATCTATTAGTTGTCTTGTATGACTTAATATCTTGTGGTCAAATAATTTGTCTTGAAGAAACTTGAGTGCACTTCATCTTGTATTTGGATTTGATGCAAGTGGCTGAAAAATATCCAGGAACGTCAAGTGCAGGTGCGTCCACTTGATGGTCAATTTTGTCTTAGATTGAGTGGATATCTCTTCAAACACAAAACATAAAAGTTATAGATATTTCTCTTGCGGTTCTAGATCATCTTGAATCAGCTCAATCGGAGATTGGATGAGAGAGTTATGCCCATTTTACGAAAAGATGTCAAAACTGTCTGAAATTCCGCAATTATCTTCATTTGCTCCTAATGTCTCCATTTGTGTCCTAAATCAAAATATAAGAATAATGAGTATATTTAGGCATCAAATAAGAATAAAGTTTTAAACATTAAGAGAGGAAAATATGGCATTTTATATTCTCATCAATATATTAAATCATGTTTATATCTATCTCAAGATAAATGACCATTAATTTTATTAACATGAGTTATATCCATTGTTTTCTCATTTCTTTTAGTATTTAAATAGAGTATTTAGAGTGCATTTTTGTGCACTCATCACACCCCCCAACTTACTCATTGCTAGTCCCTAGCAATTTTCATGCAAATGATGAGAAAGACCAAAGAAAATCACACATAGGGGCCATCAAGACACATTTTTCAAATTTACATATCAAAACAATCTTAGAAATTCAATAACCCTTTCACAAGTAATTCAAATATAGCAATCCACAGAGTGTGTATGTGTTCCAAACTATTTTTATCAAATCAGAGGTTTCGACACATGCAACATTAGAATATCTTAAGCAAAAAGGTTCAACTCCATAACTCACGGGTATAGAAGTGTTTCATGTATGTGTTCTCTCTATGGAGTTGACAAAGGTGTACATTTACTCTCATGGAAATTTAGCCAATTATATATAAGTAACAAGTAAACATTGATCTTATGATAGGAATACTAACAAATGAGATTTCCACCATTCTTTCCACAAGCATACTTAGGATCGGAAAAATCAACACAAAGGGTTGTAATGTGGTTTAGGGTTGGGGTTCATAAGAAGAAAAGGTGAAGAGATTTCAAAAACTTCCAAGTATACACAAAAGGGAATCTGTTAAATTTTTCAGTAGACTATACTTTCCTTTTGATGTACTTTTCAATTTTTTAGATTTTTGACTAAGTACACTTTTCCATCTTCTTTTGCCACTGGTGTCTTCGCAATTTGATGAACTCTTTCATGAATAATTTGATGGACACATCTAGCACCATGCCATTTTTGTCATGTTTTTTTTTTTTTTTTTTTTTTTATGATGATTTCACACCTAGTACACACTTGGAAGTAAAATGGTAGGAAAATATAGTGTATAAGCTATACTCCAATGTGGAGAGGTATGGATGATGTAGATATGAAAAGAAAAGGCCATATGTGTATATTGGCTCAAAATTGGCTGCTAGGGATCTATGATGAAAAGGCTCAGCTTGAAAGGCTCAAACGTTAATCCTAAGTTGACTTTCGTCATATCCCAAGTATATCCACCATCTTACCACAAACCATGTAATGATATTCTCAAAAGAAGTGTCAAATTCAACAGATCAATGGATACTTATCACAATTTCTGTATTTGTAAGCTCTCAATTCTCATAAAATTCACATGAATACTTGAGCAAAATAATTTTTTAGTTACATGTGTCAAATCACCATATTACCACAAAGTTTGGAGAAGTGCATAAATGGCTCTGTGGATGTTTTAGCAAAATGATTTAAAATGGGTTTGTTGAATTCACCAAGATGGTTATGAATGAGCATGAGTATCATGTGTGAAAAGATGCCTGTGTAAAAAAATTTGGCAATTTTTTATATATTGATTGAAATATGCCACAGAGTTTAAATAACAGATTTATATTCCCACCCCCCAACTTAAATGAAACATTGTCCTCAATGTTTAAGAATCAGAATTGAATAACTAAACAGGGTAGAATACACCTGATGTGGGATGTGGGTGACTTGCTTGGCATCAAAGATGGTATTTGTCAAAATAAAATTAACCTGTAACAAAATAAAGTAAACAATAAACAAAAATAAAATGAACGAAAATAAAAGAAAAGAAAAACATACCTGGAGATGGTCAAGATTGATATACTGGGTCCATAAGTGGAATGTCTTCCACTTCTGGAATTTGTCTATCAATTAAGATTTTGAGGCGTTGACCATATACTTTGAAGATACATCCATCTTTTGGATTTTCTATTTCTACCGCCCCATTTGTGAAAACATTTTTTACTATAAAAGGGCCGGTCCATCTAGATCGAAGTTTTCCTGGATGCTTATGGAGTCTTGAATCATATAAAAATACTCGATCATTAGGTTTAAATGTTCTTCTCAAAATATTTTTATCATGAAATACTTTCATTTTAGCCTTATAGATCTTGGAATTTTCATAAGCATCATTTCTCAATTCTTCTAATTCCGTCAATTGGAATTTTCTAATTTTTCCTGCTTTTTCCAAGTCAAAATTGAAATGTTTAATGGCCCAATATGCTCGATGCTCGAGCTCCACGGGCAAATGACAAGGTTTTCCAAAAACAAGTCTATAAGGTGACATACCTAAGGGAGTTTTGAAAGCTATACGGTAAGCCCAAAGCGCATCGATTAGTCTCAAAGACCAATCTTTCCGATCCGGGTTGACCGTTTTTTCTAAAATTTGTTTAATTTCTCTATTCGCAAGTTCAACCTGTCCACTTGTCTGAGGGTGATATGCAGTAGAAAGCTTATGTATCACCCCATATCTTTTCATTAAAGCTTCAAAAGAACGGTTACAAAAATGCGTACCTCGGTCACTAATGATAGCACGTGGGGTACCAAATCGAGATAGTACATTTTCTTTGAGAAACTTAATTACCGTCCTGTTATCATTGGTCCTGCAAGGTGCTGCCTCTACCCATTTTGACACATAATCTACTGCCACAATAATATATAAATATCCAAAAGAAGGAGGAAATAGTCCCATAAAATCAATGCCCCAACAGTCAAAAATTTCAATTACCAAAATTGGGTTTAAGGGCATCATATTACGACGGGTCATAGCTCCTAACTTTTGACATCTTTCGCATGAGCGACAATAGAAATCTCTTCACCTTTTCTTCTTATGAACCCCAACCCTAAACCACATTACAACCCTTTGTGTTGATTTTTCCGATCCTAAGTATGCTTGTGGAAAGAATGGTGGAAATCTCATTTGTTAGTATTCCTATCATAAGATCAATGTTTACTTGTTACTTATATATAATTGGCTAAATTTCCATGAGAGTAAATGTACACCTTTGTCAACTCCATAGAGAGAACCCATACATGAAACACTTCTATACCCGTGAGTTATGGAGTTGAACCTTTTTGCTTAAGATATTCTAATGTTGCATGTGTCGAAACCTCTGATTTGATAAAAATAGTTTGGAACACATACACACTCTGTGGATTGCTATATTTGAATTACTTGTGAAAGGGTTATTGAATTTCTAAGATTGTTTTGATATGTAAATTTGAAAAATGTGTCTTGATGGCCCCTATGTGTGATTTTCTTTGGTCTTTCTCATCATTTGCATGAAAATTGCTAGGGACTAGCAATGAGTAAGTTGGGGGGTGTGATGAGTGCACAAAAATGCACTCTAAATACTCTATTTAAATACTAAAAGAAATGAGAAAACAATGGATATAACTCATGTTAATAAAATTAATGGTCATTTATCTTGAGATAGATATAAACATGATTTAATATATTGATGAGAATATAAAATGCCATATTTTCCTCTCTTAATGTTTAAAACTTTATTCTTATTTGATGCCTAAATATACTCATTATTCTTATATTTTGATTTAGGACACAAATGGAGACATTAGGAGCAAATGAAGATAATTGCGGAATTTCAGACAGTTTTGATATCTTTTCGTAAAATGGGCATAACTCTCTCATCCAATCTCCGATTGAGCTGATTCAAGATGATCTAGAACCGCAAGAGAAATATCTATAACTTTTATGTTTTGTGTTTGAAGAGATATCCACTCAATCTAAGACAAAATTGACCATCAAGTGGACGCACCTGCACTTGACGTTCCTGGATATTTTTCAGCCACTTGCATCAAATCCAAATACAAGATGAAGTGCACTCAAGTTTCTTCAAGACAAATTATTTGACCACAAGATATTAAGTCATACAAGACAACTAATAGATAGAGAAGCAAAATTGAAACACTCAACCTACAAGCAAAATCCAGCTCATGCATGGTGGGAAAACAAATGATCAAAATGACAACTCACAAATCACTTGGATTCAAGAATGGCACATGGCAAAACAAGTTGAAATTGTGATGATTTTGTCATGACAACTTGCATGAAGGATGCTTATAAATAGAAGGGAGGGGTGTGTGTTCTAAGACCATGCTTAGTGTGCTTGGATGCCTTGGAAGATACATTGTTTTTGAGAGCTTGAGAAAAGAAAAGAAAAACCAAAGAAGAGAGAAGAAAATAATGGTTGGCTCTTCCATATTATCCCTTAGAGAATTTTTGTTACATATTTTCAATATGTGTAACTAATTTTCTAGTAGAGCTAGGGATGAATTTGTATATATGATGGTATTTGTAATTGTTTTTGATTCATATATGTGTTCTTCAAATATTAAACTCTTTTGTTTAGTCATTCAAAATTTATTATAAATGTTTTCGTCACCAAATAATCTTAGAATTTATTTCATTTATAGATTCAGTCATGCTTTTTCTATTAAATGCAATAATCCTTTGATTATGTTTGGTTCAATTGGTTATCTATTTTAATTTAATTCTCTGCTGCAATATTGCTCTACGAGTATATTGTCGACGTTGAATTTCTTTAATATCGATAACAATTCCTGTTCTTATATTGTGACGAATGATTTTTCAAAAGATTACATTTGATTTAAAACTGGTTATTAATGTTTTATTTTCCGATTGAAAATTTGGACATAGAATTTTCAATTGAGTTATTAATGAATCGAAAATAATTAAAATACCAATTATATACAAAGGATTCCCGATGCTTTACTTTTCGCACTCATCTAAATCCTTTTGTTAATTTCGTTACTGTTCTTCAATTTCTCAATCCATCTCCCTGTGGAATCGACACCCCAAAGTTATACTGCAAACGACCGCGTTATTCTTTGGGCGTAACCACTTTCCTTCCACTCTTAACGTTTTTTTCCACACTTTAGTTTTAATTTTAGCAACGGCTTGCCTTTTATTCCTTCCAATCATTGGTGGCAAGTCAAGGTATTTTTCATATTGTTGAACTTGTTGAACCCGCCAAAAAGATAGGATTTCAGCTTGTTGATTAGCCTCCACATTTGGACTAAAAACCATGGCAGTTTTTTCTTTGTTTACTATTTTACCAGAAGCCTTTTCATAGACCTCAAGGAGGTGTTGTATATTGAGACTGGCTTGTAAAGTAGCTCTACAAAGCAATAGGCTAACATCTAGAAAGAGTAGATGGCTCAACTTGGGAGATCCTCGACAAATCTGAATACCTTTCTCTCCTTTATCGACTTCAGCACGCTTTAGTAAAGAAATAAGCCCCTCAATGCATAAAAGGAAAAGGAAAAGGAAAAGGAAAGGGATAGATAATCCCTTTGTGTAGAAATTATGGGACCTTTTGAACACCATTTACTAACATTGAGAAGGAAACTACCTTGACATACATCATGATCAGCTTTCTCCATTTTTTAACAAATCCCATCTTTTCCATAATGCCATCCATGAAAGTTCACTCTATGTGATCATAGGCTTTACTCATATTAATCTTTAGTGACATATAGTCATTTCTTCCTTGTATTTTTTGCTTTAGGAAATGGACTACTTCATGGGATACTAGAATATTATCACTAATCAACCTCTTTGATACAACGGCTGATTGAGTCATTGAAATAGCTCTTGTTAATACAGTTTTAAATCAGTTTCTCAACACTTTCGAAATCAATTTGTAAACTATATTACACAAACTGATAGGTCTATAATCAGCAATACTTTCAGGACTTGTCTTTTAGGAATCAGTGAAATAAAATTATGGTTTGGCTCACTAACCATTTCTCCACTGTTAAGAGTTTGAAGGACTGCCTTTGTAACATCTTGGCCTACCACTATTCAACTTTGTTGATAGAAGATGGAGGGGCATGCTATCTAGACCAAGAGTAGTGGAAGTATTCATCTGTAGGAGTGCATCTTTAACATCTGCAGCTGTGAATTCTAGAAGCAATTCCTCATTCATGTCTTCTGAAGCCCTACCTTGCCAAGCCTCTAAGAAATCCAGCTGGCCTTGTTGAGAAGAGGTTGTAAAGAGGTGTTTGAAATAGTTAACAATTTTTACATCTCTAATTGCTCCCAAATGCCATATCTCATTAGCATTTTTAATATCAGCTATATAGTTTCTTTTTCTTTTCTAAGAAGTCTTTTGATGAAAAACATTTGTAGTTTTTCAAATATTCATTTAGTCATAAGGCTTTGGACCTTCGCCTCCACATTAACTCAGCTCTCTCAAGCCAAATATTCATTTCTTATCTAGCTTCTCTGTGCAAAGCAGAATTTAAACAATGAGGGTCTGAATTGAGAAGAGAATGCATCATGTTTCAAGCAGCCTCCACTTTCTTGTTGACATTCCTGATCTTGTTCTTGTTCCAATGGGTTAGTTTTTCAACACAAGTCTTGATCTTTTTCATAACTGTGTGCAAGCTAGAAGTTTTCAGTATCCTTATGCCAAACTTTATCAATAATTTGTTTCATTCTGCTGTGCTTGTCCACATTGCCTCAAAATGATTTTTTTTTTTTTGTGTGTCTAAGTTGATCTTGACTATCTACTTGCTATCACATTGACAAGGCTAAGTGATCAGAAGTAGCAACACAAATATTTTCCACACGCAACAAAAGAAATGCTTCTCTCCATTCCATATTTGATAGGAATTGATCAAGCCTTTCTAAGATGCTATGTGAATTTTTCCTTCCATTCCACCATGTGAAGTAAGGACCTTTAAATCCCATATCAATAGCCTCACAATCTTCATTGACAGCTCTAAAATCTTCTATAAGCTTGAAATCTCGGCTTCTCTCTTTTATCTCCATCATGGAGAATCTCATTGGATTCACCAACCAGTAACCAAACTTGTCTTGCTGCTACTCGAATGGATATAATTAATTCTCAAGTTTCATTTTTTTCTAGTAGTTGTAAGTTGTTTGTATATACCAATAAAGAACCAAGTGAAGTTGTTGCCATCATGTTAATTACTAGTGATCTTGGCATGTACATGGAATTTTGAATAGTGTAGGATCTTAAGATTAGTCTGAGATTTCCAAAGTAAAGCTAGTTCACTGCCTGTTCCTTCATTGTTCATAGCCAAACAATTAGCAAAGTTCAAGTCAAATTTCAATTTTTTTCTTTTACTAGAATCTAGTCTAGTCTCTTGTAAAAACAAAAAATCGGGATCTTCTCTTCGTGTTAAATTACAAAGGGTGTGAATTCTTTGTGGGTTCCCTAGCCCACAAGAATTCCAGTTTACTATATTCATGGTGTTCAGTAGGCTTGGGAGCTAGCCTCCGCCGATACCAATCTAATTCCATTGTGTAATGTACATGTCTCAATAGGTAAGGGTACACCCTCCTTCAATGAACTATTTAGCAGTTTAGCTCTTTTCACATCTTCTTGTATATCTGCATCTTTAAGTAAAAGATTAGTTGCACATTTCAGTTTTCATTGTGGTTGTAGGAGAAGAAAATGAGAGAAATAGCCCATGTTGAGAAGTCTCACCACACATAATTTGTGGGAGAGTGAATTGTATTTATATTGAATGTATACAACCGTTTGTGTACTGCAAAGGAAAAAAATAAATGCATTTGCTTTACAAGGAAATAATTATTAAATTACAAGAATGAAATCAACTGCATGAGCTGTCGCATGACTCTACTCTAATGTTTTTGCTAAACTTACGGCTGCTACATATGGCATGTATCTTTACATGAGCTATCCCATAATTTTGTTCTTGGTTGAGTGAAATTGGCTCGATCGTTGCCTGGCTGCTTCACAATTGCAGTCTCCATATCTGATTTATACGTATTCAAATCTTCTACGTTATCATCCCCCCTCAAACTATGCAGGGTCACCATAAATAGTTTGTGTTTAAGCTGTGTCAAGCCAAGTCTTGTCTGCAGCTTGGTGAACAAATCTGCAATTTGGGACAAGGTTGAAATGTCACGAGTTTGTAACAACCCAAGAGAGACCCTTTTCTTGGATATATTGATAATCAAGCTCAATGTGTTTACTTCGAGCATGAAACATAGGGTTGACAATCATAAATAATGAGCTCATGTTATCACAAAATAAGAGTGGTGGGTTCTTCAATGGAATGTGAAGATCACGAAGGAGAAATGTAATCCAAGTGATTTCTGTAGCCGTTTGAGCCATTGCACGGTACTCCATTTCTGAATTGGAGAGAGAGACAATTGATTGTTTTTTTGCACTCCACGAGATGATGTTGCTTCCAATGTATGTACAATAGCTTGTTGTAGACCTTCTTGTAATTGGACAACCAGCCCAATCGGCATCATAGAAAGCATAAAGCTCCATCGAGCTTGATTGCTGGATATGTAACCCCTGATGAATCATGCCTTTCACATAACGCAAAATTTGTTTGACCATTGTAAGATGATCTTGTGTAGTAGTTTTCATGAATTGAGAAACATAATTGACACTAAATGATAAATCGGGTCTTGTTCATGTGAGATATTGCAAAGCACCAACAAGTAACCTATACATTTTGAGAATCACAAAAAGTTGTGGAGTCGATGGCAACTTTAAATTTTTCTATCATAGGAATATGTATAGGTTTCCAATCCTACATGAATGCTCTTTCAAAGAGATCAATGGCATACTTGGATTGATGCAGCACCAGTCCATTGTCCACATGCTTGACTTCAATCCCCAAGAAATAGCTAAGTTTGCTGAGATCCTTCACGGAGAATTCTTTGTGCAGCTTAGCCACAAAGCCATCTATTAATTGTGTTGATGAGCCTGTGAGGATAATATCATCCACGTAGAGAAGTAGTACGATAGTACCATGAGTGGAATGATTAATAAAGAGACTAGGATTGGCTGTGCTGTAGAAAAAACCTGTTTCAAGGAGGAAAGAGCTAAATCTGTCAAACCAAGTCGTAGGGGCCTGTTTTAAGCCATATATGGCTTTGTGAAGAAGGCAGGCATGATCAGGCTTCTCTCTGCTAACAAAGCCTGGAGGTTGCTCCACGAATATTTGTTCATAGTCCATGAAGAAAGGCGTGTCTTACATCTAACTGACATATGCTCCACTTTTTAATCACAGTTGCAGATAGAATGAGACGGATTGTGGCTGGCTTTACCATAGAAGAGTGGGTCTCAGTAAAGTCAATTTCATTAACTTGATGGTAGCCTTTGGCTACTAATCTCACTTTCAAGCGTTGAAGAGATCCATCATGATTAATCTTGGATGTTAAAATCCAACGTGGTCCAACAACATTCATTGTTTCCTATCTAGGAACAAGTGACCAAGTACTATTTTGATTTAAGGCCTGCAGTTCCTCTTCCATTGCTTGTTCCCATCTCAAATGTTGAATAGCTGCTTTAATTGTTTTGGGTGGTCTTGGTATCAGTGACACAAATACTGTGAGGGTTACCTCCTTCTGATTTCGCAATCATGTCTTCAGTTTCTTTGAATGTGGGCAACTTTGTCACACTTCGCTTGAAAGCTGAAAATTATCATATGTGGCGAGAGCAAATACTTGCTCTGGCTGAAAGCCAAAAACTTGTGGCTTATCTCACTGGTGAGGTAATAACGTCTGAAACTAAAGAGAAAATCTCATATTACTTAAGAATGAGATTATCCTAAGAATGAGATTATCCTTACTTTATATGAAGTATCATTTCCTATTCCTAACAAGGCCTTTTAGAGAAAGGTGCATAGGCTTTTTTATGGTATTAGAGCCAAACCTTCTAGTATTGGGCTCCACCTATTGATCTAATGAGGTCCACTTGTAGGAGTACGACAAAAGATCGACCCATAAGTGAGGGGGAATAAAGAGAAAATCTCACATTGCTTAAAAAAGAAATTATCCTGTGCTTTATATAAAGTATCATCTCCCCTTCCTAGCAAGGTCTTTTAGAGAAGGGTGTACATGTTTCTTTACTAGGGACAAGAGAATTAACTAAGGAACGTGCTTTGGCCTTCCACTTCTTTATTTTAACTATCACCTATTTTGGGTGGCCTTGCAAAGACATAACAGAAGCAAGTGTATCAAACTATTGGGCCAGCAGTATATTATCATTAGGCTCATTTAGAACTTTGCCCATCACTTCTGCTTTGGAGACATTTTCCTGAATATACCTGATTTAACGGCCAAATAGTCACTAG
Organism: Platycarya strobilacea; assembly: GCA_036898215.1. Taxonomy (NCBI): domain Eukaryota; kingdom Viridiplantae; phylum Streptophyta; class Magnoliopsida; order Fagales; family Juglandaceae; genus Platycarya; species Platycarya strobilacea. The sequence goes on from CM072550.1 coordinate 24,420,180, forward strand.
TCAGCTCACCTACACACCTACCTGAAATTTGATGAGAGTAGTTAGAAGAAAGATCCAACCCTTTCTGCTAAGAAGTGCCAACAAATCGTGTCTCATTCAATGACTAATTCTTTCCTTGATTTTCTCCTGGTTTCCTACTTGGGCGTTGTCTGTTTGGGGTTTTGTACTAGCCGAACGTAATTTCTCTACTACCTTGAGGCCACCCTTCTACACCACTTGCTTGCGTTTGTCCCGACTGAACTAAGAGTTCATTGCATTTTGGCTGCCTTCGAAGCCTTCCATACGTCTCTTATTAGGCACATTAGCATGTAGCCAAACCCAAAATTGTTCCCCCGATGAGGTTGGAGAAGTAGGTATAAGGCAGCCCTTACCAGCATGCAAAATACGACCACAATGGAAACACACCTTCAGGAGGCGTTTGTATTTGATAGGATTCCAGTATCATTTCTCGGTGATCATTGCTCTACGCCCTTGAACAAGGGGTTTGTGCATATCCAACAAAATTTTCAGTCCTAGGAAAGGGCCAAGCCAATGTCATTTTCATCACCTTCCACCCATGCAACTTCTCCTAAAGAGCTACCTATTTGTTTACCGTAGTCTTTAGTCATGTCAGCAGGGGGTAGATCATAGAAAGGCCTTATCGAACTTGAGGTTGCTAGGTAGAATGAATGCATAGAACTCATGGTTAATAACAGACATTGAATTGTGAAAGAACCATGGACAACCCTCTTCGATCTTGAACTTATATGCATGAGTAGCAAAAGACAACACAGAGGTGTTATCTCCCATTTATTTGAACACCACTGGCTTGCTCAAAAGCCAAATCCTCGACATTGTAGATTCAATTATGGCCTTAATAATCACTTGATCACTCCATATTTTATCAATGAAATAGAGTTCACTCTATTGTTGAACTTCTTAATGTTGAAGACTCTTCCAAAACAATCGATGCACCTTCTGCTTCTATTAAGGAAAATCCCTCCCAGAACTCCTCAAGACGATTCATGGGGAGCAATCGAAGATGGAGGATAGAACCAGATCAGAAATAGCCTAAAGGATACTTGATTCATACGAGACTAAAATCATCACTCTTTCCCGGAGAGAAATATTTCTTCTTCAGGTTTAATTGTTGATACAATTATGTAACATCCCTTAGGGATGTCATGTAAATTTTTCTAAAATTTTAATTCAGCATAAGATTGTTGATTTAATATAAAAAAATAACATTTATTTCATAGAAAATAGGTTATAATAAACTATCCTCCAAAAAGTATTAACTGAAATAATTGAAATTTAAATGTGTTAGAAAGACACTTATTTTTAGAAAAGCTTAAAATTCAAATAACTACTCAATCTACTCCTGGCCTGTCTGCTCGGATTAATCTTTTTCCTCACCTAGGTGGTTTAGAAAAAAAAAAAACAAACTGAAATGAGTCGATGGCTCAGTAAGAAATCTACTACAACGTAAGAATAATAATCATATGATTTTTTTTATATATATAAAAATTTCATGTTGAGAGCTGAAACATGACTGTACATGTTGATATTTATGCTATGTATGACTGAACTATCTGAATGATTTGATTGACTGACTTAACTGATTGGTCTAAATTAACTGACTGATCTGACTAAACTTATTAACTTATTTAAGTAAACTAATTTAACTGAACTAATTGGCCAACACACTTAATCCTGTGTGGAAAGTTGTGTACTGGCCCCACATCCCACTGCAGCAAGGGAGCCGCTGATAGTACCACAGCGTACTATGATGGACCACGCTTAGGTCTGTGGCTTACACATTCAGCCTGATCTGATATACATTAGTACCATGCATCTGAATGACCCTTTGAATTAATTCATTTACTAAATTGATCAACTGACTAATTAATTAATTAGTTTCTGATTTGATCTAATCTTATATTTGAACTTAACTTAACTTATGTAACCTATATAACATGAGATGCATATCATATATACTGATATAGATAACTATACTTGCTGAATTTGGACATGATACTGAATGACATGATCATACATTGTGCTGTGCTAAATAACATGCTTGCATGACATGAGAAGTATATGAAAAAAGCTATCAAAAAATTGGCTCTACTAATAATGCAAGTTAAATGTGAAAATCCTAATTTTTTAATTAAATTCACTTACCTTGATGCACTATTTCTTAATACTTACTTTGCAACTCGCCACCTATAAAAATTATGACCCATTACTAAACTTCTAGAAAATTGTGTCATACTATTTTACTGAATTAAATACATATTGAATACTAATACATATTATGTTTTGAATATCATATTAAATAATAATGTTAAAATAGTATTTCAATAATAATATTCTAGTAACCAATGTATTATTATCTAAATACGGTTGATATTATTTAGTTCATACAATAACTTAATAAGACCTAATATAAAAATTCTTTATGAACTATTATTATAATATAATAATAATTTAACCATAATTTAGTAGAGATTCATATTTGGTTTAAAAACAATTAATAGTACTAAAAGCTTATTTCCTAAAATATACTTAATAGATTAAAATAAATTGAACTCCATTTATTACTAGAATTCGTTGCAGCAATAATCGTAAAATAATCCTTGGTGTTAAAAAGAACAAAGCCTGGCTAGAATGATTAATTAAAATGATTAAAGCCGAATGACAATATGAAGCTTATGAACACTACAAATCTGTAATGGCTTGGGAAATCCACAATATCAGCCCAACTCAAATAGCACTAGACCGGATGGCTTAAGGCCCAAAGGCCATTACAGAACACAAACTCGGCAATAAAGATAATAAGGCATTTCTTGTACTTTTTTTTTATTATAAATTAAAATAGGCTAAATGGGAAATTGAAATCAAGTGTCAATAGCAATACTTGTTATTTCACGAGAAGGCTAAAACACGAACATGGGAGGGGTCAGCACAACTCACCAAGAGAAAAGGGCCTCTGAGAAGGGGAGATCGACGACGAGCTTGGGTGACTGGCCAAGGTTCACGATGAGGCTAATGAATAGAGAGGGTGGTACGACTAAAAGATGAAGAGAGGTTAGAGAAGATTTGAGGCTATCAAACCAAAAGGGAACTAGAGAGATTATGTCGAAAACTTACCAAAAAACACAGGGGTGGTGGTTGGCGCTTGGTCTGCGGTTTCTATGACTCTTGCGGTGGTTTCTGGTTGGTCGAAAATTTCTGGACACCTATGAAGTGCTTCCGGTGAGGTGAGTGGTTGCTTGGCTGAAAATTGGGTCTCGATTTGCTACCGAGTTATGATTCCGCTCTTGGTAATATGTGTGTTTAAAATTTGGGGGTTTAGGCGAGTTTTTATAGGTGAAAGAGAGGGAGAAACGTGGTTGATCAAGAGGTTGAGTATTCAATTGGAGAGTTGAACCCGCTTGGTATTTGTTTGGAGTTGAGTTTTGAATTAGGAAACCAAGAATAATTTTTTGAAAGGTTTGAAATTAGAATTGGTTTATGATAATGATGGTGATAAGGGTTTGAAGTTTAAAATTTGAGTTTGAAATATGCTTGTACATCTTAGCACTGAGAATGGATAAATTGAATGACTCATTTAATCGAAAATAACTTCAATCCAAGGATGTTTTTAATTAGTGATGATACAAAAACGTTGGGGGATTTGAATTTCAATTGGGTTTTAAATTTCTCATCATGAAGTGGGAGCGTTGTTTTCGGGATAAAGATGTCATTAACTAGTTTTCGAGAGTGATAAACGTACGAAAGAAATGAGAGAAAGGCACTACAACAATTTTACCAATTCCAATTGGTTACTAATTTTAAAACTTATACTTTACGATCTCAAAGCATATTTAAAAAGGCTACTAATAATAATGGAAAATAAATTACGAATATGCAGAAATAATAGTAATGCTAATAACACAATATAATAATCGAATAATTAAATAAATAGAAGAATAAGCAAGTCCCGAATTTAGAGTCGAGATGTTACAAACCCTTAGCCAATCCCTTACTGATCTACATGTATCTTTTTCTCTCAGCTTGATTTATACTCTTTAGATCATGTATGCTATTTTCCACCGGCCTATAACTTAAATTTTCACAAGTCTAGGCAACATGCTTACCCCTTCGACTGACTGAATTAAGACTAGGCATTAATCGCTGAAAGCCTGAATGCATATGAGTTTAAGACTAATCATCTTATTGTAGAAAATGTAGCCAAGTCAATCAACAGGCATGGAATATCAAACCTGTGATGGGGGAGCTTTGACCATTAATTAAATTGATTTGTAAACAACTTTCCCCAGCTAATTTAGATTTTTGACATGGATTGAAGATAGCGATTTGAAATTGTAGCAATACATATCAAAGCGTTCCACCATCACGGGTTTGAAATTATTTTATGCCTGTTGACTGACTTGCCTACATTTTCTTTTCTATAACAAGATCAAGAAACTCATTTCGTAGAAAAAACCCTCTTTCACTTCAATAGGTCTTATGGCCTGAAAAGCTTGGGTTAATTTATTTATTTATAGTACTATTTCCCCACAGATTTTGTTGCTACCTACAACTCATTGACTTTAACCAAAGATAATTTCATATATAAGTAAGTGCCCTCATTAATCCGAAACTACATCCATTTAAACGTGTTGATCTGATCAACCATTATTTACGTGCACCAACAAAACAAGTATCCTCCACATGATTAATTATACTTAATCATGCCTCAAATTTAATACTACCTTTACATAATCCAATCTCATTTAAGGCGTTATGGGAAACTACAGCACATTATTTACAGTCTCCCAATAAAATAAAGACACCTCATTAATTTCAACAAATACTCAATGGATTCGGTTACATGTGATAGAACAATAAAAACATTCAAGATTTTCTCTTCTGCAGAAATATGTTCGAGTCTCAGAAATCGTCGCTCCAAATCGACCTCCCTCGCATATCTCAAATCGACCTTCGTCTTGTGTGGAGTTCTGCATGTTTCTGTTGCCCCCCATCTAATTGCGTCTTCAAATTGACCCTTTTCCGTTGTGTATCTCCAAATCGAAATAGAGGATGAAAGTCTTGATTTCAAATCGATACAAGATATTCTCTTGTTCAATCGATTCGATTCAACTATCAACGAAAAGTTAGGTCCTTGCATTATCCTTCAAATTCCACCCCTTTCTGTCACATCTTCAAAACCATCAGTAGAAAATATTCTCTTATTGAAATCAATTTATTTCAATAAAAAAAAAAATGAGAAATTCCATCACGTCTTCAAATCGACCCCTTTCCATCGCATGTCGGGGTCCTTGACGTGATTAGGGCTAGATGGAGGAAGATATGAGTTAGCAGGGGATAAGCATATTGCAAGGTTTTACATGATTTCGTGATTTTCATTTCTGCTCATTTTATTCAAAGTTGAAATTTGAGAAACACAAATTATTTCATCCATTGTGATTGTGGTTGTAATGATACAATAAAATGGATCAACGAAACATAGGAAACTAAGGTTTGATGCGAAGGGGAAGAAAGGGTTTTCTCACATTTTGAAGGGGTTCTATTTGATGCCCTGCAAGAATATTGTTCGGATTTCATGTGGTGTTGCACCACAATAACGCTGGTGGAAAGTTTACGTGACGATAAATGACATGATAGAAGATATTCTCGAAAGGAAAAAAAAAATATTTGTAATAATTAACCATCAATGAAAAATAAATGCTGCCTAATTGATTAATTTAGTAAGATTGGAAAAATATAATCAATTTCTAATCAATGCCACGCATTTTAACTATAAATATAATTAGCAAGTAGTCACGTCCAGAACACTCGTATTTATTTAAATAGGAATATTTACTGTTTATGTAAAAATAATAAATAAAAAGTGATTGATTCTAATATTTTTGTTTAACTATTTATTTTTCTTTAAAAAATGATACCCCCATTTCATTTTTTATAACAAATTTAATAATGGCACATACGTGTCATTAGTTTTCATTTTTTTTTTTTTGTTTTTTATTTTATTTTGAGGCTTCTCAAATAAGCAAGATGGATGGCGGTAAAGTGTGAAAAAAAAAAAAAAAACCATACCATTTCTTTTGAATTTTCAAAACGCATCGTTGCGTCCATGTCTACTCTAGGAGGCCAACCGAACACCTTCCCTTCGTCTTCTCCACTCCAACCAACCCCTTCCATTCGTCTTCTCCACTCAGCCACCATTGAAGCCCTTTCGTCTTCTCCCTCAGATTTAGTCTCCATGAAGCTATCATTGAAGCCACTTCGTCTTTTACAGAAGTGGAGCCAGTTTGTGTTTGTTCTGCAATCAATTTTTTTTCTTTTTGAAATTAGTCATTCGAGAATTTACACATAATTTGGAGTAAGACCCAAGTCGTCCGATTTCCTTTCCGGCTTAAAGACCGTCACCCAGATCACTGTAGCTTTCCTGGGCTTATTCCATCCTGCATCGATGCCAATCAAGCAGTTTTTTTTTTTTTTTAAACTTTACCGCCATCCATCTTGCTTCTTTGAAAAGTCTCATTTGAGAAAACCTGGGATCCCTTCTTACGATCCCTTATTAAAAACAGTTCTAATAAAAATATAATAAAAAAGTCTAAAATATATAATAAAAAAATAAAAATTTAAAATATAATAAAAAATAAAATAAAAATAATTTTATGTAATAAATAGAAAGGCATTTCCGTCTAAACAAAATTGCCGCTGACCATCATAAATATCACCATCCATACTATAAACTGGTGACCTCTGACAATTTTACCTTTACAACGTCGATCCTGATAATATCCGGTGTACCCACCATCTCTCTTTTTAAAAATAAAAAATAAAAAATAAAAAATAAAAAATAAAAAATTGAGAATAATGACAAGTGTGTACTGTTATAAAATTTGTTGTAAGAAGTAAAGTGGGAGTATTTTTTTTTTCCTCTCCCTTTTGCATAAATAACGAGGACTAAAATAATAGAAAAGGCTTTTGACTTGACCGCATCATCTACGTAGATACTCAATTTATGACTTCTTGCACAGCCGTAGATGATGCGGCATCGACTTGGAACTTCCTGATCACGTCGATCACAAGTACTCCAATTCTAGCTTCTATATAGAACTCATGCACTCTTCACTGTTCTTCTCATTGCATAGGCCTTCACTGCCTCGCATGATTAGCATTATTACATTACCTTCAACAACTAAACTTCTAAATCTCTCGGATGGCATTCATGGCCACTCAAAGAGCCTCTTCATCTATTTTCGAAGATATTAAGATATCAAAAAGTCTCCATTCATCTTTTTCAAAAGAAGATGAAAAAACCAGAACCTCTTCCTCAACAGCACCTCAATGGAAACATGATGTTTTCCTCAGTTTTTGTGGCAAAGACACTCGCAAGAGTTTTACGGATCATCTATATGTTGACTTAAAACGGAATGGCATTCTCGTCTTTAGGGATGAAGAAACACTCAAGCGAGGAGACTGCATTTCTCAAGAGCTTTTGAAAGCAATTCAAGATTCTCACTACGCAGTCATCATTTTTTCTGCAAATTATGCTTCTTCCAAATGGTGCCTTACGGAACTGGCCGAGATCGTTAAATTGGAGAAAAAGGGGAAGCTCACAATTTTTTCCATTTTCTACCATGTGGATCCCTCTGACGTAAGAAATCAGACAGGAGCTTTTGCACAAGCTTTTGCAGCACATAAAAAAGACCCCAAAGTTAACATCAAACAGATGGATATGTGGAGAAAAGCTTTCAGAAAAGTCGGTAATATCGCCGGATGGCACATACATGACAGGTAACATTTAGTCCTCTTTTCTGCTGCCATTGGTAGTGTTAAAGCTTTGAGAAAATGAATTGTGTACAAACTGTTTGTAGAAATGCCAAGCTCATCACAAAATCAATAATTTCATTCGGTTTCCATTCTTCTCATTATTCTGAGTACAGCAGACCACTCTATTTATAACTAAGGTACATAGCAAACACTAAAATCGCAACACTCTCTTGATGACAGCTGGCTAGGTGGATTCTACATTCTGTTATGAGTCTAATTTCTAGAACTTTACATATTATTCTTCTTGAATATGCTTGGTTGAGCTGGACTTTTTCGTGGCACTGTGTTGTGCTGATGCAGAGGACAGTGTTGCCTTAATAGCTAGAAAGCAATTAAGGTAACTTCAAAACTTTAAGAGAATAATAATATAATTAACACTAGAACTGTTGTGTTATTGTTATTACAAGTGAACTGTTGTGTTATTGTTATTACAAGTGAACTGTTGTGTTATTGACATCTATCTATCTACTTATGACATTTATAATTTTTAATACGTCTAAAATGTCTGGTCTAACAGCTCAAGTGTTGGAATTGGGAAATTACGGAAGTATGAAGTAAAGCGTTCTGCTTTTTCTACTAAACAATGCTATATATTCCGAGCCAGTACTATAAGTTAAAGCATTTTTTGTTTGTTCGTGTCTATTCAGGTCATGACGTCAATATTAATTGTTTTATTAATTTATAGGTATGAATCAAGAATTATACAACAAATCAGTGGTAGTATATCTAGCAAGTTGAATTCTAGATTCTTAAGTCATGATTGCAAGAACCTTGTTGCAATAAACTCCCGCGTAGAGGGAATGATGAACTTATTGGATATGGAATCGAATGATGTTCGCTTCATAGGAATTCATGGGATGGGTGGTGTTGGTAAGACAACTCTGGCCGAAATAATTTATGATAGAGTTTCTTGTCTGTTTGAAGGAAGCAGCTTTATTTCTTGTATTAGAGAAGAATCTAGAGCTCGTGGTCTAGCTTCTTTACAAAAGCAACTTCTTTCTATGATCATGCAAGAAGAAATATATCTATGGGATCAACACCAGGGAATCAAGATGATAAGGAGCATGCTGCACAATAAAAAGGCTTTTATCGTCCTTGATGATGTGGACAGTGAAAAACACTTAATGGCATTAGCAGGGAATCATAAATGGTTTGGTCCAGGGAGTAGGGTGATTATAACATGCAGAGATAGTCACCTTTTGAGAACACATGGAGTGCATGATATCTATAAGGTTGAGCAGCTTCAAACTGCTGAAGCTTTGCAACTCTTTAGTTTTTCAGCATTCAAGAAAACCCAGCCTACAGAAAATTACATGGATCTATCTAAGCATTTTGTGAAGTATGCTCAAGGCCTTCCTTTAGCTCTTAAAGTCTTAGGTTCCTTCTTATGTGGGAGAACAATAGATGCATGGAAAAGTGCTAGGGATCAACTAGAAGCAATTCCTAATAAAGAAATTATGAATATACTTCAAATAAGTTTTGAGGGGCTGGAGGATTTGCAAAAAGAGTTGTTCTTGGATATGGCATGTTTGTTTCGAGGGCATTGGCTAGATAACATGTTTTTGCAGACATTAGAAAGTTTTGGTTATTATCCCAGCATAAACATTGACATTCTCATTGACAACTCCCTCGTTAACATCTCAAATGGAATGTTGTTCATGCATGATTTGCTACAAAAAATGGGCCGGGAAATAGTTCGTCGCGAATGCCTTGAAGAACCTGGACGACGTAGTAGATTGTGTCATTACGAGGATGTCTTTCACGTATTGAAGAATAATACTGTAAGTTGATTAGGGTAGACATTCATATAAATAGGTATATTTTCATCCTAGTTCTTCAGGTCAATGATTTTCCCCACACCTGCTAATCCATCAATGTTCTTGGTTACTAGGGAACTGATGCAATTGAAGGCATAGTCCTGGATTTTTGCCCTGAAACGAAAGATAGATTCAACACCAAAGCATTTTCAAAGATGAGGAAATTGAGATTTCTTAAAATCCATCTTTCTCCAACTATAGAATGGCATGGAGATCCTTTTGAATTCATGCCAACCTATGATCAGTTGCAATTCCTAGACTGGTTTGGATATCCTTGGAAATCCTTGCCAAGCAGTTTCCAACCAAAAAATCTTACTGTACTGAGCATGCCTTGCAGTTGCATCAAACAACTATGGAAAGGGTTGATGGTAAGTTTCTCACTTGTATAAATACGTATTCTTCTTAATAATTCCCTTTCCTTTCCCATACATGTTAAAAAATTCATGTTTTGATCCAATTAACTACTTGCTTATAACAGGTTTTAGACAACTTGAAGTACTTTGATCTAAGCTATTCTACGAACTTGATTGAAACACCAGATTTGACAGGAGCCCCAAATCTTGAGAAAATATTCCTTGCAGGTTGTAGAAGCTTGTGTAAGGTCCACCCATCCATTGGATTTCTCAAACGATTAAAAGGATTGAATTTAGATCATTGTGAATGTCTTAGAAAACTTCCAGACAAGTTCTGCTTAGAATCTCTTGAATTTTTGAGTCTTATAGAATGTTCAAGACTTGAGAAGTTACCAGATATTTTGGGAGATATGACATCTCTTGAGAGCTTAGCTTTTAGCGAACCTACCAAAAAAGACTTGCCATCATCATTTATTAGTTTCTCTGGGCTTCGCTGTTTACATTTACAAGATTGCAAAAGCATTTCAATTTTTCCCAGTTTTATCTCTAGTTTGTCATATCTTGAAAGTCTCCGGTTGGATGGTTGGTCAAGACTAGAGCAATTTCCAGACCTGAGCAGGTTGAAATGCCTGAGGCATTTTAAGGCACACGGAACTGCTATAACACATATACCATCTGCCAATCTAATCCCCAAAAGCATCCATTCCTTGGATCTTGAAGGAAGAAAGTGGATGCCACATAAATCAAGAGATTTGCCCATCTTCATGAATGATTGCTATTTGTCAAAACAAAGCTCAGATCCCACCTATAATATCGAATCATTTATAGATCAGTATGATCTGATGGATGGCATGTATAAGTTAGACGCAGAGTACATTGATGTTGACATCAAAGGAGAGAACAAATTACACCTGGCAGGTGGAGGTCTTCAGAATTCATTCGATGCTAAAGTGGTGAGTAACGTCTTAGTTTTTCTTTTTCTTTTTTGGAAAATTTGCTGAATGAACATCTCTTTTCGGGGTTTGTTTTTACAGATGAAATATGGGTGGTTGTTGGGATCAGGAATCCCGAAGTGGGTCCACAACAAAAGTAATGGCTCCTCTTTAAAGATAGAGTTGGATGGTAATATGAAGGGGATGGGGTGTGCTATCTTTATTGTTTGTGATTATAATCAATTCCATTCCCCAGGAGGGAGTTCAATTTCTTCGTTATTCAAGGAATCGTTTTTTTATTCTTCACATATCAAGTTTACATTTTGTTTTGAGACGGATGCAGGTTATGTAGAACATTTTTACTGCTCCCTTGCATTTCCTTCCCTGGACGTCTCTTTTGTTAAGCCAATTGGATTATGGGTGTATATACCAGCTCTGAGATTTTTGGAACACTCCAGATCGAATAATTTGGATCAACTGAGCTTCATTGAGATTTTAATTACAGCAAAAATGGACAGCTTTCACTCTCGTACTCCAATAGAAGTGAAGGAATGCGGGGTGCATTTAGTTTGTCCAGATGATGCTAATTCAAAGTTCTATAATAGCATTGTTCATCTGGGTTTGGGATCTTCAAAGTTAAATTTCTATCGACGATTTTATTTTACTTTGTACCTGAAACCTCCTGATTTTAGTGAGGAGCTTGAAGAATTCGTAAAATCCCAGATTGTTTAAGGGAATGCAGTCCATCGACCACCCAAGCTTTTCTTTTTTATCATGTTTCTGGTAAGTTATTCTGAGTTACATCTTCATAAAGCATGTAGTATAGTCATTTCTGCTTCTATCTATATAAAATCTAATTAATGTTATGTTTATGGAAGTGATCAGGGAACCTTCAGCTGCATATTTATGGGAGAATACTTGACATGGAAGTCCTGCATGACGAGAAAAGATGACTAGATTCAGCAGACCCGAGTCCTTCTTTAAAGTTGAGTCCTTTTGGGCATTGGCTTGGCATTGTTTATTTTGGGAATAGAAGACCTTGACCATTTTGTTTATTGGTTAGGAGTCGGGTCTCCTGTAGTGTCGGCTTTCCAATTGGTTTGTTGCCTCATTTAAGCACCGCGACTTATCAATTCAAGGGAGCTCGATAATATTATTATTACGAAAATATCATTATCATTTAAACACCATACTGAAGTGCTTTTTCTTACGAAAAGTTCTTTCAAAGTTTTCTCTGGGTGACAAAAAACTCGGCCGAATTGTGTGGAAGTGGTGCTACACAGAACCTTCCCTTAATAAAATATGTAATCTTTTTTTAGACAAGACTCTACCCTAATTATATTAATTAGCCCTCACATATAGCAGATAAAATATAAATTTTGGTGTGAGCTGTTAACAAAGGATCTTCTAGAGAGATTATATAGGGATTATTTTTTGTGTTATTTGGTTTCCACTGATTATAGAATACTTATATTTTAGCCTGGATTTGTGTACGGTAATAAATCTTCCTAGATTAGGTTTTTCTGTACATACTTTACACGCATACTTCTGTATTCTGAAAAGATGTTGAATTGAATTGAAACCTTTTAGCATGGCATTAGAGAATAGATTCTAGGGCTCTAGAGGAGGGGGGGAACTGAGAGCAATGGCAGAATGGACTCCCTTAATAGAGAGTTCCTAAGGAGAAAATCCAATTCTTTTGACTTGGCCTCCACAATATCATAGATGTTGAACCAGGTACCAATCTCACTCATGAGTTACAAATTTGTTGCTACACCGATTGACATCAAGTTGGACGACACCAATTATAGACTTTGGTACCAAGCTGTTGAGATGTACATCTCAGGTCAAGACAAGTTGGGATCCTAAATTCAATTATCAATGACATTAAGCACCAACTTAATTGTTTCAATGCACTGATTACAAGAAACATTAATTGATATCAAAATTGATCTGCGCATAGCCTAGCGTATTGGACAACTTCAATGCAGGTCAATGAAAATATTCTTTTAATAAGAATCCCTCCTTCAATGCTAGACTTTCACAATGGGAAAGATCCTCTGAACAGCTATATATGATATATTTTGTATTACTATTACCTCTGTTGAAGTCTGTTATGTATAGTTGTTTTATGGTATGGAATGGAAACTTGTTTAGCGGTTAGAAGACTTCCAAAGTCTATTTGAAGGATTATATAATTAATCCACCAAAACCCGCGTGTGTACGTACGTAATTACAGGCCAGGTGGCTTCCAAGCGCTAATGACACCAGATTATAAAAAAAAAATAAACAAAAAGTTAAAAGAGCATGAGTCAATGCGAGAGTGGTGGTTATAAATTGGAATGCGTTGATTAGAAATTCATCAGCACTTTGTTTCTTTATGCTAACTAGCTATGCACGTGCATGGTGCATGCCACTCTCTTGTATGAGTAATAATTAATTAAGATGTAGTAGCGCCACTAGTAGTACTACTTCAGTCCCGTTTGAATTTTGAGTTTAGATCAATTAATATGAGTTTAATTTATTTTTTAATATTATTATTATTATTTTAAAATTTTAAAAATATATATTAGAATTTCAAAATTGTGTATTGAAATTTGAAAAAGGTATATAAGAATTTATGTTTTGTATAAAAAATTAAAAAAATATATAATGATAAAATAAAAATAAATTGAAATGAGTTGAGATGAATTTCCAATACAAATGGGCCTTAATTAATGCAACCCTTATATAAAAAAATGCAACTACGTGTTTTATATAGTTTCTTAATTTCCTTTTTGCACGAATAACGATCACCAAAATATTTCATACTTTTGACCTAGGTTGGTTTGATTAAGTTAATGCGTTGCGAATTGACATGGTCTTAGATATTTTATATAAAATAATAATAAAATATAAAATGATTATAAAAAAAATAGATGAAAAACAATGTTAAAATATTAAATAGTACTAGAGTATTCTCATAATTATATTTGAGAATACTCCTGTTAGATCATATGATGTGTTGCATGATGTACTTACTACTTTGAACTAGTTTGTTGTGCGCAAGCGCTCCTTCCTCCTACTTTCTGTCAATGAAATTAACTGATTGTTGACTTTGAACTTCCTGCTCAGGTCGACGGCCAGTACTAAGACACCATGGCTAGCTAGCTTCTATATATACACATATAGATAAACTCAGGATAACTTCATTGTTCTTATTTTCATTGTGATCTAAGCCCACAAATTAGCAATATTTCCTTCCACAATTAAGCTTAAATCTCTAGCATTGCATTCGTGACCACCCAAACTAGACCCTTTTCATCTGCTAATTCTGAAGATGCCAAGAAAAGAAAAAGAGGCAATTCATCTTGTTCCAAAGAAGACCAAAAAAGCATAACCTCTTCCCGGCCACCTTCTTCCTCAACCCCTCAATGGAAGCATGATGTTTTCCTTAGTTTCTGTGGCAAAGATATTCGCATGAATTTTACGGATCATCTATACGTTGATTTGAAACAGAAAGGCATTCTCGTCTTTAGGGATGACGTAATACTCAAGCAAGGAAAATGCATTTCTCAAGAGCTTTTGCAAGCAATTCAAGAATCACACTATGCCATCATCATTTTTTCGGCAAATTATGCTTCTTCCAAATGGTGCCTCTTGGAACTTGCTGAGATCGTTGAATGGGAGAAAAAGACGAAGCTCACAATTATTCCTATTTTTTACCATGTGGATCCTTCAGATGTAAGAAACCAAAGATGAACTTTTGCGGGAGCTTTTACCGCACATCAAAAAGATCCCAAAGTAGACATCAAAGAGATTGATAAGTGGAGAAAAAAATCTTTCTATTAGTGCCATAGTATCATTGACATGCACAATATGAAAAAAATCGTTCTCTAATAAAACCATTTTTATCAGCAAATCTCAAAATGATAGTCATTTGTTCTCTTTTAAACTCATCCCGAGCTTCATCAATAAGAATACAAAATTTAACATCCCAGATTTCTTCGCGAATTACATTTTGCACTTTATTTACAAATATATGCAAAATTTTCTTCTGAATTTTGGGTTATTTATATTTGGCATTCTGTGGAGCATTTTCCAAGACAACTCCTTTAACTTGATCATTATAATTTGCCAAAAACTTTAACACTTTAATAAAGTTACCTTGATTTTTTGATTCAAAACTTTCATCATGACCTCTAAATGCACATGCTTGGAACGTCAACTATCTAACACTATCTATCAAAATTTTGAGCCGCAATCGATTATTCTCCATCTCTTGTGATACTTGTTTTTCAACTAACTTATCAATATGTCTTGAATGATTCATTAGATCCTCACAACATTTCACGACATTTTTATGTGGTGAATTTGGATCTTTCCTCACATGTCCTATTAAAGGACAATTTATTCCATCATTCACTTTTTTCCAATTGTAAAAACATTTACTGGTAAATGCATCTGATCCTGGACAGCCTGTTGATTTTTCGACCAAAACGTAGCATGGAAGACAAAATACAGTATTCTTCGAAGGTGAGTATTCCAATCGATGACGTTGATTGCCTATTCTTGAAAATGGATATTCTGAAAGTTTAAGTTGATGGTCGTTTTTTAGAATCAGTGCCATAGTATCATTGACATGCACAATATGAAAAAAATCGTTCTCTAATAAAACCATTTTTATCAGCAAATCTCAAAATGATAGTCATTTGTTCTCTTTTAAACTCATCCCGAGCTTCATCAATAAGAATACAAAATTTAACATCCCCGATTTCTTCGCGAATTACATTTTGCACTTTATTTACAAGGTGAGTATTCCAATCATATGTTTGAATATCTTTGAAATCAAAAAAATTGAAATCGATGACGTTGATTGCCTATTCTTGAAAATGGATATTCTGAAAGTTTAAGTTGATATGGACCAACTTTAAGATAGGCACGTCGTATCTCATCTTGTATATTAGTAAAAAATTTCCACATTTGTAGACGTAATCTTGGATCACGTTCCAAACAAGTATCATCCATTTCTTCAGGTTGTATTCTTAAAATTTTAGAGGGATGATCATCAATGATAAAAGTGTCATATTCCAAATACATATCATTCATCTCTTCAGATTGCATTCTTGAAGTTTTAGAGGAACCGTGAAGCTCACCATTTCTAGAAGCATCATGTTCCATCGTTACGGAGTCTTCTAAATGTATATCTATATTACTCTCCGACTTGTTCACGTATTTCTTTTCAAAAAAAGAATCAATTATTCTTGATTTGCTCATATTTTTTAAACTCTAAGAAAAACTTCTAAATCAATAATAAATTTGATAAGTGCTTAATAATATACGCAAATCTACACTATCAAATCCAATGTCCAAGACATACAAATTTTAATTTTCTTCAAACTATGCCTATACATATATATTAATATATTATATAATATATATATAATATGTTGTATGCATAAATCAGTATATATGCACAAATATTAAAATTTGAACAAAACTATATATAATATATTAATATATACAATAATGCACGAATTAATTCAGTATGACACAGACACTATATATTAAATGAAATCTATATGTATGTAACAACTAATACCTATATATTATATATTATAATATATGCACAATACGAGCAAGCAGCAACAGAATTCAACTTAAATAATAACAGAGGACTCTCACGAGTCACAGAACACAAAAAAGAAACGGTAGAACCTGGATGAGGGATCCTGCCGGCTGCCGTCCTGGAAGTCGGAAGATTGAAGCCGCAGACCCAGACGCCTCTGCAGACTGTAGCTCTGCCTGAACCCGCCGGCGTTGGTAATAGGACCCAGGGCCAGGTCCAACACGGGCCACGGCAACTCGCAGAGACTGAGAGACGCAGAGTCAGGCAGTAGGGGCGACAACTTGTAGAGACCGGAGACGCAGAGTCGCAACTCGCAAGTTTAGACTTCTAGTCTTCTAGAATCGGCAACGCCGCAACTCAGTCTCTGCCAAGGTCCAAGTGCCAAAGCCAACAAACTTAAAGTAATATCGGCAGAGAGCTAGAGATATAGAATCGACAGAGAGCTAGAGACATAGTGTAAGATAAAGTTCTAGTCTTTGATTCAAAGTTTGGAAAGATAAAGTTGAAAACTTCTTGACTCGGTGTGTGTAACGGGCTACTCTCCAAACCTGAGTCAGTCTCAAACCATTGGTTTGAACTATGCTGCGATAGTGCGACTGGTTCATGGTTGTGACTGGTTCATGGCTGCAACTGGTTCATACCTTAAACCATTGGTTTGAGTTTATAATCTATAGACTACATGTAGATAACTTAAGTTGGTGATACACTTACACTGTAACAGGAATCATCCAAATCTTTTGAGCCTTTGAACTTGTGATTACAAACTTAGGGGGGGCTGAAATGTCAGATTTGGGGGGCTGTCTTGTAACCGTCTATATATTAGAAGCTGATTTTCAAAAGTTTTGGGGGGCTATAGACTAGATAGGTCCGCCCCTGAACACTCCCTCGTTCTTCTCTCGCTCTCCCTCTTTTGTGCGTCAGTCAGGATTTTGGGTGCTGCTCCCACTGCCGTATCTCATGATTTTGCACAAAGCCACTGCGAGTTAGCCCCACCCTCCACGTATAACAACCTTGCTGCCTAAGGAGAGACCAACACCTTGCATCACCACAAAAGCCCAGCCATCGTGTCCCAACCACCCAGCAACCTCCTCTGTTTTACAATACTAAAAAAGAGCATCGACAACCCGAGGATGCTGTAAGTTTCTTTGCCAACCATCATGCATCACTGAGCAGCACCACCATGGACGATCTCCTCTCATCACCCAAGACCTACGTGACCACCATCAAAAGATACCATGGCTCTGTTTATAGGAAGCGAAAAGGAGCGATCTTCTTGCTGCTCCACCTAGCGTTGCAGTACGTTGCCAGCCATGGGAGTTCACTTAGCAACCACCCACCACGGAAGCCTAGCCTTCCACCTCCTCTTGGTTGCAACTCATCCTCTCCTCTACCTCGCATCAGTCATGGATAACGATCTACGATCCAACACCAGTGGCAATGATAGTACTCTTGGTGAGCTTTCTACCACTTTATTATTATATTTAATTCTATAAATATGAAATATATAAATTTAATAAATTTGAATTATTATTTATTATTTTGGAGTACTATTTCAAAAAGACACAATGCTTAGCTCAAAGAGGCACACCACTTGAATCGAAGAGGCATAATGCTTGAGTCTAAGAGGCACTATATTAATTGGGTTGAATACACATGATGCTTGGGTCAAAGAGATACAATATTTAGATTGAATAGTTATGATACTTGGACCGAAGACACAAGTTAAGAGTTGTAATTTTTCGTATGGTGACACTTCATTCTCTATATATAGGGGATAAAACCAATAAATTTTATTCATTCTATTCTTGATATTAGATAGAATATTTTGTAAATTAGTTTCAACAAATGATTCTCAATGTAAAACACAAGCGACTCGTCTAGAAAAATAGAGAAAATACTTATGATGTTCAATAAAAAATTATCAAATCAAGTAATATTGAAAATCAATCTACAAACTGGGCTATATAGCCAAATTAGTCTGATTCAAAATTTTAACAAAATTAGCAAAATCTCAATAATCATAAAAAACGAAATATTATTAAATAAAGAAAAGAATAACTAAAATTAGAAATTCGAAAGGGAAAAACAATGAATTTTGAGGTTGGAAATGACGCACACCGAGCTTAGCTCGGTGGCCACGGTGTGCACATCGAACAGAACTTTCCGAATCGGAGTTTTATGTGCGATTCCGATACTCATAGTCAAAGTCATTATCAAAATACTGAAACACACTCAAAACTACCCTAATTAAGAAAAAATCACGATCACTTACCAACTTTGCACTTATTTGCCAACTCAAGGTATTTCAGTACCATCAACGTGTAATCTGATAGGTCAGTAATCTGACTTGGATTCCCCTAGGCTTGCATTAATTCATCTATTTTTCAATCACTTATATAATTTTATAGAGAAACTCTAAAAGAAAAATTTTAGAATTACTATATGTAATTGGTGGCTCTGTTGTATCCTGGAGATGAATTGCTTGCAATCCGATAGCAAATTTTTTTGAGTGGGAGCCATTATGACCTTAAAGATAATGTTCTACACTTCTCAAAGTTGCATTTGTTTTTAGATTACTGCATCCGCATAATTTTTTCTTCAACATTTCTCTCTCTCTCTCTGTCTCTAATTGTGCTGCCGCCGCCCAGCCACCTTGTCGTCGCGTCGTAGCTGCTGTTACAGTCATTTTCCATCGCACAGTACCTATTTTGATTTTGCATTTTTACGTAGAACACATTGCATGCCGACCAACTTTTTAGAATAATAATTTTCTTTACGTCTTTACCCTTATAATTATAATCTATGGTAGATATCATATTGTAAACTTACAAACACATACATATATATATATATATATATATAAATTTTAAATGGGCGTTATTTTATTGTACTAAGAACTAATGTATTATTTTAAAGTGAGTTACGTTCAGAGATACCAATTTTCTACATCGAACTTCATTTTAATGTAATTAAAATACTATTATATTATTTAAAGTTAGTTGCTGTTTAATAATTTGAGTGATCCCTAATTGCACATGGGCAATTATATTAGCTCATAAACGGTGGTTTACAGCAAAATAAATTATGGTTTTAATTGCATAACTAAATAAATTATCGTTTTAATTGTATAACTAAGTGTTAAATTTTAATTAGACTACATATTATAAGTTTACAAGATTTTGCTTTTAATGTTAAGGTCTACTACAAAAAAATTGCTTATTTGGGACCAATTATTTCCAGCAAAATAACTATTTCTAACTAAATTGAGTTTGTTTTTATCGCAAATAGTCCTAATCGCAAATTATTGGTTAAAAATGCATTTTTTTTTATATATATAATGAGGTATCATTGAAGATGTTTTATGAACTACTATTGTTTAATAAATTTACGATTTCGTATTACATTATAAGTCAATAGTATTAAATTTAGATTCCAATAATAGTTTCTAGAGATATGAGTTTTATATATGATCAAGTTAAGTTTCAAGATGAGTTTAAATTGTTTTGTTATATTTCTCATAAAAAATATGTTATAATAAGTTAAGAATATATTTATTGATTGGATTTCTGATAACTAAATAGATATTAAAGCTATTTTCCGTTGTATGAATTTAGGTAAATAAAGACTTCTAGTAAGTAATTTTTTGAAGTTTAGTAACATTTAGTGTTTTGTATAGGTGATGATTGACATTTATTCAGCATGATTATGGAAAGATTCAGAATGGTTATAGATTAGTCAATATAAGTGGGATTCCTATGCGAGATTTTTATACCAACTATTACATTAAGGTTGACTTTATGAAAATTTTGCATCTTTTGATTTGAAATGAGAACTTGGAAAAGACAACCTTAGTCAATTATTTGCATTACTCATAAAACTTATATGAAAGAGAGAAAATACTTTATGACATACATTGTTTAAACATAAGCTATATTTTATCATGCTTTCTTTGAAATGTGAAAAAGAATATTGATATTGAGAATCTGAAAATTTGTGCATTGATTATAAAGATGCTTTGACTTTTGTTTTAAAGTATGAAAGAATGATTTGAATAAGCTTTACACTCTGTTTTCTATATAAGCTTTCTACTCTATTTTATTTTACTATGGCATCTTAAAATCTTGGGCATGTGTACTAGTTTTGTATCTGACTCTGTCCCTGCTATACTCTATTTTTTTTTGTTTGAGTTGGTACCGACTTATCTGTCTCTGAATACACCCACTTTGAAAATAATGTAGTTTTTATGTGGATTTTCCTGTGTGCATACTCGGGGTTCCAAGAATGAATAAAAGAAATGTTCACCTCTGTCTCAACCCAATTTGACCATCAGATAGCACAACCTTACCACGGGGGTTAAACATAGTCTCTGCTTTGTGAGATGCTCTGTTTTGATATGATGATGATGCTCAGTTTTGTTATGTCAAAGTACTTGGGTTTTATATATTCTAAACCTATCGCTCTATTACGTTTGAAAATATGTTTTGTTCTGCTAGTTAATTTGGAAAGATATCTTTGGTCTACATACTATACTCCATAAATGTTTATGATTGCACTCTGGTTTGTATTTTCTATTTACTGAGTTGTTAGATAACTCACCCCCTTATCTCCACAATAATTTTAGATGTTTCGGATGTTTCGACTGAAGATCAAGAATACAAAGCTTGTATTAGGCCACGTGATCATAGTGGAATAAGTTCAAGAGGGTACTTTAATTATTTCAGAATTTTATTAACTAGTTTGTTTGCTCTATTGTCTGGGTTTTGGATGATTGTTATTTATTTTGAGAATTACTGGCGTTCACAATTAATTATTTTACGATTAGGTGTTTAAAGCAATGAGATTCTTATGTACAAGCTTGTGTCTTGTCCACCCATCCATCCAAGTGCTCAAACGACTAAAAGAATTAAGACTGTTTGGCAGCCGAATCAAACAACTAAGGAAGTGGTCGGTGGTCGATTTATGGGAGCGGATCACACAACTCTTCATAGCAGGCCTCCAATTCCCGTATGTGTATGGAGATTGATCTCACAGTTGAGCTGGTGCGGCATAACCCTACTTTGGTGGCCAACAAAATTTTTGGCAAGAGGCAAGATTTGAAAAACAAGATTTTTATTATGTGAAATGTTGAAAGCAAGGCCATATATCAATTGTTTGTAGGGTAGGATAAGGTTTTTCGAAAAAAGGCAAGGATAAGATCAAGGGGGGCCAAGAAAGTCTAGCAAGAAAAACAAAAGCCTGTTAATGTTCAAGATGATCAGGGGCGAGATCTAATGGATTGAAAGAACAAGAGAATCTTCCAGTTGTGAATGTTGTGATGGAGGATGCAAATGCAATAGTGGTGGTGAAATTTGATGATGCGCGTGTTGTTTGTAGTAAGCAGGAGGGTGTGACTTTGCTGATTATGGAAGAAGATGCAAGTTATGATAGAAGGGATTCAGGAGTCTGTTGTAGGATTTTGGCAAGCTAACTGAACCTGGTTTGGTACAATAGTCAATGACATTGAAGAAAAAATTTCTCTAGCGGATTGACGAATAGGTTTTCTGTGCTCTAGATTTCGTGTGCATCGTTTTCATGTGTAATCAGTTCAACTAATTTCATGGACAAAGCCAGCTATTGGTTGGTGGAAACTAAATGTTGACCGAATTGTGGGTACCTATGGTGGTGGAGGAGTGGTGCGTGACCATAGACGGTAGCTACATGGTGCATTTTCAGAGCAATTTTGCGCTGCCACCAACATTGAGGCAGAGCTGTGTGCTTTATTATAGGGGTGAAGCTTTGCAAAAGTATGGGTGCTCGGCATTGTTATTTTGGAATGTGATTCAAAAGTGATAGTGAACTGGCTCTTGCTCGATGTTGTAATTTGTGGGACTTATGGAATTTTTGGGATGACCTCGTTCAAGAGGTTAAAGGCTTGGCCTATCAACTAGTTCATCAATTTCAAAAAGCCAACCAAGCAATGGATTTTCTTGCATGACAAGGTGAACCTAGCTATATTTGTAATTATGGAATGGATGATAGTTTACCTAGATTATTGAGAGGCATTGTCAAATTGGATAAGTTGGGGCTTCCTATAATTCAAGCTAAGTAGTTGTTTGGTTTTGTTTCCACGATTTATTTGTTTAGTGTAATATAGGTGGATTTCCTATTGTTTGTGTGATAATAATGTCAAGCTTCTCAGATGGTGACACATGCAAATCTGGATAGCTATTATCTCATGTAATAAAGTAGAAGGATTGAGGGCATTATTGAATTTTAATGTTGTAATATATAAGGCATGTAGCTTTTGGAATATTGTACATATTAATTGCTTTTCATTTTTGCCTTTTGAGTTCGTGAGTCGAGAGAGGAACATAGGGGGTGCGATTGAGGGTTTTCGCATGACCTAGGGTGTGAGATCCCGGATTTACGTGTATTTTTACACGTTATTTTATGCTTGGTGTTAATTATTTTAATTTATTTAAATAATATTATTGGTCATATTTTATTTATTTAAGATATTTAATTGAGCTATTAATTAGTTGATATCGAGTTACGTTGCTTTTCTCATTTATTTTAATAAGTTAATTATTTTAATGAGTGGAATTAAATTCTTCTATTTTATTATGTGAATTTATTTTATCTGCTTTCGTTATATTATTTATTGTTTTATAAATAATATTGTGTTTGGGTTTAATTTATTTATATTGTTGGGGCTTTAAATATTTTATTTTAATGATATTAGATTGTAGTATCTTGGCTGGCTTTTATTTTATTTGTTGTGTTTTTCTGGTTGGACCCTTTTTCCCTTCTTTTTCCTTTTTCTCCTTTTTCTTTTCCTTTTCTTTTCTTTTTTCCTTTTTCTTTTTCTTTTCTTTTTCTCTTCTTCCTTCCCAGACCCCCCCCCCAGCCCGCGTCCCCTGTCTCCCCCTCCCCTGTTTGGCCGTTCGGCCCTAGGCAGCCCAGCCGTCCACCGCCGCCCACCGCCCGTCACCGCCCATACCGCCGGCACCCTTACCTGCCGGCGAGTCTACCTGCACCGGTGGTGTCCCCTCCGGCCACCCCACCGCCCCTACACGGCCCCCTACCCGAAATGGGTATTTTTGCTTCCCTTCCATTTTCCGGCCACCTCCGACCACCCCTTGGCCTCCGACCACCACCACTAGACTCCCCAACCTCCGGCGAGCATAACCCACCGCCCAAAGCCACCCATCGCCGCCGGTTAGCCCCTCCACCCGAAATGGGCCTTAAACGGGTCGTTCTTCGCCGCGCCGCCGTCCGGCCACCGTAGGTCTCACCTCCGCCACCATTCGACTCCCCTCACCCAGCCGGTCAATCCCCTAGCTCAGTTTCCCCAACCGCGGCCTCACCTTCCCGGTACGAGCCCAAACCCGAAAATGGGTTTTCACCCCTTTTGGCCCCGATCCGCCACCTTCTGGTGGTTGTGCCGCCACACCACCACCTCCATGAGATTCCCCACCCTTCAATGAGTACCTCCCTAAATTTTGGGGTCAAACCGAGTGTTTTAGCCTAACGTACATGTGACCGCTACAAACGCTGCGGATTGGCGTTGTTCAAGGAAATGCATTTTTATCGCTGTAAGTACTTTCCAAACAAGCTTTAAGATTTAAATATATTTTTGGCATCAACAGTTGTTGTATTTGATTATTGCTGATATGTGATGGTTGATGTTGGTATTTGTTGATTGATTGGATTATTTAAATGTTGGTTAAATGCTGCACAGTTGTCTGCATTGTGTATTTACGCGCATGCTCATGAAAATAATTGGAAAGTGGATTTTGGCATGATTTTGGATATTCATGTGTTGAGAATGGAATCTGGGATTTAAAGTGAGTTTATTGGATTTTATTGGTTTTGGGCTGAGTCATAACGGGGACGGCGATACGTAACGCCCGTTGTGATCAGCGTGTGAGTGTGTGGGTGACATAATGGGGACGGCGATACGTAACGCCCATTATGGTCATCAGGGTGTGCATTTCATATCGGGGACGGCGATACGTAACGCCCGGTATGAAATGAGTGTGTGTGGATCGTAATGGGGACGGCGATACGTAACGCCCATTATGGTTTCGGGTGTGTGTGTAATCATATCGGGGACGGCGATACGTAACGCCCGGTATGATCGATTTTGAGGATATTATTTTTATGGAAAATGATGGGTGATTTTATGGTGGATTAAATTGGGATTTTGACGAGTGGTTATTTCAGCGATTTTGAGGAAGATGATTTTGAGCCTCATGCATATAGTAATTGTTCTTGGTTGTTGTTGTGGCATTAATGTATTTATTGTCTTAGGTTTGGTTGGGTTGTACTTACCTGCGATGCCATCTTGGCGTCGTAGTTTGCTTTGGATGCAGACTTTGGACAGGCCGAGCCTGAGGAGACGGCTCCGCTATTGAGGTGATATTATTAATTGATATCTCGGGAAATTTATTTTCCCATTTTTTATAATTATGTATTCGTTTAAATTGTATTTTTGGAGGACTGTATTAAATCTCCTGTTGGAGAGTTTTTATTAAATTGGTTTGTAAAATATTTCTAAAAAATTCTGGTACTTAGATATTAATTTATTTTCCGCTGCGACCTTTTTTTTATGTATGTCACGTGTGCACACACGTTCGACACTGGTTGTTGGGATGTGTGACCCGTGTTGTCATCATCCCGACGCCTCGATTCCCGTGTTATTTTAGGGGGAATTTGGGGGCGTCACAGGTGGTATCAGAGCAGTTCGGCTCTGGGTAAATCCGCAAGTTACCTAGGGACAGTACCAGAAAAGTTTGTGGTTTTTAAAAATTTATTTGTTTGATGATTGGGTTATTTTATTTTATTATTTTATTTGTTGTCTTAGTCTTTCGACTAATTTATATGGTAACATTATCGGTATTTATTTTGTTGTGTTGTGCTTTTTATTTTAATATTTTTATTGTTTATTTATTTTCATAATTAAATCGATTCCGATCGATTGGTTTGTTAGTTTATTTTATTTTATTGTAATATTTGTTTAATATTGTAAATGGGTAGCAGTTAAGATTTTTGTTAGTTGATTTTATTTGGTTAGGTTGTCGAGTATTTATTTAATTATTTATTTATTTTATATATATGCCTTTGTTTTTGTTTAAATTAGAATTTGGATATTTCGGATTAAATTATTATTTTAAGTCAATCTATTTATTGAATCTGTTATTTTAAACAGTTGTGTTATAAAATTCCTTATTTTAAAGTTTATTTATTTTGTTATGGGTTATTTTATCGTCTTAAGCTTTTATTCAATTATCGTCAGGATTTGCTTTTAATTTCAGTTCATAGGTTTCCTATGAGATAGTTTTGGTTTTGGTTTATTATTTGTTTATTTTAATTATGGCTCTTGTATTTTAAGTATTTCTGAACGTTTGAAATTTATTTAGACAAAATTTAAAAGCATCACTGCCTTGTTTCTTTTTAAGTTTATGCTTTGAGATAAAATTAAAATTGATTATATTTTCACATTTCTGTTGTTTTATTTTTAGGGGCATGCTTTGAAGTAAGTTTTAAAATTTATTATCTTTCCACATTTTCGTGTGTTTTATTTTAAAAGTTTATCTATTACTTTAACGAGTGGATTTGTTTTGGCGACTTGTTTGTATTTAGTTATTAATTAATTTACCGATTTAATTATTTTATGATGGTTCGTTTCTTTTAACAGATTTTAAATTTTAGAGATTTCTACAATAATCTTTTTAAGAGTTGAGTTTGTAGAGAATTTTAAAATTTTATTTGTGATTTTGTTTTTTTTGTTGTTATTTTAATTTATCCTTCTCTCGTTATTTAATAAAAGTTTTTGGTGAATTTGTGTTTATTAAAGGAGGTGGGTTTGTTTTCTTGAATGAGTGGTTTTTACTTAGTTGTTTATTAAATCTTTTCCCCTTTTGTGTTTTTATATAATAATTATGTGAATTACTTGAATTTTGTTTAGTATTTGGGTATTCTATTATTTATAATTGCGATATGGATTTGTTTGATAGTTTGTTGGTATTTATGCAATTGCATTTCTTTGTCGATATTGTATATGCTATATTTTTGTGTATTTGATTACCTGGGTCTCACTGAGTGTTTGAGTGTCTAAGTTCTAATTTTATTTCTAGGAGATTATTGGAATTGTATTTAGATAGACTCTTCATGTGAGTGTAAAATTCTTAGCCATTGGTATAGTGTTATAGAAATAGTTTTAGTAATGCTTATGATGGTGGGCGATCAATTATTTTCTTGGTGAAATCTTGATGCTATTTGTGGATAATTAGAGATTGATGTATAATAAATGTGAGTGTAAAATTCTTAGCCATTGGTATGGTGTTATAGGAATTGTTTTAGTAATGCTTATGATGGTGGGCGATCAATTATTTTCTTGGTGAAACTTTGATGTTATTTGTGGATAATTAGAGATTGATGTATAATAAATGTGAGTGTAAATTTTGGAGAGTATTTGTTTTTGGCTGGTGTTGAACTTGGGGAAAATTTATTTGTTAAGTGATAAGGTTGAGTTGATGCGATGGAAATAAATTTAAGAGATAAATTTTAAGCTTTTGGGCGAATTGTTAGGAGTGGATAATTTAAGTATAATATTTCAGAGAATTTAATGGTTAGCAACAATTGTCGAGGTATTTTAAAGAATTTAGTTTGGCTTGAGGTCATATAAGAATTAAAATATTGCAGGTTATTCCATCTCATAGGTAATGAAGGTTCGATTGAGAGAATACGGATTTAGATAATTAATCTATGATGAGAGTGAGGAGTTATAATGATGGAGAAGTATATTGGTGGTTTGGGAGTTAGAAAAAAATTTTTAGGCTTTAATATTGGGTGGCATAACTTGAATTGTGAGATGATAAAGTATTAAGATTTGAAAGAGTGGTATAGGATTTCTTGCTAATAGATGTTAAGCCAATTTTTACTATGGTGATAATTTATGAGCGCTTAAATTTTTATGAATTTAGCGAATTATCAAAGTGCGCGAGGAAGCGTGATGAATTGCAATATGGTTGAAGGTTCAATTCTTATGTAAATTTTGGGGAATTAGTGGTGAGTTGAAATTTGAGATGATACTTGTAAGTAAAGAATTATCTTTTAGTTGGGTAAATTATGTTTATTGGTGATTAAGTTAGAAAGTTAAACTTGGGAGTTATTTTAGGGTAACACAAATTGTTGTAAGGAGTTAGTGAATATTAAATTTTGGGAGATTGTACTGAGGTTCTTGTACATGTGGGGTTCAGATTGATTGGCTATCTCAAGAGTTTTAGAGATGAAATATTATTTGGAGACTATACGTTTATGATGAAATATAATTCGTTTACATTTGAGGAAAATAGATGATTGTACTAAGACTTGGAGTGAGTATTAAGCGATGTAGTAGGTGAGTTATTAGAGTTTTATTAGCTGCAGCCGAGCGAATTTCGAGGACGAAATTCTTTTTAAGGGGGGGAGGATGTGAGATCCCGGATTTACGTGTATTTTTACACGTTATTTTATGCTTGGTGTTAATTATTTTAATTTATTTAAATAATATTATTGGTCATATTTTATTTATTTAAGATATTTAATTGAGCTATTAATTAGTTGATATCGAGTTACGTTGCTTTTCTCATTTATTTTAATAAGTTAATTATTTTAATGAGTGGAATTAAATTCTTCTATTTTATTATGTGAATTTATTTTATCTGCTTTCGTTATATTATTTATTGTTTTATAAATAATATTGTGTTTGGGTTTAATTTATTTATATTGTTGGGGCTTTAAATATTTTATTTTAATGATATTAGATTGTAGTATCTTGGCTGGCTTTTATTTTATTTGTTGTGTTTTTCTGGTTGGACCCTTTTTCCCTTCTTTTTCCTTTTTCTCCTTTTTCTTTTCCTTTTCTTTTCTTTTTTCCTTTTTCTTTTTCTTTTCTTTTTCTCTTCTTCCTTCCCAGACCCCCCCCCCCAGCCCGCGTCCCCTGTCTCCCCCTCCCCTGTTTGGCCGTTCGGCCCTAGGCAGCCCAGCCGTCCACCGCCGCCCACCGCCCGTCACCGCCCATACCGCCGGCACCCTTACCTGCCGGCGAGTCTACCTGCACCGGTGGTGTCCCCTCCGGCCACCCCACCGCCCCTACACGGCCCCCTACCCGAAATGGGTATTTTTGCTTCCCTTCCATTTTCCGGCCACCTCCGACCACCCCTTGGCCTCCGACCACCACCACTAGACTCCCCAACCTCCGGCGAGCATAACCCACCGCCCAAAGCCACCCATCGCCGCCGGTTAGCCCCTCCACCCGAAATGGGCCTTAAACGGGTCGTTCTTCGCCGCGCCGCCGTCCGGCCACCGTAGGTCTCACCTCCGCCACCATTCGACTCCCCTCACCCAGCCGGTCAATCCCCTAGCTCAGTTTCCCCAACCGCGGCCTCACCTTCCCGGTACGAGCCCAAACCCGAAAATGGGTTTTCACCCCTTTTGGCCCCGATCCGCCACCTTCTGGTGGTTGTGCCGCCACACCACCACCTCCATGAGATTCCCCACCCTTCAATGAGTACCTCCCTAAATTTTGGGGTCAAACCGAGTGTTTTAGCCTAACGTACATGTGACCGCTACAAACGCTGCGGATTGGCGTTGTTCAAGGAAATGCATTTTTATCGCTGTAAGTACTTTCCAAACAAGCTTTAAGATTTAAATATATTTTTGGCATCAACAGTTGTTGTATTTGATTATTGCTGATATGTGATGGTTGATGTTGGTATTTGTTGATTGATTGGATTATTTAAATGTTGGTTAAATGCTGCACAGTTGTCTGCATTGTGTATTTACGCGCATGCTCATGAAAATAATTGGAAAGTGGATTTTGGCATGATTTTGGATATTCATGTGTTGAGAATGGAATCTGGGATTTAAAGTGAGTTTATTGGATTTTATTGGTTTTGGGCTGAGTCATAACGGGGACGGCGATACGTAACGCCCGTTGTGATCAGCGTGTGAGTGTGTGGGTGACATAATGGGGACGGCGATACGTAACGCCCATTATGGTCATCAGGGTGTGCATTTCATATCGGAGACGGCGATACGTAACGCCCGGTATGAAATGAGTGTGTGTGGATCGTAATGGGGACGGCGATACGTAACGCCCATTATGGTTTCGGGTGTGTGTGTAATCATATCGGGGACGGCGATACGTAACGCCCGGTATGATCGATTTTGAGGATATTATTTTTATGGAAAATGATGGGTGATTTTATGGTGGATTAAATTGGGATTTTGACGAGTGGTTATTTCAGCGATTTTGAGGAAGATGATTTTGAGCCTCATGCATATAGTAATTGTTCTTGGTTGTTGTTGTGGCATTAATGTATTTATTGTCTTAGGTTTGGTTGGGTTGTACTTACCTGCGATGCCATCTTGGCGTCGTAGTTTGCTTTGGATGCAGACTTTGGACAGGTCGAGCCTGAGGAGACGGCTCCGCTATTGAGGTGATATTATTAATTGATATCTCGGGAAATTTATTTTCCCATTTTTTATAATTATGTATTCGTTTAAATTGTATTTTTGGAGGACTGTATTAAATCTCCTGTTGGAGAGTTTTTATTAAATTGGTTTGTAAAATATTTCTAAAAAATTCTGGTACTTAGATATTAATTTATTTTCCGCTGCGACCTTTTTTTTATGTATGTCACGTGTGCACACACGTTCGACACTGGTTGTTGGGATGTGTGACCCGTGTTGTCATCATCCCGACGCCTCGATTCCCGTGTTATTTTAGGGGGAATTTGGGGGCGTCACATAGGGTTAGGGTTTTTTGAGAAGGGGAAAACTCGTGTTATTGTTCAAGATCTCAAGGATCAAATCTTGTAATATTCATCGCAATCAATGAAAGATCTCCTAGCTATTACTCCTGTCGTGGATGTAGATTATTAGGGTCGAACCACATAAATATCTTGTGTACTTGTTCTTACATTTTTCTTTTCGTTGTTCTTTACATTCTTGCTATACTTTACTTTTCTTGTCAAGTTTGGTTCTGGTGATTGTAATCTCGCTGTTGAGTTCTCTATGTGCAGTAAAAGAACACGACAACATGGGTTTGGTTGAAGTTGGAATTCCTATACATGACCAAATCTCTAGCAAATAAACTCCACAAGAACACAAGAAGAGCAGACTTTACACGTTTAAGATAACTTCAGGTATAACCATTGATGAACATCTTGATGAGTTTAATATAATTCTTCTAAATCTTGTTAATATAGATATTAGTATAGATAATGAGGACCAAACACTTCTATTATTAAGTTCTCTTTACTTAACTTACAATAATCTTAAAGAAATAATGATGTATGGTAAAGAGAATCTTACTTTAGAGGAGGTGCAGTCTGTTCTACACATAAGAGAACTTCATAATAGATCTGAGGCAAAAGCAAATATTGGGGAGGGCTTGAATATGAGGGGAAGGTCTGAAAAAAGAAAAGGTCAAAAAGGAAAGAACAATAGGTCTAGGTCAAAGTTTAAAGGATAATAATTAAAATGTTTTGGTTGTCATAAAAAAGGGTATTTCAAAAAGGATTACCTAGAAAGAAAACAAAAATTGAATGATGACACTAAAGAAGAAGGAAAGGCAACAATGGTCTTAGATGGCTATGACAATGCAGAATTATTGAATATCTTTGAGGTATATTCAGGAAAGGAGTGGATATTAGACTTACGATATTCTTTTTACATGTGTCCATTAAAAAACCTGGTTTGAATCTTTTACCTGTTTAGAAGGGGGTCATGTTATTTTAGGTAACAATAAATCTTGTAAAATCCAGGGAATTGGAGTTGTGAGACTGATCATTCATGATGGGTCTGAGAGGCTATTAAGGGATGTCAAATATATACTTGAATTGAAGAGGAACTTGATTTCTTTTGAAATTCTATACCAATCAGGGTACACCTTTAAATTTGAAAATGGGACCCCAAAAATCTATAAAGGATTACTAGTAGTAATGACGGGAATGTTGAAGATACATTCTAATAGGAAAAATAGTGATAGGTGTGACATCACTTGTCCATCACAGAATGAAAGACCAAGTCCTTGTATGGCATAAAAGACTAGGGCATGCTAGCCAACAAGGTCTTTAGGGAACTGGAAAAATAGGGACTATTGGGAGACAAAGAATTTAGGGAATTACCCTTCTGTGATGACTGTGTCCTAGGAAAATCTACTAGAGTTAGTTTTCAAAAGTCCATTCACCAAACTAAACAAACCATTGACTACATTCACTCTTACTTGTAGGGTCCTACCAAGATTAATTATCATGGTGGAACTAGATATTTTTTGTCCATAATAGATGATTATTCTAGAAAAGTGTGGGTTTATGTTCTTAAACACAAAAGTGATATTTTTGAAAAATTTAAGGAATAGAAAACACTTGTTGAATCTCAACTGGGTAGAAAGGTCAAAAGATTAAGGACTTACAATGGCCTAGAGTGTTTGTCTACTGAGTTTAATGATTTCTGTAAAAGGCTATAAATTGTGGGTTATAGAACCTGGTAAACAAAAATGTATAATCAATGAAAATGTTATTTATAATGAAATGCAAATGAGAGGAAAACCTGAAAAACCTTTTGAATTTGTCACTTCACAAGCCTCCACTAATATGCAGTTTGAGGTGTAGCAACATTCAACCTCACACTGCAATCAGGAAATAGACATGAATAAATCTGAGGACTCAAACTCAAAAACAGAAACCTTGGGAAACAATAATAACTATCTTCTAGATAGAGATAGGGAGATGAGTGTTATAAGACCTCCCCAAAGATTTGAGCAAACTGAATTAATAGCTTTTGCCTTATCTGTTGCTGGATAACAAAGAGGCTGATAAATATATTTTTACTATGTAAGAAGAAATTAAGTCTTTAAATAAGAATAAAACATGGGAAATGATGTTTAGGCTAGAGAACCAAAAATTGGTAGGATCAAAATGGATCTTTAAAAGGAATGAGGGCATTCCTAGTGTTGAACTACCCAGGTACAAAGTTAGATTATTGGCCAAAGGGCTTACCCAAAAGGAGAAAGTAGACTACAAAGAAATATTCTTTTATGTGGTAAGGTATAACTCCATAAGATTTTTACTCTTTTTTGTAGCTATTAATGGCTTACATTTAGAATAATTGGATGCTAAAACAACTTTTTTGCATGGTCAACTTGAAGAAACAATATACATGCAACCACCCAAGAGTTTTAATCTAGAAATTAGTAAAAATCATGTTTGCTTTTTAAAGAAATCCTTGTATGGTTTAAAACAATCACCAAGACAATAGTATAAGAAGTTTGATGCTCACATGATTCAAAATGATTTTTGCAGAAGCAATTTTGATGGTTGTGCTTACTATAAGTACTATGATGGTAATTCAATATACTTGCTTTTATCTGTGGGTGACATGTTAGTGGCTTGTAGGGATAAAATTCATCTTAATCAAGTTAAGTGTATGCTCAAAACTAAATTTGAAATGAAAAAACTAGGCTAGGTCCTGCTAAAAGAATTATAAGAATGGAAATAACTAGAGAAAGGAATAAAAAGCTTCTCTACTTACCTAAAAAATCTTATATTTGCAAAGTTTTAAATAGGTTTGAAATGAATCTGGTGAAATATGTTACTACACCTAATGGACAGCATACTAAACTGTCAATTAACCAATCACCTGAAAAGGATGATGAAATAAAATTTATGGACAAAATTCTTTATGCTAGTATAGTTGGAAGCATTATGTATGCTATGGTTTGCTCTAGGTAGATTTAACTTTTGCAGTCAGTTTTGTAAGTAGATTTATGAATAAACTAGGAAAACCTCATTGGTATGCTTTAACATATATTTTTCAATATCTGTCTGGTACAAAATGTTTAAGGTTCAAGTTTGAAAAAAAATGTCCATATAAGAGTAGGGTTAAACGGGTTGTGGATTCGGATTATGCTATAAGTGTGGACACCAGAAAGTCATTTTTTGGTATGGTGTTTACTCTTTTTGGTGGGGCTGTTAGCTGGAAAGTAAAATTGCAATCTATGGTAGCTTTGTCTACCACTGAGTCTAAATACATAGCCATGACAGAGGCCTTTAAAGAGACCATATGGCTAAAATGTATGATGGAAATGTTACAGTTTTATGTGACAATCAAAGTACCATCTTGCTAGGAATCAAGTCTTTCATGAGAGATTTAAGCATATAGATTTTATAGATGATACCTCTCTGATATGATGACCAAAGCCTTACCTATAATTAAGTTTGAACATTGTTTAAACTTGATTAACCTAGGAAATTGCTAGTACCCATTAGGGAGAATAATACATGAACATCAAATGGAGATGAAGACCTGTGTAAGGGATGAAAGCTTGCCAAAGTGGAGATTTGTGGTATTAATGTCAAGCTTCTCAAATGGTGACATGTGCAAATCTAGATGGCTATTATCTCATGTATTAAAGTAGAAGTATTGAGGGAATTATTGACTTTTAATGTTGTAATACATAAGGTATGTAGCTTTTGGAATACTGTACATTTTAATGGCTTTTGATTTTTGCTTTTTGAGTCCTCGAGTTGAAAGAGGAACAAAGGGGTGAGATTGAGGGTTTTCGCATGACCTAGAGTTAGGGTTTTTTGAGAAGGTGAAAACTCGTGTTGTTGCTCAAGATCTCAATGATCAAAGCTTGTAATATTCATCGCCATCAATGAAAGATCTCCTAGCTGTTATTTTTGCTATGCGTGAACGTAGACAATCAGTGTCGAATCATGAAAATATCTTGTGTACTTGTTCTTGCAATTTTCTTTTCTTTGTTCTTTACATTCTTGCTTTACTTTACTTTTCTTGTCAAGTTTGGTTCTGGTGATTCTAATCTTGCTGTTGAATTCTCTGTGTTTGGTAAAAGAACACATAGTTTGTTTTTCTAATGCCTGGGATAATTTTCATGCTTATTTGTAACTTTGAAGTATCGTGCCTATTATTATGGTATTCCTCTGTCATAAGTGGGGAAAATCAATAAAATTAGAGTATTGTCCTTTTTTTTTCAAGATGTGAGCTCCTCTCCGACAAACTCGAATGGAGGGATTAATTTTTTTCTAGAGAGAAGTTAGAAGGAAAGCGAACAAAGCTTGGGCAAAACTGTGTTAACTAAGACCACCAAAGTGTGAATAGCTGCACCTAAGTGTCAAAGATGGCAACCCCTGCACCGTCCATATCTACTTTTCACCTACCATCTCTGTTTACAATCCTAAATAGCTGTTGCACTTTGATCAATGCAAACAGATATTATGTAAAACCTCTCATATAAAAGGAGAGCTTTGGTAGGAGAAGAATTGCATGCAAATTAGAGAGAGTGGACGTGAGATTTGTTGAGTGTTTGTAAGCTCATACAAATATATTGAATTTGGCACCAGTGGATGTAGGCAAATTGCTGAACCACTTAAATATCATCTTGTGTGATTCTGGATAGTTTTGTTTGATATGCAACAATTGGTATTAGAGTTTTGGTTTGCACTGTCTAGAAACCAAGTTGGTTGAAATCAAGTTTTGACAACTCCACGCCATTCCTTGCGTCGATACGAATCTGTTGGCGCAAACGGAATTGAAAACAGATGTCGGAGGAGCTCGCAGGCGCTGGTAGAAGGTTGGAACGTAAATTCATGTGCACTACACACAGCTGGAGGTTGAAGACGATTGAAGTACATGCGTCGGTATGCGCTCCCACGCACCACCACGCATGTCCCGAAGTAGAAGACGCGTGAAACGCACGCTCTCACATGCATCCACGAGCCCAGCCCAGGTTCTGCGCGTGAGACTCATACTCCCAAGCCACTCTCTATGCGTGTATCATACGCGCCTCACGTGCCCAGACTCCTTCAACGCGTGTATCACACGCGCCTGATGATCTGGACCGTCCAATTTCTAGATCCGATTTCGATGATCAAATAGTGATTTCCAATTATTTGGATCATTCCTGACTCATCCGTACAGTTAGAATTTGGAAATTTGTCTTCTAAAATTTCTAAATTCATATGGAAGGTTTTGGAGTAGATAGGAATTCTGGAAATGCCAACAGTTCAGTGTAGGTCCACAGTTTCAAATATAAAGTTTAAAGTTGAGAAGTTCGATGGAACTTCGAACTTCAACATGTGGTAGTGTGAAGTGATGGACGTTTTGATTCAACAAGAGTTGGATATAGCGTTGGAAGGAAAACCCAACGAAATGACGGAAAGGATTGGAGGAAGCTTAATACCTAAGCTTGTAGTACAATCCATTTGTGTCTTACCAAAGATAAGAAGTATTTTATCATGAGAGAGACAAATGTAAAGGAATTTTGGTAGAAATTGGAAGATAAGTTCATGAAAACAAGCATTGAGAGCCGCTTGCACTTGAAGAAAAAGCTCTTCAGATTCCAATTTTGTGAAAGAATTAGTATGTCCGAACACCTGAATAGTTACAACAAATTCTTGCTGACTTATTAAATTTGGATGTTGAAATCCAAGATTAAGATAAGGCTTTACTATTGTTAAATTTCTTGCCCGATACATATGAACATTTAGTTACCACACTATTGTATGGGAACGAAAAAATTAGTTTTGATGATGTATCTAGTTCTCTAATTAGCAATGAATACCGTAGAAAAGATAAGCAAATACAACTAGATACATCAAGTAAAGTATTGACAGCAAGAGGGAGACCACATCACATGGTTCATCAATCGACAAAAAACTCGCCAAAGACGAGTGTTCCTATTGTTACGACAAAGGACCTTGGAAGAAAGATTGTCCTAAATTGAAGGGACAACAGAAGAATCAACCCACCACAACCATTGTCGCAGATAGAGATGAAGATCTAGATATTGCTTTGACAAGTTCATCATTCATTTGTCATCCCGATGAATGGATTATAGATTCCGGATGTATCTATCATATGTGTCCCAATCGGGACTGGTTTACTGACTTCACAAAGATTGATAGTGGAGCAATACTTATGGGCAACGACAGTGCCTGTAAGACTAAGGGAATAGAGAGCATTTGGTTGAAGCTACGTGATGGAACTGTTCGGACTCTGACTGAAGTTCGGTTCGTTTCGGACTTGCAAAAAAATCTTATCTCACTAGGATCTCTAGATTTAAAGGGATTCAGAATCACTATTGAAAACAGAACTCTCAAAGTGGTAATGGAAGTTGAGGTGGCTATGAAGGGTTTGAGGCAAAAAAACATATTCTTCTTGCAAGGAAGTACTGTTGATGGAAGACCTTCTACAGGCTGTGAGAAGTTAGAGGAGACTGATGCTAACACCACCAGTCTTTGGCATATGCATATAGGACATGCTGGAGAAAAAACTTTACAAACACTAGTAAAACAAGGCTTACTCAAAGGTGCCAAAATTGGTAAATTGTCTTTCTGTGAGCATTGTATATTGGGAAAGCAGACGCGGATCAAGTTCGAAATCGCTGTACACAATACACAGGGGATACTTGACTATGTACACTCCGATGCTTGGGAACCTACCAAAGTTGCATCTTTGGGAGGTAAGTATTGGTTTGTAACTTTTGTAGATGAGTATTCTCGTCGTGTGTGGGTGTGTACGATGAAGAATAAATATGAAGTGTTGAACATCTTCCTATTGTGGAAGAAAATGATTAAGACTCAGACCGGCAGAAAAATCAAGTGGCTTAGATCAAATAATAGAGGGGAGTACACTCTAGACCCTTTCATGGAAGTTTGTTGGAAAGAGAGAATTGTCAGACACTTCACGGTATGAGGAACACCATAGCAAAATGGTGTGGCAGAACGGATGAATCGTATTTTGCTAGAGAAAGTACGATATATGTTACTGAATGCTGGATTCAGTAAGAAATTTTGGGCTGAAGCTGTGACATATGCCTGCCACCTCGTCAACAGATTACCCGCAGCTGCCAATGACGAGAAAACACCCATTGAAATGTGAAAGGTACACATGCTAATGATTATGACTCTTTACACATTTTTGGATGTCCTGCTTACTATCATGCTAAAAAAAGTAAGCTTGATCCTATAGCCAAGAAAGCAAAATTCTTGGACTTTAGTACTGGTGTAAAAGGGTATAGATTTTGGTGCATAGAGTCTAAAAATATAATTATTAGTAGAGATGTTACATTCAACGAATCTGAAATGCTTAAGTCACATAAGCATAAAGATTCCAATGGGGGCAGCTATAATGGCAAAACCCGATGATTCGCAGAAAGTGGAGTTTACTAGTCCAAATGATTCAAGAGAAGACTAACAAGAGGAGGTGATAGTCCAGTCACAGTATCTCTAGGTCAAATTGAATTAATAGCAACCAACAGGCCGAGACGAGAAAAACGTGTACTGACACGTTAAACAGACTTCGTGACATATACACTACCAATTGAAGGGGGTGAGATCCCAACCACTTACAGAGAAGCCATACAATCAAGTGAAAATGATGAATGGATAAAGGTGATAAAGGAGGAGATGTAGTCTCTTCATAAGAACCAAACTTGAGAACTTGTCCCGCTTCCACAAAAAAATAAGTCAATTGGCTATTAGTGGATCTTTTATCAGAAAGACGATCAAGTTGCTAAAAATAGATTACGATACAAAACTAGATTGGTAGTCAAAGGCTATGCTCAGATAGAGGGCATTTACTACAGTGAAGTATTATCTCCTTTTGTGAAACATTCATCCATTCGGATATTATTAGCTTTGGTTATACAAAATAATCTTGAGTTAGCACAACTTGATGTGAAGATAGCCTTATTGCATGGTGATCTGGAATAGGAGGTCTGTTTTTCTTTACCAGAAGGTTTTAAAGAAATTGATAAAGAAAAATGAGTTTGCAAGCTGAAGAAGTTTCTCTATGGATTGAAGCAGTCACCTCGAGAATGGTACAAGCAGTTTGATCGCTTTATGATAGACCTGAAATACACTCGTTACCAATACAATCATTGTGTGTATTTCAGAAAACTTGCAGATGGATCTTTCATTTATTTGCTTTTATATGTAAATGATATGTTGATTGCATGTAAAAGTAAGGTGAAGATAAATCGTTTGAAAATTCAATTGAGTCATGAGTTGGAAATGAAAGATCTAGGAGAAACGTGAAGAATACTGGGGATAGAGATCAATAGAGATAGGGTGAAAGGTACAATTCACCTTACTCAAAAGTAGTATATGAAGAGAGCATTGCAACGCTTCAACATGGACTCAAAGACGAAGTTGGTGAGTACTCCAATGGCCCCATATTTCAAGCTTAGTGTATTGTAATCTCTTAAAGATGATGAAGTGCGAGACTACATGACGAATGTCCCGTTTGCATGTGTTATTGGTAGCCTAATGTATGTCATGGTGTGAACACGACCTGATATCTCCCAGGCCATCAGTGTAGTCAGTCGCTATATGCATAATCCTGGAAAGAAACACTGGCATGCACCTAAATAGATTCTACGGTATATTTTAGGGACCATAGATATTGGTTTGAGGTTCGAGAAGAGTGAAGATAGTCTAGTAACTGGATATGTTGACTCAGACTATGCAGGTGATCTTGACAAATGCCGATCGACAACTGGATACGTGTTTACTATGTCTAGAGCACCAGTTAGTTGGCAATTGAATTTGCAGTCTACAATTGCACTGTCATCCACAGAGGCTAAATACATGGTTGTAACAGAAGCCGTAAAAGAAGCCATTTGGTTACAGGGACTGGTAACAGATTTGGGCTTTAAGCATCAAGAGGTTACCGTTTACTGTGACAGTCAAAGTGCAATTCATTTGGCCAAGAATCAAATGTATCACTCTCGAACAAAACACATTAAAGTCTGATTTCACTTTGTACGTGAATTATTAGAAGAAGAGGAAATCATACTTTAAAAGATTGGCACTGAAGATAATCCAGTAGATATACTAATGAAAGTCGTCACAGGAATCAAGTTCCAACACTGCTTGGACTTGATCAATATTGCAAATTGCTAAGTACCTCTGGGTGCATTGGCACTTTCGGATGCATTGGCGTTTTATGGCACATTTGATAGCGGAAGTTTCTCATGTCAAAGAAGGAGGTGCATTCATTTGAAAAATGAATCAGTTTGTAAGCAGCCTAGTATGGCACACTTGGGTGGAAGGGGTGATTGTTAACTAAGACCACCAAAGTGTGAATACTAAGTGTGAATGGATGCACCTAAGTGTTAAAGATGGTAACCCCTGCATCATCCATATTTACTCTTCACCTACCATCTCTGTTTGTAGTCCTAAATAGCTGCTGCACTCTGATCAATTCAAGCAGATATTATGTAAAACCTCTCCTATAAAAGGAAAGTTCTGGTAGGAGAAGAATTGTGTGCAAATTAGAGAGAGTGGACGTGAGATTTGTTGAGTGTTTGTAATTTCATACAAACATATTGAATTTGGCACCAGTGAATGTACGCAAATTGCTGAACCATTTAAATATTGTCTTATGTGATTAATTTTGTTTGATACGTAACAAACTGACATTGAAGTGATTGTCTGATTTAGCCTTCTACCAAACATTATTCTTCTAAATGTAGTGCCAATTGACTTGATCGTGTACCCCCAAAAGGTGCACTGCGTCTCCACTTAACATTCAAGTTATCAACATACGAAATGGGTGCCGAGTCCAAGTGTTCGAGTTCCTTCAATGCCAATGCCGTGAGTCAGCTTTTGTTCTTTTGAAATTTGAAATTTGTTGCGATTAACATGATCTCTTTTTGGGGGTTTATTGTACAGATGAAGTATCGGTGGTCGTTAGGACTGGAATTTCGGAGTGGGTCCAGTACAAAAAGAGTATTGGCTCCTATGTAAAGATGGATTTGGATGGTAATATATTGGAAGGGAATGGGTTGTGATATTTTTATTGTTTGTGATTATAAATTCCGCTGCCCTAAGGGACTTCAATTTCTTCGTAATGGAAGGGATTGTCTTTAAACTTTTCACATGTACAAAGTTTACATTTGGTATGGAGAAATAGATTTGAGACAGAGGAAGGTTATGTAAAAGATTTTTACAATTACCTTATGTTTCCTAACGGTAGAGTACCGCTCAATCTTTTCATCTTCTCGTGTTTATGGTACGTCATGCGTCCTCTACCTTTATCTCAGACGATCTCTATAAAATAAGCATTTTAGTCATTTATGCTTCTATCGATTTTTAACATGAAAAAAATAATTAATGCTACGTGTATGGAAGCGATCAAGCAATCTTCGACTGCATATTAATTTATTGATCTGGAACTGCGTTTGAGCATCTAGCTGCCAACATCGGAGATCGAATACCTTATATGGAAGTGGGGCATGACAAATGAAGATAAGATCATTTCTGAAGCATAAGACTAAGGCCCTGCTTGTATTCGAAAGTGGGTTGAGCTCATCTCAACTCACTTCCATTTCATCATTATATTTTTATATTTTTTTATACAAAACACAAATTTCTATACACCTTTTTCAAATCTCAATACACATTTTTCAAATTCCAACATACCTTTTTCAAATCCCAAAATAATAATAATATTAAAAAATAAACCAAACTCATCTCAACTTATCTCATCTCCGAATCCAAGCGGGGCCTTAAATATTTATAAAACTTAAAAATAGAATTTATTTGCCATACGCGGGATTGATTGTAGGTTTTGTGAGTTATCTAAAATTAACTAATTTATTAATTATGTCTTATCGGGCAATCCGTTTTGACCAAACTCATTTATATTGAATACGAACCCGCTTATTTTGGGTTATGTTCATATCGAGTTCACGGATGAATTTAAGAAAATGTTCATTCTAAGGTGAGTGTTTGAGCAAATGCTTGAATGAGATCGGGACGTTGGTCCTTGCATTTTGGAGTTAAATTAAACTCAATGTGGCGTTGGTTTTGTAGGATGTTATAATTTGACATTGTCTTGGGATTTTAAGTTTGATCTATTCCAAGACAATCTTATAGTAGTTATCAACTTAAAGTTGCTGTAATAATCTTATAGAAAATAAAATACTAGTGAACTAGTATTTTGTTACAATACATTATAATAAAGACTCTTATGATAGCTGGTCATTATTCTAAATAATGACTACCAGAGCAACGTCCACAAAAATAAGTTAACTATCAAATAAAAAGCCCATAAAGATATGAAGCAAGCCTAGGTAGAACCAAACAAGTTTGAGGAGACTTCTTGCACTTCAAGGATGTTCAATACATTTTATGCAACAAAGACTGGTGAACTAAATTCTCAAATGAGGTATTTGTAAATAAATATAACATAGAAATGAGCAGAGTTCTCTAATGACAAATTATAGTAACTAACTCATTAGCATAAACTAAAATGTATTTTTCATATGCATAAGTATTCATCATTTACTAGATGCATTATAAAATAATCTTATACAAAAGTTATCAGTAGAAAATTCAACAAAAAAACTTTTAATATCAAAGAAAGCAACTGAACTCAACTAAACTAAGCCTCATTTCAAATCCCATATAAAACAAAGCAATGAAGAAAGAAAAGGGATTTTAAAGGGAACCATAACATTGTCAACACAACTAAGCCTCATTCCAACTCTACATGATCTCTAGCTATAAGAGAAGTACATAAAAGTACATTCTTTATGAATTACAAGTCTACAACATTTGATTTATTTCTTGTTTTTCTGATATCTTTCCTTTCCATGATCAATAATTTTCCTGCTATATATTTATTATCATTGTAATGAAAGGAAGTCTTGTTTTTCTAATAAGAGAAAACGTGTGATAATTTACATTCGCTATTAGTTTGTGGAAGGACACAGCTCTTCATGTGCAAGTTTGCAACACTCTGTTTCTGCTATACCACATTAAAACTAGCCCAATTGAAGACAATACGAGAAGCCCATATGAGAAATTTTCAAAAAACTGATCTCTAATCTCTATACATTCAGAGCTAACTTGTTTTATATTATTTGAATTATATTTTTACTTTAAAAAACTTGTTTCGAAAAAAACTAAAACTAAGAAAGGTAGTGAGATGCTGAGAGCTGACTTTAGAAAACAATACGACTCAAAACCGAATAGAACGTCTTCTTTCTCACAAAATCAATTTCCAAAAAGACCTCATTTACAATGAGCACAATCTAACCATTTAGTTTGCTAATTTTTATGCACCGAGGAGCCAAACAGATCAACAAATGTGCTGCCGGTGCTTGGCTTGAGAAATTAACAAGATCTAAACAGAATTCAGCTTATGACATGATTTTGTAAATAATCTGAACAAGCCTCCACCAAGTGAATCTCAATCCAAGCCAAAAACATTGATAATTTTATATTCTATCTAATGACAATTATATGGTTCAAGAAGGCTGAATATGCATCATCTTTCCTGACTTTCAATGAGGAAAACTGGATGCAAGAGGAAAGAATAGCATGAGAACAAAAACCCACTAGAAATTATTGTCAAACTAGGTCTTATCACTATTTTGTGTTCTAGGCATCTCTTACTCTAAGCAATTAGTGATAAGAATCAAATTGATAAATATCC
This sequence comes from Platycarya strobilacea, assembly GCA_036898215.1. NCBI lineage: Eukaryota > Viridiplantae > Streptophyta > Magnoliopsida > Fagales > Juglandaceae > Platycarya > Platycarya strobilacea. Next base: position 24,463,219 of record CM072550.1, read on the forward strand.
ACAAATAAAATATCAAAGCAGTTAAAATGCATGGTTTTTACATGAAAGAGCCAACACGATTCATAGTAAAAATTAACATGAAGAGAAATAAAAATCGTGAAAAATTCTATTTTTCTAATGAAAAAAAGACCTCCTGTTCATGTCTGGCTTTAGACAACAGCCGGTCTTGTTTTTCCTGGCCAATAGCTCCAGATTCGTTGGAGGTAGCTCAATACTTTCTCTCAATTCTCTGATCTGATCAGATAAGCCACCAACAGCAGAGTAGCTAACATTATCGGGATCTTCATGCAGCATTTTGTAAGCAACCGAATCAACCTGCCAACTCAAACAAACAACACTTCTGAACAAAGAGTTCTACAAGATCATCATCACCACTAGATAGTCAAACTAGCAAACAACATTGCCATCCACCAAAGTATTTTCAGTTAGCATCACAATTTAAAATGGGATAGACGACATAAAAGTATAAATCTAGTAACCGAGCCCCACTAAAAAGCTGAAGACACACTTCTTGAATTTTGCAGGCCTTTATGAGGATAATTGTGGCCAAATCATCATATTTTTTATGTTTGTTTTATTTTCAAGTACTTCGATCCTCCTACACCATTTAAACAAACAATATATATTAGACAGTCATAAATCATCTTCTCTACCTAAATTCCATCTTCTTCGACTCGCTTGTGGTCTTGCCACTTTGCAAATCAACAGTAGAATCATTTTCATCAATATAACTATAATCCATTACATGAATAGTCTCTTTAACTAACCCTCCAACCGTCTAATACCAATAGACCAAATTAAAATGTTTACACAAAATTAGACACTCTAATAAAAAAACCCAAACTTTTACAAGGGGATAGGAAAACCCACAAAAAGCTTTTGAGCTTACTGAATGCCATAATCCACTGAAAGCTCGTAATTCAATGGATCATATGATCATTTGTAGCCACTTTTTTCGTGGTAAAAAGTGAAAAATTGCTGCAAAAGCCTAGTCTACATATTGCAACAAATTTTTTAGTAAAAAAAGAAGAACAAATCGCCACAAAAAATGACAAAAAACCATTTTCAAAGTTGATATAAAAACCCTGCAGCTACATCAAAATTGTCAAAATTGACAACTTATTGCATTGATTTTATTTCCAACTATATACAAATTGCTGTAAAAGACCATTTTTCTTGTTGTGAATAGTAGTTGCCAACTTTTGTATTCTTCAAAAAAGTAAAGTAGTGGACAAGGTTGGGGGTGCAAAGAAAGAGGAATTGCAGCTGACCGTGAGAACCTCTATGATCCCCGTGAAAGAAAACTACAGTGCTCTGGCGACAATCACATACAAAATGAACCATATACAAAATGAGGAATTTACATTTACTATTTGCATGATTATGGATCGAAGAACGGAAATTAATGATTAGTGCTATTTATTACAAATATTTTTATTCCTTTTGTATAAAGTCTGATGGATGTAAAGAAAAGTGCTGGAGCCACAAACGGCGGTCCCGAATGGGATCCACCTAGGCTAAAAATTTTCTTTTTTATGTTTTGGTTTTTAAAAAAATATATTTATATTCATTTTAATATTATTTTTTTAAAATAAAAAATACCACATCATAAAAAAACACTTATTTAATCATTAAGTAAAAAAAATTAAAATAAAAAATTAAAATTTATTGAAATGTGACTTTTGTTTGTGACTTTGGAGAGTGACTTTAGATTTCTTAGTATAAATAGATCATTTGTGTAAATGTACAGTACTCTTATATTTCTCAATAACATCTCGAGGTCTTAGTCCAGAGCCTTCGTTTTTCCCTTTCTTCTACTCTGCTAGGTCTGGGTTTTGCCTTGATCTTCATACAAGGCTTGAGTTTTACATTACTTGTAAATTATGGTTCTGATTGGCTTACGTTTAGATTCTCTTGTTTTATCTTTTATTCTTTTTAATTTGTTTCTTGTTTGTAGGCTTTCGCAAAATACTTGCAAACTAAAAAATATAAATGTGGATGATGGGATCATGTTTACTGATGTAAATACTACTGGAATCTCATAGGATAATATTGTAATGATCTGGAAAGCGAGGGTGTTGGTAGCTATCATGAAGGTGTCGTGGAGAGAGATCATGAGATAAACTATAATAAAAGTTGAAAAATGAATAAAATATTATTAAAATATTAATTGTTAATATTATTATTATTTTAAAATTTATAAAAATTAAATTTTTTATTATATATTATATGAGATTTGAAAAAGTTATACTGATAAATAAATTAGACTATATAAATTGAAATTATCTCTCAATCTAAACAGAATCTTAAATAGAATCATTAGAAAGTAAAAATAATATGTTGAATTGCATGTAGAGACTAATCTGAAAGTTGAGATTCGAGAAGTACAGAATTATCTTGAAAGATAACTCAAGCAAAGGCAAAATAGAAAATTCACTCGACGCACGCTTGGTATTCCATTCAAACGAAAGATAGAAAAAGAGTGATGCGTGCTTGACACGCCATTCAAACGAATATCGGAGAAAAATAGGAGAAACTTATCTTTGCACTTCCATTTGCTCTTTTGTGAAAAGTTTTCTCCACAATACTGCTTACGTGGGTGCATTTATCAAGATGTGGATTTTGAAATCTTGTCTATTCTTATATACTCCGCGTTTTAGTTTCTTCCTTGCTGCATTATTCAAAACGATGACGATGACTACGAAACTAAAGCCATCGACGACTTGCGAGTAGACCGTCAAGTTGATGGATCATGTTTCAATTCCAATTTGCTAATTTTAAACAAGGAAAATCATGGTGGAAGGGAAAAATTTCTAGCTTTACACTCGTGGATGCAGGGACGAAATTAAAATTTTGTATTTAAAAAGTGATCAATAAAGTGTGTTATATGTAAATTTTAAAATGATGCTTATTAGTGATAGAAGAATCACATTCCAATATCGTTATCAAATTTTCAAAATGTACTATTCTTTAAATTATCCATTTTTTTATAGTTAAAAAGAATAATTTGTTTTTGACTTGCTCATATTTTTTTATTATTTAAAAAAATTATAGATCAAGAATAAATATAAAAATTTCTAATAATTAATGATATACTGATGTTAGATTTTTAACAAATTATATCTCATAATTATATAATTAAATTAGAATGAAATTATATAAGGAGTATAATCAATCAATTTTGACAATTATATAAATTTATAACTATTTTTTTTAGAAACTGTTAAAATAATTATGAGATTAAGTAAATTAAAATTTGAATTTTAATAAAGTTAAAAATTAAAATAAAATTATATATATATTGAGATTTTAAAGAATAATTTGAAACTGTAATTTTAATTTTTTTTTTTATATAATTTGATGAATAATTTAATATTATATATATGTAAATATATATAATTATATATAGTAGATAAAAATTTTGGAGATTTTTTTTTGAGAGAAGGGGGGTCCACCCTCCAACGTGGGTCCGCCCCTACGTGGATGCATCTGCTCACGCCCTATCAAGTCTTAAACAGTCGATGTACATGACATGAGCAGTTGTGAGTTCCCGTACACTAAATATTAATTACAATTACACTGATTAATATGGGGCCCAAAGGAGGAGGGGGGAGGGGGGTCCACCCTCCAACGTGGGTCCGTCTCTATGTAGAATCGGAGATGAGATGAGTTTGATTTATTTTTTAATATTATTATTATTTTGGGATTTGAAAAAGGTGTGTTGGAATTTGAAAAATGTGTATTGGAATTTAAAAAAGGTGTATTGAAATTTGAAAAATGTGTATAGAAACTTGTGTTTTGTATAAAAAATTATAAAAATATAATGATGAAATGGAAGTGAGTTTAGATGAGCTCAAGCTACTTCCCAATCCAAACAGTCCCTTAAACTGTCGATGTCCATGACATGAACAGTTGTGAGTTCCCACTACGTACATTAATTATTAATTACAATTACACTGATTAATATGAACATGATTTCATATGTCTAGCTATCAATATTTCTGAAAAACTCTTGCCTTGTATATTTAAAAATCTAAGTACTTGTCTTCTTCGTCCTGTGCAATTATTACTACTTGGTTGTCAGAAAAATAAAATAAAATAACCAAGTATAGCTAGGATAACACCTTTCCGCAAATTTTCTCTTTGCGGATCAAACTGACTAGTCTTTCGTGTATCTTTTGTTCTACTTGCATGCAGCATGATTGTATCGAGATTGTTTTCATAAATAAGATTAAATAAAATAAAATAAATTGTGATAAAAAATTAAAAGTTAATTAATAAATTTTTATTATAATATGTTTTTTAATATTAATTTTATTTTAAAAATTAATTAAAAAATTAAATTTTTTATTTTATTTTATATAAAAATTTTAAAAAAATTATGAACATTAAATGAAATAAAATGAAATGAAATGAAATTTTTTGTGAAAATAGTTGAGAATTCTTCAAGATGATTAATGCTCGTTTTGACAAGAGATCAGCTAGATCAATTCTTACGCAAAGGGATACAAAGTTTGAGGTGTGCTGAAAGCGATTGCCTCTTCGGCTGATCAAAGACCTAAATGACTCAGATGAATTTCTTCGACCTTCTCGTTGCCAAGTCAGTCAACGTCTGACATCAAATTTCAAACCTGTAATGGGGAAGCTTTAATTCCTATATTGATTTTGTAAACAGCTTTACCAGATCATGAATTTTCAAATCTCATTTATTTTTATAACTATTTTTAACTTATATCATTTTATTTAATTGTTATAATTTTTTTTATATTTTCACACAAATCAAATTAATAATTTAATTTTTTCAAATATCAAAATAAAACTAATATTAAAAACACATATTTTAACAATTTTTTTAACCTTCAATGTACGTAACCACTCTGAAGTTACTGTTGTTAAGAGCATTGACATTGAATTAATTAAAAAAAAATTTAAATAAGTACAAATTAGCACATATATTAAAAAAATTTTGTCCTATTAGATCAATAGTAGAAAAAAAAATATAGAAAAATAGAATAAAATATTTTTTTTTTAAGAAATGAATAGTAAATTTAAAATTCTCTTCAAAATAAGAGTTAAATTTGAAGATAACTTTGAATTTACTATTCACTTTCTCAAAATAAGATTACTTTTATTCTATTATTCTCTTAATTATTAATTTAATATGATGAAAATTTTTTGATATATGTGCCAATTTGTAATTATTTAAAAAAAAAAATTAGTGAATCCAATATCAATACTCATCGAAATAAAACACTTTGCGAAACCATGTGATCAATTTCTATTTTTTTTTTTTTTCTTTTGAGGAACTACGTGTTTTAAGTCTTTCCTTTCGCATAAGTAACGTTAACTGAAGTACGAACAAGCAGAAAGACTTTTGAGTTGGCCGCAAATACAATAGATGATGTTGCAGTACTTATATCTACTTGGAGGTTTTCTCAGGTCTACCAATACTCGATGGCTAGCTTCTATATAGAACTCATGATCTCTTCAGTGTTCTTCTCATAGTCTAAGCCCGCAAATTATAAGCAATATTCCCTTCCACAATTAAGCCTCTTAATATCTCTCGGATGGTATTAATGGCCACTCAAAACAGAGAGAGATGGAGAGCCCTTTCATCTTGTTCAGAAAAAAATGAAAATATCAGAACCTCTTCCTCATCGTACTCTTCCACAACACCTCGATGGAAGCACGATGTTTTCCTTAGTTTCCGTGGCAAAGACACTCGCAAGCGTTTTACGGATCATCTGTATGTTGGTTTAAAACAAAAAGGCATTCTCGTCTTTAAGGATGGCGAAACACCCAAGCGAGGAGAATTCATTTCTAAAGAGCTTTTGAAAGCAATTCGAGAATCCATATACGCAATCATCATTATTTCGGAAAACTATGCATCTTCCGAATGGTGCCTCATGGAACTTGCCGCCATCGTTGAATGGGCTAAAAAGACGGAGCTCACAATTTTGCCAATTTTCTATCACGTGAATCCTTCTGATGTAAGAAATCTGACAGGGTCTTTTGAAAAAGCTTTCGCTGCCCATAAAAACAACCCCGAGGTTGGCATCAAGAAGATGCAGAAGTGGAAAAATGCTTTCCGGGAAGTCGGCAATATCGCCGGATGGGCTTTACATGACAGGTAACATTTCATTGTCGCCTGCCAAACATAAGTTGGAAACTTTGAGAAAATTACTATTATGAAAATATTTTTATAACCACAAAGAAGATTACTAATCTTACAAACTATGGATTGAATCCATCAGATTACAAAATTAATTTTAATATAAAGCAGATCTAACATTTATCTTGTCTGGTCTGAGGCCCCAAGTGTTGCTAAAGAGAAAACGTATTGTTTGTCCCTATTAATGTTAGAAGACACAGGCCAAGCTACAGGTTGTATTGCACAAGCTTCATTACATTCTCATACCATGACTGTAGGTCATTGTACATGACAGTAGGATAGATCGTGGTTTTGGATAGTTAGTTAGCACTTTCCTTTTCTGTATAAAGATGCCCTTTCTGTGACCTGTAAGCAACAATTCATGAATTTAAGAGAAAAACCAAGTTTCCTTCTCCATCGACCTGCTCCCTACAAGTTTTATTGTTGTTTTCTGCTTTCTTATGATTAATGCCTCGTAAATAATATTATTTGTCTATCAATTTACAGGTACGAATCAACGTTGATCCAAGAAATTAGTGGACATATATCTCGTAAGTTGAATTGTAGATTCTCACGTCATGATTACGAGAAACTTGTCGCTATGAACTCCCGTGTAGGTGAAATGTTGGACTTATTGGATATGGAATCGAATAATGTTCGCTTCATAGGAATTCATGGGATGGGTGGCGTTGGTAAGACAACTCTGGCAGAAATAATTTATGATTTAATTTCTTGTCAGTTTGAAGGAAGTAGCTTTATTTCTTGTATTAGAGAAGAATCAAGAGCTCATGGTCTAGCTTCTTTACAAAAACAACTTCTTTCTATGATAATGCAAGAAGAAATACATATATGGGATCATCACCAGGGAATCAAGGTGATAAAAACCAGGTTGCAGAATAAAAAGGTTCTTATCATCCTTGATGATGTGGATAGTGAAAAACAACTAATGGCGTTATCAGGGAGTCGAGATTGGTTTGGTCCAGGGAGTAGGGTGCTTATAACATGCAGAGATAGTCATCTGTTGAGAACACATGAAGTGAATGATATTTATAAGGTTGAGCAGCTTCAAACTGCTGAAGCTTTGCAACTCTTTTGTCTATCAGCCTTCAAACAAATCCATCCAAGAGAGAATTACAAGGATCTATCGATGGACTTTGTGATTTATGCTCAAGGCCTTCCATTAGCTCTTAAAGTTTTGGGTTCCTTCTTATTTGGGAGAGCAATAGATGCCTGGAAAAGTGCTAGGGATCAACTAGAAGCAATTCCAAATAAAGAAATTATCAACATACTTCAAATAAGTTTTGATGGGCTGGAGAATTTGCAGAAAGAGTTGTTCTTGGATATGGCATGTTTATTCCAACGATGCAGGCTAGATAACGTGTTTTTGCAGACATTAGAAAGTTTTGGTTATTATCCCAGCATCAACATCGACGTTCTCGTCGACAAGTCCCTCCTAATCATCTCCGATGGAATGTTGTTCATGCATGATTTGCTGAAAACAATGGGCCAGGAAATAGTTCGTCGCAAATGTCTTGAAGAACCTGGACGACGCAGTAGACTTTTTCGTCACGAAGATATCTTTCATATATTTAAGAATAATACGGTAAGTTGATTTTTCTCGACATTAATATTAGAGTAATGTTGGTTACAAACTTCAAATTTACAAGCTGACTTATACAAACTTTTTGTTAAAAACCAATACTATTTATCATCCCACTCTACAAATCAATATCGTGCATGTAATTTATCATTTTTACCCTTCTATATAAATGGACATATTGATATGTAAATATGTAACTTTAAATAGAAAGATAATAATAATAAATCACTTATTGGTGTGCGGCATCGGGATGATAAGTAGCTAGCGTTCCTCTTTGTAAAATTGTGGGTCTCATCAAGAAAAAATAAGTTTTTCTAGTTTACTATATAAGTGAAGTCTACTTTTTTATAAAAGATTTACGTGAGACTTATGCATTTCAAACTTATATATATTAATTCTTCTAATAAAAATAGGTATATTTGGATTCTAATTCTTCAGGTCAAAGATTTCCCCCACACCTGCTAATCAGTTGTTCTTGGTTACTAGGGAACTGAAGCAATTGAAGGCATAGTCTTGGATTTTTTTCCTGAAACCAAACACAGATTCAATGCCAAAGCATTCTCAAAGATGAGAAAATTGAGATATCTTAAAATTGTTCCTCGACTTAATCAAGTTTATAGCTCACCAACTATAGAATGGCATGGAGATCCTTTAAAATCCATGCCAACCTATGAGTTGCGATTCTTACATTGGTCTGGATATCATTTGGAAACCTTGCCAAGCAATTTCCAACCAAAAAATCTTACTGTACTGCGCATGACTTACAGCCGCATCAAACAACTATGGAAGGGATCAATGGTAAGTTTTTTACTATAACGTTATAAACATGTATTAATCTTAATATTCCATTCCTTTTCTAGATAAGTTAATAAATTCATATTTTGACCCAATTAGCTACTTGTTTATAACAGGTTTTAGGAACTTTGAAGCACTTTAATCTGAGTTATTCTGAGAACTTGATTGAGACACCAGATTTGACAGGAGCCCCAAATCTTGAGGAAATAGTCCTGCCAGGTTGTAAAAGCTTGTATAAAGTCCACCCATCCGTTGGAGTTCTCAAACGACTAAAACAATTGATTTTAAGTCATTGCGTATGTCTCAGAAGACTTCCAGACAAGTTCTCATGCTTGGAATCTCTTGAATATATGAGTCTTGTAGAATGTCCAAGACTTGAGAAGATACCAGAATTTTTGAGAGATATGACATCACTGAAGGGCTTATATCTTAACAAGCCTATCAAAAAAGACTTATCATCATCGTTAATGAGTTTATCTGGCCTTCGCGAATTATATATAAAAGATTGCAAAAATATTTCAATAGTTCCGAGTTTTATATGTAGTTTGTCATCTGTCAAAATTCTGGTGTTGAATGGTTGGTCAAGACTAGAAAAATTTCCAGACCTGAGTAGATTGGAATGCCTTGAGGACTTTAGGGCCCTGGGAACTACTATAACACAAATACCATCTGTCAATCTAATCCCCAAAAGCATCCTTTCCTTTACTCTCGAAGGACGCAAGTGGATGCCAAAACAAAGCTCAGATGCCACCTTTGATATCGAATCACTTGTAGAATATCAGATGGAAGGAATATTTGAGGTAGAAGCAATTTACGGTGATTTTGACAGTGAAGGACAAAATATTTTAGACATGGCAGGTGGAGGTCGTGTTAGGAATTCATTCTATGCCGATGCGGTGAGTCACACAGACACAGTCTCTCTCTCTCTCTATAAAATAACACACAAATATAGGTAGGGTGTTGTTGAAATAAACAAAAAAAAAGTCAAGAATATCCAGCAAAACGAATATGGAAGAAAGATAATTTTATAGAATATAAAAAACTAATCATCCCCTTGCAACTTCTTAATTTTGTAGCAATTGACATCTCTTTTTGGGGGTAATTGTTTTACAGATATATGGATGGTCGTTGGGATCAGGAATCCCGAAGTGGGTACACAATAAAAGTAATGGCTCCTCTGTAAAGATAGATTTGAAGGGTAATATGAAACTGGGTATGGGGTGTGCTATCTTTATTGTTTGTGATCATCAACAATTTCATTCCCCTCAAGGTACTTCAATTTCTTCATTATTAAAGGAATCCTTTGTTTATTCTTCACATGCGGGGTTTACGATTTGTTTTGAGACGGATGAAGGTCATCCAGAAGAATTTTTTTACTACCTTTTATTTCCTTCCCTGGACGTCTCTTTAGACGAGCCGATTGGATTCTGGGCATATATACCGGCTCCGGGATTTTTGGAACGCTGGAAATTGAAGAATTTGGATCAACGGAGCTTCATTAAGATTTCAATTACAGCAGAAATGGATTATTGCCTTTATCGTAAACCAATAGAAGTAGAAGTGAAAGAGTGCGGGATGCATTTAGTATGTCCGGATGATGCTAATTCACAGTTCTATAATAGCCTTGCTCCTCATCTTGGTTTTGAATCTTCAAATTTAGATTTCTATCGTGGGTTTTATTTTTCTTTGTCCTCGAAAACTCAAGATTAGAGGAATCATGCAGTCGATCGACCACCCAAGCTGCTTTTCTTCTTTCTGATGTTTCTGGTACGTTATGCTACCTCTGCCCTTCATCTCATTTTCGCATCTCCAAATAAACAAGCAGTTTAGTCATATATGCTTCTATTTATATATTTAATATAATGAAAAATATTATTAATGTTACGTTTATGTAAGTGATCAGGGAACCTTCGGCTGCATATTCATTGATCGAGAACTGGGATTGAGTATCTAGCTACCTGAACATTGGAGAATTCTTCAGGACTTGATGTGGTCCTATTTTAAAGTTGAGTCCTACCTTTTGAGTAATATTGTTTTGTTATTTTTTTTTTCTTTGGAAGTAGAAGATGATCATCATTTTGGTTAGCAACATGGGACTCTCATCTCACTTTCAATTGGCTTGTTGCCTCATTAAGCTATACGCCACTCTCATCTCACTTTCATTTCACTATGTAAAATATTGCAGCACATTTATCACTGTTGGAGAATAAAAAATCATCCAATGACTCACTGTTTAATTGATGAATATTCAATGACTCATTGTTTAATTTTCCCATTAATAAGATTCCAATCCTGCATATATATGGTCCTTGTTTGGAAACCCATGTATATTGAATACTAAAACTACCTACAAACAATGAGGCAGAGCCTCTCAATTTATATACACTCAAAGAATATTCTAGACCTAATTACATTGTGCTGCAAATATTCTAACAGACTACAAAGGATGATTTGTTGCTGTCATTTTGGACTGTTGTGGATGGAGTGGTGAGTGACATGAGGCCTGGTGCTGCTGTATACGTTGAGGGGATTTGGCATGTAGTGATTCTGCAGATTGGGGTGATTCTGCAGACTGGGCTGCTGCTACTGCATGCTCTGTTTTAGGCCACATACTGGAGCTTTCATGCAATTCATGCATGGCTTTACTGATCTACAAGAAAGAGATTATTCAATTTGCAATCCGTTACTGATCTACATTTATCCTTTTCTCTCAACTTGATTTTTACTCTTTAGATCATGTATGCTATTTTCCACCAACCTATAATTTAATTTCCACCAGCCTAGTATTCTTGATCTTGTTGTAGAGAATGTAGCCAAGTTAGTCACATGCATGGAATTTCAAATCTGTGATTGGGGAGCTTTGATTATTATATAAATTGATTTGTAAACAGCTTTACCAAACTAGTTTACAATTTTGGCATGGATTGAAGACTTCGATTCAAAATTATAATAACAATCAAAGCGCTCCCCCATCACAGGTTTGAAATATTTGATGCATGTTGACTGACTTGGCTACATTTTCTACAACAAGAACAAGATACTCATTGCATAGAAAACAATCTCTTTAACTTGAAGGGCTTATCGCCTGAAAAGCTTGGGCTTATTTATTTATATTATTTCCCCACAGATTTTGTTGATTCTAGCTACAACTCATTGATTTTAACCAAAGGTAATGTCATAAGTGCACTCAATCCAACAGTTCATCCATATAAACATAGTTGACTACAGGGATAACGACTCAATGCTAAAGTGGGAAGTACAGCTGCGACACATACAGGACCAGTATATTTGGATCCCTCTGACGTACGAAATCAGACAAGATCCTTTGCACGAGCTTTTGCAGCACATAAAAAAGACCCCAAAGTTGACATCAAAGAGATGGATATGTGGAGAATAGCTTTCAGAAAATCGGTAATATCGCCGGATGGCACATTCATGACAGGACACATTTAGTCCTCTTTTCTGCTGCCTTTGCCAGTGTTAAAGCTTTGAGAAAAAGAATGTGTACAAACTGTTTGTAGAAATGCCAAGCTCATCACAGGATCAATAATTCCATTCGGTTTCCATTCCTCTCATTATTCTGAGTACGGCAGACCACTCTCTTTATAAATACAGTACATAACAAACACTATAATCGCAATTCACAACACTCTCTTGATGACAGCTGGCTAGGTAGAATCTACATTCTGTTATGAGTCTAATTTCTAGAACTTTACATATTCTTCTTCTTGAATATGCTTGGTTGAGCTGGACTTCTTGGTGGCTCTGTGTTGTGCTGATGTAGTGGACTGTGTTGCCTTAATAGCTAGAAAGCAATTAAGATAACTTAGAAACTTTAAGAGAATAATAATATAGTTAACACTAGAACTGTTGCTGTTATTGTTATTGTAAGTGTTGTTATAAGCATCTATCTATCTACTTATGACATTTATAATTTTTAATATGGTTAAAATGTCTGGTCTGACAGCTCAAGTATTGCGATTGGGACATTACGAAAGTATGAAGTAAAGCGTTTTTCTTTTTCTATATACTAAACAATGCTAAATATTATGAGCTAGTATAAGTTAAAGCAATTTTTTTGTTCGTGTCTATTCAGGTCACGTAAAAATTAATTGTTTATTAATTTATATGTATGAATCAACAACTATACAACAAATCAGTGGTTGTATATCTAGCAAGTTAAATTCTAGATTCTCAAGTCATGATTAGAAGAAACTGGTTTATTTTCTGAAACGGAAAAGTTATGTCTTTAATAATTTTAAGCAGTGGAAAGTTCTAAATGAGAACCAAACTGACAAGAAGATTAAACGGCTTCAGACTGACAATGAATTGGAATTTTGCAGATATGACTTTGATGAATTCTGCAAAAATGAAGGGATTGTCAGACATCGTACAATTAGACATACTCCACAACAAAATGGGGTAGCTGAACGGATGAACCGAACCTTGTTAGAGAGAGCACGCGGTATGCTCTCAAATGTCGGCTTGTCTAAGGACTTTTGGGCAGAAACAGTCAACACAACATGCTTTCTGGTCAACCGTTCTCCACCCACAATTATTGGTTTGAAGACACCTAATCAAGTATGATCTGATGCACCTAGTGATTATTCAAATTTAAAAATTTTTTGTTGTCCTGCTTACTTTTATGTTAATGATGGTAAGTTAGAACCAATGGCAAAGAAATGCATATTTGTGGGATATGCTAATAGGGAAGGGATATAGGTTGTGGTGTATTGATCCAAAATCACTCAAATTCCTCATTAGCAGAGATGTTGTTTTTGATGAAAAATATATGCTTAATTCGAAAAAGGAGTCTATTATGTCTACAGGTGAGAAGGTGGAGCTATAGGCTCAAGCTCCACAGAGAATGTCACTTAACTTTCAGGATCATGTTATAGCTGATAAGCATAATTTTGATTCTGATACTGAAGCACTAGTTGAGGAGCAGTACAGTATAGCTATTGGTAGACAGAGAAGGCAGATCAGACCACCTCAAAGATATGCTCAAGCAGACATGGTAATGTATGCACTTGCTACAGCAGAAGCAATTGTTGGGCAAGAGCCTTCCAGTTACTCAGAGGCTGTTAAGAATACTGAGTTTGTACAGTAGTATTCAGCTATGACTGAAGAGATTAAGTCTCTTCATAAGAACCAAACATGGGATTTGGTTAAGTTACCAGCGAAGACGAAGGTTGTAGGTTGCAAATGGGTCTTCAAGAGAAAAGAAGGAATCATATCTGAGACAGACGCAAGATACAAGGTATGCCTAGTTGCTAAGGGCTACAGCCAGAGAGAGAGAGGATCGACTTCAATAAAGTATTCTCTCCAGTTGTAAAACACAGTTCAATCAGAGCTTTACTTGCCATCACGACTTTGTATGACTTGGAATTACAATAGTTTGATGTGAAAACAACGTTTCTACATGACGAGTTTGATGAGACTATCTATATGCGTCAGCCAGAGGGATTCATTGTTGAAGGCAAAGAGGACCGAATGTGCAGATTGAAGAAGTTTTTGTATGGTTTGAAGTAGTGACCCAGACAATGGTATAAACGTTTTGATTTGTTTATGATTGATCATAGTTATTTGAGGAGTAGCTATTATTGTTGTGTTTATTATAAACAATTGCTTGATAAGTCTTTTATTCACTTATTATTTTATGTTGATGACATGCTTATAGCTACTAAAAGCATGGTTGATATTGATTTGATAAAAACTCAACTTAGAAATGAGTTTGAGATGAAAGACTTAGGTACTGCTAAGAAAATTTTGGGAATGAAAATTCACTGGGATAGGAAAGCTGGGAAGTTGTACTTGTCCTAGAGAAAATACATTGAGAATGTTCTTAACAGATTTGGAATGTCTAATTCCAAACCAGTAAGCACGCCGTTGGTTTTGCATTTTAGATTTTCAGCTTCCCTATCTCCCCAGATAGATAAGGGGAACAGTTCACGACTAGAGTGCCTTACTTTAGTGCAGTTGGCAGCATTATGTATGCCATGATTTATACTCTTCCAGATATTTCACAGGCAGTGAGCGTAGTTAGTAGATATATGGCTAAATCTGGTAAGGTTCACTGGCAGGCAGTGAAATGAATTTTGAGGTACTTGAAGGGAACCTCGAATGTTGGCTTGATATTTGATAGAGATGTTCATCTTAGTTCAAATATTGTTGGATTTTTTTATTCTGATTTTGCTGGAGATTTAGATAAAAGAAGATCATTGATAGGTTATGTGTTTACTTTATGCGGTTCTGCTATTAGTTAGAAAGCAACACTTTAATCAACCGTTGCTTTATCAACTACGGAGATAGAATACATGGCAGCAGCTGAGGCTGTTAAGGAAGCCATTTAGGTAAAGGGCCTGATCAATGACTTGGGTCTTCAGTAGGAGGGGATGACGGTATTTTGTTACAGTCCGAGTGCAATACATTTAACCAAAAATCAAATGTATCATGAGAACGAAGCACATTGATATCAGGTATCATTTTCTTAGAGAAGTAGCTGCAGATGGCATTGTGGGCATCAGAAGATTGCTACTACAGAGAATCAGTAGACATGGTGACGAAGTCAATTGCAGTACACAAGTTCAAACTTTGTTTGGACTTGGTTGGTGTTCAAGCTGTCCATATCCCTTAGGGGATTTTTTGAAGGGGTTGGTTTCTTTTGTTAACAAATGGTTTAGTTTGTGAGGCTTGTGATAATTCAAGCCCAGGTAGAGATTTGTTGAGAGATGGATTGAATTCTGGTCTGTCGATTATTTTCGCTCAATTCTTGCTCGACGTACAGCTCGAGCGAGATTCAACCCGAGAGTTCGCTCGACTTTCGCTAGACGTTCAGCTCGAGCGAAATTTAGGCAAAGATTTCGCGAAACCCTCACTCCACATATAGCTCGAGCGAAAGTTACTCTCGCTCGAGCGAGATCGCATTAATATAGATATCGCAGGCTTCATTTTGTGCGAATGACCACAAGCTCCCCAGCACTCTGTTTTTGCCCCGAAGAACAGAGTATCTCCAAGCCTCATTTTTCTTTCATTTCTTAGAGAGTTTTAAGTGTAAACACGTGAGGTGAGTGATTTCTCTGTAAGAATCTGTTGATTCTCTCTCTCTCTATACTCCATTTGTTTATAGTGAAGCTTTGAGATCAACCCTACAGTGAATGTAAGCTCAATTGAGCTAAACCACTTAAATCTTGTGTTGCTTGATTTTTTTACTTCTATTTGTTGCTACCGCTGCATTTGATTCTTCGTATCTGTTGTTTGTTTTATCGGTTTATTCCTTTCAGTCTCCTATAATGTAAGCTTTCCAGTTGGTTTGTTTTCTCGTTTAAGCATTGCGACTTATCAAATCAAGGAAGCTTGAGAATATTATTATTAGGAAAATATAATTATCATTTAAGTACCATACTTATCAATTCAGGGTTCTAAATCTGAATGTAATCAATTAATTCAATAGTGAATTTGAAGATCATGGCCAAGTACTGAAGTGCCTTTTCTTACAAAAAGTTCTTTCAAAGTTTTCTCTTGGTGACAAAAACTCGGCCAAAATGTGTGGAAATGGTGCTACACAGAACAGAACGCTCCCTTAATAAAATATGAATCTTTTCTTAGACAAGATTGTACCATAATTATATTAATTAGTCTTCGCTTATAGCGGATAAAATATAAATTTTGGTATGAGTTGTTAACAGAGGATCATCTGGAGAGAGTATAGGAATTATTTTTTGTTATTTGGTTTGCTGATTATAGAATACGTATATTTTAGCCTAGATTTATGTACAGTAGAATATCTTCCTAGATTAGGTTTTTCTGTACTTACTTTACAAGCATAATTCTGTAGTCTGAAAAGATGCTGAATTGAATTGATACCTTTTAGCATGGCATTAAAGAGTAGATTCTAGGACTCTAAAAAAAAAAAGGAGAGAGTAGAGACTGAGAGCAATGCAGTAGAATGGACTCCCTTAATAGAGAGTTCCCAAGGAGAGAATCCTATTCTTGTGACTTGACTTCCAGAATTTCATAAATGTTGAACCAGAGACCAATTATGGACTTTGGTCTCACATTGTTGAGACAGGCAAAGACAAGTTCGGACCCTAAATTCAATTATCAATGATATTAAGCACCAACTTACTTCAATGCATGGATTAAAAAAAAATTAATCGATCTCAAAATTGCTATGCGTAGAACCTAACATGTTGGATAACTTTAATGCAGGCCTATGGAATATTCTTTCAATAAAAATCCCTCATTCAATGTTAGACTTTCACAATGGGAAAGACCCTCTAAATAGTTATATATGATATAATTTGTATTACTATTACCTCTGTTGAAGTCTGTTATGTATAGTTGTTGTATGGTATGAAATGGAAACTTCTTTAGCGGTTGGAAGACTTCCAAGTCTATTTGCAGAATTATATAATTAATCCACCAAAATCGTGTACGTATTTAATTATAGGCCAATTGGCTTCCAAGCGCTAATCAAACCAGATTATAAATTAAAAAACAGAACAAAAAGTTAAAAGAATCATTAGTCAATTCGAGAGTGGTTGTTATAAATTGGAATGCGTTGATTCGAAATTGATGATCAGTACTTTGTTTCTTTATGCTAGCTAGTTATGCTTCGCCGATGATTGTTTCTTATTTTGCTGGGCTTCAGCTAGTGAACAGGGTTTTATTAATGAAATTCTGACCCTGTATGAAGCTGCTTTGGGGCAGAAAGTTAATATTTCTAAAACTGCCATTTTTTTAGCCCTAATACTAGAAGAAAGACTAGGGAGTATATTTCTCACACACAAGTTAAAAATTCGAGCTTTCAAAAGTAGCCTGGACAGGTTTAGAGGGAGAATAAGCAATTGGAAGATGAAATTTCGGTCCCAAGTAGGCAAAGAAGTTTTGCTTAAGGCTGTGGTGCAGTCACTGCCAACCTACATCACGGGAGTTTTCAAGCTTCCAATTTCTTTGGTACATGAGATGAATGGAATTGTGAGTAATTTCTGGTGGAATTTCATGGATAAAGGAAGGAAAACCCATTGGATAGCATGTAAAAAGATGGGTAAGGCCAAAGGGGAAGGGGGTCTCAATTTTAGGGATTTTGAAAGCTTCAACCTTGCTTTATTAGCCAAGCAAGGATGGAGAAAGATTAAAAACCCAGACTCTTTAGTAGCACAGACCCTGAAATCAAAATATTTCCCCAAGGTTGATTTTTTAAATGCAAAAATAGGTGCTAGGCTCTCTATGATTTGGAGAAGTCTATGTGCAGTAAGAAATTTAATAATAGAAGGGTCTATGTGGAGAGTGGGTAATGGTGATAATATCATGATATGGCATGATAGATGGCTTCTTAAACCTTCCAGTTTTAAAGTCTAATCTCTTACCCAAGTTTTGAATCTGGAAGCTAAGGTGAATGAATTGATAGATAGAAATACTAAACAATGGAATATGGCTAGATTATAAGCTATTTTCAGGGAGGAAGATAGAAATTTGATAGCAAGAATCCCATTAAGCTGGCAGAATGCAAGAGACAGATTAATATGGATAGGTAACAAGGATGGCTAATTTTCAGTCAAAAGTGCTTATCACAAACAAATGGAGTTGGTGGAATTAAATAAGGGGCAATCATCCAAGTCTCCTTAGAAAGGGTCAGTTTTGGCAAGAATTTGGCAATTAAATATCCCAAACTCCACAACGATTTTCCTTTGGCGTGCATGTCATGAGACTCTTCCCACGTGCCTTAATTTACATAAAAGAAAAATAACTAACTTCCCTCTATGTCCCATTTGCAGGAGAGAAGTTGAAACAGGGGTGCATATTCTATGGTCTTGTCCCTCAGCTAGTGATGTGTGGTATAGAGGTCCAATTAGTCTTCAAAAAAGATCTAATATACTGGATAACTTCAGGGATTTATTTGAAGCTCTAAGCCTAACCTGCGACACCAAAGTGCTGGAGAATTTCTCAGTGATTGCTCGGGCCACTTGGAACAGATGGAATAAAATCATCTTTGAAGACCAGCTCATCCATCCAAACCAGGTGATTCACTCGACTATGCAGGGACTTGAAGATTTTAAAGATGCACAAAATGTCAATCAGCAAAGCAAGCAATAAAGCAAAAATAGGAACACGTCCTGGGCTCCTCCTCCCGAAGGTATTATTAAAATTAATTGGGATGCTAGTCTATATAAAATCCAAGATAAAATTGGAATTGGCCTTATAGTGAGGGATCATCAAAATAAAACCACTGCCACCAAGAAAGTCTCAAAGTTTACCCTTATGGATCCCTTGTTAGCTGAAACATTCAGTGCTAGAAAAGTTGCTATTCTTGCCAGGGAGCTCAACATAGCATCAATAATCATAGAAGGGGATAGCCTTCAAGTGGTAAAGGAGCTGAACAGTCACAACAACAGAATGGACTCTATAGGTCTGATTATCCAAGACATAAAAATGTTGTTATCTCAAATGAATTGGAAAGCTTTATTTGTCAATAGATGTGGAAACACGGAAGCTCATTGTTTAGCAAAATCAACAATTTTGTTTGCTGAAGATGAGATAGAACTGGTGCACTAACCATATTTGTAATCTCTTATTCCATTATCTCTTTGAATGGAAGTATTAACTTCCATTTTCCAAAAAATAAAAGCTACCTATGCACGTGCATGGGTACATGCCACTCACTTATATGAGTAATAATTAATTAAGATGTAGTACTAGTAATACTACTTAATTAATGCAACTCTTATAAAAAAAAATGTAACTACACGTTTTATATAGTTTCTTAATTTCCTTTTTGCACAAATAACGATCACCAAAATAATGCAAACTTTTGGTTTAGGTTCGTTTGATTAAGTTAATGTGTTGCGTATTGACATGATCTTAGATATTTTATATAAAAAAAGATTAAATAATACTAAAAAATGGATGAAAAACAATGTTAAACTATTAAATAGTAATAGAGTATTCTCATAATTGTATTTGAGAATACTCTTCTGATAGATAATATGATGTGTTGCATGATGTACTTACTACTAATAATTTTGTACTAAGAAGACAATGCCAAAGGTGATAAAACAGAGGAATGTGAAAATGAAATGAGTGAGTTAAGCAAAATATATTTATGTATATGTGTTCAACATACAACCTATTTTGCTATATATATAGACAGCGCAGGAAATAAAGAAATAGAAATGAAACGAAAAACTAAATGTTTACAAACAGACTGCTGCACATTACAAAACAAGGGAGTCTATTGCTTGCTTTATCATGGTCTGCTTTCACTTTATCCCACTACTTTCAGCATGTTGTTTGTCTGGTTTAGCCGAAGGAAATGGGGTTGCTTCAGCTGGTAATTTCAATACTCCTCCGCAAGATGGAGAGTATATATCAATTACTCCCATCTTGGACAAAAGTTTGGTGAATGCAGGGCCGCCGTGTAACGGCTTGGTCATTATGTCTGCTAGCTGAAGATGTGAGTAGACATGAGCTGTCACAACTTGACCTCGGCTAATTTATCGCGCCCTAGATAACAACCCAACTCGATGTGTTTTGTTCTTTCATGGAAAATAAGATTTTCCACAATGTGGATTGCAGCCAAAATATCACAAAACAGAGTCCCAGGTTTTTGAATGTTGACATGCAAGTCGTTAAGAAAATATCTAATCCATGTGAGTTCACAACCCGTTGCTGTCATTGCTCTATACTCGGATTTCACTGATGATCTTGATACTGTGGTCTGTTTCTTTGACTTCCAAGAGACAAGTAATTTCCCAATGTAAATGCAAAAACTGGTAGTCGATCTCCTAGTGTCTAGATAGCTCGCCCAACTTGCATCCGAGTATGCAAGGAGCTCTAGCCTTGAATCGGTTGGAAAAATATGCCTTATCCTGGTGCCCCCTTGACATAGTTAATGACTTTGAGGGTTGCATGATAGTGAGGAACTCGTAGTGTCTCCATAAACTGGCTGAGGAAATGCACACTTTGACTTAGGCCTAGCCGAGTATTTGTGAGATAGAGCAATTTTCCAATCAATTTTCGGTATAAGGATGGATCATCAAATAAGTCTCTCTCATCCTTTCGAAGCCTTGCATTGGGTTCCATGGGTAGCTTGGACGGCTTTGAGGCCAAGAGACCTGTTTCTGAGAGAATGTCTAACGCATACTTTCATTGACATAATTATATGCCATCTCTGGTCCATCCCATCTTTCCTTGATCTTGAATTTTGTCTGAAAAAAACCCTTTATAGCTGTGGTAGCTTTGCTATCTTAATTCATCAATACTATGTCGTCCACATACACAAGAAGAGCTGTGAAGGATGTTTTCATACTTTTAATAAATAAGTTGTAATCGGCCTTTGATTGCTTGAATCTGGATTCAATTAGGGAAGAAGTGAGCTTGGCATTCCATTGCCTCGACGCTTGCCTTAGGTTGTAGAGGCTCTTTTGCAACTTGCACACTTTATCTGAGTTTGCATGTGGATGACCCAGTGGAAGCCACATATAAATTTCCTCTTCAAGTTCTTGATATAGGAAAGCACTGTTTACATCTAATTGTTGGAGATCTCATCCTCTAATTGCAACTATTGCAAGCAAGCACTGGATTGAGACTAGCTTGGCGACGGGAGAAAATGTATCATGGAAATCAATTCCTTCGCATTGAGTATATCTTTTTGCAACCAAGCGAGCCTTAGCTCTTTCAATTGTGCCATCTGCCATGAACTTGTATATGTAAACCCACTTACAGTCAATCGGTTTCTTGTTGGGAGGCAAGTTCACAATGGTCAAAGTCTCGTTACATTCAAGTGCATCAAGCTTCTACTGCATTGCCTTGCATCAAACCGGATCTTGGAGAACTTTCATGTAAGAGGTAGGTTTGGTATGAAGAGACATAGAGGTGGAGAAGGCTTCGAACTTGGGAGAAAGTGAGTCATAGGACAAGACACCACATAAAGGAAACAAAACATCAGAATTTTTTGGGATGGAAGAGAAGAAGCTTTGTACCTTGGATGCCGACTATAAGGAGTTGAGTTTGATGGCTTGTTGGCAATGAAAATCCTGTAAATATTCAAGGGCCTTCTCGGTTCTGGAGGACCTCCGTAGAGTAGGTTGAGAAGGAGCATCATTAAGAGGCGGACTAGGGGCCATGTTGTCTGGCAAGGGGCTTGTCTGTTCGAAGCTTGGGGTCTCAACAAAGGGCATGACGTCAACAAAGGGCATGGTGTGTTCCATGGGTGGATTAACAATCACTTCGGGAGCTGGTGTTTAGGGAATGGTGTGTTCAATTTGTCTAGAAGTGTGTATGTCAATGGGGTCAGGAATGGTATTTATGGTCTGCTTTAATGGAAAAATATCCTCATGAAAGGTAATGTCTCAAGAGAGAAATATTTGGTTGGTGGTTAAGTCAAGCAATTTGTAGCCCTTAACGCCATATGGATAGCCTTAAAAAATGCACATTCTTGCTCGAGCATCAAACTTAACTCTAGCATGACTTAAGGTTGACCCAAAACATAAACACCCAAATACACATAAATGAGAATATGAAGGCTTGGTGTCATACAACATTTCGAAAGGGGATTTGAGTTGAAGGTTTAGAGTTGGGGTTCGATTTATCAAATACACTACTGTCGCTATAAGGCTCTCGCCACATTTAAAATATGCTGGTGTTTTCTTTCGGCTAAGGCATTTTTTTGTGGGGTAGCAATGCAAGTAAGTTGATGTAAAATGCTTTTGGTTTGGTGAAATTCGGGCATTAGAAATTATGCTCCATTGTCCATCCGAATGGTTTTGATTTTCCTTTCAAATTGATTTTCAATAAGAGCGCAAAAATTTTGAAGTGCACTCTGTGCTTCTGATTTTGCTTTCAACAAATAGACCAATGTGCATCTACAAAATTGATCAACAATGGTCAAAAAATACTTTGAACAATCATGGGCTTGTGTGGGGTTAGGACCTCATATATCTACAAATAACAAATCAAAGCCTTGGTTGCTTTGCTGGTGCTTTGTGGGAAGGGCAGCCTATGTTGTTTAGCAAGGGGGCAGATCTCACATGGAGAATTTGGTTTAGCCAAAAAGCTAACATTAGATTTATCATTAAAGATGTGTTGGGTCATGGAGTTGTGTCCAAGCCGATAATGCCACAAAGTGAAATCATCAAATCTAGTGACAGCAGTAGTATTGATAAGCTTTGAAGGAAATACATTCTTTGAAGGAAATAAAATTCGAAAATTTGAGTCCGAATCAGTTGGAGAAATTGGTTGTAGCTGAAGATGATACAAGCCATCATGGACTCTCCCCCGTCCAGTCGTCATCCAAGATGAATGGTCCTGGATGTAGCAAAAATTCGAGAAGAAAATTAAGCAAGAATTATAGCTCTGAGTTTAAGACTTGGATGATATAAGATTAAACGAAAAGGCCGGAACACAAAGAACATGTTTTAAAATTAAGTTGGAGGAGAGATGCACATCTCCCATGTGAGTTGCAGCAACAGATGTGCCATTGGGCAAACAAACCGTATGAGCTACTAACACAATGTTGTGAGTAAAATATACAGGGCTACAGATCATGTGATCTGTAGCTTCCATGTCTGTTATCCATGAAACATTTGTGGGGTTTTTGGGTGTTGTGTGTGTCGAGAAACAAAAAGAAATATCGGACATAGGAAGAGTGTTGGGATTTGAGGATGTTGCAGCAGCATGATTGACAGCAAATGGAGGGGTCCGTCACCGGTGTGTGCAACAAGGCAATGAGACGATTTTATTGCTCCTGAGTAATAAGCGAGCCATTGTGTGCTTGTTCCTGTTCAAGAAAGAGATTGCTACCTGAAGATTTGGGCTTGAAGGAATTTTTGTGGCCTGGAGGAAAACCATGGATTTTGTAGCATTTTTCTTTGGTGTGGCCTAGAATATGGCAGTGGGAACAAATAGGTAGGTTGGGGTTGACTTTAAAAAAATGTTCGAGTGAGTGTCCCGAAGTGTTGCAATGAGAGCAAAATAGCTTGTCTTTGCGTGGGTAACGAGTATCATGGCCCCGGGCAGCCATTGCAACTGGTGTGGAGATTGAATAGAGCTATCTACGCCGTTCTTCCTGTTGAATGAGGGACAGAACACGGTTTATGGTGGGAAGAGGGTCATACAAGAGGATTTGAGCACGAATGGAGTCAAAGGAGTCATGAAGCCCCATGAGAAATTGTATGAATTTGGTTCGGTGATGGTAGTCTCTGAGAGTCTTGATAGAACCACAAGTGCATAAAGGCATGGGTTCATATATTTCAAACTCATCCCAATAGCACTTGAGTTTGTTATAATAAATACTCACAGAATCTGTTTCTTGGATAAGAGAAGAAATGGCTTTGGTTATATGGAAAATGTGTGGTGCATTTTGAAAGGAAAACCTCTCACGAAGGTCATTCCAGATATTGGTTGCAGTATCAGCGTAAGCGATAGTAGATCGATGCTCGAAACTCATAGAATGATGAATCCAAGCAATGATCATATCATTACAACGCTCCCACAGGAAAAATAAGGGGTCTGTGTTGACTAGTTCGGGGATTTTGCCATCAAGAAAACCAAGCTTGTTATCGATGTTGAGTGCCCGACGCATGGTTCTAGCCCAAGTCACATAATTTTCGGTGGTCAATAATTCGAGACCAGTGGGAAAGTGGCTCCTTCACTTGGTTGAATAAAATAGGGGCTAGCAGGATGATGGAGATTATTTTCATGGTTTTGTGATTCAAGATAGGAAGAGTTTGCCTCACTCATTGTTGCTCTGACACCATAATAATTTTGTACCGAGAAGGCAATGCCAAAGGTGATAAAATATAGGGATGTGAAAACCAAATGAGTGAGTGGAAGCAAAATATATTTCTGTATATGTGTTCTATATACAACCTGTTTTGCTATATATATATAGACAGCGCAGGAAATAAAGAAAATAGAAAAGAAATGAAAAACTACATGTTTACAAATAGACTACTGCACACTACAAAACAAGGGGGTCTGTTGCTTGCTTTATCGTGGTCTGCTTTCACTTTATCCCACTACTTTCAGCATGTTCTTTGTCTGGTTTAGCCGAAGGAAATGGGGTTGCTTCAGCTGGTAATTTCAATAACTACTTTGAACTTTTCCTCCTAATAAAATATGTAATCTGAAAATTGAGTATGGTACCGTGTTTGTTGTGCACATGCACTCCTTCCTCCCACTTTCTGATCAATGAAATTAACTGACTGTTGACTTTGAATTTCCTACTCAGGTCGACTAGTACTAGGACACCATGGCTAGCCTCTATATATACACATATAGATAAATTCAAGATATCTTCATTCTTCTAATTTTCGTTGTCTAAGCCCGTAAATTAGCAGTATTTCCTTCCACAATTAAGCCTAAATCTCTAAGATTGCATTCATGACCACCCAAAGACCCTTTTCATCTGCTAATTTTGAAGTTACTAAGAAAAGAGAAAGAGGCAATTCATCTTGTTCCAAAGAAAACCATAAAAGCATAACCTCTTCCCCACCTTCTTCCTCAATGCCTCAATGGAAGCATGATGTTTTCCTAGTTTCTGTGGCAAAGATACTCGCATGAGTTTTACGGATCATCTATATGTTGATTTGAAATGGAAAGGTATTCTCATCTTTAGGGATGGCGTAACACTCAAGCGACGAAAATGCATTTCTCAAAAGCTTTTGCAAGCATATCAAGAATCCCAATATGCCATCATCATTTTTTCAGCAAATTATGCTTCTTCCAAGTGGTGCCTTATGGAACTTGTCGAGATCTTTGAATGGGAGAAAAAGACGAAAGCTCACAATTATTCCTATTTTCTACCATGTGGATCCTTCTGATGTAAGAAATCAAAGAGGGACTTTTGCATAATCTTTCACTACACATGAAAAAGATCCCAAAGTAGACATGAAAGAGATTGATAAGTGGAGAAATGCTTTCAAAAAAGTCGGCAATATTTTCGGAGAGCACATACATGGCAGGTACTGTTGCTTTTTTTTTATTATTATTAGTACTATTGTTGTTAACATCTATCTATCTATTTCCTTTTGGCATTTATAATTTTTAAAATGTTTATATTGTGTCTAGTCTAACAACTTTATTGCAAAAGGGAAAATACTAAACTATGAATTAAAAGTATTTTACTTTGTCTACTAAGCAATGCTACATGTGCTAATTATTAGCTAAAACTCTTTTTTTTTTTTTTGCTCGTGTCAACTCAGGTCTCGTCAATATTAACTCGTTATATTAATTTACAGGTACGAATCATCGATTATACAAGAATCAGTGGTAGAATATCTCAAGTTGAGTTCTAGATTCTCACATCATGATTACAATAAACTTGTTTCAATGAATTCCCATGTAGAGGAAATCATGAAGTTATTGGATATGAAATCAAATGATGTTTGCTTCATAAGAATTTGTGGGGAGGGTGGCATGGGTAAGACAACGCTGGCTGAAATAATTTATGATAGAGTTTCTCATCATCAATTTGAAGGAAGTAGCTTTATTTCTTGTATTAGAGAAAAATCTAGAACTCGTGATCTAGCTTCTTTACAAAAACAACTTCTTTCTACAATCATACAAGAAAAAATACACGTATGGATCATCACCAAGGAATTAGGATGATAAGAAGCCTGATGAGGAATAAAAAGGTTTTTATCATCCTTGATGATGTGGATAGCGAAAAACAAGTAATGGCATTATCAGGGAGTCGAGATTGGTTTGGTCTTGAGATAGTCATATATTGAAAACACGTGAAGTGAATGATATCTATAAGGTTGAGCTTCTTCAAACTGATGAGTCTTTGCAACTCTTTCGTTTGTCAGCCTTCGACATGAAAACCCATCGTCCAGAGAATTATATGGATCTATCTAATCATTTGCAGCTCTTTAGTTTGTCAGCCTTCGACAAAAGCCACGTCCAGAGAATTACATGGATCTATCTAAGGCCCTCAACAAAAGCCATCGTCAAGGCCTTCCTTCAGCTCTTAAAGCTTTGGGTTTCTTCTTATTTGGGAGAGCAATGGATGCATGGAAAACTGCTACAGATAAACTAGAAGCAATTCCTAATAAGGAAGTTAGGAATATACTTCCAATAAGTTTTGATGGGCTGAGGAATCACAGCAAAAATTGTTTTTGGATGTGGCATGTTTTTCGCATTTAGGAGTTGTGATACCTCACATGATAAAGATACAGGTAAGTGGTGTATAGGATTTCACATTATTTGAGAAAGAGAAGTTGTTACTCTTTATAAAGTTTTAATGGAATTCCAATTATATCATTATCTAGTCCATTTGAAATATAGGTAATGTAGTTTGGACCTCCCTTTAAAGGATACTGTAAGTTAAATATTAGTGTAGAGATTAATATATAAATCTATATTTTCATCCTAATTCTTGCTAATCTGTTGTTCTTGGTTATTAGGGAACTGATGCAATTGAAGGCATGGTCCTTGATTTTTATTATCCTAAAGCGAAACATAGATTTATCAACGCCAAAGCATTCTCAAAGATGAGAAAATTGAGATTTCTTAAAGTGATCAATTATTTTGTGTAATACCCGGCCAGCTCATAACATGGCCCCAGACCATGACCCAAGCCTAGCCCATGAAAATCCTAAGCAAAGGGCCACCCCAAACGACACCGTTTTTTTCCCATGTCCTTGTTTGACTGTTTAGTTTTAAATTTTTAGTTTACATTGTTCCTCTCCCTCCTTTAATTTTCTCAAATTCAGGGCCAGCTTAATCGTAAGGCCATTTAGGCCATTGCCTAATGTTTGCACTCGATGCAAGGCCTACTATAAAGAAAAGTGAGGCATTTTTTTTTAAATAAATAAAAACCATTTCATTGAATAAAATTTTAAATAATCTTTATATTTTTCAATATGTGCAAAGCCTCATTATAATAAATTTAATATTTTATATTTTAAAATAATTATATTATAATTATATTTTAAAATAATCTTTTAATATCTTGTTGAATTGAGGTACAAAATTTTCATTAAGATCTCATTATAAGTTGTTTATTAAATATAAATTAAAAAAGATTAATTTATACATTTAAAATGAAATCTCATTTGATTGAAAATTTTGAGAATATTCTAGATAATGAATTATAATTTATTATATTATAATTATAAATGATTGATTTAAATTTTGCCTTCCATCAATATGTATTGAGCCAATCCTACTCAAACTACAGTCAGTTTTCCCCCTTCCCCAATCCTCTCCTTCAACTTCTTTCTCTGAATTTCTTTTCGTTTTATTTTCCCACTTTGCAATCAGTTATCCTTTGGTTTCTCACTCTTCAATTTTTCTCAACAGACACTCCTTCGTTCTTCTCCCGCTCTCCCTCTTTTGTGGCCCAGTAAGGATTTTGGGTGTTGTTCTTGCTGCCGCATCTCATGATTTTGCACAAAGCCACCGCGAGTCAGCCCCCCTCCACGTATAACAACCATTCTGCCCAGGGAGAGACAAACACCTTGCATCACCACCAAAGCCCAACCAATGTGTCCCAACCATCCAACAACCTCCTTCGTCTTAAAAAAATAAAAAAGAGCATTGGCACCCCAAGGATGTTGTAAGTCTCTTCGCCAACCATCATGCATCACTGAGTAGAACCACCATATACGATCTCCTCTCATCACCCAAGAACACCATCAAAAGATACCATGGCTCTCTTTATAGTAAGTGGAAAAGAGCGATCTTCTTACTCCTCCACCCTACGTTGTAGTATGTTGCCAGACATGGGAGTTCACGTAGCAGCCACCCAACACGGAAGCCTAGCCTTCCATTGCCTCTTGGTTGCAACCCATCCTCTCCTCTACGCCGCATTAGTCATGGATAATGACTTACGAATCCAACAGTACTCCACAATGCGCCAGTGGCAATGATGTACTCTTGGTGAGCTCTCTCCCTCTTTATTATTATATTTAATTATATAGATTGTGATATTAAATATGTGAATTTAATAAATGTGGTTTATTATTTATTTTCTTGAAATACTATCTCGAAAAGGTACAATGCTTGGATCAAAGAGGCACAACACTTAGATTGACAAAGAGGCACAATACTTGAGCCCAAGAGGCACTACACTTGGGTTGAATATACATGATGTTTGGGCTAAAGAGATACAATATTTAGATTGAATAATTATGATGCTTGGACAGAAAACACAAGTTAAGAGTTGCAATCTTTCGCATGGTGCCATTTCATTCTTTATAAACAGGGGATGAAACCAAAAAAATTTATTTGTTCTATTCTTGATGCTGGAGAGAATATTCTATAAACTAGTTTCAATAAATCATTCACAATGTAAAGCACAAGTGAGTCGCCTAAAAACACAGAGAAAACATCTATGATGTCCAATATAAAATTATCAAATCAATTAATATCGAAAATCAATCTACAAGTCAGATTGTGTAGCCAAAATAGTCTGATTCAAAATTTTAACAAAATTAGCAAAATCTCAATAATCATGTCAAAATTAAAAAAAAAATGTAATAAAAGAAGTAATATGCCAAAAATTTAGCCCAAATTGGATTCACACTGAGCTTATCTCAGTGACCATAGCGTACACATCGAAGAGAGCTTTTCGAATTAGAGTCTTATATGCAATTTTGATACTCGTAACCAAAATTATGACCAAAATACTTAAATACACTCAAAACTATCCCAGTTAGAAAAAATATTACGATCGCTTACTACCTTTACATTAATCCACCAACTCAAGGTACCTCAGCGCTATTAACGTGTAATATTATAGCTCAGCATCATCTGACTCGAATTCTCCTACATTAACTCATCTATTTTTTAGTCATTTATATGATTTTGTAGAGAAACTCTAAACGAAAATTTTTAAAATTGCTATCTACTATTAGTGACTTTGTTGTATCTTAGAAGTGAATTGTTTGTAAGCTAATAGCAAATTCTTTTAAATAGAGACTATTATCACTTTAAAAATAGTGCTCTACACACCTCAAAATTACATTTATTTTCATATTACTATATTTGCATAATTTTTTCTTCAACATCTCTCTCTCTCTGTCTCTATAATTGTGCTCTTTTGCCGCCGCCAAGCCACCTTCTTGTCGCTTCGTAGCTGTTGATACAGTGAGTTTCCATCACATAGCCCCTGTTTTGATTTTGCATTTTTACGTAAAATACAAGCATGCCTACTAACTTTTTAGAATACTAATGGCCTTTACGTTTTTACCCTTATTTTTAATCTATGGTAGATGTCATATTTTAAACTTACACACACACACACATATATATATATACAACGTAGATAGAGCAATGTGCGAAACACGTTACCTAGTTTTTTTGCTTTTACAAAACAAAATATTAATAAATAATTTAATAAAAGAACATAAAAAATAAATTTTAGCAAACAGAAAAACACTGTTGCAAGTTGCCGCTATAAGCAGCTGTAAGTTGTTTTCATTTTAGAAAATATAAAAACATTGTTGCAAATATAAAATAAATTATTCAATCCACCAGAAACCACAGCTGCAGTAGGTATTTATTTATTTTTTTTTTTCTAAACAAGCTTGCATATATTAAAAATATAATAAGAGCTTATTACAAACTAAGGAGGATCCTACCATCCACAAAAATATAGCACCTAGAGAAATCGTTTAGTATCTCTCCACCATCTGTCATTAATATCAATCCATGTCTTCCATAAAAACGAATTCTGTATTCCCCATCCATTCAACATCAAAGATCATTTTTTTTTATAGGAACTTCAAAGAACATTACTTGTAAGGCTACGCCCCCTAAAAACACAATTAAGAAAGCTGACTTGTGCTTCTGCATGGGACGGCACCACTAACAAGCTCATTGCAATAAGGCCGAACGCATGAATTAAAAATTTCATACACATGCAGAATATAGTAATTCAATTGATTAAAAATCATAAGAAAGCTTATCAAATTGAAACCAATAATATGATAACAATCAACTGACAAATAGGACGTGACCATACAGAGACACATAAAATATATGGAATTAAGTTAATTGGAATGCCAATTAACTTACTCACCATATGACCCCTTGACATCAGGCAAAATAATTATCAACTTGACCAGAGTGGGTTGAACATATGGGAACCAAGGGTTCTGGGTTGAAAACCTGGTAGATATTAAAAAGCATCTACAAAGTCAATAATCTGGATACAAGACAAAATCTACACATCATACAATCAAAAGTAAATTATGAAATCATACCATTCATTTGCTGCTACACATATTGATCAATTGGTCACAGAAATCAAAAGGCAAACCCTGTGTGCACTCGTGCAGAGAAGTTCACACATGTCCAGAAGTACGTCCACTTTACCACCATTGATCATTTTCTACAATATCGGCAATTCCTAAGACTAATCGGTTATAATATAGGTATGCAAACAAATTCATTAATAAAAATAATAGATAGCTCTCTTTAAAATATAAGATAATGCAGCATAAAGGTTCACTCTTTTGTGGATTCAAAGGTTCACACTTCAAAATGAATTTTATAGAACACAGCCCCACACCTAACACCCATCCATGCATCTTTCGCACACCAGAAACACACACCAACATTTAATAGTCGCAATTTGCTCATAAGTGGAACGGCAGAAAAATCATTTCTGATGGAATGGTACCAGTTCCAAACAGTTAATATCTTATTTAATGGTCATCCATACTAACGTGTGGCTATCTCACCTTGCTCATCATGTTCCACTACCGCATCCTGGGCTGTTCCCTTGGTTCTCTACCAATATAATGATATCTAATCTGCAAAGATGGAAGTGACAAACTAAACTTGAGAATATATGATTGCCTAAATGGCTCAAACAAACATATTTTGACCAAAAATTACCACTGGAGATGGCAGAACTCGAGCATCAAGCACTGCAAGTTCCTCTTTTACTTTAATACCAAATTCCTTGTTTACAAGCTTTTTCCCACTAAAATTATTTCGCCTAACTATCTGGTGCAGAATAGAACAACCCATAACAAACTACTAACAAAAATAGGTCTACTTTCAATTTATGTCAAAGAGCCAAATAGCATTTAGACATACCTCCTTGATACTAACTTCCTTTTCATTGGTTTAAGCAATCCATGGATCTTAATTTGTGGGAGAATGCATAGCATAAAAGTTTCCGAGAGCAGCTGAAATTGATTGGAGGCAATTTTTCTCATCCTCCCAGTCAACCTACGACAAAGACCAAATCAAAGTTCACAAAAAATAAAGTACCCATCTCAGCCAAGGAAAAAGAATGTGAGCACTGATACCAGACTCCTCATGTTTCACCCTTCAGTTTCCTACTTGATTAAATCCTAAGAGCTGAAATTACATTCAATTTTCAAATGTTTCACCCATCAGTTCTATTTTTTTTTTGAACATAAGTAAAAATACTTCCCAGTTCTTTACTATGAATGAGCATAAGAACTAATTTCTGGCACACATACACATGATTGCTAAAACACAAAACTATTAAAGTTGATGTTATTTCCTAAAGACTTTTCATGTTCTTATTTATAGTTTGCTATATTTAGTCTTCTGATTAATTAATCTAGTTTGGAAGTTGTATCTTTGTTTTAAATGAATTTTGTGAGTCTCTATGTGAGCATATAAATGTATGGTTGTTGGAAGATGAATGGAAAAACAACAGAATCAGTCTTCACGTTAAGACTGAGGTTTCTCAACTTGTGTCCTCTGTTTTTCCTTGTTCTGTTTTCACTATTTTTCTGGTTTCAAAACAAACAATTGGCATCAGTGCTAACCAGGTTCATCTGAGGGTCGAAAGATGGCTGCCTTTGGAACAACAACTTCAGTTCCAATCTTCACTGGTGAAAGCTATGATTATTGGAGCATCAAAATGAAGACCTTTTTCATCTCTCAAGATTTGTGGGATGTAGTAGAAAAGGGGGTGACAGTACTTGCAGTAGGAGCTTCGGATTCAACTCAATCCAAGCAAGAAACAACCAAAGATGCAAAGGCATTGTTCATCCTACAGCAGGCTGTGTCTGAATCGATTTTTCCAAGATTGATGAGGGCTGAAACTTTAAAGGTTGCATGGGATATTTTGCAGGCAAAATTTCAAGGAAACACTAAGGTAAAAATCATCAAACTTCAAGGCTTTAGAAGGGAGTTTGAAAACTTGAAAATGAAGGAATCTGAAGTAGTAAAAGAGTATGGTTCCAGATTAATTGATCTAGTAAATCAGATGTGTGCTCTAGGTGAAGAAGTGGCTGATCAAAAAACAGTTCAAAAAATTTTGATTAGTTTAACCGGAAAGTATGATCATGTAGTAGCAGCCATTGAAGAGTCAAAAGACCTGAAAACACTTTCAGTTATTGAATTAATGGGATCTCTCCAAGCCCATGAACAAAGGTTGGCTAGAAGAAACGATAATACTTTAGAGCATGCATTTCAATCTAAAGTAAATCTGAAGAACAAGAAAGCAAAAGATTATAAAGGGAAGCCTCAAAAGGATCACAAAAATTCTGATCAAGCTCAAAGGGAAAGTAAGTTAAAAGGAAAGATGGGAGAATTTCCACCGTGTGGTATTTGTAAAAAAACAAATCACTTGGAGAAAAGTTGTTACCATGCCAGGAAACCACAATGCTGGAATTGCAAAAAATTTGGGCATATGGAAAAGGATTGTAGGTATAAGAAAAATCAGCAAGCTAACTACTCAGAAGAGAAGGAGGAAAACGAGCTTTTATTCTTTGCTTGTCAAGCCCTCACTCAAGAAGAGAAGATTTGGTTCATTAACAGTGGCTGCAGCAATCATATGGCTTCTGATGAAGGCATTTTCACCAGCTTGGATACTTCAGTCAAAACAAAAGTGAAGATGGGAAATGGAGAGCTTGTTGAAGCAAGAGGCAAAAGGGCAGTGGCTATTTCGACTCAGAAGGATACCAAATTCATCAAAGATGTACTTTTAGTTCCATCTCTTGATCAAAACTTATTGAGTGTAGGTCAAATGATGGAAAATGGTTACTCTTTAAGCTTTGAAAATAATCTGTGTAGAATATATGATGAGAAGAATAAGGTGGAGTTGGCTGAAATAAAAATGGGGAGAAGTAGGAACTTTCCTATTCAATGGAGCTATCCTAATGCTATGGTAGCTGCTGTCAATGAAACAATGTTATGGCACCAAAGATTTGGGCATTACAACTTCAATTCCTTGAGATTATTGCATCAACAGGGGATGATGAGAGACTTACCTCTCTTGGATAAAGAAACTGAAGTATGTGAAGGCTGCATGATTGGAAAGCAGCACAAGCTTCCTTTTCCATCTGAGAGTAGCTGGAGAGCCAAAGAGAAATTACAGCTGGTCCATACTGATGTATGTGGTCCAATGGGAACTCCAACTCACAATCATGCCAGGTATTTCATTCTCTTTATAGATGATTTTACTCGGATAATTTGGGTTTATTTTCTTCAAGAAAAATCTGAGGTTTTTGGAGTTTTTAGAAGTTTAAACTTCTAGTAGAAAAGCAGTCAGGCCATAAACTCAAAGCTTTAAGGAGTGATCAAGGCAATGAATATAACTCCAAAGAATTTAAAGAATTCTGTGAAGCCGAAGGCATAGAACACCAATTGTCTGTGGCATACTCTCAACAACAAAATGGTATGTCCGAAAGGAAAAATAGATAAGTGATGGAAATGGCTAGATGTATGCTACATGAAAAAAAACTACCCAAGGAATTTTGGGGTGAAGCAGTAAACACTGCTGTGTTCCTAATAAATCGTGTTCCTACAATTGCAGTTGAAGATCTGACACCTTTTGAAGCTTGGAGTGGAGCTAAACCCTCTGCTAGTTTCTTAAGGGTGTTTGGTTGTATTTGTTATATACATGTTCCATCTCAAAAAAGAACTAAACTGGAAGAGAAAGCAGAAAAAGGCATATTTGTGGGATACAGCAACACTTCAAAAGGATTTCGAATTTTCAATCTAAAAACAAGAAAATTGGTTGTGAGTTGAGATGTGATGTTCAATGAAAATGCATCTTGGGATTGGGAAGCCAAGAAGGTAATTAAGCAAAGTGTAGAGGTACCAGTTAAATAATTAACATATGAAGAAAAAGAAGTTGAAGCAAGAGATTCTCAGCCAATTGAAATTAGAAGTTCCTTTGATCAACTATCCTCCGATTACAGTGATGAAGAGTCGTCTCCTGAATCTCCCATAAGAAGAACAAGGTTACTGAGTGAAGTGTATGAGCAATGCAATTATGCTACTCTTGAACCCGTAAGCTTTGCTGCTGCATCAAGAAAAAGTTTGGCAAAAAGCTATGGAAGAAGAATTTAAGATGATTGAGAAGAATGACACCTTGGAGTTGGTTTCTCAACCTGCAAACAAGGATGTTATTGGAATAAAATGGATTTATAAGACAAAATTGAATCCGGATGGTTCCATATTGAAACATAAAGCAAGGCTAGTTGTCAAGGGGTATGTACAGCAACATTGAATAGACTACAACAAAAACTTTTGCTCCTGTTGCTCGAATGGATACCATTGGAGCTTTGGTTTCACTTGCTGCTCAAAAAGGCTGGAAAGTGATGCAATTAGATGTGAAGTCAGCCTTTCTAAATAGGGTGTTGAAAGAAGAAGTCTATGTAGATCAACCCGAAGGATTTGAAAAGGAAGAAGGCAAGGTTTATAAATTAAAGAAAGCTTTGTATGGATTAAAACAGGCTCTAAGAGCCTGGTATGGAAGAATTGATCAATACTTCATTGAGCAAGGTTTCAGAAGGAGTAAAAGTGAGCCTACATTATACACAAAGACTCAAGACAACAATAACTTGATCATTGTATCACTTTACGTGGATGATCTGATTTTTACAGGAAGTAATGTTGAAATGCTTAAAAAGTTCAAAGAAGAGATGATGACCAGTTTTGAAATGAGTGATTTAGGTAAGATGAATTATTTTCTTGGCATGGAAGTCAGTCAAGGAAATGGTGGAATCTTCTGTTCTCAAAGAAAATACACTAAAGATTTGTCAAAAAAGTTTAACATGGCAGGTTGTAAATCAGTGGCCATTCCATTAATTCCTAATGAGAAGCTGAAAAAGGATGATGGTGGAAAGAAAATAGATGCATCAATCTATAGAAGTCTTGTGGGAAGCTTGCTGTATTTATGCAACACCAGACCAGATACTTTGTATGCTACAAGCTTGCTTTCAAGATTTATGCAAAGTCCTAGTCAAATTCATTTTGGCACTGCTAAGAGGATTTTGAGGTATTTGCAAGGAACAATCAATTTTGGCATCTGGTATGAGAGATTTGAAAGAACAAAGCTGGTTGGATTCACTGATAGTGACTGGGCAGGCTCAACTGATGACATGAGAAGTACTTCAGGTTATTGTTTCAGCTTGGGATCAGCCATATTTTCATGGAGTTCAAAGAAGCAAAGCAATGTGGCACAATCCACTGCAGAAGCCAAATATGTAGCAGCTGCAGCTTGTGCAAACCAAGCCCTTTGGTTGAAAAGAATACTTGAAGATATGGGAGAGAAAAAAGTGGAGTCTACTGAAATTTTCTGTGATAACAAATCAGCCTTTGCAATTGCCAAGAATCCCATTCAGCATAACAGAACTAAACACATTGCTATTAAATATCATTTCCTACGTGAAGTGGAATCAAGTGGAGAAATTGCTTTGAAGTTTTGCAAGTCTGAGGAGCAGTTAGATGATATATTCACAAAGGTGCTTTCAATAGATAAGTTTCAAATTCTCAGATCTCTCCTTGGTGTAACTAGAAATCACATCAAGGAGGAGTATTAAAGTTGATGTTATTTCCTAGAGACTTTTCATGTTCTTATTTATAGTTTGCTATATTTAGTCTTCTGATTATTTAATCTAGT
The DNA here is from genome assembly GCA_036898215.1 of Platycarya strobilacea. Classification (NCBI taxonomy): domain Eukaryota; kingdom Viridiplantae; phylum Streptophyta; class Magnoliopsida; order Fagales; family Juglandaceae; genus Platycarya; species Platycarya strobilacea. The sequence goes on from CM072550.1 coordinate 24,499,612, forward strand.
TTGGAAGTTGTATCTTTGTTTTGAATGAATTTTGTGAGTCTCTATGTGAGCATATAAATGTATGGTTGTTGGAAGATGAATGGCAGAACAACAGAATCAGTCTTCACCTTAAGATTGAGGTTTCTCAACTTGCGTCCTCTGTTTTTCGTTGTTCTGTTTTCACTATTTTTCTGGTTTCAAAACAAACAGAAACAACCATTCTTTCCGTAAAAGAATTGGAAGGAATGAAAACTTACTTCTTAACAGATGATTCTCTACGCTCCCTTTTGGCATGAACTCGTAGACCAAAAGTTGGTTCTCACCCTCCAACTTGCCACAGCGCTATAATTTGCAGAAAGGACCATTACTTTAGGTCGTGCTAAAACTTTCTCCGAGTAGTACCTGAATAATAATCGTGTATTCTAAACCAAAGTTTTATCAATCAAACCCTTCTACAACTCTTACAAAAATAAATTCTTACAACAAGCCCCACAAGAAGAATAATGTTAATAGATTAAGCTGGTTAAACAAATCATTAAAATTAATAAAGCTTCCTTCAATTATAATGAAAACCCACCGACATTCACCAAAGAAATTCACAAAGCAATGCAACAGATAAATTTTTATTTTTTTGTTTAAATCATACAACAAAAGAATATTAAAAACCGATGTCTTCTTTTGCGAAATCATACGCCAAAAGAATATTAAAAACCAATGGAAAAATTAACCCAAAAGGAGAAAGTTTCAGACCTCTAGTCTCGAAAATTTCTCAGATTTCATGTAAAACGAAGACGCTGAGGTCAAATCGAAATATAGAGAGTCGCAATGTGGAAGTGGCATTGCCCATCCCCCATGTTTCTTGCTTTCTGAGAAAATGTATTGAAACCAAAAGAAAATCATTCTTTTCGTGGTTTCTCAGTAACCAAACAAGCATAAAAAAATCCTAGATTAGAACAAACTCCATGTTTCTGTGAACCGCGAGAGAAAGTGGATGCGAGCTGAAGACGAGAAAGCGAGAAACATAAATGCGAGGAACCCATGTTTCTATGTTTCAGCGAGAAAGCCTACATTTTGAACCTTTCAATTTTTTTTTTTATGCTTGTGCATATTTGTGTGAAAGAATGAATTAGAGAATGAATGGGGCAGATGGAAATCAAGGAGACAAGAAAGCGAAAATACGAATCACTTAAATGAGTTAACAGTGATTTAACGGAGGTTCCAAATAATTTAATAGTTTTCGTTAAATCAACAAATTATGTTACATAGCCTAATTATATATATAAAATAGGTGAGCGTAACGTACAAAATATATTTGCTTAATTTTAATTTTTTTTTAAGAATTTTTTTATTAAAAATTAATTTTTAATTAATAACTATATAATGTTTTTGAATAAGTAAATTTCATTTTTAACTTAAATTTGACGGTTAGTTATAATATTCTAAATGAAAAATAAAAGAAGAATATTAATAAAAATAATAGCATAGTTCTATAAATAAATATCTTCTATAATTTTGATTGTAGGATGATTCTAAGATAAAATTCAACATTTTTCTCATCTTACATTGTCTTAGTAGTGAAAATATTAAAATAAGTTATTTGGTCGTTCCTTTTTTTTTTTTGTGGAACATTGTGAATCCGAGAATCGATTTCTCGGATACTATTTCTTGCCATTTACCTGTTAGATATTTGTTAAAAAATATATTTATTTACTTGTTAGCATTTTATTTTGTGAATTCATATAGATCCAAGATTATATTTGTTGGATAATTTTTTTTAGCTGCAATCAAATTTTCGCTTGGACATTTTTTTGTGCCATGTGTAGAGTAATGGATAGATTTTCTTGATCTGTGATACATTATTGTTTTATTCTCCGCACCAAACCTCTACTTTCCCCTTTCTATTTCTTGTCTACCTTTCTTCTCTTCTACATTCTTGTGTATACAAACGTGTTAGTTTGTTTTTTGCAGATCTAAGGTTTTCCATTCAAACAATCGCAAGGCAAAAACATCAAACCCTGAGTCTTAGATATGTGTTCTTTATTTTTTTTCCTCTCTAAATGCATATTAAAATCAGAATATGAATTAAGATAAAAATGAAATAAAATGAAAATGAAGATAAAATTTCACAAAGAATTTGTTTTTTTTGTAATGCATATTACAAAAGAAGAATATGAAGTTTTAAGAAATAATATAAAGAATGTTCAAGCTGACAGCCCCATGGTACCCACAGTTCAAGCACTATAGCTACACCATAAGCCTCTGTCTCTATTCTCTCTCTCTCAACTAGTACACAGATTAAAAAAATGCAATGAATACCTTAATCTCAGCAAAATTTAAGTAACTCACAACAGAATAAAACAGAATATAAAATAAGTAAATATAATAAAATTAAAATGAAAGTTCTAAAAAAATATTTGAAGAAATTAGAGAACAGATAAAAAAGATACAGATAAATATCTTTAACTCAGCAAAACTTAGAGGTGGTTTACAAGAATGATTTAATCTTATCTATTATATTTTTAATTTGTATGTTTGTTTTTGTATTTTTGTATTATATCTAATTTTATGCTTATTACTTTTTAATTTGTATGTTCTTGTGTCGAACCCAGCAACAAGATTTGAGTACCTCAAACACAAAGAAAACTGAACCAAAAATACAAGTAATTGCTTGAATTAGAATAATAACAAAAGGTGATTAATATGGATGGGGAATACCTTCCACCAGTGTAATTGCTTGGTTATGAATCTGAACACAGGTGGGCGGGAATGAGTTACTTATGTATAAGATATATTTGAGAATCTGAACACAGGTAAACCAGAGTAATTTAAGCTTTTTTCTTGTATTTCTCTTCTTTTGTTATGCATTCAAGATTTTCCTTGTATTTGAGTGTTTTTTTTTAAATATAAGATAAACATAAACCATATATTTAAGAAATAACAGTAGGTGATTGATGTAGATAAATACATTTTATCCAGAGTAATTGTTTACTTGTGATTCTGGAATAGGGTGGACGTGAATGACCTGGGAACTGGAAATTTTCAGCACTTTTATTCTATTTTTCTTCTTCTTTCCCTGTGTATTCTCGAAAAATAATGGGACTCTTATGTAGTTTTATATTTTATTCATTAGTTAGTGTTTTTTTAATGTGTAATTATCAATTTAATGAGTTTAATGGACGTGAATTTAAGAGAGGATGATTAGTAGTCTTTTAATGTTTCTTACACGAGATTAGTGTCAAATAGATGGAATACAATGAATGAGAAAATGCATTAATGAGAGGGAGTTGGATCTGCAGAAATTGGAATAATACGACAAGAATCTAAGATGTTTGTCACCTTAATTCAATATCATTCTATATAAGATCGAGAGAAATAATCAACACGAAATTATCAATCAACTCTTTAATTTATTTTTTTATAAAATAAAAATTGATCTAATAATCACGTACTAATGAACAAAATCACACAAACACAATACCATGAAAATATGATACCAATTAAAATAGTATATATGTATAGCAAAACTCAAAGTCGTAAATCCTAAATTATTTGCTGCAGATTGCATAGATTAAGAAATAAATAATAGAAAATAGAATAATTATTTTAAAGAAATTAGAAAATAGAAGAACATACCAAAAAAAAAGAATGAATATGAAAATAAAATAGAGATTATTATATGTCATCAATTAAAAGAGAATATCAAATTCTAAAAAAAAAAAGAGTTTAAAAAATTAGTATATGTCTCAAATAAAAACATATTTGAAACAATAAAAAATAATAATACAGATCAATACCTTCAACTAAAGCAAATCTAAGTAGCTTCCAATAACACCAAAATCAATAAAATCTGAAGAAAAAATAGAGGGAGTTATGTATAAAAAATAAATCAACTGATTATTCAGTACCAAAAATCGACTGAATAAGAAATCAAGTGATTATTCGCAATTTCACAAAAAATAGATTAAGAAAATAAAATATAAAAAGCTAAATAATAATCTGAAAGAGTTATTTTAAAAAATAATGATAAATTGATTAAGAAATAACAGAATTGATTTTTTTTTTGTCACAAATAATCAACATTGTGAAAAAGAGATTATTCACAAACAGATTATTCACAAAAATTATTTAACATTGTGATTAATATCTGGTTGCAAATAAACAAATTATAATAAATAGATTATAACAATTTATAATTAACAATTAAATTATTTACAAATTATTCAAAGACTAGCAAATTTATCATAAGTAATTGTTAAATGGCATTTACTAAGAAAGAAGAAATAGAAATGACGAAAGTTTATTTGAAGAGATTAGAACATAGAAGATTAATATACCAAAAAAAATAAGATGAAATTAAAATTGAGATTAGTAAATGTCAGACATTAAAATTTCATTTAAAAAATAAGTACTTGTCATAAATTAAAAGAGAACATTAAATTCCATGGGAATTGTTAATTTCTTGTAATGCATATTAAAAACAGTAGATGAAGTAAAAAAAAAAATTAACAGTGTGAAAAAAAAAACATTATAAGAAATAATAAAACAGATTAATACATTTTAATACCTTCAATGCAGGTAAATTTGATTAGCTTCCAACAGCATCAAGATGACAAAATCATATCAATCTAAAGCAAAAATAGAAAGAATTAGAAAATATAGATTACATCATAATTAGTTAGAAAACAGGAAACAGAAAAAAAAAATTACAACGTAATAAATTTAAGAAGAAGATAAATTCCACAACAAATTAGTCTATTTATTCTAATGCATATTAAAAATAGAAGATGAAGTAAAACAAAATTAACAAAAACTAAAACCAAAAAATCATACCGGAAGAAATAATTTAAAAGATGCATGTGAATGATGGCTTTAAGAATTCTCACTGGTTCTCTTTGATTTTTCTACTTCTTTTCTTATGTTCTCTCGGAAAATAATGGCACCTCTTCTGCCGTTTGGTTTTTTGTTTTTTTAAAATTTGAGTGCTTGTTTAATGAGAATTTGTCAATTTAGTGAAGAAAGTGAACTGGAGAGACATACGGAATGAATTTAATTTGAAAATACTTTGTGTTATGTATCAAAACTGTTGAAGAAAATGATAGGACAATTTGTTTTATTGCTTCCATTATTCATTGTGACATCTTCCAATAAACAGAAGGAAAACAAAAAACAAATTAGGACGTACTGTGCGTTAACTTTATTCAACAAAATTAATCGGATTAAGATGGATGTCATCATGTTGATTAAATTTGGATTGAAAGGTGAGCCCAACATGGAAAATCACGTAATGTTATTAATGATACAAAATTTTATTAAATGTCAATTTTTTCTAAAATCGGTAATATAAAACTTGATCCATCCGGGAATTTAAAGACGTGAGTTAATGATTAATCAATTGGGTTATAACCGGCAGACGTAATTTAAGATTAACTCTAAAAAGCATGAATTGATAGAATAAACAGAATAAATAATTGCATTACATCATATGAAACTTGAATTTTTAACGGACGTTAAACAGAAGATGAATTATAAATAACAAAATTTTAACAGCAGTTAAACCAACACTTTTCTATTAGATAGATACATTATATATATATATATACTAGGTGAACTCAACGTGCAAAGCACGTTAGCTTAATTTGCTTAATTAATTTATATTGGATTAATTTTTTATTAATAACGATGTATTGATGATTTTGGTTTAAGTAAAAATAATTTTTGACGTAAAATTGAGAAACACTCATATATTATAAAAGAAGAGTATTAATAAAAATAATAATATAGTGAGATAAATAAACATAGTTTTATGAAATATGATTGAGCTAATATTTATTCTAGGATGATTTATCTAGGAGGACGATCCAGCATTTTCCTCATCTTGCATTTTTTCAATAGCGAGAACATTAAAGTGCCTATATTTCTGCTCCTTCATTTTCTCTGGATCTCCATAAACTTGTATCTTCCACTTTTTTTTTTGCTAATTTGTCCACAATATTTTTGATGTATGGTCGATGTTCCTACAAAAAAAAATGTATTTAAATAATTTTAAAAAATCCAATATTTTTTATTTAACTCATTATTACGAAACTAAAATTATAAATTTAAATTTTAGAAATTACCACTCCAGCATGTTCCATCAGCTCAAGTGCTGAACAACCAAATGCCTTTTCTGCCACTTTACCAAACAAAGAAGCAGCCAGCTTTCTAGTAGTATCGTCCAGTTCAACATATGCCCGTGCACTATAAATTGGATGATAATATTATTTATAATTAAAATAGTATTAAATTAATCATCAATTAGAAATTAACATTAGAAGATACATATCGTGATTTGCAGACTCCTTGATTTTTGCAATATATGCAAACAAAAGTTTCATTATATTTATATCCATTTCCTTTATTACAGTCAATACATGACATGTAATAAAATACTTGAGTCAAGTCAATAACATTTATGTTTGCCTCTATCCAAAATTTTGCTTTCTACAATAAACGAAATATAATAGTTATGTGGCAATATTGTAAAACCAGTTTGAAGAATTATAAAATATGAATAAAATTAAATTTACTGCCATTGGTTGCAAACACTTCATCAACTGTGCAATATTACAATTCTTGACAATTTCTCGAATACCAACAGATGATAACGGAGCAGATGGATATGTCAAACATCTTGCAATGATACTCTTAATTATCAAATCATTATTCTCTGTATTTAAAATACAAAAAAGAAGAAGAATATAAGGAAATGAAATATATATTTTAAATATATAAATGACATAATTAACTGTAATATAAATGCAGTAATATGTATTTGATAAATTCTCAAAATTACCATTGCTTCATTGTAGCTGCCTGTGGAATAAGAGGATTGATTGTAAAAGTGCTTGACGGACGTGACGACAAAGATAATCCTTAGTTGAAATTGAAAACATTATTAATGCAAGTATAATAGAAAATAAGAAAATATGTAAGCAGCTTAATTACTAAAAATACCATTATATGATCGAACAGAAATTTTTGTTCAAGTATTATTGGTTTATCTTCAGTCATTTCTGATATTTTCTGACATTCGTCTTGGACAAATTGACCCTACATAGTCAAACGTCTAGGGTTCAAGCTACAAAATTGGAATAAGTAAAATAATTAACAGAATTCCCGTAAATTAATATTGGAATTGTATTTTTAAAAAATGAGAACTTATAAGATAATTGTACCTTTCATCAATAACATATGTCTCTTGGATTGTTGTTGGTCCGAATGCTGGCGTTGCCTCTTTAATTGGCTTAATTTTGATTGCAACAACTAAAATATCTAATTATTGAAATATGAATTGTTAATTTTTTGATGATTATTTAATTAAAAAAATAAAAGTAAATTACCTATTTCTGCAATCAACTCTTTATAAGCCTCTAACTCCTTGAACGGGACGATCTTATATTTTGGTGCATCTATTTTCTCTTCATTTGGAGCAACGTCTTCTACTATGGTTCTTGAATTGAGAATCCACTGATATTGATATTCTCCACTCCTGTATTTTGGATCCACTGGTTTGACATATGCATTGCTGATATAATTGGAGTGTAAAATATTTAAAGTGTCATCTCGACTGTCAATATCAGTTCCAAAAATTGCTGCCTGCACTCGATTCCCCTAGACAATATAAATAATCGTGATTAATAGCGTATTATATAAAAATATGAGGAGAAAATTTTTATTATATAATATGATAGGATTTAAGAACAAAGAATTTGTAAGAATAAAAAAATTTGTTAACATAATGTATGGTAAAAATTTTTATACCTCTTGATCAATTAGTGTCAAATTTTGGTATTTGACTGTTGTGCGTTGGCTTATTCGCTTGGGTGACTTCTCTGCGACGATCATCTTAATTTTCCAGTTAATTGTATTTGGAGTGATATCCTTTATCGATGTATAGACCGTCCGCATTTTATTCCTTTTTGAAATACAAGAATATAAGATGCATAAGTATAACAAATATCAATTTACATGTATGAATCTTAAAAATAATTGAAATAGACATTTTATTAAATGACTAAATATTAGAAATATAGAGATTTATATTATAATAGGAAATAAATGAAAGCTATACAATTGAATCCAGTTACTTGTATAACGTTAATTCAAACATGATACAGTTAGTAATTCTGTGAACACAATATTTGTTGTGCAGTTCTTCTCACGCCGTTCAGTGGACACTGGTCATTTTAGAATCCTTACTGCAGATGCTTTCTTTGCTCTTGATAAAACGACATATAATTGACCATGTGAAAAAATTGGTTGAGGTAAATAAATTCCAACAAAGTCTAATGTTTGTCCCTGTGACTTATTTATAGTCATTGCGAAACTTAATCTTATAGGAAATTGAGTTCGTTTGAATGAGAAACCACTATTTTCGTCAACATTTGGTAAGAATGGTATCCTTGGAATGAAAACTCTTTTTCCGAGATGGTGTCCAACTGTTATTTCTGCATCTATGACATTTCGATCAAAGGCTCGACAAATTAAACGGGTTACGTTGCATAGCTCTTCTGAAGGACTAATGTTTCTAAGCAGCATGATGTGACAGTTTTTCTTCAGCAACAGTTCATAAGGTGGGAGTCCATTTGAGGTTAGAGTATTTAAGAAATCATCCATAACTGATTGTTCAGATGCATCTATTATCTCATCAAAGCTATAATATCGTTGAACCTCACCTGGGAACCTATGAATTAACATTGAATTTATTTCATCAACATAACTGTTATTTGGTGTTAATATCGCCCGATTCATCATAGTCGCAATATTTATTCAATATTGATGAATATTGTGGAAAACATCTTCTATTAAATGATCTAAAGATGTGATGTCTTCATCATAGGGAACAAGAATTGTGACGTTCCTAATTTATGTTTGGGATTTAACGTAAATTAAGGTGTTTGGATAAGTAACACTTGGCTACTCACCCTCGTACTTAACAAGAATAAAATGCATATATCATGTAATTCGCAGCGGATCTGGTTTTAGATATAAAACTTTCTAAAGATCACATGGAAAATATACTCACAACATTCACGTCATTCATTAATAGCTTAACATTGTACCTTTTTACATATACAAGGCCCAAATGGTAGCAAGTTAACTAAAAAATATATTACATTCTTCCAAAAGACTCTCCTTCACCTCACTCACTTTCTTTCTTGACCTCGGGGAATTCTCTCCCATAGCGAAACCTATCCATACAAACACTAAAGTCTCGCTGGAACTGTTGTCCCTGTGGAGTCACGTAAACCCCACACATGGACAACGGGCCATCTAGTTCTAATGTTAAACAACATCCTGTGCGTCGCCTCTCCTCAACAAAAGTGGATGCGTCAAAGTTCCAAACTCCTGTAGGTTGATTACTGATAGAAGGTCCGAAGGAAACAAAAGAAATGTTCATATAAGGACTATAGTCGGAGAGTCCCTCAGGACTCCCCGAAGTCTCCTGCTTCATCGGGGCTTTCCCCTTGCTGGTCATCGAATCTTGTATATAGTTGATATGCACAAAAAAATATAGAACCACAAAAGAGTGAGATTTCCTTTGAAATCTCAGTAAGTACCTAAGCAGCTTAAAAGAAACAGGGAAAAAGCAACCATGATATTATCACCACTGAATGACTAGGAAAATTTACCCTAAGATATACATCATAAGACTACTGTCTAACTGGTACCTTTCTTGGCTCAACCGAATATGTAATCTTATATGGAATTACACCGTTTCCTTAAAAGTTCTTATTCTTTCTTATCACTGATGGGCGTTACGTCTCGCCGTCCCCATCACATATACTCATCAATCATCTAGGCGTTACGTATCGTCATCCCCGCTATTCAGATCAGTCTCACGGATATTACGTATCGCCGTGCTCGTGAAGACCACACACTCTTATAGCACGACAGGCGTTACGTATCGCCGTCCCTGTCGGCACGTCAGTCATCTAGGCGTTACATCTCGCCGTTCCCGTCACGACGTGACTAAATTATTCTTATACATCGTTTTCTTTTTAGTAGTTCATTTCTTATTCATACGAATTTTCACTTATAACTCTTTCCATTTGGAACACCGATTTTATTCTAGGAAAAACCCTGAGTCTAAGCAAAATAGGGCATCTCGCTCGAGCAGGTGTCCAACGATCATCAAGCGAAGTCACGGGTTAGAACTCGCTCGAGTGGGTGTCGAGCGAATATCGAGCGAAGTCACGGGTTCGAACTCGCTCAAGTGGAGTATCAAGCGAAACTCTAGCGAGGGGTCATATTTTGCCTTCCCTCGACCCGCAGGTCGAGCGATGGTCGAGCGTGATCACGGCTCTAGGAATTTTTCTACTCAAAACATGCCAATCTTTTTACTATACTTTATTTGGCTTCTTAAAAACTTAAATCTAAGTTCTTAAAATTTTATTGAACATTTTTACAAGATAATTTAAAACCAACCTTACTCATATGTCACTTTGTCACTTAATCATGTTCTTAAGAGTTCAATACTAGTAAACATAGTTCAATCACTTCAATAAACCATTCCCCTGCTTAAGTTAAGCTAGAATATGGACTTACAAATTCTTCAAAGTTCAAGAGAATGGATCCAACCAACTTCTTGCAAGCTTTTCCCTAAACTCAATCACTTAACTCACAAAGGAAATCTTTAAGGGTTTTGGGAGGGTTTTTCTGGAGTTATTTTCCAAAGGGAATGTGTTCTCTCCTTCTAAAAGAGCTTAGAAAGCTCTTAAGGGTCTATTTATAGGATGGTGGTCGACCAACATGAGGGGGAGAAGCGGAAAAAACCCTAAGGTGCACTAGTTGTCTGTTTGCATGGGTGATGAGGTGTCCACCTAAGCATATCTTGTGATGAGGCTTAAGCCTCCCAAATCCTAGGCTTTGCAGCTGAATTAGTCATCCAAAGGCTTACATTTGAGATATTTTTGTTGCCAATTTTGATCCATGGCTGAGGAGTGAGCTAAATGGATAAGAGATGAGGTGGCATTTCACCTAACCATGCATGCACCTCCCATCTCCAGCCCTCTCCTTGTGTCACACGCCCCTCTCCAAATTTTCCTACTCATTTGATTACTTCCCAACTCCCTTAAGTCTCCATTTAACATATTCTAGAAGGCCACTTCTTAGTTTAGTTAGGGTAGAGCCAAATCTGACTCACTTAGTCACCTATCAACTAGATTTTGGCTCCCCTTGTGTTTCCATCACACTAACTAACCAATTAGCTTCCAAATCAACTTTACATCCATTTCCAACTATCCCTACACATGTCCTAATCTCAGAAAATCTCAAAACCAATTGCCTAATTGGTTACGTGCCTCAAATTAGTTCACTTCATCCAACTCGAGTTCCATTTAAGCCCATTCCAAAACTGCCCACTTGCTTCCCAAATAAGTTATTGATCCCTTCCGAATCTCGGAAAACTTAAAACATATAATTTTTAGATCTATCTCTTCAAGGTTATATACCAATTGGAATAACCTCATTTGGACCTCATATGAATAACTTATGCCCATTTCACTAAAACTTGACAGATTAATCCGAGAATGCATAATTCCCAATACCAAGTGTTATCTCATATTCCTCAATTAAATCTCCCACTCTATTTTCCTAGAAAATAAATACATCAAATAAATTTCCTTAAAGTAATTTCCATAAAAAAATTTACTTTAGAAAATTTGGGCTATTACATCCTCCCCTCCTTAAAAAAGATTTCGTCTCCGAAATCGCTAAGATATAAATAATTAAGAGTTTAAGGAATCTATATTTCGATTGCTAGCAACAGTAGATTCTTCTAAAGAGGTAGGTACTGTTTCCTCATTATGCAGCGAATCTTGAGAGTAGTAAAATATCATGTCTACATCTGGATCATAATACATATTCACACTCATTTCTTGCAATGCACGTAATCTCTCTGTCTCTGTCTCTTCCATTATGGGTCCCTCTTCACATTAACGTTTCCGATCTTCAGATCTATCAGATGACTCTACTATGACAGATTTTCCTTTATCCTCTCTTCTCAAAAATATTTTCTCTGCTTTTAACCATTTTCAAGCGGGTTGTCTTTCCTCACCTGGTAACGCTCTTCTACTTACAGGGTTACCATTTTCGTCTATGTCCATAATATGGGTTCTGTGTCTCTCACTTTTATTTAACCAGCTCAATCTCTCAGCTTTCCATTGCTTCAGTTTTTCCCTATGAAATCTCTCTCTAATTCTTTCATATCTTTTCCTTAACTGATCTACTGGGGTGACTGACATACGTGCATTTCTCTTTGGAGCCATAATCCTAAGTAAGGTCAAATATTAATGAATATTAACATAAAAGAAAATACAAATATCATACAAATGTCATACAGCTGATTCAATTTATGACGCATATTATTACAACTACGTTTCAAACAAGTGGGGATAATTAACTCTCATTACATCCTTACGTTCCCAAGTGGCTTCCTGAAAAACAAGATTGTTCCAGAGACTTTTACTAACGCAATGGTATGATTCCGAAGGGTCTGTTCTTTCTGATCTTCAATTCGTATAGGCCACTCTTCATAAGTTAAATTGGGACACAAATTAATAGGATACGGATCCATTACAGCCATTGGCTGATCATTCAAACACTTTTTCAGAGAAGATACATGGAAGAGGTTATGAACTCCTTGCAAATCATCAGGTAGGGCTAGGCGGTAAGCCACTGAACCTACTTTTTCCAGAATTTCATAAGGTCCGATATAACGAGGACTCAACTTCCCTTTCTTACCAAATCGCATAACTCCCTTCAGAGGCGAAATCTTCAAGTACACCCAGTCTCCCACCATAAAATCTAAAGCCCTTCTACGATTATCTGCATAACTCTTTTATCTACTTAGTGCCGTCTTTATCTGATTTCTAATTCTTGTAATCTGCTCTTTGACTTCTTGTAAATACTCGGGTCCCAAAACGCTACTTTCACCCACTTCATCCCAATAAATAGGAGACCTACATTTCCTCCCATAAAGTGCTTCATATGGTGTCATCTGTATAGTAGCTTGGGAACTGTTATTATAGGCAAATTCAATTAACGGTAGCAGACTTTCCCAATCTTTGCCAAAATCCAATACACAGGCTCGCAACATATCCTCCAAAGTCTGAATAGTTCTTTCTGTTTGTCCGTCCGTTTGAGGATGGTATGCGCTGCTAAAATTTAAATTGGTACCCATCATCTTCTGTAAAATTTGCCAAAATCGATACGTAAATCTAGGATCTCTGTCCGATACTATAGTCTTGGGTACTCCATGCAAACAAACTATTTCCTTCACATAAATTTTTGCCAACCTTTCCATAGAATCCGTGTTGGAGATAGGTAAAAAGTGAGCACTCTTCATCAACCGATCCACTATTACCCAAATCGAATATTTCCCCGCAGATGTTCTTGGAAATCCTACCACAAAATCCATAGATAGACCCTCCCATTTCCATTCGGGAATTGGTAGAGGTTGCAACTTACCGGCTAGTTTTTGGTGTTCAGCTTTTACTAACTGACACACTGGACACTTGGCTACAAAGGTCGCGATATCCTTCTTCATTCCTTCCCACCAAAACTTTTCTTTTAAATCTTGATACATCTTAGTACTTCCAAGATGAGCAGTATATGGTGTACCATGAGTTTCTTTCATCAACCTTTCTTTCAATTCTGGGGTATCCGAAATGATTTTCCTTCTCCCAAAGTATAGCATCCCATCGCCTGAAATCATAAAGTGCGAAGACCCTTTTCCTTCCAGTATTTGTTGTTTCATCTTCTCCAGCTTAGCATCCTTTTGTTGTTCTTCCTTAATTTCCTTGTCCGTTAAAGGAACAATTTCTTGAATCTCCATTAGCTTGAGGTCTTGTGATAATCTGTCTACCAAAATTTCTCGCATTACTGCCAGCACTGATAATTCTTCCTTTTGAACTTTCCTACTCAAGGCATCGACTACCACATTAGCCTTTCCAGGGTGATATTTGATTTCGCATTGGAAATCACTTGTAGTCTCTATCCACCTTCTTTATCTCATATTCAAAGTTTTCTGACTAAAAAGATACTTGAGACTCTTATGGTCCGTAAATATTTCACATCTTTCTCCATATAAGTAATGCCTCTAAATCTTTAGAGCAAACACTACAGTTGCTAACTCCAAGTCGTGTGTGGGATAGTTCTGTTCATGGTCCTTAAGCTGTTGGGATGCATACGAGACTACTCTTCCTTCTTGCATTAATACACACCCCAATCTCATTTTTGAGGCATCACTATATATCACGTAAGGTTTATGAGGTTCTGGCAAGGCTAAAATTGGTGCTGTAGTCAATCTCTTCTTTAGCTCTTGAAAACTCCTTTCACATTATTCACTCCAAACGTACTTAGCATTCTTCCTGGTCAATGCTGTCAGAGGTGCAGACAGTTTGGAAAATTCTTCCACAAATCTTCTATAATATCCAGCTAATCCCAAGAAGTTTCGTATTTCATGTGCATTGGTTGGTTGCTGCCATTCTATCACTGCTTCTACCTTTGCTGGGTCCACAGAAACTCCTTCACTTGAGATAACATGACCCAAAAATTTAACTTCTTGTAGCCAAAATTCACACTTACTAAGTTTGGCGTACAGTTGATGTTTCTGCAAAATCTCCATTACTACTTTTAAATGTTCTTTATGATCCTTGTCAGTTTGAGAGTAGATCAAAATATCATCAATAAAAATCACCACAAACTTGTCTAAAGATGGTCTAAATATCCGGTTCATCAAGTCCATGAATACCGCTAGTGCATTCGTCACTCCGAATGGCATAACCAAAAATTCAAAGTGCCCATATCGAGTTCGGAAAGCCGTCTTATGTACGTCTTGCTCCTTAATCTTCAACTGATGATAGCCAGACCGAAGGTCTATTTTTGAAAATACAGTTGCTCCTTTTAATTGATCCAACAGGTCATCTATCCGTGGCAACGGATATTTATTCTTAATCGTGACCTTATTCAATTCTCGGTAGTCTATGCACATCCGCATTATCCCATCTTTCTTTTTCACAAACAGTAGTGGTGCTCCCCATGGGGATGAACTGGGCTTGATAAATCCTTTCCTTAAAAGTTCCTCAATCTGAGCTTTCAATTCTTCTAATTCCACTGGTGCCATTCTATACGGAGCCTTATGAACTGGAGTTGTGACTGGTTCCAATTCAATAACAAATTCTGTTTCTCGATCAGGAGGCAGTCCCGGCAGATCCTCAGAAAAGACTTGAGGAAAGTCTTCCACAACGGGAATTCCTTGAATACTCTTAACAACTTCTGAGGAATTTAACATAATTACCCAGTAGCCCTTTGTCTCTTTGTTAATACTTTTCTTTATTCACTTAGCAGTTACTATGGAGGAAACTGCTTTTAATATTTCCCCAATGTAACAAAATTTCTCCTCCAAGGGTAAGCCAAAAACTATTTCCTTTTTGTGACAGTCAAGTTTAGCATAATACTTAGCCAACCAATCCATACCCAAAATTAAATCAAATTCCATCAAATGGAATAGTATCAGGTCAGCGACTAGCTGTGAACCTCCAATTTCCAAGGGGCAACTTCTTACCATCCGGTGGCATCCTACTACCTTTCCATTGGGCATGACTACCATAACCTTTTAGGCCAAGAATTCCATTTTTAAGTCACACCTTTGGACACAATCATATGAAATAAAAGATCTTGTCGCTCCTGAATCAAATAAGGCATAGACCATGCATTGCTTCAACTTAACCTTACCTAAAGAAAATTTCATTCTACTATTATTATTATTACCACACCCAAAGAATCCATTCATTGACTAAAAGAGGGGACTTAGAAATTTACCAGTAATAACATTAGCATCTATAGTCTCGTCTGCCTCCATGTCTACTTCTCCAGGCATGATAGCATAAACTTTAGCTTTTGTGGAAGCTTTTGCTTTTCCTCCAGGTAGAGCTACTCCTTGAGGGGTATTCTGAGGGCAATCCTTGATCAAATGTCTTGGCCGGCCGTATCTGAAACAAACTCTAGTATCCACCCGACATTCTTCCTGGTGTCAATGCCCACATTTTGCACATTACGGAAATAAAATCGGTACATTTGGATTAATTTCTATTCCTTTTCCTCTATCCATGGATCTAAAATTTGGTTTCTCCTAGCATCTTTTCCCCCAGAAAATTGAAATCTTCTTTTTCCATATGCTTGAGTTTGCGCCATAATACTCCTCTGTTCAGCTTCTGCTATGGCTGCTATATTCATCAGTTCTTGAAAGTTCTCAATTTGCAAACATGCCACCTGCATACGAATTCGTGGCTGCAGTCCTTCCTAAAACTTCTAGGCTCTCATCTTTTCAGTAGCTACCAAATACGAGGCAAATCTTGCCAATTCCATAAATCGCGCTGCGTACTGTTCCACCATCATGCTGCCTTGTATTAATGTAGTAAATTCTAAAGCTTTTTGCCGCTTCACAAATTCCGGAAAGAATCGATCGTCGAATTCTTTCTTGAACCTTTCCCATGTGGGCACTACATTTTCTCCCAATTCTAACTTTAGCAGCTTTCGCTCCGTGTCCCACCACAGTCCTGCTTCTCCCTGTAGCAAATGTCCTGCATACTACACTTTCTGAACTTCGGTGCAACTACTGACTTCAAAGGTATGTTCCAGGTCTACAATCCATTTGTCTGCCTTTAATGCTCCTTCTGTTCTGGTAAAGGGCGGGTATCGGTACGCCATAAATTTCTCATACGGACACCCTTGAGCTTCTTTTCTATTTTCATTCTGCTGATGATGACGGCTCTGTTCTATTTGATTTCTCACCACTTCCGTCATTTGCCGAATAGCTTCAGCTATTGCCTGCCTCCTTCTAACGGGGGGTTTTGCGCCACTTGTCCCTCTTCCAAGAGTGGATTCCGTGCCATCTGCCCTTCTCCCAGCGATGGGTTCAGTGTCATCTGTCCTTCTCCCAACAGTGGGTTTAGTGCCGTCTATCCTTCTCCCAATGGTGGGTTCGGTGCCATCTGCTCTTCTGTACATGGAGGGGTAACCAGAGAAGGATTTTGGGCTACCACGTCTACTCGTTTCAAAGGAGGACGACCTCTTGGCATATTGTTTTCTTGAAACATACCCAACTTTACCATAAGCTATACTTGCCTTAGAAACTTCCAAATTCCTAAAGTCCAAAACATTCATCCATATTACTCCAAATTCCAATTTGATAAAGATTCAAGCCTATTTTTGTGCTATGTGATCCATTTCTCCTAGGACACTGTGGATTTTATCCAGAGACGTAATAGCTCTGATACCACTCTATGACGCCCCCAATTTACGTCTGGGATTTAACGTAAATTAAAGTGTCTGGATAAGTAACACTTGGCTACTCACCCTCGTACTTAACAAGAATAAAATGCATATATCATGTAATTCGCAGCGGATCTAGTTTTAGATATAAAACTTTCTAAAGATCACTTGGAAAATATACTCACAACATTCACGTCATTCATTAATAGCTTAACATTGTACCTTTTTACATATACAAGGCCCAAATGGTAGAAAGTTAGCTAAAAAATATATTACATTCTTCCAAAAGACTCTCCTTCACCTCACTCATTTTCTTTCTTGACCTCGGGGAATTCTCTCCCATAGCGAAACCTATCCATACTAACACTAAAGTCTCGCTGGAGCTGTTGTCCCTGTGGAGTCACGTAAACCCCAAACATGGACAACGAGCCATCTAGTTCTAATGTTAAACAACATCCTGTGCGTCGCCTCTCCTCAGCAAAAGTGGATGCGTCAAAGCTCCAAACTCCTGTAGGTTGATTACTAATAGAAGGTCCGAAGGAAACAAAAGAAATGTTCATATAAGGACTATAGTCGGAGAGTCCCTCAGGACTCCCCGAAATCTCCTGCTTCATCGGGGCTTTCCCCTTGCTGGTCATCGAATCCTGTATATCGTTGATATGCACAAAAAAATATAGAACCACAAAAAAGTGAGATTTCCTTTGAAATCTCAGTAAGTATATAAGCAGCTTAAAAGAAAGAGGGAAAAAGCAACCATGATATTATCATCACTGAATGACTAGGGAAATTTACCCTAAGATATACATCAGAAGACCACTGTCTAACTGGTACCTTTCTTGGCTCAACCGAATATGTAATCTTATATGAAATTACACCGTTTCCTTAAAAGTTCTTATTCTTTCTTATCACTGATGGGCGTTACGTCTCGCCGTCCCCATCACATATACTCATCAATCATCTGGGCGTTACGTTTCGCCGTCCTCGTTGTGATGAGTCTCATGTCAACCTTCCGGGCGTTACGTCTCGCCGTCCCCGTCTTGACACGAAACATATACATATATCACTGCAGGCGTTACGTATCGTCGTCCCCACTATTCAGATCAGTCTCACGGACGTTACATATTGCCGTCCCCGTAAGACCACACACTCTTATAACACGACAGGCGTTACGTATCGCCGTCTCTGTCGGCACGTCAGTCATCCGGGCATTACGTCTCGCCGTCCCCGTCACAACGTGACTAAATTATTCTTATACATCGTTTTCTTTTTAGTAGTTCCTTTCTTATTCATACGAGTTTTTCACTTATAACTATTTCCATTTGGAACACCGATTTTATTCTAGGAAAAACCCTGAGTCTAAGCAAAATAGGGCATCTCGCTCGAGCAGGTGTCGAGCGATCATCAAGCGAGGTCACGAGTTGGAACTCGCTCGAGCGGGTGTCGAGCGAATATTGAGCGAAGTCACGAGTTCGAACTCGCTTGGGCGGAGTACCAAGCGATAGTCTAGCGAGGGGTCATATTTTGCCTTCGCTTGACCCACAGGTCGAGCGATGGTCGAGCGAGATCACGACTCTAGGAGTTTTTCTACTCAAAACATGCCAATCTTTTTACTATACTTTATTTGGCTTCTTAAAAACTTAAATCTAAGTTCTTAAAATTTTATTGAACATTTTTACAAGACAATTTAAAACCAACCTTACTCATATGTCACTTTGTCACTTAATCATGTTCTTAAGAGTTCAATACTAGTAAACATAGTTCAATCACTTCAATAAACCATTTCCATGCTTAAGTTAAGCTAGAATATGGACTTACAAATTCTTCAAAGTTCAAGAGAATGGATCCAACCAACTTCTTGCAAGCTTTTCCCCAAACTCAATCACTTAGCTCACAAAGGAAATCTTTAAGGGTTTTGAGAGGGTTTTTCTGGAGTTATCTTCCAAAGGGAATGTGTTCTCTTCTTCTAAAGGAGCTTAGAAAGCTCTTAAGGGTCTATTTATAGGATGGTGGTCGACCAACATGAGGGGGAGAAGAGGGAAAAACCCTAAGGTGCACTAATTGTCTGTTTGCATGGGTGATGAGGTGTCCACCTAAGCATGTCTTATGATGAGGCTTAAGCCTCCCAAATCCTAGGCTTTGCAGCTAGATTAGTCAATCAAGGACTCATATTTGAAATATTTTTGTTGCCAATTTTGATCCATGGCTGAGGAGTGAGCTAAAGGGATAAGAGGTGAGGTGGCATTTCACATAATCATGCATGCACCTCCCATCTCCAGCCCTCTCCTTGTGTCACACGCCCCTCTCCAGATTTTCCCACTCATTTGATTACTTCCCAACTCCCTTAAGTCTCCATTTAACAAGTTCAAGAAGCCACTTCTTAGTTTAGTTAGGGTAGAGCCAAATCTGACCCACTTAGTCACCTATCAACTAGATTTTGGCTCCCCTTGTGTTTCCATCACACTAACTAACCAATTAGCTTCCAAATCAACTTTCCATCCATTTCCAACTATCCCTACACATGTCCTAATCCCAGAAAATCTCAAAACCAATTGCCTAATTGGTTACGTGCCTCAAATTAGTTTACTTCATCCAACTCGAGTTCCATTTAAGCCCATTCCAAAACTGCCCACTTGCTTCCCAAATAAGTTATTGATCCCTTCCGAATCTCGGAAAACTTAAAACATATAATTTTTAGATCTATCTCTTCAAGGTTATATACCAATTTGGAATCACCTCATTTGGACCTCATATGAATAACTTATGCCTATTTCACTAAAACTTGACAGATTAATCCGAGAATGCATAATTCCCAATACCAAGTGTTATCTCATATTCCTCAATTAAATCTCCCACTCTATTTTCCTAGGAAATAAATGCATCAAATAAATTTCCTTAAAGTAATTTCCATAAAATAATTTACCTTAGAAAATTTGGGCTATTACAAGCATGCCATCCGGAATTTTTATAGTTTCATCAACTGTGTTTGGTGGCATTCCATTGCCTAATTGTAATGCATAATCTGAAAGAAATGGATCCAATCTTGCTCGCATATTTTCAATTAATTAGAACTTGGTTAATATAGGCCACAAATAGGAATAAACCAAACTTGCATTAACTTGTTCTTGTCTTGTTCCTTTACGAACTACTGGTAGAACCTGTCTAAAATCTTCGCGAAAAACAACAATCTTTCCCCTGAATGCTACATCTGAATCATTTATGTCTCTTAGTATTTTATCTAATGCTTCTATGTGTTGTTTTCTTATCATTGGAGTCTTGTCCCATATTATTAATTTTGCTGCATGTAGTAGGTTTGCCAAGGCACTTTTTTTGCTTATACAACATGTGCTTCTTTCGTCAGTGTCAAGTGGAAGCTTAAAACGTGAGTGTGCTGTTCGTCCTCCCGGAAGAATAGATGCTGCAACACCTGATGAAGCAGTTGCAAGTGCTATTAATTTTCTTGATCATACTATTGCAAGAAGTGCCTTGTACAAGAATGTTTTCCTTGTCCCACCTGGGCCATCGACAAAGAATCTAACACTTTCGTTTGCAAAAACTTTTTTTAGCACTGCATTATAAACATGTTGCTGTTCACTATTAAGGGACCTTGATGCAGCAATATCTTCTTCTGGAATTTCAACAGCCAATTCATCGTCGATATCTCTAGATTGAAATTCTTCATCAAAGCATATGTCTTCATCAAGAAGATAGTAGGAATTAATGTCTCTTCCCATTGATTCTATTGTAAAAGAGATTGAGCGCAATAATTTTGTTCTTACATTTGATATAGAATCTTCTGTTGAATTGAAATCAACTGACATATCTTGCTCAAAACGTTCATAAAGCTCTCTCGGATTGGTTGGATTACAATAAACTAATATTGTTGCAAATAACCGTCTCAAACTGGATGGCATTTGATATAGAGATGCTTCATGCATACAATCTTCTAAGCTACTGTCTCTTTGAAGCAAACCATACATTGTTGCTGCCTCACGGAATGTTGTTGCCACAACACCATCAACTGTCTTAAGATCTTCAAACGACAAAGGTTCTCTTACATGGTTTAGCAATATCTGAAGATAATACCTCTCACCTTCAAATGGATTTGCTGTAACAATCCTACCTATAATGGTTTTCTTTTTTCTAGGGGTCCACTCTTTGTATTGTTGACTCCAAACATAATATTCTGGAAATTTTTTATACAATAATGTTCTTGCATTCTCATCTACTCGATTTAATGCAAAAAATTCTGTTAACATCGATTTTGTAGAACGATCTGAATTGACAATATTGATTAGATCTTCATTTGCTCGAAACGTCACTGGGTGTTGATCCTCCAGATGTAAATGTAAACTATAAACTGCTGGGTACATTTCATTGATGATGAAGCCATATATTCTCCATATAGCTTCAGGCAGAGCAATCCATCGGGCTGATTGGAATTGTTGGATTTCATCAATTACTTGATTGCTTTGTTCAGAAATCAAGTTGAAAGCAACACGATCATGTCCTTTATAAATGTACTTATATAGATATTTACTATTTTTATTGTAGAGCAAATCTCGACATTAATATGAAAGTCAAATGTTGCAAGCAGATATGGATTATATGGAACAACCCAACGATTATCTAGATCTTTGCCTCTGACTTTGACAATTATTCCATTGTTTGAACGCTTATATATTGGGAAGCAATCATTTCCAACGGTTGTAGAAGTTGCATAATTCTTTGGATAATTACTTTTGCAACAACCATTTTTTTTTCATGCAAACATTGGATGGATTCAACACTCCACATGGTCCATGCATCATATGCTTGAGAACAGCGTTATGCAAGTGGAAATTTGTATTTTTATCAGGTATCTCTGCTGATACAATGTCATCAAAAGATTCGGGCGCATAGACTTTCCAATCCTTCTGTAAGATGATTAAAAAATGCGCATGTGGTAGACCTCTTTTTTGGTGCTCAATAACTTAGACATATGCTGATACTTTGCCAAATATTTGCCTCTTGAATAATTGATCCTTTAGTTCTTCTAATTTTGCACAAAAGACTCGAGCAACCAAATCAAGTCGATTATGGGTCTCCTCATGCAGACTGAGTTCCTTTGTAATTTCTTACCAGTTTGGATTGCACGTCATTGTTAAAAGGATGTCTGGTTTGCCATAATGCTGAAGTAAAGTCATTGCTTCCATATATCTTTTTCTCATATCTCTTGGACCTCCAATAAATGATGCCGGTAGTATAACCCGTTTTCCAACATTAGAAGTGTTTGTTTCCCCAAGTGTAATCGTATCAACAATACCTTGATATAACTCAGATCGAATATGTTGTTGCTAATTTCTAAAATAATCTAATCTTAACGTCTCGATCTTAACATACATATCTACTACAAATTGTTGCAATAGTCGACCAGAAAGTAGTAAAATTGATCTGACATTTTCTCTTATTCGCAATTTGTAGCAAAATTATTCACGGCATGAAACAATTGGATCCTTCATTTTTCTGTTTAATGCTACAAAAGTTGAATGTGAATAAAATGTTACTAAATTGGATGTAATTAGTAAATGAATTTTTGAATATTAATACTGCAATCTAACATCGCTGTTCTCTTGCAAGTAATTCTTCTGCAGTCGTTGATTGATGAGGATTTATTGATTGAGTTGTTTCGTTACATGTATATCTGCTCCCTCTATTAACCCTTTGAATTCCTTGATGCCAACCGATATCGCCAAAAGGAAATAATAACAGATATTGCAATGAATCGTAGCACCCAAAATAGTACTGAACTATATGACTTCCACCAGAATGGTTAAAAACATAAATGTCACGTCCTTTCAATTGATCTTCATTATCATTTTCTACCCATATTGTTGCAATTTGTGTGGATGTCGGTCTATTCAATACACGTTGATCTAGGCCAGCATCTGATCTTATATGAATGATTTGATTTTCCAAATCTGGCAAATCACCAAGAGAACGAAAAAACACAGAATACAGATTGATGCGAAGAATGTCGATGAGTTGAGTTACAATTGATGGATCCATTCTGTTTGAATCATAAAGGCGATTTTCTATTTCATGCTCTGTATTATAGAAATACAACTGCAGATAAGAAGGACGGCCATTTGAAGGAAGCAAGTCATTGATATAGTGATAGATTTGTCCTTGAGTCCTGAATGTATAAATTCCCCTATTTCTCCTGCAGAGATCTTTATCAAATTTCACTCCAAATGATGTAAAAGCGAACTTGTTATTATAAGTTCGAATATAGGTTCTGAAATGTATAGAATCATCTGTGTTGGAGGTAAACAACTTATAAAGCTGATCAGGAACATCATTTGTGGCTAAAGAAATTGTGTCATTCGCACAACAAAAGCCAGTTGTTTCATGGTGGAATCGCTTTGTTTTACAATATGTGCAGCACAGAACTAATGGTAAACAATATGCTTCAAATGTCACTACTTTCAACAACCGTCTAAATCCAGTAGAGCGATGATGCAGTCGGCCTATTTTGTTAAAAATTGAAAATAATGCAACAATCACAAACTTGTCATTTTGTTTGAATTATCTAACTAAGGAACTATTGCTAAAATAGTAATATTTGTTTGTTTCTTACCCCTACAAGGTGTCGTTATATTTGTTTCATAGCTTGACTGCTCTCGAACAACACATATTTCAAGAGACGAGGCTTCTTCAACGATATTACTATGAAGATCAGAATTCCGTTGTCTCTTTGATACTCTTTGAATAAGAGTGAAGTCTTGAACGTTGTCTATATGTTGGACATCATTATTTGGATATTGATGAAGAGTATTGAAATCATCATCTCCTAATGATGTGGATTCATTTATATGAATCGAATTTCTTTTGGATGTTTTTTCTTTAGCATATCTTTCTCTCTGTTTTCTACGGATCTCTTCCTTTTTCTCTTCTGATAAATCTCTATATAGGACTCTTTTTGCAGGTTGTTTTCCACGATCTTAAAAAAAAATGTTAAAAACTTAAATTTTATATAAATTTATTTTTAATTTTTTAAAATTAATTAAGGAATCTTACCATTTATCATTCTGTTAAAGAAGGAAATGATTGTTTCAATTGTTGGATAATGTTCTACACAAGCAAAATTAAATAAGTAAATAACAACTACTTGATGTGAAATACACACTGTGCATCTTAAATGTTATATATAATTCAATTAATTGAAACGTTGAATTAAATTAGTAATAACATTATAAAATACTACGAAAATGGAATCTAACAAAAGTAAATCTGTGAAACTTATTTCCCTATTACAATTAAATACCAACTTAAATTTAAAAGCAGGCACCAAGTAAATAATATAGATATTTATAATATAATATAAAATAAAATAAATGCACTTACAGGTATTTGAATTGAGATTGGTGTGTCTTATATATGTTGAGATATTTTGATGTAGAGAATAATCCCTATTTAGACAAAAATAATCCAAATAATAACAACAATGATTATTAGTAACAGACGGATTCAATATTGCGTTGCTAACCTAACAATAAATACAATTACAAACATTGTATATTTAGTAAGAATTAATAAAATATTGATAGGTAGCAACATTTAAATTTATATATAACCTATACACAAAAGATAAATAAACATATACAAATATCACTTTCTTTAAATGAGGTTTATCATAAAAAAATTTCACCTCTTAATTTTGGAGTTTATGGTTCATTTCTCTTTGAAATTCATATTTCATTGGTGGAATAATTTTTTTTTTTTGTAGAACTTGTTTTGGAGTGAATTGTTTTGGGGCTTCATTTTCCACTTTCCCTGTCAACAGCCTTACTCTCACAAATGTTTTTTTTTTTTTTTTTTTGACTATTTTGATATGTGAGTAAAATAATTATTTTATATGTATATTTTAATCTTCATTATTTAACTAAGATTTATTTGTTATTTTTAATACCTTTTATTTTACTTGTTGATTTACTAAGAATGAATAAAAACTCTATTAACATTTTAAATTTTTTTAAAGAAATATATAATAATATTTATACCATGTATAAATTTTTAGGTAATATAAATCTTAATTATATAAGATGACGTTATATTTTAATCTACATTCCTGATTAATATATGTAGATTTATCCTTATATGTAGATTTATATTTTATTTAATATAGGTAGATTTCGGACATTGTTTTCTTATTTAAAAACAAAAATGGGATGTTTTTCCTTATGTGTGCTGGGCTTTTCTATTTGAAATGGGTTTGTGTTTATAAATCGGGTCTCAAAAACCGGTCCGTATGATAAAGCATGAGACCGGGTCATATTTATAAACCCAAAAACCCATTTATACACCCAACGACACCGAAGCCCATTCTCAATCCTTCTTCAGACTTCCTGCCCTCTACCGAAACCTAAAACCATTTCGAGCCTTTTCTCTTCACATCTCGATTCTTCTTTCGACTTCACTTCAGTTTGAGCCAAGATGGGTTGGGATTCGACCTCCCAGGGTTTTCTCAAGCTCACCCATGTCTAAAATCTCATCTTCCCCCCCACCCCTCGCGCCTGGTCACCCCCAACCTTTATCTCTCTCTCTCTCTCTCTCTCTCTCTTTAGAAATCTTAGCATCCCTTAACGATATAGCCTCTCCTAGATTTGAGTTTACTTTTTTTCCTTCCTAATCAAACCCTAGATTCCTGATCATGACCATCATCGCCGACATCATCCTCGATCAGACCCTAGATTCCTGAGCAGACTTCTTCTTTTCATCTCTCTGCTTCTCTTCTCATTTGACTTGCCGAAACCCTAACGTCTAATCCCCGCTTGTAGCGTCGCTTCTCGCGGCCTATCGATATTTTACTTGGATTATTTTAATATTTATTACTTTATATTTTTTAGACATTTTAATCAAGGGTTTACTGTTTTACAGGGATGAATTTCATCTCGTCTCTCTCTTGCTCCCGCACTCATCTCTTCTCAGCGCGGATGGAAGAAACCCTACCTCTGTTTCGTTCATTTGGGTATGTGTAAATAGTTTTGCATTTAGGGTTTTTGCATTTAATTTCTAAGGGTTTTGTTTACTTTTTGTTTGTCATTCATTTTCTTGATGTTTATGCGTTCAAATATGCTAGCTTGTGTTAATGTTTTTGGCATCTCGTACTTCGAATTTTGATTTTGCAGGTTTGCTGGACCTCTGTTTCGTGCATTTGGGTATGTGTAAATAGTTTTGCATTTAGAGTTTTTGCATTTAATTTCTAAGGTTTTGTTTACTTTTTGTTTGTCGTTCATTTTATTGATGTTTATGCGTTCAAATATGCAATCTTTTGATGGGTTTGTACGTATTTTGATGGGTTTCTTGATGTGCATTTAATCTCTTGGCTGCTATGACAAAAATTGACAAAAGTTACCATCCTGAGGTATTAGAGTTTTCCCAATGATATTTGGTTTTCAAATATTGTATTGCTTATATATAATTGTTTCAATAGATCCACAAACGTTACATCAAATGTGCATTGTCAATGCTGGTCCTGGCTTAAAAAAAATGCTTTGGCTTGCTGCACAGAAGTTTCTTGATGCAAAGACCATGGCAAAGATACAGGTATGTGATATGTTTAAGTCTATTATTTAGCAATTTTAAATTTATCTGTGGGTGTTGTTAATTAGTTTTCATCCTCATGATTGCTAGGTATTAATTAATTTATTGTTATTTCTTTTATTAATTTATTTTTTTGGGTATAAATTTATCTGTGGGATCTGTTTTGATAGTATTTCATACTGTTTTTTAGTTTTTTTTTTAATGCATTTGTTTCAATCCATTTATTTATGTAAACAAAATGCAACAAAATTTGGAATGGACTTTTTTTAAATGTTAAAATTTGGAAATAGAGACTTTTTATCAAAATGTTAAAATTTGGGGTCTGTTTTGATAATGTCTCATAATTTGTGTTATTTAGCAAATTTAAATTTATCTGTGGGTGTTGTTAATTAGTTTTCATCCTCATGACTGCTAGGTATTAATTTATTTATTGTTATTTCTTTTATTAATTTATTGTTTTGGATATAAATTTATCTGTGTGATCTGTTTTGGTAGTGTTTCATACTGTTTTTTAGTTTTTTTTTTAATGCCTTTGTTTCAATCCATTTATTTATGTAAACAAAATGCAACAAAATTTGGAATAGACTTTTTTTAAATGTTAAAATTTGGAAATAGAGACTTTTTATCAAAATGTTAAAATTTGGGGTCTGTTTTGATAGTGTCTCATAATTTTGTTTATTAAATATTTTATTCATAAAATAGGCTTTTTTTATGTGTATGCTGCGTATAGATTATATATTTTTTATATTCATTTTAATGTATTTATATTTTAACCAATTATAAAAATAAAAATATTAATAAAAATATAGATGATTACCTTAAACCCACAAAAACTTGAATGCCTACCAGAAGAAGAAATATGAGTTCAATCTGAAACCAAAATACAGGAATTTAGAAACTGTAACCGAAATGATGGGGAATTTGTAACTTTCTGATCTTGGTTTTCTGTACTTTTGGGTATGGTTTAAATTTGATTTCTTTTCTTTTACTTTTCATATTGATTTGGATAAGTACATTGATGGGTTTCGATTTTTATAGGCATTTTTTCTAAAGGACTGCAAATTTGAGTTGCCTTACATCCCACATTATCTCATGGTGCAATGTGAGGGGTGCAAGGATTGGTAAGTTGATGTATATTCTTATTTTAGCATTTTTTTTTAGTTATTTATTCAAAACTGGTTTTTTGTCTTCTGTTTTGTTAATTTTTTTTCCTGCATCTTTGTTTTGTTATGTCTTCCTTAGAAAATCTCATATGTTCACATTTTCTTCAACTTTGTACTGTTTGAAGGTACTCAGATTTACCCTTTCACATCCCTTTTATTATTAAAAAAAATATTGTGAATAATTTGTTTTCTTCAATGTTAAAAATCATTTTACATCATGCCATAATTAATAGACACTTTTATCTACTTAGGTTCCATGTGTATGGCATTGGACAGAGATCGTTGGGATTTAGTGTTTGTATTCAGGTCAAGTCTGGATCTAAAATTTCAGTATGTTTTCTTTCCTTTAAATCCTTGTAGTTTACACTGATAACATGCACACCTACTGCACCTTTGGATTCATATATTTTCTTACAAGCTTGGTTTTTTGTACTTTTGGGTTTTGTTGAAATTTGAGTAGGTGTCTTATGTACCCGTGTTTTAGTTTTTTTTTTAATGCCTCTATTTCAATCTATTTATTTATGTAAACAAAATGCAACAAAATGATAGATTTATTTCTTTTAATCCATATTAAAAACATATTTTAGAAAACATAGAACAAAATAAAAAAGTGACTAAAAGTAATAAAATTGTAATGCATAGAATGGAATAAAACATAGAAGAGAATAAAATTCCACAATAATTTAGTTTATTTATTTAAACGCATATTAAAAAAATAAGATGAAGCTTAACAAAATTAGTAAAACAATACAAAGAAAACATAATTGAAGAAATGAAATAATAGATGAACAAAGATATAGAAGAGTACCTTAAACCTAGCAAATTTTGAGTCACTCCAAACAGCAACAAGATCAATATAGTCTAAACAAAAAATAAATTTAAAAAGAATTAGTAAAAATAGATGAAGTTTAAAAGAATTAGTAAAATTAATAATAAAAAAAAAGTTTCAAGAAAATTAAAAATAGATTAATAAAGATATGGATGAATACCTTAAACACAGAAAATTTTGAATGCCTTCCAACAGCAAAAAGATGAATACAATCTGAAACCAAAATGGAGGAATCGCCTAAAATAAAAAGTGACTAAAAGTGATAAAATTTTAATGCATAGAACGGAATAAAACATAGAAGAGAATAAAATTCCACAAGAAATTAGTTTAACAAAATAAGTAAAACAATACAAAGAAAACATAATTGCAGAAATGAAAGAACAGATGAATAAAGATACAAAAGAGTACCTTAAACCTAGCAAATTTTTAGTCACTCCAAACAGCAGCAAGATCAATACAGTCTAAACCAAAAATAAATTTTAAAAGAATTAGTAAAAATAGATGAAGTTTAAAAGAATTAGTCAAATTAATAGAAATAAATTTTTTTTCAAGAAATCTAAAAATAGATTAATAAAGATATGGATGAATACCTTAAACCCAAAAAATTTTGAATGCCTCCCAAAAGCAGAAAGATGAATACAATCTGAAACCAAAATGGAGGAATCGCCTCAAATCTTTCACTGCAAATTTAGTCTGCACTGAAAATAATGTTTCACTGTACTTTTAATATTTTGTTTGTGAAATACTCAATTGACTAAAAAATAACATATTAAACAAATTTATGCAAGATTAAAGTAAACTGAGGAAAAAAATTATAATATTCAAAAATCATAAAAACTACTGATAATTAAAAATTAAGAATCCTTTCATTTCAAGATTATGCTTTCTAACAAGGCAAACTGCACAGAGATGAAGGCCAGCTGAAGGAGAAAGAGGGAATTTCTGTGACTGAGAAAATGTTGTTTATATGTTTGTGTGAATTAGAGAAATGTAACGTTAATTACAGTAAATTAATGTCCATAATGTCCGAATGAAGGTGCTTTTAATTTTTTTGGAGAATTAGTAGGAATGAATGTGTTTTTAATTTTTTTGGAGAACTATAACGTTAATTAGACTAAATTAATGTCTAATATGTAGGATTTTTTTTTATTATTGTTAAATTCGATTGAAGGTGCTTTTAAATTTCCTGAACGTATAATTTCAATTAATGTAAATACTTTTGTTTCATGAGTAATAAATAGGGCATCTGGGAGTGAAGGTGTTTTTTATTATTCTGGAAAATTGTAACGTTAATTAGACTAAATTAATGTCTAAAATGTAGGATTCTGTTAATGTTAAATTGGAATTTGTACCATACGAAAAAACTCACATAAACTAAACTCCTGCATGTCTCCTATTTATTACTCATTAGACAGAAATTCAATGTATAATAACTTTCGGATGGAAGAATTTTAACAGAGTTAAATATAAGAAATCAGAATAGATTAAAGTTAACGGATCTGTTAAAACAAGAATTTCTGTTAGATAGGCTCATTATATATATAGATAGACTAGATAGAAATAACATGCAAAGCACGTTTATTTAATTTAATTTTTAATAAAAATTTAATTATTATTCATAATTAAGTAGATGATAAATAATTATATGTTTTCATATATTATAAAAAAAATTAATAAAAACAATAAGATAGTCTCATAAATAAACATAACATATAGTTTTATCAAACTTGTTTGAGATAATTTTGATTAAAGTTTTAATAAGAGGTTAGTTCAAGATATGATATTTTTTTTAATTCCAAGATGATAATTTAATATTTGTATTATTTTGTACGGCCTCAAAACAGAGGACATTAAAATATCTATATTTTTTTAGTTATGTGATTATTTTTAAGAAATAATATGAGTTTTTTGAAAAAATAAATTATATAGTTTATAATTTATATAAGAATGTTACATTATAATTTATAATTTATAATTTATATAAATTTATTTAATTATATATATTTCA
This sequence comes from Platycarya strobilacea, assembly GCA_036898215.1. NCBI lineage: Eukaryota > Viridiplantae > Streptophyta > Magnoliopsida > Fagales > Juglandaceae > Platycarya > Platycarya strobilacea. Next base: position 24,530,489 of record CM072550.1, read on the forward strand.
ATTAAATATCAAACATATAATATTAATTATATTTATTGCTTATTATTACCAATTTAATATAATTATAATAAATTGTCTATACCATATATTAACTATATATACCGTATATATAGTTAATTTAATAATTAATGCATTCATTTTAAAATTATAAATTATTTTTTTAAAAATTAAATAATTAATCATATAATAGGAATAAAATTTTCATGAATAAAATTAAACTCTCTAACCTATAAATTGTTATGAATGGTTTATTTCTATATATATTGTTATATTTATATATTCTATACTATTATTGTGTCATTTTATACTATTATTATTATTTTATATTTATTTTACATAAAATAAAATTAACAAATATGTCCTAAGTAGGAATTTTAAAATAGAAATTTCTTGCATTATTTATGGGCTTAATGAATTGTGTTTAAAGTATTTAGTGGTATTAAATAGATGTTAAATGAGTTTTAAATAGAAAGTTTACTATTGTAGAAAGTTAAAGAGGTGGAATTAATTTTAATGCCAAGAACATTATTTCAGTGAATAAATTTAATAATTGTGTTTAAAACGGTAATTCTCATTAAATGCAGTATTAATTTTAACAGAAACTGACGGAAAATGTTAACTTTAACGGAGAAACAAGAATTTCCATTAAAACAAGAATTTCCCTTTGATAGTCACTTTATATATATAAAGATATAAATATATATAAATTTTAAATGGGCGTTATTTTATTGTACTAAGAACAAATGTATTATTTCAAAGTGAGTTACGTTCCAGAGATACCAATTTTCTATATTGAACTTCATTTAATGTAATTAAAATACTATTATATTATTTTAAGTTAGTTGCTGTTTAATAATTTGAGTGATCCCTAATTGCACATGGGCAATTATATTAGCCCATAAACGGTGGTTTACAGCAAAATAAATTATGGTTTTAATTCTATAATAAATAAATTATGGTTTTAATTGTATAACTAAGTGTTAAATTTTTATTAGACTATATATGATAAGTTTACATGATTTTTTTTTTAATGTTAAGATCCACTACAAGAAAACTGATTATTTGGGATCATTTACTTCTAGCAAAATAACTATTTCCAACTAAATTGAGTTTGTTTTCATCGCAAATAGTCATATTCATTACAAATTATTGGTTACAAATGTCTTTTTTTTTTCTTTTTTATAATGAGGTATTATTGAAGATATTTTATGAGCTACTATTGTTAAAGAAATTTACGATTTCCTATTACATTATACGTTAGTAGTATTAAATTTAGATTCCAATAATAGTTTCTAGAGATACGAGTATTATATATGATCAAGTTAAGTTTCGAGATGAATTTATATTCTTTTGTTATATTTCTCATAAAAATTATGTTATAATAAGTTAAGAATATATTTATTGATTGGATTTTTGATAACTAAATAGATATTAAAGCTATTTTCCGTTGTATGAATTTAGGTAAATAAAGAGTTTTAGAAAGTCATTTTTCAAAGTTTAGTAACCTTTAGTGTTTTGTATAGGTGACGATTGACACTTACTCGGCACAATTATGGAAAGATTTAGAATGGTTATAGAGTCGAGATAAGCAGGGCTTATGCGAGACTTTATACCAACTGTTAGATTAATATTGACTTTTACATCAACTATTACATTAAGGTTGACTTTATGAAAATTTTGCATCTTTTCATTTGAAATGAGAACTTGGAAAAGACAATCTCAATCAGTTATTTGTATTACTCATAAAACTTGTATGAAAGAGAAAATACTTTATGACATGCATTATGTAAACATAAGCTGTATTTTATCATACTTTCTTTGAAATGTAAAAAAGAGTAATGATATTGAGAATATGAAAACTTGTGCATTGATTATAAAGATCTGGCTTTTGTTTTGAAGTATGAAAGAATGATCTGAATAAGCTTTGTACTTTATTTTCTAATTAAGCTTTGCACTCTATTTTCTGAATAAGCTTTCTACTCTATTTTATTTGACTATGGCATGAAAATTTTGGGCATGATATACTAGTTTTGTATCTGACTCTGTCTCTACTATGCTCTATTCTGTTTTGCTCTATATTGTTTAGGTTGGTACCAACTCCTCTATCTCTGAGTACATCCACTTTGAAAATAAGGAAGTTTTTATGTGAATTTTCCTCTGTGCACACTCAGAATCCAAGAATGAATGAAGGAAAGATTCACCTCTGTCTCTACCCAATTTGGCCATCGAAGATAGCACAACTCTCTCACGGGGGTTAAACATAGTCTCTATTTTGTGAGATGCTTTGTTTTAATATGATGATGATACTCAGTTTTATTATGTCAAAGTACTTTGGATTTTATATATTTTAAAATCGTCACTCTGTTACATTTGAAGATGTGTTTTGTTCTACTAGCTAATTCGGAAAGATATCTTTTGTCTACATAATATACACCAAAGTTTTGAATGCCACATTGGTGAGCAGATCAGTTAAGGCATTAGAACGAAATATTTCAATACCGGTACTGTTTTGTGTATCGTTTTGGAATAATCTATATAAAAAAAATTATATATATAAATACATATATAAATTATATTTTAAAATAATAGTCAATATATGAATAGATTATATATATATATACATATATATAAATAGTTTAGTCTGAATTAGAAAAAATAGCAAGAAATGAAAAAAAAATGTCAAAATCCTGTACGACTGGTATTTGAATCGGTATGAAACGGGTAATATACCTGTACCGCCCAACTGGTAGGTACGACATGTACCAGCCGATAAGGTATGGTATTTTAAATTATGCTATTCTCTGTAAATTTTTATGTTTGCACTCTGGTTTATGTTTTCTAGTTTTTGAGTTGTTAGATATTTCACCCCCTTATCTCCACAATATTTTCAGATGCTTTGGTTGTTTCAACTGAAGATCAAGAATACAAAGCTTGTATTAGGCCACGTGATCATAGTGGATTTGTATGCTTTGTTGTCTGGGTTTTTGGATGACTGTTATTTATTTTGAGACTTAGTGGCGCTCATAATTAATGATTTTGGGAGTAGGTGTTTAAAGTAATGAGATTCTTGTGTAATTAAGAAGTTAGAGTTTATATCAACTGTAGCTTCAAACGATTGTGCATTGATGGTAAGTCTCTCACTCTTATAAATAAGTATTCTTCTTATTTATAGTAGCCCTTCCTTTTCCAAATAAGTTGACATATTCAGAAGTTAATATGTTTATTAAGAACAGGTTTTAGACAATTCGAAGTACTTAAATCTGAGTGATTCTGAGAACTTGATTAAAACACCATATTTGACTGAAGCTTCACATCTTGAGATAATAGACTTTGCAGGTTGTACAAGCTTGCCTCTTGTCCACCCATCCATCCAAGTGCTCAAACAACTACAAGAATTAAGAATGTTTGGTAGTCGAATCAAACAACTAAGGAAGTGGTCGGTGGTTGATTTCTAGGAATAGATCACACAACTCTTCATAGCGGGCTTTTAGTGCATGTATGCAACTCTTCATAGCGGGCTTCTAGTGCATGTATGTGTGTGGAGATTGATCTCGCAATTGAGCCAGTGTAGGGTATCCCTATTATGGTGGCCAACAAGAAATTTTGGTTGGAGGCAAGATATGAAGACAATATTTTTATTATGTGAAATGCTGAAAGCAATGCCATATATCAATTGTTTGTAGGGTTGAATAAGGTTTTTCAAAAAAAATGTAAGGATGAGATCAGGGAGGCCAAGAAAGTCTAGCAAGAAAAACAAAAGCCTGTTAATGTTCAAGATGATTAGGTGAGATCTAACAGATTGAAAGAACAACAGAATCATCAAGTTGTGAATGTTGTGATGGAGGATGCAAATGCAATAGTGGTGGTGCAGTCTAATGATGTGCATGTTGTTTGTAGTGAGTAGGAGAGTGTGATTTTGCTGATTATAGAAGAAGATGCAAAGCTCAGATAGAATGGATTGTTGTCGGATTTTGGCAAGCTATCTAAACCTGGCTTGGTACAATAGTCAATGACGTTGAAGAAAAAATCTCTCTAGCACTATTGACAAACAAGTTCTGTGTGCTATGGATTTCGTGTGCATCCTTGTCCTTTGCAACGGGTTCAACTAATTTTGTGGACAAAGCCAACTGTTGGTTGGTGGAAATTAAATGTTGATGGAATTGTACAGGGGAGATCCGAGTACCTGTGGTGGTGGAGTGGTGCGTGACCATAAAGGGTTGCTACTTGGTGCATTTTCAAAGTAGTTTCACTTTGGCACCAACATTGAGGCAGAGCTGCGTGCTTTATTATAGGGGTGAAGCTTTGCAAAAGTATGGGTGTTCAAGATGGTTATTTTGGAATGTGATTTAAAGGTGATAGTGAACTGGTTCTTGCTCAATGCTATAATTTATGGTACTTATGGAATTTTTGGGATGACCTTATTTAAGAGGTTGAAGGCTCGACTTATCAAGTAGTTCATCAATTTCGGGAAGGCAACTAGGAAGTAGATTTTCTTGCAAGACAAGGTGAAGCTGGCAATATTTGTAATTATGGAATGGATCATAGCTTACCAAGATTATTGAGAGGTATCGTCAGATTGGATAAGTTGCAGCTTCCTACAATTCAAGCTAAGTAGTTGTTTTTTTTTTTTGGTTATTTAAGTTTTTTTTTTGCTCTGCTGCTTTTGTTTGTTTTGCTGTTTATGTGGTATTTGTTTAGTTTTTTTTCCATGATTTATTTTTTTAGTAGAATATAGGTGGATTTATTATTGTTTGTGTGGTATTAATGTCAAGCTTCTCAGATGGTGACAAGTGCAAATCTGGACGGCTATTATCTCTTGTAATAAAGTAGAAGCATTGAGGGCATTATTGACTTTTGCTGTTGTAATATATAAAGCCTATAGCTTCTAGAATACTATGCATATTAATTGCTTTTCATTTTTGCCTTTTGAGTCTATGAATTGAGAGAGGAATGGAGGGGTCGCGATTGAGGGTTTTCGCATGACCTAGGGTTAGAGTTTTTTGAGAAGGGGAAAACTCGTGTTGTTGCTCAAGATCTCAAGGATCAAAGCTTGTAATATTCATTGCAATTAATCAAAGATCTCCTAGTTGTTCCAGTCGTGGACGTAGATCATTATGGTCAAACCATATAAATATCTTGTATACTTGTTCTTGCATTTTTCTTTTCTTTATTCTTTACATTCTTGCTTTACTTTACTTTTATGATCAAGTTTGGTTCTGGTGATTCTAATCTTGCTGTTGAGTTTTCTATGTTCAGTAAAAGAACATATAACAAGTGGTATCAAGAGCTAGATTACGATGGGGACTCCTAAGTTTGACATCAAGAAGTTTACTGGCAAAAATGATTTCGGCCTCTGGAGAATAAAGATGTGAGCACTTTTAGTCTAGCAAGGACTTCAGGACGCCCTTCTTGGAGACAAAAAGGTGGTTTCCTCCTCCTTGGAGGAGAAACCATCTTCATTGTCCTCTGAAAAGGTGAAGCCTGAAATCTTCTAGAAAGCACATAGTGCTATCATACTATATCTCGATGACATAGTGGCTAATGAGGAGATAGCAGTAGGGGTTTGGTTGAAGTCGGAAAACCTATACAAGACCAAATCTTTAGTAAACAGACTCCATAAGAAAACTAAACTCTATACGTTTAAGATGACTTTAGGTATAACCATTGATGAACATCTTGATGAGTTCAATATAATTCTTCTAGATGTTGCTAATATATATTAGTGTAGATGATGAAAACCAAGCACTTATGTTATTAAGTTCTCTTGACTCAACTTACACTAATCTTAAAGAAACAATGATGTATGGTAGAGAGTCTTGCCTTAGAGGAGGTGTAGTCTATTCTGCGCACAAGAGAACTTCATAATAGATTTGAGGTAAAAGCAAAGACTGGGGAAGGCTTGAATGTGAGGGGAAGGTCTGATATAAAAGGTCAAAAAGGAAAGAACAATAGGTCTAGGTCAAAGTCTAAAGGCAAATAATTAAAATGTTTTGCCTCTCATAGAGAAGGTTATTTCAAAAAGGATTGCCCTAAAAGAAAACAAAAATTGAATGATAACACTAAAGAAGAAGGAAAGGCAACAATGGTCTTAAATGGCTATGACAGTGTTGAATTATTGAATGTCTTTGAGGTAGATTCTAGAAAGAAGTGGATATTAGACTTGTGGTATTATTTTCACATGTGTCCATTTAAAACTTGATTTGAATCTTTTACCTATTTAGAAGGGGTCATGTTATTTTAGGCAACAATAAATCTTGTAAATTTTAGGGAATTGGAGCTGTGAGACTAATCATTCATGATGGGCTTGAGAGGAACCTGATTTCTCTTAGAATTCTATTCTAGTCAGGGTACACCTTTAAATTTGAAAATGGGACCATAAAAGTCTGTAAAGGATCACTAGTAGTAATGAAGGAAATGTTAAGAATGAGTTATACACTCTAATAGGAAAAACAGTGATAGGTGAGGCATCACCTATCCATCACAGAATGAAAGATCAAGTCCTCTTATGGCATAAAAGATTAGGGTATGTTAACCAACAAGGCCTTAGGGAATTAGAAAAACAGGGTTTATTGGGAGACAAAAAACTTGGGAAATTACCCTTCTATGATGACTGTGTCCTAGTAAAATCTGCTAGAATTAGTTTTCAAAAGTCTATTCACCAAACTAAACAAACCATTGACTACATTCACTCTAACTTGTGGAGTCCTTCCAAAATTAGTTCTCACGCTGGAGCTAGATATCTTCTATCCATAATAGATGATTATTCTAGAAAAGTGTAGGTTTATGTTCTTAAATACAAAAGTGATACTTTTGGAAATTTTAAGGAATGAAAAACACTTGTTGAAACTCAAGTGGACCAAAAGGTCAAAAGATTAACGACTGACAATGGCTTAGAGTATTCGTCTACTAAGTTTAATGATTTCTGTAAAGTTGAGGGAGTAGCAAGGCATAAGACTATTAAGGAGATCCCTCAATAGAATGAGTTTGCTGAAAAGATTATTAAAACCATCATTGAGAGGGTGAAGTGTATGCTTGCAACCTCTGGTTTGCCAAAAACCTTCTGGGCAGAGGTTGTTGCCACTATAGTATATCTCATAAACAGGTGTCCCTCCTCGGCCTTAGGTTTTAAAAGCTCCCAAGAATTATGATTAGGAAAACTTTCTGAATATCATCATTTAAAAGTTTTTGGTGGTGTAGCATATACTCATTTTAAAACTAATAAATTAGACGCAAGGGTACTGAAGTGCATTTGTGTGGGATATCTAGAAAGGGTAAAAAGCTATAAATTGTAGGTTATAGAACCTGGTAAACAGAAATATATAATCAGTGGAGATGTTATTTTTAATGAAATGCAAATGGGAGGAAAACCTAAAAAACCTTTTGAAACTGTCAATTCACAAGCCTCCACTGATATTCAGCTTGAGGTGGAGCAACACTCAACCCCACACTGCAATAAGGAAACAGACATGAATAAATCTAAGAACTCAAGCTTAGAAACAAAAACCTTGATAAAAAACAATACCTATCTTCTAGCTAGAGATATGGAGAGGAGGATTATAAGACCTCTTCAAAGATTTGGACAAGCTAAATTAACATCTTTTGCCTTATCTATTGCTGAAATAGAAGTAGAACTAGAACCTAGGAACTTTAAAGAAGCCATGGATAGCAAAGAGGCTAATGGATTCTTGCCATATAAGAAAAAATGAATTCTTTAAATGAGAACAAAACATGGAAAATAGTGCCTAGGGCTATAAACTAGAAATTGATAGGGTCCAAATGGATCTTTAAAAGGAAGGAGGGCATTCTTAGTGTAGAACTACCTAGATACAAAGTTAGGTTAGTGGCTAAAGGGTTTACCCAAAGGGAGGGAGTAGACTACAATGAAATATTCAATTATGTGGTAAGACATAGCTCCATAAGACTTTTACTCTTTTTTGTAGCTTTTAATGGCTTACAATTAGAACAATTGGATGTTAAAACAGCTTTTTTTCATGGTCAACTTGAAGAAACAATACACATGCAACGACCCGAGGGTTTTAATCTATAAATCAATAAAAAACATGTTTGCTTATTAAAGAAATCTTTGTATGGTTTAAAACAATCACAAGACAATGGTAGAAGAAGTTTGATGCTCACATGATTCAAAATAATTTATGTAGAACAATTTTGATAATTGTGTTTACTATAAGTACTGTGATGGTAATCCAATATACTTGTTTTTATATGTGGATGGTATGTTAGTGGCTTGTAGAGATAAAATTCATCTTAATCAAGTTAGGTGTATGCTCAAAGCTAAATTTGAAATGAAAGAACTAGATCCTGCTAAAAGAATTATGGGAATGGAAATAACTAGAGAAAGGAATAAAAAAACTTCTCTACTTATCTCAAAAATCTTATATTTCCAAAGTTTTAAATAGGTTTGAAATGAATCTAGTGAAATTTGTTACTACACCTGTTGGATAGCATACTAAATTGTCAATCAACTAATCACCTGAAATAGATGATGAAATAAAATTTATGAACAAAATTCCTTATGCTAATATTGTTGGAAGCAGGATGTATACTATGGTTTGCTTTAGGCCAGATTTAACTTATGCAGTTAGTCTTGTAAGTAGATTTACAAATAAATCAGGAAAACATCATTGGCATGCTTTAAAATATATTTTTCAATATCTGTTTGGTACAAAATATTTATGGTTAAAGTTTGGAAAAAAAGTCCATAAAGGAGTAGGGTTAAATGGGTTGTGGATTTGGATTATGCTGAAAGTGTGGACATCAGAAAGTCACTTTCTGGTATGGTGTTTACTCTTTATGGTGGGGCTGCTAGCTAGAAAGTAAATTTGCAATCTGTGGTAGCTTTGTCTACCACTGAGGCTGAATACATAGTCATGAAAGAGACCCTGTAAAGAGGTCATATGGCTAAAAGGGTTGTCTCATGAGTTAGGTATGTATGATAGAAATGTCACAGTTTTCTGTGACAATCAAAGTACCATCTTGCTAGGAATCAAGTCTTTCATGAGAGATCAAAGCACATAGATGCTGGATTGCATTTTGTTAGGGATATCATTGCATTAGGGGATCAAATTGGAGTTGAGAAAATTCCTATAGAAGATAACCCCTTTGATATGATAATCAAAGCCTTGCCTACAATCAAGTTTGAACATTGTTTAAACTTGATTAACCTAAGAAATTGCTAGTACCCATTAGGGAGAATAATGAAAGAACATCAAATGGAGATAAAGACTTGTGCAAGGGATGAAAGCTTGCTTAGGTGGAGATTTGTGGCATTAATGTCAAGCTTCTCAGATGGTGACACGTGCAAATATGGATAGCTATTATCTCATTTATTAAAGCAGAAGTATTGAGGGCATTATTGACTTTTAATGTTGTAAAATAAGGCATGTAGCTTTTTGGAATACTGTACATATTAATTGCTTTTGATTTTTGCCTTTTAAGTCCTTGAGTTGAGAGAGGAACAAAGGGGGTGCGATTGAGGGTTTTCGCATGACCTAGGGTTAGGATTTTCTCAGAAGGGGAAAACTCATGTTGTTGCTTAAGATCCCAAGGATCAAAGCTTGTAACACTCATCGCCATCAATGAAAGATCTCCTAGCTGCTATTTCTACCGCGCGTGAACGTAGACAATTAGTGTCGAACCACGAAAATATCTTGTGTGCTTGTTCTTGCAATTTTCTTTCTTTGTTCTTTACATTCTTGCTTTACTTTACTTTTCTTGTCAAGTTTGGTTCTAGTGATTTTAATCTCTCTATTGAGTTCTTTGTGTTTGGTAACAGAACACGTAAAAATTTGTTTTTCTAATGCCTAGGATATTTTTTCATTCTTATTTGTAACTTTCAAGTGTCGTGCCTATTATTATGGTATTCTCTATCATGAGTGGCAAGCAATAAAATTGGAATATTTTCCCTTTTTTTTTTTTAATAAAAAAAAAAGGTATTCACAAATAGGTAATGGAAAGGAAAATTAAAGGAGATGGAGAGGAAGATGTAAGCTCCTCTCCGGCAAACTCGAATGGAGGGATTAGTTTTTTTCTAGAGAAAAGTTAGAAGGAAAGCGAACAAAGCTTGGGCAAAACTGACATTGAAGTGATTGTCTGATTAAGCCTTATACCAAACATTATTCTTCTAAATGTAGTGCCAATTGACCTGATCGTGTACCCCAAAAAGGTGCACTGCCTCTCCACATAACGTTCAAGTTATCAACATACAAAATGGGTGCCGAGTAGGGATGTAAATGGTCCGGTACGGTCCGAGAAATTTGTGGACCGATTCCATTCGGTCCAAGAATTCTCTCACTCTGGACCGGACCGAACAGGAGTTCGGTCCATACCGGTCCGGTCCAATTCTGTCCAGGGGCGGTCCAGTCCAGTCCGATCCGGTCTAGGGGTGCCCCATATGATTTACTGGGCTAAATTTAATCTAAAATTCTATAATGATCAAAAACTTTTTTGGCCCAAATTTAACTACTATAAATTATAATGTGTTAATATTATAAGAGTATATATTATATATTAATATGTTAGTATATATTATATATTAAGTATATTAGTAAATTATAACTAATAACACTACACATAATAATATGTTAATATATATTATATATTAATTTATATTAATATTAATATTATAATTTATATACTATTTTTATATATACATATATAAATATATATATATGTGTGTGGGGTTCGGTCCGGTCAGGTCCGGTCCAGGGGGAGAAATCCTTTGGACCAGACCGGATCGGACCGGAATTAATCGGTTCATGTAAAATTTGAACCGGACCGGACCGAATTCCATACGGTCTGGTCCGGTCTTTTTATATCCCTAGTGCCGAGTCCAAGTGTTCGAGTTCATTCAATGCCAATGCGGTGAGTCAGCTTTTGTTCTTTTTCTTTTGAAATTTGCTGCGATTAACATAATCTCTTTATGGGGGGTTATTGTACAGATGATGTATCGGTGGTCGTTGGGATTGGAATTCCGGAGTGGGTCCAGTACAAAAAGAGTATTGGCTCCTATGTAAAGATGGATTTGGATGGTAATATATTGGAAGGGAATGGGTTGTGATATTTTTATTGTTTGTGATTATAAATTCTGATGCTCTAAGGGACTTCAATTTCTTCGTTATGGAAGGGATCTTCTTTAAATTTTTCACATGTCAAAGTTTACATTTGGTATGGAGAAATGGATTTGAGAAGGAGGAAGGTTATGTAAAAGATTTGTACAACCTTATGTTTCAAACGGTAGACCGCTCAATCTTTTCATCTTCTCATGTTTGTGGTACGTCATGCGACCTCTACCTTTATCTAAGACTCAGATCTCTATAAAACATGCAGTTTAGTCATTTTTGCTTCTATATATTTTTAAGATGAAAAATATGATTAATGCTACGTGTATGGGAAGCGATCAAGCAATCTTCGACTGCATATTAATTTATTGATCAGGAACTGCGTTTGAGTATGTAGCTGTCAAACTCGGAGAATACTTTATATGGAACTGGGGCATGACAAATGAAGATATAAGATCATTTTTGAAGCATTAGCACATATGACAAATATGCATATTTGTAGTCGTGTCGTGTCAGTAAATTGTAGTCGTGTCGTATCAAGTAATAAGTATTAAATTATAGGATTGTTCTACAGCCACCACACATTTAATTTCCGCTTTTCTTCTCGGCTTGACATGCCTTGCTGTAGTGGCATTTTTTAATTTTCTTTAAAAAAGAAGGATTTATTTCTCTCATTATAGATTTCTTCTACATGTCTTTAGCATAGAACGACCCACCCAAAAACCTCAACCCTCCAAATCTCAACAGATCTCATCCCCTCCCCTTCGTCAACCACCATCCGGCACTGGCAATGAGGATTAAAAGATCCTTTTAGAAAGAGTACACTAGCAAAATATGTATCATTATTGTCAGTGGTTTGCTTGCTTCATGTTTACAGAGGAGGGGTAATGCAAAAAAATTTTCGTGATGGCACTTTGGAAAGAAATAGAATGCAGTGCACACGTCCACAGATAAGCCAGACTGCTGCAATATTTGCAAAGGCATGGCAGGATGCAGCCTTGGCTAGACAATTGAATGAGGAGGATGTTGAAAGAAGCTCAAAATCCATGGAAAGTTTGGCAAGAGGAAGGGCACAGCCTATGTGCTTCAGTCAATGCTGCGGTTGATGAGTTAGTATCGAGAATTTCTAGTCAAGGTCTTTATGGCAGCGATGGGAAGACGCACAAGCCGTATCTTGTAAGTGTGAAAAGAGTGATTCAACTGTGGGCTCTTCAATTACTTTGCACTGATCAGAGGGGAAATTTTTAAGGAAGGGGAAATTTTTTAATCTATTAAATCTTTTCACGGGGACTGCCACGTCAAGTGGAATGGTCGGGTGAAGCAGGATGTTGAAGGGGTGGGGGTAGTTTTTTCCTAAATCATTTAGGTCAACTCGAATCAATCCATTTAATTAAACAGATCAAATTCCAAAACTCGACCCGTTTAATTGACAGGTGACATGAAACAACCTGCTTATCTTTTATTAAGTTAATCTGGACACAACTTTTTAACCCATTTCAATCTCTTTCATATAAATGAGTTGAGCTTACCCATTTATTTAATTTTTAATCCAATTAATATAATTTCATGTATAATATAAGGTTAACTATATAAATAATTCACATTTATTGTAGGATTCATTAAAAGATATTTTACTATCTATATAAAACGGCCAGAATTAATGTTTAAGAAAACTAATATTTTCATAAGATAAAAGTAGATATTATTGAAAAGAAAAAAATTATTAGTTTGAGATATTAAGTAGTCAAATACTAATATTAATTTCACATATTCCTTACAACAACAAAAAGACATAAGACTAAATATTTATAAAACTTAAAAATAGAATTTATTTGCCATATGCGGGATTGATTTTAGGTTTTGAGAGTTATCTAAAATTAATTAATTAATTAATTAATCATATCTTATCGGGCCAATCCATTTTGATCAAACTCATTTATATTGAATATGAACCCGCTTATTTTGGGTTATGTTCGTATTGAGCTCACGGATGAATTTAAGAAAATATTCATTCTAAGGTGAGTGTTTGAGCAAATGCTAGAATGTGATCGGGACGTTGGTCCTTGCATTTTGGAGTTATATTAAACTCAATGTGGCATTGGTTTTGTAGGATGTTATAATTTGACATTGTCTTGGGATTTTAAGTTTGATCTATTCCAACTGTTTGTATGTGTTGAATGTAATTCTTATGGAACCTTTTTCCAAAATTCGATGCCATACAAAGAAACCAATTTGATATATAGCATGGTGGTGGATTTCACTTCCTGGTTTGGGCGCACTATATTTCATTATCCAATTCTGACGGTTGGTTGATGTGGTTGAATAAAGAGTCATTGAATCTAAGAGCTGTTGCAGAGGAATGGGATGATCAGCACGTTTGGGCATTTCACTCTTTGGTGCCTTTTTCTTTCTGATTCCCCAAGCAAGCATCTTTGCCCACTTACCGGCCTTGTTCGTAGGCCTAGCTCACTATGTAAGGAAATAAAACAAAGGTCTGTTGCACAGCAACGATGACCAAAACAGAGCATACAAGCTGGAAAATAATAGAGCAAAGGCGATGGAGAAGAAGATGAAATTTCCCATTTTCGAAATTGAATTGATATAGTAACAATGTGTGGTTATATACACAAATATCCTAACTGACTAACAAACCAATCCAGCCATCTAATGACATCTGTACACCTAAATAAATCAGAAAATACATGAAGAAACATAATACACAAAGAAGAAGAAATACGACAAGTTTATGCAATATTAAATGACCCGCAGCTTATCTTGCACTGTATCATCTAACACCCCCCGCAAGATGGAGAATAGTAATTTACTATTCCCATCTTGGAGAGATGTGAGTGTGGAAAATAGGAGGGCAAGGCTTTAGTAAAGATATCAGCCAATTGATTGTTGAAAGAGACATGTGTAGTAGTAATCTGTTCAGCTTGAATTTGGTCTCTAATTAAGTGATAATCGAGCTCAATATGCTTCATTCTCTCATGAAAAATCGGGTTGGCAGCAATATGAAGTGTTGCTTGATTGTCACAAAATAAGAAAGCAGGTTGTTGATGAGGAATTCCAAGATCTTGAAGGAGGTAATGAAGCCAAGTGAACTCAGTACATGTGGCAGCCATACTTCTGTACTTAGCTTCAGCTGAGGAGCGAGAAACGACAGTTTGCTTTTTGGATTTCTAAGATACTAAAGAATTACCAAGAAAGATACAATATCCTGTAGTTAAGTGACGAGATTCCGGGCAAGAGGCCCAATCTAAATCATAAAAGGCCTTGTGTTGAAAAGTAGATGAAGAAGGGAGGAGAATGCCTTGCCCTGGAGCTGATTCAATATATCGGAGGATTCTGTATGTGGCTACCAAATGAGAAGATGATGGACTGGCCATAAATTGACTAAGTAATTGCACAAGAAAATAGAGGTCTGGCCGAGATATGGTAAGGTACAAAAGCTTCCCAATAAGTCGTCTATAAATGCTAGGGTCAAAAAGAAGAATCCCTTCATCCTTGCTAATTTTAAAATTCTGGTCAAGAGGAAGTTTAAGGGGTTTACAACCCAACATGCCAACATCAGCCAATATGTCCAAGGCATATTTCCTTTGGGAAATGTGAATTTCCTTAGAGGATCTAGCAATTTCTAAGCCTAAAAAATAACGTAGGCAGCCAAGGTCCTTAATTTTGAATTTAGAGTTAAGAAAGGACCGATTAGTATCTATCAAGAGTGGAGAGTTGCTAGCCACAAGGATATCATCAACATAGACTAATAAAACTAGAAATGAGTCTCCATCATGCTTAGTAAATAAGCTACAGTCAGCTTTGGACTAATTAAAACCAAACTCTAGCAAGGATGAGGCAAGTTTGAAATTAAAACCATTAAAGAACAAGCCAACTCCTTCAAGGCACCAAGGGGTTTTGGCACACACAATGCTTCAAGTCTTCAACACTTCCTTCAATCAATCATACACTTAACTCTCACTCACATGAGCAATCCGAATCTCCCAATGGAGGAGGATTTTGAATTCCTTTAGGGACACACACACAAATTCTCAAATCCACAAGTGGTGTGGATTTGGCCTCACCAACACACAACTCACACAACAATCAAACAAACCACTTAAGAACATAAAATCATAAAATCACTCAACAAGAACTCACAAACACCAAAACACTTTTTATGAATAACCTTAAGATTTTTTTATAAATAAAATGAAAATAAATAAAAGGATAGATGTGGATCACTGATTCACGAATTGCACGATGATCCTCTTCCAAAGGGATTCACGAATTGCACCCTAGAGAAATCCAAGTGCTAAGCACCGAAATCCAAACCACAATGCTTGTGGCTGGCCTAACTCTTTTCCAAGAGCAAAAGTCTAATTCTCAAATTGTCCAAAAATCCCTAAAATGAAACCTAGAAAACCTATTTAAAGAGTCTTACAACTTGGAAACCCCCAATAGGTCCCTTATTAAAAATAGCTAATTACCAAATTAACCAAAGCAATAAAATAATAAAAATAACATAAAAATGGAATGAGGGAGGTGCCATTTGCATGGGCGGCCGTGGGGTACATGTGTCCCAAGGTGGACTTGCGTGCTGCTTCATCCACGCTCAAGCTTGTCTCGTGCTGTCTTGCTGCATGGAGCCTGGTGGTGCGTGGGGCATGGCTCTGTGCAGGGCCAACTGATGGTGCTCATGGCCATGTGCCATGCATGGTCTTGGTGGTAGGCATAGGGTCAAGCCACTTCGCTCTGGTGCTGCCCAATCAAGGTGCTCGGGCGGTGGTCCTGCATGGCCAAGGCTGAGTGCCGGGGTGGTGTGCATGCATGGCCTAAGCTGATGGTCTGGGCGCAGGCTGTATGGTGCGGGCTGGTGCCTGTGAAGACACGTCACTAACCTCGTTAAGTGGGGTTGTGGGGCGCAGTGATGCACGCAGATGCATGCGCACGAGTGCGCGCAGGTGAATGCACTGTGGGGCACGCCTAGGCACACACCAGGCTGTGCGCATGCACTGTGCGTGGCCAGTAGCCTCGTTGGGCACCTACTGCGTGTCGAGGCCTAAGCCAAGGCATGCCTGCAGGCTAGCCAGGGAACTGTGCTGGCCCTCTAAGGTCTGAGTCAAGGCCTGATCCTGGGCATCTCCTCTAGGGGTTTTGACATCCCCCCCCTTCAAGCACATCCTTGCCCTCAAGGATCTCATGTGAGTCACTCGACTCCCTATCATCAGTATCATCGCTCCCCTGACTCGTCTCCAACTGTGAGCTCCCCTCACGTCTACTCAGTGCATCTGCCACTCGGTTCTCCTTGCCTGGCTGATATATGATCTCGTAATCAAATCCAAGTAGCTTCACTAAAAACTTCTGTTGCTCGGGGGTCACTATCTTTTGCTTCATCAAGTGTCTCAGGGCTTGCTGGTCTGTTACAATGGTGAACTTGTGACTTAGAAGGTAGAGTCGCCATATCTTCACTGCATGAACAATGGCTAGCATCTCCCTGGCATATGTGCTCCACGTCTTCTTCATCGGCCCTAAAGCTTTGGAGATGAAAGCTATAGGTCTTCTATCCTGCACTAATACCGCCCCTATGCCATCATTGCTTGCATCGGTATACACCTCAAACGGCTTCTCAAAGTTGGGTAAGGCTAGTACTGGTGTCTAGATCATAGCTCTCTTCAAGTTCTCAAATGCTTCCCGAGCTTCTGAAGTTTACTCAAAGTTATCCTTTTTTCAAAAGAGAGGTAAAAGGCTTGGCATTGAGGCCATAATTCTTCATAAATCTCTTGCAGTAACCTGTGAGCCCTAAAAAACCTCTCATGGCTGAAATATCCTTGGGCAATGGCCAATCAACCATTGCCTCTATCTTCCTCTGATCAACCTTCACGCCCTCTCCTGAAATAAAGTGGCCTAAATATTCAAGTTTTTTCTCCATAAAGGTACATTTAGACACCTTTATGAAGAGGTGATGTTCCTCTATGATCCTCAATACTACTCCCAAGTGCTCTTTATGCTCTTCCACAGATTTGGAGTAGACCAAGATATCATAAAAAAACACCAACACAAATTTCTTCAACAATGGCCTGAATATGGTGTTCATCGCTACCTGAAAAGTAGATGGTGCGTTGCATAGCCCAAAAGGCATCACCAAATACTCGTAGTGCCCTGATTGTGTCCTAAAAGCAGTCTTGTGCACGTCTTCTTCTTTCATCCTGATCTGATGGTACCCTGCTCTCAAGTCAAGTTTGGAAAAGACACACGCCCCATGTAGCTCATCTAACATCTCATCTATTGTGGGTAGGGGAAATCGGTCTTTCACTGTCTCCTCATTCAAGGCCCGGTAATCTGTGCAAAATCTCCAAGTGCCATCTTTCTTTTTCACCAAGAGGACAGGTGAAGAGAAAGGGCTAGTGCTAGCTCGGATCAATCCCCCCTTCAACATCTCTTCCACTTGTCTTTCTATCTCTTCTTTCTGAAAGTGTGCATAACAGTATGGGGGAACATTGACTGGCTTGCTTTCATCAACCAACACAATTTTATGGTTGAAGGGCCGGTTGGGTGGCAAGGAGGTAGGTACCTCCAACACTCTCTTGTGATCCTTGAGAACCTCTTGGACTTCTTCGGGTAGCAAGGCCATCTCATCTTGATAGTCTTTATCAACTTTTTTCTCTAGGTCACAAACCGATCCCTCTCTTGTCAACACAATGGCAAAACACTTGGCTCCACTTTTACAAAGTTTTTCAAATGCTATGGCCTCACATGGCTGAATGTCACTAGGGTTCAAGGCTACCCATGTGTACTTCTTAGTTCCCACCTTGAACTCCATTATCATCTTCTCATAGTCATTCAAGATTTTTCCCACACTTTTGAGCCAAGCATTGCCCAAAACAATGTCTAATCCAACTAATGCCAACACATACAAGTCGGCACTAATTCTTACACCTTGCACATTGATCTTCACTTCCTTCATAATGGCTTTACACTTAAGCTTGTCACCATTGGCTATCTTCACTTCAAAGGGTGGAATGGTGTTTGGCCTTAGTCCCATCTTGTGCACCAAATTTGTGTTGATGAAATTGTGAGTAGACCCACTATCCACTAATAAGGAAACTTCATTTTTCCCTATCCATGCCATGACCCTCATGGAAGTGGGTGTTGAGACCCCGGACATGGCATGAAGAGAGATTTCGGCCTCCTCCTCCTCCTCCAAGGATTTGGCCTCTACCACTTCTTCCGCTTGGCTTGTAACTTCCTCAAATGCATCTTCATCAATCAGCACATAGGCTTTGGCCGAACTACACTTGTTCTCACGGTCTCATTTTTCTCCACACTTGAAACGTAGGCCTTTCTTGATTCTCTCTTGGACCTCTTCCCTTGAAAATCTCTTCAATTCATTAGAATTCGGTTTTGAGGTCCATTCATTGCTCTCTTTACCCTTCCAAGATGATTTGGTTTGCAAAGGGTTGACGGTTTTGCTCCCCACATCTTTCGTTGGGCGTTTCTCCAAAGAGAAACTTTCTTCATAAATCTCGGCCATTCTCATGGCCTCTTAGATTCTTGTGGGCTGCCTTAGCTTCACTTCCTTAGCCAACCATGGCTTCAATCCGTCTGCAAAGGTTCCCGCTAGTGCCTCCTCGGACCAACCCCAAACCATAGTTTGGAGTTGTCTGAAATCTTCCACATAAGTCTTTACTTTGCCTTCTTGCTTGAGCTTAGCAAGTTGGCCATGGTGGTTAATGGTGGGTGAGGGGCCGAATTGGAGAAGGAATTCCCTCTCAAATGCAGTCCATTTCATTCTTCTTCTCTCCTTGTCATATTGGTCACAGATCCATCTCCACCACTTACTCGCCTTGCCATCAAGATAATAGCAAGCGGTTGGCACCATCTCATTCTTCGAAACATCATATGTGTGGAAAAAGTGATCCACTTTATCCAACCACTCACAAAGATCTCCCCCGTTGAATCTTGGGAATTCTACCTTCGGTCTTCGGAGTCCCCGATCATAAGCCCGGTTTCCCCCTTCTTGGCCTCTTTCTCCATGTTGATGGCGCCCTATTGATGCTCGGTCATTTTGGGCATATGCTCCACCTTGATTCACTTCTTGATCGCCCATATTATGCTCTCTATAGTAGGGTATGTCCCACCTCTCATTTTGAGGTGGTTCATACCTAGGTGGCTCCATCCTTGCATCTTGTGGCTCTCTCACGTTGTTAGGACTTCTTGGTCTATCACCACCATCTTGTAGCCATCTTTCAACGACTACATGAGAATTCTCCACACGACCGGCTTGTCGATATGTGCGTCTTGGAGGATCACGCATACTATCATACACACTTGGGTCGGTGTCCTCACCATAGTACTCATCATCATACCTCGGGGCTTCTCTTTTTGCAACTCTCTCATGGTGTGCTTGTGTCTCCCGTTGCAAAGCTTCGATACTTCTACGTTGCTCCAAGGATTCACGGGTTTGAATGTTCATTGCCATGACCAAATTGGCAATGTTTGTGTTCATTTCATCAAGTGTCTTGTTGATCTTCTCGGTTTGACCCGCTAAAGCATCAATTCATTCCCGATTGGAACTCTCTTGACCCTCGTGGCTAGGTCCAACACGGCTCATGCTTGCACACTGTCTTGCAACTGGCTTGGACTCGGTGTTGCAACAAAAATAACTGTTTGGGGAAGCTTGGAATTTCGGCAATGGGGTGGCTTGGGGAGCTTGCTCGGCTTCTCAAGTCCAACCTTGAGTTGCCCACCTTCAAGGATGGACAACCTCTCTTGCACCTTCCGACCGTGGGTCCTCTACCTTTGGATGGTAGCCGACCCCTTCAAGAACCTACCCGTTCTCTTCCTCAACCCCCAAACTTCAACAAGATCAACAATATATTGTGCAAGAAATGTAAACAACGTCGAGGACCTCAGTGGTCCTCCCAACAAATTCACAAGGTTCAAGTTAACACATCGTTTACCTCATGGAGAAGTGAAAACTTCTCAAATACCACCAAGCAAGAGTCTCTTGAAGACACCTTGTGTGTGGGAAGCTCATAGATGCTCTTGAGTAGCTTGCAAACTTGATAGGGCTGACCTTTAGTATATCCAGGAGGTTTCCTCATATAGATTTCCTCTTTCAAGTCACCATTTAAAAAGGTATTATTTATATCAAAGTGATGTAAATACCAGCCTTTAATGGCAGCAATAGCAAGGAGGCATCTAACGGAGACAAGTTTGGCAACGGGAGAAAAAGTTTCATGAAAATCTATGACTTCTTGATGTGTGTAGCCCTTGACTACCAATCTAGCTTTAAGTCTCTCCACACTACCATCAGACTTAAATTTAGTTTTGAAAACACACTTACAATCAATAGCTTCTTTTCCCGGAGGTAAGTCTATGAGTGTCCAGGTTTTATTGTGTTCCAAAGCTTCAAGCTCAGCTTCCATTGCTCGAGACCAACCAAGATCCTTCAAAGCCTGCTTATAAGATGTGGGCTCGGTATGAAGTGAAATGGAAGAGGTGAAGGCTTGAAAGGAAGGGTTAAATTTATGATAAGACAAATAGTGACTGAGAGGGAAAACCTTACCATTTAAAATAGGTGCATCCTTGGAAGTCAACTAGTTAGGTGTAGATAGCAAAGCATGGTTGCAGTGAAAATCTTTTAGATAAGCAGGGGCTTTCCTGAGTCTGGTGGATCTCCTAAGGGGTTGAGGTGGTGTGATGAGAGATGAAGGAGGAGGTGGGGAAACTATGGGCAGGGAAGGAGGAGAGTTGCTGCCAGTGTTTTGCTCAGGACTGAAATTATGTGGTGAAGTGGAATTAGGTGTGGAAAAGGACTCAAAGCTGGAATTAGGAGTTGATGAAAAAACTGGTAGTGTAGATTCTATAGAGGGGGGTGTGGAAGATGTGGATTGGTGGAAAGGAAAAATGGACTCATGAAAAATAACATCCCGAGAAATGAAAATAGTGTGAGTGGTGAGATCTAAAAGTTTGTAGCCTTTAGTCCCAAAAGGGTACCCGAGAAACACACATTTTCTTCCCCTTGGATCAATTTTTTGTCTAGGGTGAGATAAGGTGGCTGCAAAACAGAGAGAGCCAAAGACTCTCATGTGAGCATAAGAAGGTCGTTTTTGAAAACGAATTTCATATGGAGATTTATCTTGTAAAACCGGGGTGGGTAACCTGTTTATTATGTAAGTGGTTGTAAGTACACAGTCACTCCAATATGTCAAGGGTAAATTTGATTGAGATCTAAGGGCTCGGGCTATATTGAGTATATGTTGGTGCTTCCTCTCAACAATATCATTCTCTTGAGGGGTTTGCACACAATTTTTGTTGTGGATGATGCCTTTATTATTGAAAAAATTGGTCATGGAGAATTCAGCACCATTATCACTTCTTAGGATTTTTATTTTGAGTCCAAATTGAGTTTCCACCAGATTGTAAAAGGATTCAATGCAGGTTCTAGTTTTAGATTTGTTGGCCAACAAATAAAGCCAAGTTGAGCGGGAAAAGTCATCCACTATGGTTAAGAAGTATCATGACCCATCATGGGCAATGGTAGGGCTAGGACCCCATAAGTCACAATGAATAAGCTAAAAAATCCTTGAGGAAAGATGAGTGCTATCATTAAAAGGTAATCTATGAAATTTTTCCAATGGACAAATGCTGCAAGGATTTTCTAGAAAGGAGTTGATGTTTGATATAAATTTGTGACCAGGGGGTATTCAACCAACTTATAGCATTTGTCAACAGAGTGACCAGTTAAATGACAATGTGAACAAGTAGGGGCAACAACATTGCCAAGCTTGAAACAGTTATACAAGGAATATCCAGAAATTTTGCAGTGGGTGCAATAAGGACGATCCTTTTTAGAAGGTGGGTTTGATTTTGAGATATGTTTGGAGGGGGGATAATATTTCTTAACGGCCATGGCCATATTGTCAGGGGAGGGTACAGTGGTTAGTATCTGATGATGCCTCTCTTGTTGTTGGACCAGAGAGAAAACTTTGGTAATAGATGGAATAGGATCCATCAGCATAATCTGGTTGCGAATTGGGGAATATGAATCATGGAGACCCATTAGAAATTGTAAGACACAATCTCACTAGTATTGGTTTGAAAGGATTTTTGTGGATCCACAAGTACAGGCAGGTAAGAGATCATAAAGAGAGAGTTCATCTCAGAGTGTTTTAAGCTTGCCATAGTATATACTCACAGAGTCGTGCTCTTGAAGAAGACTAGAGAGTGCCTTCTTGAGTTGAAAAATGCGCGGGCCATTCTAATGAGAGAAACGTTCCTCCAGATTCTTCCAGATGGCTTGAGCATTATTAATGAACACCACACTGGTCTTGATGGATAGACTTATGGAATTTTGAATCCATGAGACCACCATATCATTACACCTCTTCCATAGATCGAGTAGTGGATCCAAGGGATTGATAGGTTGCTTCAAAGAGCCAGTGATGAAGCCAAGCTTATTCTTGGCCTAGAGAGCATGATGCATGGCACGAGACCATGTGGCATAATTTTCGGAGCTGAGGAGCTCAGGAACGAGGGTAATGGCTGGGTTGTCTCCAAGGTCCAGGCGAAATGGATTGGAGGGGTCTACGAGGTTAAAAAAATAAGGGAGGGTGTGGGTATTATTGTAGTTGAATGGGATTTTAGGATCGGGTGAAGGTGGTGGAGGGTTGGGTAAATTTGGTGGAGGGTTAGGGCGTGGGGAATTAGGAGGAGCTGAAGGTTAGAGGTAGATTCTTCCATCGAAATTAACTCTCGCTAACTCTTGATACCATGTAAGGAAATAAAACGAAGGTCTGTTGCACAGCAACAATGACTAAACAAAGCATAAAAGCTGGAAAATAATAGAGGCAAAGGAGATGGAGAAGAAGACGAAATTTCCCCTTTCCAAAATTGAATTGATACACTAACAATGCGTGGTTATATACACAAATATCCTAATTGGCTAACAAACCAATCCAGCCATCTAATGACATTTGTACACTTGAATAAATTAGAAAATACATAAAGAAACATAATACACAAAGAAGAAGAAATACAGCAAGTTTATGCAATATTAAACGACTTGCAACTTATCTTGCCCTGTATCATCTAATACACTACCCCACCTGACGGATTTGTCTTATAGGATACTGTTTCAAGTTGTAAAACGGCTTCGTTACTATTATAAAAAAAATCGACTTTTTAAATGCTTTTTGCGGCAACAAATATTCACTACAAAAAGTCCAAAATTCACCGCAAATATCATATTCTAGTGATTTTTAGAGCACCGCATGTTCAGTACTATTATAACTCCGCTAATAAGTTCAATTAGTGAATGAACTAAATTGCCGCATCAAATAAATCTTTTTCAATGATGCTGCAAATATGGTGAAATTTGTTGCAAATGAATCTAATGTTTCATGTAAAAATTGTTGAAAAAATATTTTTGCGGTGATATAAAACTAATAGATGCCGCAAATATCTTGTATTTTGCCACAATAGCACTTATTTGTAGCGAATTAGTTGTCGCCGAGAAAAAACAATAGTCTCATCTTTTTTCGCATAAAATTTGCTGCAATTATTATTCGCGACGAACGTCAATCGTTACAATAAGTATTTTTCCACGAAAACCATCCTTTTGCAACGACTTTAAGTCGCTGTAATAATCTTATAGAAAATAAAACACTAGTGAACTAGTATTTTATTGCAATACATTATAATGACTCTTATGATAGCTGGTTATTATTCTAAGTAATGACTACCAGAACAACATCCACAAAAATAAGTTAACTATCACATAAAGAACCCATAAAGATATGAAGCAAACCTAGGCAGAACCAAGCAAGTTTGAGGAGACTTCTTTGCACTTCAAGGATGTTCAATACATTTTATGCAACAAAGACTGGTGAACTAAATTCTCAAATGAGGTATTTGTAAATAAATTTAACATAGAAATGAGCAGAATTCTCTAATGAAAAATTATAGTAACTAACTCATTAGCATAAACTAGAATGTATTTTTCATATGCATAAATATACAACATTTACTAGATGCAATACAAAATAATCTTATACCACAATTATCAGCAGAAAATTCAACAAAAAAACTTTTAATATCAAAGAAAGCAACTGAACTCAACTCAACTAAACCTCATTTCAAATCCCATATAAAACAAAGCAATGAAGAAAGAAAATGGATTTTAAAGGAAACCATAACATTGTCAACACAACTAAGCCTCATTCCAACTCTACATGATCTCTAGCTATAAGAGAAGTACAGAAAAGTATATTCTTTATGAACTACAAGTCTACAACATTTGATTTATTTCATGTTTTGTTGATATCTTTCCTTTCCATGATCAATAATTTTCCTGCTATATATTTATCATCATTGTAATGAAAGGAAATCTTGTTCTTCTAATAAGAGAAAACATGTGATAATTTACATTCGCTATTAGTTGTGGAAGGACACAGCTCTTTCATGTGCAACACTCTGTTTCTGCTAACCACATTAAAACTAGCCCAATTGAAGACAGTAGGAGAAGCCCATATGACAATTTATAAAAACTGATCTCTAATCTCTATACATTCAGAGCTAACTTGTTTTGTATTATTTGAATTATACTTTTACTTTAAAATACTTGTTTCGAGTTAAAACTAAAACTAAGAAGGGTAGTGAGATGCTGGGAGTTGACTTTAGAAAACAATACAACTCAAAACGGAATAGAACGTCTTCTTTCTCACAAAATCAATTTCCAAAAAGACGTCATTTACAATGAGCACAATCTAACCATTTAGCTTGCAAATTTTTATGCACCGAGGAGCCAAACAGATCAACAAATGTGCTGCCAGTGCTTGGCTTGAGAAATTAACAAGATCTAAACAGAATTCAGCTTATGACATGATTTTGTAAATAATCTGAACAAGCCTCCACCAAGTGAATCTCAATCCAAGCCAAAAACATTGATAATTTTATATTCTATCTAATGACAATTATATGGTTCAAGAAGGCTGAATATGCATCATCTTTCCTGACTTTCAATGAGGAAAACTAGATGCAAAAGGAAAGAATAGCATCAGAACAAAAACCCACTAGAAATTATTGTCAAACTAGGTCTTATCACTATTTTGTGTTCTAGGCATCTCTTACTCTAAGCCAGTAGTGATAAGAATCAAATTGATAAATATCCACAAATAAAATATCAAAGCAGTTAAAATGCATGGTTTTTACATGAAAGAGCCAACACGATTCATGGTAAAAATTAACATGAAGAGAAACCAAAATCTGGCTTTAGACAACAGCCGGTCTTGTTTTTCCTGACCAATAGCTCCAGATTCGTTGGAGGTAGCTCAATACTTTCTCTCAAATCTCTGATCTGATTAGATAAGCCACCAACAGCAGAGTAGCTAACATTAGCGGGATCTTCATGCACCATTTTCTAAACAACCGGATCAGCCTGCCAACTCAAACAAACAACAATTCTGAACAAAGAGTTCTACAAGATCACCACTAGATAGTCAAACCAGCAAACAACATTGCCATCCACCAAAGTACTTTCAGTTAGCATCACAATTTAAAGTGGGACAGACTACATAAAAGTATAAATCTAGTAACCGAGCCCCACTAAGTAGCTGAAGACACACTTCTTGAATTTTACAGGCCTTTCCGAGGAGAATTGTGGCCAAATCATCAGATTTTTTATGTTTGTTTTATTTTCAAGGTACTTTGATCCTCCTACACCATTTAAACAAACAATATATATTAGACAGTCATAAATAATCTTCTCTACCTAAATTCCATCTTCTTCGACTCGCTTGTGGTCTTGCCACTTTGTAAATCAACAGTAGAATCATTTTCATCAATATAACTATAATCCATTACATGAATAGTCTCTTTAACTAACCCTCCAACCGTCTAATACCAATAGACCAAATTAAAATGTTTACACAAAATTAGACACTCTAATATAAAAACCCAAACTTTCACTAGGGGATAGGAAAACCCACAAAGGCTTTTGAGCTTACTGAATGCCATAATCCACTAAAAGCTCGTAATTCAATGGATCATATGATCAGTTGCAGCCACTTTTTTCGGGACAAAAAGTGAAAAACTGCTGCAAAAGCCTAGTCCACATATTGCGACAAATTTTTTCATAAAAAAAAAAAAGAACAAATCGCCAAAAAGCCACAAAAAACCATTTTCAAACTCGATATAAAAACTCTGCGGCGACATCAAAATTGCCAAAATTGACAACTTATTGCACTGATTTTATTTTCAACAATACACAAATTGCTGCAAAAGACCATTTTTCTTGTTGTGAATAGTAGTTGCCAACTTTTGTAATCTTCAAAAAAGTAAATTAGTGGACAAGGTTGGGGGTGCAAAGAAGAGGAATTGCAGCTGACCGTGAGAACCTCTATGATCCCCGTGAAAGAAAACTGCAGTTCTCTGGCGACAACCACATACAAAATGAGGAATTTACATTTACTATTTGCATGATTATGGATCGAAGACCTGGAATTAATGATTAGTGCTATTTATTACAAATATTTTTATTCCTTTTGTATAAAGTCTGATAGATGTAAAGAGTAGTGCTAGAGTCACAAACTGTGGTCCCGAATGGGATCCACCTAGGCTAAAAATTTTCTTTTTTATGTTTTGGTTTTAAAAAAAATATATTTTTAATCATTTTAATATTATTTTTTTAAAATAAAAATGTACCACATCATAATAAAACACTTATTTAATCATTAAGTAAAAAAATAATAATAATAAATTAAAATTTATTGAAATGTGACTTTGGAGAGTGACTTTAGCATTTCTCTTACTATAAATAGATCATTCCTGTGTAAATGTACAGTAATCTTATATTTCTTAATAACATCTCGAGGTCTTATTCCAGAGCCTTCGTTTTTCCCTTTCTTCTACTCTGCTAGGTTAGGGTTTTGCCTTGATCTTCATACAAGGCTTGAGTTTTACATTACTTGTAAATTATGGTTTTGATTGGCCGCGTTTAGATTCTCTTGTTTATCTTTTATTCTTTTTAATTTGTTTCTTGTTTGTAGGATTTCGCAAAATACTTGCAAACTAAAAAATATAAATGTGGATGATGGGATCATGTTCACTGATGTAAATACTAGACTGGAATCTCATAGGATAATATTGTAATGATCTGGAAAGCGAGGGTGTAGGTAGCTATCATTAAGGTGTCGTTTGGATAGTGGGTTGAGATTATGAGATAAATTATGATAAAAGTTGAAAGATGAATAAAATATTATTAAAATATTAATTTTTAATATTATTATTATTTTGAAATTTATAAAAGTTGAATTTTTTATTATATATCATATGAGATTTGAAAAAGTTGTAATGATAAAATAAATTAGACGATATGAGTTGAAATCATCTCTTAATTCAAACGGGGTCTTAAGTAGGATCATTAGAAAGTAAGAATGATAAGTTGAGTTGCATGTGGAGATTGGTTTGAAAACTGAGAATCGAAAAATAGAGAGTTACCTTGACAGATAGTTCAAGTAAATGTTAGACAGAGAGTTCACTCAACGCACGCTTGATATTCCATTCAAACGAAGGATAGGAAAAGAGTGATGCATGCTCGACACGCCGTTTGAACGAATATCGGAGAAAAATGGGATAAACTAATCTTTGGACTTTCATTTGCTCTTTTGTGAAAAGTTTTCTCAACAATACCGCTTACGTGGGTGCATTTATCAAGATGTGGATTTTGAAATCTTGTCTATTCTTATATACTACGAGTTTTAATTTCTTCCTTTCTGCATTATTCAAAACGATGACAATGACTATGAAAGTAATCGACGACTTGCGAGTAGACCGCCATGTTGATGGATCATGTTTCAATTCCAATTTGCTAATTTTAAACAAGGAATATTATGGTGGAAGGGCAAAATCTCTTGGTTTACATACGTGGATGCATCCGCTCACGCCCTTATATCGAGTCTTAAACCGTCGATGTACATGACATGAGCAGTTGTGAGTTCCCACTACGTACACTAATTATTAATTACAATTAGAGTGATTAATATGAACATGATTTCATATGTCTAGCTATCAATATTTCTGAAAAACTCTTGCCTTGTATATTTAAAAATCCAAGTACTTGTCTTCTTCGTCCTGTGCAATTATTACTACTTGGTTGTCAGAAAAATAAAATAAAATAAAATAACCAAGTATAGCTAGGATAACACCTTTGCGCAAATTTTCGCTTTGCGGATCAAACTGACTAGTCTTACGTGTATCTTTTGTTCTACTTGCATGCAGCATGATTGTATCGAGATTGTTTTCATAAATAAGATTAAATAAAATTAAATAAATTGCGATAAAAAATTAAAAGTTAATTAATAAAATTTTATTATAATATATTTTTTAATATTAATTTTATTTTAAAAATTAATTACAGAATCAAATTATTTATTTTATTTTATATAAAAATTTAAGAAAAATTGTGATCATTAAATAAAATAAAATGAAATGAAATTTTTTGTGAAAATAGTCGAGAACTCTTTAAGATGATTAATGCTCGTTTTGACAAGAGATCAGCTAGATCAATTCTTACGCAAAGGGATGCAAAGTTTGAGGTGTGCTGAAAGCGATTGCCTCTTCGGCTGGTCAAAGACCTAAATGCCCCAGATGAATTTCTTCGACCTTCTCGTTGCCAAGTCAGTCAACGTCTGACATCAAATTTCAAACCTGTAATGGGGAAGCTTTAATTCCTATATTGTTTTTGTAAACAGCTTTACCTGATCATGAATTTTCAAATCTCATTTATTTTTATAACTATTTTTAACTTATATCATTTTATTTAATTGTTATATTTTTTTTTTATTTTCATACAAATCAAATTAATAATTTAACTTTTTCAAATATCAAAATAAAAATAATATTAAAAACACATATTTTAACAATTTTTTTAACTTCCAATGTATGTAGCCACTCTAAAGTTACTGTTGCTAAGAGCACTGACATTAAATTGGCTAAAATTTTTCTTTAAATAAGTATAAATTAGCATATATATTAAAAAACATTTGTTATATTAGATCAATAGTAAAAAAAAATGTAGAAAAATAGAATAAAAGTATTCTTATTTTAAAGAAGTGAATAGTAAATTTAAAGTTCTCTTCAAAATAAGATTATTTTTATTCTATTTTTCTCTCAATTATTGATCTAATATGATGAAAACTTTTTGATATGTATACCAATTTGTATTTATTTAAAAAAAATTAGCCAATTCAATATTAGTGTTCTAAGATCGAAATAAAACACTTACGAAACCATGTGATCAATTTCTATATATATATTTTTTTTTGTCTTTTGAGGTACTACGTGTTTTAAGTCTTTCCTTTCGCATAAGTAACGTTAACTGAAGTATGAACAAGCAGAAAGACTTTTGAGTTGGCCGCAAATACAATAGATGATGTTGCAGTACTTATATCTACTTGGAGGTTTTCTCAGGTCTACCAGTACTCGATGGCCAGCTTCTATATAGAACTCATGATCTCTTCAGTGTTCTTCTCATAGTCTAAGCCCGCAAATTATAAGCAATATTCCCTTCCACAATTAAGCCTCTTAATATCTCTCGGATGGTATTAATGGCCACTCAAAACAGAGAGAGATCGAGAGCCCTTTCATCTTGTTCAGAAAAAAATGAAAATATCAGAACCTCTTCCTCATCGTACTCTTCCACAACAACTCGATGGAAGCACGATGTTTTCCTTAGTTTCCGAGGCAAAGACACTCGCAAGAGTTTTACGGATCATCTGTATGTTGGTTTAAAACGAAAAGGCATTCTCATCTTTAAGGATGGTGAAACACTCAAGCGAGGAGAATTCATTTCTAAAGAGCTTTTGAAAGCAATTCGAGAATCCATATACGCAATCATCATTATTTCGAGAAACTATGCATCTTCCGAATGGTGCCTCATGGAACTTGCCGCCATCGTTGAATGGGCTAAAAAGACGGAGCTCACAATTTGCCAATTTTCTATCACGTGAATCCTTCTGATGTAAGAAATCTGACAGGGTCTTTTGAAAAAGCTTTCGCTGCCCATAAAAACAACCCCGAGGTTGGCATCAAGAAGATGCAGAAGTGGAAAAATGCTTTCCGGGAAGTCGGCAATATTGCCGGATGGGCTTTACATGACAGGTAACATTTCATTGTCGCCTGCCAAACATAAGTTGGAAACTTTGAGAAAATTACTATTATGAAAATATTTTTATAACCACAAATTAAGATTACTAATCTTACAAACTATGGATTGAATCCGTCAGATTATAAAATTAATTTTAATATAAAGCAGATCTAACATTTATCTTGTCTGGTCTGAGGCCCCAAGATTTGCTAAAGAGAAAACGTATTGTTTGTCCCTATTAATGTTAGAAGACACAGGCCAAGCTACAGGTTGTATTGCACAAGCTTCATTACATTCTCATACCATGACTACAGGTCATTGTACATGACAGTAGGATAGATCGTGGTTTTGGATAGTTAGTTAGCACTGTCCTTTTCTATATAAAGATGCCCTTTCTGTGACCTGTAAGCAACAATTCATGAATTTAAGAGAAAAACCAAGTTTCCTTCTCCATCGACCTCCCTACAAGTTTTATTGTTGTTTTCTGCTTTCTTATGATTAATGCCTCGTAAATAATATTATTTGTCTATCAATTTACAGGTACGAATCAACGTTCATCCAAGAAATTAGTGGACATATATCTCGTAAGTTGAATTGTAGATTCTCACGTCATGATTACGAGAAACTTGTTGCTATTAACTCCCGTTTAGATGAAATGTTGGACTTACTGGATATGGAATCGAATAATGTTCGCTTCATAGGAATTCATGGGATGGGTGGCGTTGGTAAGACAACTCTGGCAGAAATAATTTATGATAGAATTTCTTGTCGGTTTGAAGGAAGTAGCTTTATTTCTTGTATTAGAGAAGAATCAAGAGCTCATGGTCTAGCTTCTTTACAAAAACAACTTCTTTCTATGATAATGCAAGAAGAAATACATATATGGGATCATCACCAGGGAATCAAGGTGATAAAAACCAGGTTGCGGAATAAAAAGGTTCTTATCATCCTTGATGATGTAGATAGTGAAAAACAACTAATGGCGTTATCAGGGAGTCGAGATTGGTTTGGTCCAGGGAGTAGGGTGCTTATAACATGCAGAGA
Source organism: Platycarya strobilacea (assembly GCA_036898215.1). Taxonomy (NCBI): domain Eukaryota; kingdom Viridiplantae; phylum Streptophyta; class Magnoliopsida; order Fagales; family Juglandaceae; genus Platycarya; species Platycarya strobilacea. The sequence continues at coordinate 24,561,755 of CM072550.1, forward strand.
TAGTCATCTGTTGAGAACACATGAAGTGAATGATATTTATAAGGTTGAGCAGCTTCAAACTGCTGAAGCTTTGCAACTCTTTTGTCTGTCAGCCTTCAAACAAATCCATCCAAGAGAGAATTGCAAGGATCTATCGATGGACTTTGTGATTTATGCTCAAGGCCTTCCATTAGCTCTTAAAGTTTTGGGTTCCTTCTTATTTGGGAGAACAATAGATGCCTGGAAAAGTGCTAGGGATCAACTAGAAGCAATTCCCAATAAAGAAATTATGAACATACTTCAAATAAGTTTTGATGGGCTGGAGAATTTGCAGAAAGAGTTGTTCTTGGATATGGCATGTTTATTCCAACGATGCAGGCTAGATAACGTGTTTTTGCAGACATTAGAAAGTTTTGGTTATTATCCCGGCATCAACATCGACGTTCTCGTCGACAAGTCCCTCCTAATCATCTCCGATGGAATGTTGTTCATGCATGATTTGCTTAAAACAATGGGCCAGGAAATAGTTCGTCGCAAATGTCTTGAAGAACCTGGACGACGCAGTAGACTTTTTCGTCACGACGATATCTTTCATGTATTGAAGAATAATACGGTAAGTTGATTTGTCTCGACATTAATATAAGAGTAATGTTGGTTACAAACTTCAAATTTACAAGCTGACTTACACAAACTTTTTGTAAAAAAGCAATACTATTTATCATCCCACTCTACATATCAATCATGCATGTAATTTATCATTTTTACCCTTCTATATAAATGGACGTATTGATATGTAAATATGTAACTTTAAATAGAAAGATAAAAATAATAAATCATATATTGGTGTGCGGTCAGGATGATAAGTAGCTAGCGTTCCTCTTTGTAAAATTGTGGGTCTCATCAAGAAAAAAATAAGTTTTTACAGTTTACCATATAAGTGAGGTCTACTTTTTTATAAAAGAATTGTGCATTTCAAACTTATATATATTAATTCTTCTAATAAAAATAGGAATATTTGGATTCTAATTCTTCAGGTCAAAGATTTTTCCCACACCTGCTAATCAGTTGTTCTTGGTTACTAGGGAACTGAAGCAATTGAAGGCATAGTCTTGGATTTTTGTCCTGAAACCAAACACAGATTCAATACCAAAGCATTCTCAAAGATGAGAAAATTGAGATATCTTAAAATTTATAGCTCACCAACTATAGATTGGCATGGAGATCCTTTAAAATCCATGCCAACCTATGAGTTGCGATTCTTACATTGGTCTGGATATCATTTGAAAACCTTGCCAAGCAATTTCCAACCAAAAAATCTTACTGTACTGCGCATGACTTACAGCCGCATCAAACAACTATGGAAGGGATCGATGGTAAGTTTTTTACTATAAAGTTATAAACATGTATTAATCTTAATATTCCCTTCCTTTTCTAAATAAGTTAATAAAATCATATTTTGACCCGATTAACTACTTGTTTATAACAGGTTTTAGGAACTTTGAAGCACTTTAATCTGAGATATTCTGAGAACTTGATTGAAACACCAGATTTGACAGGAGCCCCAAATCTTGAGGAAATAATCCTTTCAGGTTGTAAAAGCTTGTATAAAGTCCACCCATCCGTTGGAGTTCTCAAACGACTAAAAAAATTGATTTTAAGTAATTGCATATGTCTCAGAAGACTTCCAGACAAGTTCTCATGCTTGGAATCTCTTGAATATATGAGTCTTATAGAATGTCCAAGACTTGAGAAGATACCAGAATTTTTGAGAGATATGACATCACTAAAGGGTTTATTTTTTAACGAGCCTATCAAAACAAACTTACCTTCATCGTTTACGAATTTCTCTGGCCTTCGCTTTTTGACATTAAGAGACTGCAAAAACATTTCAGTTTTTCCGAGTTTGATATGTAGTTTGTCATCTCTCAAAATTCTGGAGTTGGATGGTTGGTCAAGACTAGAGAAATTTCCAGACCTGAGTAGATTGGAATGCCTTGAAAAGTTTATAGCCCTGGGAACTGCTATAACACAAATACCATCTGTCAATCTAATCCCCAAAAGCATCCTTTCATTTACTCTCGAAGGACGCAAGTGGATGCCAAAACAAAGCTCAGATGTCACGTTTGATATCGAATCACTTGTAGAATATCAGATGAAAGGAATATTTGAGGTAGAAGCAATTTACGTTGATTTTGACATTGAAGGACAAAATATTTTAGACATGGCAGGTGGAAGTCGTGTTAGGAATTCATTCTATGCCGATGCGGTGAGTCACACACTCTCTCTCTCTCTAGAAAATAACACACAAATATAGGTAGGGTGCTGTTGAAAGATAATTACTACATTTACAAAAATATTATATAAAGTAATTTATAAATTAATATAATTTTATAAAATATATTATATATTTATTTTATAAAAAAATTAAATTTAAAATTTGATATATCACATCAAACTAATCATCGCCTCGCAACTGCTTAATTTTGCATCAATTGACATCTGATCTTTTGGGAGTTGTTTTACAGATATATGGATGGTCGTTGGGATCAGGAATCCCGAAGTGGGTACACAACAAAAGTAATGGCTCCTCGGTAAAGATAGATTTAGAGGGTAATATGAAGCTGGGTATGGGGTGTGCTATCTTTATTGTTTGTGATTATCATCAATTTCATTCCCCTCAAGCTACTTCAATTTCTTCATTATTAAAGGAATCCATTGTTTATTCTTCACATGTGGGGTTTACGTTTTGTTTTGAGACGGATGAAGGTCATCCAGAAGAATTTTTTTACTACCTCTTATTTCCTTCCCTGGACGTCTCTTTAGACGAGCCGATTGGATTCTGGGCATATATACCAGCTCCGGGATTTTTGGAACGCTGGAAAGTGAATAATTTGGATAAACGGAGCTTCATTAAGATTTCAATTACAGCAGAAATGGATTATTGCCTTTATCGTAAACCAATAGAAGTAGAAGTGAAAGAGTGCGGGATGCATTTAGTATGTCCGGATGATGCTAATTCACAGTTCTATAATAGCCTTGCTCCTCATCTTGGTTTTGGATCTTCAAATTTAGATTTCTATCGTGGGTTTTATTTTTCTTTGTACTCGAAAACTCAAGATTAAAGGAATCATGCAGTCGATCGACCACCCAAGCTGCTTTTCTTCTTTCTGATGTTTCTGGTACGTTATGCTACCTCTGCCCTTCATCTCATTTCCGCATCTCCAAATAAACAAGCAGTTTAGTCATTTATGCTTCTATTTATATATTTAATATAATGAAAAATATTATTAATGTTACGTTTATGGAAGTGATCAGGGAACCTTCGGCTGCATATTCATTGATCGAGAACTGGGATTGAGTATCTAGCTACCTAAACATTGGAGAATTCTTCAGGACTTGATGTGGTCCTATATTAAAGTTGAGTCCTACCTTTTGAGTAATATTATTTGGGTATTTTCTTTTCTTTGGGAGTAGAAGATGGTCATCATTTTGGTTAACAACTTGGAAGTCGGTTCGGTATTGTATTTCCAATTAGCTTGTTGCCTCATTTAAGCTATACATCACTCTCATCTCTCTTTTATCACATTATATAAAATGTGACATATTTATTATTATTGAAGAATAAATAATTATTCAATAAAAGATTATTTAATAATAATAAATATATCATATCTTACGTAATGGGATAAAATTTTTTCAATCTTTTAGTTGATGAAAAGGCTAGCAGTTAGCTTAATAATTATTCACTGTTTAATTTCCAAGAACTCAGGTTGCGCGCCCAAGCTCTTCCATTTGTTACTAGATATTTCCTCAGGTCCTTGAGGGCCGAGGCGCACCAGCCTGAATCCCATCAGATAACTCGCTACGCAAGGGCCCACGTTACTTATCTGGCCAGGGGTCCTTCTCCAGCATCCTGCAATCAACAGATATGGGCTGCTTAAAAACTAACAAGGGAGTACAAGCTTCTGAACCCACAGTTTTATTTGGACCAGACTCAGGCCCAATACAGCCCAGTTTTTTTGTGTTAACTGATTTGGGGTTTAATTAGGAGCAGTTTGTAAAACTGCTTCCCTGAATTCTGTCAACTGTCATTTCTGATTCTTTGTTCGAGAAAATTGCCAACTGCTTTCCCTTTACTTTTGCTGGTTCCAATTTATCTGTAACCGCCCGACCGCAGCCTTTCGAAACAGCAATGACGGCAGTAGCCGATGAAGAAGCAGTTTTTCCTGGAATGCAACCAGAGTCTGTACTTGACAAGGCCATAGGGATAGGAATATTACTCTGATTTGCAAAACCAGAATCATCCCAACCTCAAGAGCCCAGAGCCTATCAACTTCAGCCAAATCAGTCAATAACTGCTGATGAAACGGACCAGCAAAGACCCTCTTGTCTATCAAGGCCGAATTTGAAGACAAACCTGTAACCATATTGACCAAATTCCGATCATCGCCAGGCCTGGAAGAATCACCCTTTTGATTGACCGGAAAAACAAAGTCCTCCAATCCACGATTAGAACCCGCATAATTTGCCATTAAGCAAGTGTGAACGTTATGTAAAACCACCACACTTGAGGTGGAGACCATATATCATTTATATAGGAAACTTATACATGTATAGCTGTACATAAAAGAGGAAAGAATTACAACATAAATGTAAATGATTACATTGCTATGATTAAGGGTCAACTACTACAAGTAAGGAAGGATTGCTAAGAATCTGGAGGTGATTTTGGAGAATCCTCAACACCCCCCGCAAGCTAAGCGTGGGATTAGAGCACACACGTAGCTTGGATCGAAAGAACGTGAAGAGGGGCCTGGAAACACTTTTGGTAAAGACATCAGCAACTTGAAGCGCAGAAGGAACATGCTGAATGCGAATACGACAAGTGAGCACAAGTTCGCGAAGAAAATGATAATCAAGGTCAATGTGCTTGGAGCGCTTGTGAGAGACAGGATTGGAGCTTAAAAAGATAGCACTCTTGTTGTCACAGAAAAGTAGAGGTCGATCAGTAGTAGGAATGTGCAGATCACGCAAGAGATGTTCTAACCCTAAGACCTCAGCAGCAGTAGAAGCAAGAGCGCGATACTCAGATTCACAGCTAGAACGTGAGACCGTGGGTTGCTTCTTGGCACTCCAGGAGACAAGATTGTTACCGAGATAGATGGAATAGCCTGAAGTGGAACGTCGAGTATCAGGGCAACCAGCCCAATCAGCATCAGAGTAAGCAGTAATGCTAGCGGAAGAGGAGGCAGTGAAGGATAAGCCAAAGTGAAGAGTACCCTTAACATACCGAAGAATGCGCTTCACAGCCTGGAAATGAGCATCAGTGGGAGCATGCAAATATTGACTGACAGAGTTGACTGAATGGGCAAGGTCAGGACGAGTGATGGTCAAATATTGCAAAGCACCAACAAGAGAGCGGTAAAGAGTGATATCCGCAAATGAGGAGCCATCAGAGGAAAGGCGTTGGGCAACAACCATAGGAGTGGATACCGGTTTGCAATCAAGAAGCTGAGCGCGTGCAAGAATGTCACGAGCATACTTGGTTTGACTGAGGAAGAGACCTGCTGAGGTAGAGGTGACTTCAAGACCAAGAAAGTAGCTGAGAGAACCTAAATCTTTGGTGGCAAATTCTGAGTTAAGCTGCCGAATGAAGCTGTTGAGAAGAGAGGTATTGTTGCCGGTGAGTATAATATCATCAACATAGAGTAAGAGATAAATGATGTGCTGCTGGCGATGAAGAACAAATAAGGAGGTGTCAGCACAACTGCAAGTAAAACCAAGTTTGAAAAGGAATGAGCTGAATCGCTGGAACCAAGCACGCGGGGCCTGCTTTAGACCATAAAGAGCCTTTTTGAGTTTGCAGACATGATGAGGAAAGCGGGGATCGACATAGCCAGGAGGCTGCTCCATATAGACATGTTCCTGCAAAATACCATTAAGAAAGGCATTTTTAACATCAAGTTGGCGAAGAGGCCAACCATGAGTGATAGCCAGAGAGAGCACCACACGAACAGTGGAGGCTTTGACAACTGGACTGAAAGTGGCAGTGTAGTCAAGACCAGGGAGCTGAGTGTAGCCCTTGGCAACAAGACGGGCTTTGAGGCGATCAATGGATCCGTTGGAGAGATACTTTGTGCGAAAAACCCATTTGGAACCCACAATGTTCGTGTTGGGAGGCCGAGGAACAAGATCCCAGGTGCAGTTGTCACGAAGAGCTGTGATTTCATCATCCATAGCAGCGAGCCATGCAGGATTTTTGGCAGCGGACTTGAAACCGCGCGGCTCAGATGTAGTGAGAAGAGCATATAAGAGACCCGAGACATGATGGCTGAGATAAGCAGGGTACCGAGGCCGAAAAATGCCTGCTTTAGCCCGAGTGACCATGGGGTGAGAGGATGGAACAGCAGGCTGAGCAGGAGGAGCGGGAGCTTCGGAAGGCAACTGAGTCGGTACAGGAGAGGCAGGAAGATGCTCAGGAGTAACCTGCATAGGCTCAAGTAAAGAGTCAGGACAAAGACGACATGCATGCGACCCAGACCGAGAATGAGGCTTGGATAGTGGAATTGAAGGCAGTGAATCTTGAGGCAATGATGGGTCATAGGTGTGCATGGATTCAGTGAATTGGGAGAAATCTAAGGATGCGGGAGGCTGTGCAGTAGAGGTGGGTATTAAGGGAAAATTGTGTTCATCAAATTTGGCATGGTGCGTGATGTAGATCTTGGAGGTGAGGGGGTCCAGACAGCGAAAGCCTTTATAAGAAGGACTATAGCCCAAGAATATGCAAGGAATGCTCCGTGGAGAAAATTTATTAGCGGCATAATCACGTAAACATGGATAAACTCTACAGCCAAAGGGATGAAAATTGGTATAAAGAGGAGCTTTACCATGTAAAATCTCAAAGGGAGAAAGACCTCCAAGAAGGGGGGTAGGCAACCGATTGATGATATAAGTCGCAGTACTAAAAGCGTCAACCCAATAATGAGTGGGTACTCGTGAATGAAATAAGAGTGCAAGACCCATTTCAGTCACGTGGCGATGCTTACGCTCAGCGCGTCCATTTTGGGAAGGAGTGTAGGGGCAAGACATTTGATGATGAATGCCTGAGGAGCGGAGCTGAGATTGAAAACGATTGCTGCAAAACTCAGCACCACCGTCACTCTGAAAAATTTTAATTTTGCAAGAATATTGATTTTCCACAAAGGACTGAAATTGAAGAAAAATATCAACAAAATCAGATTTAAATTTCATGGGATAGAGCCATGTAAAGCGAGAGTGATCATCGACAAAGATTACGTAATAAGTAAAACCCATTTTGGATTTAACAGGGGCCGGTCCCCATATATCGCAGTGAACAAGGCCCAAAATAGAGGTGGACCGGGTATCATTAGTGGAAAATGGAAGCTTATGACTTTTAGCAAATTGACATGTAGCACAAACAGCAGGACTAGGCAAAAGAGAAGTAAGAGATAACTGTCCTTTTTTATTTAATAAAGAAATAATAGAGTGGTTGACATGACCAAGACGCGCATGCCAGAGATCATATGAAGCTGTAAGCATAGATTTATTTAGGACAGAAATGAAAGCATCATTGCCGCTCTCTAGTACGTAGAGACCGCCATCACGTCTTCCGGTTGCTACCGCCTTTCTTGTAATCTTGTTCTGAATGACAAAGGAAGAGTCTGTAAAAATTACTTGGAGAGGAAAGTCAGAAGTCAATTTACTGATGGATAAAAGATTTTTCGTGAGATGAGGTACCAATAAAACATCAAGCAATTTTAAATTGGAAGAAGGTGTAGAGGTACCCGTATGGGTGATGGGTAGGGAAGCCCCATTGCCTACAATAACTCTATCCTTACCAACATATTGCTCGGAGTTGTCGAGTGCAGTCGAATCCGGCGTCATGTGAGCAGAGGCACCCGTGTCAAGGTACCAATCGGAGCTAGAGGGACTGTCGGAAACATAGCAACCACTCTGAAAGGCTTCAGCAAGTTGCGCCGACGGCTCCGCACGATCATATCGGTTCCTACATCGATCGGCAGTGTGTCCCTCTGTTTTACATATTTGACAGCGTGGGTTATATGGACGCCGAGAGCGATTATTTCCAGAGGAATGACCACCTGAGTGGCTAGAAGAAGAGCCACCGGTGCTGCCATTGGAACCTCCCCTGGAGCGACGATTTCCTGCAAAACGTGATTGGCCACCACGACCAGGAGCTCTAGTTGCTGTAAAAGCTGCAGAAGAGAGAGTGTGAGTTTCAAGTGATTTTTGAAACAAGTCAAAACTTTCGGCCAGAGGGACCAGATCATGAAAACAGGGCAGAGGTGTAAGAGCCATCTGCGTTGAGGAGAACCCAGCAAACTCAGTGCCGAGTGCACGGAGAAACCAGTGAGATTTGTCAACTTCATCAACGGGTCGTCCGATGGCCATTAACTGATCACAGAGGCCTTTGAATGCACGGGCAAATTCAGCAACAGAACGGTTTCCTTTCTTCATGAGTTGCAGTTCGTCCTTTAGACGTAGCTCCCGAGTTTTTGAACCGTGGCTGAACGCATGTTCGAGTGCAATCCAGACAGCCCGAGAGGATGTATGGCCAATAGCAGCAGCCATAGCTTCTTCCGAAAGAGAGGACAATAGCAGGCTCAGGATCTTTTGATCTTTGAGTTTCCATTCAAGGAATTTGGGGTTGGGAGTAGAAGTGCCGTCGGTGGGGTTGGGCAAAGTTTCAGATGGTTTTTGAAGGGAACCATCAACGAAACCGAGACAGCCTTGGCATTCAAGAAGAGGCACAAGTTGGCTTTTCCAGAGCAAGAAGTTTGTGGCTGAGAGCTTAATGGTGACCATGTGAACCATGGTGTTGAAAGAAAGAGGCTCGGCCATGAGGAAGAAGGAAGAAAAATTTCGGAATATAACCTATTGGTCTACTGATACCATGTGAACGTTATGTAAAACCACCACACTTGAGGTGGAGACCATATATCATTTATATAGGAAACGTATACATGTATAGCTGTACATAAAAGAGGAAAGAATTACAACATAAATGTAAAGGATTACATTGCTATGATTAAGGGTCAACTACTACAAGTAAGGGAGGATTGCTAAGAATCTGGAGGTGATTCTGGAGAATCCTCAACAGCAAGAACCAAATTGATTACCAGTATTAGTCTGTCTAGGGGGATTGATCACAATGCAGCCGAGTTACCAGTATTAAGATAACAAGACTTGAAAAATTTACACCTTAACATAAAATCACTCCCACATGGCAATATATAAGATGTATATAAAACACAACCCGGTTGTTTTCACTTTTCATAGATAAAATGAGATAAAAATTAAATATTAAATCAAATCTTGTTATAAAATAATTTTTTTTTTAAATTAATTTTGTTTTGATATTTGAAAAAGTTGTTTTAGAATGTGAAAAAGTTGAAATATTTATTTTATTTTATATAAAAATTTAAAAAAATGTATGGAGAACACATGAGATGAGATGAGACTAATCTTGTCAGTCAAATTAATGATACAATCGATGGCATGCAAAATGGAGAAAATCATCACCTTCTTGTGAAATAGGGCAACAAAGTTAATAACTGCTAGCGTCCCTAGAGAACTAAATTAGTAGCACCGTAGGTACCTACATGAATAGACATACATAACCTTAATATGAGCATTTTGCCAAGATAGAATTATGTTAGCATAACTTTAAAATTTCATTTTTTGATTTAGGACATAATGATATAATGGTTTTTTATAATTGACACAAATGATAGGAGAAGAGGAACATCAAAATCTCACTTTCTTTTGACCTAGAAACTCTTTGCAATTACAAAGGAATCAAGATACCGTCCGCCCATAACACAAACAAGCAAGATAGAGATTCTTTTGCCACTTTTCCTGCACATAAACCAGAACTAGAAGCACAGAAGAATAGTTCACTATATCACATAAGGGTAAAATGAAACTATATCTGCATTGTCCCAACGCCTATAGATGCCCTCATTTGGATAAAGAAAATCAAACTCCACAACCTTATAAAAAACAGTGATAACAAAAGTCAGAGAACCCATGGGGAAGGGGGGACAGTAACAACTATGCCAATTTGTCTTCAAATTGTGAAGAAACAATGTTGAGAATATGATCGATTTGTGTTGGAATATACAAAGTCATATTCAAGCTTTGGAAATGGAATCCCAAGAAGCCAAACAGAAGCTTCATTCATCTTCTATTAAGTTAGTTGGAAATGAGTTAAATTAGTTGTACAGATGACAATCTAATGTAAAGCTATTCTTAGAGTATACATAATGTAATTGTATCTTCATTCAAGTTAAGTTTTCATAATAACAAATTCAGAGGTCTTTTTATTCATTCGAGTCTTCTTGAGTCTCTGTTTGCAAGTTCTCTGTTTCAACAATTTTACAATTTGTCTACTTATAAAAAAAAAAAACAATTTTACAATTTGTCTACCAACTAGTTTCAACCCTAGGTCACATTACTGAATTGAACATAAGCAGTCAAGTCCATCATCATAAGTTGTTTTAAGACAAGCAGAGTGAGAAGTAACGTCATGAAAAAATCTAGGAGTAGGGTGATTATAACAAGCAGAGATAGTCACCTTTCGAGAACGCATGGAGTGCATGATATCTATAAGGTTGAGCAGCTTCAAAGTGCTAAAACTTTGAACTCTTTAGTTTTTTAGCATTCAAGAAATCCCATCCTACAGAAAATTACATAGATCTATCAAGCATTTTTTGAAGTATGCTCAAGGGCTTCCTTTAGCTCTTAAAGTCTTAGGTTCCTTCTTATTTCGGAGAACAAAAGATGCATTGAAATTAGAAGCAATTCCTAATAAAGAAATTATGAATATACTTCAAATAAGTTTGGGGGGCTGGAGGTTTTGCAGAAAGAGTTGTTCTTGGATATGGCATGTTTGTTTCGAGGACATTGGCTAGATGACACATTCTTGTAGACATTAGAAAGTTTTGGTTATTATCCCGATATTAACATTGACGTTTGAATTGACAACTCCCTCGTAAGCATCTCAAATGGAATGTTGTTCACGCAGATTTGCTAGAAAAAATGGGCCAGGAAATAGTTCGTCGTGAATGCCTTGAAGAACCTGGACGACATAGTAGATTGTCTCATCACGAGGATGTCGTTCACGCATTGAAGAATAATACTGTAAGACGATTAGTGTAGACATTCACATAAATAGGTATCTTTTCATCCTAATTCTTCAAGTCAAAAGATTTTCCCCACACCTGCTAATCCATTGTTCTTGGTTAGTAGGGAACTGATACAATTGAAGGCACAATCCTGGATTTATGCCATGAAACGAAATATAGATTCAACACCAAAGCATTCTCAAAGATGAGGAGATTGAGATTTCTTAAAATCCATCATTCTCCAACCATAGAATGGCGTGGTGATCCTTTAGAATTCATGCCAACCAATAAATTGTGATTCTTGGACTAGTTTGAATATTCTTGGAAATCCTTACTGAGCAGTTTCCAAGAAAAAAAATCTTACTGTACTGAGCATGCCTTGCAGCCGCATCAAACAACTATGGAAGGAGTTGATGGTAAGTTTTTCACTTGTATAAAAACATATTCTTTTTCATAATCCCCTTTTCTTTCCCAAATATGTTAATAAAAAAAAAACATTTCTAGACCTGAGTAGGTTGGAATGCCTGAGGCATCTTAAGGCACATGGAACTGCTATAACACAAATACCATCTGCCAGTCTAATCCCCAAAAGCATCCGTTCCTTGGATCTTGAAGGAAAAAAGTGGATGCCACATAAATCAAGAGATTTGCCCATCTTCATGAATGATTGCTATTTGTCAAAACAAAGCTCAAACCCCACCTATAATATCGCATCACTTGTCGATCAGTATCAGATGGATGGCATGTATAAGTTAGATGCAGAGTACATTGGTGTTGACACCGAAGGAGAAAACAAATTACACCTGGCATGTAATACCCTCGTCTCGCAAGAGATCAGAGAGTTACTTCCTATCACTTAAGTCATCTCCAAATACATAATAATTATATATATTTAATAAAGTCTGCATAAAAACTCCCAAATATCCATGTCTTAAAAATACTCAAAGCACATAAAATAATAAATTTACCAATCAATACTTTTCAATAACCGCTTGTACCCAAGGGCACTTATTCATCTATGATCAGCAATGTGGCGCCCCCCAACCCCCACGTGTGAACAGGTAGAAGTCAAGATACCCGAATGATGACCATGCGGGTTACACACCCCATCACCATATGTAAGTGTGTGGAAACAAGTAATATGAGTAACAAAAGAATATATTGCAATGTTAAAATAAAATGGCATGTCGAACTAAGTACCAAAGAAATTTACAACCTTACAATCCAAAATAACATCTTCCAAAAAAGTTATACAATCATCCAAATTAAATATAACTATAAGGTAAAATAGACCCTTAACTAAAAACGGCAAGAGAGTGATCTCCAACCAAACACTCCTTCAACAAAGCCGGTTCCTCTGACTCAAACTCTACCTTTGCAACAAAATTACAGTTCTATGAAACGGAATCGTAGGTGGAAAGGAAACACCACATGAGATTATAATATCTCACAAGCAAGCAACTAAACACTACCAAGAGTTTAAAACACATCTAAGCAACCAATATGTTTCCACCAAACACACAACAATACATGCAAGAAATAATCCATCAATTTTTCGAAAAGACATGCTACTCATATACGACAAAAATCTAGTTTTTGGCCCACGTCACAAACCAATAACAAGTGTACACCATGGTCTCCTCTAGGGATCATTTGTACATCCTAATTCTATTCGTCGCACCACGGGTGACGACCGAGCATGCAACTTCATAACAAGCGAAACCCAACTTCGCGCCCAGTGCGTACCATAACTGGACATCCTCTAACCCCCACAAGCATAGGGGTCACAGAGCTGGCACAGGAGCATTACCATATCGTCCGATCCTATTTTTGCCCGACGACAATCTAGAGTACGTCACATCAGTTTATTACACGTTCGAGTGACCAGAGGAGCTCCACCGAGATAATGTCTCATCTCGACTTAGGGTCGTTGTAATAGTCCTAAAAATCTTCATCTTAATTTAATTAGTTAATTAAAGGGTAATACACAAGATTAGTGGTAATTGGTGAAAGAACAAAATAGGCTTTGAAGAGATGGGCTTAGGAATGAGACTTTTGAGGAATGGATCAAGCAAGTGGGCTAAGAGAGCAATGGTGAGTCCAAAAGCCCATAGAATGAGCCAATGGCCCATCAAGCCCATAGTAGAGACACTTGTCAATTGAAGAAAAATCCTAGAAAATTATCCAAACACCTATAGGAAAATCCAAGTTGGTGGAGGTTGACTAGTAGTTGGATACATGCCATGTAGGATTGAGTGTAGGATCTAATGGAATGATTTTCCTACCATGGTATCTTGGAGGTATAAGACACCATCCCTTGACTTTTCAAGTGAGATCATGGTGTGTAGGGAAGTGACAAATGGCATGAGGAGAAGCATGGATGAAAGGAACTAGGAGGTTTCGGTGGAAGGCAATCCCTGTGGTGCATTGGGGAATCTCATGGGGTATGGCCACCAACAAGTGATAGGACAAAGGGGAAGAGTGTGTAAGTGAATAAAGTACATGTGTAAGAGAGTATGGTGATGTGAAGAGAGGTATGGTGTGGATGTAGGTGATTGAAATGACAAAAACTAGGAAGTTGAACAAAATGGATTTTCGGTGGGGGCTTGGCTTGGCCGGTCATGCCTTGCTCAAATTCCAAAAAGCATAACTTTGGAATCACTTGGATGGACACATGAGAGGATAGGGGAATGATGATTGAGTGAAAAGCAAGAAAATGGAAGCTAGAAGCACCAAGAAGCTGCCGGCCATAGGAAGGAAAAGGAGAAAGGGGAATCACCAAGGTATGGCCAAGATTTGATCTTGGAGTGGCCTAGAGTTGTCAATCACTCCATCTATCATTATCCATACCTAAATATGATGAGAAGTGTACCAAAGACCCTAGGGAAGAGAGCTGTCCGTGTGACCCCTTAGGCAAATCCCTTAAGCTCATTTCACTTGGACACATGCAAACACTCTCATTTCCTCTCCACCTCTCGGCCAAACTCACTCAAGTCACTCCTACTTTTGCTTCTTCTCTTTTCACCACATAATTTGAAGAACCCTATAGTAGTGAAGCCAAAAAGCAAGAGTGTGGAGGTGATCAATTCATTGGGGAAGGTTAGTGACTAAATCCATACAAGTTAGGAAGAACACACACACACATGTGACACTTTGTTTTGGTTAGAAGGAAATAGGGTTTCCTTTGAGTTTTATGTTCATGGCTAGCCTAATGGGAGATTTATATGTGTAATTTCAGATTTAAGCTAAAGTCTAATAGGAGTGTGGTAAGTATACTCCCACTTTTTCCTTAACAATTCTTATATATAGTGAGGTAATCATGCTTGTTGGATTAATAGTTGTCATTGCCATGTTTGGATTGGATTGATTTTACTTGTTTGTGATATGAATATTTTGGTGTAAATTTAGATGATGAAATAAGCTTAGAATGTGAGTAGAGATGATGGATCAAGTGTTAGTTGCAAAAAGAAAGGAAAAACATGATTATTTTATGAAATGATGAAAATGATGCATGAAGGATTTTAGTGTTAAATATTAAACTTTGGTGTTGCTAAGGTAAAGTTTATTTGAGGAAACTAGTGATGAAATTGATTTATTCAAGGAGCTTATTGTGTTGACAAAATGAAAATGGACATGAGAATAAACTATATGATTGATATGAATGGAAATGGTATACACTTGCATATGGAAGAAATGATCACTTGTGTATGATGTATAGAAATGTTTATTTGGAATTTTATGATATTTAAGGTTGAGATTTGGAAGATTTAAAAATTATATTGTTTTGTGGTGATTTTGTTTAGTTAAGCCCATAGAAGAAATTATTAGAAAAGGAAGTTTGAATAGACTAATGGGAGGAATTTCCTAAGTTAGAAAGATGAATGGAGGAAATAGAAATAACAAAATTTGGAGGTAAAAATGGTTACTTGGAAAAACACTAAGGTTTCGATTACCCCTTGCTAAGGAGGGTACATGATTTGATTTGACACTTTAAAATTGATTGAAGGATAATTGGAGTCAAATGATGAAGGAAAGCCCTAGGAACTCCCTAGGAAGATTCGGCCATGATGGGTTGGAGATGGGCCCAATACCCCACTTCAATCCTAGACCCATTTTGAGTATAGAACCTGATGACTAAGTAGGAAAATTATGAAGTTATTCCCAAAAGAGGGAGAAAATAAAATGAAATGTGAATGCACTCGAGCTTGTCTCGGGTTTTGCATGAAATCCAGTGAGCATTGCATGTCCCATGCATAAGTCATGAAAAGAAGGTTTTTAAAGTCAAGCATGTTTTTAAGAAAAAGGAAAAGAAAAGAAAAGATTGAATTTTTGAAAGAAAAGAAAAGAAGTAAAGTTTTATAAGAACCCCAAAGGCTGGGACGGGGAAGTGCCCCAGTGGAACTCCCTGTCCACTCAGGAGTGATTAAAGTCGAGTGGAAGCTCCTGGGTCGACGAAGAACAGTCGGCGGACCGTGTATGGCACCAAAAGGTGTCTGGAGCGCAGTAGCACCTAACGCTGGTGGGTGCCAAGGACGGATATGGTGTAAGGACCTGCCGTTTTAAAGTTATAAGACGCACTCACAATAAGGTGATGCGGTAACCAGCAGGGAACATGCGGTGTTAGGGGAACCGTGTTGTGTCTCATACATGTTAAGTGAAAAGTCATGACAAGAAGGACTTTCGAGCCATAAGAAAGATCTGTTCAAAATAAGTGGCGCCTAAGAAAGAATGAAAGATACGAAATATTTTAAAGAAATGATTTGAAAAGTAATGATATGAAAAGAAGTTTGAAAGAATAAATCTGCATGAAAGTTTTATGAAAAGAAGTCTGAAAGAAGCAAGTTTGTTTAAAAGTTTTCATGAGCATGTGCATGAGTCAGTCATTCATTGCATGTGCATTAGTTAAGAATGTTTTGTTCACTTATCTGTATATTTGAAATGTTCTGGTTTAAGTGCTAGTGTACTTGCTGAGATTTCTCCCGAAATCTCACCCCCTTTTATTATCTCTACTATCGCTCCCTTGGGAACGATAGAAGTCATTGCAGGACATGATGGATCCCCGGATTATGACTCTCGAGAAGATGGGTCGGACCCTCATGGGCCCGACTAAAGCTGAGACTGTCGGGCCCGACTAAGGCATAGGACTATTAGGGAGATCCTTCAACAATTTGAGTTTGTTGAAAAGATGAATAGAACCATCCTTGAGAGGGTAGGGTGCATGCTTGCAACCTCTGGTTTGCCAAAAACCTTTTGGGCAGAGGCTATTGCCACTACAGTACATCTTATAAATAGGTGTTCTTCCCCAGCCTTAGGTTTTAAAACTCCCTAAGAATTATGGTTAGGAAAACTTTTTGAATATCATCATTTAAAAGTTTTTGGTTGTCTAGCATATGCTCTCTTTAAAACTAATAAATTAGAACCAAGGGCACTCAAGTGTATTTTTGTGGGATATCTAGAAGTAAAAGGCTATAAATTGTGGGTTATAAAACCTAGTAAACAGAAATGTATAATCAGTGGAGATGTTATTTATAATGAAATACAAATGAGAGGAAAACATGAAAAACCTTCTGAATTTGTCAATTCACAAACCTCCACTAATATGCAGTTTGAGGTGGAGCAACACTCAACCTCACACTGCAATCAGGAAACATACATGAATAAATATGAGGACTCAAGCTCAGAAACAAAAACCTTGGGAAACAATAATACCTATCTTCTAGGTAGAGATAGGGAGATGAGTGTTATAAGACCTCCCCAAAGATTTGGGCAAATTAAATTCGTAGATTTTGCCTTATCTGTTGCTGAAATAGGAGTAGAACTGGAATCTATGACCTTGAAAGAAGCTATGAATAACAAAGAGGCTGATAAATAGATTTTTACTATGTAAAAAGAAATTAAGTCTTTAAATAAGAATAAAACATGGGAAATGATGCCTAGGCTAGAGAACCAAAAATTAGTATGGTCAAAATGGATCTTTAAAAGGAAGGAAGGCATTCCTGGTGTTGAACTACCTAGGTACAAAGTTAGGTTATTGGCCAAAGGGTTTACCCAAAAGGAGAAAGTAGACTACAAAGAAATATTCTTTTATGTGGTAAGGCATAACTCTATAAGACTTTTACTTTTTTTTTATAGCTTTTAATGGCTTACATTTAGAATAATTGGATGCTAAAACAGTCTTTTTGCATGGTCAACTTGAAGAAACAATATACATGCAACCACCCAAGAGTTTTAATCCAGGAATTAGTAAAAATCATGTTTGCTTATTAAAAAAATCCTTGTATGGTTTAAAACAATCACCAAGACAATAGTATAAGAGGTTTGATGCTCACATGATTCAAAATGATTTTTGTAGAAGCAAGTTTGATGGTTGTGTTTACTATAAGTACTATGATGGTAATTCAATATACTTGTTTTTATATGTGGATGACATGTTAGTGGCTTGTGGGGATAAAATTCATTTTAATCAAGTTAAGTATATGCTCAAAACTAAATTTGAAATGAAAGAACTAGGCTAGATCCTGCTAAAAGAATTCTGGGAATGGAAATAACTAGAGAAATAAATAAAAATCTTCTATACTTACCTAAAAAATATTATATTTCCAAAGTTTTAAATAGGTTTGGAATGAATTTGGTGAAATATGTTACTCAACCTGATGAACAGCATACTAAACTGTCAATTAACCAATCACCTGAAACAGATTTAACTTATGCAGTTAGTTTTGTAAGTAGGTTTATGAGTAAACTAGGAAAACCTCATTGGCATACTTTAAAATATATTTTTCAATATCTGTCTAGTGCAAAATGTTTAAGGTTCAAGTTTGAAAAAAAATGTCCATATAGGAGTAGGGTTAAACAGGTTGTGGATTCAGATTATACTAGAAGTGTGGACACGAGAAAGTCACTTTCTAGTATGGTGTCTACTCTTTTTGGTGGGGCTGTTAGCTGGAAAGTAAATTTGCAATCTATGATAGCTTTGTCTACCATTGAGGCTGAATACATAGCCATGATAGAAGCCTTTAAAGAGACCATATGGCTAAAATGTATTATGGAAATGTTATAGTTTTATGTGACAATCAAAGTACCATCTTGCTAGGAATCAAGTCTTTCATGAGCGATCAAAGCATATAGATGTTAGATTGCATTTTTTTAGGGATATCATTACATCAGGGGATCAAATTGGAGTTGAGAAAATTCCTACAGATAATACCTCTCTGATATGATGACCAAAGCCTTACCTATAATCAAGTTTGAACATTGTTTAAACTTGATTAACCTAGGAAACTTTTAGTACCCATTAGGGAGAATAATGCAGGAACATCAAATGGAGATGAAGACCTGTGTAAGAAATGAAAGCTTGCCAAAGTGGAGATTTGTGGTATTAATGTCAAGCTTCTCAAATGGTGACACGTGCAAATCTGGATGGCTATTATCTCATGTATTAAAGCAGAAGTATTGAGGGCATTACTGACTTTTAATGTTGTAATATATAAGGCATGTAGCTTTTGGAATATGTACATATTAATGGCTTTTGATTTTTGCCTTTTGAGTCCATAAGTTGAGAGAGGAACAAAGGGGGTGAGATTGAGAGTTTTCGCATGACCTAGAGTTAGGGTTTTCTGAGAAGGTGAAAACTCGGGTTGTTGCTCAAGATCTCAATAATCAAAGCTTGTAATATTCATCACATCATCATCAATGAAAGATCTCCTAGCTGCCGTTTTTTATGCGTGTGAACGTAGACAGTCAGTGTCGAATCATGAAAATATCTTGTGTACTTGTTCTTGCAATTTTCTTTTCTTTGTTCTTTACATTCTTGTTTTACTTTAATTTTCTTGTCAAATTTGGTTCTGGTGATTCTAATCTTGCTATTGAATTCTTTGTGTTTGGTAAAAGAACACATAATAATTTGTTTTTCTAATGCCTGAGATATTTTTCATGCTTATTTGTAACTTTGAAAAGCCGTGTCTATTATTATAGTATTCCTCTGTCATAAGTAAGGAAAATCAATAAAATTGGAGTATTGTCCTTTTTTTTTTTATTGTCCTCAATAAAAAGAAAACATATTCACAAATAGGAAATGGAAAGGAAAAGGAGATTGAGAGGAAGATGTGAGCTCCTCTCTGACAAACTCAAACAAAGGGATTAATTTTTTTCTAGAGAGAAGTTAGAAGGTATCAAGGCCTCTAGCCATGACATCAACAAGGGACCACGTGATAGGGACCACGTGATAGGGACCTCAATCTTGTCCCGATTACCTAAGGGTTCCTCCTTACAAGGTTTGTTCCCTCCAACGATCGGGTTGGACTCCAATGTTTGGTAAGGATAATATGGATGAGGGAAAGAGTTAAGTGAGGTTAGGATTTAATGGAGTTAGAGGTGAATGAGTGGCTAATTGGTTAGGTTTGGTGCAAAGGGGTGCACGGTTAGGGAGGTTATGGGGTACACGGTTAGGTTGGCTTGTGTTTAGGCTAGATAATGTTTGGTTAAGGCATGTGATGGCCGAATATGGCTTAGGGTTTCTCTAGGATTTCAGCCAAGGCAATTAGGGTTAGGTAGTTAGGATTTTGAGGTGTTTTGGATAAGTCTTAAAAAATAGGAGTATGGCTTATAGCCAAGTGAAGTGGGTGGCAATGCTAGGGTTGTGGTGGCCTAATATGTGGTGATATGGAGATGGGTTTTTATTGGTTCAATGCTTCAATTAAGGACCAATCAAATAAGGGAATGATGTGTCACTTAGATGATGTGGCAATGGGGGTTCGGCTAGGGCAAATTGATGATGGCCGAATATGAGATAAAATAGAAATTGTTGGTTTGATTTGAATTTGAATCAATTTGAATTTGAATCAATTTGAATTCAAATTCAATTAGGGTGGCTGGTCATGCAAGGTCTAGGGGGCACGAAATTGGCTCTTGGATCTGATGAGGGATGAGGTGGATTTAAGTGAGAAAATATAGGAGTGAAAGATAATGAGTGGCCGGCTAGGGTAAAAGGCAAGATAGGCAAGTATGTTGGCTAGGGTTTTATGGCCTTTGGCCGTGCGATGGGGGTAGGGTTTTAGGGATTTGCTGTGGGCTGCTTTGGGGCAAAAGAACACTCAATTGATCAATTGAACAATCAAATGAAGTTTGAACAAAGACTAATGAAGAACACACCAACACCTTCAAGGCACCAAGGGTTCGGCAATGCACTTCTTCTCCAACCTTTCTCTCTTCTTCAATCAACAACACTCACACTCAACTCTTGAGCAATCTGAATCTCCCAATGGAGGACGGTTTCGAATTCCTCTAGAGAACACAAACACAAGTTCTCAAATCCACAAATAGTGTGGATTTGGCCTTACCAACACAAAATTCACACAACAATCAAACAAACACTCAAGAACACATTAACATAAATTCAACCAACAAGAACACACACTCCACCGAAACACTCTTTATATATAACCTCAAGATTTTTATAAATAAACTGAAAACAAATAAAGGATAAATATGAATCACCGATTCATGAATTGCACGGATGATCTTCTTCCAAAGAGATTCACGAATTGCACCCTAGGGAAGTCCAAATGCTAAGCACCAAATCCAAACCATAAGAGATGTGGCCTGCCTAACTCTTTCTCAAGAGCAAATTCTAAAAGTCAATTGTCTAAAGATTGTCAAAATGAAACCTAGAAAACCTACTTAAAGTATTTTACAACTTGGAAACCCCCATTAGGTTCCTTATTAAAAATAACTAATTACTAAAATGACCAATGCAATAAAATAATGAAATAACATAAAATTAAATGAAGATGACTCCACATGCATGGTGTGGCCGTGGGGTGCTAGTGGCCCAGGGTGGGCTGGCGTGCTGCTACTTCCATGATCAGGCTTATCTCGTGCTCTCTCACTGCATAGCGTCTAATGGTGCGCGGAGCATAACTCTGTGCAGGGCCAACTGATGGTGCTCATGGCAATATGCCATACATGGTCCTAGTGGTAGGCAAATGGTCAAGCCATGTCGCTCTGATGCTACCCAATCAAGGTGCTAGGGTGGTGGTCCTGCATGGCCCGGGCTGGGTGCCGGGGTAGTGTGCATGCATGGCCCAAGCTGACGATCTGGGCACGAGCTGCATGGTGCGGGCTGGTGCCGCGCACTGGATGGCATGCATGGTGCGCATGCCACTGGCTTGCTCTACAAGGTGCGGGCTGGTGCTGCGCTCTGGATGGCGTGCCTGTGAAAACACGCCATTAACCTAGCTGAGTGGGGCTGTGGTACGCAATGATGCGCGCATGGTGGGGCGCAGATGCACACGCATGCTTGCGAGCAGGTGAATGCACTGTGGGGCGCGCCTATGCGCACGCAGGGCTGTGCACATGCATTATGCGTGGCCAGTAGCCTCGCTGGGCATCTGCTGCGTGTCAAGGCCTAAGCCAAGGCATACATGCAGGCTAGTTAGGAAACTGTCCTAGCCCTCTAAAGCCTAAGTCAGAGCTTGATCCTGGGTATCTCTTCTAGGGGTTCTGACACCACGTCCCTCTGCTGTGCTGCAGTTCCCCAGTTACAAAATGTCCTCGGCAACCGGCTCCAACACTAACATAGTTGTTGCTCCTCACTCCAAAACCATGCTGTAGAAAACACCACTGAACACACGGCAAAGCACCCAGCCAGCAAGGTTCAAGTACAGATCCAAGACACATCACATCCTTAAAAGATTTGCACTCAATCTATTGATGGGTCAATGTGTGAAAGGGTTTATGTATTTCTATGTAAATTAATTTCCTGCTGAGACTTGTATAAATAGAGGAAACAATATCTTGTAAACAATGTGAATGAAAAACCAAAAACAGAGTTCGAAACCTACGGGTTTTCAACTAGACATTTGTTCAAGCACCTTGCGTGTCTCTCTCAATTCCTCTCTTCAACTTGTTTTAGTAAAAGGAAAGCAAACAAAGCTTAGGCAAAACTGACATTGAAGTGATTGTCTGATTAAACCTTATACCAAACATTATTCTTCTAAATGTAGTGCCAATTGACTTGATCGTGTACCCCCAAAAGGTGCACTACCTCTCCACTTAAAGTTCAAGTTATCAACATACGAAATGGGTGCCGAGTCCAAGTGTTCGAGTTCATTCAATGCCAATGCGGTGAGTTAGCTTTTGTTCTTTTTCTTATGAAATTTGCTGCAATTAACATGATCTCTTTTTGGGGGTTTATTGTATAGATGATGTATCGGTGGTCGTTGGCATTGGAATTCCAAAGTGGGTCCAGTATAGAAAGAGTATTGGCTCCTATGTAAAGATCATAGATTTGGATGGTAATATATTGGAAGGGAATGGGTTGTGATATTTTTATTGTTTGTGATTATAAATTCCGCTGCCCTAATTAAGGGACTTCAATTTCTTCGTTTTGGAAGGGATCATCTTTAAACTTTTCACATGTCAAAGTTTACATTTGGTATGGAGAAATGGATTTGAGACGGAGGAAGGTTATGTAAAAGATTTTTACAATTACCTTATGTTTCCTAATGGTAGAGTACCGCTCAATTTTTTCATCTTCTCATGTTTATGGTACGTCATGCGTCCTTTACCTTTATCTCAAACTCAGATCTCTAAAAAATATGCAGTTTAGTCATTTCTGTTTCTATCTATTTTAACATGAAAAAAATAATTAATGCTACATGTATGGAAGCGATCAAGCAATCTTCGACTGCATATTAATTATTGATCTAGAACTGCGTTTGAGTATCTAGCTACCAACATCAGAGATTGAATACCTTATATGGAATCCTTCAAACCTAAACCTCTTTTAGGTATGAATGAGGCAATTCCACTTTTATTAGTAGCTGACATTATTCAAGATAATCCAAGGAGATGGAATGAAGCAAAAATGCAGCTTTTAATGGAAGAAGCTACCATTACTGAGATCAAGAAAATCCCACTGCCGAATGCTTTTCAATGTCCAGATAAAGCCATATGGATCTTTAATTCTAAAGGGAGTTTCACAGTTAAAACAACATACCATCAAGTTTTAAGAGAGCAAGGGTTCGATCTTCAACTACATCAACAAAAAATTTTCAAATCTCTTTGGAAAACTAAGATACATGATCGTTACAAGCTAATGCTTTGGAAACTTATGTGAAATATCCTACCAACAAAGGCGAGGGTAAATGAAATTCTAAAGAATGAAGAGGTGAGGTTTTGCTTGATATGCAATAATTCTCTTGAAACAGCAGTACATCTCTTTATTCAATGCCCAATTGTGCAAATCCTCTAGATACAAAGTCCATGGCCACTGGACTTAGGGATCCTACCAATACAATCGATTTCTGAATGGATTAAATTGATCATTGAGGCAGAAAAAGATATGGGTCTTTCAAACGAAGAAGCACACAAATTTCAATTATTTGCAGTTATCGTTATGGATCTAATCTGGATCTAATCTGGAGAACAAGAAACGACATTGTTCACAATCATCTTGTGTTTTCCATAGAAAACTTCAAAGTGCAGACGGGAAAAATTTATCAGAGTTATATTGAAGCATGGAAAACGAAAACAAAGAAGACCTACATAGAAAGCTGGAAGTCACCGTCCATCAACAACAAGAGTTTCTCCTTTGACGCAGCAGTTAGAACAAACTTCTCAATAGCAGCGGTAGTCTGTAGAGATCATACTGGAGAAATCATCGAAATCCAATCTGAATATCTGAACACTTCATCCCCTTTGATTGCTGAATCAAAGGTATTGATATTAGCAGTGAACATGACAAATAATAGGGATGAAGCTACAGTGTGTTTTGAAGGAGATTCTAAAAATGTTATAAATGCTATTAAGAAAAACGAGTGTTTTTGGCAAATTTCTCCTATAATAGAAAATATTCAACACTGTTTTTCTATCCATAGGGGATAGGAATTGAAAAAAAATCACCAATCTGCGAATTGGTGTGTGCATTATGTCGCATTATGGGCAGCAACCAATTCTGTTTTTGATAGCATACCTACTGATCATTTTTCTAGGTGCATTTTTTTTTAGATAGTGGAAAGGATCCTCCCCCTTTGTAATATCTCTTTTATACTTATATATATAAAGCTTGCTTAGAAAAAAAAGAAAAAAAAAAGAATCCCTTATATGGAAGTGGGCATGACAAATTAAGATAAGATATTTCTGAAGCATAAGATCACTAAATATTTATAAAACTTAAAAATTGAATTTATTTGCCATACGCAGGATTGATTGTAGGTTTTGTGAGTTATCTAAAATTAACTAATTTATTAATTATGTCTTATCGGGCCAATCCGTTTTGACCAAACTCATTTATATTGAATACGAACCCGCTTATTTTGGGTTATGTTCATATTGAGTTCACGGATGAATTTAAGAAAATATTCATTCTAAGGTGAGTGTTTGAGCAAATGCTTGCATGAGATCGGGACGGTTGTCCTTGCATTTTGGAATTATATTAAGAGAGACGGGGTGTTCGATCCAACCGAACCCTCTACAAAAACCAGCTCCTATAAAAAGATAATAAAAAATTTTAAAAATATAATAAAAAATACAATAAAAAATATAATAAAAAAAATAAAATTTAGAAAACACAATAAAAAAATAAAATGAAGATGATTTGGTATAGAGGAGTTTGGCCGAGCCCAGCTCCCGTCGCTGCCGGCCACCATGGGTGACACCGCCTATGCCATTGGGATCAGCTCCCTCCGGCTAATTACGGACCTATTTCTAATTTAAGGCTGCCGGAAGAGGGTGGGAGGTCGCCAGGGGTCGCTGCGCAGGAGTGAGGTTGTCGGAGGGAGTCGATCACAATAGCATGGGCGGTATCACCCACGAAGGCCAATGGCGATGAGGGCTGCATTTATGAAGGGGTTTGGTCGGACCAAACACCAAGTAATTCCTTATATTAAATTCAATGCGGCGATGGTTTTGTAGGATGTTATAATTTGACATTGTTTTGGGATTTTAAGTTTGATCTATTCCAGCTGTTTGTATGTGTTGAATGTAATTCTTATGGAATCTTTTCCAAAATTCGATGCCATACAAAGAAACCAATTTGATATATAGCATGGTGGTGGGTTTCACTTCCTGGTATGGGCAGCTATATTTCATTATCCAATTCTGATGGTTGGTTGACGTGGTTGAATTAAGAGTCATTGAATCTAAGAGCTGTTGTTGAGGAATGGGATGATCAGCACGTTGGGCATTTCACTCTTTCGTGCCTTTTTCTTTCTGATTTCCCAGGCAAGCATCTTTGCTCACTTACCGGATTTGTTCGTAGGCCTAGCCCACTATCTCACCTAACTGATTTGTCTTATAGGATACCGTTTCAAGTTGTAAAACTGCTTCGTTACTATTATATATATATATATATATATATAAACAAAAGGGCTTTTTGTGGCGACAAGTAACTACTGCAAAAAGTCCAAAATTCACTGCAAATATCCTATTCTAGTGATTTTTAGAGCACCGCATGTGATTTTTAGAGCACCGCATGTTCAGTACTATTATAACTCCGCTTATAAATTCAATCAGTGAATGAACTAAATCGCCGCAACAAATAAATCTTTCTCGACGATGTTGCAAATATGGTGAAATTTGTTGCAATTGAATCTTATCTTTCATGTAAAAATCATTCAAAATTATTTTTGCTATACCACATTAAAACTAGCCCAATTGAAGACAGTAGGAGAAACCCATATGAGAAAATTTCAAAAAACTGATCTCTAATCTCTATACATTCAGAGCAAACTTGTTTTGCATTATTTGAATTATATTTTTACTTTAAAAAACTTGTTTCGAAATAAAACGAAAACCAATTAGAAAGGTAGTGAGATGCTGGGAGTTGACTTTAGAAAACAATACGACTCAAAACCGAATAGAACGTCTTCTTTCTCACAAAATCAATTTCCAAAAAGACCTCATTTACAATGAGCACAATCTAACCATTTAGCTTGCTAATTTTTATGCACCGAGGAGCCAAACAGATCAACAAATGTGCTGCCAGTGCTTGGCTGAGAGATTAACAAGATCTAAACAGAATTCAGCTTATGACATGATTTTGTAAATAATCTGAACAAGCCTCCACCAAGTGAATCTCAATCCAAGCCAAAAACATTGATAATTTTATATTCTATCTAATGACAATTATATGGTTCAAGAAGGCTGAATATGCATCATCTTTCCTGACTTTCAATGAGGAAAACTGGATGCAAGAGGAAAGAATAGCATCAGAACAAAAACCCACTAGAAATTATTTTCAAACTAGGTCTTATCACTATTTTGTGTTCCAGGCATCTCTTACTCTAAGCAAGTAGTGATAAGAATCAAATTGATAAATATCCACAAGTAAAAATCGTGAAAAATTCTATTTTTCTAATGAAAAAAAGACCTCCTGTTCATGTCTGGCTTTAGACAACAGCCAGTCTTGTTTTTCCTGGCCAATAGCGCCAGATTCGTTGGAGGTAGCTCAATACTTTCTTTCAATTCTCTGATCTGATCAGATAAGCCACCAACAGCAGAGTAGCTAACATTATCGGGATCTTCATGCAGCATTTTGTAAACAACCGAATCAACCTGCCAACTCAAACAAACAACACTTCTGAACAAAGAGTTCTACAAGATCATCACCACTAGATAGTCAAACCAGCAAACAACATTGCCATCCACCAAAGTATTTTCAGTTGGCATCACAATTTAAAATGGGATAGACTACATAAAAGTATAAATCTAGTAACCGAGCCCCACTAAGAAGCTGAAGACACACTTCTTGAATTTTGCAGGCCTTTATGAGGAGAATTGTGGCCAAATCATCAGATTTTTTATGTTTGTTTTATTTCCAAGTACTTTGATCCTCCTACGCCATTTAAACATACAATATATAATAGACAATCATAAATCATCTTCTCTACCTAAATTCCATCTTCTTCGACTCGCTTGTGGTCTTGCCACTTTGCAAATCAACAGTAGAATCATTTTCATCAATATAACTATAATCCATTACATGAATAGTCTCTTTAACTAACCCTCCAACCGTCTAATAACAATAGACCAAATTAAAATGTTTACACAAAATTAGACACTCTAATATAAAAACCCAAACTTTTACAAGGGGATAGGAAAACCCACAAAAGCTTTTGAGCTTACTGAATGCCATAATCCACTGAAAGCTCGTAATTCAATGGATCATATGATCATTTGCAGCCACTTTTTTCGTGGTAAAAAGTGAAAAATTGCTGCAAAAGCCTAGTCTACATATTGCAACAAATTTTTTAGTAAAAAAAAAAAAGAACAAATCGCCACAAAAAGCCACAAAAAATGACAAAAAACCATTTTCAAACTTGATATAAAAACTCTGCAGCTACATCAAAATTGTCAAAATTGACAACTTATTGCATTGATTTTATTTCCAAAGATATACAAATTGCTGCAAAAGACCATTTTTCTTGTTGTGAATATTAGTTGCCAACTTTTGTAATCTTCAAAAAAGTAAAGTAGTGGACAAGGTTGGGGGTGCAAAGAAAGAGGAATTGCAGCTGACCGTGAGAACCTCTATGATCCCCGTGAAAGAAAACTGCAGTGCTCACAACCACATACAAAATGAACCACATACAAAATGAGGAATTTACGTTTACTATTTGCATGATTATGGATCGAAGAACGGAAATTAATGATTAGTGCTATTTATTACAAATATTTTTATTCCTTTTGTATAAAGTCTGATAGATGTAAAGAGTAGTGCTAGAGCCACAAACGGCGGTCCCGAATATTTATTACAAATATTTTTATTCCTTTTATTTCTTTTTTATGTTTTGGTTTTTAAACAAATATATTTTTATTCATTTTAATATTATTTTTTTAAAATAAAAAAAATACCACATCATAAAAACACACTTATTTAATCATTAAGTAAAAAAAATTAAAATTAAAAATTAAAATTTATTAAAATGTGACTTTTGTTTGTGACTTTGGAGAGTGACTTTAGATTTCTCTTAGTATAAATAGATCATTTGTGTAAATGTACAGTACTCTTAGATTTCTCAATAACATCTCGAGGTCTTAGTCCAGAGCCTTCGTTTTTCCCTTTCTTCTACTCTGCTAGGTCTGGGTTTTGCCTTGATCTTCATACAAGGCTTGAGTTTTACATTACTTGTAAATTATGGTTTTGATTGGCTTACGTTTAGATTCTCTTGTTTATCTTTTATTCTTTTTAATTTGTTTCTTGTTTGTAGGCTTTCGCAAAATACTTGCAAACTAAAAAATATAAATGTGGATGATTGGATCATGTTTACTGATGTAAATACTACTGGAATCTCATAGGATAATATTGTAATGATCTGGAAAGCAAGGGTGTTGGTAGCTATCATGAAGGTGTCGTTTGGATAGTGGAGAGAGATCATGAGATAAATTATAATAAAAGTTGAAAGATAAATAAAATATTATTAAAATATTAATTGTTAATATTATTATTATTTTGAAATTTATAAAAGCTGAATTTTTTATTATATATTATATGAGATCTGAAAAAGTTATACTGATAAATAAATTAGACGATATAAGTTGAAATCATATCTCAATAATCTAAACGGGACCTTGAGTAGGATCATTAGAAAGTAAGAATGATATGTTGAGTTGAATGTGGAGACTAATCTGAAAGTTGAGAATCGAGAAGTAGAGAGTTATCTTAACAGATAACTCAAGCAAAGGCAAGATAGAAAGTTCACTTGATGCACGCATGATATTCCATTCGAACGAAAGATAGAAAAAGAGTGATGCGTGCTCGACACGCCGTGAATAACGGAGAAAAATAGGAGAAACTTATCTTTGCACTTCCATTTGCTCTTTTGTGAAAAGTTTTCTCCACAATACTGCTTACGTGGGTGCATTTATCAAGATGTGGATTATGAAATCTTGTCTATTCTTATCTACTACGCGTTTTAATTTCTTCCTTTCTGCATTATTCAAAACGATGACGATGACTACGAAAGTAATCGACGACTTGCGACTTGCTAATTTTAAACAAGGAAAATCATGGTGGAAGGGCAAGATCTCTTGGTTTACATACGTGGATGCATCCGCTCACGCCCTTATATCAAGTCTTAAACTGTCGATGTACATGACATGAGCAGTTGTGAGTTCCCACTACGTACATTAATTATTAATTACAATTACACTGATTAATATGAACATGATTTCATATGTCTAGCTATCAATATTTCTGTATATTTAAAAATCCAAGTACTTGTCTTCTTCGTCCTGTGCAATTATTATTACTTGGTTGTCAGAAAAATAAAATAAAATAAAATAACCAAGTATAGCTAGGATAACACCTTTGCGCAAATTTTCTCTTTGCGTATCAAACTGACTAGTCTTTCGTGTATCTTTTGTTCTACTTGCATGCAGCATGATTGTATCGAGGTTGTTTTCATAAATAAGATTAAACAAAATAAAATAAATTGTGATAAAAAAAATTAAAATTTAATTAATAAAGTTTTATTATAATATATTTTTTAATATTAATTTTATTTTAAAAATTAATTAAAGAATTGAATTATTTATTTTATTTTATATAAAAATTTAAAAAAATTGTGATCATTCAATGAAATAAAATGAAATGAAATTTTTTGTGAAAATAGTTGAGAACTCTTTAATGATTAATGCTCGTTTTGACAAGAGATCAGCTATATCAATTCTTACGCAAAGGGATACAAAGTTTGAGGTGTGCTGAAAGCGATTGCCTCTTCGGCTGATCAAAGACCTAAATGACTCAGATGAATTTCTTCGACCTTCTCGTTGCCAAGTCAGTCAACGTCTTGTTGAGTTTGTTCCTTGGCTTCAATCTCACATGGGTAGGAAGTGAAGCCACAATAAGCCTCTTGGGCTATATAAGGAGGCTAAGACTTCTTGGTTAGACACACCAACTAACAAGTTATCAAGTAATAACTTGTGAGTAAAATCCTCTATTAGCCTTTTCTTGTAAAAGGGAAAGAGGTGAAAGTTAAAGTTTTCTTAGTGAGAAAATTTTGTGAGTGTCATTTGTGGTGAGGAGAAAAATTGTGTGATTGCAACAATTTTTCACATAGTGTATTTTCTTCTCTGAGTCTGCTGGTTTTTTCTTCCTGCTTTGGGAGTTTCCAGGTAAATTCTTGTGTTATTATTATTTCTGTATATCTCTTTATATTCCTGCATAGAGGTGGATCCTGGGGGTGAATTTGGGAGGTCCAAATTCCCAACAATTGGTATCAGAGCTGGGGTCCTCTTTCTTTTGTGGGGTGGAGCTTTGGTATGGTAGTGTGGATACGTACAGTCTAAGGAGGTTCTGTCTAAGGAGATTGGAAATTCTAAGTGTGTCCATTGTGACCCTCCAATCTTTCCTGGGAACCTTGAAGTTCTGTCTAGG
Source organism: Platycarya strobilacea (assembly GCA_036898215.1). Classification (NCBI taxonomy): domain Eukaryota; kingdom Viridiplantae; phylum Streptophyta; class Magnoliopsida; order Fagales; family Juglandaceae; genus Platycarya; species Platycarya strobilacea. The sequence goes on from CM072550.1 coordinate 24,592,277, forward strand.
AAAGAGAAATCTTTCCTGGGAACTTACTTAGTGAGTACTATTCATTCCTACGGTAAAAGAATCAAGAGCCAAGGTTCGGGTCTAAGGAGATGGCTGGAGCAGACGTGAAAGTATCAGGGATCGAGAAGTTCGATGGCACAGATTATGGATACTGGAGGATGCAGATAGAGGATTACCTATATGGGAAGAAACTTCATCTTCCATTGTTAGGGAAGAAGCCAGAGACCATGGCAGTTGCTGATTGGGACCTGCTAGATCGACAGGTTCTGGGGGTTATTCGACTAACCCTATCGAGATCCGTTACACACAACGTCATCAAGGAGAAGACGACTGCAGATCTCATAGCGGCTTTGTCAAGTATGTATGAAAAGCCGTCAGCAAATAACAAAGTACATTTGATGAAAAAGTTATTCAACTTGAAAATGTCAGATGGTACGTCTGTTGCACAACATCTAAATGATTTTAATACTATCACAAATCAATTGTCATCTGTTGAAATTGAGTTTGATGATGAAATACGTGCATTGATACTATTGGCCTCACTGCCAAATAGTTGGGAAGCCATGAGAATGGCTGTCAGTAATTCTGCTGGTAAATCAAAATTAAAATATGATGATATTCGTGATTTGATTTTGGCTGAGGAGGTACGCAAGAGGGATTCAGGCGAAATCTCGGGTTCGAGTTCAGCGCTTAATGTTGATTCTCGAGGGAGATCACAAGACAGAAACTCAAACAGAGGCAGATCAAAATCAAAGAACAGGGGCAAGACAAAGCCTGGGCAGCAGGCAACTTGCTGGAATTGTGGCAAGACTGGTCACATAAAAAGGAATTGCAGAAATCCTAAAAAGGAGAATGATAGTGCTAATGTGGTAACTGAAGAAGTACAAGATGCACTATTACTTGCAGTTCATACTCCAGTTGATGACTGGATACTGGATTCAGGAGCTTCTTTCCACACAACTTCCCATCGGAAAATAATGCAAAACTATGTTGCAGGTGATTTTGGGAAGGTGTACTTGGCTGATGGAGAAACTTTGAATGTGGTGGGAATGGGAGACATTGATATTGCACTCCCTAACAAGAACAAGTGGATCCTGCAGGAAGTCAGACACATTCCTGAGTTGAAGAAGAATCTCATCTCTGTTGGGCAACTCGATGATTGTGGCTATTCAGTAGTGTTCTCAGATAGCACCTGGAAGGTCACTAAAGGGGCATTGGTACTGGCTCGGGGTAAGAAAACTGGTACACTTTATATGACTACTGGTTTGAATAATACTGTTGCTACTACCGTTGCAGAGAGCACAGCAGATTTGTGGCATTGTAGGCTTGGCCATATGAGTCAGAAGGGCATGAAAGAACTACTGGCAAGAGGCAAGCTACCAGAACTAAAGTCAGTTGATCTCAGTACGTGTGAGAGTTGCATTATGGGAAAACAAAAGAAGGTCAGTTTCTTGAAGAGTGGTAGAACACTGAAAACAGGAAAGTTAGATCTTGTGCACACAGACGTGTGGGGACCTTCCCCAGTTGCATCTCTTGGAGGTTCTCGGTACTATGTCACGTTCATTGACGATCACAGCAGGAAGGTATGGGTTTATTTTTTGAAGCATAAATCTGATGTATTTAATGTGTTCAAAAATTGGAAAGCCCTGGTTGAAACAGAGACAGACTTAAAGCTGAAATGCTTGAGGTCTGATAATGGTGGAGAATATATTGATGGAGGATTCAATGAGTACTGTGCAACTCATGGTATCAGAATGGAAAAGACCATTCCTGGAACACCACAACAAAATGGAGTTGCTGAGCGTATGAATAGAACCATTAATGAGCGTGCTAGAAGCATGAGGCTGTACGCTGGATTACCACCTACTTTCTGGGCAGATGCAGTCAGCACTGCTGTGTACTTGATAAACAGAGGGCCATCAGTTCCATTGGATTGTGGACTGCCTGAGGAGGCTTGGAGTGGGAAAGAGGTCAAATTTTCTCACCTTAAAACTTTTGGCTGTCTTTCTTATGTTCTTGTTGATTTTGATGCTCGTAGTAAACTTGAAGCTAAGTCAAAGAAATGTTATTTCATTGGCTATGGAGACGAGGCATTTGGCTATCGTTTCTGGGATGATCAGGGTCGGAAGATTATAAGAAGCAGGAATGTGATATTCAATGAGAAGATTATGTACAAGGATAAGTCCAGTACAGTTGCTGAAGCAGCTCCTCATGAGTTCGAGTTCGAGAACTTGGATGACCTACTAGAGACCACTGTGCAGTGTAGAGATGTGAGTGACGGGGAGAATGGGTCCGATGCACCCGTTCCAATTATTCTGCAATCAGAACCAGAGCCGTCTACTCCTGCAGCTGCAGTTCGCAGGTCAGTTAGGACTATTCGTCCCCCACAGCGTTTCTCACCTACTTTGAATTATATTCTGTTGACAGATGGTGGAGAACCGCAGAGCTACCAGGAAACCTTGCAAGATGAACATTCTAGCAAGTGGAAGCTGGCCATGAAAGATGAGATGGATTCCTTGTTAGGGAATCAGATATGGGAGTTGACAAAACTTCCATCAGGGAAGAAGGCATTGCACAACAAGTGGGTGTACCGGGTAAAGACTGAGCAAGATGGTAGTAAAAGGTACAAGGCCAGACTTGTTGTAAAAGGCTTTCAGCAGAAGCAGGGTATTGATTACTCTGAGATCTTTTCTCCTGTGGTAAAAATCACAACCATCAGGTTAGTGTTGGCTATGGTTACTACTGAAGATCTATTTCTTGAGCAACTAGATGTGAAGACAGCTTTTCTTCATGGAGACCTTGAAGAAGACATCTTCATGCACCAACCTGAGGGGTTTGTAGTACAGGAAAATGAAGATTCAGTTTGCAGACTGAAGAAGAGCTTGTATGGCCTGAAGCAAGCTCCTAGACAGTGGTACAAGAAGTTTGACAGTTTTATGTGCAGTGCAGGATACATCAGATGTCAGGCAGATCACTGCTGCTATGTCAGGCAGTTTGACAATTCTTATATTATCTTGTTGTTATATGTGGATGACATGCTTATTGCAGGGGCTAGTATTGATGAGATCAATAATCTGAAGAAGCAGATGTCAGAGCACTTTGCAATGAAGGATTTGGGAGCTGCAAAGCAAATTCTTGGCATGAGAATTGTTAGGGACAGAGTCAGAGGCACGTTAAGACTCTCTCAGGCTGAGTATGTGAAAAAGGTACTCAGCAGGTTCAATATGGACAAGGCCAAACCAGTTGGCACACCTTTAGGCAATCACTTCAGACTCAGTAAGGATCAGTCACCAAAGTCAGAAGAGGAACAAGACTACATGAGTAAGGTTCCTTATGCTTCAGCTATTGGTTCACTTATGTATGCTATGGTTTGCACTAGACCAGATATTGCCCATGCAGTGGGAGTTGTGAGTAGATACATGAGTATCCCGGGAAGACAACATTGGGAAGCAGTAAAGTGGATTTTGAGATACCTAAAAGGCTCCTCAGAAACGTGCTTGTGTTTCTTAGGAGAGGGCTTAGAGGTGCAGGGCTATGTTGATGCTGATTTAGCTGGAGATGTTGATAGCAGAAAGAGTACCACAGGGTTTGTCTACACCCTGGGTGGTACTGCAGTTTCATGGGGTTCTAATCTACAAAAGACAGTTTCTTTGTCGACGACAGAAGCTGAGTACATTGCAGTTTCAGAAGCTGCAAAGGAAATGATTTGGCTACAGGGTTTCTTGAAGGAATTGGGCAAAGATATTCAAAAGGGCACTCTCTACAGCGACAATCAGAGTGCAATATTCCTCGCCAAGAACCCAGCATTTCATTCCAGGACTAAGCACATACAGATCAGGTATCACTTCATACGATCATTGGTAGATGATGGACAGTTGTTACTTGAGAAAATTTGTGGAAGTAAGAACCCTGCTGATATGTTGACAAAGAGCGTTACACTTGAGAAACTGAAGCTGTGCGCGACTTCAATTGGTCTTCAAGCATAAAGATAGGGGCAAAAAAAAAAAAAGATAGCGGAAGCTATGAAGATCTTCATCCAGGTGGAGCATGGCTATGGGATCAGCCAAAGTCACAAGGTGGAGATTGTTGAGTTTGTTCCTTGGCTTCAATCCCACATGGGTAGGAAGTGAAGCCACAATAAGCCTCTTGGGCTATATAAGGAGGCTAAGACTTCTTGGTTAGACACACCAACTAACAAGTTATCAAGTAATAACTTGTGAGTAAAATCCTCTATTAGCCTTTTCTTGTAAAAGGGAAAGAGGTGAAAGTTAAAGTTTTCTTAGTGAGAAAATTTTGTGAGTGTCATTTGTGGTGAGGAGAAAAATTGTGTGATTGCAACAATTTTTCACATAGTGTATTTTCTTCTCTGAATCTGCTGGTTTTTTCTTCCTGCTTTGGGAGTTTCCAGGTAAATTCTTGTGTTATTATTATTTCTGTATATCTCTTTATATTCCTGCATAGAGGTGGATCCTGGGGGTGAATTTGGGAGGTCCAAATTCCCAACACGTCTGACATCAAATTTCAAACCTGTAATGGGGAAGCTTTAATTCCTATATTGATTTTGTAAACAGCTTTACCAGATCATGAATTTTCAAATCTCATTTATTTTTATAACTATTTTTAACTTATATCATTTTATTTAATTGTTATAAATTTTTTTTATATTTTCACACAAATCAAATTAATAATTTAATTTTTTCAAATATCAAAATAAAACTAATATTAAAAACACATATTTTAACAATTTTTTTAACTTTCAATGTACGTAGCCACTCTGAAGTTACTGTTGTTAAGAGTATTGACATTGAATTAATTAAAACAAATTTAAATAAGTACAAATTAGCATATATATTAAAAAAATTTTGTCATATTAGATCAATAGTAGAAAAAAAATATAGAAAAATAGAATAAAATATTTTCTTTTAAGAAGTGAATAGTAAATTTAAAATTCTCTTCAAAATAAGAGTTAAATTTGAAGATAACTTTGACTTTACTATTCACTTTCTCAAAATAAGATTATTTTTATTCCATTATTCTCTTAATTATTAATTTAATATGATGAAAAATTTTTAATATATGTGCCAATTTATAATTATTTTTTAAAAAAAAATTAGTAAATCCAATATCAATACTCTAAGATCGAAATAAAACACTTGCGAAACCATGTGATCAATTTCTATTTTTTTTTTCTTTTGAGGAACTACGTGTTTTAAGTCTTTCCTTTCGCATAAGTAACGTTAACTGAAGTATGAACAAGCAGAAAGACTTTTGAGTTGGCCGCAAATACAATAGATTTTTTTTTGGAGGTTTACCAGTATTTATATCTACTTGGAGGTTTTCTCAGGTCTACCAGTACTCGATGGCTAGCTTCTATATAGAACTCATGATCTCTTCAGTGTTCTTCTCATAGTCTAAGCCCGCAAATTATAAGCAATATTCCCTTCCACAATTAAGCCTCTTAATTTCTCTTGGATGGTATTAATGGCCACTCAAAACAGAGAGAGATCGAGAGCCCTTTCATCTTGTTCAGAAAAAAATGAAAATATCAGAACCTCTTCCTCATCGTACTCTTCCACAACACCTCGATGGAAGCACGATGTTTTCCTTAGTTTCCGTGGCAAAGACACTCGCAAGAGTTTTACGGATCATCTGTATGTTGGTTTAAAACGAAAAGGCATTCTCGTCTTTAAGGATGGCGAAACACTCAAGCGAGGAGAATTCATTTCTAAAGAGCTTTTGAAAGCAATTCGAGAATCCATATACGCAATCATCATTATTTCGAAAAACTATGCATCTTCCGAATCGTGCCTCATGGAACTTGCCGCCATCGTTGAATGGGCTAAAAAGACGGAGCTCACAATTTTGCCAATTTTCTATCACGTGAATCCTTCTGATGTAAGAAATCTGACAGGGTCTTTTGAAAAAGCTTTCGCTGCCCATAAAAACAACCCCGAGGTTGGCATCAAGAAGATGCAGAAGTGGAAAAATGCTTTCCGGGAAGTCGGCAATATTGCCGGATGGGCTTTACATGACAGGTAACATTTCATTGTCGCCTGCCAAACATAAACATAAGTTGGAAACTTTGAGAAGATTACTATTATGAAAATATTTTTATAACCACAAATTAAGATTACTAATTTTACAAACTATGGATTGAATCCGTCAGATTATAAAATTAATTTTAATATAAAGCAGATCTAACATTTATCTTGTCTGGTCTGAGGCCCCAAGTGTTGCTAAAGAGAAAACGTATTGTTTGTCCCTATTAAAGTTAGAAGACACAGGCCAAGCTACAGGTTGTATTGCACAAGCTTCATTACATTCTCATACCATGACTACAGGTCAGTGTACATGACAGTAGGATAGATCGTGGTTTTGGATAGTTAGTTAGCACTTTCCTTTTCTGTATAAAGATGCCCTTTCTGTGACCTGTAAGCAACAATTCATGAATTTAAGAGAAAAACCAAGTTTCCTTCTCCATCGACCTGCTCGCTACAAGTTTTATTGTTGTTTTCTGCTTTCTTATGATTAATGCCTCGTAAATAATATTATTTGTCTATCAATTTACAGGTACGAATCAACGTTGATCCAAGAAATTAGTGGACATATATCTCGTAAGTTGAATTGTAGATTCTCACGTCATGATTACGAGAAACTTGTCGCTATTAACTCCCGTGTAGATGAAATGTTGGACTTATTGGATATGGAATCGAATAATGTTCGCTTCATAGGAATTCATGGGATGGGTGGCGTTGGTAAGACAACTCTGGCAGAAATAATTTATGATTTAATTTCTTGTCAGTTTGAAGGAAGTAGCTTTATTTCTTGTATTAGAGAAGAATCAAGAGCTCATGGTCTAGCTTCTTTACAAAAACAACTTCTTTCTATGATAATGCAAGAAGAAATACATATATGGGATCATCACGAGGGAATCAAGGTGATAAAAACCAGGTTGCGGAATAAAAAGGTTCTTATCATCCTCGATGAGGTGGATAGTGAAAAACAACTAATGGCGTTATCAGGGAGTCGAGATTGGTTTGGTCCAGGGAGTAGGGTGCTTATAACATGCAGAGATAGTCATCTGTTGAGAACACATGAAGTGAATGATTTTTATAAGGTTGAGCAGCTTCAAACTGCTGAAGCTTTGCAACTCTTTTGTCTATCAGCCTTCAAACAAATCCATCCAAGAGAGAATTACAAGGATCTATCGATGGACTTTGTGATTTATGCTCAAGGCCTTCCATTAGCTCTTAAAGTTTTGGGTTCCTTCTTATTTGGGAGAGCAATAGATGCCTGGAAAAGTGCTAGGGATCAACTAGAAGCAATTCCAAATAAAGAAATTATGAACATACTTCAAATAAGTTTTGATGGGCTGGAGAATTTGCAGAAAGAGTTGTTCTTGGATATGGCATGTTTATTCCAACGATGCAGGCTAGATAACGTGTTTTTGCAGACATTAGAAAGTTTTGGTTATTATCCCAGCATCAACATCGACGTTCTCGTCGACAAGTCCCTCGTAATCATCTCCGATGGAATGTTGTTCATGCATGATTTGCTGAAAACAATGGGCCAGGAAATAGTTCGTCGCAAATGTCTTGAAGAACCTGGACGACGCAGTAGACTTTTTCGTCACGAAGATATCTTTCATGTATTTAAGAATAATACGGTAAGTTGATTTGTCTCGACATTAATATTAGAGTAATGTGGGTTACAAACTTCAAATTTACAAGCTGACTTATACAAACTTTTTGTTAAAAACCAATACTGTTTATCATCCCACTCTACATATCAATATCGTGCATGTAATTTATCATTTTTACCCTTCTATATAAATGGACATATTGATATGTAAATATGTAACTTTAAATAGAAAGATAAAAATAATAAATCACATATTGGTGTGCGGCATCGGGATGATAAGCAGCTAGCGTTCCTCTTTGTAAAATTGTGGGTCTCATCAAGAAAAAATAAGTTTCTACAATTTACTATATAAGCGAGGTCTATTTTTTTTATAAAAGATTTACGTGAGACTTATGCATTTCAAACTTATATATATTAATTCTTCTAATAAAAATAGGTATATTTGGATTCTAATTCTTCAGGTCAAAGATTTCCCCCACACCTGCTAATCAGTTGTTCTTGGTTACTAGGGAACTGAAGCAATTGAAGGCATAGTCCTAGATTTTTGTCCTGAAACCAAACACAGATTCAATGCCAAAGCATTCTCAAAGATGAGAAAATTGAGATATCTTAAAATTGTTCCTCGACTTAATCAAGTTTATAGCTCACCAACTATAGAATGGCATGGAGATCCTTTAAAATCCATGCCAACCTATGAGTTGCGATTCTTACATTGGTCTGGATATCATTTGAAAACCTTGCCAAGCAATTTCCAACCAAAAAATCTTACTGTACTGTGCATGACTTACAGCCGCATCAAACAACTATGGAAGGGATCAATGGTAAGTTTTTTACTATAAAGTTATAAACATGTATTAATCTTAATATTCCATTCCTTTTCTAGATAAGTTAATAAATTCATATTTTGACCCAATTAACTACTTGTTTATAACAGGTTTTAGGAACTTTGAAGCACCTTAATCTGAGTTATTCTGAGAACTTGATTGAGACACCAGATTTGACAGGAGCCCCAAATCTTGAGGAAATATTCTTTTCAGGTTGTAAAAGCTTGTATAAAGTCCACCCATCCATTGGAGTTCTCAAACGAGTAAAAGTATTGGCTTTCAATTATTGCGAATGTCTTAGAAGACTTCCAGACAAGGTCTCATGCTTGGAATCTCTTCAAGATTTTCTTCTTATGGAATGTTCAAGACTTGAGAAGATACCAGATTTTTTGGGTGATATGACATCACTGAATAGCTTATATCTTAACAAGCCTATCAAAAAAGACTTACCATCATCGTTAATGAGTTTATCTGGCCTTCGCGAATTATATATACGAGATTGCAAAAATATTTCAATAGTTCCGAGTTTTATATGTAGTTTGTCATCTGTCAAACTTCTGGTGTTGGATGGTTGGTCAAGACTAGAAAAATTTCCAGACCTGAGTAGATTGGAATGCCTTGAGGAGTTTAGGGCCCGGGGAACTGCTATAACACAAATACCATCTGTCAATCTAATCCCCAAAAGCATCCTTTCCTTTACTCTCGAAGGACGCAAGTGGATGCCAAAACAAAGCTCAGATGCCACCTTTGATATCGAATCACTTGTAGAATATCAGATGGAAGGAATATTTGAGGTAGAAGCAATTTACGGTGATTTTGACAGTGAAGGACAAAATATTTTAGACATGGCAGGTGGTGGTCGTGTTAGGAATTCATTCTATGCCGATGCGGTGAGTCACACAGACACACTTTCTCTCTCTCTATAAAATAACACACAAATATAGGTAGGGTGTTGTTGAAATAAACAAAAAAAAGTCAAGATCCAGCAAAACGAATATAGAAGAAAGATAATTTTATAGAATATAAAAAACTAATCATCCCCTCGCAACTTCTTAATTTTGTAGCAATTGACATCTCTTTTTGGGGGTAATTGTTTTACAGATATATGGATGGTCGTTGGGATCAGGAATCCCGAAGTGGGTACACAATAAAAGTTATGGCTCCTCTGTAAAGATAGATATGAAGGGTAATATGAAGCTGGGTATGGGGTGTGCTATCTTTATTGTTTGTGATCATCAACAATTTCATTCCCCTCAAGGTACTTCAATTTCTTCATTATTAAAGGAATCCTTTGTTTATTCTTCACATGCGGGGTTTACAATTTGTTTTGAGACGGATGAAGGTCATCCAGAAGAATTTTTTTACTACCTTTTATTTCCTTCCCTGGACGTCTCTTTAGACGAGCCGATCGGATTCTGGGCATATATACCGGCTCCGGGATTTTTGGAACGCTGGAAATTGAAGAATTTGGATCAACGGAGCTTCATTAAGATTTCAATTACAGCAGAAATGGATTATTGCCTTTATCGTAAACCAATAGAAGTAGAAGTGAAAGAGTGCGGGATGCATTTAGTATGTCCGGATGATGCTAATTCACAGTTCTATAATAGCCTTGCTCCTCATCTTGGTTTTGAATCTTCAAATTTAGATTTCTATCGTGGGTTTTATTTTTCTTTGTCCTCGAAAACTCAAGATTAGAGGAATCATGCAGTCGATCGACCACCCAAGCTGCTTTTCTTCTTTCTGATGTTTCTGGTACGTTATGCTACCTCTGCCCTTCATCTCATTTTCGCATCTCCAAATAAACAAGCAGTTTAGTCATTTATGCTTCTATTTATATATTTAATATAATGAAAAATATTATTAATGTTACGTTTATGTAAGTGATCAGGGAACCTTCGGCTGCATATTCATTGATCGAGAACTGGGATTGAGTATCTAGCTACCTGAACATTGGAGAATTCTTCAGGACTTGATGTGGTCCTATTTTAAAGTTGAGTCCTACCTTTTGAGTAATATTGTTTTGTTATTTTTTTTTTCTTTGGAAGTAGAAGATGATCATTTTTGGTTAGCAACATGGGAGTCTCATCTCACTTTCAATTGGCTTGTTGCCTCATTAAGCTATACGCCACTCTCATCTCACTTTCATTTCACTATGTAAAATATTGCAGCACATTTATCACTGTTGGAGAATAAAAAATCATCCAATGACTCACTGTTTAATTGATGAATATTCAATGATTCATTGTTTAATTTTCCCATTAATAAGATTCCAATCCTGCATATATATGGTCCTTGTTTGGAAACCCATGTATATTGAATACTAAAACTACCTACAAACAATGAGGCAGAGCCTCTCAATTTATATACACCCAAACAATATTCTAGACCTAATTACATTGTGCTGCAAATATTCTAACAGACTACAAAGGATGATTTGTTGCTGTCATTTTGGACTGTTGTGGATGGAGTGGTGAGTGACATGAGGCCTGGTGCTGCTGTATACGTTGAGGGGATTTGGCATGTAGTGATTCTGCAGATTGGAGTGATTCTGCAGACTGGGCTGCTGCTACTGCATGCTCTGTTTTAGGCCACATACTGGAGCTTTCATGCAATTCATGCATGGCTTTACTGATCTACAAGAAAGAGATTATTCAATTTGCAATCCGTTACTGATCTACATTTATCCTTTTCTCTCAACTTGATTTATACTCTTTAGATCATGTATGCTATTTTCCACCAACCTATAATTTAATTTCCACCAGCCTAGTATTCTTGATCTTGTTGTAGAGAATGTAGCCAAGTTAGTCACATGCATGGAATTTCAAATCTGTGATTGGGGAGCTTTGATTATTATATAAATTGATTTGTAAACAGCTTTACCAAACTAGTTTACAATTTTTGCATGGATTGAAGACTTCGATTCAAAATTATAATAACAATCAAAGCGCTCCCCCATCACAGATTTGAAATATTTGATGCATGTTGACTGACTTGGCTACATTTTCTACAACAAGAACAAGATACTCATTGCATAGAAAACAATCTCTTTAACTTGAAGGGCTTATCACCTGAAAAGCTTGGGCTTATCGCCTGAAAAGCTTGGGCTTATTTATTTATATTATTTCCCCACAGATTTTGTTGATTCTAGCTACAACTCATTGATTTTAACCAAAGATAATGTCATAAGTGCACTCAATCCAACAGTACATCCATATAAACATAGTTGACTACAGGGATAACGACTCAATGCTAAAGTGGGAAGTACAGCTGCGACACATACAGGACCAGTATATTTGGATCCCTCTGACGTAAGAAATCAGACAAGATCTGTGACATCCCGTACCCGTAAGGGGCGTCCTGTGTATCAACCTGTTTGACTTGGACCTGTTTTCATCTACAAATTCTATCTAAAATATATATCTAATCAAATCCACAAATAATTCCTCATCTCCAGATATAAAGAACAATTAAATTCTAAATATCCATAAAGTTCATACATTAAATAAAAAATAATGCCATCACATAGGGTCCGCAAACTTCCCATCAAAATATCATACTAACACTTTAATCTAAATATGCTAAATAACGTAACAACAAAATAATAATATTTTCTTCACATCAACCCCAAACATGACCACCTATCCTGGTCCCAATATATTAACCTTGGTTCTCAGGCGAGACCTCCACTTCATCTGAAATGTATATAGATAAGGGGGTGAGTTCATCCACAACTCAGTAAGCAAAACACCTATACTAGTATGTAAATCATGAGCATTTTTAAATAAAATCCTTAAGCATGTAACGGAAAAACTTTTATTCAAAGTAAACAATTACAAAACTTATGAACCATCCAAAAGCTGAGCGAACCTTTATTTTTCATAAAGTATACACCAAAACTAACTTTTTTATACTCAAAACACTTTGGCAAAAATAACTGTAACATCTCATCCATTTTCAAACATATACCATGTTTAACCCCCGTGGTAGGGTTGTGCTATCCCCGGTGGCCAAACCAGGCAGTATCATATTGTGAGACTTTCCCTCATTCGTTCTCGGAGCCCCGAGTGTGCACATAGGAAAGTAACACATAAAAAGGATCACTTTGTTTCCAAAGTGATTGCACTCCTATCATATTGTATCATGGAGGTACCAACCATATCACGTGAATCCATATAATCATATCCGAAACATATTCAGAATTAAAGACAAACAGATAAGTATGCCAAAGATTTTTCCGTAAACATATCCTATTAAGCCACTTATTTTTCACTTTCTTATCCATTTCCATACAAGCCAAAAACACAATAAAACATGTTATTTTATAAGCACAAGATAGCATCAAAATTAATGTTCGCTCTTATGCATAGTTCAGAAATATGTCAAATATTGCTCATGTCTACACATTTCATGTCAAAAGAAAATTTTCTCTATCATATAAATTTTCATGGGCGAATGCATAAAACGTATACTGAGGTTGTTTTTCACATTTTTCTTAAAAAAACAGAACATGCACATTTTATAAAAATCAACCTCAAACAAATTTTCTTTTTATGTAAATCTAGGATAGAAGCCCCGCTTACCTGACTCCTGTAGCGAATTATCAAAATTTGGAATCCGATCTCTAAGATTCTCGTCGCCTATTTAAAAAAAAGAACTTAACATTAACAGCCAGCAAACCCAATCTATAAGTATAAAAATGGTAATCTAAAGTTCCAAATCTGAAAAATTTTGCAACACTCCTTTCTTCAAACTACACTAGCTTAAAGCGTTACAATTTGCTACAAATATCAAGTCAAACAACACCCATAACGTGCTGACCAGCCCCAACAATCCGGGTTGTTATCCCACGCCCACATGAATATATATATATATTCTTAATTTTCCAGCTTACAAACCCAACGAGACCAATCGCCCAAAAATAATTCAGCAACATAATTATTACCTTCAACACAACCAAGCAGTCTAGCCAGCCACAATAATAACGAGTTCCCAAAGTTCAACATCACCACTAAAAAAAATACTCCTAACCCACGACTATAGCCGTACTAAAAAAAACAGCAAGAGTTTGTACCAACATACTCCAAAAATCTTCTAGCCTCACTTCAACAGAAATTAAAAAAAATAAAGGTATAATCTACACCACTTACAAAGAGAACATCTGTTCAAAAAGAACCTTGAATCCTTACCTGAATATGAAGAACAACCCGCAAGAAAACAGGAGCTTAAACAATGAAATTCTCGTCTCCCTAATGCTCAACTGCAACCAACGGAAACCGACTATATTTTCAGTGATTAAATCCCCACAACAGCACCCTTATTCCAGCCATAATCAATCAACTCCAACTTCCACATACCAACAACGGAAAGAAAAACATCAACTAAATTCTGAACAAAACACAAATACTACTCCTCGGACAGACCCCGAAATTTAGAAGAAAAAATTCTAATCCAAAACACATATGTTAATCACCCATTCGATCAATCTGAGAAACCTACCCGAGAAAGAAGAGCAACCAGCAAGCACAACAGAGGCTAATACGTCGGATTCGTTTTCCCCGGTGCTCTGCTTCACGTTTTCCCCGGTGCTCTGCTTCACGTTTTCCCCGGAAACCCACAAAATAACTATGATTAAAACCCATAACCAAACCTTACAAGGATAGCAAAAAAAAAAACAAGAGAAGAGAGAAGGAATTTAGATGAATTACCGGCGTGAATTTGGGTGAATGGAAAAACAGGCTTGCGGCAAAGAGGAGACCCAGCAGAGAATTGATTTGCCGAAGGAGGAGGGAGAGAGTCTGGTGATGATCGATCCGTAGCACACCAATTAAATATCCAAGGAGTGGGCGGAAGCACTTTCATCTTGTTGCAACAACCGCTGGACGTGGCAAACGGGTGAGTGAAAATCGGAAGGAACCGAAGGAAAAACAGGGGAGTTGAAACCGTCGGTGCCGAAGGGAAGAAAGGAAAAGAAAGGAAAAGAAAGAAGAAGAAAGGAGAAGGGCGGAGAAACTAATATCTGGGGCGAAACGGCGCCGTTTTGTAGTGGGCTGGGCTGAGCTTGCAACGCTGGAATGGCTTGGGCTGTGGGCTGCAGCTGCGGGCCTTACAAGATCCTTTGCACGAGCTTTTGCAGCACATAAAAAAGACCCCAAAGTTGACATCAAAGAGATGGATATGTGGAGAATAGCTTTCAGAAAATCGGTAATATCGCCGGATGGCACATTTATGACAGGTAACATTTAGTCCTCTTTTCTGCTGCCTTTGCCAGTGTTAAAGCTTTGAGAAAATGAATGTGTACAAACTGTTTGTAGAAATTCCAAGCTCATCACAGAATCAATAATTCCATTCGGTTTCCATTCCTCTCATTATTCTGAGTACGGCAGACCACTCTCTTTATAAATACAGTACATAACAAACACTATAATCGCAATTCACAACACTCTCTTGATGACAGCTGGCTAGGTAGAATCTACATTCTATTATGAGTCTAATTTCTAGAACTTTACATATTCTTCTTCTTGAATATGCTTGGTTGAGCTGGACTTCTTGGTGGCTCTGTGTTGTGCTGATGTAGTGGACTGTGTCGCCTTAATAGCTAGAAAGCAATTAAGATAACTTAGAAACTTTAAGAGAATAATAATATAGTTAACACTAGAACTGTTGCTGTTATTGTTATTGTAAGTGTTGTTATAAGCATCTATCTATATACTTATGACATTTATAATTTTTAATATGGTTAAAATGTCTGGTCTGACAGCTCAAGTATTGCGATTGGGACATTACGAAAGTATGAAGTAAAGCGTTTTTCTTTTTCTATATACTAAACAATGCTAAATATTATGAGCTAGTATAAGTTAAAGCAATTTTTTTGTTCGTGTCTATTCAGGTCACGTCAAAATTAATTGTTTATTAATTTATATGTATCAATCAACAACTATACAACAAATCAGTGGTTGTATATCTAGCAAGTTAAATTCTAGATTCTCAAGTCATGATTAGAAGAAACTGGTTTATTTTTTGAAACAGAAAAGTTATGTCTTTAATAATTTTAAGCAGTGGAAAGTTCTAATTGAGAACCAGACAGACAAGAAGATTAAACGGCTTCAGACTGACAATGGATTGGAATTTTGCAGATGTGACTTTGATGAATTCTGCAAAAATGAAGGGATTGTCAGACATCGTACAATTAGACATACTCCACAACAAAATGGGGTAGCTGAACGGATGAACCGAACCTTGCTAGAGAGAGCACGCGGTATGCTCTCAAATGTCGGCTTGTCTAAGGACTTTTGGGCAGAAATAGTCAACACAGCATACTTTCTGGTCAACCGTTCTCCACCCACAATTATTGGTTTGAAGACACCTAATCAGGTATAATCTGATGCACCGAGTGATTATTCAAATTTAAAAATTTTTTGTTGTCCTGCTCACTTTTATGTTAATGATGGTAAGTTAGAACCAAGGGCAAAGAAATGCAAATTTGTGGGATATGCTAATAGGGTGAAGGGATATAGGTTGTGGTGTATTGATCCAAAATCACTCAAATTCCTCATTAGCAGAGATGTTGTTTTTGATGAAAAATATATGCTTAATTCGAAAAAGGAGTCTATTATGTCTACAGGTGAGAAGGTGGAGCTATAGGCTCAAGCTCCACAGAGAATGTCACTTAACTTTCAGGATCATGCTATAGCTGATAAGCATAATTCTGATTCTGATATTGAAGCACTAGTTGAGGAGCAGTACAGTATAACTATTGGTAGACATAGGAGGCAGATCAGACCACCTCAAAGATATGCTCAAGCAGACATGGTAATGTATGCACTTGCTACAGCAGAAGCAATTGTTGGGCAAGAGCCTTCCAGTTACTCAGAGGCTGTTAAGAGTACTGAGTTTGTACAGTAGTATTCAGCTATGACTGAAGAGATTAAGTCTCTTCACAAGAACCAAACATGGGATTTGGTTAAGTTACTAGCGAAGACGAAGGTTGTAGGTTGCAAATGGGTCTTCAAGAGAAAAGAAGGAATCCTGTTCGAGACAGACGCAAGATACAAGGCATGCCTAGTTGCTAAGGGCTATAGTCAGAGAGAGAGAGGATCGACTTCAATAAAGTATTCTCCTCAGTTGTAAAACACAGTTCAATCAGAGCTTTACTTGCCATCACGACTTTGTATGACTTGGAGTTACAATAGTTTGATGTGAAAACAATGTTTCTACATGGCGAGCTTGATGAGACTATCTATATGCGTCAGCCAGAGGGATTCATTGTTGAAGGCAAAGAGGACCGAGTGTGCAGATTGAAGAAGTTTTTGTATGGTTTGAAGTAGTGACCCAGACAATGGTATAAACATTTTGATTTATTTATGATTGATCATAGTTATTTGAGGAGTAGCTATGATTGTTGTGTTTATCATAAACAATTGCTTGATAAGTCTTTCATTCACTTATTATTTTATGTTGATGACATGCTTATAGCTACTAAAAGCATGGTTGATATTGATTTGATGAAAACTCAACTTAGAAATGAGTTTGAGATGAAAGACTTAGGTACTGCTAAGAAAATTTTGGCAATGAAAATTCATTGGGATAGGAAAGCTAGGAAGTTGTACTTATCCTAGAGAAAATACATTGAGAAGGTTCTTAACAGGTTTGGAATGTCTAATTCCAAACCGGTAAGCACGTCGTTGGCTTTGCATTTTAGATTTTCAGCTTCCCTATCTCCCCAGATAGATAAGGGGAACAGTTCACGACAAGAGTGCCTTACTTTAGTGCAGTTGGCAGCATTATGTATGCCATGATTTATACTCTTCCAGATATTTCACAGGCAGTGAGCGTAGTTAGTAGATATATGGCTAAATCTGGTAAGGTTCATTGGCAGGCAGTGAAATGGATTTTGAGGTACTTGAAGGGAACCTCGAATGTTGGCTTGATATTTGATAGAGATGTTCATCTTAGTTCAAATATTGTTGGATTTTTTTATTCTGATTTTGCTGGAGATTTAGATAAAAGAAGATCATTGATAGGTTATGTGTTTACTTTATGCGGTTCTGCTATTAGTTAGAAAGCAACACTTCAATCAACCGTTGCTTTATCAACTACGGAGGTAGAATACATGGCAGCAGCTGAAGCTGTTAAGGAAGCAATTTAGGTAAAGGGCCTGATCAGTGACTTGGGTCTTCAGTAGGAGGGGATGACGGTATTTTGTTACAGTCCGAGTGCAATACATTTAACCAAAAATCAAATGTATCATGAGAATGAAGCACATTGATATCAGGTATCATTTTCTCAGAGAAGTAGTTGCAGATGGTATTGTGGGCATCAGAAGATTGCTACTACAGAGAATCAGTAGACATGGTGACGAAGTCAATTGCAGTACACAAGTTCAAACTTTGTTTGGACTTGGTTGGTGTTCGAGCTGTCCATATCCCTTAGGGGATTTTTTGAAGGGGTTGGTTTCTTTTGTTAACAAATGGTTTAATTTGTGAGGCTTGTGACAATTCAAGCCCAGGTAGAGATTTGTTGAGAGATGAATTGAATTCTGGTCTGTCGATTATTTTCGCTCGACTCTTGCTCGACGTACAGCTCGAGCGAGATTCAACTCGAGAGTTCGCTCGACTTTCTCTAGACGTTCAGCTCGAGCGAAATTTAGGCAAAGATTTCGCGAAACCCTCGCTCCACATCTAACTCGAGCGAGTCTGACCTAGAAGTGTTCGCTCGAGCGAAAGTTACTCTCGCTCGAGCGAGATCGCATTAATATAAATATTGTGGGCTTCATTTTGTGCGAACGACCACGAGCTCCCCAGCACTCTGTTTTTGCCTCGAAGAACAGAGTATCTCCAAGCCTCATTTTTCTTTCATTTCTTAGAGAGTTTTAAGTGTAAACACGTGATGTGAGTGATTTCTCTGTAAGAATCTGTTGATTCTCTCTCTCTATACTCCATTTGTTTATAGTGAAGCTTTGAAATCAACCCTATAGTGAATGTAAGCTCAATTGAGCTGAACCACTTAAATATTGTGTTGCTTGATTTTTTTACTTCTCTTTGTTGCTACCGCTGCATTTGATTCTTCATATCTGTTGTTTGTTTTATCGGTTTATTCCTTTCAGTCTCCTATAATGTAAGCTTTCCAGTTGGTTTGTTTTCTCGTTTAAGCACTGCGACTTATCTATTCAAGGAAGCTCGAGAATATTATTATTAGGAAAATATAATTATCATTTAAGTACCATACTTATCAATTCAGGGTTCTAAATCTGAATGTAATCAATTAATTCAATAGTGAATTTGAAGATCATGGCCAAGTACTGAAGTGCCTTTTCTTACAAAAAGTTCTTTCAAAGTTTTCTCTTGGTGACAAAAACTCGGCCAAAATGTGTGGAAATGGTGCTACACAAAACAGAACATTCCCTTAATAAAATATGTAATCTTTTCTTAGACAAGATTGTACCCTAATTATATTAATTAGTCTTCGCTTATAGCGGATAAAATATAAATTTTGGTATGAGTTGTTAACAGAGGATCATCTGGAGAGAGTATAGGGATTATTTTTTGTGTTATTTGGTTTGCTGATTATAGAATACGTATATTTTAGCCTAGATTTATGTACAGTAGAATATCTTCCTAGATTAGGTTTTCTGTACTTACTTTACAAGCATACTTCTGTAGTCTGAAAAGATGCTGAATTGAATTGATACCTTTTAGCATGGCATTAAAGAGTAGATTCTAGGACTCTGAAAAAAAAAATTAAAAAAAAAAAAAAAGAGAGGAGAGAGTAGAGACTGAGAGCAATGGCAATAGAACGGACTCCCTTAATAGAGAGTTCCCAAGGAGAGAATCCAATTCTTGTGACTTGACTTCCAGAATTTCATAAATGTTGAACCAAAGACCAATTATGGACTTTGGTCTCACATTGTTGAGATGTACATCTCAGGCAAAGACAAGTTCGGACCCTAAATTCAATAATTAATGACATTAAGCACCAACTTACTTCAATGCATGGATTAAAAAAAAAATTAATCGATCTCAAAATTGCTGTGCGTAGAACCTAACGTGTTGGATAACTTTAATGTAGGCCTATGGAATATTCTTTCAATAAAAATCCCTCATTCAATGTTAGACTTTCACAATGGGAAAGACCCTCTGAATAGTTATATATGATATAATTTGTATTACTATTACCTCTGTTGAAGTCTGTTATGTATAGTTGTTGTATGGTATGAAATGGAAACTTCTTTAGCGGTTGGAAGACTTCCAAGTCTATTTGCAGAATTATATAATTAATCCACCAAAATCGTGTACGTATTTAATTATAGGCCAATTGGCTTCCAAGCGCTAATCAAACCAGATTATAAATTAAAAAATAGAACAAAAAGTTAAAACAATCATTAGTCAATTCGAGAGTGGTTGTTATAAATTGGAATGCGTTGATTCGAAATTGATGATCAGTACTTTGTTTCTTTATGCTAGCTAGTTATGCTTCGCCGATGATTGTTTCTTATTTTGCTGGGCTTCAGCTAGTGAACAGGGTTTTATTAATGAAATTCTGACCCTCTATGAAGCTGCTTTGGGGCAGAAAGTTAATATTTCTAAAACTGCCATTTTTTTAGCCCTAATACTAGAAGAAAGACTAGGGAGTATATTTCTCACACACAAGTTATAATTCGAGCTTTCCAAAGTAGCCTGGACAGGTTTAGAGGGAGAATAAGCAATTGAAAAACGAAATTTCTATCCCAAGCAGGCAAAGAAGTTTTGCTTAAGACTGGTGCAGTCACTGCCAACCTACATCACGGGAGTTTTCAAGCTTCCAATTTCTTTGGTACATGAGATGAATGGAATTATGAGTCATTTCTGGTGGAATTTCATGGATAAAGGAAGGAAAACCCATTGGATAGCATGTAAAAAGATGGGTAAGGCCAAAAGGGAAGGGGGTCTCAATTTTAGGGATTTTGAAAGCTTCAACCTTGCTTTATTAGCCAAGCAAGCATGAAGAAAGATTAAAAACCCAGACTCTTTAGTAGCACAGATCCTGAAATCAAAATATTTCCCCAAGGTTGATTTTTTAAATGCAAAAATAGGTGCTAGGCTCTCTATGATTTGGAGAAGTCTATGTGCAGTAAGAAATTTAATAATAGAAGGGTCTATGTGGAGAGTGGGTAATGGTGATAATATCATGATATGGCATGATGGATGGCTTCTTAAACCTTCCATTTTTAAAGTCTAATCTCTTACCCAAGTTTTGAATCCAGAAGCTAAGGTGAATGAATTGATAGATAGAAATACTAAACAATGGAATATGGCTAGATTATAAGCTATTTTCAGGGAGGAAGATAGAAATTTGATAGCAAGAATCCCATTAAGCTGGCAGAATGCAAGAGACAGATTAATATGGATAGGTAACAAGGATGGCTAATTTTCAGTCAAAAGTGCTTATTACAAACAAATGGAGTTGGTGGAATTAAATAAGGGGCAATCATCCAAGTCTCCTTAGAAAGGGTCAGTTTTGGCAAGAATTTGTCAATTAAATATCCCAAACTCCACAAAGATTTTCCTTTGGCGTGCATGTCATGAGACTCTTCCCACGTGCCTTAATTTACATAAAAGAAAAATAACTAACTTCCCTCTATGTCCCATTTGCAGGAGAGAAGTTGAAACAGGGGTGCATATTCTATGGTCTTGTCCCCCAGCTAGTGATGTGTGGTGTAGAAGTCTAATTAGTCTTCAAAAAAGATCTAATATACTGGATGACTTCAGGGATTTATTTGAAGCTCTAAGCCTAACCTGCGACACCAAAGTGCTGGAGAATTTCTCAGTGATTGCTCGGGCCACTTGGAACAGATGGAATAAAATCATCTTTGAAGACCAGCTCATCCATCCAAACCAGGTTATTCACTCGACCAGCTCATCAACTTTGAGCCAAGCATTGTGATATTAAATATGTGAATTTAATAAATGTGGTTTATTATTTATTTTCTTGAAATACTATCTCAAAAAGGCACAATGCTTGGCTCAAAAAGGCACAACACTTAGATCGACAAAGAGGCACAATACTTGAGCCGAAGAGGCACTACACTTGGGTTGAATATACAGGATGTTTGAAAGAGGTACAATATTTAGATTGAATAATTATGATGCTTGGACAGAAAACACAAGTTAAGAGTTACAATCTTTCGCATGGTGCCATTTCATTCTTTATAAACAGGGGATGAAACCAAAAAATTTTATTTGTTCTCTTCTTGATGCTGGAGAGAATATTCTATAAACTAGTTTCAATAAATCATTCACAATGTAAAGCACAAGTGAGTCGCCTAAAAACACAGAGAAAATATATATGATGTCCAATATAAAATTATCAAATCAATTAATATCGAAAATCAATCTACAAGCCAGACTGTGTAGCCAAAATAGTTTGATTCAAAATTTTAACAAAATTAGCAAAATCTCAATAATCATGTCAAAATTTAAAAAAAAATGTGATAAAAGAAGTAATATGCCAAAAATTTAGCCCAAATTGGGTTCAGAATTACTTCTTAAACGACAAACGAAATATTACCAAATAAAGAAAAGAATAACTGAAATTGGGGATTTGGAAGGGAAAATAGTGAATTTTTAGGTCAAAAATTATGCACACTGAGCTTATCTCGGTGGCCATAGCGTACACACCGAAGAGAGCTTTTCGAATTGGAGTCTTATATGCGATTTTGATACTCGTAACCAAAATTATGACCAAATACTTAAATACACTCAAAACTATCCCAGTTAGAAAAAATATTACGATCGCTTACTACCTTTACACTGATCCA
Organism: Platycarya strobilacea; assembly: GCA_036898215.1. Classification (NCBI taxonomy): domain Eukaryota; kingdom Viridiplantae; phylum Streptophyta; class Magnoliopsida; order Fagales; family Juglandaceae; genus Platycarya; species Platycarya strobilacea. Next base: position 24,614,537 of record CM072550.1, read on the forward strand.
CCAACTCAAGGTACCTCAGTGCTATTAACGTGTAATATAATAGCTCAGCATCATCTGACTCAAATTCTCCTACATTAACTCATCTATTTTTTAGTCATTTATATGATTTTGTAGAGAAACTCTAAACGAAAATTTTCAAAATTACTATCTGTAATTAGTGACTTTGTTGTATCTTAGAAGTGAATTGTTTGTAAGCTAATAGCAAATTCTTTTAAGTGGAGACTATTATCACTTTAAAGATAGTGTTCTACACGCCTCAAAATTGCATTTATTTTCAGATTACTATATTTGCATAATTTTTTCTTCAACATCTCTCTCTCTCTCTCCCTCTCCCTCTAAGTGTGCTCTTTTGCCGCCGCCCAGCCACCTTGTCGCTTCGTAGCTGTTGTTACAGTGAGTTTCCATCGCATAGCCCCTGTTTTGATTTTGCATTTTTACGTAAAATACAAGCATGCCTACTAACTTTTTAGAATACTAATGGCCTTTACGTTTTTACCCTTATTTTTAATCTATGGTAGATATCATATTTTAAACTTACACACACACACACACATATATATATATATATACTACGTAGATAGCAATGTGCGAAACACGTTCCCTAGTTAAATTATAGTTATTTTATAAAAATAATAGTTTTTTTGCTTTTACAAAACAAAATATTAATAAATCATTTAATAAAAGAACATAAAAAATAAATTTTAGCAAACAGAAAAACACTGTTGCAAGTTGCTGCTGTAAGTTGCCGCTATAAGCTGCTGTAAGTTGCCGCTATAAGCTGCTGTAAGTTGTTTTCATTTTAGAAAATATAAAAACATTGTTGCAAATATAAAATAAATTATTCAATCCACCAGAAACCACAGCTGCAGTAGGTATTTATTTATTTTTTTTTTTCTAAACAACTTGCATATATTAAAAATATATTAAGAGCTTATTACAAACTAAGGAGGATCCTACCATCCACAAAAATATAGCACCTAGAGAAATCGTTTCGTATCTCTCCACCATCTGTCATTAATATCAATCCATGTCTTCCATAAAAACGAATTCTGTATTCCCCATCCATTCAACATCAAAGATCATTTTTTTATAGGAACTTCAAAGAACATTACTTGTAAGGCTACGCCCCCTAAAAACACAATTAAGAAAGCTGACTTGTGCTTCTGCATGGGACGGCACCAGTAACAAGCTCATCGCAAAAAGGCCGAACGCATGAATTAAAAATTTCATACACATGCAGAATATAATAATTCAATTGATTAAAAATCATAAGAAAGCTTATCAAATTGAAACCAATAATATGATAACAATCAACTACAAATAGGACATGACCATACAGAGACACATAAAATATATGGAATCAAGTTAATTGGAATGCCAAGTAACTTACTCACCATATGACCCCTTGACATCAGGCAAAATAATTATCAACTTGACCAGAGTGGGTTGAACATATGGGAACAGGGAACCAAGGGTTCTGGGTTGAAAACCTGGTAGATATTAAAAAGCATCTACAAAGTCAATAATCTGGATACAAGACAAAATCTACACATCATACAATCAAAAGTAAATTATGAAATCATACCATTCATTTGCTGCTACACATATTGATTAATTGGTCACAGAAATCAAAAGGCAAACCCTGTGTGCACTCGTGGAGAGAAGTTCACACATGTCCAGAAGTACGTCCGCTTTACCACCATTGATCATTTTCTACAATATCGGCAATTCCTAAGACTAATCGGTTATAATATAGGTATGCAAACAAATTCATTAATAAAAATAATAGATAATTCTCTTTAAAATATAAGATAATGCAGCATAGAGGTTCACTCTTTTGTGGATTCAAAGGTTCACACTTCAAAATGAATTTTATAGAACACAGCCCCACACCTAACACCCATCCATGCATCTTTCGCACACCAGAAACACACACCAACAGTTAATAGTCGCAATTTGCTCATAAGTGGAACAGCAGAAAAATCATTTCTGATGGAATGGTACCAGTTCCAAACAGTTAATATCTTATTTAATGGTCAACCATACTAACGTGTGGCTATCTCACCTTGCTCATCATGTTCCACTACCGCATCCTGGGCTGTTCCCTTGGTTCTCTACCAATATAATGATATCTAATCTGCAAAGATGGAAGTGACAAACTAAACTTGAGAATATATGATTGCCTAAATAGCTCAAACAAACATATTTTGACCAAAAATTACCACTGGAGATGGCAGAACTCGAGCATCAAGCACTGCAAGTTCCTCTTTTACTTTAATACCAAATTCCTTGTTTACAAGCTTTTTCCCACTAAAATGATTTCGCCTAACTATCTGGTGCAGAATAGAACAACCCATAACAAACTACTAACAAAAATAGGTCTACTTTCAATTTATGTCAAAGAGCCAAATAGCATTTAGACATACCTCCTTGATACTAACTTCCTTTTCATTGGTTTAAGCAATCCATGGATCTTAATTTGTGGGAGAATGCATAGCATAAAAGTTTCCGAGAGCAGCTGAAATTGATTGGAGGCAATTTTTCTCATCCTCCCAGTCAACCTACGACAAAGACCAAATCCAAGTTCACAAAAAATAAAGTACACATCTCAGCCAAGGAAAAAGAATGTGAGCACTGATACCAGACTCCTCATGTTTCACCCTTCAATTTCCTACTTGATTAAATCCTAAGAGCTGAAATTACATTCAATTTTCAAATGTTTCACCCATCAGTTCTATTTTTTTTTTAACATAAGTAAAAATACTTCACAGTTCTTTACTATGAATGAGCATAAGAACTAATTTCTAGCACACAATCACATGATTGCTAAAACACAAAACTATTAAAGTTGATGTTATTTCCTAGAGACTTTTCATGTTCTTATTTATAGTTTGCTATATTTAGTCTTCTGATTAATTAATCTAGTTTGGAAGTTGTATCTTTGTTTTAAATGAATTTTGTGAGTCTCTATTTGAGCATATAAATGTATGGTTGTTGGAAGATGAATGGCAGAACAACAGAATCAGTCTTCACGTTAAGACTGAGGTTTCTCAACTTGTGTCCTCTGTTTTTCCTTGTTCTATTTTCACTATTTTTCGGGTTTCAAAAGAAACAATTGGCATCAGAGCTAACCAGGTTCATCTGAGGGTCGAAAGATGGCTGCCTTTGGAACAACAACTTCAGTTCCAATCTTCAATGGTGAAAGCTATGATTATTGGAGCATCAAAATGAAGACCTTTTTCATCTCTCAAGATTTGTGGAATGTAGTAGAAAAGGGGGTGACAGTACTTGCAGTAGGAGCTTCGGATTCAACTCAATCCAAGCAAGAAACAACCAAAGATGCAAAGGCATTGTTCATCCTACAGCAGGCTGTGTCTGAATCGATTTTTCCAAGATTGATGAGGGCAGAAACTTTAAAGGTTGCATGGGATATTTTGCAGGCAAAATTTCAAGGAAACACTAAGGTAAAAATCATCAAACTTCAAGGCTTTAGAAGGGAGTTTGAAAACTTGAAAATGAAGGAATCTGAAGTAGTAAAAGAGTATTGTTTCAGATTAATTGATCTAGTAAATCAAATGTGTGCTCTAGGTGAAGAAGTGACTGATCAAAAAATAGTTCAAAAAATTTTGATTAGTTTACCCAAGAAGTATGATCATGTCGTAGCAACCATTGAAGAGTCAAAAGACCTGCAAACACTTTCAGTTATTGAATCAATGGGATCTCTCCAAGCCCATGAACAAAGGTTGGCTAGAAGAAACGATGATACTTTAGAGCATGCATTTCAATCTAAAGTAAATCTGAAGAACAAGAAAGCAAAAGATTATAAAGGGAAGCCTCAAAAGGATCACAAAAATTCTGACCATGCTCAAAAGGAAAGTAAGTTAAAAGGAAAGATGAGAGAATTTCCACCGTGTGGTATTTGTAAAAAAACAAATCACTTGGAGAAAAATTGTTACCATGCCGGGAAACCACAATGCTGGAATTGTAAAAAATTTGGGCATATGGAAAAGGATTGTAGGAAAAATCAGCAAGCTAACTACTCAGAAGAGGAGGAAAATGAGCTTTTATTCTTTGCTTGTCAAGCCCTCACTCAAGAAGAGAAGATTTGGTTCATTAACAGTGGCTGCAGCAATCATATGGCTTCTGATGAAGGCATTTTCACCAGCTTGGATACTTCAGTCAAAACAAAAGTGAAGATGGGAAATGGAGAGCTTGTTGAAGCAAGAGGCAAAGGGGCAGTGGCTATTTCGACTCCGAAGGGTACCAAATTCATCAAAGATGTACTTTTAGTTCCATCTCTTGATCAAAACTTATTGAGTGTAGGTCAAATGATGGAAAATGGTTACTCTTTAGGCTTTGAAAATAATCTGTGTAGAATATATGATGAGAAGAATAAGGTGGAGTTGGCTGAAATAAAAATGGGGAGAAGTAGGAACTTTCCTATTCAATGGAGCTATCCTAATGCTATGGTAGCTGCTGTCAATGAAACAATGTTATGGCACCAAAGATTTGGGCATTACAATTTCAATTCCTTGAGATTATTGCATCAAAAGGGGATGATGAGAGACTTATCTCTCTTGGATAAAGAAACTGAAGTATGTGAAGGCTACATGATTGGAAAGCAGCACAAGCTTCCTTTTCCATCTGAGAGTAGCTGGAGAGCCAAAGAGAAATTACAGCTGGTCCATACTGATGTATGTGGTCCAATGGAAACTCCAACTCACAATCATGCCAGGTATTTCATTCTCTTTATAGATGATTTTACCTGTTGATTTAGGTTTATTTTCTTCAAGAAAAATATGAGGTTTTTGGAGTTTTTAGAAGTTTAAACTTCTAGTAGAAAAGCAGTCAGGCCATAAACTCAAAGTTTTAAGGAGTGATCAAGGCAATGAATATAACTCCAAAGATTTTAAAGAATTTTGTGAAGCCGAAGGCCTAGAACACCAATTGTCTGTGGCATACTCTCAACAACAAAATGGTATATCCGAAAAGAAAAATAGATCAGTGATGGAAATGGCTAGATGTATGCTACATGAAAAAAAACTACCCAAGGAATTTTGGGGTGAAGCAGTAAACACTGCTGTGTTCCTACTAAATCGTGTTCCTACAATTGCAGTTGAAGATCTGACACCTTTTGAAGCTTGGAGTGGAGCTAAACCATCTGCTAGTTTCTTAAGGGTGTTTGGTTGTATTTGTTATATACATGTTCCATCTCAAAAAAGAACTAAACTGAAAGAGAATGCAGACAAAGGCATATTTGTGGGATATAGCAACACTTCAAAAGGATTTCGAATTTTCAATCTGAAAACAAGAAAATTGGTTGTGAGTTGAGATGTGATGTTCAATGAAAACTCATCTTGGGATTGGGAAGCTGAGAACGTAATTAAGAAAAGTGTAGAGGTACTAGTTAAATCATTAACAGATGAAGAAAAAGAAGTTGAAGCAAGAGATTCTCAGCCAATTGAAATTAGAAGTTCCTCTGATCAACTATCCTCAGATTACAGTGATGAAAAGTCGTCTCCTGAATCTCCCATAAGAAGAACAAGGTTACTGAGTGAAGTGTATGAGCAATGCAATTATGCTACTCTTGAACCCGTAAGCTTTGCTGTTGCATCAAAAGAAAAAGTTTGGAAAAAAGCTATGGAAGAAGAAAGTAAGATGATTGAGAAGAATGGCACCTTGGAGTTGGTTTCTCAACCTGCAAACAAGGATGTTATCGAAATAAAATGGATTTATAAGACAAAATTGAATCCGTATGGTTCCATATTGAAGCATAGAGCAAGGCTAGCTGTCAAGGGGTATGTATAGCAACACGGAATAGACTACAATAAAACTTTTGCTCCTGTTGCTTGAATGGATACCATTGGTGCTTTGGTTTCACTTGCTGCTCAAAAAGGCTGGAAAGTGGTGCAATTAGATGTGAAGTCAGCCTTTCTAAATGGGGTGTTAGAAGAAGAAGTCTATGTAGATCAACCCGAAGGATTTGAAAAGGAAGAAGGCAAGGTTTATAAATTAAAGAAAGTTGTGTATGGATTAAAACAAGCTCCAAGGGCCTGGTATGGAAGAATTGATCCATACTTCATTGAGCAAAGTTTCAGAAGGAGTAAAAGTGAGCCTACATTATACACAAAGACTCAAGACAGCAATGACTTGATCATTGTAGCACTTTACGTGGATGATATGATTTTTACAGGAAGTAATGTTGAAATGCTTAAAAAGTTCAAAGAAGAGATGATGACCAGTTTTGAAATGAGTTTTTTGGGTAAGACGAATTATTTTCTTGGCATTGAAGTCACTCAAGGAAATGGTGGAATCTTCTATTCTCAAAGAAAATACACTGAAGATTTGTCAAAAAAGTTTAACATGATAGGTTGTAAATCAGTGGCTATTCCATTAATTCCTAATGAGAAGCTGAAAAAGGATGGTGGTGGAAAGAAAATAGATGCATCAATCTATAGAAGTCTTGTGGGAAGCTTGCTGTATTTATGCAACACTAGACTAGATATTTTGTATGCTACAAGCTTGCTTTCAAGATTTATGCAAAGTCCTAGTCAAATTCATTTTGGCACTGCTAAGAGGATTTTGAGGTATTTGCAAGGAACAATCAATTTTGGCATCTGGTATGAGAGATTTGAAAGAACAAAGCTGGTTGGATTCACTGATAGTGACTGGGCAGGCTCAACTGATGACATGAGAAGTACTTCAGGTTATTGTTTCAGCTTGGGATCAGCCATGTTTTCATAGAGTTCAAAGAAGCAAAGCAATGTGGCACAATCCACTGCAGAAGCCGAATATGTACCAGCTGCAGCTTGTGCAAACAAAGCCCTTAGGTTGAAAAGAATACTTGAAGATATGGGAGAGAAACAAGTGGAGTCTACTGAAATTTTCTGTGATAACAAATCAGCCTTTGCAATTGCCAAGAATCCCATTCAGCATAACAGAACTAAACACATTGCTATTAAATATCATTTCCTAACAGAACTAAACACATTGCTATTAAATATCATTTCCTACGTGAAGTGGAATCAAGTGGAGAAATTGCTTTGAAGTTTTGCAAATCTGAGGAGCAGTTAACTGATATATTCACAAAGGTGCTTTCAAGAGACGAGTTTCAAATTCTCAGATCTCTCCTTGGTGTAACTAGAAATCACATCAAGGAGGAGTATTAAAGTTGATGTTATTTCCTAGAGACTTTTCATGTTCTTTTTTATAGTTTGCTATAATTAGTCTTCTGATTATTTACTATATATTTAGTCTAGAGTAATGGATAGACTTTCTTGATCTGTGATACATTATTGTTTTATCCCCCGCACCAAACCTCTACTTTCCCCTTCCTATTTCTTCTCTACCTTTCTTCTCTTCTACATTCTTGTGTATACTAATGTGTTAGTTTGTTTTCTGCAGATCTAGGGTTTTCCATTCAAACAATTGCAAGGCAGAAACATCCAACCCTGAGTCTCAGATATGTGTTCTTTATTTTTTTCCCATCTAGATGCATATTAAAATCAGAATATGAATTAAGATAAAAATGAAATAAAATGAAAATGAAGATAAAATTTTACCAAGAATTTGTTTATTTTTTGTAATGCATATTAAAAAAGAAGAATATGAAGTTTTAAAAAATAATATAAAGAATCTTCAAGCTAACAGCCCCATGGTACCCACAGTTCAAGCACTATATCTACACCATAAGCCTCTGTCTCTATTCTCTCTCTCTCAACCAGTACACAGATTAAAAAGATACAATGAATACCTTAATCTCAGCAAAATTTAAGTAACTCACAATAGAATAAAACTAAATATAAAATGAGTAAATATAATAAAATTAAACTGAAAGTTCTAAAAAAACATTTGAAGAAATTAGAGAACAGATAAAAAATAAAAAAGATACAAATGAATATCTTTAACTCAACAAAACTTAGAGGTGGTTTACAAGAATGATTTAATCTTATCTATTATATTTTTAATTTGTATGTTTGTTTTTGTATTTTTGTATTATATCTAATTTTATGCTTATTACTTTTTAATTTGTATGTTCTTGTGTCGAACCCAGCAACAAGATTTGAGTACCTCAAACACAAAGAAAACTGAACCAAAAATACGAGTAATTGCTTGAATCAAAATAATAACAAAAGGTGATTAATATAGATGGGGAATACCTTACACCAGAGTAATTACTTGCTTATGAATCTGAACACAGGTGGGCGGGAATGAGTTACTTATGTATAAGATATATTTGAGAATCTAAACATAGGTAAACTAGAGTAATTTCAGCTTTTTCATTGTATTTCTCTTCTTTTGTTATGCATTCAAGATTTTCCTTGTATTTAAGTGTTTTTTTTTATATATAAGATAAACATATACCATATATTTGAGAAATAACAGTAGGTGATTGATGTAGATAAATACATTTTATCCAGAATAATTGTTTACTTGTGATTCTGGAATGGGGTGGACGTGAATGACTTGGGAACTGGAATTTTTCAGCACTTTTCTTCTATTTTTCTTCTTCTTTCCTTGTGTATTCTTGAAAAATAATGGGACTCTTATGTAGTTTTATATTTTATGCATTAGTCAGTATTTTTTTAATGTGTAATTGTCAATTTAATGAGTTTAATGGACGTGAATTTAAGAGAGGATGATTAGTAGTCTTTTAATGTTTCTTACACGAGATTAGTGTCAAATAGATGGAATACAATGGATGAGAGAATGCATTAATGAAAGGGAGTTGGATATGCAGAAATTGGAATAATACGACAAGAATCTTAAGATGTTTGTCACCTTAATTCAATATCATTCTACATAAGATCGAGAGAAATAATCAACACGAAATTATCAATTAACTCTTTAATTTATTTATTTATAAAATAAAAATTGATCTAATAATCACGTACTAATGAACAAAATCACACAAACACAATACCAGGAAAATATGATACCAATTAAAGTAGTATATATGCATGGTAAAACTTGAAGTTGTAAATCCTAAATTATTTGCTGCAGATTGCATAGATTAAGAAATAAATAATAGAAAATAGAATAATTATTTTAAAGAAATTAGAAAATAGAAGAACATACTAAAAAAAAGAATGAATATGAAAATAAAACAGAGATTATTATATGTCATCAATTAAAAGAGAATATCAAATTCCAAAAACAAAAGAGTTTAAAAAATTAGTATATATCACAAATTAAAACATATTTGAAACAATAAAAAATAATAATACAGATCAATACCTTCAACTAAAGTAAATCCAAGTAGCTTCCAATAACACCAAAATCAATAAAATCTAAATCTGAAGAAAAAATAGAGGGAGTTATTGATAAAAAATAAATCAATTGATTATTCAGTACCAAAAATCGACTGAATAAGAAATCAAGTGATTATTCGCAATTTCACAAAAAATAGATTAAGAAAATAAAATATAAAAAGCTAAATAATAATCTGAAAGAGTTATTTCAAAAAATAATGATAAACTGATTCAGAAATAATGAATTGATTTTTTTTTTGTCACAAATAATCAACATTGTGAAAAAGAGATTATTCACAAACAGATTATTCACAAAAATTATTTAACATTGTGATTAATATGTGTATGCAAATAAACAAATTATAATAAATAGATATAACAATTTATAATTAACAATTAAGTTATTTACAAATTGTTCAAAGACTAGCAAATTTATCATAAGTAATTGTTAAATGGCATTTACTAAGAAAGAAGAAATAGAAATGACGAAAGTTTATTTGAAGAGATTAGAACATAGAAGATTAATATACCAAAAAAAAAATGAATGAAGATGAAATTAAAATTGAGATTAGTAAATGTCAGACATTAAAATTTCATTTAAAAAATAAGTAGTTGTCATAAATTAAAAGAGAACATTAAATTCCATGGGAATTGTTAATTTCTTGTAATGCATATTAAAAACAGTAGATGAAGTAAAAAAATAAATTAACAGTGTGAAAAAAAAACATTATAAGAAATAATAAAACAGATTAATACATTTTAATACCTTCAATGCAGGTAAATTTGATTAGCTTCCAACAGCATCAAGATGACAAAATCAAATCAATCTTAAGCAAAAATAGAAAGAATTAGAAAATATAGATTACATCATAAGTTAGAAAACAGGAAACAGAAAAAAAAAATTACAACGTAATAAATTTAAGAAGAAGATAAATTCCACAACAAATTACTCTATTTATTCTAATGCATATTAAAAATAGAAGATGAAGTAAAACAAAATTAACAAAAACTAAAACCAAAAAATCATACCGGAAGAAATAATTTAAAAGATGGATGTGAATGATGGCTTTAAGAATTCTCACTGGTTCTCTTTGATTTTTCTACTTCTTTTCTTATGTTCTCTCGGAAAATAATGGCACCTCTTCTGCCGTTTGGTTTTTTGTTTTTTTAAAATTTGAGTGCTTGTTTAATGAGAATTTGTCAATTTAGTGAAGAACGTGAACTGGAGAGACATACGGAATGAATTTAATTTGAAAATACTGTGTTATGTATCAAACTGTTGAAGAAAATGACAGGACAATTTGTTTTATTGCTTCCATTATTCATTGTGACATCTCTCCAATAAACAGAAGGAAAACAAAAAACAAATTAGGACGTACTGTGCGTTAACTTTAATCAACAAAATTAATCGGATTAAGATGGATGTCATCATGTTGATTAAATTTGGATTGAAAGGTGAGCCCAACATGGAAAATCACGTAATGTTATTAATGATACTAAATTTTATTAAATGTCAATTTTTTCTAAAATCGGTAATATAAAACTTGATCCATCCGGGAATTTAAAGACGTGAGTTAATAATTAATCAATTGGGTTATAACCGGCAGACGTAATTTAATATTAATTCTAAAAAGCATGAATTGATAGAATAAACGGAATAAATAATTGCATTACATCATATGGAAACTTGAATTTTTAACGGACGTTAAATAGAAGATGAATTATAAATAATAAAATTTTAACAGCCGTTAAACCAATACTTTTCTATTAGATAACCACATTATATATATACTAGGTGAAAGTAACGTGCAAAGCACGTTTGCCTAACTTAATTATACGATTATTTTTAAGAATTAATATTATTTTTATTAAAAACTAAATTTTGATTTATAATATAATATTTGTTGATTATTCATCTATTGATATTTTTTTTAAAATTAAAAAATTAAATAATAAATGAAAATACGAAGTAAATGCATAAGCTAACATATAGTTCATTTCTTAATCAAGTTAGTTAAGGTTACTGAGTAGATTTTATATTTTTTATGCATGTAGAGTACATGCATTTCTGTTAATCCATACATCACAGTTTGCCAATGCTCAATTCTCCTTTCTGTTCATCAGGAAAGCCTAAAGGTAGTAACTTATTAATTTGATCCATATCTGTGCAAACAGTTGATCCTTATAATAGAATCGTGCTACATCTTCCGAGAGAAATATTTGGTCAACTATTAAGTGAAACAACTGGTAAAAATTGTTTTGTTAATTATCTAGCTACATAACTAACAAAACAAAAATTTCTACTAACAAAAATTTCGGTTTATCTATGCAATAAGACCCCAATAACTGGTAAAAATAGCATAAAAAATTGATTTTGATAAAAGAAACATGTAGCACTTGAAGGTCATGAACTTCAGGCTATGAAACAAAGTTCATCATCTCACTTACATAAAAATTGTTTTGAAATTTACTGAAAAACCCATGTACTTGTTGATGCATCACATACTAATCACATGCTATCAAACACATAACCAGTCCATTAAAGAGACCGAACCTTGAGCCTAAGATTGATAAGAATAACTGGTCGGTTCCCAGCAGCATCAGTCATAGCTTTTAGATCCTGCAAATCAAATATTAATAGTTTCTTTCTTAAAGCAAGTTGAAACAACCAAAAACATTTAAAGAATCATTTGAAGAAAATCTGAGAAATTTCGGTACCGACTCCAGCACGTGAAGATTATTTCTATATGCTTCCATGAGAGAGTAAATGTGTCTAAGCATTGTAAAAAGACTGAAATGGAAATGAGATTCTATCCCATTGCCATTCCCCTTAGAACCGTTCTGAGACTTCGATCAAGGTTATGGCCTCTTCCTGAACTCATGGCAATATATAACTCATCTACGTATTCATTAACCGAGAACTCATCTTTCACTTTTAAAATACAATAAACAAATTACCTTCGAAACAACATTAAATAAAAAAAATTGAAATCTATAATGATACTACTTACCTTGATCGAGTGGTTATCCATCTCCCGTTCATAGGTGCTTGGCCCAAAGTTGGATTTAGCTTCCCTCCCATTGCATTTGGATTTAGCTTCTCACCTCATGGCATTACATTTTGACATAAGCTTTAATTATTTAATCATTTCTTTAGCTGGGCCAAATAGTTATTTATTTGTGATAGAAACTTTTGAGTGATTTGAGAATTATCGTTATACAAACAGTTAGAACACTTGAAAAAAATACCATATTCTTGATTCAGACACTAATATATGCAAAGCAACAAATATTCCCAGAACCAACTAAGTCTCAAAATTATCCCAGTTCAATCCAGAATTTATAATATAAAATAAACATGGCGAGAGAGAGAGAGAGACAGACACCTTCAATAGCTTTCTTTGAAAGTCTTGAAATTGAGACCAATGCTCTTACAAAAACAGTTCCCGCCCTTACCAAGTCTCTTCCCCTTCCCAGACTTTTTCAAGCTGTAAATCTCATTTTAAATTACAAATAATAAACATTAAACAGAACAGTAAATCACCAAAATATGGAAATCTCAAAAACCACAAGATGTCCAACCTAGAAAACAAAAGGCGTAAACTTTCCTACCGTAAAAACAATTTTGGTTGCTTAAGAAATGCCTTTTTTGTCTGAACAAAAAACGATGTATTCATAACAATTTTCAAACCAAATCATGAAACAAAATTAAAGGAGAATTGAGATGATTAAATAATATGGATTCGAGACAGATTTGCTTAGCCATAGTTAAGGGAGCTCTCGGTGAGAAGTCAAGTATGATCAGTATCTGCAGCCAATTTTTTTTTTCCACAAATGCACAAACCTAAAGAGAGAAAACGAAGACACAAAAATCAAAAGAAAATACCGCTATTTGACGAGGAATTGGAATTGGACATCAGCATGATTCTCGAAGCCTCAGATTTCCTTTCTTCTCCTTTTCTCCCAATTGATCGCATAGAAACGCAAATGAGAGAAAGAGAGAGATTGAGAAGCTTGTATGTTGGGAGGAGAGGAAATCGGAAAGAGAAAATCGAAAAGCTTATAAGTTAGGAGGAAATCGAAAAGACGAAATCGAGGAACGTAGATACAAGGAAATCGAAAAGGGGGAATCGAGAAGCTTGCATGTTATGAGGAAATCTCATTTTGTAATTATATGCTTAGATGCGAGGAAGCCCATGAGATGCGATGAATTAAACCGAGAGAGATGAATGACAAAATGAATGAGGAGATGGAAATCGAGGAAATAAGAAAACGAAAAGACGAAATTAAGTTAATTCAAACAAATGTCTTTTATTTTTTTCAAACGGAGGTATTTAATACACTTAAATTCTTCTTTTAAATTATCAATTCAAACCGAAGTGTTTAACGGAGGTAAACCAGAAAATCAATTGTGAATTATAAAATTTTAACATCCGTTAAAACAAGAAATATTTAACATTAAATACCATGCTAACAGATCCGGAATATGCTAACAGAGTAATATGAATTTAAGGGAAAATAAGAAAAATATTTAACAGGTCCGTTAAAACAAGAAATTTCGTTATATAGACTTTTTATATATATAGAAGATACTAGGTGAATTCAACGTGCAAAGCACGTTATCTTAATTTGATTATTTAATTTATATTGGATTAATTTTTTATTAATAACGACGTATTGATGATTTTGGTTTAAGTAAGAATAATTGTTGACGTAAAATTGAGAAACACTCATATATTATAAAAGTAGAGTATTAATAAAAACAATAATATAGTGAGATAAATAAACATAGTTTTATGAAATATGATTGAGCTAATATTTATTCTAGGATGATTTGTTTAGGATGACGATCCAACATTTTCCTCAACTTGCATTTCCTCAATAGCGAGAACATTAAATTGCCTATATTTCTGCTCCTTTATTTTCTCTGGATCTCCATAAACTTGATTCTTCCACTTTTTTTTTCTAATTTGTCCACAATATTTTTGATGTATGGTCGATGTTCCTACAAAAAAAAATAATGTATTTAAATAATTTTAAAAAACCCAATATTTTTTATTAACTCATTATTACGAAACTAAAATTATAAATTTAAGTTTTAGAAATTACGACTCCAACATGTTTCATCAACTCAAGTGCTGAACAACCAAATGCATTTTCTGTCACTTCACCAAACAAAGAAGCAGCTAACTTTCCAGTAGTATCGTCTAGTTCAACATATGCCCGTGCACTATAAATTGGATGATAGTATTATTTATAATTAAAATAGTATTAAATTAATCATCAATTAGAAATTAACATTGGAAGATATATATCGTGGTTTCCAGACTCCTTGATTTTTGCAATATATGCAAACAAAAGTTTCATTATATTTATATCCATTTCCTTTATTACAGCCAATACATGACATGTAATAAAATACTTGAGTCAAGTCAATAACATTTATGTTCGCCTCTATCCAAAATTTTGCTTTCTACAATAAATGAAATATAATAGTTATGTGGCACTATTGTAAAACCAACTTGAAGAATTATAAAATATGAATAAAATTAAATTTACTGCCATTGATTACAAACACTTCATCAATTGTGCAATATCGCAATTCTTGACAATTTCTCGAATACCAACAGATGATAACGGAGTAGATGGGTATGTCAAACATCTTGCAATGATATTCTTAATTATCAAATCATTATTCTCCGTCCTTAAAATACAAAAAAGAAGAAGAATATAAAGAAATGAAATATATATTTTAAATATATAAATAACATAATTAACTGTAATATAAATGCAATAATATGTATTTGATAAATTCTCAAAATTAGCATTGCTTCATTGTAGCTGCCTGTGGAATAAGATGATTGATTGTAAAAGTGCTTGACGGACGTGACGATAAAGATAATCCTTAGTTGAAATTGAAAACATTATTAATGCAAGTATAATAGAAAATGGGAAAATATGTAAGCAGCTTAATTATTAAAAATACCATTATGTGATTGATTACGCCCAAAGAATAACGCGGTCGTTTGTAGTATAGCTTTGGGGTGTCGATTCCACAGGGAGATGGATTGAGAAATTGAAGAACAGTAATGAAATTAACAAAAAGATTTAGATGAGTGCGAAAAGTAAAGCATCGGGAATCCTTTGTATATAATTGGTATTTTAATTATTTTCGATTCATTAATAACTCAATTGAAAATTCTATGTCCAAATTTTCAATCGGAAAATAAAACATTAATAACCAGTTTTAAATCAAATGTAATCTTTTGAAAAATCATTCGTCACAATATAAGAACAGGAATTGTTATCGATATTAAAGAAATTCAACGTCGACAATATACTCGTAGAGCAATATTGCAGCAGAGAATTAAATTAAAATAGATAACCAATTGAACCAAACATAATCAAAGGATTATTGCATTTAATAGAAAAAGCATGACTGAATCTATAAATGAGATAAATTCTAAGATTATTTGGTGACGAAAACATTTATAATAAATTTCGAATGACTAAACAAAAGAGTTTAATATTTGAAGAACACATATATGAATCAAAAACAATTACAAATACCATCATATATACAAATTCATCCCTAGCTCTACTAGAAAATTAGTTACACATATTGAAAATATGCAACAAAAATTCTCTAAGGGATAATATGGAAGAGCCAACCATTATTTTCTTCTTTCTTCTTTGGTTTTTCTTTTCTTTTCTCAAGCTCTCAAAAACAATGTATCTTCCAAGGCATCCAAGCACACTAAGCATGGTCTTAGAACACACACCCCTCCCTTCTATTTATAAGCATCCTTCATGCAAGTTGTCATGACAAAATCATCACAATTTCAACTTGTTTTGCCATGTGCCATTCTTGAATCCAAGTGATTTGTGAGTTGTCATTTTGATCATTTGTTTTCCCACCATGCATGAGCTGGATTTTGCTTGTAGGTTGAGTGTTTCAATTTTGCTTCTCTATCTATTAGTTGTCTTGTATGACTTAATATCTTGTGGTCAAATAATTTGTCTTGAAGAAACTTGAGTGCACTTCATCTTGTATTTGGATTTGATGCAAGTGGCTGAAAAATATCCAGGAACGTCAAGTGCAGGTGCGTCCACTTGATGGTCGATTTTGTCTTAGATTGAGTGGATATCTCTTCAAACACAAAACATCAAAGTTATAGATATTTCTCTTGCGGTTCTAGATCATCTTGAATCAGCTCAATCGGAGATTGGATGAGAGAGTTATGCCCAATTTACGAAAAGATGTCAAAACTGTCTGAAATTCCGCAATTATCTTCATTTGCTCCTAATGTCTCCATTTGTGTCCTAAATCAAAATATAAGAATAATGAGTATATTTAGGCATCAAATAAGAATAAAGTTTTAAACATTAAGAGAGGAAAATATGGCATTTTATATTCTCATCAATATATTAAATCATGCTTATATCTATCTCAAGATAAATGACCATTAATTTTATTAACATGAGTTATATCCATTGTTTTCTCATTTCTTTTAGTATTTAAATAGAGTATTTAGAGTGCATTTTTGTGCACTCATCACACCCCCCAACTTACTCATTGCTAGTCCCTAGCAATTTTCATGCAAAATGATGAGAAAGACCAAAGAAAATCACACATAGGGGCCATCAAGACACATTTTTCAAATTTACATATCAAAACAATCTTAGAAATTCAATAACCCTTTCACAAGTAATTCAAATATAGCAATCCACAGAGTGTGTATGTGTTCCAAACTATTTTTATCAGATCAGAGGTTTCGACACATGCAAAATTAGAATATCTTAAGCAAAAATGTTCAACTCCATAACTCACGGGTATAGAAGTGTTTCATGTATGGGTTCTCTCTATGGAGTTGACAAAGGTGTACATTTACTCTCATGGAAATTTAGCCAATTATATATAAGTAACAAGTAAACATTGATCTTATGATAGGAATACTAACAAATGAGATTTCCACCATTCTTTCCACAACCATACTTAGGATCGGAAAAATCAACACAAAGGGTTGTAATGTGGTTTAGGGTTGGGGTTCATAAGAAGAAAAGGTGAAGAGATTTCAAAAACTTCCAAGTATACACAAAAGGGAATCTGTTAAATTTTTCAGTAGACTATACTTTCCTTTTGATGTACTTTTCAATTTTTTAGATTTTTGACAGTACACTTTTCCATCTTCTTTTGCCACTGGTGTCTTCGCAATTTGATGAACTCTTTCATGAATAATTTGATGGACACATCTAGCACCATACCATTTTTGTCATGGTTTTTTTTTTTTTTTTTTTATGATAATTTCACACCTAGTACACACTTGGAAGTAAAATGGTAGGAAAATATAGTGTATAAGCTATACTCCAATGTGGAGAGGTATGGATGATATAGATATGAAAAGAAAAGGCCATATGTGTATATTGGCTCAAAATTGGCTGCTAGGGATCTATGATGAAAAGGCTCAGCTTGAAAGGCTCAAACGTTAATCCTAAGTTGACTTTCGTCATATCCCAAGTATATCCACCATCTTACCACAAACCATGTAATGATATTCTCAAAAGAAGTGTCAAATTCAACAGATCAATGGATACTTATCACAATTTCTATATTTGTAAGCTCTCAATTCTCACAAAATTCACATGAATACTTTAGCAAAATAATTCTTTAGTTACATGTGTCAAATCACCATATTACCACAAAGTTTGGAGAAGTGCATAAATGGCTCTGTGGATGTTTTAGCAAAATGATTTAAAATGGGTTTGTTGAATTCACCAAGATGGTTATGAATGAGCATGAGTATCATGTGTGAAAAGATGCCTGTGTGAAAAAATTTGGCAATTTTTTATATATTGATTGAAATATGCCACAGAGTTTAAATAACAGATTTATATTCCCACCCCCAACTTAAATGAAACATTGTCCTCAATGTTTAAGAATCAGAATTGAATAACTAAACAGGGTAGAATACACCTGATGTGGGATGTGGGTGACTTGCTTGGCATCAAAGATGGTATTTGTCAAAATAAAATTAACCTGTAATAAAATAAAGTAAACAATAAACAAAAATAAAATGAACGAAAATAAAATAAAAGAAAAACATACCTGGAGATGGTCAAGATTGATATACTGGGTCCATAAGTGGAATGTCTTCCACTTCTGGAATTTGTCTATCAATTAAGATTTTGAGGCGTTGACCATTTACTTTGAAGATACATCCATCTTTTGGATTTTCTATTTCTACCGCCCCATTTGTGAAAACATTTTTTACTATAAAAGGGCCGGTCCATCTAGATCGAAGTTTTCCTGGATGCTTATGGAGTCTTGAATCATATAAAAATACTCGATCATTAGGCTTAAATGTTCTTCTCAAAATATTTTTATCATGAAATACTTTCATTTTAGCCTTATAGATCTTGGAGTTTTCATAAGCATCATTTCTCAATTCTTCTAATTCCGTCAATTGGAATTTTCTAATTTTTCCTGCTTTTTCCAAGTCAAAATTGAAATGTTTAATGGCCCAATATGCTCGATGCTCGAGCTCCACGGGCAAATGACAAGGTTTTCCAAAAACAAGTCTATAAGGTGACATGCCTAAGGGAGTTTTGAAAGCTGTACGGTAAGCCCAAAGCGCATCGATTAGTCTCAAAGACCAATCTTTCCGATCCGGGTTGACCGTTTTTTCTAAAATTTGTTTAATTTCCCTATTCGCAAGTTCAACCTGTCCACTTGTCTGAGGGTGATATGCAGTAGAAAGCTTATGTATCACCCCATATCTTTTCATTAAAGCTTCAAAAGAACGGTTACAAAAATGCGTACCTCGGTCACTAATGATAGCACGTGGGGTACCAAATCGAGATAGTACATTTTCTTTGAGAAACTTAATTACCGTCCTGTTATCATTGGTCCTGCAAGGTGCTGCCTCTACCCATTTTGACACATAATCTACTGCCACAATAATATATAAATATCCAAAAGAAGGAGGAAATGGTCCCATAAAATCAATGCCCCAACAGTCAAAAATTTCAATTACCAAAATTGGGTTTAAGGGCATCATATTACGACGGGTCATAGCTCCTAACTTTTGACATCTTTCGCATGAGCGACAATAGATATTTGTATCTTTAAATAAGGTGGGCCAATAAAATCCACACTGCAGGATTTTTGCAGCGGTTTTCTTCATTGAAAAGTGGCCACCACAAGCTTGGGAATGACAAAATTCCAAAACGCTTGCAATCTCTTCATCAGGGATGCAACGCCTTAAAATTTGATCCGGGCAGTATTTGAAAAGGTAAGGGTCATCCCAGTAGAATTTTCGTACCTCAATCATGAATTTCCTTTTGTCTTGGGTGCTAAAATCCTTTGGTATTTCACCTGCAGCTAAATAGTTCACAATATGAGCAAACCATGGTAGAGAAGTAATAGAAAGTAAATGCTCATCGGGAAAATCATCTTTGATTGGTATGTGGTCAGAAGTGTCCTCGAATGTGAGTCTAGAAAGATGGTCTGCCACTACGTTCTCCACTCCTTTCTTGTCTTTGATGGTGATGTCAAATTCCTGCAAAAGCAAAATCCATCGTATTAATCGTGCCTTAGCATCCTTCTTTGTAAAAAGGTACTTAAGGGCTGCATGATCTGTAAAGATAATGATAGGAGAACCAATCAAATAAGCGCGGAATTTATCCAAAGCAAATACTACAGCTAACAACTCTTTTTCAGTGGTGGAGTAATTCATTTGTGCATTATTTAGAGTTCGACTAGCATAGTAAATGACAAAAGGTTTCCCTTCTTTTCGTTGTCCAAGAACAGCACCTACAGCAAAATCACTAGCATCACACATAATTTCAAAAGGTAAATTCCAATCAGGTGGTTGCATTATGGGTGCTGAAGTAAGCTTGCCAATTAATGTTTTGAAAGCCTCTTGACAGGCTTGTGTCCATTCAAATGGGGCATCCTTAGCTAGGAGGTTACATAGTGGTCTAGATATGGCAGAAAAATTCTGTATGAATCTCCTATAAAAACCCGCATGACCAAGAAATGATCTTATATCCTTGATTGTTCTAGGTGTAGGCAATTTAGAGATTAATTCAACTTTTGATTGATCAACCTCCATTCCTTTGGAAGAAATAATATGCCCTAAAACAATACCTGAAGGTACCATAAAGTGACATTTTTCCCAATTTAAAACCAATTCTTTTTCTTCACAACGAGTCAGTACTCTTTCTAAACTCATTAAACATGCATCAAAAGAAGATCCAAAAACAGTCAAGTCATCCATAAAAACTTCCACGCACTTTTCAACCATATCACTAAAAATACTCATCATGCAACGTTGAAAAGTAGCTGGAGCATTACACAGTCCAAATGGCATTCTGCGGAAAGCATAAGTACCGAAAGGACAAGTAAAAGTAGTTTTATCCTGATCTTCTAATGCAATTTCAATTTGATAATAACCAGAATAACCATCCAGAAAGCAATAAAAAGGATGACCAGCCACCCGCTCAAGAATTTGATCAATAAAAGGAAGCGGAAAATGGTCTTTTCGTGTGGCGGCATTTAATTTTCTGTAATCAATGCACATCCGCCAACCAGTCACCAGTTTTGTAGGGACTAACTCTCCAAGGTCATTTTTTATCACAGTTACTCCTGACTTTTTAGGAACAACCTGCGTAGGACTTACCCATTTACTATCAGCAATAGGATATATCATTCCTGCATCTAATAGTTTCAATACTTCATTTTTCACAACTTCTTTCATTGTGGGATTAAGTCTACGCTGGGGGTCTCTTCGAGGATTAGTTCCTTCCTCTAAATTTATTTTATGAGTACAGATTAGGGGACTAATGCCTTTTATATCAGCAATACTCCATCCTAGGGTTGATTTATATTTGCATAAAATCTGAATTAATTTCTCACCTTGGGACTCAGATAATTCAGATGAAATAATAACAGGAAAAGTATCACCTGGACCAAGGAAAACATGCTTTAAACCCTTAGGTAGGGATTTTAATTCAACTTTAGGGGCTTCCCTACTTGAAGGAATCTGTCTTTCTCTTTTTTCAGGCAACTTCTCAAACTTTGGTTGCCATGCCTGTGTGCTATAATCATGAGTTCTGTCAAAAATAGCACAAATGTCAAATACATCAGATGAATCACTTATAGGATTAAATTCAGAATTAACAATAAAGTATTCAAGGGAATCTGAGTCATGAGTTGTAAGAACATCCCTTTCTATAAGTGAGTCAATCATGTATGTCTGATGACACTCGACATCCTCTTCTGGCTGTTTTGCAATATGAAAAATATTTACCTCAAGAGTCATATTGCCAAAAGAGAGTTTCATCAATCCATTTCTGCAATTGATAAGAGCATTAGAAGTAGCAAGAAAAGGTCTACCTAAAATTAATGGAATTTTAGAGGTGGTTTCTACAGCAGAACTAGTGTCTAGAATTAAGAAATCAACAGGATAGTAAAATTTGTCAACTTGAATTAAAACATCCTCTACCACACCTCGTGGTGCTCTAACTGAACGATCAGCCAATTGCAATACCACAGAAGTTGGTTTGATTTCTCCTAATCCTAATTGCAAATAAATAGAATATGGCATCAAATTTACACTAGCCCCTAAATCTAGCAAGGCCTGTCCAAGCTCATGATTGCCAATGTTGCATGTGATGGTTGGACATCCAGGATCCTTGTACTTAGGGGGAATCCGCTGTTCAATTAGAGCACTAACTTGCTCTGTCAAGAATGCAGTCTTCTTCACATAATGCTTCCTCTTAACTGTACACAAATCTTTGAGAATTTTTGCGTAAGTAGGAACTTGTTTAATTACATGCAAAAGAGGAAGATTAATTTTTACCTGTCTAAGATTTTCCAAAATATCATTGTTATGATCTAGAGTTTGTTTACTTGACTTTAATGCTTGAGGAAAAGGTACCTTACCAGGATTTTTTGTTACCGCAGGTTCCTCAAGTTTTGTTACCTCAAGTTCTTTGGGAAGCTCAGGACTGCTGCTATCTTGATCTTTCTCTACATCCTTTTTTTTTTCTATTATTGGATCACGTAGAGACTTACCACTTCGTGTCACAATGGCGTTTACGTCCTTCAGATCTCCTTGTGCCATATGTTGACCATGAGGTACAGATTGAGTTTGGGAAGGAAACTTACCTTTCTCATTCATAGTCAATGAACTCATTATTTTAGACACCTGGCTCTTGATTTCCTTATTTTCTTCAACAACCTGCATAATCAAAGATTCAAATTTTTGATTAGTCTTACCCTGTATTTCAATAAAAGTATGCAAAGTATCTTCTAAAGAATTTCTAGAAGATTGAGGTGCATGGTATGGTGCAGGATATGATCTAGAGAGTTGTGCAGGCTGCTGGTTTTCAGACTTCCAGCTGAAGTTGGGATGATTACGCCATCCTGGGTTGTAGGTTTCAGAGTAAGGTGTGAAGGGCTTTTTGTACATACCTAGAGCATTACTTTGTTCCTCATACATACCATTCATGTTAGTATGTGTAGGACACTCTTGGGAATGATGATCTATCCCACCACAGACAACACATGGCCCAAAAGATTCTGCATGATTAGCCGTGTGTGTTGGTTTTGAGTTTTTAGTTTTCAATAACTCTAATTCTCTGGTGAGCATTTCAACCTTAGCCTTAAGGTTATCCTCCTCCCTTAGATGGTAAATACCACCACTCAAGTTTCCTGTAGGTCGTGACCTGTTTGTGCTATCAGTAGCACTAGGTCCAGTCCAAGTATGAGCTTTTTCAGCAAGCTCATTGAGGTACTCTATGGCCTCATCGGGATTTTTTTGTAAAAATTCTCCATTGCACATCATTTCCACGAATTGACGTTCCCTGGGCGTAAGGCCTTCATAGAAATAACTCACTAAGCGCCAATTCTCATATCCATGGTGGGGACACATACTCAGTAATTCTTTAAATCTTTCCCAAGACTGGTACAAAGTCTCACTATCCTTTTGTGCAAAGGTAGAGATTTGTCTTTTTAAAGCATTAGTCTTATGTTGGGGAAAGTATTTATTGAAAAACACTTGAGTCATCTCACTCCATGTTCCAATAGACCGTGGTCTTAGTGAGTACAACCAACTCTTAGCTTTATCTTTCAAAGAAAAAGGAAAGAACTTTAGCCTTACCGTTTCGTCAGTGGTATTTTGACCGTGAAATGTTGCAACTACTTCCTCAAATTCCCTAATATGAACATAGGGGTTTTCATTTTCTAGACCATGGAAAGTCGGAAGTAATTGTATCATTCCCGTTTTAAAATCTACATGACGAACATTAGGTGAGAACATAATACAGGATGGTGTGGCTGTTCGTGCGGGATGAAGATAATCTTGGAGGGTTCTAACAGGTTGGTCCACGTGTTCACTCATCGCGTCAGAATTGGAAGAATTATCAAACAAGCGATTAGAAAAATTAGATTCTGAATCTGATTCTAGCACGGGTCTACTAGCAAACCGTCCAAAAGCGTCTCTGTACCTGCGCATGCAAAGTAAAGAAAAGCGTAATACTGAAAAAAAAAAAAATTACGAAAATAAAACTAAAATAAAATAAAGATGCAGAAAGCTAAAAAGAAAATGAACGAAGCTACTTCTCTTTTTTTTTTTTTTTTTTTAACAAACTACTAAAAAAAACTACAAATTCTTTTACCGTCTCCCCGGCAACGGCGCCAAAATTTGATTACGCCCAAAGAATAACGCGGTCGTTTGTAGTATAGCTTTGGGGTGTCGATTCCACAGGGAGATGGATTGAGAAATTGAAGAACAGTAATGAAATTAACAAAAAGATTTAGATGAGTGCGAAAAGTAAAGCATCGGGAATCCTTTGTATATAATTGGTATTTTAATTATTTTCGATTCATTAATAACTCAATTGAAAATTCTATGTCCAAATTTTCAATCGGAAAATAAAACATTAATAACCAGTTTTAAATCAAATGTAATCTTTTGAAAAATCATTCGTCACAATATAAGAACAGGAATTGTTATCGATATTAAAGAAATTCAACGTCGACAATATACTCGTAGAGCAATATTGCAGCAGAGAATTAAATTAAAATAGATAACCAATTGAACCAAACATAATCAAAGGATTATTGCATTTAATAGAAAAAGCATGACTGAATCTATAAATGAGATAAATTCTAAGATTATTTGGTGACGAAAACATTTATAATAAATTTCGAATGACTAAACAAAAGAGTTTAATATTTGAAGAACACATATATGAATCAAAAACAATTACAAATACCATCATATATACAAATTCATCCCTAGCTCTACTAGAAAATTAGTTACACATATTGAAAATATGCAACAAAAATTCTCTAAGGGATAATATGGAAGAGCCAACCATTATTTTCTTCTTTCTTCTTTGGTTTTTCTTTTCTTTTCTCAAGCTCTCAAAAACAATGTATCTTCCAAGGCATCCAAGCACACTAAGCATGGTCTTAGAACACACACCCCTCCCTTCTATTTATAAGCATCCTTCATGCAAGTTGTCATGACAAAATCATCACAATTTCAACTTGTTTTGCCATGTGCCATTCTTGAATCCAAGTGATTTGTGAGTTGTCATTTTGATCATTTGTTTTCCCACCATGCATGAGCTGGATTTTGCTTGTAGGTTGAGTGTTTCAATTTTGCTTCTCTATCTATTAGTTGTCTTGTATGACTTAATATCTTGTGGTCAAATAATTTGTCTTGAAGAAACTTGAGTGCACTTCATCTTGTATTTGGATTTGATGCAAGTGGCTGAAAAATATCCAGGAACGTCAAGTGCAGGTGCGTCCACTTGATGGTCGATTTTGTCTTAGATTGAGTGGATATCTCTTCAAACACAAAACATCAAAGTTATAGATATTTCTCTTGCGGTTCTAGATCATCTTGAATCAGCTCAATCGGAGATTGGATGAGAGAGTTATGCCCAATTTACGAAAAGATGTCAAAACTGTCTGAAATTCCGCAATTATCTTCATTTGCTCCTAATGTCTCCATTTGTGTCCTAAATCAAAATATAAGAATAATGAGTATATTTAGGCATCAAATAAGAATAAAGTTTTAAACATTAAGAGAGGAAAATATGGCATTTTATATTCTCATCAATATATTAAATCATGCTTATATCTATCTCAAGATAAATGACCATTAATTTTATTAACATGAGTTATATCCATTGTTTTCTCATTTCTTTTAGTATTTAAATAGAGTATTTAGAGTGCATTTTTGTGCACTCATCAGTGATCGAACAGAAATTTTTGTTCCAAGTATTATTGGTTTATCTTCAGTCATTTCTGATATTTTCTGACATTCGTCTTGGACAAATCGACCCCACATAGTCAAACGTATAGGGTTCAAGTTACAAAATTGGAATAAGTAAAATAAGTAATAGAATTTTCGTAAATTAATATTGGAATTGTATTTTTAAAAAAAGAGAACTTATAAGATAATCGTACATTTCATCAATAACATATATTTCTTGGATTGTTGTTGGTTCGAATGCTGACGTTACCTCTTTAATTGGCTTAAATTTGATTGCAACAGCTAAAATATCTAATTATTGAAATATGAATTGTTAATTTTTTGATGATTATTTAATTAAAAAAATAAAAGTAAATTACCTATTTCTGCAATCGACTCTTTATAAACCTCTAACTCCTTGAACGGGACGATCTTATATTTTGGTGCATCTATTTTCTCTTCATTTGGAGCAACATCTTCTATTATGGTTTTTGAATTGAGAGTCCACTGATATTGATATTCTCCACTCCTATATTTTAGATCCACTGTTTTGACATATGCATTGTTGATATAATAGGAGTGTAAAATATTTAAAGTGTCATCGCGGCTATCAATATCAGATCCAAAAATTGCTGCCTGCACTCAATTCCCCTAGACAATATAAATAATCGTGATTAATAGCGTATTATATAAAAATATGAGGAGAAAATTTTTATTATATAACATGATAGGATTTAAGAACAAAGAATTTGTAAGAATAAAAAAATTTGTTAACATAATGTATGGTAAAAAATATTATACCTCTTGATCAATTAGTGTCAAATTTTGGTATTTGATTGTTGTGCGTTGGCTTATTCGCTTGGGTGACTTCTCTACAACGATCATTTTAATTTTCCAGTTAATTGTATTTGGAGTGATATCCTTTATTGATGTATAGACCGTCCGCATTTTATTCATTTTTGAAATACAAGAATATAGGATGCATAAGTATAACAAATATCAATTTACATGTATGAATCTTAAAAATAATTGAAATAGACATTTTATTAAATGACAGAATATTAGACATATAGAGATTTATATTATAATACAAAATAAATGAAAGCTATATAATTGAATCCAGTTACTTGTATAACGTTAATTCAAATATGATAAAGTTAGTAATTCTGTGAATATAATATTTTTTGTGCAGTTCTTCTCACGCCGTTCAGTGGACACTAGTCGTATTAGAATCCTTACTGCAGATGCTTTCTTTACTCTTGATAAAGCGACATATAATTAACCATGTAAAAAAACTGGTTAAGGTAAATAAATTCCAACAAAATCTAATGTTTGTCTCTGTGATTTATTTATAGTCATTGCGAAACTTAATCTTATAGGAAATTGAGCTCGTTTGAATGGGAAACCACTATTTTCATCAACATTTAGTAAGAATGGTATCCTTGGAATGAAAACTCTTTTTCCAAGATGGTGCCAACTGCTATTTCTGCATCTATGACATTTCGATCAAAGGTCCGACAAATTAAACGAGTTCCGTTGCATAGCCCTTCTGAAGGATTAATGTTTCTAAGCAGCATGATGGGACAGTTTTTCTTCAGCAACAGTTCATGAGGTGGGAGTCCATTTGGAGTTAGAGTATTTAAGAAATTATCCATAACTTATTGTTCAGATGCATCTATTGTCTCATCAAAATTGTAATATCGTTGAACCTCACCTGGGAACCTATGAATTAACATTGAATTTATTTCATCAACATAACTGTTCTTTGGTGTTAATATCGCCCGATTCATCATAGTCACAATATTTGTTGAATATTGATGAATATTGTAGAAAACATCTTCTATTAAATGATCTAAAGATGTGATGTCTTCATCATAGGGAACAAGCATGCCATCCGAAATTCTTATAGTTTCATCAATTGTGTTTGGTGGCATTCCATTGCCTAATTGAACACATAATCTGAAAAAAATGGATCCAATCTTGGTCAATGTAGGCCACAAATAGGAATAAACCAAACTTGCATTAACTTGTTTTTGTCTTGTTCCTTTACGAACTACTGGTAGAACTTGTCTAAAATTTCCGCCAAAAACAACAATCTTTCCCCCGAACGCTACATCTGAATCATTTATGTTTCGTAGTATTTTATCTAATGCTTCTATGTGTTGTTTTCTTGTCATTGGAGTCTCGTCCCATATTATTAATTTTGCTGCACGTAATAGGTTTGCCAAGGCACTTTGTTTGCTTATATAATATGTGCTTCTTTCGTCAGTATCACGTGGAAGCTTAAAATGTAAGTGTATTGTTCGTCCTCCCAGAAGAATAGATACAGGAACACCTAATAAAGCAGTTGCAAGTGCTATTAATTTTCTTGATCGTACTGTTGCAAGAAGTGTCTTGTACAAGAATGTTTTCCCTGTCCCACCTGGGCCATCGATAAAGAATCTAGCACTTTCGTTTGCAAAAATTTTTTCTAGCACTGCATTATAGACATGTTGTTGTTCAGTATTAAGGGACCCTAATGTAGCAATATCTTCTTAAGGAATTTCAACAACCAATTCATCATCGATATCTCTAGATTGAAATTATTCATCAAAGCATATGTCTTCATCAAGAAGATGATAGGAATTAATGTCTCTTCCCATTGATTCTATTGTAAAAGAGATTGAGCACAATAATTTTATTCTTACATTTGATATACAATCTTATGTTGAATTGAAATCAACTGACATATCTTGCTCAAAACGTTCATAAAGCTCTCTCGGATTGGTTGGATTACAATAAACTAATATTGTTGCAAATAACCATCTCAAACTAGATGGCATTTGATATAGAGATGCTTCATGCATACAATCTTCTAAGCTACTGTCTCTCTGAAGCAAACCATACATTGTTGCTGTCTCACGAAATGTTGTTGCCACAACACAATCAACTGTCTTAAGATCTTCAAACGACAAAGGTCCTCTTATATGGTTTAGCAATATCCGAAGATAATACCTCTCACCTTCAAATGGATTTGCTGTAACAATCTAACCTATAAGGTTTTCTTTTTTCTAGGGGTCCACTCGTTGTATTGTTAGCTCCAAACATAATATTCTGGAAATTCTTTATATAATAATGTTCTTGCATTCTCATCTACTCAATTTAATGCAAAAAATTCTGTTAACATCGATTTTGTAGAACGATCTGAATTGGCAACATTGATTAGATCTTCATTTACTCGAAACGTCACTGGGTGTTGATCCTCCAGATGTAAATGTAAACTGTAAACTGCTGGGTACATTTCATTGATGATGAAGCCATATATTCTCCACATAGTTTCAGGTGGAGCAATCCATCGGGCTGATTGGAATTGTTGGATTTCATCAATTACTTGATTGCTTTGTTCAGAAATCAAGTTGAAAGCAACACGATCATGTCCTTTATAAATGTACTAATATAGATATTTCACTGCTTTTATTGTAGAGCAAATCTCGACATTAATATGACAGTCAAATATTGCAAGCAGATATGGATTATATGGAACAACCTAACAATTATCTAGATCTTTGCCTCTGACTTTGACAATTATTCCATTGTTTGAACACTTATATGTTGGGAAGCAATCATTTCCAACGATTGTAGAAGTTGCATAATTCTTTGGATAATTGCTTTTGCAACAACCATTTTTTTTTCATGCAAACATTAGATGGATTCAACACTCCACATGGTCCATGCATCATATGCTTGAGAACAGCGTTATGCAAGTGGAAATTTATATTTTTATCAGGTATCTCTACTGATACTATCTCATCAAAAGATTCAGGCGCATAGACTTTCCAATCCTTCTGTAAGATGATTAAAAAATGCGCATGTGGTAGACCTCTTTTTTGGTGCTCAATAACTTAGACATATGTGATACTTTACCAAATATTTGCCTCTTGAATAATTGATCCTTTAGTTCTTCTAATTTTGCACGAAAGACTCGAGCAACCAAATCAGGTCATTGAGTTCCTTTGTAATTTCTTGCCAGTTTGGATTGCACGTCATTGTTAAAAAGATGTCCGGTTTGCCATAATGCTGAACTAAAGCCATTGCTTCCATATCTCTTAGACCTCTAATAAATGATGCCGGCAGTATAA
The DNA here is from genome assembly GCA_036898215.1 of Platycarya strobilacea. Classification (NCBI taxonomy): domain Eukaryota; kingdom Viridiplantae; phylum Streptophyta; class Magnoliopsida; order Fagales; family Juglandaceae; genus Platycarya; species Platycarya strobilacea. Next base: position 24,644,177 of record CM072550.1, read on the forward strand.
CCCGTTTTCCAACATTAGAAGCGTTTGTTTCCCCAAGTGTAATCGTATCAACAATAAATTATGCCTCGAATATGTTGTTGCTGGTTTCTAAAATAATATAATCTTGACGTCTCGATCTTAACATACATATCTACTACAAATTGTTGCAATAGTCGACCAGAAAGTAGTAGAATTGATCTGACATTTTCTCTTATTTGCAATTTGTAGCAATAATATTCACGGCATGAAACAATTGAATCCTTCCTTTTTCTGTTTAATGCTACAAAAGTTGAATGTGAATAAAATGTTACTAAATTGGATGTAATTAGTAAATCAATTTTTGAATATTAATACTGCGATCTAACCTCGCTGTTCTCTTGCAAGTAATTCTTCTGCAGTCGTTGATTGATGAGGATTTATTGATCGAGTTGTTTCGTTACATGTATATCTGCTCCCTCTATTAACCCTTTGAATTCCTTGATGCCAACCGATATCACCAAAAGGAAATAAGAACGGATATTATAATGGATCATAGCACCCAAAATAGTATTGAACTATATGACTTCCACCAGAATGGTTAAAGACATAAATGTCACGTCCTTTCAATTGATCTTCATTATCATTTTCTACCCATATTGCTGCAACTTGTGTGGATGTCGGTCTATTGAATACACGTTGATCTAGGCCAGCATTTGATCTTATATGAATCATTTGATTTTCCAAATCTGGCAAATCACCAAGAGAACGAAAAAACACAGAATACAGATTGATGCGAAGAATGTCGATGAGTTGAGTTACAATTGATGGATCCATTCTGTTTGAATCATAAAGGCGATTTTCTATTTCATGCTCTGTATCATAGAAATACAACTGTAGATAAGAAGGACGGCCATTTGAAGGAAGCATGTCATTGATATAGTGATAGATTTGTCCTTGAGTCCTGAATGTATAAATTCCCCTATTTCTCCTGTAGAGATCTTTATCGAATTTCACTCCAAATGATGTAAAAGTGAACTTGTTATTATAAGTTCGAATATAGGTTCTGAAATGTATAGAATCATTTATGTTGGAGGTAAACAACTTATAAAGCTAATCAGGAACATCATTTGTGGCTAAAGAAATTGTGCCATTCACACAATAAAAGCCAGTTGTTTCATGGTGGAATCGCTTTGCTTTACAATATGTGCAGCACGGAACTAATGGTAAACAATATGCTTCAAATGGCACTACTTTCAACAACTGTCTAAATCCAGTAGAGCGATGATGCAGCTGGCCTATTTTGTTAAAAATTTAAAATAAGGCAACAATCACAAACTTGTCATTTTGTTTGAATTATCTAACTAAGGAACAATTGCTACAATAGTAATATTTGTTTCTTTCTTACCCCTACAAGGTGTCGTTATATTTGTTTCATAGCTTGACTGCTCTCGAACAACACATATTTCAAGAGACGAGGCTTCTTTAATGATATCATTATGAAAATCAGAATTCCGTTGTCTCTTTGATACTCTTTGAATAAGAGTGAAGTCTTGAACATTGTCTATATGTTGGACATTATTGTTTGGATATTGATGAAGAGATGTATTGAAATCATCATCCCCTAATGATGTGGATTCATTTATATGAATCGAATTTCTTTTGGATGTTTTTTCTTTAGCATATCTTTGTCTTTATTTTCTATGGATCTCTTCCTTTTTTTTTTCTTCTGATAAATCTCTATATAGGACTCTTTTTGCAGGTTGTTTTCCACAATCTTCAAAAAAAAATGTTAAAAACTTAAATTTTATATAAATTTATTTTTAATTTTTTAAAATTAATTAAGGAATCTTACCACTTATCATTCTGTTAAAGAAGGAAATGATTGTTTGAATTGTTGGATAATGTTCTACACAAACAAAATTAAATAAGTAAATAACAACTACTTAATGTGAAATACACACTGTGCATCTTAAATGTTATATATAATTCAATTAATTGAAACGCTGAATTAAATTAGTAATAACATTATAAAATACTACGAAAATGGAATCTAACAAAAGCAAATCTATGAAACTTATTTCCCTATTACAATGAAATACCAACTTAAATTTAAAAGCAGGCACCAAGTAAATAATATAGATATTTATAATATAATATAAAATAAAATAAATGCACTTACAAGTATTTGAATTGAGATTGGTGTGTCTTATATATGTTGAGATATTTTGATATATAGAATAATCCCTATTTAGACAAAAATAATCCAAAATAATAACAAATATGATTATTAGTAATAGATGGATATTATGTAAATAAAAAATGTTAAAATTCAATATTGCGTTGCTACCTAACAATAAATACAATTACCAACATTGTATATTTAGTAATAATTAATAAAAGTTTGATAGGTAGCAACATTTAAATTTATATATAACGTATACACAAAAGATAAATAAACATATACAAATATCACATTCTTTAAATGAGGTTTATCATAAAAAAATTTCACCTCTTAATTTTGGAATTTATGGTTCATTTCTCTTTGAAATTTATATTTCATTGGTGGAATATATTTTTTTTTTTGTAGAACTTGTTTTGGAGTGAATTGTTTTGGGGCTTCATTTTCCACTTTCCCTGTCAACAGCCATACTCTCATAAATGTTTTTTTTTTTGGCTATTTTGATATGTGAGTAAAATAATTATTTTATATGTATATTTTAATCTTCATTATTTAACTAAGATTTATTTGTTATTTTTAAAACCTTTTATTTTACTTGTTGATTTACTAAGAATGAATAAAAACTCTATTAAAATTCTAAATTTTTTTAAAGAAATATATAATAATATTTATATCATGTATAAATTTTTAGGTAATATAAATCTTAATTATATAAGATGACGTTATATTTCAATCTACATTCCTGATTAATATATGTAGATTTATCCTTATATGTAGATTTATATTTTATTTATTATAGGTAGATTTCAGACATTGTTTTTTTATTTTAAAAACAAAAATGGGATGTTTTTCCTTATGTGTGCTGGGCTTTTCTATTTGAAATGGGTTTGTGTTTATAAATCGGGTCTCAAAAACCGGTCCGTATGATAAAGCATGAGACCGGGTCATATTTATAAACCCAAAAACCCATTTATACACCCAACGATATTGAAGCGCCTTCTCGATCCTTCTTCAGACTTCCTGCCCTCCACCGAAACCTAAAACCATTTCAAGCCTTTTCTTTTCGCATCTCGATTCTTCTTTCGACTTCACTTCACTTTGAGCCAAGATGGGTTGGGATTCGACCTCCCGTTTTTTCAAGATCACCCATGTCTAAAATCTCGTCTTCTCCCCCACCCCCTGCTCCTGGTCACCCCCAACCTCCATCTCTCTCTCTCTCTCTCTCTCTCTCTCTCTCTCTCTCTCTCTCTCTCTCTCTCTTCAGAAATCTTAGCATCCCTTAACGATCTAGCCTCTCCTAGATTTGGGTGTACTTTTTTTCGTTCCTAATCAAACCCTAGATTCTTGATCATGACCATCATCGCCGACATCATCCTCAATCAGACCCTAAATTCCTGAGCAAACTTCTTCTTTTCATCTCTCTGCTTCTCTTCTCATCTGACCTGCCAAAACTCTAACGTCTAATCCCCGCTTGCAGTGTCGCTTCTCGCGGCCTACCGATATTTTACTTGGATTATTTTAATATTTATTACTTTATATTTTTTAGACATTTTAATCTAGCGTTTATTGTTTTACAGGGATGGATTTCATCTCGTCTCTCTCTTGCTCCCGCACTCATCTCTTCTCAATGCCGAGGGAAGAAACCCTACCTTTGTTTCGTTCATTTGGGTATGTGTAAATAGTTTTGCATTTAGGGTTTTTGCATATAATTTCTAAGGGTTTTGTTTACTTTTTGTTTGTCATTCATTTTCTTGATGTTTATGTGTTCAAATATGCTAGCTTTTGTTAATGTTTTTGGCATCTCGTACTTCGAATTTTGATTTTTGCGGGTTTGCTGGACCTCTGTTTCGTGCATTTGGGTATGTGTAAATAGTTTTACATTTAGAGTTTTTGCATTTAATTTCTAAGGTTTTGTTTACTTTTTGTTTGTCGTTCATTTTATTGATGTTTATGCGTTCAAATATGCAATCTTTTGATGGGTTTGTACGTATTTTGATGGGTTTCTTGATGTGCATTTAATCTCTTGGCTGCTATAACAAAAATTGACAAAAGTTACCATCCTGAGGTATTAGAGATTTCCCAATGATATTTGGTTTTCAAATATTGTATTGCTTATATATAATTGTTTCAATAGATCCACAGACGTTACATCAAATGTGCATTGTCAGTGCTGGTCCTAGCTTAAAAAAAAAAGCTTTGGCCTGCTGCACAGAAGTTTCTTGATGCAAAGACCATGGCAAAGATACAGGTATGGGATATGTTTAAGTCTATTATTTAGCAATTTTAAATTTATCTGTGGGTGTTGTTAATTAGTTTTCATCCTCATGACTGCTAGGTATTAATTTATTTATTGTTATTTCTTTTATTAATTTATTGTTTTGGGTATAAATTTATCTGTGGGATCTGTTTTAGTAGTGTTTCATACTATTTTTTAGTTTTTTTTTTATGCCTCTGCTTCAATCCATTTATTTATGTGAACAAAATGCAACAAAATTTGGAATAGACTTTTTTTAAATGTTAAAATTTGGAAATAGAGACTTTTTATCAAAATGTTAAAATTTGGGATCTGTTTTGATAGTGTCTCATAATTTTGTTTATTAAATATTTTATTCATAAAATAGACTTTTTTTATGTGTATGCTGCATATAGATTATATATTTTTTATATTCATTTTAACATATTTATATTTTAACCAATTATAAAAATACAAATATTAATAAAAATATAGATGAATACCTTAAACCCACAAAAACTTGAATGCCTACCAGCAGAAGAAATCTAAGTTCAATCTGAAACCAAAATACAAGAATTTAGAAATTGTAACCAAAATGATGGGGAATTTGTAATTTTTCGATCTTGGTTTTCTGTACTTTTGGGTTTGGTTTAAATTTGATTTCTTTTCTTTTACTTTTCATATTGATTTGGATAAGTACATTGATGGGTTCCGATTTTTATTGGCATTTTTTCTAAAGGACTGCAAATTTGAGTTGCCTTACATCCCAGATTATCTCATGGTGCAATGTGAGGGGTGCAAGGATTGGTAAGTTGATGTATGTTCTTATTTTAGCATTTTTTTTTAGTTATTTATTCCAAACTGGTTTTTTGTCTTCTGTTTTGTTAATTTTTTTTTCTTGCATCTCTGTTTTGTTATGTCTTCCTTAGAAAATCTCATATGTTCACATTTTCTTCAACTTTGTACTATTTGAAGGTACTCAGATTTACCCTTTTACATCCCTTTTATTATTAAAAACAATATTGTGAATAATTTGTTTTCTTATATGTTAAAAATCATTTTACATCATGCCATAATTAATAGACACTTTTATCTACTTAGGTTCCATGTGTATGGCATTGGACAGAGATAGTTGGGATTAAGTGTTTGTATGCAGGTCAAGTTTGGATCTAAAATTTCAGTATGTTTTCTTTCCTTAAAATCCTTGTAGTTTACACTGATAACATGCACACCTACTGCACCTTTGGATTCATATATTTTCTTACAAGCTTGGTTTTTTGTACTTTTGGGTTTTGTTGAAATTTGAGTAGGTGTCTTATGTACTCGTGTTTTAGTTTTTTTTTTAATGCCCCTGTTTCAATCCATTTATTTATGTAAACAAAATGCAACAAAATGATAGATTTATTTCTTTTAATCCATATTAAAAACATAATTTAGAAAACATAGAACAAAATTAAAAAATTGACTAAAAGTAATAAAGTTGTAATGCATAGAATGGAATAAAACATAGAAGAGAATAAAATTCCACAATAATTTAGTTTATTTATTTAAACGCATATTAAAAAAATAAGATGAAGTTTAACAAAATTAGTAAAGCAATACAAAGAAAACATAATTGAATAAATGAAATAACAGATGAATAAAGATATAGAAGAGTACCTTAAACCTAGCAAATTTTGAGTCACTCTAAACAGCAACAAGATCAATATAGTCTAAACAAAAAATAAATTTAAAAAGAATTAATAAAAATAGATGAAGTTTAAAAGAATTAGTAAAATTAATAAAAATAAAAAACAAAGTTTCAAGAAATTTAAAAATAGATTAATAAAGATATGGATGAATACCTTAAACACAGAAAATTTTGAATGCCTTCCAACAGCAGAAAGATGAATACAATCTGAAACCAAAATGGAGGAATCACCTAAAATAAAAAGTGACTAAAAGTGATAAAATTTTAATGCGTAGAACGGAATAAAACATAGAAGATAATAAAATTCCACAAGAAATTAGTTTAACAAAATTAGTAAAACAATACAAAGAAAACATAATTGCAAAAATGAAAGAACAAATGAATAAAGAAATAGAAGAGTACCTTAAACCTAGCAAATTTTTAGTCACTCCAAACAGCAGCAAGATCAATACAGTCTAAACCAAAAATAAATTTTCAAAGAATTAATAAAAATAGATGAAGTTTAAAAGAATTAGTCAAATTAATAGAAATAATTTTTTTTTCAAGAAATCTAAAAATAGATTAATAAAAATATGGATGAATACCTTAAACCTAGAAAATTTTGAATGCCTCCCAAAAGCAGAAAGATGAATACAATTTGAAACCAAAATGGAGGAATTGTCTCAAATCTTTCACTACAAATTTAGTCTGCACTGAAAATAATGTGTCACTGTACTTTTAATATTTTGTTTGTGAAATACTCAATTGACTAAAAAATAAAATATTAAACAAATTTATGCAAGATTAATGTAAACAAAGGAAAAAAATTATAATATCCAAAAATCATAAAAACTACTGATAATTAAAAATTAGGAATTCTTAAATTTCAAGATTATGCTTTTTGACAAGGCAAATTGCACAGAGATGAAGGCCAACTAAAGGAGAAAGAGAGAATTTCTGTGACTGAAAAAATGTTGTTTATATGTTTGTGTGAATTAGAGAATTGTAACGTTAATTACAATAAATTAATGTCTATAATGTCTGAATGAAGGTGCTTTTAATTTTTCTGGAGAATTGGTAGGAATGAATGTGTTTTTAATTTTTCTGGAGAATTATAACGTTAATTAGACTAAATTAATGTCTAATATGTAGGATTTTTTTTTATTATTGTTAAATTCGATTGAAGGTGCTTTTAAATTTCCTGAACGTATAATTTCAATTAATGTAAATACTTTCGTTTCATGAGTAATAAATAGGGCATCCCGAAATGAAGGTGTTTTTTATTATTCTGGAGAATTGTAACGTTAATTAGACTAAATTAATGTCTAATATGTAGGATTCTGTTAATGTTAAATTAGAATTTGTACCATACGAAAAAATTCACATAAACTAAATGCCTGCATGTCTCCTATTTATTACTCATTAGACAGAAATTCAATGTATAATAACTTTCGGATGGAAGAATTTTAACAGAGTTAAATATAAGATATCAGAATAGATTAAAGTTAACGGATCTGTTAAAACAAGAATTTTTATTAGATAGGCTCATTATATATATAGATAGACTAGATAGAAATAACGTGCAAAGCATGTTTATTTAATTTAATTTTTAATAAAAATTTAATGATTATTCATAATTAAGTAGATGATAAATAATTATACGTTTTCTTATATTATAAAAAAAATTAATAAAAACAATAAGATAGTCTCATAAATAAACAGAACATATAGTTTTATCAAACTTGTTTGAGATAATTTTGATTAAAGTTTTAATAAAAGGTTAGTTCAAGATATGATATTTTTTTAATTCCAAGATGATAATTTAACATTTGTATTATTTTGTACGGCCTCAAAATAGAGGACATTAAAATATCTATGTTTTTTTAGTTATGTGATTATTTTTAAGAAATAATATGAGTTTTTTCAAAAAATAAATTATATAGTTTATAATTTATATAAGAATGTTACATTATAATTTATAATTTATATAAATTTATTTAATCATATATATTTCAATTAAATATCAAAATATAATATTAATTATATTTATTGCTTATTATTACCAATTCAATATAATTATAATAAATTGTATATACCGTATATTAACTATATATATCGTATATATAGTTAATTTAATAAATAATGTATTCATTTTAAAATTATAAATTATTTTTAAAAAAATTAAATTATTAATCATATAATAGGAATAAAATTTTCATGAAGAAAATTAAACTCTCTAACGTATAAATTGTTATGAATGGTTTATTTCTATATATATTGTTATATTTATATATCCTATACTATTATTGTGCCATTCTATACTATTATTATTATTTTATATTTATTTTACATAAAATAAAATTAAAAAATGTCCTAAGTAGGAATTTTAAAATAGAAATTTTTAGCATTATTTTTGGGCTTAATGAATTGTGTTTAAAGTATTTAGTGGTATTAAATAGATGTTAAATAAGTTTTAAATGGAAAGTTTACTATTGTAGAAAGGTGAAGAGGTGGAATTAATTTTAATGTCAAGAATATTATTTCAGTGAATAAATTTAATAATTGTATTTAAAACGGTAATTCTCATTAGATGCAGTATTAATTTTAATAGAAACTGATGGAAAGTGTTAACTTTAACGGAGAAACAAGAATTTCTATTAAAATAAGAATTTTCGTTTGATAGTCACTTTATATATATAAAGATATAAATATATATAAATTTTAAATGGGCGTTATTTTATTGTACTAAGAACAAATGTATTATTTCAAAGTGAGTTACGATCCAGAGATACCAATTTTCTATATTGAACTTCATTTAATGTAATTAAAATACTATTATATTATTTTAAGTTAGTTGCTGTTTAATAATTTGAGTGATCCCTAATTGATCATGGGCAATTATATTAGCCCATAAACAGTGGTTTACAGCAAAATAAATTATGGTTTTAATTCTATAATAAATAAATTATGGTTTTAATTGTATAACTAAGTGTTAAATTTTTATTAGACTATATATGATAAGTTTACAAGATTTTTTTTAAATGTTAAGATCCACTACAAGAAAACTGATTATTTGGGATCAGTTACTTCCAGCAAAATAACTATTTCTACCTAAATTGAGTTTGTTTTCATCACAATAGTCATATTCATTACAAATTATTGGTTACAAATGTCTTTTTTTTTTTCTTTTTTATAATGAGGCATTATTGAAGATATTTTATGAGCTACTATTGTTTAAGAAATTTACAATTTCCTATTACATTATAAGTCAGTAGTATTAAATTTAGATTCCAATAATAGTTTCTAGAGATATGAGTATTATATATGATCAAGTTAAGTTTCGAGATGAATTTATATTCTTTTGTTATATTTCTCATAAAAATTATGTTATAATAAGTTAAGAATATATTTATTGATTGGATTTTTGATGACTAAATAGATATTAAGGCTATTTTCCGTTGTATGAATTCAGGTAAATAAAGAGTTTTAGAAAGTCATTTTTCAAAGTTTAGTAACCTTTAGTGTTTTGTATAAGTGACGATTGACATTTACTCGGCACAATTATGGAAAGATTTAGAATGGTTATAGAGTCGGGATAAGCAGGGCTTATGCGAGACTTTATACCAACTGTTAGATTAATGTTGACTTTTACACCAACTATTACATTAAGGCTGACTTTATGAAAATTTTGCATCTTTTGATTTGAAATGAGAACTTGGAAAAGACAATCTCAATCAATTATTTGTATTACTCATAAAACTTGTATGAAAGAGAAAATACTTGATGACATGCATTATGTAAACATAAGCTATATTTTATTATACTTTCTTTGAAATGTAAAAAAGAGTAATGATATTGAGAATATGAAAACTTGTGCATTGATTATAAAGATCTGGCTTTTGTTTTGAAGTATGAAAGAATGATCTGAATAAGCTTTGTACTTTATTTTCTAATTAAGCTTTGCACTCTGTTTTCTGAATAAGCTTTCTACTTTATTTTATTTGACTATGGCATGAAAATTTTGGGCATGATATACTAGTTTTGTATCTAACTCTATCTCTACTATGCTCTATTCTGTTTTGCTCTATATTGTTTGGGTTGGTACCAACTCCTCTATTTCTGAGTGCATCTACTTTGAAAATAAGGAAGTTTTTATGTGGATTTTCCTCTGTGCACACTCAAAACTCCAAGAATGAATGAAAGAAAGATTCACCTTTGTCTCTACCCAATTTGGCCATTAAAGATAGCACAACTCTCTCACGGGGGTTAAACATAGTCTCTACTTTGTGAGATACTTTGTTTTAATATGATGATGATACTCAGTTTTATTATGCCAAAGTACTTTGGATTTTATATATTTTAAAATCGTCACTCTGTTACGTTTGAAGATGTGTTTTGTTCTACTAGCTAATTCGGAAAGATATCTTTTGTCTACATAATATACACCAAAGTTTTGAATACCATACTGGTGAGCAGACCAGTTAAGGCACTGGAACAAAATATTTCAATACCGGTACTGTTTCGTGCATCGTTTTGGAATAATTTATATAAAAAAAATTATATATATAAATACATATATAAATTATATTTTAAAATAATAGTCAATATATGAATAGATTATATATATAAATACATATATATATAATTAGTTTAGTCTGAATTAGAAAAAATAGTAAGAAATGAAAAAAAAAATGTCAAAATCCTGTACGACTGGTTTTTGAACCGGTATGAAACATGTAGTATACCTGTACCGCCCAACTGGAAAGTACGACATGTACCAACCGATAAGGTATGGTATTTTAAATTATGCTATTCTCTGTAAATGTTTATGTTTGTACGCTGGTTTATGTTTTCTAGTTTTTGAGTTGTTAGATATTTCACCCCCTTATCTCCACAATATTTTCAGATGCTTTGGTTGTTTCAACTGAAGATCAAGAATACAAAGCTTGTATTAGGCCATGTGATCATAGTGGGTTTGTATGCTTTGTTGTCTGGGTTTTTGGATGACTGTTATTTATTTTGAGACTTAGTGGCGTTCATAATTAATGATTTTGGGAGTAGGTGTTTAAAGCAATGAGATTCTTGTGTAATTAAGAAGTTAGAGTTTATATCAGCTGTAGCTTCAAACGATTGTGCATTGATGGTAAGTCTCTCACTCTTATAAATAAGTATTCTTCTTATTTATAGTAGCCCTTCCTTTTCCAAATAAGTTGACATATTAAGAAGTTAATATGTTTATTTAGAACAGGTTTTAGACAATTCGAAGTACTTAAATCTGAGGGATTCTGAGAACTTGATTAAAACACCAGATTTGACTGAAGCTTCACATCTTGAGATAATAGACTTTTCAGGTTGTACAAGCTTGCGTCTTGTCCACCCATCCATCCAAGTGCTCAAACAACTACAAGAATTAAGAATGTTTGGTAGCCGAATCAAACAACTAAGGAAGTGGTTGGTGGTTGATTTCTAGGAATGGATCACACAACTCTTCATAGCGGGCTTCTAGTGCATGTATGTGTGTGGAGATTGATCTCGCAGTTGAGCCAGTGTAGGGTATCCCTATTATGGTGGCCAACAAGAAATTTTGGTAGGTGGAAAGATATGAAAGACAATATTTTTATTATGTGAAATGCTCAAAGCAATGCCATATATCAATTGTTTGTAGGGTTGAATAAGGTTTTTCAAAAAAAATGTAAGGATGAGATCAGGGGGGCCAAGAAAGTCTAGCAAGAAAAACAAAAGCCTGTTAATGTTCAAGATGATCACGTGAGATCTAGCAGACTGAAAGAACAACAGAATCTTCAAGTTGCGAATGTTGTGATGGAGGATGCAAATGCAATAGTGGTGGTGCAGTCTGATGATGTGCATGTTGTTTGTAGTGAGTAGGAGAGTGTGACTTTGCTGATTATGGAAGAAGATGCAAAGCTCAAATAGAATGGATTGTTGTAGGATTTTGGCAAGCTATCTAAACCTGGGTTGGTACAATAGTCAATGACGTTGAAGAAAAAATCTCTCTAGCGCTATTGACAAACAAGTTCTGTGTGCTATGGATTTCGTGTGCATCCTTGTCCTTTGCAACGGGTTCAACTAATTTTGTGGACAAAGCCAACTGTTGGTTGGTGGAAATTAAATGTTGATGGAATTGTAGAGGGGAGATCCGAGTACCTGTGGTGGTGGAGTGGTGCGTGACCATAAAGGGTTGCTACTTGGGGCATCATTTTCAGTGCAGTTTCACTTCGGCACCAACACTGAGGCAGAGCTGCGTGCTTTATTATAGGGGTGAAGCTTTGCAAAAGTATGGGTGTTCAACATGGTTATTTTGGAATGTGATTTAAAGGTGATAGTGAACTGGTTCTTGCTCGATGCTATAATTTATGGTACTTATGGAATTTTTGGGATGACCTTATTTAAGAGGTTGAAGGCTTGACTTATCAAGTAGTTCATCAAATTCGGGAAGGCAACTAAGAAGTAGATTTTCTTGCAAGACAAGGTGAAGCTGGCAATATTTGTAATTATGGAATGGATCATAGCTTACCAAGATTATTGAGAGGTGTCATCAGATTGGATAAGTTGCGGCTTCCTACAATTCAAGCTAAGTAGTTGTTTTTTTGTTTTTTGGTTATTTAAGTTTTTTTTTTTTGCTCTGCTGCTTTTGTTTGTTTTGCTGTTTATGTGGTAATTGTTTAGTTTTTTTTCCATGATTTATATTCTTAGTAGAATATGGGTGGATTTATTATTGTTTGTGTGGTATTAATGTCAAGCTTCTCAGATGGTGACAAGTGCAAATCTAGATGGCTATTATCTCTTGTAATAAAGTAGAAGCATTGAGGGCATTATTGTGAGATCCCAGATTTACGTGTATTTTTACACGTTATTTTATTTTCGGTATTAATTATTTTAATTTATTTTAATAATATTATTGGTTGTGTTTTATTTGTTTAAAATGTTTAATTGAGCTATTCGTTGGTAAATATTAGTTTTACGTTGTTCTTATAATTAAATATTGAATTACGTTGCTTTTCTTATTAATTTTAATGTGAGGTAATTATTTTAATAATTTGAATTAAATTCCTTTATTTTATTATGTGATTTTAATTGATGTGCTTTCTTAATAATAATTAGTGTTTTATATTTAAATTATTTTTTAAATTAAACTAGCTTATTCTTGGACTTTAAATATTTTATTTTATTGATATTAAATTGTAGTATTATCAGTCGGCTTTTATTAAATTTATTGTATTTTTCTAGTTGGACTCATTTTTCCTTCTTTTTCATTTTTCTTTTCTTTTTCTCCTTTCTTCTTCTGCATTCGGCCCCAGAACCCCACGCGATCCCCTCCTCTTCTCTTCTCTGCCGCTGTCCTTCCCTCCACCCAGTGCCGTCGTGCGCCATTGGCCGGCGACACCGCCCCTCCACCTGAACTCCCCACCCTCCGGCGACCTCCCCTGCACCGGTGGTGCACCTCAAGACGGCCCCTAGCTGGCGCGTGAGTCCCCTACCCGAAATGAGTGTTTTAGCTTCCATTGCATTTTCCGGCCACCCCTTGGCACCGGTGACCTACCAGCAGCCTCTCCACTTTCCGGCGAGTATAACCCACCCCCAAAGCCACCTATCTCCGCCCGTTACCCCTCCACCCAAAATTGGTCCTTAAATGGACCCATCTTCACTGCACCGCTGTCCGGCCACCGTAGGCCTTACCACTGCCACCAAAAGACTCCCCTTGCCCAGTCGGTCATCCACCTAGCTCAGTTTCCCCAACCGCGGCCCCACCTTCCCGGTACAACCCCAAACCCAAAAATGGGTTTCCACCCTTTTGGAGCCCGATCCGCCACCTTCCGGTAGTTGTGCCGCCACACCACCACCTCCATGAGATTCCCCACCCTTCAATGAGTATCTCCCTAAATTTTGGTGTCAAACCGAGCACTATAGCCTAACGTACAAGCGACCGCTACGAGCGCTGCGGAATAGCGTTTACTCAAAGATTTGCGCTTTTAACCGCTGTAAGTATTTTTTCAAATAAACTTCAAGATTTAAATATATTTTTGACATCAAAAAATATTGTGGTTGGTCATTGTTGAAAATTATGAGTTGTTGGTTATTTGGTGTATGGTCATCTGCATTGTGTATTTACGCGCATATTTATGTGTTGGAAATGGAAATTGGGTTTCCATTGTATTTATGGTTTTGGGTGTGTGTGTATCACAACCCCAAGCTGGGATGGAGTATTATCCTGGTGGAGTTCCTCTGGTCACTCGGTAGCGGAATATACTGAGTGACGTCCCCTGGGTAGTCGCCGGGCGATGATAGGATCGAACAGGATGGTAACGCTCTCGTGCCGACTCCGTGGCTCCTCTGCTGGCAGGAGCTAGGGGATACCTGGTCATGGTACGTGCTGGGTGCAGTTAGCTAGGCATCACCCATTCCGAAGTCACATGTGTGGTCGTTACTTTCGGTGTGATGATGAAAGCCAAGGTGTGCGGATGGTCCCTAAGGGAGATCATGGTGAATATGGTTAATAAAACGGATGTTTAGGCCATTTTCTGAAAAAGTGGCGGGTTTTAATTATTGATTTTATGTGGACCATTTTCTGGGAAAATGGTTGTGGTTTTAATGGATTTATGGACATTATCTTCTAGGAATATGATGAATGATTTTACTGGAGTTTTATTTGGGCAAAAATGAGGTTTGGAGTGTGTGGTTATTTTATTAATTTTGAGAAGGATGATTTTAAGTCACATGCATACGGTGTCCTGTTCATATATAATGTTGTTGCATGAATGTATTTCTGTCTTTTGGTTTGTTTGGGTTATACTTACCTCTGATGCCCTTTTTGGAGTCGTAGTTTTTGGATGCAGATTTTGAAGAGGCTGAGCTTGAGGAGACGGCTCCGCTGTTGATGTATTGTTTTTATAAATTGTTATCTCGGAAAATTATTTTCCCCTTCTAAAAAAAATATGTATTTGTTAAATTGTATTTCGGATGACTATATTAAATCTCCTATTGGAGAATTTATGTTAAATTGGTTTGTAAAATATTTCTAAAATTCTGGTACTTAATTATTAATTTTAAATATCCGCTGCTTTTATTTATGTATGTCACGTGTGCACACACGTTTGACACTTGTCGTTGGGATGTGTGACCCGTGTTGCCAGCATTTCGACGCCTTGATCCCCGTGTTCTTTTTAAGGAAAATTTGGGGGCGTCACAATTATTGACTTTTGCTGTTGTATATATAAAGCTTGTAGCTTCTAGAATACTATGCATATTAATTGCTTTTCATTTTTGCCTTTTGAGTCTATGAATTGAGAGAGGAACGGAGGGGGCGCGATTGAGGGTTTTCGCATGACCTAGGGTTAGGGTTTTTTGAGAAGGGGAAAACTCGTGTTGTTGCTCAAGATCTCAAGGATCAAAGCTTGTAATATTCATCACAATTAATGAAAGATCTCCTAGTTGTTCCAGTCGTGGACGTAGACCATTATGGTCAAACCATATAAATATCTTGTATACTTGTTCTTGCATTTTTCTTTTCTTTATTCTTTACATTCTTACTTTACTTTACTTTTATGATCAAGTTTGGTTCTGGTGATTCTAATCTTGCGGTTAATTTTTCTATGTTCAGTAAAAGAACATGTAACAAGTGGTTCAAGAGCTAGATTACAATGGGGACTTCTAAGTTTGACATCAAGAAGTTCACTAGCAAAAATGATTTCGGCCTCTTGAGAATAAAGACGTGAGCACTTTTAGTCTAGCAAGGACTTCAGGACGCCCTTCTTGGAGACAAGAAGGTGGTTTCCTACTTGGAGGAGAAACCATCTTCGTTGTCCTCTAAAAAGGTGAAGCCTGAAATCTTCTAGAAAGCACATAGTGCTATCATACTATATCTCGATGACATAGTGGCTAATAAGGATACAACAACAGGGGTTTGGTTGAAGTCGGAAAACCTATACAAGACCAAATATTTAGTAAACAGACTCCATAAGAAAACCAGACTCTATACGTTTAAGATGACTCTATACCAAGCACTTATGTTATTAAGTTCTCTTGACTCAACTTACACTAATCTTAAAGAAACAATGATGTATGGTAAAGAGTCTTGCCTTAGAGGAGGTGTAGTCTATTCTGCGCACAAGAGAACTTCATAATAGATTTGAGGTAAAAGCAAAGACCGGGGAAGGCTTGAATGTGAGGGGAAGGTCTGATATAAAAGGTCAAAAAGGAAAGAACAATAGGTCTAGGTCAAAGTCTAAAGGCAAATAATTAAAATGTTTTGCCTCTCATAGAGAAGGTTATTTCAAAAAGGATTGCCCTAAAAGAAAAAAAAATTGAATGATAACATTAAAGAAGAAGGAAAGGCAACAATGGTCTTAAATGGCTATGACAGTGCTGAATTATTGAATGTCTTTGAAGTAGATTCTAGAAAAAAGTGGATATTAGACTTATGGTGTTATTTTCACATGTGTCCATTTAAAACCTGATTTGAATTTTTTACCTGTTTAGAAGGGGTCATGTTATTTTAGGCAACAATAAATCTTGTAAAATTCAGGGAATTGGAGTTGTGAGACTAATCATTCATGATGGGCTTGAGAGGAACCTGATTTCTCTTAGAATTCTATACTAGTCAGGGTACACCTTTAAATTTGAAAATGGGACCATAAAAGTCTGTAAAGGATCACTAGTAGTAATGAAGGAAATGTTAAGAATGAGTTATACACTCTAATAGGAAAAACAGTGATAGGTGAGGCATCACCTATCCATCACAGAATGAAAGACCAAGTCTTCCTATGGCATAAAAGATTAGGGCATGTTAACCAACAAGGCCTTAGAGACTTAGAAAAACAGGGTCTATTGGGAGACAAAAAGCTTGGGAAATTACCCTTTTGTGACGAATGTGTCCTAGTAAAATCTACTAGAATTAGTTTTCAAAAGTCTATTCACCAAACTAAACAAACCATTGACTACATTCACTCTGACTTGTGGAGTCCTTCCAAAATTAGTTCTCATGGTGGAGCTAGATATCTTCTATCCATAATAGATGATTATTTTAGAAAAGTGTAGGTTTATGTTCTTAAATACAAAAGTGATACTTTTGGAAATTTTAAGGAATGAAAAACACTTGTTGAAAATCAAGTGGGCTGGAAGGTTAAAAGATTAACGACTTACAATGGCTTAGAGTATTCGTCTACTAAGTTTAATGATTTCTATAAAATTGAGGGAGTAGCAAGGCATAAGACTATTAAAGAGATCCCTCAATAGAATGAGTTTGCTGAAAAGATTATTAAAACCATCATTGAGAGGGTGAGGTGTATGCTTGCAACCTCTGGTTTGCCAAAAACCTTCTGGGCAGAGGTTGTTACCACTATAGTATATCTCATAAACAGGTGTCCCTGCTCAGCCTTAGGTTTTAAAAGCTCCCAAGAATTATGATTAGGAAAACTTTTTGAATATCATCATTTAAAAGTTTTTGGTGGTGTAGCATATACTCATTTTAAAACTAATAAATTAGATGCAAGGGTACTGAAGTGCATCTTTGTGGGATATCTAGAAAGGGTGAAAAGCTATAAATTGTAGGTTATAGAACCTGGTAAACAGAAATATATAATCAGTGGAGATGTTATTTTTAATGAAATGCAAATGGGAGGAAAACCTAAAAAACCTTTTGGAACTGTCAATTCACAAGCCTCCACTGATATTCAGTTTGAGGTGGAGCAACACTCAACCCCACACTGTAATAAGGAAACAGACATGAATAAATCTAAGAACTCAAGCCTAGAAACAAAAATATTGGAAAACAACAATACCTATCTTCTAGCTAGAGATATGGAGAGGAGGATTATAAGACCTCTCCAAAGATTTGGACAAGCTAAATTAACATCTTTTGCCTTATCTATTGCTGAAATAGAAGTAGAACTAGAACTTAGGACCTTTAAAGAAGCCATGGATAGCAAAGAGGCTAATGGATTCTCGCCATATAAGAAAAAATGAATTCTTTAAATAAGAACAAAACATGGAAAATAGTGCCTAGGGCTATAAACCAGAAATTGATAAGGTCAAAATGGATCTTTAAAAAGAAGGAGGGCATTCTTAGTGTAGAACTACCTAGATACAAAGTTAGGTTAGTGGCTAAAGGGTTTACCCAAAGGGAGGGAGTAGACTACAATGAAATATTCAATTATGTGGTAAGACATTGCTCCATAAGACTTTTACTCTTTTTTGTAGCTTTTAATGGCTTACAATTAGAACAATTGGATGTTAAAACAGCTTTTTTTCATGGTCAACTTGAAGAAACAATACACATGCAACGACCTGAGGGTTTTAATCTAGAAATCAATAAAAATCATGTTTGCTTATTAAAAAAATCCTTGTATGGTTTAAAACAATCACCAAGACAATGGTAGAAGAAATTTGATGCTCAGATGATTCAAAATAATTTATGTAGAACAATTTTGATAATTGTGTTTACTATAAGTACTGTGATGGTAATCCAATATACTTGTTTTTATATGTGGATGGTATGTTAGTGGCTTGCAGAGATAAGATTCATCTTAATCAAGTTAGGTGTATGCTCAAAGCTGAATTTGGAATGAAAGAACTAGATCCTGCTAAAAGAATTATGGGAATGGAAATAACTAGAAAAAGGAATAAAAAAACTTCTCTACTTATCTCAAAAATCTTATATTTCCAAAGTTTTAAATAGGTTTGAAATGAATCTAGTGAAATTTGTTACTACACCTGTTGGATAGCATACTAAACTGTCAATCAACTAATCACCTGAAATAGATGATGAAATAAAATTTATGAACAAAATTCCTTATGCTATTATTGTTGGAAGCATTATGTATACTATGATTTGCTTTAGGCCAGATTTAACTTATGCAATTAGTCTTGTAAGTAGGTTTACAAATAAATCGGAAAAACATCATTGGCATGCTTTAAAATATATTTTTCAATATTTGTTTGGTACAAAATATCTATGGTTAAAGTTTGGAAAAAAAGTCCATAAAGGAGTAGTGTTAAATGGGTTGTGGATTTGGATTATGTTGGAAGTGTGGACACCAGAAAGTCACTTTCTGGTATGGTGTTTACTCTTTATGGTGGGGCTGTTAGCTAGAAAGTAAATTTGCAATCTGTGGTAGCTTTGTCTACCACTGAGGCTGAACACATGGTCATGAAAGAGACCCTTTAAAGAGGTCATATGGCTAAAAGGGTTGTCTCATGAGTTAAGTATGTATGATATAAATGTCACAGTTTTCTGTGACAATCAAAGTACCATCTTGCTAGGAATTAAGTCTTTCATGAGAGATCAAAGCATATAGATGCTGGATTGCATTTTGTTAGGGATATCATTGCATTAGGAGATCAAATTGGAGTTGAGAAAATTCCTATAGAAGATAACTCCTTTGATATGATAATCAAAGCCTTGCCTACAATCAAGTTTGAACATTGTTTAAACTTGATTAACCTAAGAAATTGCTAGTACCCATTAGGGAGAACAATGCAAGAACATCAAATGGAGATAAAGACTTGTGCAAGGGATGAAAGCTTGCTTAGGTGTAGATTTGTGGTATTAATGTCAAGCTTCTCAGACGGTGACACGTGCAAATATGGATAGCTATTATCTCATTTATTAAAGCAGAAGTATTGAAGGCATTATTGACTTTTAATGTTGTAACATAAGGCATGTAGCTTTTTGGAATACTGTACATATTAATTGCTTTTGATTTTTGCCTTTTAAGTCCTTGAGTTGAGAGAGGAACAAGGGGGTGCGATTGAGGGTTTTCGCATGACTTAGGGTTAGGATTTTCTCAGAAGGGGAAAACTCGTGTTGTTGCATAAGATCCCAAGGATCAAATCTTGTAACACTCTTCGCCATCAATGAAAGATCTCCTAGCTGCTATTTCTGCCACGCGTGAACGTAGACAACTAGTGTTGAACCACGAAAATATCTTGTGTGCTTGTTCTTACAATTTTCTTTTCTTTGTTCTTTACATTCTTGCTTTACTTTACTTTTCTTGTCAAGTTTGGTTCTAGTGATTTTAATCTTGCTATTGAGTTCTTTGTGTTTGGTAACAAAACATGTAACAATTTGTTTTTCTAATGCCTAGGATATTTTTTCATGCTTATTTGTAACTCTCAAGTGTCGTGCCTATTATTATGGTATTCTCTATCATGAGTGGCAATCAATAAAATTGGAATATTTTCCTCTTTTTTTTTCCTTTTTTAAAAAGGTATTCACAAATAGGTAATGGAAAGGAAAATTAAAGGAGATGGAGAGGAAGATGTAAGCTTCTCTCTGGCAAACTCGAATGGAGGGATTAGTTTTTTTCTAGAGAAAAGTTAGAAGGAAAGCGAACAAAGCTTGGGCAAAACTGACATTGAAGTGATTGTCTGATTAAGCCTTATACCAAACATTATTCTTCTAAATGTAGTGCCAATTGACTTGATCGTATACTCCAAAAAGGTGCACTGCCTCTCCACATAACATTCAAGTTATCAACATACAAAATGGGTGCCGAGTCCAAGTGTTCGAGTTCATTCAATGCCAATGCGGTGAGTTAGCTTTTGTTCTTTTTCTTTTGAAATTTGCTGCGATTAACATAATCTCTTTATGGGCGGTTATTGTACAGATGATGTATCGGTGGTTGTTGGGATTAGAATTCTAGAGTGGGTCCAATACAAAAAGAGTATTGGCTCCTATGTAAAGATGGATTTGGATGGTAATATATTGGAAGGGAATGGGTTGTGATATTTTTATTGTTTGTGATTATAAATTCTGATGCCCTAAGGGACTTCAAGTTCTTCGTTATGGAAGGGATCTTCTTTAAATTTTTCACATGTCAAAGTTTACATTTGGTATGGAGAAATGGATTTGAGAAGGAAAAAGGTTATGTAAAAGATTTGTACAACCTTATGTTTCAAACGGTAGACCGCTCAATCTTTTCATCTTCTCATGTTTATGGTACGCATGCGACCTCTACCTTTATCTCAGACTCAAATCTCTATAAAACATGCAGTTTAGTCATTTATGCTTCTATCTATTTATAAGATGAAAAATATGATTAATGCTACATGTATGGGAAGCTATCAAGCAATCTTCGACTGCATATTAATTTATTGATCAGGAACTGCATTTGAGTATGTAGCTGTCAACATCGGAGAATACTTTATATGGAAGTGGGGCATGACAAATGAAGATATAAGATCATTTCTGAAGCATTAGCACATATGACAAAGAGAAATGATAGATGCAGTCATAGAGTTGCAAGCGGTGTGCAGTCGCTTTGAAAAAAAGTGAATATATATGGGATCCACGTGAAAAAGTTAACTTTTTTTCTAAAGCGACTGCACGCTGTTTGTAATTTCATGACTGTATGTAGCATTGCCCATTATAGGATTGTTCTACAGCCACCACTCATTTAATTTCCGCTTTTCTTCTCGGATTGACATGCCTTGCTGTAGTGGCATTTTTTAATTTTCTTTCAAAAAGAAGGATTTATTTCTCTCATTATAGATTTCTTCTACATGTCTTTAGCATAGAACGACCCACCCAAAAACCTCAACCCTCCAAATCTCAACAGATCTCATCCATTCCCCTCCGTTAACCACCATCCGCACTGGCAATGAGGATTAAAAGATCCTTTTAGAAAGAGTACACTAGCAAAATATGTATCATTATTGTCAGTGGTTTGCTTGCTTCATGTTTACAGAGGAGGGGTAATGCAAAAAAATTTTCGTGATGGCACTTTGGAAAGAAATAGAATGCAGTGCACACATCCACGGATAAGCCAGACTGCTGCAATATTTGCAAAGGCATGGCAGGATGCAGTCTTGGCTAGACAATTGAATGAGGAGGATGTTGAAAGAAGCTCAAAATCCATGGAAAGTTTGGCAAGAGGAAGGGCGCAGCCTATGCGCTTCAGTCAATGCTGCGGTTGAGGAGTTAGTATCAAGAATTTCTAGTCAAGGTCTTTATGGCAGTGATGGGAAGACGCACAAGCCGTATCTTGTAAGTGTGAAAAGAGTGATTCAACTGTGGGCTCTTCAATTACTTTGCGCTCTTCAGAGGGGAAATTTTTAAGGAAGGGGAAATTTTTTAATCTATTAAATCTTTTCACAGGGACTGCCACGTCAAGTGGAATGGTCGGGTGAAGCAAGATGTTGAAGGGGTGGGAGTAGTTTTTTCCTAAATCATTTAGGTCAACTCGAATTAATCCATTTAATTAAACAGATCAAATTCCAAAACTCGACCCATTTAATTGACGGGTGATAGGAAACAACCTGCTTATCTTTTATTAAGTTAATCTGGACATAACTCTTTAACCCATTTCAATCTTTTTCATATAAATGAGTTGAGCTTACCCATTTATTTAATTTTTAATCCAATTAATATAATTTCATGTATAATATAAGGTTAACTATATAAATAATTCACATTTATTGTAGGATTCATTAAAAGATATTTTACTATCTATATAAAACGGCCAGAATTAATGTTTAAGAAAACTAATATTTTCATAAGATAAAAGTAGATATTATTGAAAAGAAAAAAATTATTAGTTTGAGATACAAAGTAGTCAAATACTAATATTAATTTCACATATTCCTTACAACAACAAAAAGACATAAGACTAAATATTTATAAAACTTAAAAATAGAATTTATTTGCCATACACGGGATTGATTTTAGGTTTTGAGAGTTATCTAAAATTAATTAATTAATCATATCTTATCGGGCCAATCCATTTTGACCAAACTCATGGTGGTGAATTTCACTTCCTGGTTTGGGCGCGCTATATTTCATTATCCAATTCTGATGGTTGGTTGATGTGGTTGAATTAAGAGTCATTGAATCTAAGAGCTGTTGTAGAGGAATGGGATGATCAGCACGTTTGGGCATTTCACTCTTTGGTGCCATTTTCTTTCTCATTCACCAAGCAAGCATCTTTGCCCACTTACTGGCCTTGTTCATAGGCCTAGCTCACTATGTAAGGAAATAAAACAAAGGTCTGCTGCACAGCAACGATGACCAAAATAGAGCATACAAGCTGGAAAATAACAGAGCAAAGGCGATGGAGAAGAAGATGAAATTTCCCATTTCCGAAATTGAATTGATATAGTAACAATGTGTGGTTATATACACAAATATCCTAACTGACTAACAAACCAATCCAGCCATCTAATGACATCTGTACACCTGAATAAATCAGAAAATACATGAAGAAACATAATACACAAAGAAGAAGAAATACGACAAGTTTATGCAATATTAAATGACCCGCAGCTTATCTTGCACTGTATTATCTAATACCCCCCGCAAGATGGAGAATAGTAATTTACTATTCCCATCTTGGAGAGATGTGAGTGTGGAAAATAGGAGGGCAAGGCTTTAGTAAATATATCAACCAATTGATTGTTGAAAGAGACATGTGCAATAGTAATCTATTCAGCTTGAATTTGGTCTCTAATTAAGTGATAATCGAGCTCAATATGCTTCATCCTCTCATGAAAAATCGGGTTGGTAGCAATATGAAGTGTTGCTTGATTGTCACAAAATAAGAAAGCAGGTTGTTGATGAGGAATTATAAGATCTTGAAGGAGGTAATGAAGCCAAGTGAACTCAGTACATGTGGCAGCCATACTTCTGTACTCAGCTTCAGCTGAGGAGCGAGAAACAACAGTTTGCTTTTTGGATTTCTAAGATACCAAAGAATTACCAAGAAAGATACAATATCCTGTAGTTAAGCGACGAGATTCCCGGCAAGAGGCCCAATCTGAATCATAAAAGGCCTTGTGTTGAAAAGTAGATGAAGAAGGGAGGAGAATGCCTTGCCCTGGAGCTGATTCAATATATCAGAGGATTCTGTATGTGGCTGCCAAATGAGAAGATGATGGACTGGCCATAAATTGACTAAGTAATTGCACAGGAAAATAGAGGTATGGCCGAGACATGGTGAGGTACAAGGGCTTCCCAATAAGTCATCTATAAATGCTAGGGTCAAAAAGAAGAGTCCCTTCATCCTTGCTAATTTTAAAATTCTGGTCAAGAGGAAGTTTAAGGGGTTTACAACCCAACATGCCAACATCAGCCAATATGTCCAAGGCATATTTCCTTTGGGAAATGTGAATTTCCTTAGAGGATCTAGCAATTTCTAAGCCTAAAAAATAACGTAGGCAGCCAAGATCCTTAATTTTGAATTTAGAGTTAAGAAAGGATCGATTAGTATCTATCAAGAGTGGAGAGTTGCTAGCCACAAGGATATCATCAACATAGACTAATAAAACTAGAAATGAGTCTCCATCATGCTTAGTAAATAAGCTATAGTCAACTTTGGACTAATTAAAACCAAACTCTAGCAAGGATGAGGCAAGTTTGAAATTCCACTGTCTTGAGACTTGTTTAAGCCCATAGATGCTCATGAGTAGCTTGCAAACTTGATAAGGCTGACCTTTAGTATATCCAGGAGGTTTCCTCATATAGATTTCCTCTTTCAAGTCACCATTTAAAAAGGTATTATGTATATCAAAGTGATGTAAATACCAGCCTTTAATGGCAGCAACAGCAATGAGGCATCTAACGGAGACAAGTTTGGCAACGGGAGAAAAAGTTTCATGAAAATATATGACTTCTTGATGTGTGTAGCCCTTGACTACCAATCTAGCTTTAAGTCTCTCCACACTACCATCAGACTTAAATTTAGTTTTGAAAACACACTTACAATCAATAGCTTCTTTTCCCGGAGGTAAGTCTATGAGTGTCTAGGTTTGATTGTGTTCCAAAGCTTCAAGCTCAGCTTCCATTGCCCGAGACAAACCAAGATCCTTCAAAGCCTACTTATAAGATGTGGGCTCGGTATGAAGTGAAATGGAAGAGGTGAAAACTTGAAAGGAAGGGTTAAATTTATGATAAGACAAATAGTGACTGAGAGGGAAAACCTTACCATTTAAAATAGGTGCATCCTTGGAAGTCAACTAGTTAGGTGTAGACAGCAAAGCATGATTGCAATGAAAATCTTTTAGATAAGCAGGGGCTTTCCTAAGTTTGGTGGATCTCCTAAGAGGTTGAGGTGGTGTGATGAGAGATGAAGGAGGAGGTGGGGAAACTATGGGCAGGGAGGGAGGAGAGTTGCTGCCAGTGTTTTGCTCAGGACTGAAATTATGTGGTGAAGTGGAATTAGGTGTGGAAAAGGACTCAAAGCTGGAATTAGGAGTTGATGAAAAAACTAGTAGTGTAGATTCTATGGAGGGGGTGTGGAAGATGTGAATTGGTGGAAAGGAAAAATGGACTCATGAAAAATAACATCCCGAGAAATGAAAATAGTGTGAGTAGTGAGATCTAAAAGTTTGTAGCCTTTAGTCCCAAAAGGGTACCCAAGAAACACACATTTCCTTCCCCTTGGATCAATTTTTTGTCTAGGGTGAGATAAGGTGGCTGCAAAACAGAGAGAGCCAAAGACTCTCATGTGAGCATAAGAAGGTGGTTTTTGAAAAAGAATTTCATATGGAGATTTATCTTGTAAAACAGGGGTGGGTAACCTATTTATTATGTAAGTGGTTGTAAGTACACAGTCACTCCAATATGTCAAGGGTAAATTTGATTGAAATCTAAGGGCTCGGACTATATTGAGTATATGTTGGTGCATCCTCTCAACAATGTCATTCTCGTGAGGGGTTTGCACACAACTTTTGTTGTGGATGATGCCTTCATTATTGAAAAAATTGGTCATGGAGAATTCAGCACCATTATCACTTTTTAGGATTTTTATTTTGAGTTCAAATTGAGTTTCCACCAGATTGTAAAAGGATTCAATGCAGGTTCTAGTTTTAGATTTGTTGGCCAACAAATAAAGCCAAGTTGAGCAGGAAAAGTCATCCACTATGGCTAAGAAGTATCATGACCCATCATGGGCAATGGTAGGGCTAGGACCCCATAAGTCACAATGAATGAGCTAAAAAATCCTTGAGGAAAGATGAGTGTTGTCATTAAAAGGTAATCTATGAAATTTTGCTAATGGACAAATGTTGCAAGGATTTTCTAGAAATGAGTTGATGTTTGATATAAAATTTGTGCCCAGGGGGTATTCAACCAACTTATAGCATTTGTCAACAGAGTGATCAGTTAAATAACAATGTGAACAAGTAGGGGCAACAACATTGCCAAGCTTGAAACAGTTACACAAGGAATATCCAGAAATTTTGCAGTGGGTGCAATAAGGACGATCCTTTTTAGAGGGTGGGTTTGATTTTGAGATATGTTTGGATGGGGGATAATATTTCTTAACGGCCATGGCCATATTGTCAGGGGAAGGTACAGTGGTTAGCATCTGATGATGCCTCTCGTGTTGTTGGACCAAAGAGAAAACTTTGGTAATAGATGGAATAGGATCCATCAGCATAATCTGGTCGCGAATTAGGGAATATGAATCATGGAGACCCATTAGAAATTGTAAGACACAATCTCGCTAGTATTGGTCTGAAAGGATTTTTGTGGTTCCACAAGTACAGGTAGGTAAGAGATCATAAAGAGAGAGTTCATCTCAGAGTGTTTTAAGCTTGCCATAGTATATACTCACAGAGTCGTGCTCTTGAAGAAGACTAGAGAGTGCCTTCTTGAGTTGAAAAATTCGCGGGCCATTCTAATGAGAGAAACGTTCCTCCAGATTCTTCCAGATGGCTTGAGCATTATTGATGAACATCACACTGGTCTTGATGGATAGACTTATGGAATTTTGAATCCATGAGACCACCATATCATTACACCTCTCCCATAGATTGAGTAGTGGATCCAAGGGATTGACAGGTTGCTTCAAAGAGCCAGTGATGAAGCCAAGCTTATTCTTGGCCCAGAGAGCACGATGCATGGCACGAGACCATGTGGCATAAATTTCGAAGGTGGGGAGCTCGGGAACGAGGGTAATGGCTAGGTTGTCTCCAAGGTCCAGGCGAAATGGATTGGAGGGGTCTACGAGGTTAAAAAAAGAAGGGAGGGTGTGAGTATTATTGTAGTTGAATGGGATTTTAGGATCGGGCGAAGGTGGTGGAGGGTTGGATAAATTTGGTGGAGGGTTAGGGCGTGGGGAATTAGGAGGAGCTAAAGGTTAGAGGCAGATTCTTTCATCGAAATTAACTCTCGCTAACTCTCGATACTATGTAAGGAAATAAAGCAAAGGTCTGCTGCACAGCAACGATGACCAAACAAAGCATAAAAGCTGGAAAATAATAGAGGCAAAGGCGATGGAGAAGAAGATGAAATTTCCCTTTCGGGAATTGAATTTGATACAGTAACAATGCGTGGTTATATACACAAATATCCTAATTGACTAACAAACCAATCCAGCCATCTAATGACATCTGTACACTTGAATAAATTAGAAAATACATAAAGAAACATAATACACAAAGAATAAGAAATACAGCAAGTTTATGCAATATTAAACGACCTGCAACTTATCTTGCCCTGTATCATCTAACACACTACCCCACCTGACTGATTTGTCTTATAGGATACTGTTTCAAGTTGTAAAACGGCTTCGTTACTATTATAAAAAAAAATGGGCTTTTTAAATACTTTTTGCGGCAACAAATATTGACTGCAAAAAGTCCAAAATTCACCGCAAATATCATATTCTAGAGATTTTTAGAGCACCGCATGTTCAGTACTATTATAACTCCACTTATAAGTTCAATTAGTGAATGAACCAAATTGCCGCATCAAATCAATCTTTTTAAACGATGCTACAAATATGGTGAAATTTGTTGCAATTGAATCTTATATTTCATGTAAAAATTGTTGAAAAAATATTTTTGCGATGATATAAAACTAATAGATGCCGCAAATATCTTGTATTTTGCCGCAATAGCACTTATTTGTAGCGAATTAGTTGTGCCGAGAAAAAACAATAGTCTCGTCTTTTTTCGCATAAAATTTGCCGCAATTATTATTCGGGACAAACGTCAATTGTTACAATAAGTATTTTTCCACGAAAACCATCCTTTGCAATGACTTTAAGTCGCTGTAATAATCTTATAGAAAATAAAACACTAGTGAACTAGTATTTTATTGCAATACATTATAATGACTCTTATGATAGCTGGTCATTATTCTCAGTAATGACTACCAGAACAACATCCACAAAAATAAGTTAACTATCACATAAAGAACCCATAAAGATATGAAGCAAACCTAGGCCCAAGCAAGTTTGAGGAGACTTCTTTGCACTTCAAGGATGTTCAATACATTTTATGCAACAAGACTAGTGAACTAAATTCTCAAATGAGGTATTTGTAAATAAATTTAACATAGAAATGAGCAGAATTCTCTAATGACAAATTATAGTAACTAACTCATTAGCATAAACTAGAATGTATTTTTCATATGCATAAATATTCATCATTTACTAGATGCATTACAAAATAATCTTATACCACAATTATTAGCAGAAAATTCAACAAAAAAACTTTTAATATCAAAGAAAGCAACTGAACTCAACTCAACTAAGCCTCATTTCAAATCCCATATAAAACAAAGCAATGAAGAAAGAAAATGGATTTTAAAGGGAACCATAACATTGTCAACACAACTAAGCCTCATTCCAACTCTACATGATCTCTAGCTATAAGAGAAGTACAGAAAAGTATATTCTTTATGAACTACAAGTCTACAACATTTGATTTATTTCATGTTTTGCTGATATCTTTCCTTTCCATGATCAATAATTTTCCTGCTATATATTTATCATCATTGTAATGAAAGGAAATCTTGTTCTTCTAATAAGAGAAAACATGTGATAATTTACATTCGCTATTAGTTGTGGAAGGACACAGCTCTTTCATGTGCAACACTCTGTTTCTGCTATACCACAATAAAACTAGCCCAATTGAAGACGGTAGGAGAAGCCCATATGAGAAAATTTCAAAAAACTGATCTCTAATCTCTATACGTTCAGAGCTAACTTGTTTTATATTATTTGAATTATACTTTTACTCTAAAATACTTGTTTTAAGTTAAAACTAAAACTAAGAAGGGTAGTGAGATGCTGGGAGTTGACTTTAGAAAACAATACAACTCAAAACCGAATAGAACATCTTCTTTCTCACAAAATCAATTTCCAAAAAGACGTCATTTACAATGAGCACAATCTAACCATTTAGCTTGCTAATTTTTATGCACCGAGGAGCCAAACAGATCAACAAATGCGCTGCCGGGGCTTGGCTTGAGAAATTAACAAGATCTAAACAGAATTCAGCTTATGACATGATTTTGTAAATAATCTGAACAAGCCTCCACCAAGTGAATCTCCATCCAAGCCAAAAACATTGATAATTTTATATTCTATCTAATGACAATTATATGGTTCAAGAAGGCTGAATATGCATCATCTTTCTTGACTTTCAATGAGGAAAACTGGATGCAAAAGGAAAGAATAGCATCAGAACAAAAACCCACTAGAAATTATTATCAAACTAGGTCTTATCACTATTTTGTGTTCTAGGCATCTCTTACTCTAAGCAAGTAGTGATAAGAATCAAATTGATAAATATCCACAAATAAAATATCAAAGCAGTTAAAATGCATGGTTTTTACATGAAAGAGCCAACACGATTCATGGTAAAAATTAACATGAAGAGAAACAAAAATCTGGCTTTAGACAACAGCCGGTCTTGTTTTTCCTGACCAATAGTAGCTCCAGATTCGTTGGAGGTAGCTCAATACTTTCTCGCAAATCTCTGATCTGATCAGATAAGCCACCAACAGCAGAGTAGCTAACATTACCGGGATCTTCATGCAGCATTTTGTAAACAACCGGATCAACCTGCCAACTCAAACAAAAAACACTTCTAAACAAAGAGTTCTACAAGATCACCACTAGATAGTCAAACCAGCAAACAACATTGCCATCCACCAAAGTACTTTCAGTGGGCATCACAATTTAAAGTGGGACAGACTACATAAAAGTATAAATCAAGTAACCGAGCCCCACTAAGAAGCTGAAGACACACTTCTTGAATTTTACAGGCCTTTCTGAGGAGAATTGTGCCCAAATCATCAGATTTTTTTATGTTTGTTTTAATTTCAAGGTACTTCGATCCTCCTATAGCATTTAAACATACAATATATATTAGACAGTCATAAATCATCTTCTCTACCTAAATTCCATCTTCTTCGACTCGCTTGTGGTCTTGCCACTTTGCAAATCAACAGTATAATCATTTTCATCAATATAACTATAATCCATAACATGAATAGTCTCTTTAACTAACCCTCCAACCGTCTAATACCAATAGACCAAATTAAAATGTTTACACAAAATTAGACACTCTAATATAAAAACCCAAACTTTCACAAGGGGATAGGGAAATCCACAAAAGCTTTTGAGCTAACTGAATGCCGTAATCCACTGAAAGCTCGTAATTCAATGGATCATATGATCAGTTGCAGCCACTTTTTTCGTGGCAAAAAGTGAAAAACTGCTGCAAAAGCCTAGTCCACATATTGCGACAAATTTTTTCATCAAAAAAAAAAAAGAACAAATCGCCACAAAAAACCACAAAAAATCATTTTCAAACTTGATATAAAAACTCTGCAGCGACATCAAAATTGCCAAAATTGACAACTTATTGCACTGATTTTATTTCCAACAATACACAAATTGCTGCAAAAGACCATTTTTCTTGTTGTGAATAGTAGTTGCCAACTTTTGTAATCTTCAAAAAAGTAAATTAGTGGACAAGGTTGGGGGTGCAAAGAAAGAGGAATTGCAGCAAACCGTGAGAACCTCTATGATCCCCGTGAAAGAAAACTGCAGTGCTCTGGCGACAACCACATACAAAATGAGGAATTTACATTTACTATTTGCATGATTATGGATCGAAGACCTGGAATTAATGATTAGTGCTATTTATTACAAATATTTTTATTCCTTTTGTATAAAGTCTGATAGATGTAAAGAGTAGTGCTAGAGTCACAAACGGCGGTCCCGAATGGGATCCACCTAGGCTAAAAATTTTCTTTTTATGTTTTGTTTTTAAAAAAATATATTTTTAATCATTTTAATATTATTTCTTTAAAATAAAAAAATACCACATCATAAAAAAACACTTATTTAATCATTAAGTAATAATAATAATAATAATAAATTAAAATTTATTGAAATGTGACTTTTGTTTGTGACTTTGGAGAGTGACCTTCTGTGTAAATATACAGTAATCTTATATTTCTCAATAACATCTCGAGGTCTTATTCCAGACCCTTCGTTTTTCCCTTTCTTCTACTCTGCTAGGTTAGGGTTTTGCCTTGATCTTCATACAAGGCTTGAGCTTACATTACTTGTAAATTATGGTTTTGATTGGCCGCGTTTAGATTCTCTTGTTTATCTTTTATTCTTTTTAATTTGTTTCTTGTTTGTAGGCTTTCGCAAAATACTTGCAAACTAAAAAATATAAATGTGGATGATGGGATCATGTTTATTGATGTAAATACTAGACTGAAATCTCATAGGATAATATTGTAATGATCTGGAAAGCGAGGGTGTAGGTAGCTATCATTAAGGTGTCGTTTGGATAGTAGGTTGAGATTATGAGATAAATTATGATAAAAGTTGAAAGATGAATAAAATATTATTAAAATATTAATTTTTAATATTATTATTATTTTAAAATTTATAAAAGTTGAGTTTTTTATTATATATTATATGAGATTTGAAAAAGTTGTAATGATAAAATAAATTAGACGATATGAGTTGAAATCATCTCTCAATTCAAACGGGATCTTAAGTAGGATCATTAGAAAGTAAGAATGATATATTAAGTTGCATGTGGAGACTAGTTTGAAAGTTGAGAGTCGAGAAATAGAGAGTTATTTTGACAGATAGCTCAAGTAAAGTTTAGACAGAGAGTTCACTTAACGCACGCTTGATATTCCATTCAAACGAAGGATAGGAAGAGAGTGATGTGTGCTCGACACGCTGTTTGAACAAATATCAGAGAAAAATAGGATAAACTTATCTTTGCACTTCCATTTGCTCTTTTGTGAAAAGTTTTCTCAACAATACTGCATACGTGGGTGCATTTATCAAGATGTGGATTATGAAATCTTGTCTATTCTTATATACTACGCGTTTTAATTTCTTCCTTTCTGCATTATTCAAAACGATGACGATGACTACGAAAGTAATCGACGACTTGCGAGTAGACCGCCATGTTGATGGATCATGTTTCAATTCCAATTTGCTAATTTTAAACAAGGAAAATCATGGTGGAAGGGCAAGATCTCTTGGTTTACATACGTGGATGCATCCGCTCACGCCCTTATATCAAGTCTTAAACTGTCGATGTCCATGACATGAGCAGTTGTGAGTTCCCACTACGTACATTAATTATTAATTACAATTACACTGATTAATATGAACATGATTTCATATGTCTAGCTATCAATATTTCTGAAAAACTCTTGCCTTGTATATTTAAAAATCTAAGTACTTGTCTTCTTCGTCCTGTGCAATTATTACTACTTGGTTGTCAGAAAAATAAAATAAAATAAAATAACCAAGTATAGCTAGGATAACACCTTTCCGCAAATTTTCGCTTTGCGGATCAAACTGACTAGTCTTACGTGTATCTTTTGTTCTACTTGCATGCAGCATGATTGTATCGAGATTGTTTTCATAAATAAGATTAAATAAAATAAAATAAATTTTGATAAAAAATTAAAAGTTAATTAATAATATTTTATTATAATATTTTTTTAATATTAATTTTATTTTAAAAATTAATTAAAGAACCGAATTATTTATTTTATTTTATATAAAAATTTAAGAAAAATTGTGATCATTAAATTAAATAAAATAAAATGAATTTTTTTTGTGAAAATAGTCGAGACTCTTTAAGATGATTAATGCTCGTTTTGACTAGATCTATCAGCTAGATCAATTCTTACGCAAAGGGATACAAAGTTTGAGGTGTGCTGAAAGCGATTGCCTCTTCGGCTGATCAAAGACCTAAATGCCTCAGATGAATTTCTTGCCAAGTCAGTCAACGTCTGACATCAAATTTTAAACCTGTAATGGGGAAGCTTTAATTCCTATATTGATTTTGCAAACAGCTTTACCAGATCATGAATTTTCAAATCTCATTTATTTTCATAACTATTTTTAACTTATATCATTTTATTTAATTGTTATAATTTTTTTTATATTTTCACACAAATCAAATTAATAATTTAACTTTTTCAAATATCAAAATAAAACTAATATTAAAAACACATTTTAACAATTTTTTAACTTTCAACTTACGTAGCCACTCTGAAGTTACTGTTGTTAAGGACACTAGCATTGAATTAACTAATTTTTTTTTAAATAAGTACAAATTAGCACATATATTAAAAAGTTTTTGTCATATTAGATCAATAGTGGGAAAAAAAATGAAATAAAAATATTTTTACTTTAAAGAAGTGAATAGTAAATTTAAAATTCTCTTCAAAATAAGAGTTAAATTTAAACAAGACTTTGAATTTACTATTTACTTTTTTAAAATAAGAATACATTTATTTCATTTTTCTCTTAATTATTGATTTAATATGACGATTTTTTTTTTATATATATGTTAATTTGTATTTATTTTAAAAAAAAATTTAATCAATTCAATCCCAGTGCTCTAAGATTGAAATGAAACACTTACGAAACCATGTGATCAATTTCTATTTTTTTTTTATCTTCTTTTGAGGAACTACGTGTTTTAAGTATTTCCTTTCGCATAAGTGACGTTAACTGAAGTATGAACAAGCAGAAAGACTTTTGAGTTGGCCGCAAATACTTGGAGGTTTTCTCAGGTCTACCAGGAGGTTTTCTCAGGTCTACCAGTACTCGATGGCTAGCTTCTATATAGAACTCATGATCTCTTCAGTGTTCTTCTCATAGTCTAAGCCCGCAAATTATAAGCAATATTCCCTTCCACAATTAAGCCTCTTAATATCTCTCGGATGGTATTAATGTCCACTCAAAACAGAGAGAGATCGAGAGCCCTTTCATCTTGTTCAGAAAAAAAAGAAAATATCAGAACCTCTTCCTCATCGTACTCTTCCACAACACCTCGATGGAAGCACGATGTTTTCCTTAGTTTCCGTGGCAAAGACACTCGCAAGAGTTTTACGGATCATCTGTATGTTGGTTTAAAACGAAAAGGCATTCTCGTCTTTAAGGATGGCGAAACACTCAAGCGAGGAGAATTCATTTCTAAAGAGCTTTTGAAAGCAATTCGAGAGTCCATATACGCAATCATCATTATTTCGGAAAACTATGCATCTTCCAAATGGTGCCTCATGGAACTTGCCGCCATCGTTGAATGGGCTAAAAAGGCGGAGCTCACAATTTTGCCAATTTTCTATCACGTGAATCCTTCTGATGTAAGAAATCTGACAGGGTCTTTTGAAAAAGCTTTCGCTGCCCATAAAAACAACCCCGAGGTTGGCATCAAGAAGATGCAGAAGTGGAAAAATGCTTTCCGGGAAGTCGGCAATATCGCCGGATGGGCTTTACATGACAGGTAACATTTCATTGTCGCCTGCCAAACATAAACATAAGTTGGAAACTTTGAGAAAATTACAATTATGAAAATATTTTTATAACCACAAAGAAGATTACTAATCTTACAAACTATGGATTGAATCCATCAGATTATAAAATTAATTTTAATATAAAGCAGATCTAACATTTATCTTGTCTGGTCTGAGGCCCCAAGTGTTGCTAAAGAGAAAACGTATTGTTTGTCCCTATTAATGTTAGAAGACACAGGCCAAGCTACAGGTTGTATTGCACAAGCTTCGTTACATTCTCATGCCATGACTACAGGTCATTGTACATGACAGTAGGATAGATCGTGGTTTTGGATAGTTAGTTAGCACTTTCCATTTCTGTATAAAGATGCCCTTTCTGTGACCTGTAAGCAACAATTCATGAATTTAAGAGAAAAACCAAGTTTCCTTCTCCATCGACCTGCTCCCTACAAGTTTTATTGTTGTTTTCTGCTTTCTTATGATTAATGCCTCGTAAATAATATTATTTGTCTATCAATTTACAGGTACGAATCAACGTTGATCCAAGAAATTAGTGGACATATATCTCGTAAGTTGAATTGTAGATTCTCACGTCATGATTACGAGAAACTTGTCGCTATGAACTCCCGTGTAGATGAAATGTTGGACTTATTGGATATGGAATCGAATAATGTTCGCTTCATAGGAATTCATGGGATGGGTGGCGTTGGTAAGACAACTCTGGCAGAAATAATTTATGATTCAATTTCTTGTCAGTTTGAAGGAAGTAGCTTTATTTCTTGTATTAGAGAAGAATCAAGAGTTCATGGTCTAGCTTCTTTACAAAAACAACTTCTTTCTATGATAATGCAAGAAGAAATACATATATGGGATCATCACCAGGGAATCAAGGTGATAAAAACCAGGTTGCAGAATAAAAAGGTTCTTATCATCCTTGATGATGTGGATAGTGAAAAACAACTAATGGCATTATCAGGGAGTCGAGATTGGTTTGGTCCAGGGAGTAGGGTGCTTATAACATGCAGAGATAGTCATCTGTTGAGAACACATGAAGTGAATGATATTTATAAGGTTGAGCAGCTTCAAACTGCTGAAGCTTTGCAACTCTTTTGTCTATCAGCCTTCAAACAAATCCATCCAAGAGAGAATTACAAGGATCTATCGATGGACTTTGTGATTTATGCTCAAGGCCTTCCATTAGCTCTTAAAGTTTTGGGTTCCTTCTTATTTGGGAGAGCAATAGATGCCTGGAAAAGTGCTAGGGATCAACTAGAAGCAATTCCAAATAAAGAAATTATGAACATACTTCAAATAAGTTTTGATGGGCTGGAGAATTTGCAGAAAGAGTTGTTCTTGGATATGGCATGTTTATTCCAACGATGCAGGCTAGATAACGTGTTTTTGCAGACATTAGAAAGTTTTGGTTATTATCCCAGCATCAACATCGACGTTCTCGTCGACAAGTCCCTCCTAATCATCTCCGATGGAATGTTGTTCATGCATGATTTGCTGAAAACAATGGGCCAGGAAATAGTTCGTCGCAAATGTCTTGAAGAACCTGGACGACGCAGTAGACTTTTTCGTCACGAAGATATCTTTCATGTATTTAAGAATAATACGGTAAGTTGATTTGTCTCGACATTAATATTAGAGTAATGTTGGTTACAAACTTCAAATTTACAAGCTGACTTATACAAACTTTTTGTTAAAAACCAATAGTACTATTTATCATCCCACTCTACATATCAATATCGTGCATGTAATTTATCATTTTTACCCTTCTATATAAATGGACATATTGATATGTAAATATGTAACTTTAAAGAGAAAGATAAAAATAATAAATCACATATTGATGTGCGGCATCGGGATGATAAGCAGCTAGCGTTCCTCTTTGTAAAATTGTGGGTCTCATAAAAAAAAAAATAAGTTTTTACAGTTTTTATAAAAGATTTACGTGAGACTTATGCATTTCAAACTTATATATATTAATTCTTCTAATAAAAATAGGTATAATTGGATTCTAATTCTTCAGGTCAAAGATTTCCCCCACACCTGCTAATCAGTTGTTCTTGGTTACTAGGGAACTGAAGCAATTGAAGGCATAGTCCTGGATTTTTGTCCTGAAACCAAACACAGATTCAATGCCAAAGCATTCTCAAAGATGAGAAAATTGAGATATCTTAAAATTGTTCCTCGACTTAATCAAGTTTATAGCTCACCAACTATAGAATGGCATGGAGATCCTTTAAAATCCATGCCAACCTATGAGTTGCGATTCTTACATTGGTCTGGATATCATTTGAAAACCTTGCCAAGCAATTTCCAACCAAAAAATCTTACTGTACTGCACATGACTTACAGCCGCATCAAACAACTATGGAAGGGATCAATGGTAAGTTTTTTACTATAAAGTTATAAACATGTATTAATCTTAATATTCCATTCCTTTTCTAGATAAGTTAATAAATTCATATTTTGACCCAATTAACTACTTGTTTATAACAGGTTTTAGGAACTTTGAAGCACTTTAATCTGAGTTATTCTGAGAACTTGATTGAAACACCAGATTTGACAGGAGCCCCAAATCTTAAGGAAATAATCCTTACAGGTTGTAAAAGCTTGTATAAAGTCCACCCATCCGTTGGAGTTCTCAAACGACTAAAACAATTGATTTTAAGTTATTGCGTATGTCTCAGAAGACTTACAGACAAGTTCTCATGCTTGGAATCTCTTGAATATATGAGTCTTATAGAATGTCCAAGACTTGAGAAGATACCAGATTTTTTGGGTGATATGACATCACTGAAGGGCTTATTTCTTACCAAGCCTATCAAAAAAGACTTAACATCGTCGTTAATGAGTTTATCTGGCCTTCGCAAATTATATATACGAGATTGCAAAAATATTTCAATAGTTCCGAGTTTTATATGTAGTTTGTCATCTGTCAAACTTTTGGTGTTGGATGGTTGGTCAAGACTAGAAAAATTTCCAGACCTGAGTAGATTGGAATGCCTTGAGGAGTTTAGGGCCCGGGGAACTGCTATAACACAAATACCATCTATCAATCTAATCCCCAAAAGCATCCTTTCCTTTACTCTCGAAGGACGCAAGTGGATGCCAAAACAAAGCTCAGATGCCACCTTTGATATCGAATCACTTGTAGAATATCAGGTGGAAGGAATATTTGAGGTAGAAGCAATTTACGGTGATTTTGACAGTGAAGGACAAAATATTTTAGACATGGCAGGTGGAGGTCGTGTTAGGAATTCATTCTATGCCGATGCGGTGAGTCACACAGACACACTCTCTCTCTCTCTATAAAATAACACACAAATATAGGTAGGGTGTTGTTGAAATAAACAAAAAAAAGTCAAGAATATCCAGCAAAATGAATATAGAAGAAAGATAATTTTATAGAATATAAAAAACTAATCATCCCCTCGCAACTTCTTAATTTTGTAGCAATTGACATCTCTTTTTGGGGGTAATTGTTTTACAGATATATGGATGGTCGTTGGGATCAGGAATCCCGAAGTGGGTACACAATAAAAGTAATGGCTCCTCTGTAAAGATAGATTTGAAGGGTAATATGAAGCTGGGTATGGGGTGTGCTATCTTTATTGTTTGTGATCATCAACAATTTCATTCCCCTCAAGGTACTTCAATTTCTTCATTATTAAAGGAATCCTTTGTTTATTCTTCACATGCGGGGTTTACGATTTGTTTTGAGACGGATGAAGGTCATCCAGAAGAATTTTTTTACTACGTTTTATTTCCTTCCCTGGACGTCTCTTTAGACGAGCCGATTGGATTCTGGGCATATATACCGGCTCCGGGATTTTTGGAACGCTGGAAATTGAAGAATTTGGATCAACGGAGCTTCATTAAGATTTCAATTACAGCAGAAATGGATTATTGCCTTTATCGTAAACCAATAGAAGTAGAAGTGAAAGAGTGCGGGATGCATTTAGTATGTCCGGATGATGCTAATTCACAGTTCTATAATAGCCTTGCTCCTCATCTGGGTTTTGAATCTTCAAATTTAGATTTCTATCGTGGGTTTTATTTTTCTTTGTCCTCGAAAACTCAAGATTAGAGGAATCATGCAGTCGATCGACCACCCAAGCTGCTTTTCTTCTTTCTGATGTTTCTGGTACGTTATGCTACCTCTGCCCTTCATCTCATTTTCGCATCTCCAAATAAACAAGCAGTTTAGTCATTTATGCTTCTATTTATATATTTAATATAATGAAAAATATTATTAATGTTACGTTTATGTAAGTGATCAGGGAACCTTCGGCTGCATATTCATTGATCGAGAACTGGGATTGAGTATCTAGCTACCTGAACATTGGAGAATTCTTCAGGACTTGATGTGGTCCTATTTTAAAGTTGAGTCCTACCTTTTGAGTAATATTGTTTTGTTATTTTTTTTTTTTTTGGAAGTAGAAGATGATCATCATTTTGGTTAGCAACATGGGAGTCTCATCTCACTTTCAATTGGCTTGTTGCCTCATTAAGCTATACGCCACTCTCATCTCACTTTCATTTCACTATGTAAAATATTGCAGCACATTTATCACTGTTGGAGAATAAAAAATCATCCAATGACTCACTGTTTAATTGATGAATATTCAATGACTCATTGTTTAATTTTCCCATTAATAAGATTCCAATCCTGCATATATATGGTCCTTGTTTGGAAACCCATGTATATTGAATACTAAAACTACCTACAAACAATGAGGCAGAGCCTCTCAATTTATATACACTCAAAGAATATTCTAGACCTAATTACATTGTGCTGCAAATATTCTAACAGACTACAAAGGATGATTTGTTGCTGTCATTTTGGACTGTTGTGGATGGAGTGGTGAGTGACATGAGGCCTGGTGCTGCTGTATACGTTGAGGGGATTTGGCATGTAGTGATTCTGCAGATTGGGGTGATTCTGCAGACTGGGCTGCTGCTACTGCATGCTCTGTTTTAGGCCACATACTGGAGCTTTCATGCAATTCATGCATGGCTTTACTGATCTACAAGAAAGAGATTATTCAATTTGCAATCCGTTACTGATCTACATTTATCCTTTTCTCTCAACTTGATTTTTACTCTTTAGATCATGTATGCTATTTTCCACCAACCTATAATTTAATTTCCACCAGCCTAGTATTCTTGATCTTGTTGTAGAGAATGTAGCCAAGTTAGTCACATGCATGGAATTTCAAATCTGTGATTGGGGAGCTTTGATTATTATATAAATTGATTTGTAAACAGCTTTACCAAACTAGTTTACAATTTTGGCATGGATTGAAGACTTCGATTCAAAATTATAATAACAATCAAAGCGCTCCCCCATCACAGGTTTGAAATATTTGATGCATGTTGACTGACTTGGCTACATTTTCTACAACAAGAACAAGATACTCATTGCATAGAAAACAATCTCTTTAACTTGAAGGGCTTATCGCCTGA
The DNA here is from genome assembly GCA_036898215.1 of Platycarya strobilacea. NCBI lineage: Eukaryota > Viridiplantae > Streptophyta > Magnoliopsida > Fagales > Juglandaceae > Platycarya > Platycarya strobilacea. The sequence continues at coordinate 24,684,237 of CM072550.1, forward strand.
AAAGCTTGGGCTTATTTATTTATATTATTTCCCCACAGATTTTGTTGATTCTAGCTACAACTCTTTGATTTTAACCAAAGGTAATGTCATAAGTGCACTCAATCCAACAGTACATCCATATAAACATAGTTGACTACAGGGATAACGACTCAATGCTAAAGTGGGAAGTACAGCTGCGACACATACAGGACCAGTATATTTGGATCCCTCTGACGTAAGAAATCAGACAAGATCCTTTGCACGAGCTTTTGCAGCACATAAAAAAGACCCCAAAGTTGACATCAAAGAGATGGATATGTGGAGAATAGCTTTCAGAAAATCGGTAATATCGCCGGATGGCACATTCATGACAGGTAACATTTAGTCCTCTTTTCTGCTGCCTTTGCCAGTGTTAAAGCTTTGAGAAAAAGAATGTGTACAAACTGTTTGTAGAAATGCCAAGCTCATCACAGAATCAATAATTCCATTCGGTTTCCATTCCTCTCATTATTCTGAGTACGGCAGACCACTCTCTTTATAAATACAGTACATAACAAACACTATAATCGCAATTCACAACACTCTCTTGATGACAGCTGGCTAGGTAGAATCTACATTCTGTTATGAGTCTAATTTCTAGAACTTTACATATTCTTCTTCTTGAATATGCTTGGTTGAGCTGGACTTCTTGGTGGCTCTGTGTTGTGCTGATGTAGTGGACTGTGTTGCCTTAATAGCTAGAAAGCAATTAAGATAACTTAGAAACTTTAAGAGAATAATAATATAGTTAACACTAGAACTGTTGCTGTTATTGTTATTGTAAGTGTTGTTATAAGCATCTATCTATCTACTTATGACATTTATAATTTTTAATATGGTTAAAGTGTCTGGTCTGACAGCTCAAGTATTGCGATTGGGACATTACGAAAGTATGAAGTAAAGCGTTTTTCTTTTTCTATATACTAAACAATGCTAAATATTATGAGCTAGTATAAGTTAAAGCAATTTTTTTGTTCGTGTCTATTCAGGTCACGTAAAAATTAATTGTTTATTAATTTATATGTATGAATCAACAACTATACAACAAATCAGTGGTTGTATATCTAGCAAGTTAAATTCTAGATTCTCAAGTCATGATTAGAAGAAACTGGTTTATTTTCTGAAACAGAAAAGTTATGTCTTTAATAATTTTAAGCAGTGGAAAGTTCTAAATGAGAACCAAACAGACAAGAAGATTAAACGGCTTCAGACTGACAATGAATTGGAATTTTGCAGATATGACTTTGATGAATTCTGCAAAAATGAAGGGATTGTCAGACATCGTACAATTAGACATACTCCACAACAAAATGGGGTAGCTGAACGGATGAACCGAACCTTGTTAGAGAGAGCACGCGGTATGCTCTCAAATGTCGGCTTGTCTAAGGACTTTTGGGCAGAAACAGTCAACACAACATGCTTTCTGGTCAACCGTTCTCCACCCACAATTATTGGTTTGAAGACACCTAATCAAGTATGATCTGATGCACCTAGTGATTATTCAAATTTAAAAATTTTTTGTTGTCCTGCTTACTTTTATGTTAATGATGGTAAGTTAGAACCGATGGCAAAGAAATGCATATTTGTGGGATATGCTAATAGGGAAGGGATATAGGTTGTGGTGTATTGATCCAAAATCACTCAAATTCCTCATTAGCAGAGATGTTGTTTTTGATGAAAAATATATGCTTAATTCGAAAAAGGAGTCTATTATGTCTACAGGTGAGAAGGTGGAGCTATAGGCTCAAGCTCCACAGAGAATGTTACTTAACTTTCAGGATCATGTTATAGTTGATAAGCATAATTTTGATTCTGATACTGAAGCACTAGTTGAGGAGCAGTACAGTATAGCTATTGGTAGACAGAGGAGGCAGATCAGACCACCTCAAATATATGCTCAAGCAGACATGGTAATGTATGCACTTGCTACAGCAAAAGCAATTGTTGGGCAAGAGCCTTCCAGTTACTCAGAGGCTGTTAAGAGTACTGAGTTTGTACAGTAGTATTCAACTATGACTGAAGAGATTAAGTCTCTTCACAAGAACCAAACATGGGATTTGGTTAAGTTACCAGCGAAGACGAAGGTTGTAGGTTGCAAATGGGTCTTCAAGAGAAAAGAAGGAATCCTATCTGAGACAGACGCAAGATACAAGGTATGCCTAGTTGCTAAGGGCTACAGTCAGAGAGAGAGAGGATCGACTTCAATAAAGTATTCTCTCCAGTTGTAAAACACAGTTAAATCAGAGCTTTACTTGCCATCATGACTTTGTATGACTTGGAGTTACAATAGTTTGATGTGAAAACAACGTTTCTACATGACGAGTTTGATGAGACTATCTATATGCGTCAGCCAGAGGGATTCATTGTTGAAGGCAAAGAGGACCGAATGTGCAGATTGAAGAAGTTTTTGTATGGTTTGAAGTAGTGACCCAGACAATGGTATAAACGTTTTGATTTGTTTATGATTGATGATAGTTATTTGAGGAGTAGCTATTATTGTTGTGTTTATCATAAACAATTGCTTGATAAGTCTTTTATTCACTTATTATTTTATGTTGATGACATGCTTATAGCTACTAAAAGCATGGTTGATATTGATTTGATAAAAACTCAACTTAGAAATGAGTTTGAGATGAAAGACTTAGGTACTGCTAAGAAAATTTTGGGAATGAAAATTCACTGGGATAGGAAAGCTGGGAAGTTGTACTTGTCCTAGAGAAAATACATTGAGAAGGTTCTTAACAGATTTGGAATGTCTAATTCCAAACCAGTAAGCACGCCGTTGGCTTTGCATTTTAGATTTTCAGCTTCCCTCTCTCCCCAGATAGATAAGGGGAACAGTTCACGACTAGAGTGCCTTACTTTAATGCAGTTGGCAGCATTATGTATGCCATGATTTATACTCTTCCAGATATTTCACAGGCAGTGAGTGTAGTTAGTAGATATATGGCTAAATCTGGTAAGGTTCACTGGCAGGCAGTGAAATGAATTTTGAGGTACTTGAAGGGAACCTCGAATGTTGGCTTGATATTTGATAGAGATGTTCATCTTAGTTCAAATATTGTTGGATTTTTTTATTCTGATTTTGCTGGAGATTTAGATAAAAGAAGATCATTGATAGGTTATGTGTTTACTTTATGCGGTTCTGCTATTAGTTAGAAAGCAACACTTTAATCAACCGTTACTTTATCAACTACGGAGATAGAATACATGGCAACAGCTGAGGCTGTTAAGGAAGCCATTTAGGTAAAGGGCCTGATCAGTGACTTGGGTCTTCAGTAGGAGGGGATGACGGTATTTTGTTACAGTCCGAGTGCAATACATTTAACCAAAAATCAAATGTATCATGAGAACGAAGCACATTGATATCAGGTATCATTTTCTCAGAGAAGTAGCTGCAGATGGCATTGTGGGCATCAGAAGATTGCTACTACAGAGAATCAGTAGACATGGTGACGAAGTCAATTGCAGTACACAAGTTCAAACTTTGTTTGGACTTGGTTGGTGTTCAAGCTGTCCATATCCCTTAGGGGATTTTTTGAAGGGGTTGGTTTCTTTTGTTAACAAATGGTTTAGTTTGTGAGGCTTGTGATAATTCAAGCCCAGGTAGAGATTTGTTGAGAGATGGATTGAATTCTGGTCTGTCGATTATTTTCGCTCAATTCTTGCTCGACGTACAGCTCGAGCGAGATTCAACCCGAGAGTTCGCTCGACTTTCGCTAGACGTTCAGCTCGAGCGAAATTTAGGCAAAGATTTCGCGAAACCCTCACTCCACATCTAGCTTGAGCGAGTCTAACCTAGAAGTGTTCGCTCGAGCAAAAGTTACTCTCGCTCGAGCGAGATCGCATTAATATAGATATCGCAGGCTTCATTTTGTGCGAATGACCACGAGCTCCCCAGCACTCTGTTTTTGCCCCGAAGAACAGAGTATCTCCAAGCCTCATTTTTCTTTCATTTCTTAGAGAGTTTTAAGTGTAAACACGTGAGGTGAGTGATTTCTCTGTAAGAATCTGTTGATTCTCTCTCTTTATACTCCATTTGTTTATAGTGAAGTTTTGAGATCAACCCTACAGTGAATGTAAGCTCAATTGAGCTAAACCACTTAAATCTTGTGTTGCTTGATTTTTTTACTTCTATTTGTTGCTACCGCTGCATTTGATTCTTCGTATCTGTTGTTTGTTTTATCGGTTTATTCCTTTCAGTCTCCTATAATGTAAGCTTTCCAGTTGGTTTGTTTTCTCGTTTAAGCATTGCGACTTATCAAATCAAGGAAGCTCGAGAATATTATTATTAGGAAAATATAATTATCATTTAAGTACCATACTTATCAATTCAGAGTTCTAAATCTGAATGTAATCAATTAATTCAATAGTGAATTTGAAGATCATGGCCAAGTACTGAAGTGCCTTTTCTTACAAAAAGTTCTTTCAAAGTTTTCTCTTGGTGACAAAAACTCGGCCAAAATGTGTGGAAATGGTGCTACACAGAACAAAACGCTCCCTTAATAAAATATGTAATCTTTTCTTAGACAAGATTGTACCATAATTATATTAATTAGTCTTCGCTTATAGCGGATAAAATATAAATTTTGGTATGAGTTGTTAACAGAGGATCATCTGGAGAGAGTATAGGAATTATTTTTTGTTATTTGGTTTGCTGATTATAGAATACGTATATTTTAGCCTAGATTTATGTACAGTAGAATATCTTCCTAGATTAGGTTTTTCTGTACTTACTTTACAAGCATAATTCTGTAGTCTAAAAAGATGCTGAATTGAATTGATACCTTTTAGCATGGCATTAAAGAGTAGATTCTAGGACTCTGAAAAAAAAAAAAGGAGAGAGTAGAGACTGAGAGCAATGCAGTAGAATGGACTCCCTTAATAGAGAGTTCCCAAGGAGAGAATCCTATTCTTGTGACTTGACTTCCAGAATTTCATAAATGTTGAACCAGAGACCAATTATGGACTTTGGTCTCACATTGTTGAGACAGGCAAAGACAAGTTCGGACCCTAAATTCAATTATCAATGATATTAAGCACCAACTTACTTCAATGCATGGATTAAAAAAAAATTAATCGATCTCAAAATTGCTGTGCGTAGAACCTAACATGTTGGATAACTTTAATGCAAGCCTATGGAATATTCTTTCAATAAAAATCCCTCATTCAATGTTAGACTTTCACAATGGGAAAGACCCTCTGAATAGTTATATATGATATAATTTGTATTACTATTACCTCTGTTGAAGTCTGTTATGTATAGTTGTTGTATGGTATGAAATGGAAACTTCTTTAGCGGTTGGAAGACTTCCAAGTCTATTTGCAGAATTATATAATTAATCCACCAAAATCGTGTACGTATTTAATTATAGGCCAATTGGCTTCCAAGCGCTAATCAAACCAGATTATAAATTAAAAAACAGAACAAAAAGTTAAAAGAATCATTAGTCAATTCGAGAGTGGTTGTTATAAATTGGAATGCGTTGATTCGAAATTGATGATCAGTACTTTGTTTCTTTATGCTAGCTAGTTATGCTTCGCCGATGATTGTTTCTTATTTTGCTGGGCTTCAGCTAGTGAACAGGGTTTTATTAATGAAATTCTGACCCTCTATGAAGCTGCTTTGGGGCAGAAAGTTAATATTTCTAAAACTGCCAATTTTTTAGCCCTAATACTAGAAGAAAGACTAGGGAGTATATTTCTCACACACAAGTTAAAAATTCGAGCTTTCAAAAGTAGCCTGGACAGGTTTAGAGGGAGAATAAGCAATTGGAAGATGAAATTTCGGTCCCAAGTAGGCAAAGAAGTTTTGCTTAAGGCTGTGGTGCAGTCACTGCCAACCTACATCACGGGAGTTTTCAAGCTTCCAATTTCTTTGGTACATGAGATGAATGGAATTGTGAGTAATTTCTGGTGGAATTTCATGGATAAAGGAAGGAAAACCCATTGGATAGCATGTAAAAAGATGGGTAAGGCCAAAGGAGAAGGGGGTCTCAATTTTAGGGATTTTGAAAGCTTCAACCTTGCTTTATTAGCCAAGCAAGGATGGAGAAAGATTAAAAACCCAGACTCTTTAGTAGCACAGACCCTGAAATCAAAATATTTCCCCAAGGTTGATTTTTTAAATGCAAAAATAGGTGCTAGGCTCTCTATGATTTGGAGAAGTCTATGTGCAGTAAGAAATTTAATAATAGAAGGGTCTATGTGGAGAGTGGGTAATGGTGATAATATCATGATATGGCATGATAGATGGCTTCTTAAACCTTCCAGTTTTAAAGTCTAATCTCTTACCCAAGTTTTGAATCTGGAAGCTAAGGTGAATGAATTGATAGATAGAAATACTAAACAATGGAATATGGCTAGATTATAAGCTATTTTCAAGGAGGAAGATAGAAATTTGATAGCAAGAATCCCATTAAGCTGGCAGAATGCAAGAGACAGATTAATATGGATAGGTAACAAGGATGGCTAATTTTCAGTCAAAAGTGCTTATCACAAACAAATGGAGTTGGTGGAATTAAATAAGGGGCAATCATCCAAGTCTCCTTAGAAAGGGTCAGTTTTGGCAAGAATTTGGCAATTAAATATCCCAAACTCCACAACGATTTTCCTTTGGCATGCATGTCATGAGACTCTTCCCACGTGCCTTAATTTACATAAAAGAAAAATAACTAACTTCCCTCTATGTCCCATTTGCAGGAGAGAAGTTGAAACAGGGGTGCATATTCTATGGTCTTGTCCCTCAGCTAGTGATGTGTGGTATAGAGGTCCAATTAGTCTTCAAAAAAGATCTAATATACTGGATAACTTCAGGGATTTATTTGAAGCTCTAAGCCTAACCTGCGACACCAAAGTGCTAGAGAATTTCTCAGTGATTGCTCGGGCCACTTGGAACAGATGGAATAAAATCATCTTTGAAGACCAGCTCATCCATCCAAACCAGGTGATTCACTCGACTATGCAGGGACTTGAAGATTTTAAAGATGCACAAAATGTCAATCAGCAAAGCAAGCAATAAAGCAAAAATAGGAACACGTCCTGGGCTCCTCCTCCCGAAGGTATTATTAAAATTAATTGGGATGCTAGTCTGTATAAAATCCAAGATAAAATTGGAATTGGCCTTATAGTGAGGGATCATCAAAATAAAACCACTGCCACCAAGAAAGTCTCAAAGTTTACCCTTATGGATCCCTTGTTAGCTGAAACATTCAGTGCTAGAAAAGTTGCTATTCTTGCCAGGGAGCTCAACATAGCATCAATAATCATAGAAGGGGATAGCCTTCAAGTGGTAAAGGAGCTGAACAGTCACAACAACAGAATGGACTCTATAGGTCTGATTATCCAAGACATAAAAATGTTGTTATCTCAAATGAATTGGAAAGCTTTATTTGTCAATAGATGTGGAAACACGGAAGCTCATTGTTTAGCAAAATCAACAATTTTGTTTGCTGAAGATGAGATAGAACTGGTGCACTAACCATATTTGTAATCTCTTATTCCATTATCTCTTTGAATGGAAGTATTAACTTCCATTTTCCAAAAAAAAAAAGCTACCTATGCACGTGCATGGGTACATGCCACTCACTTATATGAGTAATAATTAATTAAGATGTAGTACTAGTAATACTACTTAATTAATGTAACTCTTATAAAAAAAAATGTAACTACACGTTTTATATAGTTTCTTAATTTCCTTTTTGCACAAATAACGATCACCAAAATAATGCAGACTTTTGGTTTAGGTTCGTTTGATTAAGTTAATGTGTTGCGTATTGACATGATCTTAGATATTTTATATAAAAAAAGATTAAATAATACTAAAAAATGGATGAAAAACAATGTTAAACTATTAAATAGTAATAGAGTATTCTCATAATTGTATTTGAGAATACTCATCTGTTAGATAATATGATGTGTTGCATGATGTACTTACTACTAATAATTTTGTACTAAGAAGACAATGCCAAAGGTGATAAAACAGAGGAATGTGAAAATGAAATGAGTGAGTTAAGCAAAATATTTATGTATATGTGTTCAACATACAACCTATTTTGCTATATATATAGACAGCGCAGGAAATAAAGAAAATAGAAATGAAACGAAAAACTACATGTTTACAAACAGACTGCTGCACATTACAAAACAAGGGAGTCTATTGCTTGCTTTATCATGGTCTGCTTTCACTTTATCCCACTACTTTCAGCATGTTGTTTGTCTGGTTTAGCCGAAGGAAATGGGGTTGCTTCAGCTGGTAATTTCAATACTCCTCCGCAAGATGGAGAGTATATATCAATTACTCCCATCTTGGACAAAAGTTTGGTGAATGCAGGGCCGCCGTGTAACGGCTTGGTCATTATGTCTGCTAGCTGAAGATGTGAGTAGACATGAGCTGTCACAACTTGACCTCGGCTAATTTATCGCGCCCTAGATAACAACCCAACTCGATGTGTTTTGTTCTTTCATGGAAAATAAGATTTTCCACAATGTGGATTGCAGCCAAAATATCACAAAACAGAGTCCCAGGTTTTTGAATGTTGACATGCAAGTCGTTAAGAAAATATCTAATCCATGTGAGTTCACAACCCGTTGCTGTCATTGCTCTATACTCGGATTTCACTGATGATCTTGATACTGTGGTCTGTTTCTTTGACTTCCAAGAGACAAGTAATTTCCCAATGTAAATGCAAAAACTGGTAGTCGATCTCCTAGTGTCTAGATAGCTCGCCCAACTTGCATCCGAGTATGCAAGGAGCTCTAGCCTTGAATCGGTTGGAAAAATATGCCTTATCCTGGTGCCCCCTTGACATAGTTAATGACTTTGAGGGTTGCATGATAGTGAGGAACTCGTAGTGTCTCCATAAACTGGCTGAGGAAATGCACACTTTGACTTAGGCCTAGCCAAGTATTTGTGAGATAGAGCAATTTTCCAATCAATTTTCGGTATTAGGATGGATCATCAAATAAGTCTCCCTCATCCTTTCGAAGCCTTGCATTGGGTTCCATGGGTAGCTTGGACGGCTTTGAGGCCAAGAGACCTGTTTCTGAGAGAATGTCTAACGCATACTTTCATTGACATAATTATATGCCGTCTCTGGTCCATCCCATCTTTCCTTGATCTTGAATTTTGTCTCAAAAAAACCCTTTATAGCTGTGGTAGCTTTGCTATCTTAATTCATCAATACTATGTCGTCCACATACACAAGAAGAGCTGTGAAGGATGTTTTCATACTTTTAATAAATAAGTTGTAATCGGCCTTTGATTGCTTGAATCTGGATTCAATTAGGGAAGAAGTGAGCTTGGCATTCCATTGCCTCGACGCTTGCCTTAGGTTGTAGAGGCTCTTTTGCAACTTGCACACTTTATCTGAGTTTGCATGTGGATGACCCAGTGGAAGCCACATATAAATTTCCTCTTCAAGTTCTTGATATAGGAAAGCACTGTTTACATCTAATTGTTGGAGATCTCATCCTCTAATTGCAACTATTGCAAGCAAGCACTGGATTGAGACTAGCTTGGCGACGGGAGAAAATGTATCATGGAAATCAATTCCTTCGCATTGAGTATATCTTTTTGCAACCAAGCGAGCCTTAGCTCTTTCAATTGTGCCATCTGCCATGAACTTGTATATGTAAACCCACTTACAGTCAATCGGTTTCTTGTTGGGAGGCAAGTTCACAATGGTCAAAGTCTCGTTACATTCAAGTGCATCAAGCTTCTACTGCATTGCCTTGCACCAAACCGGATCTTGGAGAACTTTCGTGTAAGAGGTAGGTTCGGTATGAAGAGACATAGAGGTGGAGAAGGCTTCGAACTTGGGAGAAAGTGAGTCATAGGACAAGACACCACATAAAGGAAACAAAACATCAGAATTTTTTGGGATGGAAGAGAAGGAGCTTTGTACCTTGGATGCCGACTATAAGGAGTTGAGTTTGATGGCTTGTTGGCAATGAAAATCATGTAAATATTCAAGGGCCTTCTCAGTTCTGGAGGACCTCCGTAGAGCAGGTTGAGAAGGAGCATCATTAAGAGGCGGACTAAGGGCCATGTTGTCTGGCAAGGGGCTTGTCTGTTCGAAGCTTGGGGTCTCAACAAAGGGCATGACGTCAACAAAGGGCATGGTGTGTTCCATGGGTGGATTGACAATCACTTCGAGAGCTGGTGTTTGGGGAATGGTGTGTTCAATTTGTCTAGAAGTGTGTATGTCAATGGGGTCAGGAATGGTATTTATGGTCTGCTTTAATGGAAAAATATCCTCATGAAAGGTAATGTCTCAAGAGAGAAATATTTGGTTGGTGGTTAAGTCAAGCAATTTGTAGCCCTTAACGCCATATGGATAGCCTTAAAAAATGCACATTCTTGCTCGGGCATCAAACTTAGCTCTAGCATGACTTAAGGTTGACCCAAAACATAAACACCCAAATACACATAAATGAGAATATGAAGGCTTGGTGTCATACAACATTTCGAAAGGGGATTTGAGTTGAAGGTTTAGAGTTGGGGTTCGATTTATCAAATACACTATTGTCGCTATAAGGCTCTCGCCACATTTAAAATATGCTGGTGTTTTCTTTCGGCTAAGGCATTTTTTTGTGGGGTAGCAATGCAAGTAAGTTGATGTAAAATGCTTTTGGTTTGGTGAAATTTGGGCATTAGAAATTCTGCTCCATTGTCCATCCGAATGGTTTTGATTTTCCTTTCAAATTGATTTTCAATAAGAGCGCAAAAATTTTGAAGTGCACTCTGTGCTTCTGATTTTGCTTTCAACAAATAGACCAATGTGCATCTACAAAATTGATCAACAATGGTCAAAAAATACTTTGAACAATCATGGGCTTGTGTGGGGTTAGGACCTCATATATCTACAAATAACAAATCAAAAGCCTTGGTTGCTTTGCTGGTGCTTTGTGGGAAGGGCAGCCTATGTTGTTTGGCAAGGGGGCAGATCTCACATGGAGAATTTGGTTTAGCCAAAAAGCTAACATCAGATTTATCATTAAAGATGTGTTGGGTCATGGAGTTGTGTCCAAGCCGATAATGCCACAAAGTGAAATCATCAAATCTAGTGACAGCAGTAGTATTGATAAGCTTTGAAGGAAATACATTCTTTGAAGGAAATAAAATTCGAAAATTTGAGTCCAAATCAGTTGGAGAAATTGGTTGTAGCTGAAGATGATACAAGCCATCATGGACTCTCCCCCGTCCAGTCGTCATCCAAGATGAATGGTCCTGGATGTAGCAAAAATTCGAGAAGAAAATTAAGCAAGAATTATAGCTCTGAGTTTAAGACTTGGATGATATAAGATTAAACGAAAAGGCCGGAACACAAAGAACATGTTTTAAAATTAAGTTGGAGGAGAGATGCACATCTCCCATGTGAGTTGCAGCAACAGATGTGCCATTGGGCAAACAAACCGTATGAGCTACTAACACAATGTTGTGAGTGAAATATACAGGGCTACAAATCATGTGATCTGTAGCTTCCATGTCTGTTATCCATGAAACATTTGTGGGGTTTTTGGGTGTTGTGTGTGTCGAGAAACAAAAAGAAATATCGGACATAGGAAGAGTGCTGGGATTTGAGGATGTTGCAGCAGCATGATTGACAGCAAATGGAGGGGAGTCCGTCACCGGTGTGTGCAACAAGGCAATGAGACGATTTTATTGCTCCTGAGTAATAGGCGAGCCATTGTGTGCTTGTTCCTGTTCAAGAAAGAGATTGCTACCTGAAGATTTGGGCTTGAAGGAATTTTTGTGGCCTGGAGGAAAACCATGGATTTTGTAGCATTTTTCTTTGGTGTGGCCTAGAATATGGCAGTGGGAACAAATAGGTAGGTTGGGGTTGACTTTAAAAAAATGTTCGAGTGAGTGTCCCGAAGTGTTGCAATGAGAGCAAAATAGCTTGTCTTTGCATGGGTAACGAGTATCATGGCCCGGGCAGCCATTGCAACTGGTGTGGAGATTGAATAGAGCTGTCTACGCCGTTCTTCCTATTGAATGAGGGACAGAACACGGTTTATGGTGGGAAGAGGGTCATACAAGAGGATTTGAGCACGAATGGAGTCATGAAGCCCCATGAGAAATTGTATGAATTTGGTTCGGTGATGGTAGTCTCTGAGAGTCTTGATAGAACCACAAGTGCATAAAGGCATGGGTTCATATATTTCAAGCTCATCCCAATAGCACTTGAGTTTGTTATAATAAATACTCACGGAATCTGTTTCTTGGATAAGAGAAGAAATGGCTTTGGTTATATGGAAAATGTGTGGTGCATTTTGAAAGGAAAACCTCTCACGAAGGTCATTCCAGATATTGGTTGCAGTATCAGCGTAAGCGATAGTAGATCGATGCTCGAAACTCATAGAATGATGAATCCAAGCAATGATCATATCATTACAACGCTCCCACGGGAAAAATAAGGGGTCTGTGTCGACTAGTTCGGGGATTTTGCCATCAAGAAAACCAAGCTTGTTATCGATGTTGAGTGCCCGACGCATGGTTCTAGCCCAAGTCACATAATTTTCGGTGGTCAATAATTCGAGACCAGTGGGAAAGTGGCTCCTTCACTTGGTTGAATAAAATAGGGGCTAGCAGGATGATGGAGATTATTTTCATGGTTCTGTGATTCAAGATAGGAAGAGTTTGCCTCACTCATTGTTGCTCTGACACCATAATAATTTTGTACCGAGAAGGCAATGCCAAAGGTGATAAAATATAGGGATGTGAAAACCAAATGAGTGAGTGGAAGCAAAATATATTTCTGTATATGTGTTCTGTATACAACCTATTTTGCTATATATATATAGACAGCGCAGTAAATAAAGAAAATAGAAAAGAAATGAAAAAATACATGTTTACAAATAGACTACTGCACACTACAAAACAAGGGGGTCTGTTGCTTGCTTTATCGTAGTCTGCTTTCACTTTATCCCACTACTTTCAGCATGTTCTTTGTCTGGTTTAGTCGAAGGAAATGGGGTTGCTTCAGCTGGTAATTTCAATAACTACTTTGAACTTTTCCTCCTAATAAAATATGTAATCTGAAAATTGAGTATGGTACCGTGTTTGTTGTGCACATGCACTCCTTCCTCCCACTTTCTGATCAATGAAATTAACTGACTGTTGACTTTGAATTTCCTACTCAGGTCGACTAGTACTAGGACACCATGGCTAGCCTCTATATATACACATATAGATAAATTCAAGATATCTTCATTCTTCTAATTTTCGTTGTCTAAGCCCGTAAATTAGCAGTATTTCCTTCCACAATTAAGCCTAAATCTCTAAGATTGCATTCATGACCACCCAAAGACCCTTTTCATCTGCTAATTTTGAAGTTACTAAGAAAAGAGAAAGAGGCAATTCATCTTGTTCCAAAGAAAACCATAAAAGCATAACCTCTTCCCCACCTTCTTCCTCAATGCCTCGATGGAAGCATGATATTTTCCTAGTTTCTGTGGCAAAGATACTCGCATGAGTTTTACGGATCATCTATATGTTGATTTGAAATGGAAAGGTATTCTCATCTTTAGGGATGGCGTAACACTCAAGCGACGAAAATGCATTTCTCAAAAGCTTTTGCAAGCATATCAAGAATCCCAATATGCCATCATCATTTTTTCAGCAAATTATGCTTCTTCCAAGTGGTGCCTTATGGAACTTGCCGAGATCTTTGAATGGGAGAAAAAGACGAAAGCTCACAATTATTCCTATTTTCTACCATGTGGATCCTTCTGATGTAAGAAATCAAAGAGGGACTTTTACAGAATCTTTCACCACACATGAAAAAGATCCCAAAGTAGACATGAAAGAGATTGATAAGTGGAGAAATGCTTTCAAAAAAGTCGGCAATATTTTCGGAGAGCACATACATGGCAGGTACTGTTGCTTTTTTTTTTTATTATTAGTACTATTGTTGTTAACATCTATCTATCTATTTCCTTTTGGCATTTATAATTTTTAAAATGTTTATATTGTGTCTAGTCTAACAACTTTATTGCAAAAGGGAAAATACTAAACTATGAATTAAAAGTATTTTACTTTGTCTACTAAGCAATGCTACATGTGCTAATTATTAGCTAAAACTCTTTTTTTTTTTTTTTTGCTCGTGTCAACTCAGGTCTCGTCAATATTAACTCGTTATATGAATTTACAGGTACGAATCATCGATTATACAAGAATCAGTGGTACAATATCTCAAGTTGAGTTCTAGATTCTCACATCATGATTACAATAAACTTGTTTCAATGAATTCCCATGTAGAGGAAATCATGAAGTTATTGGATATGAAATCAAATGATGTTTGCTTCATAGGAATTTGTGGGGAGGGTGGCATGGGTAAGACAACGCTGGCTGAAATAATTTATGATAGAGTTTCTCATCATCAATTTGAAGGAAGTAGCTTTATTTCTTGTATTAGAGAAAAATCTAGAACTCGTGATCTAGCTTCTTTACAAAAACAACTTCTTTCTACAATCATACAAGAAAAAATACACGTATGGATCATCACCAAGGAATTAGGATGATAAGAAGCCTGATGAGGAATAAAAAGGTTTTTATCATCCTTGATGATGTGGATAGCGAAAAACAAGTAATGGCATTATCAGGGAGTCGAGATTGGTTTGGTCTTGAGATAGTCATATATTGAAAACACGTGAAGTGAATGATATCTATAAGGTTGAGCTTCTTCAAACTGATGAGTCTTTGCAACTCTTTCGTTTGTCAGCCTTCGACATGAAAACCCATCGTCCAGAGAATTATATGGATCTATCTAATCATTTGCAGCTCTTTAGTTTGTCAGCCTTCGACAAAAGCCACGTCCAGAGAATTACATGGATCTATCTAAGGCCCTCAACAAAAGCCATCGTCAAGGCCTTCCTTTAGCTCTTAAAGCTTTGGGTTTCTTCTTATTTGGGAGAGCAATGGATGCATGGAAAACTGCTACAGATAAACTAGAAGCAATTCCTAATAAGGAAGTTAGGAATATACTTCCAATAAGTTTTGATGGGCTGAGGAATCACAGCAAAAATTGTTTTTGGATGTGGCATGTTTTTCGCATTTAGGAGTTGTGATACCTCACATGATAAAGATACAGGTAAGTGGTGTATAGGATTTCACATTATTTGAGAAAGAGAAGTTGTTACTCTTTATAAAGTTTTAATGGAATTCCAATTATATTATTGTTTAGTCCATTTGAAATATAGGTAATGTAGTTTGGACCTCCCTTTAAAGGATACTGTAAGTTAAATATTAGTGTAGAGATTAATATATAAATCTATATTTTCATCCTAATTCTTGCTAATCTGTTGTTCTTGGTTACTAGGGAACTGATGCAATTGAAGGCATGGTCCTTGATTTTTATTATCCTAAAGCGAAACATAGATTTATCAATGCCAAAGCATTCTCAAAGATGAGAAAATTGAGATTTCTTAAAGTGATCAATTATTTTGTGTAATACCTGGCCAGCTCATAACATGGCCCCAGACCATGACCCAAGCCTAGCCCATGAAAATCCTAGGCAAAGGGCCACCCCAAACGACACCGTTTTTTTCCCATGTCCTTGTTTGACTGTTTAGTTTTAAATTTTTAGTTTACATTGTTCCTCTCCCTCCTTTAATTTTCTCAAATTCAGGGCCAGCTTAATCGTAAGGCCATTTAGGCCATTGCCTAATGTTTGCACTCGATGCAAGGCCTACTATAAAGAAAAGTGAGGCATTTTTTTTTAAATAAATAAAAACCATTTCATTGAATAAAATTTTAAATAATCTTTATATTTTTCAATATGTGCAAAGCCTCATTATAATAAATTTAATATTTTATATTTTAAAATAATTATATTTTAAAATAATCTTTTAATATCTTGTTGAATTGAGGCACAAAATTTTCATTAAGATCTCATTATAAGTTGTTTATTAAATATAAATTAAAAAAGATTAATTTATACATTTAAAATGAAATCTCATTTGATTGAAAATTTTGAGAATATTCTAGATAATGAATTATAATTTATTATATTATAATTATAAATGATTGATTTAAATTTTGCCTTCCATCAATATGTATTGAGCCAATCCTGCTCAAACTACAGTCAGTTTTTCCCCTTCCCCAATCCTCTCCTTCAACTTCTTTCTCTGAATTTCTTTTCGTTTTATTTTTCCATTTTGCAATCAGTTATCCTTTGGTTTCTCACTCTTCATTTCCTCTCAACAGACACTCCTTCGTTCTTCTCCCGCTCTCCCTCTTTTGTGGCCCAGTAAGGATTTTGGGTGTTGTTCTTGCTGCCGCATCTCATGATTTTGCACAAAGCCACCGTGAGTCAGCCCCCCTCCACGTATAACAACCATTCTGCCCAGGGAGAGACAAACACCTTGCATCACCACCAAAGCCCAACCAATGTGTCCCAACCATCCAACAACCTCCTTCGTCTTAAAATACTAAAAAAGAGCATTGGCACCCCGAGGATGTTGTAAGTCTCTTCGCCAACCATCATGCATCACTGAGTAGAACCACCATATACGATCTCCTCTCATCACCCAAGAACACCATCAAAAGATACCATGGCTCTCTTTATAGTAAGTGGAAAAGAGCGATCTTCTTACTCCTCCACCCTACGTTGTAGTATGTTGCCAGACATGGGAGTTCACGTAGCAGCCACCCAACACGGAAGCCTAGCCTTCCATTGCCTCTTGGTTGCAACTCATCCTCTCCTCTACGCTGCATTAGTCATGGATAATGACTTACGATCCAACAGTACTCCACAATGCGCCAGTGGCAATGATGTACTCTTGGTGAGCTCTCTCCCTCTTTATTATTATATTTAATTATATAGATTGTGATATTAAATATGTGAATTTAATAAATGTGGTTTATTATTTATTTTCTTGAAATACTATCTCGAAAAGGTACAATGCTTGGATCAAAGAGGCACAACACTTAGATTGACAAAGAGGCACAATACTTGAGCCCAAGAGGCACTACACTTGGGTTGAATATACATGATGTTTGGGCTAAAGAGATACAATATTTAGATTGAATAATTATGATGCTTGGACAGAAAACACAAGTTAAGAGTTGCAATCTTTCGCATGGTGCCATTTCATTCTTTATAAACAGGGGATGAAACCAAAAAATTTTATTTGTTCTATTCTTGATGCTGGAGAGAATATTCTATAAACTAGTTTCACTAAATCATTCACAATGTAAAGCACAAGTGAGTCGCCTAAAAACACAGAGAAAACATTTATGATGTCCAATATAAAATTATCAAATCAATTAATATCGAAAATCAATCTACAAGCCAGACTGTGTAGCCAAAATAGTCTGATTCAAAATTTTAACAAAATTAGCAAAATCTCAATAATCATGTCAAAATTAAAAAAAAAAATGTAATAAAAGAAGTAATATGCCAAAAATTTAGCCCAAATTGGATTCAGAATTACTTCCTAAACGACAACCGAAATATTATCAAATAAAGAAAAGAATAACTGAAATTAGGGATTTGGAAGGGAAAACAATGAATTTTCAGGTCGGAAATTATGCACACTGAGCTTATCTCAGTGGCCATAGCGTACACATCGAAGAGAGCTTTTCGAATTATAGTCTTATATGCGATTTTGATACTCGTAACCAAAATTATGACCAAAATACTTAAATACACTCAAAACTATCCCAGTTAGAAAAAATATTACGATCGCTTACTACCTTTACACTAATCCACCAACTCAAGGTACCTCAGCTATTAACGTGTAATATTATAGCTCAGCATCATCTGACTCGAATTCTCCTACATTAACTCATCTATTTTTTAGTCATTTAAATGATTTTGTAGAGAAACTCTAAACGAAAATTTTTAAAATTACTATCTACTATTAGTGACTTTGTTGTATCTTAAAAGTGAATTGTTTGTAAGCTAATAGCAAATTCTTTTAAATGGAGACTATTATCACTTTAAAGATAGTGCTCTACACACCTCAAAATTACATTTATTTTCATATTACTATATTTGCATAATTTTTTCTTCAACATCTCTCTCTCTCTGTCTCTATAATTGTGCTCTTTTGCCGCCGCCCAGCCACCTTCTTGTCGCTTCGTAGCTGTTGATACAGTGAGTTTCCATCGCATAGCCCCTGTTTTGATTTTGCATTTTTACGTAAAATACAAGCATGCCTACTAACTTTTTAGAATACTAATGGCCTTTACGTTTTTACCCTTATTTTTAATCTATGGTAGATGTCATATTTTAAACTTACACACACACACACACACACATATATATATATATATATATACTACGTAGATAGAGCAATGTGCGAAACACGTTGCCTAGTTTTTTTGCTTTTACAAAACAAAATATTAATAAATAATTTAATAAAAGAACATAAAAAATAAATTTTAGCAAACAGAAAAACACTGTTGCAAGTTGCTGCTGTAAGTTGCCGCTATAAGCTGCTGTAAGTTGTTTTCATTTTAGAAAATATAAAAACATTGTTGCAAATATAAAATAAATTATTCAATCCACCAGAAACCACAGCTGCAGTAGGTATTTATTTATTTATTTTTTTCTAAACAAGCTTGCATATATTAAAAATATAATAAGAGCTTATTACAAACTAAGGAGGATCCTACCATCCACAAAAATATAGCACCTAGAGAAATCGTTTAGTATCTCTCCACCATCTGTCATTAATATCAATCCATGTCTTCCATAAAAACGAATTCTGTATTCCCCATCCATTCAACATCAAAGATCATTTTTTTTATAGGAACTTCAAAGAACATTACTTGTAAGGCTACGCCCCCTAAAAACACAATTAAGAAAGCTGACTTGTGCTTCTGCATGGGACGGCACCAGTAACAAGCTCATTGCAATAAGGCCGAACGCATGAATTAAAAATTTCATACACATGCAGAATATAGTAATTCAATTGATTAAAAATCATAAGAAAGCTTATCAAATTGAAACCAATAATATGATAACAATCAACTGACAAATAGGACATGACCATACAGAGACACATAAAATATATGGAATTAAGTTAATTGGAATGCCAATTAACTTACTCACCATATGACCCCTTGACATCAGGCAAAATAATTATCAACTTGACCAGAGTGGGTTGAACATATGGGAAACCAAGGGTTCTGGGTTGAAAACCTGGTAGATATTAAAAAGCATCTACAAAGTCAATAATCTGGATACAAGACAAAATCTACACATCATACAATCAAAAGTAAATTATGAAATCATACCATTCATTTGCTGCTACACATATTGATCAATTGGTCACAGAAATCAAAAGGCAAACCCTGTGTGCACTCGTGCAGAGAAGTTCACACATGTCCAGAAGTACGTCCACTTTACCACCATTGATCATTTTCTACAATATCGGCAATTCCTAAGACTAATCGGTTATAATATAGGTATGCAAACAAATTCATTAATAAAAATAATAGATAGCTCTCTTTAAAATATAAGATAATGCAGCATAAAGGTTCACTCTTTTGTGGATTCAAAGGTTCACACTTCAAAATGAATTTTATAGAACACAGCCCCACACCTAACACCCATCCATGCATCTTTCGCACACCAGAAACACACACCAACATTTAATAGTCGCAATTTGCTCATAAGTGGAACGGCAGAAAAATCATTTCTGATGGAATGGTACCAGTTCCAAACAGTTAATATCTTATTTAATGGTCATCCATACTAACGTGTGGCTATCTCACCTTGCTCATCATGTTCCACTACCGCATCCTGGGCTGTTCCCTTGGTTCTCTACCAATATAATGATATCTAATCTGCAAAGATGGAAGTGACAAACTAAACTTGAGAATATATGATTGCCTAAATGGCTCAAACAAACATATTTTGACCAAAAATTACCACTGGAGATGCAGAACTCGAGCATCAAGCACTGCAAGTTCCTCTTTTACTTTAATACCAAATTCCTTGTTTACAAGCTTTTTCCCACTAAAATTATTTCGCCTAACTATCTGGTGCAGAATAGAACAACCCATAACAAACTACTAACAAAAATAGGTCTACTTTCAATTTATGTCAAAGAGCCAAATAGCATTTAGACATACCTCCTTGATACTAACTTCCTTTTCATTGGTTTAAGCAATCCATGGATCTTAATTTGTGGGAGAATGCATAGCATAAAAGTTTCCGAGAGCAGCTGAAATTGATTGGAGGCAATTTTTCTCATCCTCCCAGTCAACCTACGACAAAGACCAAATCAAAGTTCACAAAAAATAAAGTACTCATCTCAGCCAAGGAAAAAGAATGTGAGCACTGATACCAGACTCCTCATGTTTCACCCTTCAGTTTCCTACTTGATTAAATCCTAAGAGCTGAAATTACATTCAATTTTCAAATGTTTCACCCATCAGTTCTATTTTTTTTTTTGAACATAAGTAAAAATACTTCCCAGTTCTTTACTATGAATGAGCATAAGAACTAATTTCTGGCACACATACACATGATTGCTAAAACACAAAACTATTAAAGTTGATGTTATTTCCTAAAGACTTTTCATGTTCTTATTTATAGTTTGCTATATTTAGTCTTCTGATTAATTAATCTAGTTTGGAAGTTGTATCTTTGTTTTAAATGAATTTTGTGAGTCTCTATGTGAGCATATAAATGTATGGTTGTTGGAAGATGAATGGCAAAACAACAGAATCAGTCTTCACATTAAGACTGAGGTTTCTCAACTTGTGTCCTCTGTTTTTCCTTGTTCTGTTTTCACTATTTTTCTGGTTTCAAAACAAACAATTGGCATCAGTGCTAACTAGGTTCATCTGAGGGTCGAAAGATGGCTGCCTTTGGAACAACAACTTCAGTTCCAATCTTCACTGGTGAAAGCTATGATTATTGGAGCATCAAAATGAAGACCTTTTTCATCTCTCAAGATTTGTGGGATGTAGTAGAAAAGGGGGTGACAGTACTTGCAGTAGGAGCTTCGGATTCAACTCAATCCAAGCAAGAAACAACCAAAGATGCAAAGGCATTGTTCATCCTACAGCAGGCTGTGTCTGAATCGATTTTTCCAAGATTGATGAGGGCTGAAACTTTAAAGGTTGCATGGGATATTTTGCAGGCAAAATTTCAAGGAAACACTAAGGTAAAAATCATCAAACTTCAAGGCTTTAGAAGGGAGTTTGAAAACTTGAAAATGAAGGAATCTGAAGTAGTAAAAGAGTATGGTTCCAGATTAATTGATCTAGTAAATCAGATGTGTGCTCTAGGTGAAGAAGTGGCTGATCAAAAAACAGTTCAAAAAATTTTGATTAGTTTAACCGGAAAGTATGATCATGTAGTAGCAGCCATTGAAGAGTCAAAAGACCTGAAAACACTTTCAGTTATTGAATTAATGGGATCTCTCCAAGCCCATGAACAAAGGTTGGCTAGAAGAAACGATAATACTTTAGAGCATGCATTTCAATCTAAAGTAAATCTGAAGAACAAGAAAGCAAAAGATTATAAAGGGAAGCCTCAAAAGGATCACAAAAATTCTGATCAAGCTCAAAAGGAAAGTAAGTTAAAAGGAAAGATGGGAGAATTTCCACCGTGTGGTATTTGTAAAAAAACAAATCACTTGGAGAAAAGTTGTTACCATGCCAGGAAACCACAATGCTGGAATTGCAAAAAATTTGGGCATATGGAAAAGGATTGTAGGTATAAGAAAAATCAGCAAGCTAACTACTCAGAAGAGAAGGAGGAAAACGAGCTTTTATTCTTTGCTTGTCAAGCCCTCACTCAAGAAGAGAAGATTTGGTTCATTAACAGTGGCTGCAGCAATCATATGGCTTCTGATGAAGGCATTTTCACCAGCTTGGATACTTCAGTCAAAACAAAAGTGAAGATGGGAAATGGAGAGCTTGTTGAAGCAAGAGGCAAAAGGGCAGTGGCTATTTCGACTCAGAAGGATACCAAATTCATCAAAGATGTACTGTTAGTTCCATCTCTTGATCAAAACTTATTGAGTGTAGGTCAAATGATGGAAAATGGTTACTCTTTAAGCTTTGAAAATAATCTGTGTAGAATATATGATGAGAAGAATAAGGTGGAGTTGGCTGAAATAAAAATGGGGAGAAGTAGGAACTTTCCTATTCAATGGAGCTATCCTAATGCTATGGTAGCTGCTGTCAATGAAACAATGTTATGGCACCAAAGATTTGGGCATTACAACTTCAATTCCTTGAGATTATTGCATCAACAGGGGATGATGAGAGACTTACCTCTCTTGGATAAAGAAACTGAAGTATGTGAAGGCTGCATGATTGGAAAGCAGCACAAGCTTCCTTTTCCATCTGAGAGTAGCTGGAGAGCCAAAGAGAAATTACAGCTGGTCCATACTGATGTATGTGGTCCAATGGGAACTCCAACTCACAATCATGCCAGGTATTTCATTCTCTTTATAGATGATTTTACTCGGATAATTTGGGTTTATTTTCTTCAAGAAAAATCTGAGGTTTTTGGAGTTTTTAGAAGTTTAAACTTCTAGTAGAAAAGCAGTCAGGCCATAAACTCAAAGCTTTAAGGAGTGATCAAGACAATGAATATAACTCCAAAGAATTTAAAGAATTCTGTGAAGCCGAAGGCATAGAACACCAATTGTCTGTGGCATACTCTCAACAACAAAATGGTATGTCCGAAAGGAAAAATAGATAAGTGATGGAAATGGCTAGATGTATGCTACATGAAAAAAAACTACCCAGGGAATTTTGGGGTGAAGCAGTAAACACTGCTGTGTTCCTACTAAATCGTGTTCCTACAATTGCAGTTGAAGATCTGACACCTTTTGAAGCTTGGAGTGGAGCTAAACCCTCTGCTAGTTTCTTAAGGGTGTTTGGTTGTATTTGTTATATACATGTTCCATCTCAAAAAAGAACTAAACTGGAAGAGAAAGCAGAAAAAGGCATATTTGTGGGATACAGCAACACTTCAAAAGGATTTCGAATTTTCAATCTAAAAACAAGAAAATTGGTTGAGTTGAGATGTGATGTTCAATGAAAATGCATCTTGGGATTGGGAAGCCAAGAAGGTAATTAAGCAAAGTGTAGAGGTACCAGTTAAATAATTAACATATGAAGAAAAAGAAGTTGAAGCAAGAGATTCTCAGCCAATTGAAATTAGAAGTTCCTTTGATCAACTATCCTCCGATTACAGTGATGAAGAGTCGTCTCCTGAATCTCCCATAAGAAGAACAAGGTTACTGAGTGAAGTGTATGAGCAATGCAATTATGCTACTCTTGAACCCGTAAGCTTTGCTGCTGCATCAAAAGAAAAAGTTTGGCAAAAAGCTATGGAAGAAGAATTTAAGATGATTGAGAAGAATGACACCTTGGAGTTGGTTTCTCAACCTGCAAACAAGGATGTTATTGGAATAAAATGGATTTATAAGACAAAATTGAATCCGGATGGTTCCATATTGAAACATAAAGCAAGGCTAGTTGTCAAGGGGTATGTACAGCAACATTGAATAGACTACAACAAAAACTTTTGCTCCTGTTGCTCGAATGGATACCATTGGAGCTTTGGTTTCACTTGCTGCTCAAAAAGGCTGGAAAGTGATGCAATTAGATGTGAAGTCAGCCTTTCTAAATAGGGTGTTGAAAGAAGAAGTCTATGTAGATCAACCCGAAGGATTTGAAAAGGAAGAAGGCAAGGTTTATAAATTAAAGAAAGCTTTGTATGGATTAAAACAGGCTCCAAGAGCCTGGTATGGAAGAATTGATCAATACTTCATTGAGCAAGGTTTCAGAAGGAGTAAAAGTGAGCCTACATTATACACAAAGACTCAAGACAGCAATAACTTGATCATTGTATCACTTTACGTGGATAATCTGATTTTTACAGGAAGTAATGTTGAAATGCTTAAAAAGTTCAAAGAAGAGATGATGACCAGTTTTGAAATGAGTGATTTAGGTAAGATGAATTATTTTCTTGGCATGGAAGTCAGTCAAGGAAATGGTGGAATCTTCTGTTCTCAAAGAAAATACACTAAAGATTTGTCAAAAAAGTTTAACATGGCAGGTTGTAAATCAGTGGCCATTCCATTAATTCCTAATGAGAAGCTGAAAAAGGATGATGGTGGAAAGAAAATAGATGCATCAATCTATAGAAGTCTTGTGGGAAGCTTGCTGTATTTATGCAACACCAGACCAGATACTTTGTATGCTACAAGCTTGCTTTCAAGATTTATGCAAAGTCCTAGTCAAATTCATTTTGGCACTGCTAAGAGGATTTTGAGGTATTTGCAAGGAACAATCAATTTTGGCATCTGGTATGAGAGATTTGAAAGAACAAAGCTGGTTGGATTCACTGATAGTGACTGGGCAGGCTCAACTGATGACATGAGAAGTACTTCAGGTTATTGTTTCAGCTTGGGATCAGCCATATTTTCATGGAGTTCAAAGAAGCAAAGCAATGTGGCACAATCCACTGCAGAAGCCGAATATGTAGCAGCTGCAGCTTGTGCAAACCAAGCCCTTTGGTTGAAAAGAATACTTGAAGATATGGGAGAGAAAAAAGTGGAGTCTACTGAAATTTTCTGTGATAACAAATCAGCCTTTGCAATTGCCAAGAATCCCATTCAGCATAACAGAACTAAACACATTGCTATTAAATATCATTTCCTACGTGAAGTGGAATCAAGTGGAGAAATTGCTTTGAAGTTTTGCAAGTCTGAGGAGCAGTTAGATGATATATTCACAAAGGTGCTTTCAATAGATAAGTTTCAAATTCTCAGATCTCTCCTTGGTGTAACTAGAAATCACATCAAGGAGGAGTATTAAAGTTGATGTTATTTCCTAGAGACTTTTCATGTTCTTATTTATAGTTTGCTATATTTAGTCTTCTGATTATTTAATCTAGTTTGGAAGTTGTATCTTTGTTTTAAATGAATTTTGTGAGTCTCTATGTGAGCATATAAATGTATGGTTGTTGGAAGATGAATGGCAGAACAACAGAATCAGTCTTCACCTTAAGATTGAGGTTTCTCAACTTGCGTCCTCTGTTTTTCCTTGTTCTATTTTCACTATTTTTCTGGTTTCAAAACAAACAGAAACAACCATTCTTTCCGTAAAAGAATTGGAAGGAATGAAAACTTACTTCTTAACAGATGATTCTCTACGCTCCCTTTTGGCATGAACTCGTAGACCAAAAGTTGGTTCTCACCCTCCAACTTGCCACAGCGCTATAATTTGCAGAAAGGACCATTACTTTAGGTCGTGCTAAAACTTTCTCCGAGTAGTACCTGAATAATAATCGTGTATTCTAAACCAAAGTTTTATCAATCCCTTCTACAACTCTTACAAAAATAAAATCTTACAACAAGCCCCACAAGAAGAATAATGTTAATAGATTAAGCTGGTTAAACAAATCATTAAAATTAATAAAGCTTCCTTCAATTATAATGAAAACCCACCGACATTCACCAAAGAAATTCACAAAGCAATGCAACAGATAAATTTTTATTTTTTTGTTTAAATCATACAACAAAAGAATATTAAAAACCGATGTCTTCTTTTGCGAAATCGCCAAAAGAATATTAAAAACCAATGGAAAAATTAACCCAAAAGGAGAAAGTTTCAGACCTCTAGTCTCGAAAATTTCTCAGATTTCATGTAAACCGAAGACGCTGAGGTCAAATCGAAATATAGAGAGTCGCAATGTGGAAGTGGCATTGCCCATCCCCCATGTTTCTTGCTTTCTGAGAAAATGTATTGAAACCAAAAGAAAAGCATTCTTTTCGTGGTTTCTCAGTAACCAAACAAGCATAAAAAAAATCCTAGATTAGAAAAAACTCCATGTTTCTGTGAACCGCGAGAGAAAGTGGATGCGAGCTGAAGACGAGAAAGCGAGAAACATAAATGCGAGGAACCCATGTTTCTATGTTTCAGCGAGAAAGCCTACATTTTGAACCTTTCATTTTTTTTTTTTTATGCTTGTGCATATTTGTGTGAAAGAATGAATTAGAGAATGAATGGGGCAGATGGAAATCAAGGAGACAAGAAAGCGAAAATACGAATCACTTAAATGAGTTAACAGTGATTTAACGGAGGTTCCAAATAATTTAATAGTTTTCGTTAAATCAACAAATTATGTTACATAGCCTAATTATATATATAAATTAGGTGAGCGTAACGTACAAAATATATTTGCTTAATTTTAATTTTTTTTTAAGAATTTTTTTATTAAAAATTAATTTTTAATTAATAACTATATAATGTTTTTGAATAAGTAAATTTCATTTTTAACTTAAATTTGACGGTTAGTTATAATATTCTAAATGAAAAATAAAAGAAGAATATTAATAAAAATAATAGCATAGTTCTATAAATAAATATCTTCTATAATTTTGATTGTAGGATGATTCTAAGATAAAATTCAACATTTTTCTCATCTTACATTGTCTTAGTAGTGAAAATATTAAAATAAGTTATTTGGTCGTTCCTTTTTTTTTTTGTGGAACATTGTGAATCTGAGAATCGATTTCTCGGATACTATTTCTTGCCATTTACCTGTTAGATATTTGTTAAAAAATATATTTATTTACTTGTTAGCATTTTATTTTGTGAATTCATATAGATCCGAGATTATAATTGTTGGATAATTTTTTTTAGCTGCAATCAAATTTTCGCTTGGATTTTTTTTTGTGCCATGTGTAGAGTAATGGATAGATTTTCTTGATCTGTGATACATTATTGTTTTATTCCCCGCACCAAACCTCTACTTTCCCCTTTCTATTTCTTCTCTACCTTTCTTCTCTTCTACATTCTTGTGTATACAAACGTGTTAGTTTGTTTTTTGCAGATCTAAGGTTTTCCATTCAAACAATCGCAAGGCAAAAACATCAAACTCTGAGTCTCAGATACGTGTTCTTTATTTTTTTCCTCTCTAGATGCATATTAAAATCAGAATATGAATTAAGATTAAAATGAAATAAAATGAAAATGAAGATAAAATTTCACAAAGAATTTGATTTTTTTGTAATGCATATTAAAAAAGAAGAATATGAAGTTTTAAGAAATAATATAAAGAATGTTCAAGCTGACAGCCCCATGGTACCCACAGTTCAAGCACTATAGCTACACCATAAGCCTCTGTCTCTATTCTCTCTCTCTCAACTAGTACACAGATTAAAAAAATGCAATGAATACCTTAATCTCAGCAAAATTTAAGTAACTCACAACAGAATAAAACAGAATATAAAATGAGTAAATATAATAAAATTAAAATGAAAGTTCTAAAAAAATATTTGAAGAAATTAGAGAACAGATAAAAAAGATACAGATAAATATCTTTAACTCAGCAAAACTTAGAGGTGGTTTACAAGAATGATTTAATCTTATCTATTATATTTTTAATTTGTATGTTTGTTTTTGTATTTTTGTATTATATCTAATTTTATGCTTATTACTTTTTAATTTGTATGTTCTTGTGTCGAACCCAGCAACAAGATTTGAGTACCTCAAACACAAAGAAAACTGAACCAAAAATACAAGTAATTGCTTGAATTAGAATAATAACAAAAGGTGATTAATATGGATGGGGAATTAATACCTTCCACCAGTGTAATTGCTTGGTTATGAATCTGAACACAGGTGGGCGGGAATGAGTTACTTATGTATAAGATATATTTGAGAATCTGAACACAGGTAAACCAGAGTAATTTAAGCTTTTTTCTTGTATTTCTCTTCTTTTGTTATGCATTCAAGATTTTCCTTGTATTTGAGTGTTTTTTTTTAAATATAAGATAAACATAAACCATATATTTAAGAAATAACAGTAGGTGATTGAGGTAGATAAATACATTTTATCCAGAGTAATTGTTTACTTGTGATTCTGGAATAGGGTGGACGTGAATGACCTGGGAACTGGAAATTTTCAGCACTTTTCTTCTATTTTTCTTCTTCTTTCCCTGTGTATTCTCGAAAAATAATGGGACTCTTATGTAGTTTTATATTTTATTCATTAGTTAGTGTTTTTTTAATGTGTAATTATCAATTTAATGAGTTTAATGGACGTGAATTTAAGAGAGGATGATTAGTAGTCTTTTAATGTTTCTTACACGAGATTAGTGTCAAATAGATGGAATACAATGAATGAGAAAATGCATTAATGAGAGGGAGTTGGATCTGCAGAAATTGGAATAATACGACAAGAATCTAAGATGTTTGTCACCTTAATTCAATATCATTCTATATAAGATCGAGAGAAATAATCAACACGAAATTATCAATCAACTCTTTAATTTATTTTTTTATAAAATAAAAATTGATCTAATAATCACGTACTAATGAACAAAATCACACAAACACAATACCATGAAAATATAATACCAATTAAAATAGTATATATGTATAGCAAAACTCAAAGTCGTAAATCCTAAATTATTTGCTGCAGATTGCATAGATTAAGAAATAAATAATAGAAAATAGAATAATTATTTTAAAGAAATTAGAAAATAGAAGAACATACCAAAAAAAAAGAATGAATATGAAAATAAAATAGAGATTATTATATGTCATCAATTAAAAGAGAATATCAAATTCTAAAAAAAAAAAGAGTTTAAAAAATTAGTATATGTCTCAAATAAAAACATATTTGAAACAATAAAAAATAATAATACAGATCAATACCTTCAACTAAAGCAAATCTAAGTAGCTTCCAATAACACCAAAATCAATAAAATCTGAAGAAAAAATAGAGGGAGTTATGTATAAAAAATAAATCAATTGATTATTCAGTACCAAAAATCGA
This sequence comes from Platycarya strobilacea, assembly GCA_036898215.1. Taxonomy (NCBI): domain Eukaryota; kingdom Viridiplantae; phylum Streptophyta; class Magnoliopsida; order Fagales; family Juglandaceae; genus Platycarya; species Platycarya strobilacea. The sequence continues at coordinate 24,713,030 of CM072550.1, forward strand.
CTGAATAAGAAATCAAGTGATTATTCGCAATTTCACAAAAAATAGATTAAGAAAATAAAATATAAAAAGCTAAATAATAATCTGAAAGAGTTATTTCAAAAAATAATGATAAATTGATTAAGAAATAACAGAATTGATTTTTTTTTGGTCACAAATAATCAACATTGTGAAAAAGAGATTATTCACAAACAGATTATTCACAAAAATAATTTAACATTGTGATTAATATCTGTTTGCAAATAAACAAATTATAATAAACAGATTATAACAATTTATAATTAACAATTAAATTATTTACAAATTATTCAAAGACTAGCAAATTTATCATAAGTAATTGTTAAATGGCATTTACTAAGAAAGAAGAAATAGAAATGACGAAAGTTTATTTGAAGAGATTAGAACATAGAAGATTAATATACCAAAAAAAAAATGAATGAAGATGAAATTAAAATTGAGATTAGTAAATGTCAGACATTAAAATTTCATTTAAAAAATAAGTACTTGTCATAAATTAAAAGAGAACATTAAATTCCATGGGAATTGTTAATTTCTTGTAATGCATATTAAAAACAGTAGATGAAGTAAAAAAAAAAAATTAACAGTGTGAAAAAAAAAACATTATAAGAAATAATAAAACAGATTAATACATTTTAATACCTTCAATGCAGGTAAATTTGATTAGCTTCCAACAGCATCAAGATGACAAAATCATATCAATCTAAAGCAAAAATAGAAAGAATTAGAAAATATAGATTACATCATAATTAGTTAGAAAACAGGAAACAGAAAAAAAAAATTACAACGTAATAAATTTAAGAAGAAGATAAATTCCACAACAAATTAGTCTATTTATTCTAATGCATATTAAAAATAGAAGATGAAGTAAAACAAAATTAACAAAAACTAAAACCAAAAAATCATACCGGAAGAAATAATTTAAAAGATGGATGTGAATGATGGCTTTAAGAATTCTCACTGGTTCTCTTTGATTTTTCTACTTCTTTTCTTATGTTCTCTCGGAAAATAATGGCACCTCTTCTGCCGTTTGGTTTTTTGTTTTTTTAAAATTTGAGTGCTTGTTTAATGAGAATTTGTCAATTTAGTGAAGAAAGTGAACTGGAGAGACATACGGAATGAATTTAATTTGAAAATACTTTGTGTTATGTATCAAACTGTTGAAGAAAATGATAGGACAATTTGTTTTATTGCTTCCATTATTCATTGTGACATCTTCCAATAAACAGAATGAAAACAAAAAACAAATTAGGACGTACTGTGCGTTAACTTTATTCAACAAAATTAATCGGATTAAGATGGATGTCATCATGTTGATTAAATTTGGATTGAAAGGTGAGCCCAACATGGAAAATCACGTAATGTTATTAATGATACTAAATTTTATTAAATGTCAATTTTTTCTAAAATCGGTAATATAAAACTTGATCCATCCGGGAATTTAAAGACGTGAGTTAATGATTAATCAATTGGGTTATAACCGGCAGACGTAATTTAAGATTAATTCTAAAAAGCATGAATTGATAGAATAAACGGAATAAATAATTGCATTACATCATATGGAAACTTGAATTTTTAACGGACGTTAAATAGAAGATGAATTATAAATAATAAAATTTTAACAGCAGTTAAACCAACACTTTTCTATTAGATAGCCACATTATATATATATACTAGGTGAATTCAACAATTCAACGTGCAAAGCACGTTATCTTAATTTGATTATTTAATTTATATTGGATTAATTTTTTATTAATAACGACGTATTGATGATTTTGGTTTAAGTAAGAATAATTTTTGACGTAAAATTGAGAAACACTCATATATTATAAAAGTAGAGTATTAATAAAAACAATAATATAGTGAGATAAATAAACATAGTTTTATGAAATATGATTGAGCTAATATTTATTCTAGGATGATTTATTTAGGATGACGATCCAACATTTTCCTCATCTTGCATATCCTCAATAGCGAGAACATTAAATTGCCTATATTTCTGCTCCTTTATTTTCTCTGGATCTCCATAAACTTGATTCTTCCACTTTTTTTCTTTGTAATTTGTCCACAATATTTTTGATGTATGGTCGATGTTCCTACAAAAAAAAAAAATAATGTATTTAAATAATTTTAAAAGACCCAATATTTTTTATTAACTCATTATTACGAAACTAAAATTATAAATTTAAATTTTAGAAATTACCACTCCAACATGTTTCATCAACTCAAGTGCTGAACAACCAAATGCCTTTTCTGTCACTTCACCAAACAAAGAAGCAGCTAGCTTTCCAGTAGTATCGTCTAGTTCAACATATGCCCGTGCATTATAAATTGGATGATAATATTATTTATAATTAAAATAGTATTAAATTAATCATCAATTAGAAATTAACATTGGAAGATATATATCGTGGTTTCCAGACTCCTTGATTTTTGCAATATATGCAAACCAAAGTTCCATTATATTTATATCCATTTCCTTTATTATAGCCAATACATGACATGTAATAAAATACTTGAGTCAAGTCAATAACATTTATGTTCGCCTCTATCCAAAATTTTGCTTTATACAATAAATGAAATATAATAGTTATGTGGCACTATTGTAAAACCAATTTGAAGAATTATAAAATATGAATAAAATTAAATTTACCGCCATTGATTGCAAACACTTCATCAATTGTGCAATATCGCAATTCTTGACAATTTCTCGAATACCAACAGATGATAACGGAGTAGATGGGTATGTCAAACATCTTGCAATGATATTCTTAATTATCAAATCATTATTCTCCGTCCTTAAAATACAAAAAAGAAGAAGAATATAAGGAAATGAAATATATATTTTAAATATATAAATAACATAATTAACTGTAATATAAATGCAGTAATATGTATTTGATAAATTCTCAAAATTAGCATTGCTTCATTGTAGCTGCCTGTGGAATAAGAGGATTGATTGTAAAAGTGCTTGACGGACGTGACGATAAAGATAATCCTTAGTTAAAATTGAAAACATTATTAATGCAAGTATAATAGAAAATGGGAAAATATGTAAGCAGCTTAATTATTAAAAATACCATTATATGATCGAACAGAAATTTTTGTTCCAAGTATTATTGGTTTATCTTCAGTCATTTCTGATATTTTCTGACATTCGTCTTGGACAAATCGACCCCACATAGTCAAACGTATAGGGTTCAAGTTACAAAATTGGAATAAGTAAAATAATTAATAGAATTTTCGTAAATTAATATTGGAATTGTATTTTTAAAAAATGAGAACTTATAAGATAATCGTACATTTCATCAATAACATATATTTCTTGGATTGTTGTTGGTTCGAATGCTGACGTTACCTCTTTAATTGGCTTAAATTTGATTGCAACAGCTAAAATATCTAATTATTGAAATATGAATTGTTAATTTTTTTATGATTATTTAATTAAAAAAATAAAAGTAAATTACCTATTTCTGCAATCGACTCTTTATAAACCTCTAACTCCTTGAACGGGACGGTCTTATATTTTGGTGCATCTATTTTCTCTTCATTTGGAGCAACATCTTCTATTATGGTTCTTGAATTGAGAGTCCACTGATATTGATATTCTCCACTCCTGTATTTTAGATCCACTGGTTTGACATATGCATTGCTGATATAATAGGAGTGTAAAATATTTAAAGTGTCATCTCGGCTGTCAATATCAGATCCAAAAATTGCTGCCTGCACTCAATTCCCCTAGAAAATATAAATAATCGTGATTAATAGCGTATTATATAAAAATATGAGGAGAAAATTTTTATTATATAACATGATAGGATTTAAGAACAAAGAATTTGTAAGAATAAAAAAATTTGTTAACATAATGTATGGTAAAAAATATTATACCTCTTGATTAATTAGTGTCAAATTTTGGTATTTGATTGTTGTGCTTTGGCTTATTCGCTTGGGTGACTTCTCTGCAACGATCATTTTAATTTTCCAGTTAATTGTATTTGGAGTGATATCCTTTATTGATGTATAGACCGTTCGCATTTTATTCATTTTTGAAATACAAGAATATAGGATGCATAAGTATAACAAATATCAATTTACATGTATGAATCTTAAAAATAATTGAAATAGACATTTTATTAAATGACAGAATATTAGACATATAGAGATTTATATTATAATACAAAATAAATGAAAGCTATATAATTGAATCCAGTTACTTGTATAACGTTAATTCAAATATGATAAAGTTAGTAATTCTGTGAATACAATATTTTTTGTGTAGTTCTTCTCACGCCGTTCAGTGGACACTAGTCGTATTAGAATCCTTACTGCAGATGCTTTCTTTGCTCTTAATAAAGCGACATATAATTGACCATGTGAAAAAACTGTTTAAGGTAAATAAATTCCAACAAAGTCTAATGTTTGTCTCTGTGATTTATTTATAGTCATTGCGAAACTTAATCTTATAGGAAATTGAGTTCGTTTGAATGGGAAACCACTATTTTCATCAACATTTGGTAAGAATGGTATCCTTGGAATGAAAGCTCTTTTTTCGAGATGGTGCCAACTGCTATTTCTGCATCTATGACATTTCGATCAAAGGCCCGACAAATTAAACGAGTTCCGTTGCATAGCCCTTCTGAAGGATTAATGTTTCTAAGCAGCATGATGGGACAGTTTTTCTTCAGCAACAGTTCATGAGGTGGGAGTCTATTTGGGGTTAGAGTATTTAAGAAATCATCCATAACTTATTGTTCAGATGCATCTATTGTCTCATCAAAATTGTAATATCGTTGAACCTCACCTGGGAACCTATGAATTAACATTGAATTTATTTCATCAACATAACTGTTCTTTGGTGTTAATATCGCCCGATTCATCATAGTCACAATATTTATTGAATATTGATGAATATTGTAGAAAACATCTTCTATTAAATGATCTAAAGATGTGATGTCTTCATCATAGGGAACAAGCATGCCATCCGGAATTTTTATAGTTTCATCAATTGTGTTTGGCGGCATTCCATTGCCTAATTGTAACCCATAATCTGAAAAAAATGGATCCAATCTTGCTCGCATATTTTCAGTTAATCGAAACTTGGTCAATGTAGGCCACAAATAAGAATAAACCAAACTTGCATTAACTTGTTCTTGTCTTGTTCCTTTACGAACTACTGGTAGAACTTGTCTAAAATTTCCGCCAAAAACAACAATCTTTCCCCCAAATGCTACATCTGAATCATTTATGTTTCTTAGTATTTTATCTAATGCTTCTATGTGTTGTTTTCTTGTCATTGGAGTCTCGTCCCATATTATTAATTTTGCTGCACGTAATAGGTTTGCCAAGACACTTTGTTTGCTTATATAATATGTGCTTCTTTCGTCAGTATCAAGTGGAAGCTTAAAACGTGAGTGTATTGTTCGTCCTCCCGGAAGAATAGATGCAGCAACACCTGATAAAGCAGTTGCAAGTGCTATTAATTTTCTTGATCGTACTATTGCAAGAAGTGCCTTGTACAAGAATGTTTTCCCTGTCCCACCTAGGCCATCGATAAAGAATCTAGCACTTTCGTTTGCAAAAACTTTTTCTAGCACTGCATTATAGACATGTTGTTGTTCAGTATTAAGGGACCCTAATGAAGCAATATCTTCTTATGGAATTTCAACAACCAATTCATCATCGATATCTCTAGATTGAAATTTTTCATCAAAGCATATGTCTTCATCAAGAAGATGGTAGGAATTAATGTCTCTTCCCATTGATTCTATTGTAAAAGAGATTGAGCACAATAATTTTGTTCTTACATTTGATATACAATCTTCTGTTGAATTGAAATCAACTGACATATCTTGCTCAAAACGTTCATAAAGCTCTCTCGGATTGGTTGGATTACAATAAACTAATATTGTTGCAAATAAGCATCTCAAACTAGATGGCATTTGATATAGAGATGCTTCATGCATACAATCTTCTAAGCTACTGTCTCTCTGAAGCAAACCATACATTGTTGCTGTCTCACGAAATGTTGTTGCCACAACACCATCAACTATCTTAAAATCTTCAAACGACAAAGGTCCTCTTATATGGTTTAGCAATATCCGAAGATAATACCTCTCACCTTCAAATGGATTTGCTGTAACAATATGACCTATAAGGTTTTCTTTTTTCTGGGGGTCCACTCTTTGTATTGTTGGCTCTAAACATAATATTCTGAAAATTCTTTATATAATAATGTTCTTGCATTCTCATCTACTCGATTTAATGCAAAAAATTCTGTTAACATCGATTTTGTAGAACAATCTGAATTGGCAACATTGATTAGATCTTCATTTACTCGAAACGTCACTGGGTGTTGATCCTCCAGATGTAAATGTAAACTGTAAACTGCTGGGTACATTTCATTGATGATGAAGCCATATATTCTCCACATAGTTTCAGGTGGAGCAATTTATCGGGCTGATTGGAATTGTTGGATTTCATCAATTACTTGATTGCTTTGTTCAGAAATCAAGTTGAAAGCAACACGATCATGTCCTTTATAAATGTACTTATATAGATATTTCACTGCTTTTATTGTAGAGCAAATCTCGACATTAATATGACAATCAAATATTGCAAGCAGATATGGATTATATGGAACAATCCAACGATTATCTAGATCTTTGCCTCTGACTTTGATAATTATTCCATTGTTTGAACACTTATATGTTGGGAAGCAATCATTTCCAACGATTGTAGAAGTTGCATAATTCTTTGGACAATTACTTTTGCAACAACCATTTTTTTTTCATGTAAACATTGGATGGATTCAGCACTCCACATGGTCCATGCATCATATGCTTGAGAACAGTGTTATGCAAGTGGAAATTTATATTTTTATCAGGTATCTCTACTGATACGATCTCATCAAAAGATTCAGGCGCATAGACTTTCCAATCCTTCTGTAAGATGATTAAAAAATGCGCATGTGGTAGACCTCTTTTTTGGTGCTCAATAACATAGACATATGCTGATACTTTACCAAATATTTGCCTCTTGAATAATTGATCCTTTAGTTCTTCTAATTTTGCACGAAAGACTTGAGCAACCAAATCAGGTCGATTATGGGTCTCCTCATGCAGATTGAGTTCCTTTGTAATTTCTTGCCAGTTTGGATTGCACGTTGATTACGCCCAAAGAATAACGCGGTCGTTTGCAGTATAGCTTTGGGGTGTCGATTCCACAGGGAGATGGATTGAGAAATTGAAGAACAGTAACGAAATTAACAAAAAGATTTAGATGAGTGCGAAAAGTAAAGCATCGGGAATCTTTTGTATATAATTGGTATTTTAATTATTTTCGATTCATTAATAACTCAATTGAAAATTCTATGTCCAAATTTTCAATCGGAAAATAAAACATTAATAACCAGATTTAAATCAAATGTAATCTTTTGAAAAATCATTCGTCACAATATAAGAACAGGAATTTTTATCGATATTAAAGAAATTCAACGTCGACAATATACTCGTAGAGCAATATTGCAGCAAAGAATTAAATTAAAATAGATAACCAATTGAACCAAACATAATCAAAGGATTATTGAATTTAATAGAAAAAGCATGTCTGAATCTATAAATGAAATAAATTCTAAGATTATTTGGTGACGAAAACATTTATAATAAATTTCGAATGACTAAATAAAATAGTTTAATATTTGAAGAACACATATATGAATCAAAAACAATTACAAATGCCATCATATATACAAATTCATCCCTAGCTCTACTAGAAAATTAGTTACACATATTGAAAATATGCAACAAAAATTCTCTAAGGGATAATATGGAAGAGCCAACAATTATTTTCTTCTCTCTTCTTTGGTTTTTCTTTTCTTTTCTCAAGCTCTCAAAAACAATGTATCTTCCAAGGCATCCAAGCACACTAAGCATGGTCTTAGAACACACACCCCTCCCTTCTATTTATAAGCATCCTTCATGCAAGTTGTCATGAAAAAATCATCACAATTTCAACTTGTTTTGCCATGTGCCATTCTTGAATCCAAGTGATTTGTGAGTTGTCATTTTGATCATTTGTTTTCCCACTATGCATGAGCTGGATTTTGCTTGTAGGTTGAGTGTTTCAATTTTGCTTCTCTATCTATTAGTTGTCTTGTATGACTTAATATCTTGTGGTCAAATAATTTGTCTTAAAGAAACTTGAGTGCACTTCATCTTGTATTTGGATTTGATGCAAGTGGCTGAAAAATATCCAGGAACGTCAAGTGCAGGTGCGTCCACTTGATGGTCGATTTTGTCTTAGATTGAGTGGATATATCTTCAAACATAAAACATAAAAGTTATATATATTTCTCTTGCGGTTCTAGATCATCTTGAATCAGCTCAATCGGAGATTGGATGAGAGAGTTATGCCCATATTACGAAAAGATGTCAGAACTGTCTAAAATTCCGCAATTATCTTCATTTGCTCCTAATGCCTCTATTTGTGTCCTAAATCAAAATATAAGAATAATGATTATATTTAGGCATCAAATAAGAATAAAGTATTAAACATTAAGAGAGGAAAATATGGCATTTTATATTCTAATCAATATATTAAATCATGCTTATATCTATCTCAAGATAAATGACCATTAATTTTAATAACATGAGTTATATCCATTGTTTTCTCATTTCTTTTAGTATTTAAATAGAGTATTTAGAGTGCATTTTTGTGCACTCATCACACCCCCCAACTTACTCATTGCTAGTCCCTAGCAATTTTCATGCAAAATGATGAGAAAGACAAAAAAAAATCACACATAGGAGCCATCAAGACACATTTTTCAAATTTACATATCAAAAAAATCTTAGAAATTCAATAACCCTTTCACAAGTAATTCAAATATAGCAATCCACAGAGTGTGTATGTGTTCCAAACTATTTTTATCAAATCAGAGGTTTCGACACATGCAACATTAGAATATCTTAAGCAAAAAGGTTCAACTCCATAACTCACGGGTATAGAAGTGTTTCATGTATGGGTTCTCTCTATGGAGTTGACAAAAGTGTATATTTACTCTCATGGAAATTTAGCCAATTATATATAAGTAACAAGTAAACATTGATCTTATGATAGGAATACTAACAAATGAGATTTCCACCATTCTTTCCACAAGCATACTTAGGATCGGAAAAATCAACACAAAGGGTTGCAATGTGGTTTAGGGTTGGGGTTCATAAGAAGAAAAGGTGAAGAGGTTTCAAAAACTTCCAAGTATACACAAAAGGGAATCTGTTAAATTTTTTAGTAGACTATACTTTCCTTTTGATGTACTTTTCAATTTTTTAGATTTTTGACTAAGTACACTTTTCCATCTTCTTTTGCCACTGGTGTCTTCGCAATTTGATGAACTCTTTCATGAATAATTTGATGGACACATCTAGCACCATGCCATTTTTGTCATGGTTTTTTTTTTATGATAATTTCACACCTAGTACACACTTGGAAGTAAAATGGTAGGAAAATATAGTGTATAAGCTATACTCCAATGTGGAGAGGTATGGATGATGTAGATATGAAAAGAAAAGGTCATATGTGTATATTGGCTCAAAATTGGCTGCTAAGGATCTATGATGAAAAGGCTCAGCTTGAAAGGCTCAAACGTTAATCTTAAGTTGACTTTCGTCATATCCCAAGTATATCCACCATCTTACCACAAACCATGTAATGATATTCTCAAAAGAAGTGTCAAATTCAACAGATCAATGGATACTTATCACAATTTCTGTATTTGTAAGCTCTCAATTCTCACAAAATTCACATGAATACTTGAGCAAAATAATTCTTTAGTTACATGTGTCAAATCACCATATTACCACAAAGTTTGGAGAAGTGCATAAATGGCTCTGTGGATGTTTTAGCAAAATGATTTAAAATGGGTTTGTTGAATTCACCAAGATGGTTATGAATGAGCATGAGTATCATGTGTGAAAAGATGCCTGTGTGAAAAAATTTGGCAATTTTTTATATATTGATTGAAATATGCCACAGAGTTTAAATAACAGATTTGTATTCCCACCCCCCAACTTAAATGAAACATTGTCCTCAATGTTTAAGAATCAGAATTGAATAACTAAACAGGGTAGAATACACCTGATGTGGGATGTGGGTGGCTTGCTTGGCATCAAAGATGGTATTTGTCAAAATAAAATTAACCTGTAACAAAATAAAGTAAACAATAAACAAAAATAAAATGAACGAAAATAAAATAAAAGAAAAACATACCTGGAGATGGTCAAGATTGATATACTGGGTCCATAAATGGAATGTCTTCCACTTCTGGAATTTGTCTATCAATTAAGATTTTGAGGTGTTGACCATTTACTTTGAAGATACATCCATCTTTTGGATTTTCTATTTCTACCGCCCCATTTGTGAAAACATTTTTTACTATAAAAGGGCCGGTCCATCTAGATCGAAGTTTTCCTGGATGCTTATGGAGTCTTGAATCATATAAAAATACTCGATCATTAGGCTTAAATGTTCTTCTCAAAATATTTTTATCATGAAATACTTTCATTTTAGCCTTACAGATCTTGGAGTTTTCATAAGCATCATTTCTCAATTCTTCTAATTCCGTCAATTGGAATTTTCTAAATTTTCCTGCTTTTTCCAAGTCAAAATTGAAATGTTTAATGGCCCAATATGCTCGATGCTCGAGCTCCACGGGCAAATGACAAGGTTTTCCAAAAACAAGTCTATAAGGTGACATGCCTAAGGGAGTTTTGAAAGCTGTACGGTAAGCCCAAAGCGCATCGATTAATCTCAAAGACCAATCTTTCCGATCCGGGTTGACCGTTTTTTCTAAAATTTGTTTAATTTCCCTATTAGCAAGTTCAACCTGTCCACTTGTCTGAGGGTGATATGCAGTAGAAAGCTTATGTATCACCCCATATCTTTTCATTAAAGCTTCAAAAGAACGGTTGCAAAAATGCGTACCTCGGTCACTAATGATAGCACGTGGGGTACCAAATCGAGATAATACATTTTCTTTGAGAAACTTAATTACCGTCCTGTTATCATTGGTCCTGCAAGGTGCTGCCTCTACCCATTTTGACACATAATCTACTGCCACAATAATATATAAATATCCAAAAGAAGGAGGAAATGGTCCCATAAAATCAATGCCCCAACAGTCAAAAATTTCAATTACCAAAATTGGGTTTAAGGGCATCATATTACGACGGGTCATAGCTCCTAACTTTTGACATCTTTCGCATGAGCGACAATAGATATTTGTATCTTTAAATAAGGTGGGCCAATAAAATCCACACTGCAGGATTTTTGCAGCGGTTTTCTTCATTGAAAAGTGGCCACCACAAGCTTGGGAATGACAAAATTCCAAAACGCTTGCAATCTCTTCATTAGGGATGCAACGCCTTAAAATTTGATCAGGGCAGTATTTGAAAAGGTAAGGGTCATCCCAGTAGAATTTTCATACCTCAATCAGGAATTTCCTTTTGTCTTGGGTGCTAAAATCCTTTAGTATTTCACCTGCAGCTAAATAGTTCACAATATGAGCAAACCATGGTAGAGAAGTAATAGAAAGTAAATGCTCATCGGGAAAATCATCTTTGATTTGTATGTGGTCAGAAGTGTCCTCGAATGTGAGTCTAGAAAGATGGTCTGCCACTACGTTCTCCACTCCTTTCTTGTCTTTGATGGTGATGTCAAATTCCTGTAAAAGCAAAATCCATCGTATTAATCGTACCTTAGCATCCTTCTTTGTAAAAAGGTACTTAAGGGCTGCATGATCTGTAAAGATAATGATAGAAGAACCAATCAAATAAGCGCGGAATTTATCCAAAGCAAATACTACAGCTAACAACTCTTTTTCAGTGGTGGAGTAATTCATTTGTGCATTATTTAGAGTTTGACTAGCATAGTAAATGACAAAAGGTTTCCCTTCTCTTCGTTGTCCAAGAACAGCACCTACAGCAAAATCACTAGCATCACACATAATTTCAAAAGGTAAATTCCAATTAGGTGGTTGCATTATGGGTGCTGAAGTAAGCTTGCCAATTAATGTTTTGAAAGCCTCTTGACAGGCTTGTGTCCATTCAAATGGGGTATCCTTAGTTAGGAGGTTACATAGTGGTCTAGATATGGCAGAAAAATTCTGTATGAATCTCCTATAAAAACCTGCATGACCAAGAAATGATCTTATATCCTTGATTGTTCTAGGTGTAGGCAATTTAGAGATTAATTCAACTTTTGATTGATCAACCTCCATTCCTTTGGAAGAAATAATATGCCCTAAAACAATACCTGAAGGTACCATAAAGTGACATTTTTCCCAATTTAAAACCAATTCTTTTTCTTCACAACGAGTCAGTACTCTTTCTAAACTCATTAAACATGCATCAAAAGAAGATCCAAAAACAGTCAAGTCATCCATAAAAACTTCCATGCACTTTTCAACCATATCACTAAAAATACTCATCATGCAACGTTGAAAAGTAGCTGGAGCATTACACAGTCCAAATGGCATTCTGCGGAAAGCATAAGTACCGAAAGGACAAGTAAAAGTAGTTTTATCCTGATCTTCTAATGCAATTTCAATTTGATAATAACCAGAATAACCATCCAGAAAGCAATAAAAAGGATGACCAGCCACCCGCTCAAGAATTTGACAATAAAAGAAAGCGGAAAATGGTCTTTTCGTGTGGCGGCATTTAATTTTCTGTAATCAATGCACATCCGCCAACCAGTCACCAGTTTTGTAGGGACTAACTCTCCAAGGTCATTTTTTATCACAGTTATTCCTGACTTTTTAGGAACAACCTGCGTAGGACTTACCCATTTACTATCAGCAATAGGATATATCATTCCTGCATCTAATAGTTTCAATACTTCATTTTTCACAACTTCTTTCATTGTGGGATTAAATCTACGCTGGGGGTCTCTTCGAGGATTAGTTCCTTCCTCTAAATTTATTTTATGAGTACAGATTAGGGGACTAATGCCTTTTATATCAGCAATACTCCATCCTAGGGTTGATTTATATTTGCATAAAATCTGAATTAATTTCTCACCTTGGGACTCAGATAATTCAGATGAAATAATAACAGGAAAAGTATCACCTGGACCAAGGAAAACATGCTTTAAACCCTTAGGTAGGGATTTTAATTCAACTTTAGGGGCTTCCCTACTTGAAGGAATCTGTTTTTCTCTTTTTTCAGGCAACTTCTCAAACTTTGGTTGCCATGCCTGTGTGCTATAATCATTAGTTCTGTCAAAAATAGCACAAATGTCAAATACATCAGATGAATCACTTATAGGATTAAATTCAGAATTAACAATAAAGTATTCAAGGGGATCTGAGTCATGAGTTGTAAGAACATCCCTTTCTATAAGTGAGTCAATCATGTATGTCTGATGACACTCGACATCCTCTTCTGGCTGTTTTTAAATATGAAAAATATTTATCTCAAGAGTCATATTGCCAAAAGAGAGTTTCATCAATCCATTTCTGCAATTGATAAGAGCATTAGAAGTAGCAAGAAAAGGTCTACCTAAAATTAATGGAATTTTAGAGGTGGTTTCTACAGCAGAACTAGTGTCTAGAATTAAGAAATCAACAGGATAGTAAAATTTGTCAACTTGAATTAAAACATCCTCTACCACACCCCGTGGTGCTCTGACTGAACGATCAGCCAATTGCAATACCACAGAAGTTGGTTTGATTTCTCCCAATCCTAATTGCAAATAAATAGAATATGGCATCAAATTTACACTAGCCCCTAAATCTAGCAAGGCCTGTCCAAGCTCATGATTGCCAATGTTGCATGTGATGGTTGGACATCCAGGATCCTTGTACTTAGGGGGAATCCGCTGTTCAATTAGAGCACTAACTTGCTCTGTCAAGAATGCAGTCTTCTTCACATAATGCTTCCTCTTAACTGTACAAAAATCTTTGAGAATTTTTGCGTAAGTAGGAACTTGTTTAATTACATGCAAAAGAGGAAGATTAATTTTTACCTGTCTAAGATTTTCCAAAATATCATTGTTATGATCTAGAGTTTGTTTGCTTGACTTTAATGCTTGAGGAAAAGGTACCTTACCAGGATTTTTTGTTACCGCAGGTTCCTCAGGTTTTGTTACCTCAAGTTCTTTGGGAAGCTCAGGACTGCTGCTATCTTGATCTTTCTCTACATCATTTTTTTTTGTCTATTATTGGATCACGTAGAGACTTACCACTTCGTGTCACAATGGCGTTTACGTCCTTCAGATCTCCTTGTGCCATATGTTGACCATGAGGTACAGATTGAGTTTGGGAAGGAAACTTACCTTTCTCATTCATAGTCAATGAACTCATTATTTTAGACACCTGGCTCTTGATTTCCTTATTTTCTTCGACAACCTGCATAATCAAAGATTCAAATTTTTGATTAGTCTTACCCTGTATTTCAATAAAAGTATGCAAAGTATCTTCTAAAGAATTTCTAGAAGATTGAGGTGCATGGGATGGTGCAGGATATGATCTAGAGAGTTGTGCAGGCTGCTGGTTTTCAGACTTCCAGCTGAAGTTGGGATGATTACACCATCCTGAGTTGTAGGTTTTAGAGTAAGGTGTGAAGGGCTTTTTGTACATACCTAGAGCATTACTTTGTTCCTCATACATACCATTCATGTTAGTATGTGTAGGACACTCTTGGAAATGATGATCTATCCCACCACAGACAACACATGGCCCAAAAGATTCTGCATGATTAGCCGTGTGTGTTGGTTTTGAGTTTTTATTTTTCAATAACTCTAATTCTCTGGTGAGCATTTCAACCTTAGCCTTAAGGTTATCCTCCTCCCTTAGATGGTAAATACCACCACTCAAGTTTCCTGTAGGTCGTGACCTGTTTGTGCTATCAGTAGCACTAGGTCCAGTCCAAGTATGAGCTTTTTCAGCAAGCTCATTGAGGTACTCTATGGCCTCATCGGGATTTTTCTGTAAAAATTCTCCATTGCACATCATTTCCATGAATTGACGTTCCTTGGGCGTAAGGCCTTCATAGAAATAACTCACTAAGTGCCAATTCTCATATCCATGGTGGGGACACATACTCAGTAATTCTTTAAATCTTTCCCAAGACTGGTACAAAGTCTCACTATCCTTTTGTGCAAAGGTAGAGATTTGTCTTTTTAAAGCATTAGTCTTATGTTGGGGAAAGTATTTATTGAAAAACACTTGAGTCATCTCACTCCATGTTCCAATAGACCGTGGTCTTAGTGAGTACAACCAACTCTTAGCTTTATCTTTCAAAGAAAAATGAAAGAACTTTAGCCTTACCGTTTCGTCAGTGGTATTTTGACTGTGAAATGTTGCAACTACTTCCTCAAATTCCCTAATATGAACATAGGGGTTTTCATTTTCTAGACCATGAAAAGTTGGAAGTAATTGTATTATTCCCGTTTTAAAATCTACATGACGAACATTAGGTGAGAACATAATACATGATGGTGTGGCTGTTCGTGCGGGATGAAGATAATCTTGGAGGGTTCTAATAGGTTGGTCCACGTGTTCACTCATCGCGTCAGAATTGGAAGAATTATCAAACAAGCGATTAGAAAAATTAGATTCTGAATCTGATTCTAGCACGGGTCTACTAGCAAACCGTCCAAAAGCGTCTCTGTACCTGCGCATGCAAAGTAAAGAAAAGTGTAATACTGAAAAAAAAATAATTACGAAAAGAAAACTAAAATAAAATAAAGATGCAGAAAGCTAAAAAGAAAATGAACGAAGCTACCGCTCTCTTTTTTTTTTTTTTTTTTTTACAAACTACTAAAAAAAACTACAAATTCTTTTACCGTCTCCCCGACAACGGCGCCAAAATTTGATTACGCCCAAAGAATAACGCGGTCGTTTGCAGTATAGTTTTGGGGTGTCGATTCCACAGGGAGATGGATTGAGAAATTGAAGAACAGTAACGAAATTAACAAAAAGATTTAGATGAGTGCGAAAAGTAAAGCATCGGGAATCCTTTGTATATAATTGGTATTTTAATTATTTTCGATTCATTAATAACTCAATTGAAAATTCTATGTCCAAATTTTCAATCGGAAAATAAAACATTAATAACCAGATTTAAATCAAATGTAATCTTTTGAAAAATCATTCGTCACAATATAAGAACAGGAATTTTTATCGATATTAAAGAAATTCAACGTCGACAATATACTCGTAGAGCAATATTGCAGCAAAGAATTAAATTAAAATAGATAACCAATTGAACCAAACATAATCAAAGGATTATTGAATTTAATAGAAAAGGTATGACTGAATCTATAAATGAAATAAATTCTAAGATTATTTGGTGACGAAAACATTTATAATAAATTTCGAATGACTAAATAAAAGAGTTTAATATTTGAAGAACACATATATGAATCAAAAACAATTACAAATGCCATCATATATACAAATTCATCCATAGCTCTACTAGAAAATTAGTTACACATATTGAAAATATGCAACAAAAATTCTCTAAGGAATAATATGGAAGAGCCAACCATTATTTTCTTCTCTCTTCTTTGGTTTTTCTTTTCTTTTCTCAAGCTCTCAAAAACAATGTATCTTCCAAGGCATCCAAGCACACTAAGCATGGTCTTAGAACACACACCCCTCCCTTCTATTTATAAGCATCCTTCATGCAAGTTGTCATGAAAAAATCATCACAATTTCAACTTGTTTTGCCATGTACCATTATTGAATCCAAGTGATTTGTGAGTTGTCATTTTGATCATTTGTTTTCCCACTATGCATGAGCTGGATTTTGTTTGTAGGTTGAGTGTTTCAATTTTGCTTCTCTATCTATTAGTTGTCTTGTATGACTTAATATCTTGTGGTCAAATAATTTGTCTTGAAGAAACTTGAGTGCACTTCATCTTGTATTTGGATTTGATGCAAGTGGCTGAAAAATATCCAGGAACGTCAAGTGCAGGTGCGTCCACTTGATGGTCGATTTTGTCTTAGATTTAGTGGATATATCTTCAAACATAAAACATAAAAGTTATAGATATTTCTCTTGCGGTTCTAGATCATCTTGAATCAGCTCAATCGGAAATTGGATGAGAGAGTTATGCCCATATTACGAAAAGATGTCAGAACTGTCTAAAATTCCGCAATTATCTTCATTTGCTCCTAATGCCTCTATTTGTGTCCTAAATCAAAATATAAGAATAATGATTATATTTAGGCATCAAATAAGAATAAAGTATTAAACATTAAGAGAGGAAAATATGGCATTTTATATTCTAATCAATATATTAAATCATGCTTATATCTATCTCAAGATAAATGACCATTAATTTTAATAACATGAGTTATATCTATTGTTTTCTCATTTCTTTTAGTATTTAAATAGAGTATTTAGAATGCATTTTTGTGCACTCATCACACGTCATTGTTAAAAAGATGTCTGGTTTGCCATAATGCTGAACTAAAGCCATTGCTTCCATATATCTTTTTCTCATATCTCTTGGACCTCCAATAAATGATGCCGGCAGTATAACCCGTTTTCCAACATTAGAAGCGTTTGTTTCCCCAAGTGTAATCGTATCAACAATAAATGATGCCTCGAATATGTTGTTGCTGGTTTCTAAAATAATATAATCTTGACGTCTCGATCTTAACATACATATCTACTACAAATTGTTGCAATAGTCGACCAGAAAGTAGTAGAATTGATCTGACATTTTCTCTTATTTGCAATTTGTAGCAATAATATTCACGGCATGAAACAATTGGATCCTTCCTTTTTCTGTTTAATGCTACAAAAGTTGAAT
The DNA here is from genome assembly GCA_036898215.1 of Platycarya strobilacea. Taxonomy (NCBI): domain Eukaryota; kingdom Viridiplantae; phylum Streptophyta; class Magnoliopsida; order Fagales; family Juglandaceae; genus Platycarya; species Platycarya strobilacea. Next base: position 24,730,865 of record CM072550.1, read on the forward strand.
GTGAATAAAATGTTACTAAATTGGATGTAATTAGTAAATCAATTTTTGAATATTAATACTGCGATCTAACCTCGCTGTTCTCTTGCAAGTAATTCTTCTGCAGTTGTTGATTGATGAGGATTTATTGATCGAGTTGTTTCGTTACATGTATATCTGCTCCCTCTATTAACCCTTTAAATTCCTTGATGCCAACCGATATCACCAAAAGGAAATAAGAACGGATATTGCAATGGATCATAGCACCCAAAATAGTACTGAACTATATGACTTCCACCAGAATGGTTAAAGACATAAATGTCACGTCCTTTCAATTGATCTTCATTATCATTTTCTACCCATATTGCTGCAACTTGTGTGGATGTCGGTCTATTGAATACACGTTGATCTAGGCCAGCATTTGATCTTATATGAATGATTTGATTTTCCAAATCTGGCAAATCACCAAGAGAACGAAAAAACACAGAATACAGATTGATGCGAAGAATGTCGATGAGTTGAGTTACAATTGATGGATCCATTCTGTTTGAATCATAAAGGCAATTTTCTATTTCATGCTCTGTATCATAGAAATACAACTGCAGATAAGAAGGACGGCCATTTGAAGGAAGCAAGTCATTGATATAGTGATAGATTTGTCCTTGAGTCCTGAATGTATAAATTCCCCAATTTCTCCTGCAGAGATCTTTATCGAATTTCACTCCAAATGATGTAAAAGTGAACTTGTTATTATAAGTTCGAATCATTCATGTTGGAGGTAAACAACTTATAAAGCTGATCAGGAACATCATTTGTGACTAAAGAAATTGTGCCATTCGCACAACAAAAGCCAGTTGTTTCATGGTGGAATCGCTTTGCTTTACAATATGTGCAGCATGGAACTAATGGTAAACAATATGCTTCAAATGGCACTACTTTCAACAACTGTCTAAATCCAGTAGAGCGATGATGCAGCTGGCCTATTTTGTTAAAAATTGAAAATAAGGCAACAATCACAAACTTGTCATTTTGTTTGAATTATCTAACTAAGGAATTATTGCTACAATAGTAATATTTGTTTGTTTCTTACCCCTACAAGGTGTCGTTATATTTGTTTCATAGCTTGACTGCTTTCGAACAACACATATTTCAAGAGAGGAGGCTTCTTTAATGATATCACTATGAAAATCAGAATTCCGTTGTCTCTTTGATACTCTTTGAATAAGAGTGAAGTCTTGAACGTTGTCTATATGTTGGACATCATTGTTTGGATATTGATGAAGAGATGTATTGAAATCATCATCCCCTAATGATGTGGATTCATTTATATGAATCGAATTTCTTTTGGATGTTTTTTTTTTAGCATATCTTTCTCTCTATTTTCTACGGATCTCTTCCTTTTTTTTCTTCTGATAAATCTCTATATAGGACTCTTTTTGCAGGTTGTTTTCCACAATCTTCAAAAAAAATGTTAAAAACTTAAATTTTATATAAATTTATTTTTAATTTTTTAAAATTAATTAAGGAATCTTACCATTTATCATTCTGTTAAAGAAGGAAATGATTGTTTGAATTGTTGGATAATGTTCTACACAAACAAAATTAAATAAGTAAATAACAACTACTTAATGTGAAATACACACTGTGCATCTTAAATGTTATATATAATTCAATTAATTGAAACGCTGAATTAAATTAGTAATAACATTATAAAATACTACGAAAATGGAATCTAACAAAAGCAAATCTATGAAACTTATTTCCCTATTACAATGAAATACCAACTTAAATTTAAAAGCAGGCACCAAGTAAATAATATAGATATTTATAATATAATATAAAATAAAATAAATGCACTTACAAGTATTTGAATTGAGATTGGTATGTCTTATATATGTTGAGATATTTTGATATAGAGAATAATCCCTATTTAGACAAAAATAATCCAAAATAATAACAAAAATGATTATTAGTAATAGATGGATATTATGTAAATAAAAAATGTTAAAATTCAATATTGCGTTGCTACCTAACAATAAATACAATTACCAACATTGTATATTTAGTAAGAATTAATAAAATATTGATAGGTAGCAACATTTAAATTTATATATAACGTATACACAAAAGATAAATAAACATATACAAATATCACATTCTTTAAATGAGGTTTATCATAAAAAATTTTCACCTCTTAATTTTGGAGTTTATGGTTCATTTCTCTTTGAAATTTATATTTCAATCGTGGAATATATTTTTTTTTTTGTAGAACTTGTTTTGGAGTGAATTGTTTTGGGGCTTCATTTTCCACTTTCCCTGTCAACAGCCATACTCTCAATAATGTTTTTTTTTTTTTTGGCTATTTTGATATGTGAGTAAAACAATTATTTTATATGTATATTTTAGTCTTCATTATTTAACTAAGATTTATTTGTTATTTTTAATACCTTTTATTTTACTTGTTGATTTACTAAGAATGAATAAAAACTCTATTAAAATTCTAAATTTTTTTAAAGAAATATATAATAATATTTATATCATGTATAAATTTTTAGGTAATATAAATCTTAATTATATAAGATGACGTTATATTTCAATCTACGTTCCTGATTAATATATGTAGATTTATCCTTATATGTAGATTTATATTTTATTTATTATAGGTAGATTTTAGACATTGTTTTTTTATTTTAAAAACAAAAATGGGATGTTTTTCCTTATGTGTGCTGGGCTTTTCTATTTGAAATGGGTTTGTGTTTATAAATCGGGTCTCAAAAACCGGTCCGTATGATAAAGCATGAGACCGGGTCATATTTATAAACCCAAAAACCCATTTATACACCCAACGACACTGAAGCCCCTTCTCGATCCTTCTTCAGACTTCCTGCCCTCCACCGAAACCTAAAACCATTTCGAGCCTTTTCTTTTCGCATCTCGATTCTTCTTTCGACTTCACTTCACTTTGAGCCAATATGGGTTGGGATTCGACCTCCCGGGGTTTTTTCAAGCTCATCCATGTCTAAAATCTCGTCTTCTCCCCCACCCCTTGCTCCTGGTCACCCCCAACCTCCATCTCTCTTTCTCTCTCTCTCTCTCTCTCTCTCCCTCTCTCTCTCTCTCTTCAAAAATCTTAGAATCCCTTAACGATCTAGCCTCTCCTAGATTTGGGTGTACTTTTTTTCCTTCCTAATCAAACCTTAGATTCTTGATCATGACCATCATCGCCGACATCATCCTCGATCAGACCCTAAATTCCTGAGCAGACTTCTTCTTTTCATCTCTCTACTTCTCTTCTCATCTAACCTGCCAAAACTCTAACGTCTAATCCCCGCTTGCAGCGTCGCTTCTCGCGGCCTACCGATATTTTACTTGGATTATTTTAATATTTATTACTTTATATTTTTTAGACATTTTAATCTAGGGTTTATTGTTTTACAGGGATGGATTTCATCTCGTCTCTCTCTTGCTCCCGCACTCATCTCTTCTCAGTGCTGATGGAAGAAACCCTACCTTTGTTTCGTTCATTTGGGTATGTGTAAATAGTTTTGCATTTAGGATTTTTGCATTTAATTTCTAAGGGTTTTGTTTACTTTTTGTTTGTCATTCATTTTCTTGATGTTTATGTGTTCAAATATGCTAGCTTGTGTTAATGTTTTTGGCATCTCGTACTTCGAATTTTGATTTTTGCGGGTTTGCTGGACCTCTGTTTCGTGCATTTGGGTATGTGTAAATAGTTTTGCATTTAGAGTTTTTGCATTTAATTTCTAAGGTTTTGTTTACTTTTTGTTTGCCGTTCATTTTATTGATGTTTATGCGTTCAAATATGCAATCTTTTGATGGATTTGTACGTATTTTGATGGGTTTCTTGATGTGCATTTAATCTCTTGGCTGCTATAACAAAAATTGACAAAAGTTACCATCCTAAGGTATTAGAGATTTCCCAATGATATTTGGTTTTCAAATATTGTATTGCTTATATATAATTGTTTCAATAGATCCAGAGACATTACATCAAATGTACATTGTCAGTGCTGGTCCTGGCTTAAAAAAAAAATGCTTTGGCCTGCTGCACAGAAGTTTCTTGATGCAAAGACCATGGCAAAGATACAGGTATGGGATATGTTTAAGTCTATTATTTAGCAATTTTAAATTTATCTGTGGGTGTTGTTAATTAGTTTTCATCCTCATGACTGCTAGGTATTAATTTATTTATTGTTATTTCTTTTATTAATTTATTGTTTTGGGTATAAATTTATCTGTGGGATCTGTTTTAGTAGTGTTTCATACTGTTTTTTAGTTTTTTTTTTATGCCTCTGCTTCAATCCATTTATTTATGTGAACAAAATGCAACAAAATTTGGAATAGACTTTTTTTAAATGTTAAAATTTGGAAATAGAGACTTTTTATCAAAATGTTAAAATTTGGGATCAGTTTTGATAGTGTCTCATAATTTTGTTTATTAAATATTTTATTCATAAAATAGACTTTTTTTTATGTGTATGCTGCATATAGATTATATATTTTTTATATTCATTTTAACGTATTTATATTTTAACCAATTATAAAAATACAAATATTAATAAAAATATAGATGAATGCCTTAAACCCACAAAAACTTGAATGCCTACCAGCAGAAGAAATCTAAGTTCAATCTGAAACCAAAATACAAGAATTTAGAAATTGTAACCAAAATGATGGGGAATTTGTAATTTTCCGATCTTGGTTTTCTGTACTTTTGGGTTTGGTTTAAATTTGATTTCTTTTCTTTTACTTTTCATATTGATTTGGATAAGTACATTGATGGGTTCCGATTTTTATTGGCATTTTTTCTAAAGAACTGCAAATTTGAGTTGCCTTACATCCCAGATTATCTCATGGTGCAATGTGAGGGGTGCAAGGATTGGTAAGTTGATGTATGTTCTTATTTTAGCATTTTTTTTTAGTTATTTATTCAAAACTGGTTTTTTGTCTTCTGTTTTGTTAATTTTTTTTTTCTTGCATCTCTGTTTTGTTATGTCTTCCTTAGAAAATCTCATATGTTCACATTTTCTTCAACTTTGTACTGTTTGAAGGTACTCAGATTTACCCTTTTACATCCCTTTTATTATTAAAAAAAATATTGTGAATAATTTGTTTTCTTATATGTTAAAAATCATTTTACATCATGCCATAATTAATAGACACTTTTATCTACTTAGGTTCCATGTGTATGGCATTGGACAGAGATCGTTGGGATTAAGTGTTTGTATGCAGGTCAAGTTTGGATCTAAAATTTCAGTATGTTTTCTTTCCTTAAAATCCTTGTAGTTTACACTGATAACATGCACACCTACTGCACCTTTGGATTCATATATTTTCTTACAAGTTTGGTTTTTTGTACTTTTGGGTTTTGTTGAAATTTGAGTAGGTGTCTTATGTACCCGTGTTTTAGTTTTTTTTTTTAATGACCCTGTTTCAATCCATTTATTTATGTAAACAAAATGCAACAAAATGATAGATTTATTTCTTTTAATCCATATTAAAAACATAATTTAGAAAACATAGAACAAAATAAAAAAGTGACTAAAAGTAATAAAGTTGTAATGCATAGAATGGAATAAAACATAGAAGAGAATAAAATTCCACAATAATTTAGTTTATTTATTTAAACGCATATTAAAAAAATAAGATGAAGTTTAACAAAATTAGTAAAACAATACAAAGAAAACATAATTGAATAAATGAAATAACAGATGAATAAAGATATAGAAGAGTACCTTAAACCTAGCAAATTTTGAGTCACTCTAAACAGCAACAAGATCAATATAGTCTAAACAAAAAATAAATTTAAAAAGAATTAATAAAAATAGATGAAGTTTAAAAGAATTAGTAAAATTAATAAAAATAAAAAAAAAGTTTCAAGAAATTTAAAAATAGATTAATAAAGATATGGATGAATACCTTAAACACAGAAAATTTTGAATGCCTTCCAACAGCAGAAAGATGAATACAATCTGAAACCAAAATGGAGGAATCACCTAAAATAAAAAGTGACTAAAAGTGATAAAATTTTAATGCATAGAACGGAATAAAACATAGAAGAGAATAAAATTCCACAAGAAATTAGTTTAACAAAATTAGTAAAACAATACAAAGAAAACATAATTGCAAAAATGAAAGAACAAATGAATAAAGAAATAGAAGAGTACCTTAAACCTAGCAAATTTTTAGTCACTCCAAACAGCAGCAAGATCAATACAGTCTAAACCAAAAATAAATTTTAAAAGAATTAATAAAAATAGATGAAGTTTAAAAGAATTAGTCAAATTAATAGAAATAAAGTTTTTTTTCAAGAAATCTAAAAATAGATTAATAAAGATATGGATGAATACCTTAAACCCAGAAAATTTTGAATGCCTCCCAAAAGCAGAAAGATGAATACAATCTGAAACCAAAATGGAGGAATCGTCTCAAATCTTTCACTACAAATTTAGTCTGCACTGAAAATAATGTTTCATTGTACTTTTAATATTTTGTTTGTGAAATACTCAATTGACTAAAAAATAAAATATTAAACAAATTTATGCAAGATTAATGTAAACAAAGGAAAAAAATTATAATATCCAAAAATCATAAAAACTACTGATAATTAAAAATTAGGAATTCTTAAATTTCAAGATTATGCTTTTTGACAAGGCAAATTGCACACAGATGAAGGCCAACTGAAGGAGAAAGAGAGAATTTCTGTGACTGAAAAAATGTTGTTTATATGTTTGTGTGAATTAGAGAATTGTAACGTTAATTACAGTAAATTAATGTCTATAATGTTTGAATGAAGGTGCTTTTAATTTTTCTGGAGACTTGGTAGGAATGAATGTGTTTTTAATTTTTCTGGAGAATTATAACGTTAATTAGACTAAATTAATCTCTAATATGTAGGATTTTTTTTTTATTATTGTTAAATTCGATTGAAGGTGCTTTTAAATTTCCTGAACGTATAATTTCAATTAATGTAAATACTTTCATTTCATGAGTAATAAATAGGGCATCCCAGAATGAAGGTGTTTTTTATTATTCTGGATAATTGTAACGTTAATTAGACTAAATTAATGTCTAATATGTAGGATTCTGTTAATGTTAAATTGGAATTTGTACCATACGAAAAAATTCACATAAACTAAATGCTTGCATGTCTCCTATTTATTACTCATTAGACAGAAATTCAATGTATAATAACTTTCGGATGGAAGAATTTTAACAGAGTTAAATATAAGACATCAGAATAGATTAAAGTTAACGGATCTGTTAAAACAAGAATTTTTATTAGATAGGCTCATTATATATATAGATAGACTAGATAGAAATAACGTGCAAAGCACGTTTATTTAATTTAATTTTTAATAAAAATTTAATGATTATTCATAATTAAGTAGATGATAAATAATTATACGTTTTCTTATATTATAAAAAAAATTAATAAAAACAATAAGATAGTTTCATAAATAAACATAACATATAGTTTTATCAAACTTGTTTGAGATAATTTTGATTAAAGTTTTAATAAAAGGTTAGTTCAAGATATGATATTTTTTTTAATTCCAAGATGATAATTTAACATTTGTATTATTTTGTACGGCCTCAAAATAGAGGACATTAAAATATCTATGTTTTTTTAGTTATGTGATTATTTTTAAGAAATAATATGAGTTTTTTGAAAAAAAAAATTTATAGTTTATAATTTATATAAGAATGTTACATTATAATTTATAATTTATAATTTAAATAAATTTATTTAATCATATATATTTCAATTAAATATCAAACATATAATATTAATTATATTTATTGCTTATTATTACCAATTCAATATAATTATAATAAATTGTATATACTATATATTAACTATATATACCGTATATATAGTTAATTTAACAAATAATGTATTCATTTTAAAATTATAAATTATTTTTAAAAAAATTAAATTATTAATCATATAATAGGAATAAAATTTTCATGAAGAAAATTAAACTCTCTAACGTATAAATTGTTATGAATGGTTTATTTCTATATATATTGTTATATTTATATATCCTATACTATTATTGTGTCATTCTATACTATTATTATTATTTTATATTTATTTTACATAAAATAAAATTAAAAAATATGTCTTAAGTAGAAATTTTAAAATAGAAATTTTTAGCATTATTTATGGGTTTAATGAATTGTGTTTAAAGTATTTAGTGGTATTAAATAGATGTTAAATGAGTTTTAAATGGAAAGTTTACTATTGTAGAAAGTTGAAGAGGTGGAATTAATTTTAATGTCAAGAACATTATTTCAGTGAATAAATTTAATAGTTGTATTTAAAACGGTAATTCTCATTAGATGCAGTATTAATTTTAATAGAAACTGATGGAAAGTGTTAACTTTAATGGAGAAACAAGAATTTCCATTAAAATAAGAATTTTCGTTTGATAGTCACTTTATATATAAAGATATAAATATATATAAATTTTAAATGGGCGTTATTTTATTGTACTAAGAACAAATGTATTATTTCAAAGTGAGTTACGTTCCAGAGATACCAATTTTCTATATTGAACTTCATTTAATGTAATTAAAATACTATTATATTATTTTAAGTTAGTTGCTGTTTAATAATTTGAGTGATCCCTAATTGATCATGGGCAATTATATTAGCCCATAAACAGTGGTTTACAGCAAAATAAATTATGGTTTTAATTCTATAATAAATAAATTATGGTTTTAATTGTATAACTAAGTGTTAAATTTTTATTAGACTATATATGATAAGTTTACAAGATTTTTTTTAAATGTTAAGATCCACTACAAGAAAATTGATTATTTGGGATCAGTTACTTCCAGCAAAATAACTATTTCTACCTAAATTGAGTTTGTTTTCATCGCAATAGTCATATTCATTACAAATTATTGGTTACAAATGTCTTTTTTATTTTATTTTTTATAATGAGGTATTATTGAAGATATTTTATGAGCTACTATTGTTTAAGAAATTTACGATTTCCTATTACATTATAAGTCAGTAGTATTAAATTTAGATTCCAATAATAGTTTCTAGAGATATGAGTATTATATATGATCAAGTTAAGTTTCGAGATGAATTTATATTCTTTTGTTATATTTCTCATAAAAATTATGTTATAATAAGTTAAGAATATATTTATTGATTGGATTTTTTATGACTAAATAGATATTAAGGCTATTTTCCGTTGTATGAATTTAGGTAAATAAAGAGTTTTAGAAAGTCATTTTTCAAAGTTTAGTAACCTTTAGTGTTTTGTATAGGTGACGATTGACATTTACTCGGCACAATTATGGAAAGATTTAGAATGGTTATAGAGTCGGGATAAGAAGGGCTTATGCGAGACTTTATACCAACTGTTAGATTAATGTTGACTTTTACACCAACTATTACATTAAGGCCGACTTTATGAAAATTTTGCATCTTTTGATTTGAAATGAGAACTTGGAAAAGACAATCTCAATCAGTTATTTGTATTACTCATAAAACTTGTATGAAAGAGAAAATGCTTTATGACATGCATTATGTAAACATAAGCTATATTTTATTATACTTTCTTTGAAATGTAAAAAAGAGTAATGATATTGAGAATATGAAAACTTGGCATTGATTATAAAGATCTGGCTTTTGTTTTGAAGTATGAAAGAATGATCTGAATAAGCTTTGTACTTTATTTTCTAATTAAGCTTTGCACTCTGTTTTCTGAATAAGCTTTCTACTTTATTTTATTTGACTATGGCATGAAAATTTTGGGCATGATATACTAGTTTTGTATCTAACTCTGTCTCTACTATGCTCTATTCTGTTTTGCTCTATATTGTTTGGGTTGGTACCAACTCCTCTATTTTTGAGTGCATCCACTTTGAAAATAAGGAAGTTTTTATGTGGATTTTCCTCTGTGCACACTCAGAACTCCAAGAATGAATGAAGGAAAGATTCACTTTTGTCTCTACCCAATTTGGCCATTAAAGATAGCACAACTCTCTCACGGGGGTTAAACATAGTCTCTACTTTGTGAGATACTTTGTTTTAATATGATGATGATACTCAATTTTATTATGCCAAAGTACTTTGGATTTTATATATTTTAAAATCGTCACTCTGTTACGTTTGAAGATGTGTTTTGTTCTACTAGCTAATTCGGAAAGATATCTTTTGTCTACATAATATACACCAAAGTTTTGAATACCATACTGGTGAGCAGACCAGTTAAGGCACTGGAACAAAATATTTCAATACCGGTACTGTTTCGTGCATCGTTTTAAAATAATTTATATAAAAAAAATTATATATATAAATACATATATAAATTATATTTTAAAATAATAGTCAATATATGAATAGATTATATATATAAATACATATATATAATTAGTTTAGTCTGAATTAGAAAAAATAGTAAGAAATGAAAAAAAAAAATGTCAAAATCCTGTACGACTGGTATTTGAACCGGTATGAAACAGGTAGTATACCTGTACCGCCCAACTGGCAAGTACGACATGTACCAACCGATAAGGTATGGTATTTTAAATTATGCTATTCTCTGTAAATGTTTATGTTTGTACTCTGGTTTATGTTTTCTAGTTTTTGAGTTGTTAGATATTTCACCCCCTTATCTCCACAATATTTTCAGATGCTTTGGTTGTTTCAACTGAAGATCAAGAATACAAAGCTTGTATTAGGCCATGTGATCATAGTGGGTTTGTATGCTTTGTTGTCTGGGTTTTTGGATGACTGTTATTTATTTTGAGACTTAGTGGCGTTCATAATTAATGATTTTGGGCCGGAGTAGGTGTTTAAAGCAATGAGATTCTTGTGTAATTAAGAAGTTAGAGTTTATATCAGCTGTAGCTTCAAACGATTGTGCATTGATGGTAAGTCTCTCACTCTTATAAATAAGTATTCTTCTTATTTATAGTAGCCCTTCCTTTTCCAAATAAGTTGACATATTCAGAAGTTAATATGTTTATTTAGAACAGGTTTTAGACAATTCGAAGTACTTAAATCTAAGTGATTCTGAGAACTTGATTAAAACACCAGATTTGACTGAAGCTTCACATCTTGAGATAATAGACTTTTCAGGTTGTACAAGCTTGCGTCTTGTCCACCCATCCATCCAAGTGCTCAAACAACTACAAGAATTAAGAATGTTTGGTAGCCGAATCAAACAACTAAGGAAGTGGTTGGTGGTTGATTTCTAGGAATGGATCACACAACTCTTCATAGTGGGCTTCTAGTGCATGTATGTGTGTGGAGATTGATCTCGCAGTTGAGCCAGTGTAGGGTATCCCTATTATGGTGGCCAACGAGAAATTTTGGTAGGTGGCAAGATATGAAAGACAATATTTTTATTATGTGAAATGCTAAAAGCAATGCCATATATCAATTGTTTGTAGGGTTGAATAAGGTTTTTCAAACAAAATGTAAGGATGAGATCAGGGGGGCCAAGAAAGTCTAGCAAGAAAAACAAAAGCCTGTTAATGTTCAAGATGATCAGGTGATATCTAGTAGACTGAAAGAACAACAGAATCTTCAAGTTGCGAATGTTGTGATGGAGGATGCAAATGCAATAGTGGTGGTGCAGTCTGATGATGTGCATGTTGTTTGTAGTGAGTAGGAGAGTGTGACTTTGCTGATTATGGAAGAAGATGCAAAGCTCAGATAGAATGGATTGTTGTAGGATTTTGGCAAGCTATCTAAACCTGGGTTGGTACAATAGTCAATGACGTTGAAGAAAAAATCTCTCTAGCGCTATTGACAAACAAGTTCTATGTGCTATGGATTTCGTGTGCATCCTTGTCCTTTGCAACGGGTTCAACTAATTTTGTGGACAAAGCCAACTGTTGGTTGGTGGAAATTAAATGTTGATGGAATTGTAGAGGGGAGATCCGAGTACCTGTGGTGGTGGAGTGGTGTGTGACCATAAAGGGTTGCTACTTGATGCATCATTTTCAGAGCAGTTTCACTTCGACACCAACACTGAGGTAGAGCTGCGTGCTTTATTATAGGGGTGAAGCTTTACAAAAGTATGGGTGTTCAACATGGTTATTTTGGAATGTGATTTAAAGGTGATAGTGAACTGGTTCTTGCTCGATGCTATAATTTATGGTACTTATGGAATTTTTGGGATGACCTTATTTAAGAGGTTGAAGGCTTGACTTATCAAGTAGTTCATCAATTTCGGGAAGGCAACTAAGAAGTAGATTTTCTTGCAAGACAAGGTGAAGCTGGCAATATTTGTAATTATGGAATGGATCATAGCTTACCAAGATTATTGAGAGGTGTCGTCAGATTGGATAAGTTGCGGCTTCCTACAATTCAAGCTAAGTAGTTGTTTTTTTGTTTTTTGGTTATTTAAGTTTTTTTTTTTTTTGCTCTGCTGCTTTTGTTTGTTTTGCTGTTTATGTGGTAATTGTTTAGTTTTTTTTCCATGATTTATTTTTTTAGTAGAATATAGGTGGATTTATTATTGTTTGTGTGGTATTAATGTCAAGCTTCTCAGATGGTGACAAGTGCAAATCTGGATGGCTATTATCTCTTGTAATAAAGTAGAAGCATTGAGGGCATTATTGTGAGATCCCAGATTTACGTGTATTTTTACACGTTATTTTATTTTCGGTATTAATTATTTTAATTTATTTTAATAATATTATTGGTTGTGTTTTATTTGTTTAAAATATTTAATTGAGCTATTCGTTGGTAAATATTAGTTTTACGTTGTTCTTATAATTAAATATTGAATTACGTTGCTTTTCTTATTAATTTTAATGTGAGGTAATTATTTTAATAATTTGAATTAAATTCCTTTATTTTATTATGTGATTTTAATTGATGTGCTTTCTTAATAATAATTAGTGTTTTATATTTAAATTATTTTTTAAATTAAACTAGCTTATTCTTGGACTTTAAATATTTTATTTTATTGATATTAAATTGTAGTATTATCAGTCGGCTTTTATTAAATTTATTGTTTTTTTCTAATTGGACTCATTTTTCCTTCTTTTTCATTTTTCTCATTTTTCTTTTCTTTTTCTCCTTTCTTCTTCTGCATTCGGCCCCAGAACCCCACGCGATCCCCCTCCTCTTCTCTTCTCTTCCGCTGTCCTTCCCTCCACCTAGCGCCGCCGTGCGCCATCGGCCGGCGACACCGCCCCTCCACCTGAACTCCCCACCCTCCGGCGACCTCCCCTGCACCGGTGGTGCACCTCACGACGACCCCTAGCCGGCGCGTGAGTCCCCTACCCGAAATGAGTGTTTTAGCTTCCATTGCATTTTCCGGCCACTGCCGGCCACCCCTTGGCACCGGTGACCTACCAGCAGCCTCTCCACCCTCCGGCGAGTATAACCCACCCCCAAAGCCACCCATCTCTGCCCGTTACCCCTCCATCCCAAATGGGTCCTTAAATGGACCCATCTTCGCTGCATCGCCGTCCGGCCACCGTAGGCCTTACCACCGCCACCAAAAGACTCCCTTTGCCCAGTCGGTCATCCTCCTAGCTCAGTTTCCCCAACCGCGGCCCCACCTTCTCGGTACAACCCCAAACCCAAAAATGGGTTTCCACCCTTTTGGAGCCTGATCCGCCACCTTCCGGTAGTTGTGCCGCCACACCACCACCTCCATGAGATTCCCCACCCTTCAATGAGTATCTCTCTAATTTTTGGTGTCAAACCGAGCACTATAGCCTAACGTACAAGTGACCACTACGAGCGCTGCGGAATGGCGTCTACTCAAAGATTTGCGCTTTTAACCGCTGTAAGTATTTTTCCAAATAAACTTCAAGATTTAAATATATTTTTGACATCAAAAAATATTGTGTTTGGTCATTGTTGAAAATTATGAGTTGTTGGTTATTTGGTGTATGGTCATCTGCATTGTGTATTTACGCGCATATTTATGTGTTGGAAATGGAAACTGGGTTTTTATTGTATTTATGGTTTTGGGTGCGTGTGTATCACAACCCCAAGCTGGGATGGAGTATTATCCCGGTGGAGTTCCTCTGGTCACTCGGGAGCGGAATATACTGAGTGACGTCCCCTGGGTCATCGCCGGGCGATGATGGGATCGAACAGGATGGTAACGCTCTCGTGCCGACTCCGTGGCTCCTCTGCTGGTAGGAGCTAGGGGATACCTGGTCATGGTACGTGCTGGGTGCAGTTAGTTAGGCATCGCCCGTTCTGAAGTCACATGTGTGGTCGTTACCTTCGGTGTGATGATGAAAGCTAAGGTGTGCGGATGGTCCCTAAGGGAGATCATGGTGAATACGGTTAATAAAATGGATGTTTAGGCCATTTTCCGGGAAAGTGGCGGGTTTTAATTATTGGTTTTATGTGGACCATTTTCTGGGAAAATGGTTGTGGTTTTAATGGATTTATGGATATTATCTTCTGCGAATATGATGAATGATTTTACTGGAGTTTTATTTGGGCAAAAATGAGGTTTGGCGTGTGTGGTTATTTTATTAATTTTGAGAAGGATGATTTTAAGTCACATGCATACGGTGTCCTGTTCATACATAATGTTGTTGCATGAATGTATTTCTGTCTTTTGGTTTGTTTAGGTTATACTTACCTGCGATGCCATTTTTGGCGTCGTAGTTTTTGGATGCAGATTTTGAAGAGGCTGAGCCTGAGGAGACGGCTCCGCTGTTGATGTATTGTTTTTATAAATTGTTATCTCGGAAAATTATTTTCCCCTTCTAAAAAAAATATGTATTTGTTAAATTGTATTTCGGATGACTATATTAAATCTCCTATTGGAGAATTTATGTTAAATTGGTTTGTAAAATATTTCTAAAATTCTGGTACTTAATTATTGACCTTAAATATCCGCTGCTTTTATTTATGTATTTCACGTGTGCACACACGTTTGACACTTGTCGTTGGGATGTGTGACCCGTGTTGTCAGCATTCCGACGCCTCGATCCCCGTGTTCTTTTTAAGGGAAATTTGAGGGCGTCACAATTATTAAATTTTGCTGTTGTAATATATAAAGCCTGTAGCTTCTAGAATACTATGCATATTAATTGCTTTTCATTTTTGCCTTTTGAGTCTATGAATTGAGAGAGGAACGGAGGGGGCGCGATTGAGGGTTTTCGCATGACCTAGGGTTAGGGTTTTTTGAGAAGGGGAAAACTCGTGTTGTTGCTCAAGATCTCAAGGATCAAAGCTTGTAATATTCATCACAATTAATGAAAGATCTCCTAGTTGTTCCAGTCGTGGACGTAGACCATTATGGTCAAACCATATAAATATCTTGTATACTTGTTCTTGCATTTTTCTTTTCTTTATTCTTTACATTCTTGCTTTACTTTACTTTTATGATCAAGTTTGGTTCTGGTGATTCTAATCTTGCTGTTGAGTTTTCTATGTTCAGTAAAAGAACATGTAACAAGTGGTATCAAGAGCTAGATTACAATGGGGACTTCTAAGTTTGACATCAAGAAGTTCACTGGCAAAAATGATTTCGGCCTCTTGAGAATAAAGACGTGAGCACTTTTAGTCTAGCAAGGACTTCAGGACGCCCTTCTTGGAGACAAGAAGGTGGTTTCCTACTTGGAGGAGAAACCATCTTCGTTGTCCTCTAAAAAGGTGAAGCCTGAAATCTTCTAAAAAGCACATAGTGCTATCATACTATATCTTGATGACATAGTGGCTAATAAGGATACAACAACAGGGGTTTGGTTGAAGTCGAAAAACCTATACAAGACCAAATATTTAGTAAACAGAATCCATAAGAAAACCAGACTCTATACGTTTAAGATGACTTTAGGTATAACCATTGATGAACATCTTGATGAGTTCAATATAATTCTTCTAGATGTTGCTAATATATATTAGTGTAGATGATGAAAACCAAGCACTTATGTTATTAAGTTCTCTTGACTCAACTTACACTAATCTTAAAGAAACAATGATGTATGGTAGAGAGTCTTGCCTTAGAGGAGGTGTAGTCTATTCTGTGCACAAGAGAACTTCATAATAGATTTGAGGTAAAAGCAAAGACCGGGGAAGGCTTGAATGTGAGGGGAAGGTCTGATATAAAAGGTCAAAAAGGAAAGAACAATAGGTCTAGGTCAAAGTCTAAAGGCAAATAATTAAAATGTTTTTCCTCTCATAGAGAAGGTTATTTCAAAAAGGATTGCCCTAAAAGAAAACAAAAATTGAATGATAACATTAAAGAAGAAGGAAAGGCAACAATGGTCTTAAATGGCTATGACAGTGCTGAATTATTGAATGTCTTTGAAGTAGATTCTAGAAAAAAGTAGATATTAGACTTATGGTGTTATTTTCACATGTGTCCATTTAAAACCTGATTTGAATTTTTTACCTGTTTAGAAGGGGTCATGTTATTTTAGGCAACAATAAATCTTGTAAAATTCAGGGAATTGGAGCTGTGAGACTAATCATTCATGATGGGCTTGAGAGGAACCTGATTTCTCTTAGAATTCTATACTAGTCAGGGTACACCTTTAAATTTGAAAATGGGACCATAAAAGTCTATAAAGGATCACTAGTAGTAATGAAGGAAATGTTAAGAATGAGTTATACACTCTAATAGGAAAAACAGTGATAGGTGAGGCATCACCTATCCATCACAGAATGAAAGACCAAGTCCTCCTATGGCATAAAAGATTAGGGCATGTTAACCAACAAGGCTGATGAGTGCACAAAAATACACTCTAAATACTCTATTTAAATACTAAAAGAAATGAGAAAACAATGGATATAACTCATGTTATTAAAATTAATGGTCATTTATCTTGAGATAGATATAAGCATAATTTAATATATTGATGAGAATATAAAATGCCATATTTTTCTCTCTTAATGTTTAATACTTTATTCTTGTTTGATGCCTAAATATGCTTATTATTCTTATATTTTGATTTAGGACACAAATAGAGGCATTAGGAGCAAATGAAGATAATTGCGGAATTTTAGACAGTTCTGACATCTTTTCGTAATATGGGCATAACTCTCTCATCCAATCTCCGATTGAGCTGATTCAAGATGATATAGAACCGCAAGAGAAATATATATAACTTTTATGTTTTGTGTTTGAAGATATATCCACTAAATCTAAGACAAAATTGACCATCAAGTGGACGCACCTGTACTTGACGTTCCTGGATATTTTTCAGCCACTTGCATCAAATCCAAATGTCATCATAATATTTTCTAGCAAGCACTCCTACACCAACTTGGAAATTCAATGATCAATTCAGATACAAGATGAAGTGCACTCAAGTTTCTTCAAGACAAATTATTTGACCACAAGATATTAAGTCATACAAGACAACTAATAGATAGAGAAGCAAAATTGAAACACTCAACTTACAAGCAAAATCCAGCTCATGCATGGTGGGAAAACAAATGATCAAAATGACAACTCACAAATCACTTGGATTCAAGAATGGCACATGGCAAAACAAGTTAAAATTGTGATGATTTTGTCATGACAACTTGCATGAAGGATGCTTATAAATAGAAGGGAGGGGTGTGTGTTCTAAGACCATGCTTAGTGTGCTTGGATGCCTTGGAAGATACATTGTTTTTGAGAGTTTGAGAAAAGAAAAGAAAAACCAAAGAAGAGAGAAGAAAATAATGGTTGGCTCTTCCATATTATCCCTTAGAGAATTTTTGTTGCATATTTTCAATATGTGTAATCAAATTTTGGCGCCGTTGCCGGGGAGACGGTAGAAGAATTTGTAGTTTTTTTAGTAGTTTGTAAAAAAAAAAAAAAAAAAGAGCTGTAGCTTCGTTCATTTTCTTTTTAGCTTTCTGCATCTTTATTTTATTTTACTTTTCTTTTCGTAATTATTTTTTTCAGTATTACGCTTTTCTTTACTTTGCATGCGCAGGTACAGAGACGCTTTTGGACGGTTTGCTAGTAGACCCGTGCTAGAATCAGATTCAGAATCTAATTTTTTTAATTGCTTGTTTGATAATTCTTCCAATTCTGACGCGATGAGTGAACACGTGAACCAACCTGTTAGAACCCTCCAAGATTATTTTCATCCCGCACGAACAGCCACACCATCCTGTATTATGTTCTCACCTAATGTTCGTCATGTAGATTTTAAAACGGGAATGATACAATTACTTCCGACTTTCCATGGTCTAGAAAATGAAAACCCCTATGTTCATATTAGGGAATTTGAGGAAGTAGTTGCAACATTTCACAGTCAAAATACCACTGACGAAATGGTAAGGCTAAAGTTCTTTAATTTTTCTTTGAAAGATAAAGTTAAGAGTTGGTTGTACTCACTAAGACCACGGTCTATTGGAACATGGAGTGAGATGACTCAAGTATTTTTCAATAAATACTTTCCCCATCATAAGACTAATGCTTTAAAAAGACAAATCTCTACCTTTGCACAAAAGGATAGTGAGACTTTGTACCAGTCTTGGGAAAGATTTAAAGAATTACTAAGTATGTGTCCCCACCATGGATATGAGAATTGGCGCTTAGTGAGTTATTTCTATGAAGGCCTTATGCCCAGGGAACGTCAATTCGTGGAAATGATGTGCAATGGAGAATTTTTACAGAAAAATCCCGATGAGTTCATAGAGTACCTCAATGAGCTTGCTGAAAAAGCTCATACTTGGACTGGACCTAGTGCTACTGATAGCACAAACAGGTCACGACCTACAGGAAACTTGAGTGGTGGTATTTACCATCTAAGGGAGGAGGATAACCTTAAGGCTAAGGTTGAAATGCTCACCAGAGAATTAGAGTTATTGAAAACTAAAAACTCAAAACCAACACACATGGCTAATCATGCAGAATCTTTTGGGCCATGTGTTGTCTGTGGTGGGATAGATCATCATTCTCAAGAGTGTCCTACACATACTAACATGAATGGTATGTATGAGGAACAAAGTAATGCTCTAGGTATGTACAAAAAGCCCTTCACACCTTACTCTGAAACCTACAACCCAGGATGGCGTAATCATCCTAACTTCAGCTGGAAGTCTGAAAACCAGCAGCCTGCACAACTCTCTAGATCATATCCTGCACCATCCTATGCACCTCAATCTTCTAGAAATTCTTTAGAAGATACTTTGCATACTTTTATTGAAATACAGGGTAAGACTAATCAAAAATTTGAATCTTTGATTATGCAGGTTGTCGAAGAAAATAAGGAAATCAAGAGCCAGATGTTTAAAATAATGAGTTCATTGACTATGAATGAGAAAGGTAAGTTTCCTTCCCAAACTCAATCTGTACCTCATGGTCAACATATGGCACAAGGAGATCTGAAGGACGTAACCACCATTGTGACACGAAGTGGTAAGTCTTTACGTGATCCAATAATAGAAAAAAAAAAGATGTAGAGAAAGATCAAGATAGCAGCAGTCCTGAACTTCCCAAAGAACTTGAGGTAACAAAACTTGAGGAACCTGCGGTAACAAAAAATCCTGGTAAGGTACCTTTTCCTCAGGCATTAAAGTCAAGCAAACAAACTCTAGATCATAACAATGATATTTTGGAAAATTTTAGACAGGTAAAAATTAATCTTCCTCTTTTGCATGTAATTAAACAAGTTCCTACTTACGCAAAAATTCTCAAAGATTTGTGTACAGTTAAGAGGAAGCATTATGTGAAGAAGACTGCATTCTTGACAGAGCAAGTTAGTGCTCTAATTGAACAGCGGATTCCCCCTAAGTACAAGGATCCTGGATGTCCAACCATCACATGCAACATTGGCAATCATGAGCTTGGACAGGCCTTGCTAGATTTAGGGGCTAGTGTAAATTTGATGCCATATTCTATTTATTTGCAATTAGGATTGGGAGAAATCAAACAAACTTCTGTGGTATTGCAATTGGCTGATCGTTCAGTCAGAGCACCACGGGGTGTGGTAGAGGATGTTTTAATTCAAGTTGACAAATTTTACTATCCTGTTGATTTCTTAATTCTAGACACTAGTTCTGCTGTAGAAACCACCTCTAAAATTCCATTAATTTTAGGTAGACCTTTTCTTGCTACTTCTAATGCTCTTATCAATTGCAGAAATGGATTGATGAAACTCTCTTTTGGCAATATGACTCTTGAGATAAATATTTTTCATATTTCAAAACAGCCAGAAGAGGATGTCGAGTGTCATCAGACATACATGATTGACTCACTTATAGAAAGGGATGTTCTTACAACTCATGACTCAGATCCCCTTGAATACTTTATTGTTAATTCTAAATTTAATCCTATAAGTGATTCATCTGATGTATTTGACATTTGTGCTATTTTTGACAGAACTCATGATTATAGCATACAGGCATGGCAACCAAAATTTGAGAAGTTGCCTGAAAAAAGAGAAAGACAGATTCCTTCAAGTAGGGAAGCCCCTAAAGTTGAATTAAAATCCCTACCTAAAGGTTTAAAGCATGTTTTCCTTGGTCCAGGTGATATTTTTCCTGTTATTATTTCATCTGAATTATCTGAGTCCCAAGGTGAAAAATTAATTCAGATTTTATGCAAATATAAATCAACCCTAGGATGGAGTATTGCTGATATAAAAGGCATTAGTCCCCTAATCTGTACTCATAAAATAAATTTAGAGGAAGGAACTAATCCTCGAAGAGACCCCCAGCATAGACTTAATCCCACAATGAAAGAAGTTGTGAAAAATGAAGTATTGAAACTATTAGATGCAGGAATGATATATCCTATTGCTGATAGTAAATGGGTAAGTCCTACGCAGGTTGTTCCTAAAAAGTCAGGAGTAACTGTGATAAAAAATGACCTTGGAGAGTTAGTCCCTACAAAACTGGTGACTGGTTGGCGGATGTGCATTGATTACAGAAAATTAAATGCCGCCACACGAAAAGACCATTTTCCGCTTCTTTTTATTGATCAAATTCTTGAGCGGGTGGCTGGTCATCCTTTTTATTGCTTTCTGGATGGTTATTCTGGTTATTATCAAATTGAAATTGCATTAGAAGATCAGGATAAAACTACTTTTACTTGTCCTTTCGGTACTTATGCTTTCCGCAGAATGCCATTTGGACTGTGTAATGCTCTAGCTACTTTTCAACGTTGCATGATGAGTATTTTTAGTGATATGGTTGAAAAGTGCATGGAAGTTTTTATGGATGACTTGACTGTTTTTGGATCTTCTTTTGATGCATGTTTAATGAGTTTAGAAAGAGTACTGACTCGTTGTGAAGAAAAAGAATTGGTTTTAAATTGGGAAAAATGTCACTTTATGGTACCTTCAGGTATTGTTTTAGGGCATATTATTTCTTCCAAAGGAATGGAGGTTGATCAATCAAAAGTTGAATTAATCTCTAAATTGCCTACACCTAGAACAATCAAGGATATAAGATCATTTCTTGGTCATGCGGGTTTTTATAGGAGATTCATACAGAATTTTTCTGCCATATCTAGACCACTATGTAACCTCCTAGCTAAGGATGCCCCATTTGAATAGACACAAGCCTGTCAAGAGGCTTTCAAAACATTAATTGGCAAGCTTACTTCAGCACCCATAATGCAACCACCTGATTGGAATTTACCTTTTGAAATTATGTGTGATGCTAGTGATTTTGCTGTAGGTGCTGTTCTTGGACAACGAAGAGAAGGGAAACCTTTTGTCATTTACTATGCTAGTCGAACTCTAAATAATGCACAAATGAATTACTCCACCACTGAAAAAGAGTTGTTAGCTGTAGTATTTGCTTTGGATAAATT
Source organism: Platycarya strobilacea (assembly GCA_036898215.1). NCBI lineage: Eukaryota > Viridiplantae > Streptophyta > Magnoliopsida > Fagales > Juglandaceae > Platycarya > Platycarya strobilacea. The sequence continues at coordinate 24,752,581 of CM072550.1, forward strand.
CCGCGCTTATTTGATTGGTTCTCTTATCATTATCTTTACAGATCATGCAGCCCTTAAGTACCTTTTTACAAAGAAGGATGCTAAGGAACGATTAATACGATGGATTTTGCTTTTGCAGGAATTTGACATCACCATCAAAGACAAGAAAGGAGTGGAGAACGTAGTGGCAGACCATCTTTCTAGACTCACATTCGAGGACACTTCTGACCACATACCAATCAAAGATGATTTTCCCGATGAGCATTTACTTTCTATTACTTCTCTACCATGGTTTGCTCATATTGTGAACTATTTAGCTGCAGGTGAAATACTAAAGGATTTTAGCACCCAAGACAAAAGGAAATTCATGATTGAGGTACGAAAATTCTACTGGGATGACCCTTACCTTTTCAAATACTGCCCTGATCAAATTTTAAGGCGTTGCATCCCTGATGAAGAGATTGCAAGCGTTTTGGAATTTTGTCATTCCCAAGCTTGTGGTGGCCACTTTTCAATGAAGAAAACCGCTGCAAAAATCCTGCAGTGTGGATTTTATTGGCCCACCTTATTTAAAGATACAAATATCTATTGTCGCTCATGCGAAAGATGTCAAAAGTTAGGAGCTATGACCCGTCGTAATATGATACCCTTAAACCCAATTTTGGTAATTGAAATTTTTGACTGTTGGGGCATTGATTTTATGGGACCATTTCCTCCTTCTTTTGGATATTTATATATTATTGTGGCAGTAGATTATGTGTCAAAATGGGTAGAGGCAGCACTTTGCAGGACCAATGATAACAGGACGGTAATTAAGTTTCTCAAAAAAAATGTATTATCTCGATTTGGTACCCCACGTGCTATCATTAGTGACCGAGGTACGCATTTTTGTAACTGTTCTTTTGAAGCTTTAATGAAAAGATATGGGGTGATACATAAGCTTTCTACTGCATATCACCCTCAGACAAGTGGACAGGTTGAACTTGCGAATAGGGAAATTAAACAAATTTTAGAAAAAATGGTCAACCCGGATCGGAAAGATTGGTCTTTGAGACTAATCGATGCGCTTTGGGCTTACCGTACAGCTTTCAAAACTCCCTTATGCATGTCACCTTATAGACTTGTTTTTGGAAAACCTTGTCATTTGCCCGTGGAGCTTGAGCATCGAGCATATTGGGCCATTAAACATTTCAATTTTGACTTGGAAAAAGCCGAAAAATTTAGAAAATTCCAATTGATGGAATTAGAAGAATTGAGAAATGATACTTATGAAAACTCCAAGATCTATAAGGCTAAAATGAAAGTATTTCATGATAAAAATATTTTGAGAAGAACATTTAAGCCTAATGATCGAGTATTTTTATATGATTCAAGACTCCATAAGTATCCAGGAAAACTTTGATCTAGATGGACCGGTCCATTTATAGTAAAAAAACGTTTTCACAAATGGGGCGGTAGAAATAGAAAATCTAAAAGATGGATGTATCTTCAAAATAAATGGTCAACGCCTCAAAATCTTAATTGATAGACAAATTCCAGAAGTGGAAGACATTCCACTTATGGACCCAGTATATCAATCTTGACCATCTCCAGGTATGTTTTTCTTTTATTTTATTTTCGTTCATTTTATTTTTGTTTATTGTTTACTTTATTTTGTTACAGGTTAATTTTATTTTGACAAATACCATCTTTGATGCCAAGCAAGCCACCCACATCCCACATCAGGTGTATTCTACCCTATTTAGTTATTCAATTCTAATTCTTAAACATTGAGGACAATGTTTCATTTAAGTTGGGGGGTGGGAATACAAATCTGTTATTTAAACTCTGTGGCATATTTCAATCAATATATAAAAAATTGCCAAATTTTTTCATACAGGCATCTTTTCACACATGATACTCATGCTCATTCATAACCATCTTGGTGAATTCAACAAACCCATTTTAAATCATTTTGCTAAAAACATCCACAGAGCCATTTATGCACTTCTCCAAACTTTGTGGTAATATGGTGATTTGACACATGTAACTAAAGAATTATTTTGCTCAAGTATTCATGTGAATTTTGTGAGAATTGAGAGCTTACAAATACAGAAATTGTGATAAGTATCCATTGATCTATTGAATTTGACACTTCTTTTGAGAATATCATTACATGGTTTGTGGTAAGATGGTAGATATACTTGGGATATGACGAAAGTCAACTTAGGATTAACGTTTGAGCCTTTCAAGCTGAGCCTTTTCATCATAGATCCCTAGCAGCCAATTTTGAGCCAATATACACATATGGCCTTTTCTTTTCATATCTACATCATCCATACCTCTCCACATTAGAGTATAGCTTATACACTATATTTTCCTACCATTTTACTTCCAAGTGTGTACTAGGTGTGAAATTATCATTAAAAAAAAAAAAAAAACCATGACAAAAATGGCATAGTGCTAAATGTGTCCATCAAATTATTCATGAAAGAGTTCATCAAATTGCGAAGACACCAGTGGTAAAAGAAGATGGAAAAGTGTACTTAGTCAAAAATCTAAAAAATTGAAAAGTACATCAAAAGGAAAGTATAGTCTACTGAAAAATTTAACAGATTCCCTTTTGTGTATACTTGGAAGTTTTTGAAATCTCTTCACTTTTTCTTCTTATGAACCCCAACCTTAAACCACATTACAACCCTTTGTGTTGATTTTTCCGATCCTAAGTATGCTTGTGGAAAGAATGGTGGAAATCTCATTTGTTAGTATTCCTATCATAAGATCAATGTTTACTTGTTACTTATATATAATTGGCTAAATTTCCATGAGAGTAAATGTACACCTTTGTCAACTCCATAGAGAGAACCCATACATGAAACACTTCTATACCCGTGAGTTATGGAGTTGAACCTTTTTGCTTAAGATATTCTAATGTTGCATGTGTCGAAACCTCTGATTTGATAAAAATAGTTTGGAACACATACACACTCTGTGGATTGCTATATTTGAATTACTTGTGAAAGGGTTATTGAATTTCTAAGATTGTTTTGATATGTAAATTTGAAAAATGTGTCTTGATGGCCCCTATGTGTAATTTTCTTTGGTCTTTCTCATCATTTTGCATGAAAATTGCTAGGGACTAGCAATGAGTAAGTTGGGGGGTGTGATGAGTGTACAAAAATACACTCTAAATACTCTATTTAAATACTAAAAGAAATGAGAAAACAATTGATATAACTCATGTTATTAAAATTAATGGTCATTTATCTTGAGATAGATATAAGCATGATTTAATATATTGATGAGAATATAAAATGCCATATTTTCCTCTCTTAATGTTTAATACTTTATTCTTATTTGATGCCTAAATATACTCATTATTCTTATATTTTGATTTAGGACACAAATAGAGGCATTAGGAGCAAATGAAGATAATTGCGAAATTTTAGACAGTTCTGACATCTTTTCGTAATATGGGCATAACTCTCTCATCCAATCTCCGATTGAGCTGATTCAAGATGATCTAGAACCGCAAGAGAAATATATATAACTTTTATGTTTTATGTTTGAAGAGATATCTACTCAATGGAAGACAAAATCGACCATCAAGTGGACGCACCTGCACTTGACGTTCCTGGATATTTTTCAGCCACTTGCATCAAATCCAAATGTCATCATAATATTTTCTAGCAAGCACTCCTACACCAACTTGGAAATTCAATGATCAATTCAGATACAAGATGAAGTGCACTCAAGTTTTTTCAAGACAAATTATTTGACCACAAGATATTAAGTCATACAAGACAACTAATAGATAGAGAAGCAAAATTGAAACACTCAACCTACAAGCAAAATCCAGCTCATGCATGGTGGAAAAACAAATGATCAAAATGACAACTCACAAATCACTTGGATTCAAGAATGGCACATGGCAAAACAAGTTGAAATTGTGATGATTTTGTCATGACAACTTGCATGAAGGATGCTTATAAATAGAATGGAGGGGTGTGTGTTCTAAGACCATGCTTAGTGTGCTTGGATGCCTTGGAAGATACATTGTTTTTGAGAGCTTGAGAAAAGAAAAGAAAAACCAAAGAAGAGAGAAGAAAATAATGGTTGGCTCTTCCATATTATCCCTTAGAGAATTTTTGTTGCATATTTTCAATATGTGTAACTAATTTTCTAGTAGAGCTAGGGATGAATTTGTATATATGATGGTATTTGTAATTGTTTTTGATTCATATATGTGTTCTTCAAATATTAAACTCTTTTGTTTAGTCATTCGAAATTTATTATAAATGTTTTCGTCACTAAATAATCTTAGAATTTATTTCATTTATAGATTCAGTCATGCTTTTTCTATTAAATGCAATAATCCTTTGATTATGTTTGGTTCAATTGGTTATCTATTTTAATTTAATTCTCTGCTGCAATATTGCTCTATGAGTATATTGTTGACGTTGAATTTCTTTAATATCGATAACAATTCCTGTTCTTATATTGTGACGAATGATTTTTTGAAAGATTACATTTGATTTAAATCTGGTTATTAATGTTTTATTTTCCGATTGAAAATTTGGACATAGAATTTTCAATTGAGTTATTAATGAATCGAAAATAATTAAAATACCAATTATATACAAAGGATTCCCGATGCTTTACTTTTCGCACTCATCTAAATCTTTTTGTTAATTTCGTTACTGTTCTTCAATTTCTCAATCCATCTCCCTGTGGAATCGACACCCTAAAGCTATATTGCAAACGACCGCGTTATTCTTTGGGCATAATCAAAGGCCTTAGAGAATTAGAAAAACAGGGTCTATTGGGAGACAACAAACTTGGGAAATTACCCTTCTGTGACGAATGTGTCCTAGTAAAATCTACTAGAATTAGTTTTCAAAAGTCTATTCACCAAACTAAACAAACCATTGACTACATTCACTCTGACTTGTGGAGTCCTTCCAAAATTATTTCTCATGGTGGAGCTAGATATCTTCTATCCATAATAGATGATTATTTTAGAAAAGTGTAGGTTTATGTTCTTAAATACAAAAGTGATACTTTTGGAAATTTTAAGGAATGAAAAACACTTGTTGAAACTCAAGTGGGCCGGAAGGTTAAAAGATTAACGACTTACAATGGCTTAGAGTATTCGTCTACTAAGTTTAATGATTTCTGTAAAATTGAGGGAGTAGCAAGGCATAAGAATATTAAAGAGATCCCTCAATAGAATGAGTTTGCTGAAAAGATTATTAAAACCATCATTGAGAGGGTGAGGTGTATGCTTGCAACCTCTGGTTTGCCAAAAACCTTCTGGGCAGAGGTTGTTACCACTATAGTATATCTCATAAACAGGTGTCCCTCCTCAGCCTTAGGTTTTAAAAGCTCCCAAGAATTATGATTAGGAAAACTTTCTGAATATCATCATTTAAAAGTTTTTGGTGGTGTAGCATATACTCATTTTAAAACTAATAAATTAGATGCAAGGGTACTGAAGTGCGTCTTTGTGGGATATCTAGAAAGGGTAAAAAGCTATAAATTGTAGGTTATAGAGCCTGGTAAACAGAAATATATAATCAGTGGAGATGTTATTTTTAATGAAATGCAAATGGGAGGAAAACCTAAAAAACCTTTTGGAACTGTCAATTCACAAGCCTCCACTGATATTCAGTTTGAGGTGGAGCAACACTCAACCCCACACTGTAATAAGGAAACAGACATGAATAAATCTAAGAACTCAAGCCTAGAAACAAAAATCTTGGAAAACAACAATACCTATCTTCTAGCTAGAGATATGGAGAGGAGGATTATAAGACCTCTCCAAAGATTTGGACAAGCTAAATTAACATCTTTTGCCTTATCTATTGCTGAAATAGAAGTAGAACTAGAACTTAGGACCTTTAAAGAAGCCATGGATAGCAAAGAGGCTAATGGATTCTCGCCATATAAGAAAAAATGAATTCTTTAAATAAGAACAAAACATGGAAAATAGTGCCTAGGGCTATAAACCAGAAATTGATAAGGTCAAAATGGATCTTTAAAAGGAAGGAGGGCATTCTTAGTGTAGAACTATCTAGATACAAAGTTAGGTTAGTGGTTAAAGGGTTTACCCAAAGGGAGGGAGTAGACTACAATGAAATATTCAATTATGTGGTAAGACATAGCTCCATAAGACTTTTACTCTTTTTTGTAGCTTTTAATGGCTTACAATTAGAACAATTGGATATTAAAACAGCTTTTTTTCGTGGTCAACTTGAAGAAACAATACACATGCAACGACCTGAGGGTTTTAATCTAGAAATAAATAAAAATCATGTTTGCTTACTAAAAAAATCCTTGTATGGTTTAAAACAATCACCAAGACAATGGTAGAAGAAGTTTGATGCTCAGATGATTCAAAATAATTTATGTAGAACAATTTTGATAATTGTGTTTACTATAATTACTGTGATGGTAATCCAACATACTTGTTTTTATATGTGGATGGTATGTTAGTGGCTTGTAGAGATAAGATTCATCTTAATCAAGTTAGGTGTATGCTCAAAGCTGAATTTGAAATGAAAGAACTAGATCCTGCTAAAAGAATTATGGGAATGGAAATAACTAGAAAAAGGAATAAAAAAACTTCTCTACTTATCTCAAAAATCTTATATTCCTAAAGTTTTAAATAGGTTTGAAATTAATCTAGTGAAATTTGTTACTACACCTGTTGGATAGCATACTAAACTATTAATCAACTAATCCCCTGAAATAGATGATGAAATAAAATTTATGAACAAAATTCCTTATGCTAATATTGTTGGAAGCATTATGTATACTATGATTTGCTTTAGGCCAGATTTAACTTATGCAATTAGTCTTGTAAGTAGGTTTACAAATAAATCGGGAAAACATCATTGGCATGCTTTAAAATATATTTTTCAATATTTGTTTGGTACAAAATATTTATGGTTAAAGTTTGGAAAAAAAGTCCATAAAGGAGTAGGGTTAAATGGGTTGTGGATTTGGATTATGTTGGAAGTGTGGACACCAGAAAGTCACTTTCTGGTATGGTGTTTACTCTTTATGGTGGGGCTGTTAGCTAGAAAGTAAATTTGCAATCTGTGGTAGCTTTGTCTACCACTGAGGCTGAATACATGGTCATGAAAGAGACCCTTTAAAGAGGTCATATGGCTAAAAGGGTTGTCTCATGAGTTAGGTATGTATGATATAAATGTCACAGTTTTCTGTGACAATCAAAGTACCATCTTGCTAGGAATCAAGTCTTTCATGAGAGATCAAAGCATATAGATGCTGGATTGCATTTTGTTAGGGATATCATTGCATTAGGAGATCAAATTGGAGTTGAGAAAATTCCTATAGAAGATAACTCCTTTGATATGATAATCAAAGCCTTGCCTACAATCAAGTTTGAACATTGTTTAAACTTGATTAACCTAAGAAATTGCTAGTACCCATTAGGGAGAACAATGCAAGAACATCAAATGGAGATAAAGGCTTGTGCAAGGGATGAAAGCTTGCTTAGGTGTAGATTTGTGGTATTAATGCCAAGCTTCTCAGACGGTGACATGTGCAAATATGGATAGCTATTATCTCATTTATTAAAGCAGAAGTATTGAAGGCATTATTGACTTTTAATGTTGTAACATAAGGCATGTAGCTTTTTGGAATACTGTACATATTAATTGCTTTTGATTTTTTCCTTTTAAGTCCTTGAGTTGAGAGAGGAACAAAGGGGGTGCAATTGAGGGTTTTCGCATGACTTAGGGTTAGGATTTTCTCAGAAGGGGAAAACTCGTGTTGTTGCTTAAGATCCCAAGGATCAAAGCTTGTAACACTCTTCGCCATCAATGAAAGATCTCCTAGCTGCTATTTCTGCCACGCGTGAACGTAGACAATTAGTGTTGAACCATGAAAATATCTTGTGTGCTTGTTCTTACAATTTTCTTTTCTTTGTTCTTTACATTCTTGCTTTACTTTACTTTTCTTGTCAAGTTTGGTTCTAGTGATTTTAATCTTGCTATTGAGTTCTTTGTGTTTGGTAACAAAACACGTAACAATTTGTTTTTCTAATGCCTAGGATATTTTTTCATGCTTATTTGTAACTCTCAAGTGTCGTGCCTATTATTATGGTATTCTCTATCATGAGTGGCAATCAATAAAATTGGAATATTTTCCTCTCTTTTTTTTCTTTTTTAAAAAGGTATTCACAAATAGGTAATGGAAAGGAAAATTAAAGGAGATGGAGAGGAAGATGTAAGCTTCTCTCTGGCAAACTCGAATGGAGGGATTAGTTTTTTTCTAGAGAAAAGTTAGAAGGAAAGCGAACAAAGCTTGGGCAAAACTGACATTGAAGTGATTGTCTGATTAAGCCTTATACCAAACATTATTCTTCTAAATGTAGTGCCAATTGACTTGATCGTGTACCCCAAAAAGGTGCACTGCCTCTCCACATAACATTCAAGTTATCAACATACAAAATGGGTGCCGAGTCCAAGTGTTCGAGTTCATTCAATGCCAATGCGGTGAGTCAGATTTTGTTCTTTTTCTTTTGAAATTTGCTGCGATTAACATAATCTCTTTATGGGCGGTTATTGTACAGATGATGTATCGGTGGTTGTTGGGATTGGAATTCTGGAGTGGGTCCAATACAAAAAGAGTATTGGCTCCTATGTAAAGATGGATTTGGATGGTAATATATTGGAAGGGAATGGGTTGTGATATTTTTATTGTTTGTGATTATAAATTCTGATGCCCTAAGGGACTTCAAGTTCTTCGTTATGGAAGGGATCTTCTTTAAATTTTTCACATGTCAAAGTTTACATTTGGTATGTAGAAATGGATTTGAGAAGGAGGAAGGTTATGTAAAAGATTTGTACAACCTTATGTTTCAAACGGTAGACCCCTCAATCTTTTCATCTTCTCATGTTTATGGTACGCATGCGACCTCTACCTTTATCTCAGACTCAAATCTCTATAAAACATGCAGTTTAGTCATTTCTGCTTCTATCTATTTTTAAGATGAAAAATATGATTAATGCTACGTGTATGGGAAGCTATCAAGCAATCTTCGACTGCATATTAATTTATATGGAAGTGGGGCATGACAAATGAAGATATAAGATCATTTCTGAAGCATTAGCACATATGACAAAGAGAAATGATAGATGCAGTCATGGAGTTGCAAGCGGTGTGCAGTCGCTTTGAAAAAAAATGAATATATATGGGATCCACGTGAAAAAGTTAAATTTTTTTCTAAAGCGACTGCACGCTGTTTGTAATTTCACGACTGTATGTAGCATTGCCCATTACAGGATTGTTCTACAGCCACCACTCATTTAATTTTCGCTTTTCTTCTCGGCTTGACATGCCTTGCTGTAGTGGCATTTTTTAATTTTCTTTAAAAAAGGATTTATTTCTCTCATTATAGATTTCTTCTACATGTCTTTAGCATAGAACGATCCACCCAAAAACCTCAACCCTCCAAATCTCAACAGATCTCATACCCTCCCCTCCGTCAACCACCATCCGCACTGGCAATGAGGATTAAAAGATCCTTTTAGAAAGAGTACACTAGCAAAATATGTATCATTATTGTCAGTGGTTTGCTTGCTTCACGTTTACAAAGGAGGGGTAATGCAAAAAAAATTTCATGATGGCACTTTGGAAAGAAATAGAATGCAGTGCACACATCCACAGATAAGCCAGACTACTGCAATATTTGCAAAGGCATGGCGGGATGCAGCCTGGCTAGACAATTGAATGAGGAGGATGTTGAAAGAAGCTCAAAATCCATGGAAAGTTTGGCAAGAGGAAGGGCGCAGCCTATGCGCTTCAGTCAATGCTTCGGTTGAGGAATTAGAATCGAGAATTTCTAGTCAAGGTCTTTATGGCAGCGATGGGAAGACGCACAAGCCGTATCTTGTAAGTGTGAAAAGAGTGATTCAACTGTGGGCTCTTCAATTACTTTGCGCTCTTCAGAGGGGAAATTTTTAAGGAAGGGGAAATTTTTAATCTATTAAATCTTTTCACAGGGACTGCCACGTCAAGTGGAATGGTCGGGTGAAGCAAGATGTTGAAGGGGTGGGAGTAGTTTTTTCCTAAATCATTTAGGTCAACTTGAATTAATCCATTTAATTAAACAGATCAAATTCCAAAACTCGACCCATTTAATTGACGGGTGACATGAAACAACCTGCTTATCTTTTATTAAGTTAATCTGGACACAACTCTTTAACCCATTTCAATTTTTTTCATATAAATGAGTTGAGCTTACCCATTTATTTAATTTTTAATCCAATTAATATAATTTCATGTATAATATAAGGTTAACTATATAAATAATTCACATTTATTGTAGGATTCATTAAAAGATATTTTACTATCTATATAAAACGGCCATAATTAATGTTTAAGAAAACTAATATTTTCATAAGATAAAAGTAGATATTATTGAAAAGAAAAAAATTATTAGTTTGAGATATAAAGTAGTCAAATACTAATATTAATTTCACATATTCCTTACAACAACAAAAAGACATAAGACTAAATATTTATAAAACTTAAAAATAGAATTTATTTGCCATACACGGGATTGATTTTAGGTTTTGAGAGTTATCTAAAATTAATTAATCATATCTTATCGGGCCAATCCTTTTTGACCAAACTCATTTATATTGAATACGAACCCGCTTATTTTGGGTTATGTTCGTATTGAGCTCACGGATGAATTTAAGAAAATATTCATTCTAAGGTGAGTGTTTGAGCAAATGCTAGAATGTGATCGGGACATTGGTCCTTGCATTTTGGAGTTATATTAAACTCAATGTGGCGTTGGTTTTGTAGGATGTTATAATTTGACATTGTCTTGGGATTTTAAGTTTGATCTATTCCAGCTGTTTGTATGTGTTGAATGTAATTCTTATGGAATCTTTTTCCAAAATTCGATGCCATACAAAGAAACCAATTTGATATATAGCATGGTGGTGGATTTCACTTCCTGGTTTGGGTGCGCTATATTTCATTATCCAATTCTGATGGTTGGTTGATGTGGTTGAATTAAGAGTCATTGAATCTAAGAGCTGTTGTAGAGGAATGGGATGATCAGCACGTTTGGGCATTTCACTCTTTGGTGCCATTTTCTTTCTGATTCACCAAGCAAGCATCTTTGCCCACTTACTGGCCTTGTTCATAGGCCTAGCTCACTATGTAAGGAAATAAAACAAAGGTCTGCTGCACAGCAACGATGACCAAAACAGAGCATACAAGCTGGAAAATAACAGAGCAAAGGCGATGGAGAAGAAGATGAAATTTCCCATTTCCGAAATTGAATTGATATAGTAACAATGTGTGGTTATATACACAAATATCCTAACTGACTAACAAACCAATCCAGCCATCTAATGACATCTGTACACCTGAATAAATCAGAAAATACATGAAGAAACATAATACACAAAGAAGAAGAAATACGACAAGTTTATGCAATATTAAATGACCCGCAGCTTATCTTGCACTGTATTATCTAATACCCCCCGCAAGATGGAGAATGGTAATTTACTATTCCCATCTTGGAGAGATGTGAGTGTGGAAAATAGGAGGGCAAGGCTTTAGTAAATATATCAACCAATTGATTGTTGAAAGAGACATGTGCAATAGTAATCTATTCAGCTTGAATTTGGTCTCTAATTAAGTGATAATCGAGCTCAATATGCTTCGTCCTCTCATGAAAAATCGGGTTGGTAGCAATATGAAGTGTTGCTTGATTGTCACAAAATAAGAAAGCAGGTTGTTGATGAGGAATTATAAGATCTTGAAGGAGGTAATGAAGCCAAGTGAACTCTATACATGTGGCAGCCATACTTCTGTACTCAGCTTCAGCTGAGGAGCGAGAAACAACAGTTTGCTTTTTGGATTTCTAAGATACCAAAGAATTACCAAGAAAGATACAATATCTTGTAGTTAAGCGACGAGATTTCGGGCAAGAGGCCCAATCTGAATCATAAAAGGCCTTATGTTGAAAAGTAGATGAAGAAGGGAGGAGAATGCCTTGCCCTGGAGCTGATTCAATATATCGGAGGATTCTGTATGTGGCTGCCAAATGAGAAGATGATGGACTGGCCATAAATTGACTAAGTAATTGCACAGGAAAATAGAGGTCTGGCCGAGACATGGTGAGGTACAAAGGCTTCCCAATAAGTCGTCTATAAATGCTGGGGTCAAAAAGAAGAGTCCCTTCATCCTTGCTAATTTTAAAATTCTGGTCAAGAGGAAGTTTAAGGGGTTTACAACCCAACATGCCAACATCAGCCAATATGTCCAAGGCATATTTCCTTTGGGAAATGTGAATTTCCTTAGAGGATCTAGCAATTTCTAAGCCTAAAAAATAACATAGGCAGCCAAGATCCTTAATTTTGAATTTAGAGTTAAGAAAGGACCGATTAGTATCTATCAAGAGTGGAGAGTTGCTAGCCACAAGGATATCATCAACATAGACTAATACAACTAGAAATGAGTCTCCATCATGCTTAGTAAATAAGCTACAGTCAGCTTTGGACTAATTAAAACCAAACTCTAGCAAGGATGAGGCAAGTTTGAAATTCCACTGTCTTGAGACCTGTTTAAGCCCATAGATGCTCTTGAGTAGCTTGCAAACTTGATAAGGCTGACCTTTAGTATATCCAGGAGGTTTCCTCATATAGATTTCCTCTTTCAAGTCACCATTTAAAAAGGTATTATGTATATCAAAGTGATGTAAATACCAGCCTTTAATGGCAGCAACAGCAATGAGGCATCTAACGGAGACAAGTTTGGCAATGGGAGAAAAAGTTTCATGAAAATCTATGACTTCTTGATGTGTGTAGCCCTTGACTACCAATCTAGCTTTAAGTCTCTCCACACTACCATCAGACTTAAATTTAGTTTTGAAAATACACTTACAATCAATAGCTTCTTTTCCCGGAGGTAAGTCTATGAGTGTCCAGGTTTGATTGTGTTCCAAAGCTTCAAGCTCAGCTTCCATTGCCCGAGACCAACCAAGATCCTTCAAAGCCTGCTTATAAGATGTGGGCTCGGTATGAAGTGAAATGGAAGAGGTGAAGGCTTGAAAGGAAGGGTTAAATTTATGATAAGACAAATAGTGACTGAGAGGGAAAACCTTACCATTTAAAATAGGTGCATCCTTGGAAGTCAACTAGTTAGGTGTAGATAGCAAAGCATGATTGCAGTGAAAATCTTTTAGATAAGCAGGGGCTTTCCTAAGTTTGGTGGATCTCCTAAGGGGTTGAGGTGGTGTGATGAGAAATGAAGGAGGAGGTGGGGAAACTATGGGCAGGGAGGGAGGAGAGTTGCTGCCAGTGTTTTGCTTAGGACTGAAATTATGTGGTGAAGTGGAATTAGGTGTGGAAAAGGACTCAAAGCTGGAATTAGGAGTTGATTAAAAAACTAGTAGTGTAGATTCTATGGAGGGGGGTGTGGAAGATGTGAATTGGTGGAAAGGAAAAATGGACTCATGAAAAATAACATCCCGAGAAATGAAAATAGTGTGAGTGGTGAGATCTAAAAGTTTGTAGCCTTTAGTCCCAAAAGGGTACCCAAGAAACACACATTTCCTTCCCCTTGGATCAATTTTTTGTCTAGGGTGAGATAAGGTGGCTGCAAAACAGAGAGAGCCAAAGACTCTCATGTGAGCATAAGAAGGTGGTTTTTGAAAAATTTGAAAAAGAATTTCATATGGAGATTTATCTTGTAAAATCGGGGTGGGTAACCTGTTTATTATGTAAGTGGTTGTAAGTACACAGTCACTCCAATATGTCAAGGGTAAATTTGATTGAAATCTAAGGGCTCGGGCTATATTGAGTATATGTTGGTGCATCCTCTCAACAATGTCATTCTCTTGAGGGGTTTGCACTCAACTTTTGTTGTGGATGATGCCTTCATTATTGAAAAAATTGGTCATGGAGAATTCAGCACCATTATCACTTCTTAGGATTTTTATTTTGAGTTCAAATTGAGTTTCCACCAGATTGTAAAAGGATTCAATGCAGGTTCTAGTTTTAGATTTGTTGGCCAACAAATAAAGCCAAGTTGAGCAGGAAAAGTCATCCACTATGGCTAAGAAGTATCATGACCCATCATGGGCAATGGTAGGGCTAGGACCCCATAAGTCACAATGAATGAGCTAAAAAATCCTTGAGGAAAGATGAGTGTTGTCATTAAAAGGTAATCTATGAAATTTTGCTAATGGACAAATGTTGCAAGGATTTTCTAGAAATGAGTTGATGTTTGATATAAAATTTGTGACCAGGGGGTATTCAACCAACTTATAGCATTTGTCAACAGAGTGATCAGTTAAATGACAATGTGAACAAGTAGGGGTAACAACATTGCCAAGCTTGAAACAGTTACACAAGGAATATCCAGAAATTTTGCAGTGGGTGCAATAAGGACAATCCTTTTTAGAGGGTGGGTTTGATTTTGAGATATGTTTGGATGGGGGATAATATTTCTTAACGGCTATGGCCATATTGTCAGGGGATGGTACAGTGGTTAGCATCTGATGATGCCTCTCGTGTTGTTGGACCAGAGAGAAAACTTTGGTAATAGATGGAATAGGATCCATCAGCATAATCTGGTCGCGAATTAGGGAATATGAATCATGGAGACCCATTAGAAATTGTAAGACACAATCTCGCTAGTATTGGTCTGAAAGGATTTTTGTGGTTCCACAAGTACAGGTAGGTAAGAGATCATAAAGAGAGAGTTCATCTCAAAGTGTTTTAAGCTTGCCATAGTATATACTCACAGAGTCGTGCTCTTGAAGAAGACTAGAGAGTGCCTTCTTGAGTTGAAAAATGCGCGGGCCATTCTAATGAGAGAAACGTTCCTCCAGATTCTTCCAGATGGCTTGAGCATTATTGATGAACATCACACTGGTCTTGATGGATAGACTTATGGAATTTTGAATCCATGAGACCACCATATCATTACACCTCTCCCATAGATCGAGTAGTGGATCCAAGGGATTGACAGGTTGCTTCAAAGAGCCAGTGATGAAGCCAAGCTTATTCTTGGCCCAGAGAGCACGATGCATGGCACGAGACCATGTGGCATAATTTTCGAAGGTGGGGAGCTCGGGAACGAGGGTAATGGCTAGGTTGTCTCCAAGGTCCAGGCGAAATGGATTGGAGGGGTCTACGAGGTTAAAAAAAGAAGGGAGGGTGTGAGTATTATTGTAGTTGAATGGGATTTTAGGATCGGGCGAAGGTGGTGGAGGGTTGGATAAATTTGGTGGAGGGTTAGGGCGTGGGGAATTAGGAGGAGCTAAAGGTTAGAGGCAGATTCTTTCATCGAAATTAACTCTTGCTAACTCTCGATACTATGTAAGGAAATAAAACAAAGGCCTGCTGCACAACAACGATGACCAAACAAAGCATAAAAGCTGGAAAATAATAGAGGCAAAGGCGATGGAGAAGAAGATGAAATTTCCCCTTTCGGGAATTGAATTGATACAGTAACAATGCGTGGTTATATACACAAATATCCTAATTGACTAACAAACCAATCCAGCCATCTAATGACATCTGTACACTTGAATAAATTAGAAAATACATAAAGAAACATAATACACAAAGAATAAGAAATACAGCAAGTTTATGCAATATTAAACGACTTGCAACTTATCTTGCCCTGTATCATCTAACACACTACCCCACCTGACTGATTTGTCTTATAGGATACTGTTTCAAGTTGTAAAACGGCTTCGTTACTATTATAAAAAAAATGGGCTTTTTAAATACTTTTTGCGGCAACAAATATTGACTGCAAAAAGTCCAAAATTCACCATAAATATCATATTCTAGAGATTTTTAGAGCACCGCATGTTCAGTACTATTATAACTCCACTTATAAGTTCAATTTGTGAATGAACTAAATTGCCGCATCAAATAAATCTTTTTCAACGATGCTGCAAATATGGTGAAATTTGTTGCAATTGAATCTTATATTTCACGTAAAAATTGTTGAAAAAATATTTTTGCGATGATATAAAACTAATAGATGCCGCAAATATCTTGTATTTTGCCGCAATAGCACTTATTTGTAGCGAATTAGTTGTCGCCGAGAAAAAAACAATAGTCTCATCTTTTTTCGCATAAAATTTGCCGCAATTATTATTCGCGACAAACTTCAATTGTTACAATAAGTATTTTTCCACGAAAACCATCCTCTTGCAACGACTTTAAGTCGCTGTAATAATCTTATAGAAAATAAAACACTAGTGAACTAGTATTTTATTGCAATACATTATAATGACTCTTATGATAGCTGGTCATTATTCTAAGTAATGACTACCAGAATAACATCCACAAAAATAAGTTAACTATCACATAAAGAACCCATAAAGATAGGAAGCAAACCTAGGCAGAACCAAGCAAGTTTGAGGAGACTTCTTTGCACTTCAAGGATGTTCAATACATTTTATGCAACAAGACTGGTGAACTAAATTCTCAAATGAGGTATTTGTAAATAAATTTAACATAGAAATGAGCAGAATTCTCTAATGACAAATTATAGTAACTAACTCATTAGCATAAACTAGAATGTATTTTTCATATGCATAAATATTCATCATTTACTAGATGCATTACAAAATAATCTTATACCACATTTATTAGCAGAAAATTCAACAAAAAAACTTTTAATATCAAAGAAAGCAACTGAACTCAACTCAACTAAGCCTCATTTCAAATCCCATATAAAACAAAGCAATGAAGAAAGAAAATGGATTTTAAAGGGAACCATAACATTGTCAACACAACTAAGCCTCATTCCAACTCTACATGATCTCTAGCTATAAGAGAAGTACAGAAAAGTATATTCTTTATGAACTACAAGTCTACAACATTTGATTTATTTCATGTTTTGCTGATATCTTTCCTTTCCATGATCAATAATTTTCCTGCTATATATTTATCATCAATATTGTAATGAAAGGAAATCTTGTTCTTCTAATAAGAGAAAACATGTGATAATTTACATTCGCTATTAGTTGTGGAAGGACACAGCTCTTTCATGTGCAACACTCTGTTTCTGCTATACCACAATAAAACTAGCCCAATTGAAGACGGTAGGAGAAGCCCATATGAGAAAATTTCAAAAAACTGATCTCTAATCTCTATACATTCAGAGCTAACTTGTTTTATATTATTTGAATTATACTTTTACTCTAAAATACTTGTTTTAAGTTAAAACTAAAACTAAGAAGGGTAGTGAGATGCTGGGAGTTGACTTTAGAAAACATTACAACTCAAAACCGAATAGAACATCTTCTTTCTCACAAAATCAATTTCCAAAAAGACGTCATTTACAATGAGCACAATCTAACCATTTAGCTTGCTAATTTTTATGCACCGAGGAGCCAAACAGATCAACAAATGTGCTGCCGGTGCTTGGCTTGAGAAATTAACAAGATCTAAACAGAATTCAGCTTATGACATGATTTTGTAAATAATCTGAACAAGCCTCCACCAAGTGAATCTCAATCCAAGCCAAAAACATTGATAATTTTATATTCTATCTAATGACAATTATATGGTTCAAGAAGGCTGAATATGCATCATCTTTCTTGACTTCCAATGAGGAAAACTGGATGCAAAAGGAAAGAATAGCATCAGAACAAAAACCCACTAGAAATTATTATCAAACTAGGTCTCATCACTATTTTGTGTTCTAGGCATCTCTTACTCTAAGCAAGTAGTGATATGAATCAAATTGATAAATATCCACAAATAAAATATCAAAGCAGTTAAAATGCATGGTTTTTACATGAAAGAGCCAACACGATTCATGGTAAAAATTAACATGAAGAGAAACAAAAATCTGGCTTTAGACAACAGCCGGTCTTGTTTTTCCTGACCAATAGCTCCAGATTCGTTGGAGGTAGCTCAATACTTTCTCGCAAATCTCTGATCTGATCAGATAAGCCACCAACAGCAGAGTAGCTAACATTATCGGGATCTTCATGCAGCATTTTGTAAACAACCGGATCAACCTGCCAACTCAAACAAACAACACTTCTGAACAAAGAGTTCTACAAGATCACCACTAGATAGTCAAACCAGCAAACAACATTGCCATCCACCAAAGTACTTTCAGTGGGCATCACAATTTAAAGTGGGACAGACTACATAAAAGTATAAATCAAGTAACCGAGCCCCACTAAGAAGCTGAAGACACACTTCTTGAATTTTACAGGCCTTTCTGAGGAGCATTGTGCCCAAATCATCAGATTTTTTATGTTTGTTTTAATTTCAAGGTACTTCGATCCTCCTATAGCATTTAAACATACAATATATATTAGACAGTCATAAATCATCTTCTCTACCTAAATTCCATCTTCTTCGACTCGCTTGTGGTCTTGCCACTTTGCAAATCAACAGTATAATCATTTTCATCAATATAACTATAATCCATAACATGAATAGTCTCTTTAACTAACCCTCCAACCGTCTAATACCAATAGACCAAATTAAAATATTTACACAAAATTAGACACTCTAATATAAAAACCCAAACTTTCACAAGGGGATAGGGAAATCCACAAAAGCTTTTGAGCTTACTGAATGCCGTAATCCACTGAAAGCTCGTAATTCAATGGATCATATGATCAGTTGCAGCCACTTTTTTCGTGGCAAAAAGTGAAAAACTGCTGCAAAAGCCTAGTCCACATATTGCAGCAAATTTTTTCATCAAAAAAAAAAAAAGAACAAATCGCCACAAAAAACCACAAAAAATCATTTTCAAACTTGATATAAAAACTCTGCAGCGACATCAAAATTGCCAAAATTGACAACTTATTGCACTGATTTTATTTCCAACAATACACAAATTGCTGCAAAAGACCATTTTTCTTGTTGTGAATAGTAGTTGCCAACTTTTGTAATCTTCAAAAAAGTAAATTAGTGGACAAGGTTGGGGGTGCAAAGAAAGAGGAATTGCAGCAAACCGTGAGAACCTCTATGATCCCCGTGAAAGAAAACTGCAGTGCTCTGGCGACAACCACATACAAAATAAGGAATTTACATTTACTATTTGCATGATTATGGATCGAA
Organism: Platycarya strobilacea; assembly: GCA_036898215.1. Classification (NCBI taxonomy): domain Eukaryota; kingdom Viridiplantae; phylum Streptophyta; class Magnoliopsida; order Fagales; family Juglandaceae; genus Platycarya; species Platycarya strobilacea. Next base: position 24,771,648 of record CM072550.1, read on the forward strand.
GACCTGGAATTAATGATTAGTGCTATTTATTACAAATATTTTTATTCCTTTTGTATAAAGTCTGATAGATGTAAAGAGTAGTGCTAGAGTCACAAACGGCGGTCCCGAATGGGATCCACCTAGGCTAAAAATTTTCTTTTTATGTTTTGGTTTTTAAAAAAAAATATTTTTAATCATTTTAATATTATTTCTTTAAAATAAAAAATACCACATCATAAAAAAACACTTATTTAATCATTAAGTAATAATAATAATAATAATAAATTAAAATTTATTGAAATGTGACTTTTGTTTGTGACTTTGGAGAGTGACCTTCTGTGTAAATGTACAGTAATCTTATATTTCTCAATAACATCTCGAGGTCTTATTCCAGACCCTTCGTTTTTCCCTTTCTTCTACTCTGCTAGGTTAGGGTTTTGCCTTGATCTTCATACAAGGCTTGAGCTTACATTACTTGTAAATTATGGTTTTGATTGGCCGCGTTTAGATTCTCTTGTTTATCTTTTATTCTTTTTAATTTGTTTCTTGTTTGTAGGCTTTCGCAAAATACTTGCAAACTAAAAAATATAAATGTGGATGATGGGATCATGTTTATTGATGTAAATACTAGACTGGAATCTCATAGGATAATATTGTAATGATCTGGAAAGCGAGGGTGTAGGTAGCTATCATTAAGGTGTCGTTTGGATAGTGGGTTGAGATTATGAGATAAATTATGATAAAAGTTGAAAGATGAATAAAATATTATTAAAATATTAATTTTTAATATTATTATTATTTTAAAATTTATAAAAGTTGAGTTTTTTATTATATATTATATGAGATTTGAAAAAGTTGTAATGATAAAATAAATTAGACGATATGAGTTAAAATCATCTCTCAATTCAAACGGGATCTTATGTAGGATCATTAGAAAGTAAGAATGATATATTAAGTTGCATGTGGAGACTAGTTTGAAAGTTGAGAGTCGAGAAATAGAGAGTTATTTTGACAGATAGCTCAAGTAAATGTTAGACAGAGAATTCACTCAACGCATGCTTGATATTCCATTCAAACGAAGGATAGGAAGAGAGTGATGTGTGCTCGACACGCTGTTTGAACAAATATCAGAGAAAAATAGGATAAACTTATCTTTGCACTTCCATTTGCTCTTTTGTGAAAAGTTTTCTCAACAATACTGCTTACGTGGGTGCATTTATCAAGATGTGGATTATGAAATCTTGTCTATTCTTATATACTACGCGTTTTAATTTCTTCCTTTCTGCATTATTCAAAACGATGACGATGACTACGAAAGTAATCGACGACTTGCGAGTAGACCGCCATGTTGATGGATCATGTTTCAATTCCAATTTGCTAATTTTAAACAAGGAAAATCATGGTGGAAGGGCAAGATCTCTTGGTTTACATACGTGGATGCATCCGCTCACGCCCTTATATCAAGTCTTAAACTGTCGATGTCCATGACATGAGCAGTTGTGAGTTCCCACTACGTACATTAATTATTAATTACAATTACACTGATTAATATGAACATGATTTCATATGTCTAGCTATCAATATTTCTGAAAAACTCTTGCCTTGTATATTTAAAAATCTAAGTACTTGTCTTCTTCGTCCTGTGCAATTATTACTACTTGGTTGTCAGAAAAATAAAATAAAATAAAATAACCAAGTATAGCTAGGATAACACCTTTCCGCAAATTTTCTCTTTGCGGATCAAACTGACTAGTCTTTCGTGCATCTTTTGTTCTACTTGCATGCAGCGTGATTGTATCGAGATTGTTTTCATAAATAAGATTAAATAAAATAAAATGAATTGTGATAAAAAATTAAAAGTTAATTAATAAAATTTTATTATAATATATTTTTTAATATTAATTTTATTTTAAAAATCAATTAAAAAATTAAATTATTTATTTTATTTTATATAAAAATTTAAAAAAAATTGTGATCATTAAATGAAATAAAATGAAATGAAATGAAATTTTTTGTGAAAATAGTTGAGAACTCTTTAAGATGATTAATGCTCGTTTTGACAAGAGATCAGCTAGATCAATTCTTACGCAAAGGGTTACAAAGTTTGAGGTGTGCTGAAAGCGATTGCCTCTTCGGCTGATCAAAGACCTAAATGACTCAGATGAATTTCTTCGACCTTCTCGTTGCCAAGTCAGTCAACGTCTGACATCAAATTTCAAACCTGTAATGGGGAAGCTTTAATTCTATATTGATTTTGTAAACAGCTTTACCAGATCATGAATTTTCAAATCTCATTTATTTTGATAACTATTTTTAACTTATATTATTTTATTTAATTGTTATAATTTTTTTTTATATTTTCACACAAATGATCAAATTAATAATTTAATTTTCTCAAATATCAAAATAAAACTAATATTAAAAACACATATTTTAACAATTTTTTTTAACTTTCAACGTACGTAGCCACTCTAAAGTTACTGTTGTTAAGAGCATTGACATTGAATTAATTAAAAAATTTTTTAAATAAGTACAAATTAACATATATATTAAAAAAAGTTTGTCATATTAGATCAATAATGAAAAAAAATGTAGAAAAATAGAATAAAAATATTTTTTTTTAAGAAATAAATAGTAAATTCAAAATTTTCTTCAAAATAAGAGTTAAATTTGAAGATAATTTTGAATTTACTATTTACTTTTTCAAAATAAGAATACTTTTATTCTATTTTTCTCTTAATTATTAATATAATATGACAAAGATTTTTTGATATATGTGCTAATTTGTACTTATTTAAAAAAAAATTAGTAAATCCAATACCAGTACTCTAACATCTAAATAAAACACTTACGAAACCATGTGATCAATTTCTTTTTTTTTTTTTTTTCTTTTGAGGAACTACGTGTTTTTAGTCTTTCCTTTCGCATAAGTAACGTTAACTGAAGTATGAACAAGCGGAAAGACTTTTGAGTTGGCCGCAAATACAATAGATTTTTTTTTTGGAGGTTTACCAGTACTTATATACTTGGAGGTTTTCTCAGGTCTACCAGTACTCGATGGCTAGCTTCTATATAGAACTCATGATCTCTTCAGTGTTCTTCTCATAGTCTAAGCCCGCAAATTATAAGCAATATTCCCTTCCACAATTAAGCCTCTTAATATCTCTTGGATGGTATTAATGGCCCCTCAAAACAGAGAGAGACCGAGAGCCCTTTCATCTTGTTCAGAAAAAAATGAAAATATCAGAACCTCTTCCTCATCGTACTCTTCCACAACACCTCGATGGAAGCACGATGTTTTCCTTAGTTTCCGTGGCAAAGACACTCGCAAGAGTTTTACGGATCATCTGTATGTTGGTTTAAAACGAAAAGGCATTCTCGTCTTTAAGGATGGCGAAACACTCAAGCGAGGAGAATTCATTTCTAAAGAGCTTTTGAAAGCAATTCGAGAGTCCATATACGCAATCATCATTATTTCGGAAAACTATGCATCTTCCAAATGGTGCCTCATGGAACTTGCCGCCATCGTTGAATGGGCTAAAAAGGCGGAGCTCACAATTTTGCCAATTTTCTATCACGTGAATCCTTCTGATGTAAGAAATCTGACAGGGTCTTTTGAAAAAGCTTTCGCTGCCCATAAAAACAACCCCGAGGTTGGCATCAAGAAGATGCAGAAGTGGAAAAATGCTTTCCGGGAAGTCGGCAATATCGCCGGATGGGCTTTACATGACAGGTAACATTTCATTGTCGCCTGCCAAACATAAACATAAGTTGGAAACTTTGAGAAAATTACAATTATGAAAATATTTTTATAACCACAAAGAAGATTACTAATCTTACAAACTATGGATTGAATCCATCAGATTATAAAATTAATTTTAATATAAAGCAGATCTAACATTTATCTTGTCTGGTCTGAGGCCCCAAGTGTTGCTAAAGAGAAAACGTATTGTTTGTCCCTATTAATGTTAGAAGACACAGGCCAAGCTACAGGTTGTATTGCACAAGCTTCGTTACATTCTCATGCCATGACTACAGGTCATTGTACATGACAGTAGGATAGATCGTGGTTTTGGATAGTTAGTTAGCACTTTCCTTTTCTGTATAAAGATGCCCTTTCTGTGACCTGTAAGCAACAATTCATGAATTTAAGAGAAAAACCAAGTTTCCTTCTCCATCGACCTGCTCCCTACAAGTTTTATTGTTGTTTTCTGCTTTCTTATGATTAATGCCTCGTAAATAATATTATTTGTCTATCAATTTACAGGTACGAATCAACGTTGATCCAAGAAATTAGTGGACATATATCTCCTAAGTTGAATTGTAGATTCTCACGTCATGATTACGAGAAACTTGTCGCTATGAACTCCCGTGTAGATGAAATGTTGGACTTATTGGATATGGAATCGAATAATGTTCGCTTCATAGGAATTCATGGGATGGGTGGCGTTGGTAAGACAACTCTGGCAGAAATAATTTATGATTCAATTTCTTGTCAGTTTGAAGGAAGTAGCTTTATTTCTTGTATTAGAGAAGAATCAAGAGTTCATGGTCTAGCTTCTTTACAAAAACAACTTCTTTCTATGATAATGCAAGAAGAAATACATATATGGGATCATCACCAGGGAATCAAGGTGATAAAAACCAGGTTGCAGAATAAAAAGGTTCTTATCATCCTTGATGATGTGGATAGTGAAAAACAACTAATGGCATTATCAGGGAGTCGAGATTGGTTTGGTCCAGGGAGTAGGGTGCTTATAACATGCAGAGATAGTCATCTGTTGAGAACACATGAAGTGAATGATATTTATAAGGTTGAGCAGCTTCAAACTGCTGAAGCTTTGCAACTCTTTTGTCTATCAGCCTTCAAACAAATCCATCCAAGAGAGAATTACAAGGATCTATCGATGGACTTTGTGATTTATGCTCAAGGCCTTCCATTAGCTCTTAAAGTTTTGGGTTCCTTCTTATTTGGGAGAGCAATAGATGCCTGGAAAAGTGCTAGGGATCAACTAGAAGCAATTCCAAATAAAGAAATTATGAACATACTTCAAATAAGTTTTGATGGGCTGGAGAATTTGCAGAAAGAGTTGTTCTTGGATATGGCATGTTTATTCCAACGATGCAGGCTAGATAACGTGTTTTTGCAGACATTAGAAAGTTTTGGTTATTATCCCAGCATCAACATCGACGTTCTCGTCGACAAGTCCCTCCTAATCATCTCCGATGGAATGTTGTTCATGCATGATTTGCTGAAAACAATGGGCCAGGAAATAGTTCGTCGCAAATGTCTTGAAGAACCTGGACGACGCAGTAGACTTTTTCGTCACGAAGATATCTCTCATGTATTTAAGAATAATACGGTAAGTTGATTTGTCTCGACATTAATATTAGAGTAATGTTGGTTACAAACTTCAAATTTACAAGCTGACTAATACAAACTTTTTGTTAAAAACCAATACTATTTATCATCCCACTCTACATATCAATATCGTGCATGTAATTTATCATTTTTACCCTTCTATATAAATGGACATATTGATATGTAAATATGTAACTTTAAAGAGAAAGATAAAAATAATAAATCACATATTGGTGTGCGGCATCGGAATGATAAGCAGCTAGCGTTCCTCTTTGTAAAATTGTGGGTCTCATAAAAAAAAATAAGTTTTTACAGTTTACTATATAAGTAAGGTCTACTTTTTTATAAAAGATTTACGTGAGACTTATGCATTTCAAACTTATATATATTAAGTCTTCAAATAAAAATAGGTATATTTGGATTCTAATTCTTCAGGTCAAAGATTTCTCCCACACCTGCTAATCAGTTGTTCTTGGTTACTAGGGAACTGAAGCAATTGAAGGCATAGTCCTGGATTTTTGTCCTGAAACCAAACACAGATTCAATGCCAAAGCATTCTCAAAGATGAGAAAATTGAGATATCTTAAAATTGTTCCTCGACTTAATCAAGTTTATAGCTCACCAACTATAGAATGGCATGGAGATCCTTTAAAATCCATGCCAACCTATGAGTTGCGATTCTTACATTGGTCTGGATATCATTTGAAAACCTTGCCAAGCAATTTCCAACCAAAAAATCTTACTGTACTGCGCATGACTTACAGCCGCATCAAACAACTATGGAAGGGATCAATGGTAAGTTTTTTACTATAAAGTTATAAACATGTATTAATCTTAATATTCCATTCCTTTTCTAGATAAGTTAATAAATTCATATTTTGACCCAATTAACTACTTGTTTATAACAGGTTTTAGGAACTTTGAAGCACTTTAATCTGAGTTATTCTGAGAACTTGATTGAAACACCAGATTTGACAGGAGCCCCAAATCTTAAGGAAATAATCCTTACAGGTTGTAAAAGCTTGTATAAAGTCCACCCATCCGTTGGAGTTCTCAAACGACTAAAACAATTGATTTTAAGTTATTGCGTATGTCTCAGAAGACTTCCAGACAAGTTCTCATGCTTGGAATCTCTTGAATATATGAGTCTTATAGAATGTCCAAGACTTGAGAAGATACCAGATTTTTTGGGTGATATGACATCACTGAAGGGCTTATTTCTTACCAAGCCTATCAAAAAAGACTTAACATCGTCGTTAATGAGTTTATCTGGCCTTCGCAAATTATATATACGAGATTGCAAAAATATTTCAATAGTTCCGAGTTTTATATGTAGTTTGTCATCTGTCAAACTTTTGGTGTTGGATGGTTGGTCAAGACTAGAAAAATTTCCAGACCTGAGTAGATTGGAATGCCTTGAGGAGTTTAGGGCCCGGGGAACTGCTATAACACAAATACCATCTGTCAATCTAATCCCCAAAAGCATCATTTCCTTTACTCTCGAAGGACGCAAGTGGATGCCAAAACAAAGCTCAGATGCCACCTTTGATATCGAATCACTTGTAGAATATCAGATGGAAGGAATATTTGAGGTAGAAGCAATTTACGGTGATTTTGACAGTGAAGGACAAAATATTTTAGACATGGCAGGTGGAGGTCGTGTTAGGAATTCATTCTATGCCGATGCGGTGAGTCACACAGACACACTTTCTCTCTCTCTATAAAATAACACACAAATATAGGTAGGGTGTCGTTGAAATAAACAAAAAAAAGTCAAGATCCAGCAAAACGAATATAGAAGAAAGATAATTTTATAGAATATAAAAAACTAATCATCCCCTCGCAACTTCTTAATTTTGTAGCAATTGACATCTCTTTTTGGGGGTAATTGTTTTACAGATATATGGATGGTCGTTGGGATCAGGAATCCCGAAGTGGGTACACAATAAAAGTAATGGCTCTTCTGTAAAGATAGATTTGAAGGGTAATATGAAGCTGGGTATGGGGTGTGCTATCTTTATTGTTTGTGATCATCAACAATTTCATTCCCCTCAAGGTACTTCAATTTCTTCATTATTAAAGGAATCCTTTGTTTATTCTTCACATGCGGGGTTTACGATTTGTTTTGAGACGGATGAAGGTCATCCAGAAGAATTTTTTTACTACCTTTTATTTCCTTCCCTGGAAGTCTCTTTAGACGATCCGATTGGATTCTGGGCATATATACCGGCTCCGGGATTTTTGGAACGTTGGAAATTGAAGAATTTGGATCAACGGAGCTTCATTAAGATTTCAATTACAGCAGAAATGGATTATTGCCTTTATCGTAAACCAATAGAAGTAGAAGTGAAAGAGTGCGGGATGCATTTAGTATGTCCGGATGATGCTAATTCACAGTTCTATAATAGCCTTGCTCCTCATCTTGGTTTTGAATCTTCAAATTTAGATTTCTATCGTGGGTTTTATTTTTCTTTGTCCTCGAAAACTCAAGATTAGAGGAATCATGCAGTCGATCGACCACCCAAGCTGCTTTTCTTCTTTCTGATGTTTCTGGTACGTTATGCTACCTCTGCCCTTCATCTCATTTTCGCATCTCCAAATAAAGAAGCAGTTTAGTCATTTATGCTTCTATTTATATATTTAATATAATGAAAAATATTATTAATGTTACGTTTATGTAAGTGATCAGGGAACCTTCGGCTGCATATTCATTGATCGAGAACTGGGATTGAGTATCTAGCTACTATTTTAAATGGGATTGAGAACTGGGAGAATTCTTCAGGACTTGATGTGGTCCTATTTTAAAGTTGAGTTCTACCTTTTGAGTAATATTGTTTTGTTATTTTTTTTTTCTTTGGAAGTAGAAGATGATCATCATTTTGGTTAGCAACATGGGAGTCTCATCTCACTTTCAATTGGCTTGTTGCCTCATTAAGCTATACGCCACTCTCATCTCACTTTCATTTCACTATGTAAAATATTGCAGCACATTTATCACTGTTGGAGAATAAAAAATCATCCAATGACTCACTGTTTAATTGATGAATATTCAATGACTCATTGTTTAATTTTCCCATTAATAAGATTCCAATCCTGCATATATATGGTCCTTGTTTGGAAACCCATGTATATTGAATACTAAAACTACCTACAAACAATGAGGCAGAGCCTCTCAATTTATATACACTCAAAGAATATTCTAGACCTAATTACATTGTGCTGCAAATATTCTAACAGACTACAAAGGATGATTTGTTGCTGTCATTTTGGACTGTTGTGGATGGAGTGGTGAGTGACATGAGGCCTGGTGCTGCTGTATACGTTGAGGGGATTTGGCATGTAGTGATTCTGCAGATTGGAGTGATTCTGCAGACTGGGCTGCTGCTACTGCATGCTCTGTTTTAGGCCACATACTGGAGCTTTCATGCAATTCATGCATGGCTTTACTGATCTACAAGAAAGAGATTATTCAATTTGCAATCCGTTACTGATCTACATTTATCCTTTTCTCTCAACTTGATTTATACTCTTTAGATCATGTATGCTATTTTCCACCAACCTATAATTTAATTTCCACCAGCCTAGTATTCTTGATCTTGTTGTAGAGAATGTAGCCAAGTTAGTCACATGCATGGAATTTCAAATCTGTGATTGGGGAGCTTTGATTATTATATAAATTGATTTGTAAACAGCTTTACCAAACTAGTTTACAATTTTTGCATGGATTGAAGACTTCGATTCAAAATTATAATAACAATCAAAGCGCTCCCCCATCACAGATTTGAAATATTTGATGCATGTTGACTGACTTGGCTACATTTTCTACAACAAGAACAAGATACTCATTGCATAGAAAACAATCTCTTTAACTTGAAGGGCTTATCGCCTGAAAAGCTTGGGCTTATCGCCTGAAAAGCTTGGGCTTATTTATTTATATTATTTCCCCACAGATTTTGTTGATTCTAGCTACAACTCATTGATTTTAACCAAAGATAATGTCATAAGTGCACTCAATCCAACAGTACATCCATATAAACATAGTTGACTACAGGGATAACGACTCAATGCTAAAGTGGGAAGTACAGCTGCGACACATACAGGACCAGTATATTTGGATCCCTCTGACGTAAGAAATCAGACAAGATCCTTTGACGAGCTTTTGCAGCACATAAAAAAGACCCCAAAGTTGACATCAAAGAGATGGATATGTGGAGAATAGCTTTCAGAAAATCGGTAATATCGCCGGATGGCACATTTATGACAGGTAACATTTAGTCCTCTTTTCTGCTGCCTTTGCCGGTGTTAAAGCTTTGAGAAAATGAATGTGTACAAACTGTTTGTAGAAATGCCAAGCTCATCACAGAATCAATAATTCCATTCGGTTTCCATTCCTCTCATTATTCTGAGTACGGCAGACCACTCTCTTTATAAATACAGTACATAACAAACACTATAATCGCAATTCACAACACTCTCTTGATGACAGCTGGCTAGGTAGAATCTACATTCTGTTATGAGTCTAATTTCTAGAACTTTACATATTCTTCTTCTTGAATATGCTTGGTTGAGCTGGACTTCTTGGTGGCTCTGTGTTGTGCTGATGTAGTGGACTGTGTTGCCTTAATAGCTAGAAAGCAATTAAGATAACTTAGAAACTTTAAGAGAATAATAATATAGTTAACACTAGAACTGTTGCTGTTATTGTTATTGTAAGTGTTGTTATAAGCATCTATCTATCTACTTATGACATTTATAATTTTTAATATGGTTAAAATGTCTGGTCTGACAGCTCAAGTATTGCGATTGGGACATTACGAAAGTATGAAGTAAAGCGTTTTTCTTTTTCTATATACTAAACAATGCTAAATATTATGAGCTAGTATAAGTTAAAGCAATTTTTTTGTTCGTGTCTATTCAGGTCACGTCAAAATTAATTGTTTATTAATTTATATGTATCAATCAACAACTATACAACAAATCAGTGGTTGTATATCTAGCAAGTTAAATTCTAGATTCTCAAGTCATGATTAGAAGAAACTGGTTTATTTTTTGAAACAGAAAAGTTATGTCTTTAATAATTTTAAGCAGTGGAAAGTTCTAATTGAGAACCAGACAGACAAGAAGATTAAACGGCTTCAGACTGACAATGGATTGGAATTTTGCAGATGTGACTTTAATGAATTCTGCAAAAATGAAGGGATTGTCAGACATCATACAATTAGACATACTCCACAACAAAATGGGGTAGCTGAACGGATGAACCAAACCTTGCTAGAGAGAGCACGCGGTATGCTCTCAAATGTCGGCTTGTCTAAGGACTTTTGGGCAGAAACAGTCAACACAGCATACTTTCTGGTCAACCGTTCTCCACCCACAATTATTGGTTTGAAGACACCTAATCAGGTATGATCTGATGCACCGAGTGGTTATTCAAATTTAAAAATTTTTTGTTGTCCTGCTTACTTTTATGTTAATGATGGTAAGTTAGAACCAAGGGCAAAGAAATGCAAATTTGTGGGATATGCTAATAGGGTGAAGGGATATAGGTTGTGGTGTATTGATCCAAAATCACTCAAATTCCTCATTAGCAGAGATGTTGTTTTTGATGAAAAATATATGCTTAATTCGAAAAAGGAGTCTATTATGTCTTCAGGTGAGAAGGTGGAGCTATAGGCTCAAGCTCCACAGAGAATGTCACTTAACTTTCAGGATCATGCTATAGCTGATAAGCATAATTCTGATTCTGATACTGAAGCACTAGTTGAGGAGCAGTACAGTATAACTATTGGTAGACAGAGGAGGCAGATCAGACCACCTCAAAGATATGCTCAAGCAGACATGGTAATGTATGCACTTGCTACAGAGAAGCAATTGTTGGGCAAGAGCCTTCCAGTTACTCAGAGGCTGTTAAGAGTACTGAGTTTGTACAGTAGTATTCAACTATGACTGAAGAGATTAAGTCTCTTCACAAGAACCAAACATGGGATTTGGTTAAGTTACCAGCGAAGACGAAGGTTGTAGGTTGCAAATGGGTCTTCAAGAGAAAAGAAGGAATCCTGTCTGAGACAGACGCAAGATACAAGGCATGCCTAGTTGCTAAGGGCTATAGTCAGAGAGAGAGAGGATCGACTTCAATAAAGTATTCTCCCCAGTTGTAAAACACAGTTCAATCAGAGCTTTACTTGCCATCACGACTTTGTATGACTTGGAGTTACAATAGTTTGATGTGAAAACAATGTTTCTACATGGCGAGCTTGATGAGACTATCTATATGCTTCAGCCAGAGGGATTCATTGTTGAAGGCAAAGAGGACCGAGTGTGCAGATTGAAGATGTTTTTGTATGGTTTGAAGTAGTGACCCAGACAATGGTATAAACATTTTGATTTATTTATGATTGATCATAGTTATTTGAGGAGTAGTTATGATTGTTGTGTTTATCATAAACAATTGCTTGATAAGTCTTTCATTCACTTATTATTTTATGTTGATGACATGCTTATAGCTACTAAAAGCATGGTTGATATTGATTTGATGAAAACTCAACTTAGAAATGAGTTTGAGATGAAAGACTTAGGTACTGCTAAGAAAATTTTGGGAATGAAAATTCACTGGGATAGGAAAGCTAGGAAGTTGTACTTATCCTAGAGAAAATACATTGAGAAGGTTCTTAACAGGTTTGGAATGTCTAATTCCAAACCGGTAAGCACGTCGTTGGCTTTGCATTTTAGATTTTTAGCTTCCCTATCTCCCCAGATAGATAAGGGGAACAGTTCACGACAAGAGTGCCTTACTTTAGTGCAGTTGGCAGCATTATGTATGCTATGATTTATACTCTTCCAGATATTTCACAGGCAGTGAGCGTAGTTAGTAGATATATGGCTAAATCTGGTAAGGTTCACTGGCAGGCAGTGAAATGGATTTTGAGGTACTTGAAGGGAACCTCGAATGTTGGCTTGATATTTGATAGAGATGTTCATCTTAGTTCAAATATTGTTGGATTTTTTTATTCTGATTTTGCTGG